>AP028918.1:11629263-12920524 GCA_036186465.1 Nesidiocoris tenuis | reverse complement strand
GTAGGTTCCGTTTCTAATCTTCGATACAAATTTTAATTAAGGTTAGCATGGTATTTGTAGGAGGCCTTCCAACTTCAATTAGTTAGCTTCCTTTTTCAGTACCTCCTTAATTGGAACTTACTTAATTATTTTGTAATTAATTGCATAACGGCTTCCATCTCTCATTATTTCGTAGAAAGTATCACGTAATATGGACGGAGTTAGAATAAAATGAAAATCACGGTAGGCATTAAGGCTGCAAACAATTTTCGGAACGGTAGTCCTGCGGTCAGCCAAGGATTGGTTGTATTTTCTTCTTCTTCAATCCCCCAAGCAGTACATTCAGCTGTACAGTTCATTTAGGTACAGTAAATTAAGCAGTACTGCAGTAAACTACAGCTCATGCTTTTCACTCCAGAAACTCAGCTGCCCCGATTCGTGTTGACATTTGGCAGTACACCAGCTTCATCAGGGTATTGGCCAATACGAAAAAGAAGTAGAGGACGAAGAATGCTACCCTGCGGTACACCTGTAGTTACCTTTACACGCTGGAACGATGCAGTCCCGAAGAGTCCTTGAGGACCACTTTGGACCACATTGACTATGGAATCAATCGAAGTTCGTTTTAATCCTGCCGATCTCAGTCCAGACAAAGTAATGGATGTGATTTCCTGTAAAAGTCTTTCGAGAGCCCCACGAAGCATCCTGGCATCATGAATTTATAGCCTTTGTTGGCTCTAATCAAAATCAGTAGACATTTCAGTAGGTAATCTGGAGAAAAATTTTCTTCATTTAATTCTTTCTTCATTCTTCTTTCTTTTCTTCTTTTCTTTTCTTCTTTCTTTCATTCATTCTTCTTTTTTCTTTTAATTCTTTCTTCATTTAATGAAGTTCTTGAAAACCTACTCCAGAAATCGCAACAATCTCATTGGCCTGAAATTTAATAGGTACGCCAGTCCTATTGCCATTTTTGAAAATCGGTATGACAGAAAAATCCTTGCGAGGAAGGGTGCTGCAAGTGATCTGCTCCATGGTCAGCTGTGTGGTGCTGCTCGGCCGTGTCTAAATAAATAAAAATATAAAAAATTTCAATTCGACCCGAATGCAAAAAATATGTACCTATCTACCTATATCGAGACCATGAATTCCGTCGTTTGAATTTTTTATGGGCACTTGATTGGGAATTTAATGGGCTTTTGATATGGCAGAAAACTATTTTTAAGAATGGTGACTCTCAAGACGCGCACTTTTTTAACGTTTTTATTGACAATATAATCAAATTTCCTACTGGTGTTAAAGGGCCGTCGGATGTGCACACCCGTACCAGCCAAGTTGGTAAACTGGTAAGAAACTTTTGAGTTCGACTGTTGGTTCACTTTAGCGACTAACTTTCAAACCGACGGATTCGAAACTCCAATAACGTCAGTGTTGTACCAAGTTGCTAACACGATCCTAAGCATACCGCAGGAATCCATTGATTTCCGAGGATCTTCCAATCTACAAGTTTGCAGTCTCGGATAACCTTATCGTAACTCTATCAGCGATCGAAGAAACTTCGACGTTTTGCATTAATTCAGGCAATAAGCCAGGTGATCTCTGGTAGGCAATGATTGACTAGAATCGTTTTCTACACCTATATTATCAATATCTTATGTCAATCTTCCCCCATTCAAGTTATACTACAGATTAAACCACCGACCCCGATCAGCGATGAACCGATTCGGATAGGAAGATACCTTTTCCGGTACTCGATCACTTCTTATCCCCTTTAAACTGCGTAGAGAGCTGTTCATTTGAAATTATCTTCTTTAAATGTCTATGTTTTTTATTAAATTTTTGCTCTTTAAATTTTTTTGAGACCAAAATCTGAGTGTTTTTGGTCTTTGGTCCGTACCTCTAATTCAGGATATCCCGTGATATAATATAATATAATAATAATATAATATAATATAATATAATATAATATAATATAATATAATATAATATAATATAATATAATATAATATAATATAATATAATATAATATAATATAATATAATATAATATAATATAATATAATATAATATAATATAATATAATATAATATAATATAATATAATATAATATAATATAATATTATATAATATTTATAAATATAATATAATATAATATTATATAATAATATTATATATAATATAATATAATATAATATAATATAATATAATATAATATAATATAATATAATATAATATAATATAATATAATATAATATAATATAATATAATATAATATAATATAATATAATATAATATAATATAATATAATATAATATAATATAATATAATATAATATAATATAATATAATATAATATAATATAATATAATATAATATAATATAATATAATATAATATAATATGATATAATATGATATAATATGATATAATATGATATAATATGATATAATATGATATAATAGGATATAATAGGATATAATAGGATATAATAGGATATAATAGGATATAATATGATATAATATGATATAATATGATATAATATGATATAATATGATATAATGTGATATAATGTGATGTAATGTAATGTAATGTAATGTAATGTAATGTAATGTAATGTAATGTAATGTAATGTAATGTAATGTAATGTAATGTAATGTAATGTAATGTAATGTAATGTAATGTAATGTAATGTAATGTAATGTAATGTAATGTAATGTAATGTAATGTAATGTAATGTAATGTAATGTAATGTAATGTAATGTAATGTAATGTAATGTAATGTAATGTAATGTAATGTAATGTAATGTAATGTAATGTAATGTAATGTAATGTAATGTAATGTAATGTAATGTAATGTAATGTAATGTAATGTAATGTAATGTAATGTAATGTAATGTAATGTAATGTAATGTAATGTAATGTAATGTAATGTAATGTAATGTAATGTAATGTAATGTAATGTAATGTAATGTAATGTAATGTAATGTAATGTAATGTAATGTAATGTAATGTAATGTAATGTAATGTAATGTAATGTAATGTAATGTAATGTAATGTAATGTAATGTAATGTAATGTAATGTAATGTAATGTAATGTAATGTAATGTAATGTAATGTAATGTAATGTAATGTAATGTAATGTAATGTAATGTAATGTAATGTAATGTAATGTAATGTAATGTAATGTAATGTAATGTAATGTAATGTAATGTAATGTAATGTAATGTAATGTAATGTAATGTAATGTAATGTAATGTAATGTAATGTAATGTAATGTAATACAATGTAATACAATGTAATACAATGTAATACAATGTAATACAATGTAATACAATGTAATACAATATAATACAATATAATACAATATAATACAATATAATACAATATAATACAATATAATATAATATAATATAATATAATATAATATAATATAATATAATATAATATAATATAATATAATATAATATATAATATAGTGTAATATAATATAATATAATATAATATAATATAATATAATATATACGACCCCGATCAGCGATGAACCGATTCGGATAGGAAGATACCTTTTCCGGTACTCGATCACTTCTTATCCCCTTTAAACTGCGTAGAGAGCTGTTCATTTGAAATTATCTTCTTTACCTAAATGTCTATGTTTTTTATTAAATTTTTGCTCTTTAAATTTTTTTGACCAAAATCTGAGTGTTTTTGGTCTTTGGTCCGTACCGCTAATTCGGGATATCCCGGGATATAATATATATTATACGACCCATAATAGATCCAGAACGAATTCCATGATATGAAGACGATCCACAATTACAATTATATTTTCACTATTAATATAAAAATTTATCGCATGAATTACAAAATTCAATGCTACTAATTCGACTGACATCAGCCATCATTAACCCGAACTTCCATGGGACGATGAGCAGCTTCGTTATATTCACACTCTCCGCTGATTTATCGATCAGGCCAAAGTTGAGTTCACGGGGTGTGATCAATTAGCGCTCCCATGTGCGTGCTGATAAGAGTGATTAAATGGAAACGACTTCGTTAAAGGTACACAGTCATCAATATTACGAAGGTCCACGTTTTTCCATTGATTGGAAATTAGACGAGTGATCGCTCTAACGAAGTGTAAAGTAACCTACCAGGTTCGAAAGATATGATTCATGAATCATTGTCAAACTCGAACTTGATTTAACAAAAAACTCGAACTCAAACTTCAAACTGATAATCAAACTCGAACTTGAACTCTAACTTGAACAAAAACTCATAATCGAACTCAAACCCAGACCGAAACTCGAAATCGTTCTGAAAGTTGAACTCAAAATTAAAGTCGAACTCATGATTACAATCAAATTCAAACGTGAACTCATGGTCAAACTCAAAATTTAACTCAAACTGAAATTCAAACTCACATTCATAATCGAACTCAAACTTGGACCAAAAACTCGAACTCAGACTTCAAACTCATAATCAAACACCCAAAACTCTCGAACTTCATTGTCGAACTCAATCTGATAATCAAACTTTCTGAACACAAACTCATAATCATACTGATAATCGAATAAAAAAACCATGACTGAAACTTGTAATCAAACTCATGTTTCAACTTAAACTGAAACTCAAACTTTCTTACTCATAATCGAACTCAGAATCAAACACTTAACTCACGAGCAAATTCAAAAGTGAAGCAATACCAGCTGAAAACTATCAACTCAAACTCTGAACTCGAACTGGAACTTATAATCAAATGCAAACTTATGTTCAAACTGAAGCTCATGTTCAACTTCTTCAGTTTGACAGTGAGCTAAAGTAAGAGTTTGAGTTTCAGTTCAAGTTTGATTATGAAGTATGAGAGTCAGTTCAAGTTGCAATTTCAGTTTCTAGTTGGAGTTCAAGTTCAATAATGAGTATGAGTTTGACTTTCAGTTCGATCATGAGTTGAAGTTTGAGTTTAACTTCGAGTTTGAACTTCAGTTTAAGTTTGACTTCGAGGATTTCAGTTCGAGTCAAAGTCAACTTCGAGATCAAAGTCAACTTCGAGTTCAAAGTCAACGTTCGATTTTGAACTTCAGTTTGAGTTTAACTTCCACTTTCAGTTCGAGTTTTGACTTCGAGTTTCAGTTCGAGTTTTGAACGTCAGTCTGAATTTGAACGTCAGTTTGAGTTTTAACTTCGAGTTTTATTTCCGAGTTTGGAAACTCTCAGTTCAAGTTTGATTATGAGTTCAAGTTCGGATGATGAGTTTCAGTTCAAGTTCGATCGTGAGTTTGAATTTTCGATGATACGAGTTAAAGTTCGAGTTTGATCTGCGAGTTTCAGTTCTAGTCAAAGTCAACTTTGAGATCAAAGTCAACTTCGAGATCAAAGTCAACTTTCGAGTTCAAACTCAACTTCAAGATCAAAGTCAACGTTCGATTTTGAACTTTTCAGTTTGATTTTAACTTCAACTTTCAGTTTGAGTTTTACTTCGACTTTCAGTTCGAGTCTCGACTTCGAGTTTCAGTTCGAGGTTTGGACGTCAGTTCGAATTCAACTTCAGTTTGAGTTTTCTGACTTCGAGTTTGAACTTCAGCTTCAAGTTTGATTATGAGTTCAAGTTTTGGCGATGAGTGAGTTTCCCAGTTCAAGTTCGATTGTGAGCTTGAATTTGATGATGTGAGTTAAAGTTCAAGTTTGACTTCGGAGTTTCAGTTCGAGTCAAAGTCAACTTTGAGATCAAAAGTCAACTTCGAGATCAAAGTCAACTTTGAGTTCAAAAGTCAACGTTCGATTTTGAACTTCAGTTTGAGTTTAACTTCAACTTTCAGTTCGAGTTTTGAACTTCAGTTTGAGTTTTACTTCGAGTTTCACTTCGAGTCTGACTTCGAGTTTCAGTTCGAGTTTCAGTTCGAGTTTGAACTTCAGTTCAAGTTTGATTATGAGTTCAAGTTCGATGATGAGTTTCAGTTCAAGTTCGATTGTGAGTTTGAATTTGATGATGAGTTAAAGTTCGAGTTTGAGTTTCAGTTGGAGTGTCAGTTCAAGTTCGAAGATCAGTATGAGCATGAGTTAGACTTTCAGTTCGATGTCCATGAGTTTTGAGTTAGAATTTGAGTTCTCAAGTTTTGATTATGAGTATGATGTAAGTTCGAGTTTTGAATTTGAGTTCAAAGTTTTCGATCATGAGTTTGAGTTTGATTATGAGTGCGTTTGAGGATGCGTTTGCCACTTTCAGTTCTATCATGAGTTAAAGTTCGATTTTTAATAATTTCAGTTCAAGTTTGATTATGAGTTGGTTCGAGTTTGTGCATGTCCAGATCGCTGGCCACGGCTTCATCCTCGCTGCTCAGTTCGCCTTCGTCCATTACTTTGCTCTGAAACCAGCGGTGCGTAGATAACACAAGATACTTCCATATTTTGATGAGCAAATAGTCGACACGATTTGATCATGTTTCGACTGCTTTGGAGGCTTTTTGGATCAAGAATGTCAAAAGACTCGCTATGAAAATTTAAAAACTCGCCTAAAATCGAAATACGTCGAGCTATCGGAATATGAGAAATATCCGCATATTCTGCAAGGCAAAACAAAGATTTCGAGACCAAGAATGCTCGAATCGGATCATGTTTGTAGCCAGGAAAAAATAAAATACAAAAAACTAAAAGTGCTAATATATTGAAAGTAATGCGAGTAATTTGAATTCAGGTTAAACAGGGCGATAGGTCTTGCTAAGACGAACATCCCAGTTTAAGAAATTTGAAAAAAGGTTGAGAATTGAGGTAGCTACGGCCATTTTTGTGAATACCCAGTGTCACATGTTCAGGAAGTGATTTGAGTGAATGAGTGAATTTTTTTTAAAGCTCCAATCCGTTTTCGATTTTAGGGCGATTACAAATTTACTTCGTAATTATGGAAAAAATGACTACCTAACGGGAAAACGCGAAACTCTATATGCAGAGATGGAGCTATTTTAACATGGTCTAAAATTTTGTCTAAAAATCTAAAAAGGTTTAAATTTTGTGATCTCCCCGGTTCTCAGTACTCACTTTATTTTCGTTCAGATTCAGGGCGGGCATGTGCAACTTTCGGGCGTACGACTTTGACCAGTCGATCGGAAGAATGTTGCCGAAGTTCCCCGTGATGGTCCACCACATCCTGAAACAGAAAGTCGAAAAATTCTGTGAAAAATTGTAGAAAAAATTGCAAGTTGCAATTTAGTGATTTTTATTATACAGAATATAAATATTTGCATGAGATGAAATTATTACATTCAATAACGATTGATCATCAAATAGGAAAATAAATTATTTATTTATCTGACCAGAGGACAATGTAGGAGACTGTATGCAACGGGGAAGGAATGCAAAAATTGGTACAAACGCCTAATCCGATTTATTTTTTAATAGTGGAAGATCAATTTATCAATTCAGCCATCGAGAATGATTTAGATTGATGTGGACGCCATGTCACAAATTGATTCTTCCTGTATTCCGCTGAGAAAATAGTTATCCTCAACTTGAGAAATTACCTATTCTGAGTTTCAACTCGGCTGCGGGTCCACGCGGAAGAAAATACCTGATGGGAGTCGGATCATAATGAAGAAACTGTTGAGAAAGGCGAGGCTTTCGTTAATTCTTTTTATTTATAATATGCGCATTCATTACTATTGAACCCGAAATATAATTAGGTATATATGGACAGTGGGCGGAATACTCAAGGATGGGATCAGTGTTTCCACACGGCCGCAACCTATTTCCCTCGAGTTCGAGCAAAATTCCCTTTTTTTTCCCTCCAAACTTCTTTTGTTTCCCACAACGATTTCCCTCGAGAAACGGATTTTTTCCTGCTCGTTCACTGAGCAATTTTTTCTTACGTTTTAGCGAATTTTCGAAGGAATTTGGGTCGTCACGAAATTCCGACGTGCGGCAAAATCGACCGGGAACCAACTCGAAATCCGTTTCGTGCATCAAGGATCAAAATCTGAAATTTTAGTTTTGGTGTAGGTATATATCTATATTTATACATCGACGATGAAACTGCAATACTGCCCAATTCAAAGCATCGTGTCTTTTGGGGGCGTCTGGGTTGCCTACTTCTCAAAACTTGGATTGGTGGAAACTTGGCAAATCACGCGTCCATAGATTGCATGGCAAATGAATTGGGCAGTATTGATTCTACACCGTCGATATGTATATAATATATACATATTATACATACACATATTATGTGTCATTCACCACGATAACTTTAGAAAATAGAGATAAAAACTTCATTCTAGTCTCAAAAAATTCGTCTAGCGAAATGCTTGGACAAGTTCGTTAACCAGCCCGATCCGACTGTTCCAAGTGTGCCAAAAATTGAACAGAAGTGCTCAAACTTTTTCAAAACCAGTGGTGCGTAGATAACACACAATACTTCCATATTTTGAAATGTACATATTTGACAAAATTTGATCATATTTTGACTGTTTTTAAGGTTGTTTAGGTCAAAAATATCAAAAAATTCACTATGGAAATTTTAAAATTCGCCAAAAAAAACTCGCTACATTTTTGGAATATAAAAAATATCCACATATTCTGCAAGGTAAAACGAAGATTTTGAGACCAAGAACGCTCAAATCGGTCCATTTTAGTGGCCGGAAAAAAATAAAGTAGAAAACACTAAAAATGCAAATATATCGGAAGTACTGTGAGTTATTCAAATTCCGATTAAACAGGGTGTTCGGTTTAGCCGAGACAAAAATTTCAGTTCAAGACATTTTAAAAAAGGTTGAGAATTGAGGGAGCTGTGGCGATTTTTGTAAATGACCACAGTCGGACACACGGACACAAAGACACTTGTTTGGGAAGTGATTCTGAGTAAATGAGTATAAGAAAAAAATTTTTCTGAAGCTCCGTTCCGATTCTCGATTTTAGGACGATTACAATACTTCCATTTACTCTGTAAATATGGAAGTAAAACGTTATATTATTTAGTAATACGGACTTAGTGAACAAATATGGGCATATGGGGAGTCATAATATTATATTATGTTTTTTGGGGTGCTGAATCGATTGGAATAAGTTTCAAGTCGATTTTCCACCCCCTGTGTTCCAAATTTCGATTTAAGTGTTCAAACTTTTTGAAAAAACGTTTTATTTTCAGTGATACGGACTATACAAAAATGGGCATGTGGGGGGGTCGCATTTCTGTGGAGAAAAACCATTTTCCCTCGTTTTTTCCCTCAAAATTATTTTTCCCCTTTTTTTCCCTCAGAAAGGCTGTTTTCCCTCGAAAAGGGAAATTTCCCTCGATGTGGAAACGCTGGATGGGATACCCACCTTCTCCAATTAGAGGCCCAAAGGCCTCGAACCGCTGTGATGGACGGCATGTCGGCTTCAATTCATTTCCCTGTCGTCCCTCATGGACGGATCATCGATAATCAGAGATGCCTCGAAACGGTGGCAGTAACTGAATTAACAGCCCCCTAACCCAGGATGTGAAGCTGAGGTTTATTAAAGGCCGTTTCAATTTCACCATCGCTCGAATTCCGATTAAATCATTTCACCGATTATGTTGCCGTATGACATGAAAAGTGAAATTCGCTTGCCAATCTTGAAACGATTTAAGAAAAAATGAATTCTTTCAACTAGGCACCAGTTGTTGGCCACTCCAGGGGGGTGTTTCTCGCTGTAATGTATGCACTCAAATTAAATTATTTAGGGTTCTTTTTCGATTTTTGGAGGGGTGAGCATTCCAAAATGTGAAACGAAACCAATTTTTCTTGAATTTTGTGTCCAAATTATTGGTTTTTGAGGTTTTTTTGCAATAAGTCGTTCATCTCAACATTGTTTTTTTTATTGGCCATTATTATTAAGCATTAAAAAATCTAAAGACTAGTTGAGTAACCCAAGATTGCCTTACGGCCAAACAAGTGTTTTACCCTTTCCAGAAAATTTTGGCCAAGATATCCTGAATTAAGGATGCTGGAAAGTTGAGATCACGGCCTCAGAGGCTGCTGTAGCTTATAGCTGCTTGTAGAATTTGTGTAGCTGTTACCCTATGGCGAAAAATATATAACAAAAAAATTGGCAAAAATCTGTTTTGACAGCGTCGTAAATAAGTATGATGGATGTTGAGCTAAGCCTTCGTGAAGTGAGGCCTTCGTGGAACGGTCGATAGACATCTCCAAAACAAGCCACAGACAACTTTCTTTCCGAAATTGCCGCGTCGTTGCGTAATTTTCTTTCATCTGTCGAGTGGGGAGGGTAAGGGTTGGAGGGGAAGGGGTGCTGGCCTGACCAGATATTCGAGATACCAGAGAACTCGCATGTTCTTTCGGCTGTCGACAAGTGGCAGAGGTCTGCAGAACGAGGCCAAACCGCCAGTTGTTCATAGCTGACACTAATGACATCGTACGTTCGATGATGAGAAAATTGACTTTCCTCCATTCGGCCACTTCAGACAATTTAACTGGTCGATTGACGCCTCTTAGGTCAGTTGTGAGCAGACAACACACGGTACTTCCACATTTAGAAGCGCTTAAAATTTGAAATTTGGTATGTACCTATTTTTCCACCGACAAAAATCGTCTCGTATACAACAAATTGTATAGGTATACGTCCTTACATAAAGTTCAGGCTTTGAAAATTTTTCAAAATCCACCAAAATAAGCGGTTGCTTGACATTTTTTAAAAGCAGAAATTATTTCACCGATAAGAACGGGAGCGGCTGCCAGGCTTTTTCCGTCGACCATTCTTCTTCGGCTCGTTTTGCTTCGTTCGCCGGAATCTGGAAGTATCAACTTACACCGAGGCCCCCAGTTAGGATTGTTCCAATCTGGCAACGTGCCCTGACAAGGCCGCCTTGCTCGTCTCCCAAATTGACAACGAGTAGAAAATTTCGCGAAAAATCGAATAAATGGCCCACGCTAATTGACTATTTTTGTCGTGACTCTAGGAGCAAAACGGCTTCAGCAACAACGCCAGATAATTCATTTTCGAAAGAGCAATCCCATTCTCGGGCTGCACCTTGCCTAAAACCGACCGGAAAAGTTGTCGTTTTTCCCAATTTTATGTTTATGCCGGGAGTTGAATTGGCCACATTTTGGTTTTAGCGGATTTCGACAGTTTTTCGCTTATACCTCAAGAACGATTGAAAATCGAGGGCAAAGAGACAACAGATTCCGAATTTTGGGGAAATTTCCAAAATTTTTCCAGCGCATTACATTATCTTGAACTCAACTCCTTCATGGTGAAAATCGTGGTCAAAGTTTGAATTTTCTAAGAATCTCACGAAAATCATCTTGTCGTGCCTTGGCGTTTAACGGTTAACGTAACCCCATACCAACACAAGACATTGTCTTACTTTCGGTCCGTCGAACACCGAAAAAACCTCTGAATTCGACTAAGAACCTCTGACTTTCAAAAAGTTGTGTTCGTCACTCAAACATCAAAAAATACGAATATAGAATGATCGAAGTCAACTTCGAGTTCAAAGTCAACTTCGAGTATAAACTCAACTTCGAGTTCAAATCAACTTCGAGATCAAAGTCAACTTTGACATCAAAATCAACTTCGAGATCAAAGGAAACTTCGAGATCAAAGTCAATTTCGAGATCAAAGTCAACATCTAGATCAAACTCAACTTCGAGATCAAAGTCAACTTCGAGATCGAACTCAACTTCGAGATCAAAGTCAACTATGAATTCAAAATCAACTTCGAGATCAAACTCAACTTCGAGATCAAAGTCAACTTTGACATCAAAATCAACTTCGAGATCAAACTCAACTTCGAGATCAAACTCAACTTCGAGTTCAAAGTCAACTTCGTGATCAAAGTCAACTTCGAGATCAAATTCAACTTCGAGATCAAAGTCAACTTCGAGATCGAACTCAACTTCGAGATCAAAGTCAACTATGAATTCAAAATCAACTTCGAGATCAAACTCAACTTCGAGATCAAAGTCAACTTTGACATCAAAATCAACTTCGAGATCAAACTCAACTTCGAGATCAAACTCAACTTCGAGTTCAAAGTCAACTTCGTGATCAAAGTCAACTTCGAGATCAAATTCAACTTCGAGATCAAAGTCAACTTCGAGATCAAAGTCAACTATGAATTCAAAATCAACTTCGAGATCAAAGTCAACTTCAGGATCAAAGTCAACTTCGAGATCAAATTCAACTTCGAGATCAAAGTCATCTTCGAGATCAAAGTCAACATCTAGATCAAACTCAACTTCGAGATCAAAGTCAACTTTGACATCAAAATCAACTTCGAGATCAAAGTAAACTTCTAGATCAAAGTCAACTTCGAGATCAAAGTCAACTTCGAGATCAAAGTCAATTTCGAGATCAACGTCAACTTCGAGATCAAAGTCAATTTCGAGATCAAAGTCAACATCTAGATCAAACTCAACTTCGAGATCAAAGTCAACTTCGAGATCGAACTCAACTTCGAGATCGAACTCAACTTCGAGATCAAAGTCAACTATGAATTCAAAATCAACTTCGAGATCAAATCAACTTCGAGATCAAAGTCAACTTTGACATCAAAATCAACTTCGAGATCAAACTCAACTTCGAGATCAAAGTCAACTATGAATTCAAAATCAACTTCGAGTTCAAAGTCAACTTCGTGATCAAAGTCAACTTCGAGATCAAATTCAACTTCGAGATCAAAGTCAACTTCGAGATCAAAGTCAACTATGAATTCAAAATCAACTTCGAGATCAAAGTCAACTTCAGGATCAAAGTCAACTTCGAGATCAAATTCAACTTCGAGATCAAACTCAACTTCGAGATCAAAATCAACTTCGATATCAAAGTCAACTTCAGGATCAAAGTCAACTTCGAGATCAAATTCAACTTCGAGATCAAAGTCAACTTCGAGATCAAAGTCAACTATGAATTCAAAATCAACTTCGAGATCAAAGTCAACTTCAGGATCAAAGTCAACTTCGAGTATAAACTCAACTTCGAGATCAAAGTCATCTTCGAGATCAAAGTCAACATCTAGATCAAACTCAACTTCGAGATCAAACTCAACTTTGAGATCAAAGTCAACTTCGAGTTCAAACTCAACTTCAAGATCAAAGTCAACTTCGAGATCAAAGTCAACTTCGAGATCAAAGTCAATTTCGAGATCAAAGTCAACTTCGAGATCAAAGTCAATTTCGAGATCAAAGTCAACATCTAGATCAAACTCAACTTCGAGATCAAAGTCAACTTCGAGATCGAACTCAACTTCGAGATCGAACTCAACTTCGAGATCAAAGTCAACTATGAATTCAAAATCAACTTCGAGATCAAATCAATCTTCGAGATCAAAGTCAACTTTGACATCAAAATCAACTTCGAGATCAAACTCAACTTCGAGATCAAAGTCAACTATGAATTCAAAATCAACTTCTGAGATCAAAAGTCAACTTCATGATCAAAGTCAACTTCGAGATCAAATTCAACTTCGAGATCAAACTCAACTTCGAGATCAAAGTCAACTTCGAGATCAGAGTCGACTATGAATTCAAAATCAACTTCGAGATCAAACTCAACTTCGAGATCAAAATCAACTTCGATATCAAAGTCAACTTCAGGATCAAAGTCAACTTCGAGATCAAATTCAACTTCGAGATCAAAGTCAACTTCGAGATCAAAGTCAACTATGAATTCAAAATCAACTTCGAGATCAAAGTCAACTTCAGGATCAAAGTCAACTTCGAGATCAAATTCAACTTCGAGATCAAACTCAACTTCGAGATCAAAGTCAACTTCGAGATCAAAGTCAACTATGAATTCAAAATCAACTTCGATATCAAAGTCAACTTCAGGATCAAATTCAACTTCGAGATCAAAGTCAACTATGAATTCAAAATCAACTTCGAGATCAAAGTCAACTTCAGGATCAAAGTCAACTTCGAGATCAAATTCAACTTCGAGATCAAACTCAACTTCGAGATCAAAGTCAACTTCGAGATCAGAGTCGACTATGAATTCAAAATCAACTTCGAGATCAAACTCAACTTCGAGATCAAAATCAACTTCGATATCAAAGTCAACTTCAGGATCAAAGTCAACTTCGAGATCAAATTCAACTTCGAGATCAAAGTCAACTTCGAGATCAAAATCAACTTCGATATCAAAGTCAACTTCAGGATCAAAGTCAACTTCGAGATCAAATTCAACTTCGAGATCAAAGTCAACTTCGAGATCAAAGTCAACTATGAATTCAAAATCAACTTCGAGATCAAAGTCAACTTCAGGATCAAAGTCAACTTCGAGTATAAACTCAACTTCGAGATCAAAGTCATCTTCGAGATCAAAGTCAACATCTAGATCAAACTCAACTTCGAGATCAAACTCAACTTTGAGATCAAAGTCAACTTCGAGTTCAAACTCAACTTCAAGATCAAAGTCAACTTCGAGATCAAAGTCAACTTCGAGATCAAAGTCAATTTCGAGATCAAAGTCAACTTCGAGATCAAAGTCAATTTCGAGATCAAAGTCAACATCTAGATCAAACTCAACTTCGAGATCAAAGTCAACTTCGAGATCGAACTCAACTTCGAGATCGAACTCAACTTCGAGATCAAAGTCAACTATGAATTCAAAATCAACTTCGAGATCAAATCAACTTCGAGATCAAAGTCAACTTTGACATCAAAATCAACTTCGAGATCAAACTCAACTTCGAGATCAAAGTCAACTATGAATTCAAAATCAACTTCGAGATCAAAGTCAACTTCAGGATCAAAGTCAACTTCGAGATCAAATTCAACTTCGAGATCAAACTCAACTTCGAGATCAAAGTCAACTTCGAGATCAGAGTCGACTATGAATTCAAAATCAACTTCGAGATCAAACTCAACTTCGAGATCAAAATCAACTTCGATATCAAAGTCAACTTCAGGATCAAAGTCAACTTCGAGATCAAATTCAACTTCGAGATCAAAGTCAACTTCGAGATCAAAGTCAAATATGATTTCAAAATCAACTTCGAGATCAAAGTCAACTTCAGGATCAAAGTCAACTTCGAGATCAAATTCAACTTCGAGATCAAACTCAACTTCGAGATCAAAGTCAACTTCGAGATCAAAGTCAACTATGAATTCAAAATCAACTTCGATATCAAAGTCAACTTCAGGATCAAATTCAACTTCGAGATCAAAGTCAACTATGAATTCAAAATCAACTTCGAGATCAAAGTCAACTTCAGGATCAAAGTCAACTTCGAGATCAAATTCAACTTCGAGATCAAACTCAACTTCGAGATCAAAGTCAACTTCGAGATCAGAGTCGACTATGAATTCAAAATCAACTTCGAGATCAAACTCAACTTCGAGATCAAAATCAACTTCGATATCAAAGTCAACTTCAGGATCAAAGTCAACTTCGAGATCAAATTCAACTTCGAGATCAAAGTCAACTTCGAGATCAAAGTCAACTATGAATTCAAAATCAACTTCGAGATCAAAGTCAACTTCAGGATCAAAGTCAACTTCGAGATCAAATTCAACTTCGAGATCAAACTCAACTTCGAGATCAAAGTCAACTTCGAGATCAAAGTCAACTATGAATTCAAAATCAACTTCGATATCAAAGTCAACTTCAGGATCAAAGTCAACTTCGAGATCAAATTCAACTTCGAGATCAAAGTCAACTTCGAGATCAAAGTCAACTATGATTCAAAATCAACTTCGAGATCAAAGTCAACTTCAGGATCAAAGTCAACTTCGAGATCAAATTCAACTTCGAGATCAAACTCAACTTCGAGATCAAAGTCAACTTCGAGATCAGAGTCGACTATGAATTCAAAATCAACTTCGAGATCAAACTCAACTTCGAGATCAAATCAACTTCGAGATCAAAGTCAACTTTGACATCAAAATCAACTTCGAGATCAAACTCAACTTCGAGTTCAAAGTCAACTTCGAGATCAAAGTCAACTTCGAGATCAAAGTCAACTATGAATTCAAAATCAACTTCGAGATCCAAGTCAACTTCGAGATCAAAATCAACTTCGACATCAAAGTCAACTTTAACATCAAAGTCAACTTCGAGATCAAACTCAACTTCGAGATCCAAGTCATTTTCGAAATCGAAGTCAACTTCGAGATAAAAGTGAACTTCGAGTTCAATCTCAACTTCGAGATCAAAGTCAACTCTAAGATCAAAGTCAACTTCGAGATGAAACTCAACTTTGAGATCAAACTCAACTTTGAGATCAAAGTCAACTTCGAGATCAAAGTCGACTTCGACATCAAAGTCAACTTCGTGATCAAAGTCAACTTCGAGATCAAAGTCAACTTTGAAATCAAAGTCAACTTTGAGATGAAAGTCAACTTCGAGATCAAACTCAACTTCGAGATCAAAGTCAACGTCGAGATCAAACTCAACCTCGAGATCATAGTCAACTTCGAGATCAAAATTAACTTCGAGATCAAAGTCAACTTTGACATCAAAGTCAACTTCGTGATCAAAGTCAACTTCGTGTTCAAATTCAACTTCGAGATCAAAGTCAACTTCGACATCAAAGTCAACTTCGTGATCAAAGTCAACTTTTACATCAAAGTCAACTTCGAGATCAAAGTCAACTGTTACATTAAAGTCAACTTCGAGATCAAAGTCAACTTCGAGATGGCACTGCTTGAAATCAATCTTTACGTAACAGGTGCAATAATTCTAGTTTCTTTCATACAAACAATAAGACCTTTCGCTTGAAACTAATTTTACATATCTTCCATATAATATATTATGTACATATTATGTAAATATTAGTTCCAAGCCAAAGATTCTTTCTCCGTGGTTTTAAAGCAGCAAAAGCACTTTCTGGCCATTAAAAAAAAACCTCTGAAATCCTTCTGAAAGTCTCATCAAAAACTCTAGAACAGGTTCCCTCAACATCCCTCAGCTATCCTTGTTTTCCCTCTGTTAGGCACCTCGAAACCTCCTGGAACGAAGGGATAACCTCTGATATGGCAACACTGATCCTGATCGAGTGAGCTCAATATTTTAGAGTTTTTCCAGCGCCTCGAAAATGTTCACTGGCAGGGCATGCTTTGTTTTTATCGCAGTCAGGCGGATGTGTTGTGAGGGCATCATTGTTCCCCTATCGTTTTTCTGCTCAAAAGTTCATCCACTAGTTCCTATGATTACCTGCGGACAATGCGCCATTGTACAGGAAAATGTAGAGATTAGATCATGATCTGCATGTAATGCTACACTAATGGTATTGTTCAGTCTTCAGCGACCGGAAAAAGACTATGGAAGGGTTGCCTAGCAATAATTTCTGGTAGTAGATTTTTGATGAAATGCCCGTCTATACTGCGTTGACATAATATGTTGACATAATATATTATATTGGGTGTTAAATTTGATTTCTTCAATCATCGATTTGATAGCGTTCAGGGGAATGGGGTTTTTTTTTTATCTTTTTGTCTCTTTATCTAAAATTTGTAGGCAACGATAGTCGAATCAGACTTTTAAACGCCCACCGATGCATTCTGGGTATTGGTCCTATTTTCGTCTTCCCCTCATTCTGAACACTAATAGGTGACTACAGAAATAGAAGCCTGTAGGATTTTTTCAAGATAGTGGGGAGACCTTGAAATAAGACATCTGTCCTGGGCTTTTCTCGCCCATGATTTTACCAGCCCTAATGTACAGTTTACGAGAGTTCGGTTGGCAATCTGGGTTGATTAGAGCTGGCGCTCGTCGATTTAAATTAATAGGCTTTTTTTTATGAACTGGAAAGCCATGGGTCATGGGACACCCGTGCTGATCGACCTGAGCCAGCTCACTGGCATTAGGTTTCGGAAAACTGGACTGCCAACTGGAAACCATGTTTATCCAAAAATACCCGAGAGCCTTAAACCACGAATGAACAAGGGAGTTGAAATTTTGCTTCTGCATTTTTGGATCAGAACCCGAATTTCGAAAAACCTCTCCATAGGTAATCCATAAAGGAACGATAGGTCGTGGAAGTTCAAGGGGAAGAACCGTTGTACCTGTCTGGTGCAGAGAGCCGAAGTCCATACATGGACGGAAACTGAAACCAGGCGAGTCAGGTCGGGTTTGGCCGAGTTACTCCATAGGAAACGACAGACCATGCAAGTGGGAGGACTTGACTGTTGCAAGTCAAGTCGATCTGGCAAGCCGGTCAAGTTGAGCAGCTTGTTGGGAGCTGAATGGGATTTGATTGAGATGAGGAATTTTTTCGGTCGGTAAACTATCTACATGAGTTTTAACTAGTTATCGTATCATAAATCTATGTCCCAAGTTGACATAGTTTTTTCCGATTTTCCGTTTTTTTCTGTATAAGTCGACTCAAGCAAGCTCTTTGGTCAGTCAAAAGTTGAAATGGTAGAAACGGCGGGAAATACTCAAAACAGGTAAGTCCAAAAGAGGGATAGCGCGGTCTGGCAAAAGTTGATAAGAACTTATCCAAAAAGTGCCAAAACTTCCAGCCTGTGACAGACCAGCCTAGAAGTACAGTTATTCCTTGGTGCTTCATTCTCAGAACCAAGAGGAATGAAATGCTACTAGCAATCCATATGATTAATCATACCGACCCTAGCAAAATAATGATAAAACTCAAAAATCCCCTCTATGAAATAACTTAACTTAAAACGCTCCTTTGAGATAGATAGAGCTTTTTTCTGAATCCAACGATCCCGAAAACTCAAAATTGACCATTTTTGTGTTGTAACTATCCTCGCAAGGGTGCGATATTGCTCAGCTGTTATTGTGGCAGCCCTGAGCGCCATCGGTGGCAGTGGCTCCTGGCCTCCGTCCCTCTCTCTTCCTCTCTCTTAGCCTCTCGGCTAGATCGTTACACAGATTGTGTTCAGTTAAATCGTGCTTTTCTATTATCCAAATTCTGATTGCTGAAACCATCAGTTATTTTCTTGATAAAATTTGCTTAACCGGAGTCCACGTAGAGAGCGTAAGTACCCACAAGTACTTCAATAGTTATCCTGACACTAATTTTTTATTAAAATGTATGCCATATTATGTAGGGATAATAATTGTAGGTTATATGCTCAAGATGAAGGTAGGCACTCGACTCTACCTAATTCATACCCGTCTACCTATCAATTAGTATGATTCTTATAGATGAGCATCGTGGGCACGGAGTGTGACTTTGCAAAATCCCCGATGGTTCAATTAGCATGCACGCAACGTCTTGGATTGCCAAACTATGTCCATAGATTACAGTTATGCGAGCTCCAGGAGTTCGTACGGAACAGTTAGCACAAGATCGCAATGCGAGTCTTCCACTCTTCAAAATCCGAAAAACACCAGTGCGTAAATGACACACGCTACTTCCACATACGTATACAGAGGGTACACGTGTAAAAAGTGTACATAGGTACATACACAAATTTTGAGGACTTTGTTAGCCTGTAATCCAAAAGCAATCGGTCCGAATTTTTGGACGAAAAAAGGAAAATATCGACACAATCTGAAACCGATGAAGGGCTTACTAGTGTACCATTTGAGGCGTCATCTGCGGTCCTTATGCAGAAGAAGCTATCGATTCCACTGCCTATAATTATCAATTACTGCTTACAAAATTGAGGGTCCGTCTTGAAAATTGAGCTGTTTCCAAAGGAGTCGGGCGAAATAAGAGGCTTTACGTGTCACGAACAGGTCGTTTGTTAAAGTTGCGTGGTTCCCATTATTCGATTTTCGCCTCTCGCTATTGCATCTATTTTTACAGCCTTGCCCACCGAATTTAGCGCCAACACGTTTACAATGTAGGTACATAGAGCATGCGTAAAATTTTTTTTTATTTCTCCTCATCAAGGTTGATGATCGAGGATGCAATTTCCTCTGATGAGCATTCATGGATTCGATTCACATCCTCGTTCACTTCCGTTTGACCGACTGATAGAAGATCCGTTACTTTTTTAATCGGACGATGAATACTTTTTAGCGTTGCTCACGTCTAACACCAACGGATAACCTCAACCGCATTATATATTCACGATGGTCCAACCGAACGAATCATCTGCCCCGCAGATGTTTATTACAAGCTGCATCTCCTAGAGCAATAAGTTTGTTTTGTAATTTTCAACGGCGAAAGCAGGAAAATTTATCGATCACTGTAATTCATAGATAGGTTCCTTCTTCAGCAGATAATAAACCACCAGAAACGAGACTGTCAGTGTAGGTCGCACTATTGCCCATTCTCATACATTATGAATTTATATAAAAAATTCATAGTATACATAAGAATTTAAAAAATTCATGAAAAAATTAATAGTATGTTGAAAAATGATTGAAAAAATTTTTGAAAAATTCATGGTAGGTATAATATATTAGTATGAATTTTATAGTACCTATACCATAATTCGAAAAAATCATGTTTTCAAATAAGAAACCAAATTTTTGTCCTGAATGGCAAAAAAGTGGCCTCCTAGTATAATCATGAGCTTTGTGAAACAGAACTAGTTGGTCAAGTATTATTGAATGGTAAAAATGGTAACTCGCACCTCCGGGGTCAGGTATAGTACGTTTTGTCGGCAGAATAACGACCAGTATTTCGGCCGAAGTCTCACAAGGGCCGTTGTTATAGGCGCAGATGGCGACTATGTCTGGAAGACCGAAGCTTCGCTCTGATTCGGGAAGTTAACGGGCCGAACAGGTGCTACACATCAACCATCGCCACCTGCTAGGCTTCCCAAAGTACACCTCGACTCCGACAGTATAAACATCATTAACTATACCAAGCCAAAAACTGAGTTTTACAGCAGCCATCTGGTAAAATGTCGAGATTATCCTAGTTAGCTGCGAATTCCTGTGCAAAGCCCAGTTTTTTCCAGTTGACTCCCAATTCCGGGCAAAAATCCAGATTTTTCCAGTTAGCTCACGTCTGAAAACGTCTGTTGTGGAGCCCAATGTTGGTTTTGTACTGATGATGGCTTGACCGCCGAACCCGGTTACGAATTCGTCAACTTTCGTGGAACAGTATTCCCTCAATTTGAGTTTCTATCCGAATCGAACCAAAATCTGCACATGCAACAAAATTTGACAAAAACGTCATCCAGATTTCGCGTGGCTCTATCACTATTTCAGTCCCTATTTCCGTATACATAGTCTCAGACTACCTTTTGAGCTCTTGTAGAATCCAGAAGATGGCAGCCCTGTCTAATCATGTGCCTCAGGCGCTTTTATCGTCTCTTTACTTCTTCCCACGGTCGTAAAAAGTAAAACCAGCCGTCGTCTCGACGTCTTCCGCTTCTCTTTTCTTCCCCTTCCTCTCATTACATGCTCTTCTTAGGTACTATTTACTTACAATCCCGGCTCTTCAATTAGTTATCTACCTTTCCCAACGAACCACCTTTTTAATAAGCAGCTAAGTACCTAGTTGTGTATTGGGTACAATAATTATCGCCAGCCTCTTACCCAGTTAATAATAGATAACTGGCGTTTTTGCGAAAAATATAATCAATTTTGCAATGTACGGTAGAACGTCTTTCGATTTCTCCACATTCCACAAACGCCTCATCAACGAATTTTGTTGTTGTTCAATGAATTTTAAAAGGCCGATTCAGATTGTGGAGATTTCAAAGTTTGCGTGTAACAGCCTCACTTGTTGAACCTCATTTCATGGTTAGTTGCACGACTAGAACGGCTTACCAGAAGCCTAACCTATGTGGAAAAGTGAACACTCAAGTCACGAAGAATGACCGAACTTGAGACGTGGACACGTATCGCCCCTCTCCAAGAAGTTGAAGTCGTATCAGTTACGTAAAACGTTACATGCTTCAAAATGAAGACTATTTTCCTATGCTTTACCGATCCAGGGTTGGAAACTTTATTGGACATCAGAGGTGTTCTCCATATTTAATTTTTTATGGTCAGTTATCTTAATTAACGAATCAATTATCGAACATGCAACAGCAAAATTTCCGTCTCGGGGTGGAAAGGAATATTTCAAGTGCCCCTTTACTATGGCAGCAAAATGTGTTCAACAATCAATACCTAATCCATAATCTGCATTTTGATCTTTGCATGGCGGCTCTGTGCGACAACATTGTCTGTTCTGCTGGCTGCCAGTTGATCGCCTGGCATCTTCATTGATATAGCCTTGGCAAGAACTGAATCATTTAGAGGCCGGATGAGATGACGACCAGGCGGTTCTGGGTCAACATTCACTTTATTCTCCTTCAAGCATTATTTTATAGCACTTTTTTAGCACACATTTTATTTTGGGACATTATTTCCAGAAATCATGTCTATGTAATCGGGTTTCCCTTCTTCAAATTGGTACAGAAATTGCAACAGAACTCAAAATTTAGATAACCTGGCACTAAGAGATGAGAATCTGAAACCGAAACCGCTGTGATTTCTGCGGTTTCGATTTAGCTGAAGAAGAGGTCGCAGGGGTCAACTTACTCGGAGGTTGATCTGATTTCTATCTTTGGTATTATGAAAAGCGGTTAGACAACGGCTGTTACAGGGGGTTCACACTAAAGATTGCCTGTCTTGAAGGGGTCAAATCTCCATTTGCTACCATATTTGTTCAACACAATTTTTTGTTAGTCCAAGGGAACGTACACTTTTTTGATTTGAAAGTTTTTCCCAGTTTTCGGCTTAGCTTTAGTAAAATGGCCATAAGTCCCTGAAATTTTTTAGTAATCCCAAAAATAACTATACCATTGGAAAGCTGGCATTCTGGGCCAGTTTATCCTGAAACGTGCGCAGTATTTTCCCATTTATTTCCCTTTCTAAACGCACGTTAAAAAATGCTCATTTTAAAAAATTGAGCAATCCTCGAATTTGACCCTATTTTTGCTAATTTAACTGAATCTTAGAGAGCTGGAAATAAAGTGGGGTTATAGGAAATTTAACGGCCTTAAAGTCATTTTACTGAAACTAAGTCGAAAACACGAGAGCGTAGGAAATGTATTCTTCCTTGAGCACACAGAAAATTGTAGCAAATGATCTGAGGGATCGACCCCTCAAGGAAGACAATCTTAAGTTGAACACCCTCTATAAGGATGATTGATGCATTTTGGTGTCATTGCAAAATCTAACAGAAAAGGGCAAAATATTATTAAAAATCTTTTTCTCGATTGAAAAAACTTTATTTTCGCAAATGCAGGCGTGGTGTTTCCTCTTCATCTCTCTTGTAACACAATACAATGGTTTGAAATATTGATACCATGAAATAGTGAGGAAGGTATCCTACAACTCGAACTGCAGCGTCCCTTCCACGTCAATTACGGTGTACGTTTGACATGACACCACTACCAGCTCTCCGTCAGCGTTAGATAATTATTATTGACCTTTTGACCTGCAGCCCTGCCAGACTTGTTCTCACGTATTAGGTACCTATGCATGCAAAAATTTTGATGAAAATTTGGACGTGCAAAATGGCACATTCCTCCCGCAATTTCATACTTGATTTGGAAATACGTAAGAGGAGCTTTACCTAAAAATAGTATGCACACTTGCTGCACTCAATCCTATAACCTGATGGGATATTTATGTTTGTTCAAGCCGTAAATCCTATTGTAGTAAAGGCGGTGGTTGTTCAGAAAAGAAAAGGCTAGCGTGTAAACAAAGAGGCGTGCGCCACCGTGGAAGGGGATAAGGTGAGGGGCCACTTGATCCTTTTCGGCTGGGAATGCAGAGTTCATTCATCAACGTCTCATAACGTTTAGGTGTTTTTCTCATTCTCGGCAAGCTTGAAATATAGTTTGGGCCAATATTTTGATCATTGTGATTGATTGGGGATTTCAAGAGTCTTTTTTGGTTCGTAGATCGGCCTGGTCGTAATCCTATTATTTCTTGCAATTGACTGTGCCCTTAACTGAGGGAGATAATAAAAATAGGTAACCACAATTCTCAGGTGATCTATCAACAAGTTCAGCCGATGGGTTTTGAACTATGCACGATTCTACTGAGGGAAAGATCCTCCGACTAGAGTCAACGGGCCATTTACCGATCAAAGAAAGCGTCGGGCCTATAAAACGTCGAGCCAGTGCACACTGACGACTTGAAAAGCCATAGCAAGTACGAATAAAGTTCTTGTAATCCTTCGTCCTTTATCCTTAGTTTTAGAGGCCTGGCACTCAAGGATCCCGAAAGGTAATCGAAGCCGAACCATCAGACCCCGAGAAGAGATTGGTACTTCCATATGGGCTATTCAGGGGTACCACCTGTTTTCGGTTTAGTAGAAATTTATTTTGAAATACTAGGTATACCAAGTTGGACCTCTCAAGTCTATAGTCCTTGTGAATTCTACTTCACTTGATAAAACTCAGTTTACTTGAAACACAACTTCACATCCATAAAAATCAACTATCTTCAATTAGGTATGCAAAAAAATACTAATTGCTCAGGAAAAAACAAATCGAATGATAGGAAACCTCACCTTTCCTTATACCCACCCAATTCGTCACCATATACCTAGTCTTGAAAATGGGCTCCTCCTAGATTACTTTTCCACCAGTCTCTTCAAATCAATCCTCCCGAAGTCCGTAACGTGGAAAATTGGATTTATTGATTTTTACGAAACAATTTTTCACGGTTTTCTTGAATTTGCCCGAATAATGCTCGATCCCAGGAAGCCTGCTCTGCTACCATGTACCTATTGGCTCAATAAACACTTCTGGAGAAGCATGTAGAAGGATGAATTCAAATTTAAGAGGATCAACGCAAGGAAACAAGCGAATTGGACGTTTTTCTGCAGCACATTATCGTGGTCGTTCATGTGACTCCGACGCCTTTAATGAACGTCCCAGTTATTTGGGACGCCGCGCCACGTCGGGCGTTGAACGAGCTGCACCGGATAATCGAAGCAATACGTTTTAAGTTTCCACGGCTCAGTGGCGAAGGTCAGTTGGGATGGGATACAATCGAGTGGATGCAGACACGAATAGGGGTGAAGTGGGGTGGACCCTCCAGAAGTGGAATGGTCGGTTCCAACAGGAATGCAGGGCCTGGGGCCCTTCGAGAGCTGACGCTGCAGGTACCTCAGGTCAGCCTGAACAAAACGCTCGGCATAAAAAATGCTTCAGGTTCAACGAGTTTTTGTTTATTTTTTTCTCGTTTTTGCGTTCGTCGGCAATTTTTCACAAATCAAATTTTTTTATTAATTTTTTTGAAAAAGTTTTTTGCGAAGATTAAGTAAGTTTTTTTTTCAAAAACGCAACGATGTTTATTAACCCCCTCGTGGGAACATCTGCCTGTGAGGCAGATATGATTTAAAGGTTGGTCACTGGAGCGCTCCACTGTCAACCTGAGGCGCCCAGGCTCTACATGTGCTTCAATCAACATCTAACCCTTGCAGAAGAAGGGTCAATCCTGCTCTAAGCTGCGTTTTTTTCAACGTAAATGCAATTTTCCTAAACTATAGTCTGCCTCACAGGCAGATGTTCCTTCTAATGTACGATCTAATATCTGCCTGACAGGCAAATATTCCCACTGATGTATATTTTAGCGTCTGCCTGACAGGCAAATATGCAACGATCGGTCTGACGTGTGATACGGGCTTTACTGTGATGTGTTTTGGTATATTGGTCCTCATTAGTTGAAATAATTCTTCATACTATTTTGACATTGTTACTGAATTTTGAGATATAATATCGATAGTAAAAGTGTAAATCCTTTATGTCCAAATTCAGAAATTTGTCAGAGTACAAAAAAACGTGCTAGATTTTGCAACACCTCTGAAAGGTTTTGACTTACAGGTCATTGCACATGGCCATAGAGCAGAAATGAGACGAAAACCCGGAGGAATACGGCTCCACTTGATAGATCTACGGCTCGAATACAACCCATAGAGCTCAAATCTTTATTTTACTAAAAATTGAGACTTACGAGGTTTTTCACTTTTACTATCGATATACTGTCGATATACGTTCTGGACGATGTCAAATTAGAGATAAGATAAATATATAGTGTTTTTGAAATATACAAACAGCTTTAATTGTTATATTAAAGTGAAACCCAGGTTTTAGAGACGATTTACTACTATAGCTGCCTCTCAAGCAGATGTTCCCACTAAGCGGAGCAAAATGGCATGTTCCCACCAGGGGGTTAATTGTTCTTGGGGGTTGGCGGTGTGTTCGGGAGAGGGTAAGCATCTACTTTTTTTGACGTGTACCTTGCCCTGGACTGCAAAAAAGGCCACTCCTGCAGACTCATACTGGTGATGAGGGCTACCCTTGGAAAGTCGCAATTTAGTTTTTTAACTGGTATAAATTCAAAATCATTTGCATCCGGCTGAATCTCATGATACCCGCAAACTAAAACACGAGGGATTCGTAATCGTGTTGCTCGCATTAATTTGTGAAAGAAAGACGCAACACTAGTAAGAATCCGCAGAAGACACTGAAGATTCTCAAGTGAAGAACCGTCGTAACTAATGATTTTCGCACACCATGGGAATATTTTGAATCTCGAATTTTAGACCCCATGCCAATTGATTATTGAATGGCAGTTCTCCGGCAGGACTTGAACCTGTCACCTTTTGCTGGATAAAAAGAGGTTTTTAGTGGTTTTATGAAAGGCATCAACTGAGAGCACCTCCCAGGCTGAGGGGTCAAGGTGACTGGCTAACGAGCCAGGTTCGAGTCCTGCCGAAGACATTTTTCTACTCATTGAATTCAATGTAAAGCAGCCCATCACATAGCAAGAAACGAATATTCATGATCGAAGCTTCCGTATTATGATGTCCCTCAGATGATAAAAAATAAATAAAAATTTTACATACATAGGCCCTATTTTTTTTAATTTTTGAAAATTCGCCACGGATTGCATTCTTTTGCGTTTGCCGTTCAGAGGTGAGAACTTGATTTTTTTCCCATCTTCTCGACAAATACCTCACGCTCTTTTGTGGCTCAATCTTCTAGGAACGAAAAGGCTGCTGACCGCCAGCACCGAACAGTGGGGTGCAGGATGGCCATTGTATTGTAACCGAAGTAGATGACTGAAAAGACCGGTGAGAACTGAAAGGCCGACCCACGTGTGAAGTTGCCCACCCGTCAGCCTTGGCGATCGGAGGTCCCAGGGAGAATTTCGAGGCGATGGATTTTTTCTTTGATTGCTTTCGAATGAGACACGTGGAATCGTGACGAGGCACGTGGAATCGTGAGTCGATAATAAAATCGGTAAACGAACTCTCCCCCCCTTTTACCCGGTCAAGAACCCGTGATAAGATGAGACAAGTTGTAGAAGCCATCAAGAGCAAGGACTGACTGATAGATATAAATTAAAAAAAAAATCAAAATTGGCTTTACGTCAAGATTTATGACCGCAACTGGGCCTGACATGAAGGCGTTTTTCAGATAGGAGTGTACTGAAAGGATGAGACTGCAAAGATGACAAATATTCCAGGGTGGGCGGAGGAATCGAACCCCCGAATCCTCAGCTGTGCACCGATAATCAACGGGAGCGCCTTGAACCGGGCCCCCGATTGATGTAAATAAACCTTTCGGAAAATTATTCGTAAGAAAAACCAAAAATCTGCCGAGGCAAAGTTTTGTAATCCGTCAGATCCAATTGGACAGCACTGATTTAATTCAGTGTTTACCCTCGAGATGCGTCATTCCGGAGAAATAGAACGAATGAATCTTTTCTTCGGCCCCCCGGGCTTAGCAAGTTAAGCTAAAGAGGGTGAATGTACCTATTCAGGAAGCGGGACGATGGGGGGTACAGTAAATAAAGTCTAAGGGTGGAAATCGCCGGGTGAAGGGGTGGGTACAACGACACGAACAGCAAGCAGGTCATGCGAGGCACCGCCACTGGGGGATGATCGATCTGAACGCGGCGCCGAGCTGGGCTATGAGTCACCCCATCGCGTACATTTCTAACCAGACCGACTTGGCCGATAGTTGGTGCAAACCGACAAATCCGAACCTGACCAATAAAATCTGGTAAATTATAAAAATAAAGTTCTCCATACAAGATGAAAATTTGATAGGATAGGACGAAAAATCAATTTGACGAATCGATTTCTGAGGATTTTTGGTACCTGGGACGACATTGATGATGTGAAATAAATTAAAATTGGATTGAGGAGTGTGCCTACTCACAACAACTTTCCTTTCCTTAGTTTAAAGGTACATACAAGGTGTCCCGAACCTGGTGTTAAAACAATTTGGGTGAAACTTGACCAAAAATGGGACAGACCGCATTTCCCTTTCCATTTCGGAATTTTCTTCAATTTTAGGTCAAGTTTCAACCCGAACTATTTTCGTCAGAAAGTTCGGAACACCCTGAAGTATAGTTAATAACTATAGTTTTCAAAGTAGGACTATTTGGACATTGAATTGTCCTTCTTGCAAATGAGCTGGTATCTGAACTAATCCAAATTACTCAACATCTCGCGAATTTCGAGACGCACGTTCCGTTCGATGAAATATTTCATTTTCGCAACTTCTTCCCCAACGGCCTTCCCACATTACCGGCACTCAATTACACTAATGGCTATCCGCTCAGCTCATTAATCAACGTGCAATTTCATTGCTGAAGACACCAAACGCTCGTACGCCTCGATGAGAATTCGCGATGAGAATTCGGTTTTGCAAGCTCAAGATGGCACAGCTTCGAACGATTTTGAGAAAAGCCAATGCATATCGTAACATCGAGAGGTAGGTAGGTTTTGATAAGTTACATTAATTTTCATCATCATGGGGAGTTGGTTTTTTGCATTTTTCCAAGCCAAGGAGAGTCGTGGTAAATCGCTGATTTTTTTGGTCATGCACCTTTCCAAAGGTTACCCAAAAATATTTCTCCCAAGAAATAGCCGATCTTCGAATTCCTAACTCCAAATATCGGTTTTTTGGGGGAGAAGGGCCGAAAAACGGCGCATTTCAGGAGAGTAGCTTCGGTTTTCGAGGATTTTCGACCAGAAGGGTTGAACTTTTGTTCAGACCAGGGATAGGATTTTTTGTAGCCAGTTAAATTTCCAACAATTTGATATAATTGAAAGTTTGTTTTGAAATTGTATACCCAGAAATATTGTGATTTTCCTGGAATGATTTCAAATGTTTTTGAGTTTTTTGCTTATATTTCGAGAACGGTAAGGAATTCTGAAGTGGAAAACGGCGGATTCTGATTTCTGCGGAAATACCAACATTTTTGGACTCGTGCAAATTTTCCCTCAGACCTTCGCACCGCAAATCCGGCCAAAAGATGACTGTATGCAGTAGGTCGGAAACGAAAATCGCCCTGTCCTTCGGGTTTTCTTGGATTTTGATAAACCGCCCCCTCTTTCTGTAGGTCTTATCTTGAGAATCTTTGAAGACAACCTCATGTTCTGCAGCTAGAGACGAATCGTGCACTTCGCATTAAGGAGCAGCAAAGGTGCGCACCGTTTTCACAACAGATGAGGACCTCCATTCATCGTGAGCACGAGCCTTGAGTTGTGTTGAAGATTGTAAATAAGCGCTAGAAGGTCGAGATGGTGCATATTACAATGGAACAATGGTTACACATCTTGAGGTACACCGTGCGCATGCGTAGGCAATACTTGAACGTGTAGCTCATTAGGTTGGTTTTGCGCCTAATGTAAAACGGCCGACAGAGATGACTTTTAGGTAACTACGACATTTTCTCTCATGAAGTTGAGAATGGTATAACACACAGCACTCCTTCATAATTGAAAACCCAAAAGGTTAGAAAAAACAAAACAACAATGAAATAACAACAAATTTTTTTTTCCAGAAAAAACCATTCCATTCATCATTCTACGGATAAGTTGGCTTTTAGCCAGAAACATGAGTAAACCTAAATACTAAGCTTCTAAAAGGTAAAGGTTTCCATTGTAAAATAAACTATGTTTCGCGGAAGGGAGCCAGAAAAAACAAGCCGAATGTTTGTGAAAATACTGTTAGAACTTCGAGCTCTGGAGCTTGATAAGGTCGTTTCGTTCCTGGAAGAACCCGGTGCCACCGAAGTGTTAGTTTCTGATTGAGTTGGACTCTGTAGGTGATAATGTTCAACTAGTCAATGCCACGTTTCCAGCTTGTGTAGTTGGCGGCTCGTTCTTGTTGAGTTAAATAATGATCTTATTCCCTAAAAAGATGGAGAATAGTAGAGTGTTGGTGCCAACTGATGGTTCATTTTGTCGACATTTTTGCTTAGTAATTCCCCCGATAGTTTCACTAGTTTTTGATTATGGTCCCAATAACGTTCGACGGTGATCTCACTAATGTGACACGATCTTCCGATCCCTGACAATGGTTGAATAGATAATTCGAAAGCTCGGCTAAGGAGGTATTTTTCTTCTTACGACCCCAATCCTACTAGACAATAGTTTCTCAGTGTGGTTCATGAGGAGATTACCCGAGGGGTTTTTCTCTTACTTTCCACGTAAAATGTCGCCCCTTGACCTTGCAATGAAGAATTCTACTCCCCAGGTGTAACCTAACATCGCGTGCAACGAGGAAATTGCGCTGGGAACGTTTTTAGACTCCTGACGCGACAAAAATCGACCACATCGACCGTTTGGCTGCCGGGCTGGACAACAGAGGACATTGCACTGGCGAATATTCTATACCTCACAGGTGAAATTGAAGTGCTGTTGAGAATTGGCTCAGGTGTGATTAATGTACCCAGGTCATTAATCCACTTAACAGCGTTTATAAATTTGTTTTTTTAATTGAAGAATTTTCGCTCTTTGGATGCTGGCTAATGAAAATTTGAATGTCGGGTCTACTTGCTTTACCTGCTGTACGTCTCATGGTCGGAGAAAAGGTATAAAGGTAAATGTCTGATGTACCCACGTTCTTATTTTGGAGTTCGTGGTCCACGCTTGTAGGATATTCATGAAAATACGTGCTCAGCTATTCCCCTTGTGAAGCATCGATCTTTCGGTAAGAAAAATATCAACCGACTTCCTCGACCTTTTTTATGGCTAGTAGACTGAGCTAGCCTTCCACCTTGCAAGCCGTTCACACGATTTATACGCGCCCTCAGCCTATCTATGGTCTATGTAGGAAGGTAAGTATCTCTACATCATGCGGTATGGAGGAATAACGGATTCTACCTGAGTTAGAATATGGAAAGGTGGAAATAGTTGGCATATTGACTATGGCTTACGGTGTTTGTAGGGCTACGCCAGAGTCCATATCGGATCAGACCATAATATGGTCTGTATACAGAAGTGAACATCAGTTTTTTATGTAGGCAGATGTTTATTTGATGTCGAGCCATGCCGAAAAATACCAGAATTTCACAGAGAATGTCCTGTTCCAGCGCTATACTCCTCCATTTACTGGGTATTATTATCGGGGTTTTCCCTTGAAGCTTAATCTAACTTTTGGGGGGGGGATGCATATAGAAGAAAAACCTCCTCGAATTTATACGAAAAGTTAACCAAAACTGGCCAAATGCCAGCAAAACCAAGATAGTTCACCAGGGCCATTTCACCGATTCGTGTACTGCTTCTAGGTTCTGCGACGTTCGAGTGCTTCCCATATTTTTCACTCGACTAGAAGAAATACCCAACTCAGTAGGAGGTACTTCTATAGCTCCTCCTACCCTACGTTCATTTATCCTTGTAAGATATCCATCTTTCTTTTTCTCGCTCTCTCAGCCTCTTACCTAGGCCATATATTTCACCCTGGGCTGACTCTTCTTACAAGGTACAAGACTCCCATCGTACTTTTCGGGAATATTCCTGCTTTCAGAAGCACTAACAGCTATCAACTTTCAGTGTACTTTAATTGACCTGATCTTTAAAAAAAGATGTAAAAATCTATAAATGTCTTTTATTGAGTCAGCCCCGGATGACTTCGGTACTTTTATCGTGCATTTAAAGTGTATTGCCTATAAAGCGGATAACTTCGAACGAATTCCGAAGGCGGGTTTTTAAATAGCTGGAAAGAGGGAAAAGTGGAGAGCAATAGGCCAAGTTCATCGAATGGTTCGACCGCCTGACTGGACCGGCTGCCAACTGTGTTATCAACTGGTAGAAAGGGAAGGCCGCAGAACTTGCAGAGATAACGCGATAGCCTATTTTCACCGCTCGAGGCCGACTTCATATGGGAAGCCAGTTTTTTCTCATAATGCCTACTTAATTGAGTCAAATGGAGAATTTACGAGGGAAATTAAAATGTTAAGGTTAAGTTTGAGTTTTTGCCTCTTTAAACGAGCCACGAAAAACAATTTAAGATAAAAAAAGGATTGCCGAAGAAAATAATATTGATAAGTCCTTATCTATATTTATTTCAACTCCAATTAATTTTTTTTTTTTTGGGCGCCTGATCTTTTAAATAACTAGGGTAAGTTGAGTCTCATGATTCGTACAGACCGCCGCTCGTGGCTCACCGACAAACACTCGCAATATTTAGGAAGGATTTCAAATTCGGTACCTACTAAGGACTAAAGTTTGCGCTCCCGAGATGAGGGGGAGGCAGCCGAGTTGCTCGTATTGATTGCTGGCAGCCGGAGAGTACGACCTTCACGAGCTGCTGAAGGGACAGTTCCTACTTCACGTTCTACGCATATCGCATACTACCATTTAGTGGTTGTAACCCTACCAGGGTGGGTAATTTTCATTTAAGTTAGGCAGCTTTCCAATGATAAGGCCAATACCTAGTGATGAATTGATAAGGGTGATTGACGCAAACGTGGAGTACACGGAGATCATTTCTGAACGGGGAATTTCGACTTTTTTTTATTTATTTTAGGGTCTACCCTTGCAATGTTTAAGAATTCTCATTACTGCCTGCGCTTCTCATTACCACAACCGTATCAATTTTATAATAATTTTTTTTTTTTTGAGAATTACCCTATAAATAAATTGTTTTATGCAAAAAGGGCCTTCAACTCAAAGATTTTAAGGTACCGAAGGTCCCTTTTTGCATAAAACAATTCAAACAATTCCTCATACGAACTCCAAAAGGAAAAATTCATTAAAAACCCCATAAAAAAGAGAAAATGTCTCTTTTTAGTTATTAAACATATGCTTTTGTGTACCAGGCTGCCTGTATATTAGGCTGATCATCGAAGTAGATCATTTTTCCAGGATAGATATCATTTTCCAGGTGATTTTATACTGGTCCAAGCCCCAACAGGCCTCTATCATTTTTTTATTTTTTGTTGCCCACTAAAAGCCAACCTATTACACCTACAAGAGATCCTCACAATGCTCACTCTCATTTGCCGGAGAGTCCACTACGGTACGAGATCTTTCACTCATTTGCATACAATGCTCCTCGCATTCACACTCGCATTTTCACCCTATTATCGTACGAGAAATGCTGACCTCTGATTCAAACGGGCGGCTACATGGGGGAATACATCACAAGTTTCAGAGTGTAGGAGACCATTGGAAGAGATGTCATGAAAAAATACGATTTTTGCCGAATTTTCAACCTTTTTTTTTAAGTCTGTCCGTATTTACGAGGTGAACGAGAATATGCAAGTTCTATGTAGACCTCAAATGATTTTTTTTCAACTGTAATAAAGGTATATAAACTTTTTTTAAACAGATACGAACAATTTTTTTGAAAATTTAAAAATTTTTTAAACATGGAAATATTTTATGGTATCTGATGTTCCCTGGAATATCTAACGATGTAAAATTCCAGAATGTTCGTAAATGGTTGATGTTAAAATATCAACAATGATCATCAACAAGTCACATTAACGATAACAAACGCGAACATCAGAAACAACGTTTGGTACAGAAAGGATCTGGTACGATTGTCTTTGCTGTCATGTTGCTGAGGTCTGGTGGCAGCACCGAAAACAAACAGGAGAGACGAGCCAGAAGGACATGACACGTTCAGTGTCGGCCTGTCCCAGGGACAAGATTCAGCAGACTGGGAGCGACGCTGCTGAGATAAGCGAATCGAAACCACGAAACCGCCTCAACATTATCGAACTTGTCGGTGCCCTTCGATTTTCCTGACTGTTGTGCAGCGTTTCAGACTGGGAGAATACCGAACTGGGGGTTCTCCAGCCGAATTGACCTTCGGGTGTCCACTTGTTGGATATCGTCGTCTGAGGCGCAGCATGGCACATCTAACAATTTGGCAGTTTTTAGGTAAAACAGAAAATCATGTTTACTCTCTGTGCCACATCACTGCTCGGTTTCAGATTCGCTAAATTCGTCGTGGAACCCACTGAAATATCCCTTAGATACGCTTGGATACCTATGTTAATGCATTCGAAAATAATTGATTTTTCCTTTTTCCTGAAAATTTGCCAAATGTTAGATGTGCCATGCTGCGCCTCAGACGACGATATACAGCGACTCATAAATCACTCGTCCTTGTCCACTCGACCTAATAAGCTAGATGCAACATAGTTCCCTGCGATAGTTGTTCCATGTTATTGTGTCAGGCGAGGCTTGTTCCCTTTCACAATTAGTACGTGATCGATTTGAAATTTTCATTTTCATAAAAATTATGAGAATGAGACTGGGAGAGATATGGGAATAAGAAATCCGACATTTGATTTAACAAACCGAGCAGTTAGATATCCAAACCAGTGGTGCGTAGATAACACATAATTTCAGTTAAAGAAATTTGAAAAAGGTTGAGAACCGAGGGAGCTATGGCCATTTTTGGTAATGACCACAGACGGACACACAGACACATGTTCAGGAAGTGATTCTGAGTAAATGTGTATAGATAAAAGTTTTTTCTGAAGCTCCGTCCCGATTCTCGGTTTTGGCTGTTTGATGAATAAATCGAATTGATGACCCCGCCCTAAAACGTTTAATAAACAAATAGGCTAGTTCAAATAGAAGCATGCGCTATGAGGGAAAGTCTGGACTCCAGTAACGATCTTGGCCCCAGGTAACTCTTCTTCTGGATTCCCCTTCTTTCTTTTTGCGGATTTTTATTATTCAACGTCCCCAAGGGGTGCGTGAAGGGGGAATACAGGTTGGGAAGAGTTCCATATTTATGTAACACGCAGTTACAAACATAAATAAAGAACGCACACGCCCGCACTGCAGAGGAAGCCTGCGGTTTCCCCAGTGTATGTGGATAGATAATATACAATTCAGCCTCTTACATCGAAACACATGAAACGACTTGTATCAGGCTCGTTTTTAAATCTATTTCTAATTCCAGATCGAATTGCAATACATTGTGCAACAACGTTTTCCATAAGGAGGTATCTACCGTTTATTATTAGCAAATTGTTAGCTGTGCTGGAATGTACCTAGGTATATGAACATTTTTTTGGCAAGAAAAAATTAATGGTTGGCAGACTGCTGATATTTTTTATGGCAATGTGGCTGCCCATAGTGGAGTAAAATCCACTCATTATGGTAAATTATCAGGTAAATTCTGTTATTTATGCACGTTAACTTACCGAATAATATTCAAATCATATTATGATCATTTTAAAGCTGGAAGATCGAATCATGTACTCACCTGAAACAAAGAAAATTATGGGTCAGTCTCAAGTCACGGAGATGCAACAAAAAGCCCTGCATAAAAAATTCGAATTTAAAATTTTTATTGTTTCTATATCCTAAAATAAAATCCCTAATATCCTACAATTCTTCAGATCGAACCTTTCAGGCATCATGAATGGTAATCAGAGGGAAAATTCGTAATTAGAGGGAAAAATTCGTTAACAACTCGACGATAGGAAACTCCTAATCGAGCTTACCGAATTGCAAACGTACAACTCCTTTTTACGGAATTTTGTTCGCAGCATTTTTCGTTTGCTGGAGTAAAAATAAACCGAACACACGAGTCGACGATGGGTGAATCATTGAGGAAGTGCCGTTGAGCCACCTTAGTCAACAATTTACTCAGCTCTGAGAGAAACGACAACTGGGCCCAACCGCTTGAACAGAATTTTCTTGAACGAACATCTTGTGAATGCGAGGCGAGGGCAGAATGACGACTTCTTGAATTTATTGACAGCCTAGAAACGACAGCAGGCCACCTGCGGCACGCTAAATTGTCGGAAGGTTGAATACACACTCTTGGCGAGATGAAGAGGCCCGCACGGCCGAAGGCGCTCGAGTTTCAATTATGCCAAGAGGAAGTTGTCCTCACTCACCTTACGCAAAACCATAGTGGTACTAAGGACGCGCAATGTAAAAATGCGCAGTGCGTCATCATTGCTCCACTTGATGTTTCGACATGAAAAATTTGGGATTTTAAAATTTTACAGGAGTAAGTAGGGGGAAAAGGGGCTTCTGCGTATCGGCTCCTATCTGTGGCGTCACCTCACACCCCTCCTGCCCAATTGTGACGTCACAAGCTGTGGGACCCGTACGAGAAAATACATCAATGTATGAATTACTAACTAGGCTGAACTTTACACAATTTTGACGAGAAATTTGAGAGCATTTTTGTGCTTGCAGCCTTTGAAGTTTTTACCGTTTTGTAGACACCCAAAATCGAAAGATTCTGAAGGCATACGGGTGTCAACATCGTTATGTGGGTCGATCGATCTGGAAAGCGGAATACCTAGTAAAGATCGGGCAGCTGGACTGAGCGGAGGAAGAAGCCCCGTAATCCCGGCAAGGACGGCGCAATGTCGCTGCCCGGGATTGAGGGGCCGCCCGGCGGCAAACATTGACCCGCTTTCGTTTTTAATCCGCCCCACGCTCACATATGCAGGTGTGCACGGCTCTACTTTCCTTAAAATGCCCGTAGAATAGCTCGGGGGTTTTTTCGTGTATACCTACCACAAATGATGAGTTTTGAGAATGCCAATGATTAGGAAACTATGAACCATTGAGCAGAACGAGAGACAGGCAGATATTAACAATGGAATATTACAGAACATTGTACTATGCACGTTCCTCTGATTTCAGACGGTCGTTGTATTCAATTTCGGCGAAACACAACATTGGCGTAAACATTCAAATTAATTTATGCGGACCCTATGTACTTCCATTCGAAACCAACGTGCTGGTCCGAGGGAAATATAAATTCTCGAAAGGCGGGTCGATCTGTTTGGCCGGGGGCCAACATGGCTGACCTAGTGGCCCTCGGACTGCCCCAGGTTCTCTTCTGTTCGCTAAATGTGCAATGCGGCCGTTTGAATACCTCCAACGCCCATATCCCGACGGAGTCGTTTATGAACTTGGAAAGCAATTCCTTGCATTTTCCAAGTGCTTCAAATTCTAGGAATGGTTATAGAGAATTTTCAAGTGGTTTACATATTTTCGATTTTTCTTGCGATTAGACTCTATCCAATGCGTTAGGGCTGGGAGTGATTTCACTTCACCGGTGAAAATCACCTATTACCGACATTTCACTGCTACCCCAATCACCTATTACTGAAAAAACCCCGTTACTAATTTCACTGCAAAAAAATAAAGAAGGAATTTGCCCGCGGGAGATTTTTACTTCCATATTTACAGAGTAAATGGAAGTATTGTGATCGTCCTAAAATCGAGAATCGGAACGGAGCTTCAGAAAAAACTTTTTCTTATAGGTACACATTTACTCAGAATCACTTCCTGAACAAGTGTCTGTGTGTCCGTTAGTCCGTCTGTGGTCATTTACAAAAATGACCATAACTTCCTCAATTCTCAACCTTTTTTCAAATTTCTTGAACTGAAATGTTTGTCTCGGCAAGACCTAACACCCTGTTTAACTGGAATTTGGATAACGCGCAGTACTTCCGATATATTTGCATTTTTTGTGTTTTCTATTTTATTTTTTTTTGCCACAAAAATGAACCGATTTGAGCGTTCTTGGTGTTTAAATCCTTTTTTTTTACCTTGCAGAATATGTGGATATTTTTTACATTCCGAAAATGTGGCGTTTTTCATTTTGGGCGAATTTTAAAATTTTAATAGTGAATTTTTCGATATTTTTGGCCTAAAAACCCTTAAAGGCAGTCAAAATATAATCAAATTGTGTCACAATTTTACGTTTCAAAATATGGAAGTATTGTGTGTTAGCTACGCACCACTGGTTTTCAGGAGAAATAGAAAAAATTGAAAAACAGCTATAATTATCACTGATGAACGCACCACAAGAGACTTGAACGCAAGCATTAAAAAGCTCATTACAAGTTTTGAGAAGAAAACAATAGTGGAGTTAATTTATAAATACCTAATTCAATTTCACTAGAAACTGGGTGAAAAAAGGATACCCAACTTGAGATTAGATGAGTTTGAAAATTGTTCAAGCAAAAGGAATCAATTTATCCAAAAACGAGACGAGGAGGGAGTTACAAATAATACGAATCACAGGCGACTTACAAACGCGCCAGATCACGAATAACAGCCGATAACGACAGGCAACTAGGTGAGCACAACAAAAAGGAGGTGACTGGATCACGGGGGTGACTGGATCACGGGGGTGACTGGATCACGTCAGTAACATGGCTGCTACCGAGAACAGGGCACATGACGAATCACGGCATCTGCCAACTAGGTGAGCCAATCACCGATCACTGCAGAGTAACACCCCTGTGAAAATCACTGGGGGTGATTGAGTAATACCCCTATTACTCAATCACCCCCAGTGATTTTCATTCTCTGCAGGTGATCGAGAGAGTGATCCAGGGAGGTGGATCCGCTCTGATTTTAGGCAGGTTGTTGTTGTTGCTAATCTCCTTGTTGGCATTTACCCCTAAGGACGTAGTTTATGTTGAAATCTATTTTTTTTGCAGCGTAGTTGTTAGTTGAATCTGATGATTTTGCTAACGTTAAAATATTTATGAAATTAGTTTTTTGAAACTGTAACATGACCTTAGTGTTAAGGCTTTTTTTGCCAGAAAGTGAAGCGATTTGTGCGTTCTTGGTCTTAAAATCTTTGTTTTACCTAGATACGTGGGTGTCCTTTATGTGTGGGAATTTTTTATATTCTGATAACTTGACGTGTTTTGATTTTAGGCGAGTTTGGTTAGTGAGTTTCTTGACATTATCGATCCAAACAGCCTCCAAAATAGGCCAAAATTCAGTAAAGGTGTGTCTAAAATTTGCGTATTAAAATATGGAAGTATTGTGTGTTACCTATGCACCACTGGTTACCCCGTGAAACTAACGTAAGAATGATGTAGGTCCAAAGTTCGTTAAAAATCGTTGAGCCGCCCTGACAGTGATTATTGTCACCGGTGATTTCACCCTGTTACTGGTGAGTAACAGGAACTTGGTAACAGGTGATTGGGAAATCACCGTTTTTCCCAGCTCTACAATGCGTTGACCGAACGGTTGCTGGGGTAACAAGTCAAAAAGGTTCCATGGCAGACAGAGGCGAATGGATTTACCATAAATCAATCGTTTCGTCGGACGGATCCACAATCCAATTGTTATAACACGTAAGCCGTGGACACGTGTCTTGTCGACAATGGAACGGGGAAATCGGTAGCCGTGAAACGGCAGTTCAACTGATGTCGATCGTTAACGGCTGAAATGAACTGTGACCGATGATTTCGAATGCAGGGTAGACTCACTATCCAGGATGCAGGGACTATAAGGGCCTACCATTATACTTATAATGTCGTAGGGATACTGGACTTGATAATATTAGGAATATAAAAATGGATAATAGAACAAAAAAAAGTATAATAATATAATATAATACAATATAATATATTAATATCATAATTTATAGGTAATAATTATAATTATACCAATATAAATTGAATTATAATATAAATAAAAAATAATTCTATTTATAATAATTAATTATTATACAATATATAAATATTTAATATAATATATTAATATAAATATTTAATATAATATATATTATATATAAATATTATTTATTATCGGGGAGGAAATCAAGGAAAATACATTTAAAATAAATTATTATATTTTTTCAATATTCATCGGAAAATTTAATTCGTAGCAGTTTTCTGAGGTGAAAGCAATGTTGTGGAATATGGGTTGGTAGGTACCAAATAAGGGCAGACATTGTGAGAGGTGAATGTCGAGTGAAATCTTGTTACCCGTTAAAGGGTTTCCTCGAATCTGCAGTGCGCCAAGTTCCCTGAGGACCGCACAGAATTCCAGTCCAGGCTGACGTCGTATTTTAGCATCGGATTTCTTCAGCCTGAACAGCGTTACCTTTCTTTCTTCACCAATGTAACTTTTCTCCTTCCTTTTGCCGACATATATTCATTATTGTCTTTCTCTGGGGCACCAATTTAAAACTCGGGCCGATTCTGTCAATTCCGCAAATTTATGGGTCAATAAACCATCGCTAGACTTTTTTTGACATACCGTGAGAACTCATATTCGAATTTTTGACCCAGTCGCTGTTTAAAAAGCGTTTAGCTCGAACCACCGATCCGATTTTCAATTTTGTACAAAGATTGGCCATGTAACTAACAGTAAATAATCACAGTACATGGGTAGGTATCTACGTAATACTTGGCGGAATCGTCCAGTTTCTGCGCCGCAGACTCAAGAGCAGACCAGCGTCTATTCTTCATCCGTTTCTCATCTAATAATAATTGATTGTCCCCTTAGAAGACGAGAACAAGCCGGTTCCCCATTGTCCGTTAATTGATCTCGTCTTCTCAGACAGAGGGGACCGACAGGAACAGACAGAAGAGGGAAGAGAAGAAAATTGGTTCGACGGTTCAGGGGCAACTGAACTCTCGGAAGCTGATTGAATCTTGCCAACGCTTCTGGGTACATCGGCTACCTATCTACGCTTGTCGCAAGTCGAACCATTTTTTTTTTTAATCGGAAAATGTCGATAAAAGGTTCTGTCGTGCTTTGCCAATTCAGAAGCCTGCTAATGATTGCAATGATACCTAAATGTATCAGCCATTATTGTACAGGGTGCTTACCTACACTTGAGAATGTCTTTCTTGAAGGGGTAGATTCTTTAGCTCATTCCCTACAATTTTTGTTCCATAACATTTTTTGAGAGCCCAAGGGAAAGTACAGTTTTTTTGGTTAAAAGATTTTTCCGTGTTTTCGACATTGTCTCAGTAAAATGACCATAAGTCCCCTAAATTTCGAAGTAATTACAAAAATGAGGATACCGCTGGAAGGCCGGTTAAATTTCCTATAATTATACGGTATTCGCACCTTTTCTACATCAAGTTAAACAAGCAGATAAGTGGGACTAAGTCGAGGATTGCTCAATTTTTGAAAATTACCATTTCTTCGAAGCGAGTATTAGGACAAACAAAAACTGATCATCCCTGCAAATACCGTGAGTCGATAGAAAATTTAACGGGCTTTCCAACGGTATACTCATTTTTGTAATTATTTCAAAATTTAACGGACTTAGGGCCACTTTAAAGAGACAATGTCGAAAACATGGAAAAATCTTTAAAATATTGGCTAAAGAATTGGCCCCTATCAAGGAGAATAATCTCAAGTTTGAACACCCTGTATACAGGTATAAGTAGGTACCTATAAAATGAGCGTAAAATCATTTCATTTTATAGTATCAGCTATCAGACGCTTTCGCCCAGAGATTGGGATGACCGCAATTTTTCAGCAGTGACTCAGAGTCTCGCTTAACGTTTATCAGCACGATAAAAACTGAGAGGATGATCGTCTCCCACATGCGTCCTCGACTCCTACGCCGAACGACGTCCCCCTCAATCTTCCAAACCGACCGTTAGTCACCGCTATGATCGCGTATTTCACGAATTAAAAAAAAAATTGAAATACGACGCATAGCACTTGGCGTGCTCGAATTTTTGAATTGACAAATCTTGACAAAAACGTTTTTGGACATTGACCGGTGAGGGGAGGGGGTGTTAGTTATTGCTGTGTAGTGTTGTTGTTGCTCTGGAGCTATTGGCCGTCGTATGTCCTCGTGCGACTGTGGTGTTATTTCAGGCACCGTAAACAGAACAGCTGACGCAGCCTGTGATCATCAGTCCTCCGAAGACCCTCGTCAACCTTCGTTATCCTTTCTTCGACCGATCTTTTCTCCAATTTGCTATGCTTCTTTGGACATTTTACGCTCCTGATTGTCGGCTTGTAGGCTAATCCGTAATAATCCGCCCCGACCGATTAGAAACCTAAAGAAAACCTCATCTACAGACTAATTTTCCAAATTGTCGCCACCATAGAAGCTCATGACTCGGCCTGTAATACCTACCTATAAAATCATAGGGCTATAACTATAAGGCTAACTATAGGGCTATAACTATTAGGCTAGGCCTATTTATAGGCTATCTGATAAGATAGTTACTACTATTTCTGTTAGGAACACGTAAATGTGCTCACTAAAAAATGTTCAAAATGTTCACCACTGCAAAGCGAATGATGTCGTTTGAATAAAGCGCTGTTTTTGACATTTTTCTGAATCCACCACTGATTTGGTCAATAAAAACCCCGATTTTGGAACCTCGATAATAGCATAACATTTGTGGTCAAAATTTAGGAAAATGGTCAGCATTCGCCAGAAATTAAAAGTTCTAATTTTTGCTCAAATTAAAACATAGAACTTTGAAAACAAAAGAGACCACAAAACAATTTCCCTCCACACGATTTGACAACCGTCGGGAACTACGTCTGGAAAGATGGAGACGTAAAGCGGTACCATGGGAATTAGACGATGATACCCTTTCAACACTTTTGAGCTTCTGTTCCCTTTGAATGGATCCACGGGTTCATTCATACAGGCATGTGTACTAAACAGCCCGGGCCGATTTTCTCATGAGCGGACGAACGTGATGATAATTATAATGCGACGACTACCAACAGTTTAACGCAATTATTGTAATCTGCCCGTTCTCACAATTCGCTTGATGGCTGATCAATTTACAATAGAGAGTAGGTGAGTACCCACTCTACCCAGATGGGATAACTCGAGACTCAAATCAAGGATTGTAAAATTTGACCTAATAAACACCAATCGGATTGAACGCACTGACCGATGACGAAAACCCATGTTTTTGGACTCAGGGATGAGTGAAACGATACCAACGGTACCTTATCATTTACGAGATATCTCGTACATTCGAATTTCGGTGTAGGATGACCTGTGTTCAAATTTTGGCAAAAATTATTTTTAAATCTGCTAAAAAATGTTAAATAGGTACAATTACCTATAATAATATCATTTTTAATCGTTTAAAAAACATGGAATGCTGGAGCCTGAGGTTCTAAACTACAGTTTTAATGTAAATTTGAAATACAACAGATATCGCGAGATCATCACAAAAATTAAAATGTTATCGCGATAAAATTTTAATTTTTGTTTTCAGGTAGGTTTTAGGTATGTATATTAGCTGGGATGTGTTAGTAAAAAATGTTATCCCCAAAAGTTAAAGATGACAAAGGGACTGAAACGTAAAAAAAACAATTAAAAATAACGCCTTTTTATCGAATTCTTCAACGTAATCAGAAATGACTTGTAGGTGTTTGTCTAAGCGTGATAAACTTATGTTAATAGTCAAAATTATCAATGTTTCGTATCAGAAACGTCAGTTTGAGCCATTCGGAGATAAGAGACTCTTTCCCCTTCCTCCCCATTCATATTGAATTATTCAATGGCGCCAGGGTATTGCCGTTGAATAAAACGAGTTCCTTCGTTATCTGAAAAGGCTGTCCAATAGGTAGTTATTACAGATAGCCCGTAAATGGAAGAAACCCGAGATAATTCTACCGTTTTCCCAGAAATGTCTTCCGACCGAATGCATATTCAATTTTTATTACTGCAACGGCCGCAATTGCGCAAAAATGTGAATTTACAAATATACATAACCCGAGGGGAAGTAGGTGTGCTGTAACCCTTGGTTTAGTGTACCTATCTAATTTTCTGCAGAACCCCCTACCTGATTTCCAAAGAGCAATTATTAAAGTAATTTAATTTTTTTTCATTGTTGTCTCCAGCGCTTTCGCCGACTCCGGCCTCTTCCGGGGATGCAACTATGTAAAAGGCTTTGCATGGGATGTATCTGATATGAAATTCAACTCCCGACAATTTCTTCTATATTAAATTTTTGTCCAAGATCGATAATTCGACCTTGAAACCAACAGAACTAAAAAAAACACGAATACCGCAGAGCCCATAAAGCGAGAAATCCGCAAAAAACACAATTCTATACTCAAGGCATCAACCTTCAAAATCGGTCATTTCTGTTTGCAGAAATTTGCCATATTTGCCATATCAATTCCGATTTGTACCCCTACCTCGACCAGATTCCATACTATTCCAGAATCCATACCAGAATACCAGATTCCCACGATAAGTTGCGTCAAAATCGGATCAGCGGTTCAATTTTGACGCTACTGGTCCTGAAAGTTGTGTTTCGCACACTGCCTAAGGAATCCTCGATCCATATTGAACGTATATTCAATGTTTATTCTCTAGGGAACCCGATAAAAAAATGTTAAAGGGTAAAAAACTGATTTAGGGAACATGACTTTTCGACGTTTGAATAAAAACTCAAAAAATGAGGGAAGAGAAATAGTCTATTCCACTTATTAAGGTATAATATTTCGGCGTTTGGTTTTTTAGCGCTTCGAAATAGTGCAACAATAATATAATATCATTGAATGAAATTGTAATAATTATTTAAAAACTGTACTCACTGGCACTCGTTCATGATCTCTTCCTGACTGCGCACTTGCACGGGCGCCAGTTTCTCGACGCTCTCGTCGTAATTGCAGAAACAGCGCGTGATCTTGTCGTCGAACGTGTTGACCAGATCCTCCAAACTGCCGGAGAACGTCTCGGTGAAATTGTCGGCGTCGCCGGTCGTCGCCGCGTCGACGACCGAACACAGGCATGAGGCTTTGAGTATCGTCGTCGAATTGTCAACGTCGCCGATCCCGGCCGACGCTTTGTTGACGTTCTTCAAATTGTTCAAATTCACGTCGTCCAGATTCGACTGCTGGACAGTCGACGTGTCGTTTTTCATCAGTTCGGGCACCTGGCCCCAATCTTCGGCCTCTTCCAATTTCGCCAGCGGAGCCTCGAACTGGAGCTCGGCCATTTTCGCCGTCGTGTCCCGCATGCTCGTCCGTCGACCGCCCGACTAAACACTGAACTGATAGGCCCCTCGCCCGCTTCCCGACGGTAGCTACCCCTCCTGGCGACCAGTCACCCTGTCCGAGTTCGCACGATTCCGGACAATCCGGATAATCGAAGTTTTTGGTTACAAAGGGGCAAAGTGCCAAAATAAGTTATCGTAATTTGAGAATTCAAATGCATACCATTTTTCCGGGTTTCATCCAAAACCGATTTTTTTGAAAAAATACATCGAATCCATCACTCGAGCGTTTTTATTAGTGCAAAAGACATTATTTTTTGTCTGATTAAACTATTACAATAAGGAAAAGGTTCGCAATCAGCTGGAAATAGCACTTATCCGCCCCGATAAACAATTGATGCTTTTGGGTTACCTAGGGCATCAGAGCCAAATTGTTCAAAATAAGTTATCGTAACTTTAAAATTCAAATGCCTACAATTTTCCCGGGTTTTATCCAAAACCGATTTTCAATGTAATTTTAATGTAATAATGTAATTTTAATGATTGCGTACAGAAAAATTGCTGGAAATTAGTTATTGCAAGCGTCCTTGAATAAATATAGCTTCAAATAAATTGGTAAACCGGCTCTGAAAATTTAAAAATAAAATAAAAATGAAAATACTGCAAGTCGCCGAATTTCGAATAACCGGATCAGTGTGAACCATCCATTCCCTGCCGGGCAAGCCAAATGATCGGTCCTCGGTACCAACGCGCAGCTGTTCTCTGCGCTGGCGGGGGTGAAATGTATCGATCCACCCCCGTCTTCATTACGTCCCTTAGCCTTACGAGGGTAAACAATTCGACAGCGCACCACGCAAAACAATGGAATCATTGAAAGAGCCAATCGCTTCTAACTTCGGCGAATAGAATACTCGGAAATAATTAGGCACCTGTTACCAGGCGTAATCTTTTTATCCACCTTCCCGAGTGAAAAATGTACTTGAGGAAAAGGATATAGGAGTACCTACCCAATGTCCTGCCTTTACGTTTCAGACAGCCACGAATCCAAAAATATGTAAATTGGCCTTTACGTCTATCAGTTAGGCGCACCAATTCCGGTTAAACGGCTGGCCCGATTTTAATGACTTTGTTCCGGAGGTCTCTGAGACAGCTAACCCTGGTACCATGGAAAGCACACTGAGATATGCCTATAATTGTTGTTCCACGTCATATTATTTATGTTGATGATTTATTGGTAGGGAATTCGGGTTTTAACCGACTTCGTAAAAGAGGAGGTTAAAGTAAAAGTTGACTGGTACCTAATAGGTAAGGTTGGTACTGAGTTATTCAAGGGACCTGCCTACGGTATATTTACTTTCCGTATCATTTAAAAAATTGCTGTCAGGATTCTTCTTTGATTTGAATTTTTACTCTTTTCTAAGAATTGTTTTCTTCTATGCCGTCGGCGATGAAATAAGGAGGCTCAAATATGGTTATCAATTGAAAATTCGGTAAAATCAGCTGGCAGGATGAACAACTCAGGACCTTTCAATGAGAAGTTCTCCTAGGATTGTAGAGATTGCTCGAAAAATCTTACAATTTTGTGAACTTGGTTATAAGCTTCTATTGTACGTGGGATAGGTCTCCTTAAAATGTTCAATAAAACGCAGCCCCATACCTTCAAGTAGAAACCAGGTCATCCTACCCTGTTTCCGCTGTATTGACGGCATGTGGCGACCCTTTGCTAATGAATGGCTGACATTAAGGTAACCTTTTTGAGTCAGCCCCATCTTTATACAAGTAAAAGTCAAGCCGTGAACTTCTAGTGAATGAATTTTTAGGCGGATTTCCTCGGGGGCTGAAATTCCGGGGCTGGGTCAACCCAGGGTTGGTTAGTAAAGTGTATAAATCCAAAGTAACACCCAGGCCACCTGGGGCAAGCTGAATTCCTGGAAATGACTACCGTTGGCCTACTTCATTCTCTTGATGAGACAACACTTCATAAATAGCTCCTGAGGAGGACCGTACGGCCGAAAGCTCTGAGTACTGTTTGTTTAGAGATAACCCGACGAAAGCAACAAAGTTGAACGTACAAGGACCTCAAGTTTTACATTTTATTGTACAAACAAAATTTACATATTCAAAATAGCGAAATTTCATCACTTAAAATACCATTATAATTAGAGATATTTGGGCAATAAGTGGAGATGCAAGCGAAAACACTGGACAAACTTTGAATACATGTCCAGTGTTGCCACATACACCCACAAGGAATAAAACAATTTTTCCCATCTTCTCAAGGAGAGTTCAGTTGACTCGCGTTGAAATAGGCTTCGTAAGATTCCCTGACACTTTCGAGTTCCTTGCGGCAGGATTTGATTTTTTCGCGAGCGGCCTCCAAATCCGTCGGTAGACCAAAATATTGTTCGAGTTTCGTATTTATTTTATCGAGGCGGGTTTTCTTGGTAGACAGGTCCCGACACTTGGCAATGATGGCAGCTTGTAGCGTTTTGCGCTGAAAAAAATGTGAGAAAATGAAAAAGATGGTTTTCCCTAAGGAAAAACTATTGCTTTGACGATTATATTTATTTCCACGACATCCCCATACTCAAGTCCCTGACAATCTGAAAATTTCATAACGGATGATAAGAAGCGATGGGAAAATAACCTAAAAATTAACGTAGCTTTATTTTAGGAAAGAGCAACAAAAGAAAAACTCCAAATACTTTGTACTATTATTTTCTCAAGGTTTGACATTTGGAGGAAATTAAAACTTAAAATTGTTTTGAACTCGAAACCAAGAACATCAGTCGGTCCAACAGTTTATGAGGTATAACAACCATACGATTTCGAGCTGTGTGTTGATGCAAACTGGTAAAAAATTTACAGGATTTCAGTTTTTTGACTAATAACTCACCTTTGAGACCTGTTCATCATCGGTATATTTCGATTCAGCCAGTTTTCCCGTATGAGTTGGCAAATCGACTTTTTTCAAACGCCCTTCAATAGTCAATAAAGACTTTTCATAATCCTCGGATAACCTTAAAAACAAAATATTCAATCTTAGTTGTTGAGCATTTAAACTGCAGTGAAATCCTTCAATTCTAACCTAGAAAAATAAAAAACATTTAAATCAGTGTTTGGCTGGGATTTTATGAATAAGCTGATAAAAGCAGGTCAATGAAGACATCATGTTCTCAGAATCCGGGGACGTTAGAAACATATAAATACGTCTCAAGACTTAAACTTGTGTCCAGGTTACACAGGTTTACCAACATAACATTCAATTGTTGACCACCCAATCAACTAACGAGGTTATAGGCAAACAACAAAAGCGAGTGCAAAACAATTGTGTCTATTCGGGGACCGCAGTTCCAGCAAATGGGGAATCGAGTTGAAATCGTAGACTTACGGGGCAAAATATTAATTATAAGCTCTAGAAGTCATCGCTGAATCCTGACAACCGATACGTAGTTGTGGGTCAATCAATTTATTCACAATAGGATCAATGTCAACTTGACCAACCTGACTACGCGGCTGTTCAGCATTCTACTCACGTCGAGCCACGTCTTCAGCTCGTGCACGTGCAATTTCAGCATAGTGGTGAAACTGATTCTCGAGAAACTCAACCAGGTTTTCTCCCTGAACGCTGTGACGGTATTGGGCTCATTTGTTCGGAGGCGAAGATCCTGTCAAATTAGGGTAAAAGTAGCGTAAGAACAAAATGAAACTAATGGTCGAATTTCAATCAAAATGTGGCTTGTTTCTAGAGTATTTGGAGCATTCAGTCATCATAACACTTGCAAGGTACTCACCCAAAAAACTGAAGAGAAATGATCGAGTTTTTGACGCGTAGGTTGGCTGAGGTTGCGAATATTCAAGCCAAGCTGCTCCAGTATAGACTGGGACGCCTCGACTGGAAATCAGCATGGCTACGGTTCAGTATGCTGAACAATGAGGATTTAAGCGATTTGCAAAAAAGCCAAATGATCATGGAAGGTTAAAACTCGAACTGGTTATAGAAGGTTAGGGTAACCCCTCTTCCCTTGTTCTTAAGCTAAATAGCCAATCAGAGAACAGATTAACGGATGCGCTGCTCTCTAATTGGCTGTCCAGCTTAAAAGCCCGCACATCACATCCCCTAACCTGCTGGAGTAAGGTTACCAATATCACTTCAACACAATTGAAGTAACGTTATCATAAATCGTCTAGTCGGACTACCTCATGCCAAATTAGTATGCTAGGCCAGATGAAATTTATCTTAGGTAGACAAATTGACTTATGATACCATGCTCTGTTGCTTGACGTTTGATGAGTTCCACATTTTCTGTCACAGATTGAGACTCGTCATTGGTCCCCATCGTCTCGATTACTCATAGCTACTCAGCAGAATCTTGATTCGTGGGCAAATTATTGGTCGCTGACAGGAAGAGAAATTCACTAAGTAATTAATGATGGAATGAAGAAAAAAACGTCAACAGCAAAAGCGCGGGAACATGCAAGAGCAGTGTTGCCAACTCGTCGCCTTGCTTTCCCTCTGTCGAACACCGAAAAAAACCTCTGATTTCGACTAAAAACATCTGACATTCAAAAAGTCGTGTTCTTAACTCCAACGTTAAAAAATACGAATATAAAATGATCGAAGTCAACTTCGAGTTCAAAGTCAACTTCGAGATCAAACTCAACTTCGAGATAAAATCAACTTCGAGATCAAAGTCAGCATTGAGATCAAACTACACTTCGAGATCAAGGTCAACTTCGAGATCAAAGTCAACTTCGAGATCAAAGTCAACTTCGAGTTCAAACTCGACTTCGAGATAAGGTCAACTTCGAGTTCAAAGTCAACTTTGAGATCAAACTCAACTTCGAGATGAAAGTCAACTTCGAGTTCAAACTCAACTTCGAGATCAAAGTCAACTTCGAGATCAAAGTCAACTTCGAGATCAAAGTCAACTTCGAGTTCAAACACAAATTCGAGATCAAAGTCAACTTCGAGGTCAAAGTCAACATTGAGATCAAACTGAACTTCGAGTTCAAAGTCAACTTCGAGATCAAACTCAACTTCGAGTTTAAAATCAACTGCGAGTTCAATGTCAACTTCGAGTTCAAAGTCAACTTTTAGATCAAACTCAACTTCGAGATGAAAGTCAACTTCGAGTTCAAACTCAACTTCGAGATCAAAGTCAACTTCGAGATGAAAGTCAACTTCAGGTTCAAACTCAACTTCGAGATCAAAGTCAACTTCAAGTTCAAACTCAACTTCGAGATCAAAGTCAAATTCAAGATCAAAGTCAACTTCGAGTTCAAACTCAACTTCGAGATAAAGTCAACTTCGAGATCAAAATCAACTTCGAGATCAAAGTCAACTTCGAGATCAAAGTCAACTTCGGGATCAAAGTCAACTTCGAGATCAAAGTCAACTTCGAGATCAAACTCAACTTCAAGATCAAAGTCAACTTCGAGATCAAAGTCAACTTCGAGATCAAAGTCAACTTCGAGTTCAAACACAAATTCGAGATCAAAGTCAACTTCGAGGTCAAAGTCAACATTGAGATCAAACTGAACTTCGAGTTCAAAGTCAACTTCGAGATCAAACTCAACTTCGAGTTTAAAATCAACTGCGAGTTCAATGTCAACTTCGAGTTCAAAGTCAACTTTTAGATCAAACTCAACTTCGAGATGAAAGTCAACTTCGAGTTCAAACTCAACTTCGAGATCAAAGTCAACTTCGAGATCAAAGTCAACTTCGAGATCAAAATCAACTTCGAGTTCAAAGTCAACTTTGAGATCAATCTCAACTTCGAGATGAAAGTCAACTTCGAGTTCAAAGTCAACTTTGAGATCAATCTCAACTTCGAGATGAAAGTCAACTTCAGGTTCAAACTCAACTTCGAGATCAAAGTCAACTTCAAGTTCAAACTCAACTTCGAGATCAAAGTCAAATTCAAGATCAAAGTCAACTTCGAGTTCAAACTCAACTTCGAGATAAAGTCAACTTCGAGATCAAAATCAACTTCGAGATCAAAGTCAACTTCGAGATCAAAGTCAACTTCGAGATCAAAGTCAACTTCGAGATCAAACTCATCTTCAAGATCAAAGTCAACTTCGAGATCAAAGTCAACTTCGAGTTTAAAATCAACTGCGAGTTCAATGTCAACTTCGAGTTCAAAGTCAACTTTTAGATCAAACTCAACTTCGAGATGAAAGTCAACTTCGAGATCAAAGTCAACTTCGAGATGAAAGTCAACTTCAGGTTCAAACTCAACTTCGAGTTCAAAGTCAACTTCGAGATCAAACTCAACTTCGAGTTTAAAATCAACTGCGAGTTCAATGTCAACTTCGAGTTCAAAGTCAACTTTTAGATCAAACTCAACTTCGAGATGAAAGTCAACTTCGAGATCAAAGTCAACTTCGAGTTCAAAGTCAACTTCGAAATCAAAGTCAACTTCGAGATCAAAGTCAACTTTGAGATCAAAGTCAACTTCGAGATCAAAGTCAACTTCGAGATCGAACTCAACTTCAAGATCAAAGTCAACTTCGAGATCAAAGTCAACTTCGAGATCAAATCAACGTCGAGCTCAAACTCAACTTCAAGATCAAAGTCAACTTCGAGATCTAAGTCAACTTCGAGATCAAAGTCAACATCGAGATCAAAGTCAACTTCGAGTTCAAAGTCAACTTTGAGATCAATCTCAACTTCGAGATGAAAGTCAACTTCGAGTTCAAACTCAACTTCAAGATGTCACTGCTTGGAATCAATCTTTACATAACTGGTGCAAAAATTCGAGTTTCTTTTATACAAACAATATGACCTTTGGCTTGAAACTAATATTTACATAAATGGTAGCAAATGGTGGTAAAGATCTTCAATTCCAAAACATGAACACTTTCTTGTTCGATCATCACAATTCTTTCTCTGTGGTTTTAAAGCAGCAAAAATACTTTCTGGCCATTATAAAAAAAACCTCTGAAATCCTTCTGAAAGTCTCATTAAAACCTCGAGAACAGAGGCATCCCTCAACTTTCCATATTTTCCCTCTGTTAGGCACCTCGAAACCTCTAGGAACGGAGGGAAAACCTCTGATATGGCAACACTGTTCTCCTGTCTTATTCTCGAAGATAGGGGTAGCTTAAAACGTTAGCTCAACAAGAAGTACAGCAACAACAAAGCCGAAGCTACTTATCAAAGCATCGTGATAACATGTGCACGGAATCGTATTCGTATGATACGTACGAATCGTATCGTAATTCCTTACATCATGAGACACACACATAACATGCGCTCATCCCTTTTGTTCTGATTCTAAACTAGATAATTAAGTAGGGTAAAGTAGGTACTTATGATTTTTTTGAGACACTAAAAAATGGACCTTACGAATGTCTTTGTGACTGTGGGAACGACAAAATTCGACCTGTTGATTAGAACGATTACATCTCCAGAATGCATTGAGGTGAGTTAACACCTACTACCAAGCGAACTTAGTGATACACCAAAAAACGAGCTATTATTTAAAAAATGGGCGTTTCTCGTGCAGGCGCTGAAGAAACGGGGATGTCGAAGATTGACTCTCCAAGTCGGAAGCGGAACGTTCATGCCGAAATCTGCTTACCTTTGCGGAGTCGAAGTGATAGCGTTCAGGTAGATTTTCCTGATGACGTTTTCATAATAGGTTATGGGCCCAGAGAACGGCCATGTTGTAATAAAGTCAATTTCACTCATGAAAATCGTGTTCGAATGTGTACCATCAGAACTTCATCCGATGAATTACCTGTTCTATCAAAACAGTCTGAAAACTGAGGAAGACTGGAGGAAACCAAGTTACTGCTGAGATCTATCTGAAAACTATCTTGAATTGACAAACATTCCAGTAAAAGAAATTGTTGAGAAGTTGATTATTGGAAGGTACCTACCTACATGTTGATTGTTGAAAATTTATCTCCAAAAGAAAATCCTTTTGAATTTTTCTCAAAATCCATTTCCGCAGACTGAAGGATTCCATAAAAGATGATCTAATGGGAGCCAACTTCGTCATAAGTCACGCCGGAGCCGGCAGTTGTCTGGAGGCGCTCGAATTGGGGAAGCCACTTTTAGTAGTCGTCAACACCGACTTGATGGACAACCACCAAATTGAAGTGGCGACCAAACTCAAGGAATGCGGTTACCTTCACTATACGACTTGCGATCAACTGTTGCCGACGCTCGTCCACTTGGACGTCAGCCAATTGAAGTTATTCCCGAAATACGATCCGCTCAAGTACATCGCTGCCATTGACCGCATAATGGGTTTTAGCTGAATTTTTGTGACGGATTTTAACGTTTTTGCTCAACATGGTGAATTTTTGACTTTAAATCAATTCATACGCGCATCAGTATGGACAATCAGCTAAAAAAGTGTGCCTACCTAATAAAACTGTGTTGTCTATGACTCTGCTTGTCGTGCCTGAACAATTTTGTTTTAATTTCACTTAGCTTCAATAAATTTCTGGCATTACAAGTCACAGGTTCATCAAGACCGTCTACAGCTCAGTATAACTCAAACCAGCGAAGCAATGAGTAGTGTCAGTGCTCTTAGGCTAGAGCAACAAGTCCTGGCTCCCCTTGAGGGCGACAGGTCACGCCCATGGCAACGTCAATTATCCTCACTTACTGTGGATAAATTGAATGGGTATTATACCAGAGAAAACGGTGCAACTCTGCACTATCAGTATTCGTCGAGTAAATGTTTTATTCACGCATATTACCTTCACAGTATATACAAGTACTTCTACACAAACTGCTTCAATGAGATGGCGTTTACGACATTGGAAACATGACTTGGGTAACGCATTTTGGGGGATCTCGAATTTGTACACCCTTCTGAAACAAAATGAAGTCCACTACCGGCAAACTTCATCGCTCATTTGCCACCCGCCTTTTGAATAGCCGCCAAGGCGTTCTCATTGGCAATCATTTGGAATTCTTGGAACCGTTGAGATATCCGTTGGTTCATTTTGAGGAATTTCTCCGTGCAGTTGAGGGCGCATTTTTCCTGTAACACGGCAAGATATAGCATAGAAATTCTCAGAAAGCAGTGATGCATTGATTTCCTTGCCTATGTGGCAATCTACGATCATGTGTGCATGAAAATTGAGTCAAAACATGAACAGAATTAGTGGACGTTGAGTTCCATGATATGAGCTTGGCATTTATCTCGAATTCAGAAAAATAGTGGAGCTGTAGTTTGAAACGAAATACGTTGCTCATAGTGGGATAGCAACACAGTTAACAAGGGAAGGGATTTCGAATTATCGACCTTATCATTTTGAGTCGATCAAGCACTCTGGATCTCCTCCAAGGAAAACAGATCTCTCCAGTCCAATTCGAAGTACGCATCAGGCCAACGCTACTCTGTCATGTTTTTATCATACTAGTGTAATCGATATACGATATCATGTTTCGACTATCCCGATGAACCTTCCTGCGCTAGTACCCGAAAAACAGTAAAAAATAGTACCAAAAGAAAATCCAAAAAAGTCTGATTTATTAATAATGGGCACTGGGGATCCTTGAGAGGTCTATTACGATTGATCTCACCTCAGCTGCTTTGACTTGTCGGGTCGTAAAATCCGTTACGCAGTCCATGAAGCAAAGTTCGGAGAGTTTGTTGTAGGAAGAGAGGAAGTCCTTGAACTGCAAGCGGGAATAAGGTGAAAATTCGACAGAAAAAGTTCCGTTTTCGCATAATTTGTCAACACCTTTGTGCCTTTAGAAAGGAATAAGTACTTTCTCGCATCACTCTTTCTTTATTCCATCTTCAAGACCCGAAAAATTCCCTCGTCGCTTGAGGACATCAAAACCGATTTTGGGCATGTAAAAAGTGATGCTGCCCCTAAGAATTATTTTAATTAACAAGCCCGAATATGCTGTAAAACAGTCTTACCGATTTGATCTGTTCGGCGTTGACTTCTGTAGGAACAACAGACATTTCTGCAGATTGAACGAGGCTTTAAGGAGTTAATTCAATAAACAGATCATTTAAACAACCGGTTGAATGACTTTCAATGGAAAAAATTTTAAAGCATAATTTTTTGAATTTTACGTAAAAACAAGCGTGCAGAAAATTAGAACATGAATAGAAGACTTATCATTCAGTTATCAGCGCCAATATCCAACATCTCTTGAAGAGATTCTCTTCTAACATGACAAACGTCGAAGGCATCCATTGAAGAAACAACAACAACAACATCGCTTATTGCTGGTTTGTAATTTGCCGCCCATTCAAGGCCTTTATGGCGGACGTGCATGAACTATCTTTCAAATCCGACCGTAGTTTTTCAAAAAAGAGAAAAAGCTACCAACAGCAACCACCGAGTCGGTAATTTTAACGATTCGGTAAATGTTTGGTGAAAGTGACCTTTGGTTAGGTATCGTGTCCACTAATAAACTTCTTCAAGGCCATAAAAATTTTCCGAGAGGAAGGATTTTGAAATTTGACAAAATAGGTTTTTATTTCTGCATAAAATTGTCAATTTTACAATAAAAAAGATAACAAAGTATATCAAAAAAGTAATAAGAGAGCGGATCGAGATTCCCAATCAGGCCTTCAAGAAATGGCTAATTTAACAACATTTTTCTTTTTCCAACGGTTGCTCGGTTAGAACCAAAGAATCGGCTTTTTCCAGGGGCGAATGTTCGTCGGATTTGGTCAAGTTGATGGCCTCTTGCACCAAGCGGCTGAGTCCTTCCTCTGAAAAGGGTAGGATGGATTATTGCAGTTCATCATTTCAGTTTTTCGAGGAAAAAACATCAGCAATGTAGGCACTCATCCCAAATTCCAATCCCTCAGTTTTTAGTTGGTAGTTTTCAATGAGATTATTGATAAAACACTTTGTCAATATATCCTGAACTAATGAGCCGATTAGCCTCCCCATCATTCCATGCTATAGTTAATGATCCTCCAAAAAACGCAATTTACTAATTCAGGTTGTAAGTCAAAAACCATCCGAAACCCAGCACGAAACTTAGCATTGCATAGCACTAAAAAAGTAGTTTCGTCGGTAAAAAAAGATTTGAAAAGTGACTAGGAGACATATTGAGATGAACATTCGATTCCCAAGGTACAAAATTTTTTACCAATGTTTGTATCGCTTTTGGCTGAAGTCTTGAACCAGCAAAGAATACCGAGCTCCTTGCACAGTTTGTTGATGGCCTCGTCCGACACGCAACTGTCTCCTATGTCCGATTTATTGGCGAAAAGAACGGTCGGTATTGGTCGCCCATCGTCCAGGATCACTTTGTCGTTTAAATCTGTGACCCACTGTTGAGAATTTCAAGGTGAAAAATTGCACTTGGGGTTTCAAGTCTTTTGCTTTTCCACGAGGTGGCAGTCGTACACATTTATACACAAATTTCATCTTCACAGAAAATTCAATCATACCCGATTTACTGAGTTGAAAGAAGAGTAGCGCGTGACGTCAAACACTACTGCACAGCCGATCCTGCAATAAAGAAATTTTTCGATTAACATAATTCGATGCGTTCTACAAACATCAAAACTGCTGAAGTGCCTACATTGGCTACACCATGACCATAACGAACCATTAAACCACGAAAACCATTAAACTTGGCTCATAGGGGTGAGAAATCAGATCAGAGAAGCTATTAAGGGTTTAAAAAGGTTAAAAGGCGTACAAGACATGAAGCCCATAAGAAACTAATGAAGTCGGAAGAGAATAAAAAATAGTTCTTACGCATATTTGTAGTAAACTCTTGTCATGTAACTGAAACGCTCGTGGCCCGCGATATCCCTGAAGTAGAAACCATTAAAAAAGGATTAGTAGCAATTCAATAGCTGCTTCAGCAGTCTAAAATTTTGAAAAAAAAACTTGTAACAGATTGGATATAAAAGAGGAATTACCTGAGTAAATACCACGGAGTTGAAATAAATAAATATTACTACTTATCTACCAACGTAGAAAGATTACGTAGGAATTACCATCCTGACGACTCACCATAGCTGAAGGCTGACTCTGGTTTTGGCATCCCACATCAAGCTTCGGACACAAAAGTCTGCTCCCACGGTTAATTTGTAATTTGAGGAAAACTTGCCTGCAATAAATTGATCACCTATTGAATTAGATGGCGTCTGGCGTGTTATTTTCAAATTCTCAGCTTGCTCTTCAAACGGCGTATTTTGGAATTATCTTTAGGTAGAAAAATAAAGAAAATCGCCAGGTAACCGAAGTTGTCCTGGACGTGCCCTGCCGCCCTCAAGGAGAGGGTCAGAACTGATCAGGGCATGTCTTTCTGGACGTAGAGTATTTACTGCGATGCACGGCTACTCATTGCCCCGCCGCCTTTGAATGACATACTAACAGAATCCAAAGCGATGAACCTATGGTTAGTAGGAGTATCATGCTTATCATTAAAAACCTAACCAACATAATTACTCAAATAAATTCGATTTCCACCCACCTTCGGTATATCTTCTGACTATAGACGTTTTACCTACAAAAAATGAAAAATACATTAGGAATTAAGGGGTAAATGAATTTTTGAATAGGAATAGGTTTTCAATATTTTGTCGTTAATTCCGTGCCTTAATTGGCAACACCACCTATCTCAGTGCATGGTATAGATATACCTCTACAACAATTAAGCGAGCACTCCGGAAATATGTCTCATGTACCCTATTTGCGAAACCGATCGTATCGAGATCTTTTCCAACGTTCCACGCCTAAAAATTGACGATAATGTACCAAAGGAAAGAATAATTCATCTCTCGCCATGGTAAAATATAATGTATTCATATTATGAAGGGATAGAAGCCATGAAATAGGTACCTACCAACTTACCTTTCTTATTTACCTACTTATAAAGAAAATATTTCTCCATCTTCTGAAAGCTCCTGAAGGAATAGTGCGTATAATTTAAGAAAGGTAGCCTCAGTTAATGGCACATTTCAGTTTACTGTTAACCAAAAAGTGCCAATTAAAAGCGTCGAACTTGAAAGAACTCACCAACGCCGTAATCGCCGATGACTAGAAATTTAAAAACGAGGTCCCGTCGTTCCTGTTGCTTGGCTGGGCTTCCATTGTATCTGTCACCATTGTACCGACTGTCCATCATATGGTAATTCGGGACTAACAAATTCGGTGTCGAACTGATATCATCAAAATTGAGTTTTACCCGGATTTTCTAGGTTGAACGGTTTTATCATTAGGTAGATATCGAGATAAGATTTTTGAAATTATCATAAACTAATTACAAGGAAAAATTTTATATTTTCAAAGCACAGTTCGGTTAGAATTTGTTATAGCTAATTGTTGATAATTATCTGAATGACGACGACTGTTTCCTCCACGAATCCTCGAAGGTTTACTAGAGAATCGGACACAATAGAGCATAATAAGATAAAACAGCGGTTATCTAACTGCAATATTATTTCCCAGTTGTCTCAGAGGGAAAGGAGGAGATAAAATAATACAAAAGAGATGAGTGGATTGTGTAAATATACGGTTTCGTGTGTGTGCGAAAATCGCAGGCTACATCGAGATACAGTATGTCCGAATGATTAGGAATTTATTGGTTTGTACATACCTGCTGAAAATGTGCGGCATTAATGAAATAAATATTGATCGCTAAAATAAATAGCTGAATAAATCAAAATCGTAGGTTCAATGCTATAAGTGGCTAACCCGAAATTCATAGTTTTGAGATAATCGAGGAAAACAGATGAGACGCCCGGTTGACTTCACTCTGGGAGCTGCATAGTGTTTGTTTGGCTATGTTGGTGGCCTAAAAATAATTATTTTCTTGATCTAGTTGTAGCATTTGAAATCCCGCACCTGGAATAATGTTATGGAGTAGATAACTGAAAATCGAGAAAATTCGAGTTAGCCACTTTTATAAAAGTGCTATAGCACTGAGCCCACGATATGGTACATTTCGAAGTTCTATGGTCGTATGGAACATTGAACATTTTATTGAGGAAGCTCAAGGGAAATTGAGGCATTCTTATCGGAATAATTTGATGAAAACCACTCTTTTCCAAATTTCGAGGTTGTTGCTGGAACAAAAAGGGAAATTTCTATTTAATTGAAAAAAGGTATTTTGATTTTACACTTTCTATGGCTATTGTTTATTGTAAATGTGTCTTTCTCAGTTTTTTCTTCACACTTTAATTTTTGGAAGAATTTCCGAATTATTCGCCAAAATAGGCGATTATGTGGAAAAAAAGAAAAACACAGGACTTACCACGAAAGCACATACGGATCTTTGAGTACGGGGACCATCTGGACCAAAAGCAGGACGCAGGGGATGACGACCATGCTCAAAAAGTTGACTTGGTCCTGCGGTATGTCCAGGTAGCGATATCTGTCCAACGTGCTGTGCACAGGTAGGCCCTTGGACTTCAACCAATCACCCTACAGTGAAAATTTTTGGGTCGTGAATTTCGTCAAAAACACACGACAAAAAGCGCAGTGTTTAGGTCTTCTGAAGCCAAGAAGAATATCGGGTGGAAGGCTAGCCACTCACGGCAAGCGGTATTGTAGGTACCTGGTCGATTCGGGACCTCAGAAAATCGAAAAAAATCATTGGGTACGGAAAAATTTCTAACGTTTTTTTTTGCTTTGCTTACTTCTCGGTATAACTCGATGTACAAAGTGAATGTGATTTCACGGGTGCGCTCAAACGATTTAAATTGGCCCGACAAATCGCATGTGGTCATAATGATCGATTTCAAATGCATCCTGTTAAAAATGATCTCTTTTGCGAATTGTTCATGAAGAAAAGGAAATGAACAGTTATTTCGCTCTATTCTATACCAACTGCGTACTTATGTGCGGGCAGAGTATCGTCGAAATGTTTTTCCTTGACCAGATCGTCCAAGTATTTCTTTTTCCGGAAATGTTTGGCGAGATCGGTTGCTATGATGAGCCGGTGCATATCTTCGACCATGGCTTTGTAATCGGTCGGTGACAAATGCTCGAAGATCTTGCAATGCTGGAAAAAGCGAGAGCGCAAATCGGTTTTTCGATCCGAATTTTATTGTTACGATTTCGTCGCTCAAGTGCCAACGTACGCTTTCCCAGTGAGCTATTATAGGAGATAGCAGGTGTTGCCACACGAGCTTTGGGAGAGAGGCGCAGTTTCCGAATTGTCACAGCTGAGACAAGGAAAGTCGTGTCGTGCACACACCTCACGCCCAGCCAAGGTTTGAGTGACTCACATCTATCAAAATCCTCGTCACGTTCGAATGGTGATTCTCCAGAAAAGCGAACTTGTACAATTTCGAAAGAGGATGTTCGGACGCTTTCAGGAAAGGATTCGTCTTTCCCGGATGGTCAATATCGTGGCACAACATGGCGCACATTAGCGCCATTTGCTGTAAGGAGAGAAATCGATTGGAGAAACCAGAATTTTCGAGCTGTGGAATTCGGAATTGAGATTTTACTCCAAAACAAGATTCGACCCACCAATAACTTAAAATTGGTATCAAGCTCTTGTCCGAAAAACATTTTTTAGTCACCCGTCTGCCAAACACTGACCTCGAGATAGGAAAACTTCTGGGAACAAGTTCTGACAATGACGAACATGCAATGCGTAGCGCAGAAAGCGTGCTCGAAATTGTGATACGACGATGAGCGGCGGTAGCCTTTTTTGCACATGAGCAAGAAAATGTCGAATTTGTCCATGAAAGCGTCGCCTTCGAATAAATCGTTGAACATCCACCAGGCGTAGTCGGCTAACAGGTCGCGGGCTAGTTCATCTTTCGACGGGTACCAATCGAACCTGAGGTCGACCATTAGGAAATATGGTGAAAAAAGCTGCCATGTAAATTAGTGTTAGGGGAACATGACAAATCGTTAAAAAATGTCATCCAAAAGGCCCCCAATCTCGATCAGACTTAATGGTGTAGGGTCAAGTGGGGTAATTATGAACATGGGGTAATTATGAACAAAGTATGTTTGCGCTCCTAGGGGCAATGGAAAAATCAAAAAGATGTAGCAATCGAATGTTCATTCTCTCATTGATAGGTTACGACTTTTTTTTCTCCAATTTGGCAACGCCAATGACGCCATTTACGTGTTTATCAAGAACCTTATTAAAAAGTTTGTGAAACAGTTTTTTAGTGTTTGAGGTTCTTCCCTCTTCTGGCTGAAAAAATTGTGTTAAGTTATTGTTTTCAATATTTTTACATGCGTTAGTTGTTGCTTCAACAGGATTTCACTCAAGTTTTGCCATATCTCGTTCTCAGTGACTTACAGAAGGGTGTTCATAATTACCCCATACTTTTTTGGGTATGGGGTAATTATGAACATTTTTTTCTGAGAGTTTTTTTTGCACTTCTCGTCCATTTTTAGCAATGAAATTGTATAAACTGGGTGATTTTCGTTTGAATTATGATATTTTGGGAGTATGTAAGTATATTGACTTGATTTATTTGGATCTTGGGGTAATTGTGAACTATGCTATGGGGTAATTATGAACATCGTCTTTTATATCTCATACGCCTACTGTAACACGTTCGTGCTAACTGACACATGTAAAAGTGTGAAATGAATCAAATGGAACCTTTTGAACACCTCTTTTAAACGTCAAAATCGCTGTTCATAATTACCCCATACCCTATGGGGTAATTATGAACAGTGGTTTTCAAAGACCATACAGCAGTCAAAAAAATTAAAAAACTGTCTCACAGTGTATTAGGGATGTAAACCGATTGTTTTAGAGAGGTTTCCAGGTTTTTACATGGACTAGGTACTTCTGAGAGCTGTCAGTTTGCAAAATTGTTGCAATTTGTTCATAATTACCCCACTTGACCCTATTCCACTCGTTGCGTTAGTAGGTTGCAGTAAAAAGTGGTAATACTGGCACATAACAAACGCTGAATCTAATTTTTCAGTCCAAACCAATGAAATTCGTCCTAATTTAGACTCAGGGTTAGTTATGAGCCAGTAATCACCACGTCACACATCTGCAGCATATTGGAAATTCTGCGCATTAAGCTTGATTTGCATGCCAGCGTTGAAACGCTACTGTTGCAAGCGTTAAACGCTAGTGTTGCAAGCGTTAAACGCTAGTGTTGCAAGCGTTGAAACGCTAGCATTGCAAGCGGTAAAAAGCTAGCGTTGCAAAGCGTTGAAACGCTAGCGTTGCAAGAGTTGAAACCCTAGCGTTGTCAGCATCAGCCAAAGAGAAGGTAGGATTACGCCTTGCTGATTGGCTGACGCTCCGAACGCTAGCGTTTCTACATGAGCAACGCTGGGATGAGAAACCGGCTTTACAGATGAGGTCCTCTGTCTGGTGGTGATGGTGTGCCTACCTGGCGATACTACATATTCAAATGAAAATGCTAACGTACGATAAATAATATGGTGGTGGTTTCGTGATTGGCCTCGATCGAAATTGCAAAATATCGTGCGGACAAGGGACCATGTGGTTAGTAAGTGTCGCTTTCTGCTTGTTCGCTATCAAAATCTGAAAGAAGTAACACCAAAAGGTTGTCAAATGCAAGTATGCTGGGGTGTGAGATGTTTTGAGGTTCAGAAGGTGCGGTTGGATTCCCGCAGTGAATAACACATGCGCGGTGGGGTGTTTTTAGGTTGGAACTGCCAAATGAGATGCACGCGCAGTAGAGACGCGATTGCGCATGCGTCAGTTCCTGAATATTGGAGTATCATAAAAATGTAAAACACGGAGAGAAACTGCAGACTCACAGTATTATCGAGCTGCTTGCCGATTTGCGAGTAGAAGATTATGGAAGTGCAATAAATGCCAGCGTTGCTCACGTTGACCAGGTCGATGTCGAAAAACATTTTATGGCCCACCTTGTTCCAAACTTTGATTATCCCTATGGAAATTATATTAATTTCATTTTTCAAATTATTAATTGCCATACATGAGTTTGATAGCTAGAACGATGTATAATAAGTATAGCAAGCTAATGAAGAAATAGTTAAGTTTGGTCCAACAAAAGTTGATAACAACATAGTTCATTGATAGGAGGTGTAGTAAGTCCAAGGGAGTAAAATACACTATTTAGGAACCACTTTTAAATATATTGTAAAAAAGTATGTTTTCTCAAAAAAATTAATTAAAAGTATGAAAATATGAGTCTTTCTGTTATTGATAAGTGGGAGAAGAGAGCAGGCCACAAATAAAAAGATGAAATTCAAGGAAAACGCCTTTTTTTCGTTTTCTCAAAAATGCATCATCTTTAATAAAACAATTTTGACTGTTTAGGGCTCGTCACTTCAAATCAAACTTTCCTGGCTAGAAAAACCAGACATAAAAAAACAATAATAGGTAACTATTTCAATGATATTTTTATAGCAAACCGAATCACTTGGAGGTTATACGAGTCGTTCAAAAACTAACCCCAAACCCCTTCTAACTTGAATTATCTCATTCATACCCAACAGGCGTTTTGGGTTCCCAATAGGCACGCAAAGGATAGAATTGATAGACTTGTCGAAAATATGGTATTTTATAAAGTCCGCGTTCCCTTCAGCTTTATGGATATTGACGACAACATGGTTCTCAGCCACTTCCTTCATCAGTAGATCCTTTCGAATGCTAAAACGTGAAGAACATTTTTTCAGAATACGCTGCCATAAGCAGTCTTTTTTAACTATCTAATTGTTCTCTGCAAAAACTACTTCAGATTTAGCAATAGTCACATGCAGTGTTGCCACAACACGATCAACAGTGTTGCAAAATTTTGGAATAATATTTTAATAAAGAGCAAGGTCCCCTGAGGAATTAAGAGCTTGGAGATTTGCTCGATAACAAAATTCGTTATCATTTAATGATAAATTCGGAATACATTGCTCACTCGATCTTTCTGGAAGACTTCGTCACAACATTCTGATTACTTCCACAATCTTCGTAAACGTCAGCGTCCAATTTCTTGTCGGCTTTCATATGGTAAAAAATCACTCGCTCGGCATTGACGAAATCCTTCATTTTAATCTGAAAGAGACGGTTGTCAAAAGACGAAAATAATCTGAGGGATTCCAAATTGAAATTTTCTTTTCTTTGAATAACAATTAATCGCCCTCACCATTATGGCCGATATGCATTGGTTGAGTGTGAGCTTTTCGTGCAGAAAGCATTTCAAGCAATTTAGAATTGTGGCATTGTATTGCTTGGCGTCTCGCAGGCTTTCCTTGATGCCTTTCCGTATGAGAGCGGCAGTTATCCACGATCCGTACGACAGGGCATAGTGGATGTTTTCCTGGAGGAAAATACGAAATTAGATGCCAAAACTGGAAAAAATGTCAACAAAAAGTGAAACCGACTGTTGAAATTTTTTTGACAGCCGTTTTTGAAATTATAAGGAACTTATCGTAGGACTCTTTCTACTGGAAAAATCCGAGGAAAATACTAAAAAAAGTAACCGGTTTTTTGGCGTCGGTTAAAAAATCGATCGCACTACTACAAAACACGGAGAAGACTTCAAAATGCCCCGAATGCAGAAACCCCCATTTAGAGATTCTGAGGAAAATGCATGCCGGATCGTGCACATCTTTGCATTGGTGCATTACCTATAAATCGTAAAATTGAGTCATAAAATGTTCCTGAAGCCATTTTCAAGCCGTTACCATTTTAAAGCCGTCGCCGCTGTTTTTGTCGAATTCCATAACTGCCAACACTCGTTTGTTGGGCGTCAGCATTGGCAATATTGCTGTCTTAACAGGTTGCTCCCCTGAAACGTGATGAAAATCATCGATAAAATATAGGAATCACAATCAATCAGATGACAAGATGAACAATCCGATTACTTGGATTGCTTAAAAAGTAAAATATCAGGCAACTCTTACAATTTTTGTACCATTACTAAATAATTTCTGATATAATTTTAGCCCTTTAACTGGGGCTAATGATTAGGTACTTGCCAGTTTTCGCCAACCCGAGAGGATGTTCTTCGCTGATGAATTCGTCCGCATCCAAGCACAAAATTTGACCCTTATGAGCAGCGTAAGCGGCAGCGATTGTTCCAGGCCCTATCATTTTACAGACAATTGGTAACCCGTAACTAAGAACACTACAACACAAACGTGGCTAAGAAATCTCACCTTAGATAAGCATGAATGAGGTCGAGTGGGAAATGGCAAAAATGGCCTCTCCGGCAGGGCTCGAACCTGCACCTCCTGCTCTCTCGGCAGAAGCCATTCGGCCTCGGAAAGCCTGGTATCAGACAGTCTGGGAGTTGCACTCAAAATTTCTTCTGAAAAGCACTTTGCCATTTCCTGTCTTTCCTAATGGTCTGGTATTACCATCAATCACTGATGATTACCTTAGACAGGTGCTCCTTACCTTGATTACCTCAATTACCTTGATTACCTTAGGTGCTCCTCAATGCCTTTTTTATTTTACTGCCAGTCAATTAAAGAAAAGAACCGAATACCTCAAAATCCTTGCTCGTCAACACAGTCCACTCAATTCTTACCAATCGGCCAATTCGTCGGATGCCTGTGGCACTGTTCGTCCACGAAACGAGCGATGCAGTCGCCTTTTGCATGATAAATTCGCGCATCTGGTAAAAAAGTTAAATTTGCCAAACGAACATTTCCGAGGAACGAGCATCAACCGTATGGAAAAATGATCAGTCATATCCATGAAATTAGTCATACTCGGGAAATTGCGTTGGTTGAAAATTGGAGGCATCCACCAAGGCCTACCCCAAGATGCTATCGATTCTTGGTTAGAAGATTCTCTCCCAGATTTGGGAGATGGCCATTTCGGTCCATATATTCGGCTTGACCACAGGTCTGGGCGAGAATCTTCTGACCTAGGATCGACAGCAGGATAACCAGGGTGATTGAGGGCAAGAGCTCAAAGTCGACTTCCTCTTGATAATGTTTATATTATTTGCTCGAGCGCTTTCTGCTAGTTCGCCATCTTCAGGAGCAGTTTCCGACGTTTGGGACCGCATCAGGAGATTGGGGGTCCAGCGCCTCTCCACGTCCGATATGAATGAGCGTGCCGCCACAGCAGGCCACCTGCGGCAAGCTCATGTACTCAAGGGGGAGAGGCGCTTGCCCCCCTTAAATGTCCTGACGAGGTCCCAAGCGACAGAAACTGAAGAAGAACATGTGGTAGAAGTTGGGAAGCGGCAAACGATGGAAAAAGTTCACTTTTCATGAAAAGACAGAGCTTGCCGCGGGTGGCCTGCTGTGGAGGCACGATCGTGTGTTGGAATTGGAAGAAGCTCTGGCCCCCCAATCTCCTGACGACCCAAACGTCAGAAACTGCTCCTGAAGATGGCGAACTAACCCAAAGCACTCGAGCGAATCGACTGTGAGACTGCAACACTGCCAAATTCCAAGCATCGTGTCTTTTGGGGGCATCTGGGCTGCCAACTGCTCAAAATTTGGATTGGTGTCAACTTGGCGTATCAGGCTTCCATGACAGAAGGATTGGGTAGCGTTGATTCTACACCGCCAAATCGATATAATCATTATCAAGAAGAAGTGGTAATTGAGCTCTTGCCCTAAACATGCGAATAGATCCTATTGAAGTTTTAAGCGACGAACGCTGGAAAAAGATTCCGTTCCATGAAAGTATGGGTGACGAACCGTCGGCACCGATGAATTTCTTCAAAAACAGCATAGCGTCCCACAGCGCCTTGATAACTGAGCGATCGTTGGCCTCGTATTCGCCAAAGTCCAAAATGTGAAGATCTCGACAATAATTGAAATCCGGTCGCAATTTGAGGCCGATATTTGGTATATGCCCTGCAACCGATGTGTACTCTTGCAGTTTCTCGTCCAGCAGGTAAGTCGGCTCTTTGGAGAGGATCGGCTCAACCAACTGAGAGATGGTATTCTCGTAATCCAATTTTTTACTGATTATCTGCTCCAACGTGTCTCCTCCTTTTTTGAGCTTGTTTTTCCGGAGTTTGTTCCTTTTTTTGGGCGATTGAGGTCGTTCGGACAGGAATGTTGGCTTTACGCTGGCGGCTGAGGCCTCGGTTAAAGTTGCATGTAAACTTTTGTTTCTCCTTCCCTTCCTGCTTGATTTGATTTTGTCCAAAATGGCGTGAAGCCGTTTCCTCGACCGGAACAGTTTCGAAGGGTAATTTCTTTGAAACTCGTTAGCTTTGAGTACCAAGTCGGAAACAGTTGTGTTCAGCTGAGGGGCCAAAAAATGCAGCACTTTCGACGCTTGGGTTAACCTGTCATCTCCGTTGTCCTTTTTGCTATTGGCGCCCGGATCAATTTTCTCTTTTTTTCCGTCCTCGTCAGCTGCCAAGCTCCGATTATCTGGGTAGTCGTCCGGATCTGATGTCAAGACGCGATTATTGCGATTCATCCGATCGTCGGGTCCTGGTGAACTCAGATCGTCGTCAGGCCCTGCTGAACTCAGATCGTCGTCAGGCCCTGCTGAACTCAGATCGTCTTCAGGTTCCGGTTCATGGACTTCTGGCACGTTGGCTACTGGTTCATGGATCAATGATGGATTCGATCTGAAGAAAGAATCCTCATCCTCGCTAGAGCCGGGCGGCTCATATTTGGCCTGGAATACAACCATTCCAGTGGAGCGCAAGCATTTTTGAAATTCGAGCGCCTTTTTAAATCTGAATTTGTGTTATGGTCGTAAAACTCAAAAACAAGAAAAACGGTTCAGCCAATTTCCTGTTTTCCCAAAACTGTATAATCATGTATCGGTTCCCAGTCGGATAAATCCAACTTGATGGTATTTCTGTGAAACGAGCGGCCATTGGTAAAACAATATTGGGGTAGAATTATGTTTCCTCCTTTCAAGAACATCAAAATCAATCTAGAACTTACGCTACTCAAAACTTTAGAATAGTCTTGGCTCTGGCTCTGGTTTTCCATGTTCCCAAAGCCTCGGGCTAACATTTCTTCGGTCGATTTCGCCCAAAACAAAACTTCATCTTCCTGGGCGGCTTGATATGCGGCGGATAAGCCGGACAAATCCAGAGCACTGGTGAACCATAAATTAAAAAGTATTTGCAAAATAAAATCGCCTGTTTTTTCCAAGCCACCGAAACGTAAAAAATTGGAAATCGCTACAATCTTCTTGCTGAGAAATAGAATTAACCTCTGTTTCTGGGATTCATCAGCACGGTCTTCGTCCATACCGATTCAGAAAAGGATACCTACTTGATTTCTGGCCGATAGGGCGAATTTATCCTTTCGTAAAGAGAAGTAGTGAAGCCGGCCACACACTATCCAGTTGCAGGCTGTTAGAGGGGGGATGAACATGGGAACGTGTCTTGGAAACCCCAATTAAATTTATGGGTGGGGGCACCTCGACCAATCACAGTGATGCATTTTCTTACCCCCTACACCAGGAATCGGATAGTGTGAGGGCGACTGAAGGAAATCAATTTTGTTGTTGCAACAAATTGTTTGTAAATGGTATCTACCGTCGGCTGGGGTTACATCGCTTTTTGGTATTTTTCATCCAATATGGAGAGGTTTTTTTTGGGGGCGCAGGGGGCCTATTCTGTAAAAGATAACAGTCGTATCAAGGGGTAAATAGTATTGCTACAGGTTACTAAACTCTTACTGCAGTCACAGTGTAGTATCGCCTCAGTGTCAAATTCAAGGACCACAAAACCTTCGGAGGTGCCGAAATACGATAATATCATATTGCTGTACATTAATTTGCGGCATCATGCTTTGTGTTATTTTCCATGCTTTCGCCCGAAATGGATTTTACCTAGCCTCGCACCGACTGATTGTAGAATCACTAGAACATCAATAGACGCCTTGCTTCAACAAGTCAGCGTTTCTACAGCTGTACTATAGCGTGTCCCAATACTGACGCAATAATTTGGTAATTTGACACCTATAGTTACAGAATAGGGGCCCAGGAGCAGTAAAGCCAAAGCGAAAGAATTAAAAAATGAATCATTTCAAGAAAAGTATAGTTTATTCCAGATCCACGCCCTCATTAACTTTCAACGTCTCGATTAGGTTAGGTGCCAAGATGCTGTTGGCTACAAATTTTTAATAAGTTACCACGATAACGACCACGTTAATCTAACAGAGTTGTAAAAGTTAGGGGAACTTGGGCTTGAGAAATCTAACAGTAGCTACAAATTTGACTAGAAGACAAGGTTACATTTGAATAGGTAAAATTGGTGATTTCCTAGTTCACAACACAGTCAATGTGATCCAACTTATGCTCACTTCATTCACAATCTAACACGGATAACAAGAGATATATAACCAGACCATGAATAACTATTGAATCCATATTATGAGGAATAGATCAATTAAGAAAAAGCACAAACTTCTGAAGATCGTGAGTAACATTAAATAAATTTAATGGATCAGTGGCACTGCCCATTGATAATGCTAGATATTTTCACAAGCTCGATGAATGGCAACGCAAAATACATCAGCAAACGTCGGAATGCAGCTTTTCGGGACAGAAATAAATAATGATTTATCAGTCTTGGAGAATTTCAAAACCGGTAGTCTAACCTTAGCCGGAGTGCGACTTATCCTGAATCATCGCTTCAGCCTTGTAAACCTTCCAACAGATCAAGTAGTCGCGAGCCAATTTGAAAAGCGTATAATAATTCGCGAAAAGGAGCAGCGAGAGTGAAATTATCTGATACCATTCGCTCGTCCTTGTCAGGATTCCCAATTGAAGAAGAACCAAAGACAATTGAAGGCCGACTAGCGAGCAGATGAGGAACGAAGGATTGTAGAAAACGGCCTGCGAACGAAGTCAAAATTTACGATTTTGAGATAGCAGGTAGGTTATCGGTTGAAAGTCAATTTGGGTTTTTGATAGATTTACAATAGGCCGTCCTCAAATGCTGCCCATTCTCGTTTTTTGCCTAACTGCCACCCTACTCCCGGTTTTTACCCTACAGCCGCACCATCCACATTTTTTACGATATCTTTTACACCGTTGACAACTGCCTCCCGACCCCCAACCGACCAAAACTCTTGAGAAAACTAGGTAAATGTGTGAACGCCTAGCCGAATGCTGAGTTGAGCTCCAAATCCATGATCATGCTCTATGTGCAAGGCGGGTGGGGTGGCACTTGGGTATCAAAACTATTGGTCGCACCGCAACGCGGCACCCACCAAAATAACCGTTAGATCCAGTGGTGCCAATTTGAAAAACGAAAATCCCCTATCGGAGAAAAATCTTTGGGAACCTTAATTTTGGGACAACCATTGTATCTTCAGTTCTTATCAAGTGAAACTCACGTAAAATCTCGAATGTGAGGTATTGCCGGGCTCCGCCGCGTTGGAAATCCCTTCGGCTTTATAGAGTTCCTTGCAGTGTTTAACAAGTGCGCCTTGTTGCCACAATGTGCCCTCAGCCCATCTGCAAAGGAAACCCCTCGAATAAGAATGATTGAGATTTCATTAAAATCGAAGGATAACTGTGAAAAACGCAACTTACAAATGAGTCGGGAGATGGCACGAACGGCCTTCGAGCTTCGTCCAACGGCCCAGATGTAGAGCCGCACGATGGAGAGTGTCGCAATATCTACAAATTACAGGACGTTTTCAACCTTGCTGTGACACCCCAAACGCTTATTCGAGCGAACAGTAATAATTTTCAGCAGCTCATCTTCGCTTACTTTATGGGAAAACAATGGACGAGATACATGGTAAAGCAGCCGAACCAGATAAATGCCAAATGTTGCGTCGCCCAATAAACATCGTAGAAAAGGTAATTCTGAAAAAGACGCATACATCTAGAGAGACCGAATAAACGGTGAGTACAGAAAAATCCCATAAAACCATCGCGAAGACTAGAACAAAACTCAAACTTTAACTTGAACACAAACGGAAATGCAAAATTTAACTCAAAGGATGGACTTGGAGTCAAACGTAACTGGAACTCAGACTGAAAACAAATAGTCGAACTTCAACTCATACTGAAACTCAATCTAAAACTGAAAGTAAAACTCTTGGTCAAACTCAAACTGAAAACTCATACTGACACTCAACCTCAAACACAAACTGAAACTCAAAGTCAAACTGAAACTCGAACTCAAAATCAAAATCGAAGCAAAACTGAAACACTAACTCAAACTGAATCACTAACTGAAACTTAAAGTCAAACTCAAACTAAAATTCGAACTCGTCGAAATTTGAAACTCATTGTGACACTCAAAGTCAAACTGAAATTCGAACTCAAAGTCAAACTCCAACTCACACACAATCTCAAACTTGAACTGCAACTCGAAGTCAAACTCAAACTCATACTGACAACTCAATCACAAACTGAAACACAAACTTAAACTGCGACTCGAAGTCAAACTGAAACTTGAAATCAAAGTCTAACTCATACTGAAACTCAAGGGTTGAGTTCGACTTTGACTTCGAGTTTGAGTTTGCATATCAGTGTGACATTGAGTTTCAGTATGAGTTTGACTGAGTTCGAGTTTCTGTTTCAGTTTGGCTTCAAGTTGAAGTTCAAGTTTGAGATTGAGTGTCAGTATGAGTTGGAGTTTGACTTTGCTTTCGAATTTCAGTTTGAGTTTGACATTGAGTTTCAGTTAGTGATTCACTCTGAGTTTCAGGCTGGTTTTATCAATTCACTTAATCAACTGATTATCCAAGGACGCACCGACTAACTATTTTCCAGGTGACTTCATGCTGAAAAATCATACGTAACGTTCCCACGCAATCAGTTAGTCGGTGCGTCCTTGGATAATCAGTTGATTAGGTGAATTGATAAAGCGGCCCTCAGTCTGATTTTGACTATGAGTCTCAGTTTGACTTTCATTTTGACTTTGAGTGTCAGTCCGAGTTTGACTTCGAGTTCAAGTTTCTGTTTGTGATTCAGTTGAGTTTCAGTTACACTTCAAGTTTGAGTTTGAGATTGAGTGTCACTATGAGTTTCAGTTTGACTTCGAGTTCGAATTTCAGTTTGAGTTTGACCTTGAGTTTTAGTTAGTGATTCAGTCTGAGTTTGAATCTCAGTTTGACTTTCATTTTGACTTCGAATGTCAGTATGAGTTTCAGTTGGTGATTCCGCATGAGTTTGACTTTGAGTATCAGTTTGAATTTGCGTTTCGGTTTAAGTTTGAGATTGAATGACATGAAGTTCAGTTTGACTTCGAGTTTCTATTTGTGATTCAGTGTTAGTTTGAGTCAAAGTTCAGTCGAGTATGAGCTTGAGAAGACGTTTGAGTTCAAATTCAGTTAACTTTGAGTTCCAGCTTCAGTTGGCGTTTACGTTTGAGTTGGTGTTTTAGTCTGGTACATGTTTGAGTTAGGGTTTCAGCTTCAGTTTGCTTTAGAGTTTCAGTTCAGTATAAGTTTTAGCTCAAGCCAAGCAGTTTGGTCATGAATGCTTTCTCCAAAGATGCTCCTGTCAAGGTTGTGGGACGAGTTGGCGACCCTGCACGTAGCCCACGGCAATCCTGATCAAGGAAAAGTGAAAACGGTCGTTTTTGAGTTTTGATCACCTTAAAGCACAAAGGGCATATGTCCCAAAATATCAATTCTGAGATTTTGGCACCGAAAGAATCTACTCATCAGGACCTATTGATCGCTCTAAGAATCATGATCCTTTTATCTATTTTTGGGGCCAAAAAACGATATTATAGAAAAATGACAAATATTTAAAGAGCGTTTATCTTAGAAGAATCAAGTGCTACCAAAGTTCTGATTAAACGAGGTTGTAGATCTTGGCCAGATAAACATTTTTCATTTAGCGAATCTTTTTATGGAATTGAAAACTATGGGAGAAATCTTTATTTTTGTAAATTGATCAAAAACTTATTTTGCATTTTTCTCATTATGCCATTTTTGGACACATGCCCTTTGTGCTTTAAGGTATCGACATCATGTCGGAACGACTGGACCAATTTTGAACATTCAAGGCTTCTTGTCCTCTGTTCAACCCCAATCTAATATTCATAACCTAAACCAGATAACATACAATACTTCCGTTATTTTGTACAAGCGTATCAAACTAATCAACGTTTCTTACCTCAGTCTTATGTTCTGAATCAAGTTAAAAAATCGAGTTGCTAACCTGAGCAAAGCAGCAGGGCACGAAACCGGCATAATAGGCGTTGAGCATAGAACTGAACAACACTTGTTTCATACGGTTGTTGAAATCTTTCTTCAAACAGTTCACCTCATCTCTTATTGTGTGCGGCGAGGTAGAACAACTGTGCGAAGGTTTACCTGTTAAAAATCGACAATCGAAATACCATTTTTGAGTGACTTGAGCTGAAAAATTTCGCATTCTCAGGTAATCCTCTTTTTAACCCAAAACTTTAGCTTGATTGATTATCCAACTACCAGTTATTTTACTGTAATATAGATCAGATATTATCTGATCTGAAACCAGGGTCCTTGATTATTTTTTATGGCAGAAAAATATTTCTTTGATTCTTGCAGATGTGGGTTTAAGGCTGATTTGCACTATCCGAAAAAGGTACTGATGGATTTGGAAGTAGATTCTCAAGATATAGTTAACCTTACCCAGAATGCGTACTTTGTCATCTTTCAGGTAATCTGACGGCGAAGCGAGGATGTCGAAAAACGGCGCGATGGTTAGTCCAAAAAGCATGAAGTACACGAGGACTCTGAATGAACAAAACTTTCGGCTTTAAAACACTCGGGCGTTGATAAAGTATTTCTTTCAAATTCAGGAAGTTCGAGGAAATAATTCTTGGTTGAGACATAAAATCTGGGATTATTCACAAAAATAATTGACTTACGGATAGCAGAGGTAAAAAATGTTGATCACCGCATGCGTTTGTGTAATTTGGTACGCGCACCACGTCAGTATCGTAAGGATTGTCAAGAGGAAGCTGAGCCTGGACAACGAAATGACAGTTCGAAGAGTTTTAGGGCCGCTTTATCAATTGTCAGTTATCCAAAAACTGATAGCTAATCTCTTGGCTACAAATTTCTCGGAGACACAGCCTATGCGCATCCACCCAAAAATCGCCCTGAAATTAGTGGCCAAGAGATTAGCTATCAGTTTTTGGATTACTGACAATTGATAAAGCGGCCCTTAGAGTCTTACCTAATCTCAACTCTAGAAGCTCAACTAAAAGTATTAGGATAATGGGGCTTCTAGGGTAAAAGTACGAAGCGGTCGGCATCAACATAACTAATGCAAACAATACCAAATACAAACATTTCGTTGATTGTCAAACTGGGGCTGGGAGCTTTCATAGCAATTCTTGATTTGCCAGGTGTCGACATAGTACAAACTACTAATTTCGTATTTAGAAAAGGCAAAAAGTACGAAGTTTTCAAAAACTACCTATTGACGATATATCAAATTAGGACTGTTTAGTGTATTGGACAGTGTATGGGACAGTTGGGCTATTTGGAAACGTTTTTCACCTTATAGCGTTCTCCAGGGGATCCCAAACGTGAGTGGGGGCCCAGGCAAAAACGAATTTCCGAAATGTGTAGAAAAGCAGCCTTCGAACCAGAACAGTGACGATGAAACCGGTCAGGTAGGGGTCGATCAAGTAAAAATTCTGGAACGGAAAGATCGCGTTGATCATGCTATAGTGTCGAAAAGGGGGCGAAATAACCTATTCCCATACAATAGTGGTAGCAGAGCATCGTCATGAAATTTTTGATGATTTTGGATTCGATGACGTAATTCAGCGACTGACCATGGCGTGTAAAGTGAAAGACTGGGGAAGCCACCAAACGGAGCGGTACAGGTGAAGAAATTGAAGGAAGGTGGCAGTCAACGTGAACGTGAACATCATCAGTTCGAAGGCGATGCTGCTCTCAGTAGGCAGCGACGGGAAAGGCATATGTTTGGGAGAACCTGATTTCAGCCCTGGGCCATCAGTCGACACGTTTCCTCTATGGATGAAATTGATTTCGCTCGTTCAAAATGCTCTTAAAACGGCAAAAAAAAAATTAGCGCGAACTGTGAAAATTGGCGATTTGGCTTACTTCGATTTATCGTCGTTCGACACGAAAGGCTGCGGCCGGCCCGAGGCCCTGTTCATGTTTCTCCGTCCCCCAGCCATTTGTTGACACTCTTACCTACTGTGGCAGTAGGTATTTTGAAACGAGTAAATTACGAGGTAGGTATGGGTTTACTGTTAATATCAAGAATTAAGCCACGTTAAAATTCAGCAGTGAAATATTATACTCACAGACTTCAGCAGCTCACCCAACCAGTCAAGTTTTAGTCGATTCGTACCATTTTCCAAAAGGATTGAATTAAACGTCCTCCTTGCAGTTGAGAGTTAACGTAGGATAATCCGAAATCCAGAAACATAGGAAAAGAAATCAGAGAGCCTCAACTTGGACACGATCGATCTGCCTAAACTTGAGGCTGCTTGTTTATATTTTTGATCCATTTATTTATTTGATATTGTTGTTGCTATAGTATCAGATAGTATTGATAACAGAGCAAACAACGCTTCTTGGGCTTTCGCTGTTCTAGCTTAGGGCAACAAGAGTGAACTAATCAGGGACGATTTCGGTTATTATTCAACAATAAACCATTCTACTCCCTTCATTCAAGAAAATATCGCAGGCATCACGTATTGAAGGCATGAGAAGTATGGGAGACTTCCGGCTTCCTGGTCCCACCGCAACTCTGAGGCCACGTCAAGGGATGGGCCAAATGGCCAGAACCGCCCTACAAGGACCGGTCCAAATCCCTGACAAACAAAATAGAAGAGATCCGGCTTCCTTGCCCCACCACAATTCAGCCCCGATCCCATCGAAAGCTGTAGACCAATCGACTACCACCCCCTCCCCGTGTAACCTCCCATACATTGCAGTGCGCATGCGAGGAATTCAAATATTCTTCAGCTGAAGCCAGGGCCAGGGATCTTCATTCAGGAGATCTCTTTCAACTCTAGAATGAAAACGTTCTACAAATGTCCTGATTGGAAACGCGACGAACTAAATACCAAATTTTGGAATCAATTCTCCTTCAAGGAGCTCGAGATTGACGTTACACTGCCAGGATAGGCGAAATCGCTGGAAGTGATGAGAAGATGTAGTAGGGCCTTTTGCCTCAATCGTCCCAAAACTTGTATTTTGGTCTTAATGCGAACTCCGCCCGAGAAGTGCTCTCGTCGGTAGATTGATTGGTTTTCAAAGTAAAGAAGGGTTGGACCGCTGATCCGATTATCAATTTCCAGGGCACACCTTCAACGTAAATAGAGAGTTTTTGCAGCCAACGGGTGACGGGGTGACGTTTCTCACGGGTGACGTTTCGCGTGCGACGTTAACTACGACTAGGGGCAACAACGCCAGCGGTTGCTATGTTGGTTGCCATGGTAACCGTATTACCATTATTAGTCAGGGTTATTATTGGTCAGGCATTCAACGGGCCCGTCTCTTCGGCTCAACGGGCGACGCTGAATGGACCATTTTACCGGCACCCGTGGCTAACGTCATGTCGAGTTACCGTCTCCCGGCTCTTACGGGCTCTGTCGCGAGGTTCTACGTTGCCCGTTAGTGGCTTGCAAAAACTCTCTAATAATAATTGTATTGACGTGGGAGTAAAATTTATTGGTTGGCATTACCTAGCACTTGAGGCTGGTCAACCAAATTGGAAAAGGCCAGGGCAAGATACATACACCTTACCGTCAACCATATTTTAATGAGCCGAGAATTACATTGGCTGTTTACCACGATAATTGAAGGTATATTTATCACAATAATCAATTTCAAACCTTCACTCTACATTCATAAGTGTGCAACGCAATGGAGCATTAGTTTGTAGAGTACCCTTGCTTAAAATATGACGAGGAACAAATTATAAGAGAATTGGAAAAACGAAACATTTTTCTAGGGTAACAAGAGGCTTGATAGCGTTAAAGAGAAACGAGGAATGTTAGTCACGTTTAGGGATGACAATCAAGACTCAATCGCAGGATGGACGCTGGCTCGAGAATTTAGGGAAAACGGAGAAAAGTCAGGGAGGTTATGTTTGCAGCCCTGGTTTTGTGGTTAATAGAGAGTTTTTGCAAGCCACTAACGGGCAACGTAGAACCTCGCGACAGAGCCCGTAAGAGCCGGGAGACGGTAACTCGACATGACGTTAGCCACGGGTGCCAGTAAAATGGTCCATTCAGCGTCGCCCGTTGAGCCGAAGAGACGGGCCCGTTAAATGCCTAACCAATAAAAACCCTAACTAATAATGGTAATACGGTTAACATGGCAACCAACATAGCAACCGCTGGCGTTGTTGCCCCTAGTCATAGTTAACGTTGCACGCGAAACGTCACCCGTGAGAAACGTCACCCCGTCACCCGTTGGCTGCAAAAACTCTCTATTGGCACAAAAGAGGGCCAGGACGCGTTGGTTGCGCCACTTGAGCTGAATTTTACCAGTGGCGTAACAACCGCGCTTACCAATTTCTCTGAACTTGGCCATATCCAATGAAAGGGGTGAGAAAATGCATTGCCGTGATTGGTCGAGGTGGCTTCGGTGTTGAACCCAATAAATCCCGTTGGCGTTTCCAAGCCACAATCCCTTAAAATCACTCCAACCCGAGTGCGTAGGTAGGAATGGGTAGGTTCCATAAAGCCCGTATCACACGTCAGACCAAAACGACTATCCATAGTCGTTTCCATAGTCGAATCCAATAGTCGTTTTGGTCTGACGTGTGATACGTATCCATGGATCACCTGCATCAATGTTTGTAATTATTCATATATGGAAACTTTTTTCTAAGAAAAATTATCAATGAATTTGCCTGTAAAAATTACCAAAGAATCGGTCTGTCCAGACGGTCTGTGGGATGGGGAGGAGAACGGTCTGACGTGTGATACGGGCTTTAGCGTGAGCGTAGGTGCACTGCGCATGCGAAGCGTAAGGTTCGAAACTGTTGTTACTAACTTTGGTAGGCAACAGTGGCAAAACCCATACTGCGCATGCGCAGGAGACCTAAAACTGCCCACTCACACTCCTGGAACGAACTCATTATTTTTTCACACCTTTGACGAATTTCCTCAGGACTCGTAAGATCGGCTTAGTAATGATCCTATTACTGCTGGCCCATTTAAGCAATTCTGAGAGCGTAAACTCAAAATTTTGATGCCATTCATTTGTTTAAGGTTGTCCTTCAATATAAGCGCATGGAAACCAACAAGAGCGTTTCGATTCTCTACCCCACAACTTGGCGTTCACCATAATTGTTGTATTGTTGCTATGGCAGTCAGGCAGTTAATCAGTTCTTGAAGGATAAAAAATGTACTTTCGAGGATAGGAGTTTTGGATGTTGGCTGTGGAATGTCGAGGAATTGTTTACACTCCCCTGGTCCGAAAATAAATAATGCATAATATGGCAACACTGCACTTATTGTAGATTTTTTCCAATAAATATTGACCGATCATCGCACCAGTGCAATAAATTTACCGGTACACACACAGTAATGCGATGATGAGATAATTAGTGCAAAGATGATAATCTGGTATTGAAATACATAAATGATGAGATGACCCTCAGTTTGTCAAATTTTACTCAAACCAAGGAAGTGATTAGTCGGACTGCACCAACTCACGCTCAGAAATTATCGGTATTACGATTTTCAATGTTTTCATCAGTGTATTGGTGCTGACAGTTTGATTTGCGCCCCTCAGACAACGAATGTTTTGCCAGCATCTTGAGTCCTGTCAGTTGCCGGCACAAGTGCCTCAGCTTCTCCTTCGTCCTGAAAATAGAGACAACAAATTTGGGCTACTCTCGTCTTCTCTTAACCCCCACACTCACCTAACATGACAAATGTCAAAGGCAACCAATAAAGATGAAACAACAACAACAACCCGCGCTCAAAAACCCTCACTTACAATTTCTTTCATCTGCTGCTTTTGGTACCAGTCGTCATCGACCTTAGCGATTTTCTGAGCCTGGAAATGAATTTTCAATACAAAATAAAAATTACATCCCAAATACAGTTTTCTTTACCCATGTTTTTCAACCAATTTACAAGATGATAGATTGGAGCACCACTAACTTCATTCGTATCAGAACCGCTCTTCTTGATGAAACTTGCAAATTCGGATTTGTCGTGTCTCGTTGTACGAGTGTCGTAGAAACTGTAAACGCACCGCCATTTGAAGTATTCGAACCCTGTTAGGCAGATGAATGTGTCGAAAGAATTAATTAAATTTATAATCTTTCATAATCTATAATGAATTGTTAAGGAAAATATTTGTGATGTAGCGAGAGTCCCTGCTTCAATCAAAAAAGTGATTTCTCCACACCCGAAAGATTAGCTAAAATTTTTTGGAAATTTGAGGGGGAATCATTTGTCATTTGTCTCGATGTTTATGGACGTTGTTTCTTAGGGTGTTTACTGGCCCAGGTTTGCAGGGTTTACCTTCCCAAATCAAATTTAGCAAAATAAATCAATTTTGGGGGCAGAAGACGATTTTCTACAAACCCTCCGGCCGGAGAGAGACCTCTGCGAACATTTTTTTGATCCATTGAAAATTTTTAATTGCAATAATATAGGCAATAAGCGATATGTGGCAAAAAACTTACAAATGCTGATAAACAAAAAGGGGATGAGTGTGACCCATCCAACATTTTCGTAAACACCCGGCTCGCTGCCAGACATGGAGTACAAAAACGCGAACGGGCCAGCGAACATGAGGAATATTTCGATCATCAGATAAGGAGCAGCCCACGATGGCTTGTTCTGCAATGCAAAAAAGATCCACAATTTTGTTGGTTGTTCGTTACCTATCTAAAAGCACAGCAAGATGGTATGAAGTGGTTAAAAAAGTCACCAAATTGAAAAACGATTCGAAGATTTGATGATACGCAACCAAAAGCTATCAGAAAGAAGCGCCTTACCTTGACCACACCAAAGAAAAGCAGCACAGCGGAAAAGTATCGAAGGATCAGAGCACCGATGGCTGAGACGACGGGCAAATCTGCCGAAATAAGATTTTGGAGTAGGCAATTTATTTATGAAGTCCATGTAGGACGTTTTTGAAATGATGATTCACACTTTTGGAATGTACTAACTTACCGTCCGAAGGAATGCCTGCAGGGGTCATCAATTGGTCCAAATATTTCACCCAATTTAGGTCTCCGAACAGGATCAAACTGGTTGGGCCTATGATCTAAGGAAAAATTGGAACGCATATTTTCGTATAATAGGTATTTCATAGTTGTTATGGTTTTTAATTACAGATTGAGAAAAAAACTGACAGGCGTGAGATTGCAAAACACAGTATGCAATCTCATTCATTCGTTACCTATTTAACCAATTATTTTTCAAAATTTTTTTGTAAATCGATAGACACCAAAACCAGAAACTAACCAGTTCAATGTACGCCACAATGGCAGCACACGATTTGGCCGAGTCTGGATAGCGAATAACGCGGACCGGGGATGCTGCGACTCGTTGAGCTGGTGGTTCATCATGTATCAAGTATACGCCTTTCCTGGAAATGAGTGAACAGAAAATTTGAATTTCATTAGCTGTAGTTTTACCACTCAAAACGCTTTCTGAACATGTGCCTATGCTGTAACATCAAAAAACATCTCACTCCTTGGTCCAAAATTCATTTTTTTGACGAGAGACATTTATAATCTAGAAAAAGTTTAATAAGTAAATTTATAATAAGTAAAAAACGTTTTAATAGAACCCTTTAATACCGTCATATACAAGTTATATGATAACGCTGAAATAATAGGAATTTTTTGGGTAACTTCATAAGAGTTATTTGATTCCGTTCAAATAACACTGAGGCAATCATTTAAGAATATTACTTATAAATAAAAGAAAATATGATAACACGTGAGAATCCCCCTACTTAGTAGGAAAAATCAACTTTCACCATTTCAGCTGGATAGGTACATCCCGTATGGCAATGAGACTGACATGCTCACCAGGCGTGTTCGTGTAACACTTTAGCCTCAGCGTCACCAAGATTGAACGGTTTCTTAATTTGTACAAGGGCTGAGTAAAATATTTTAGGAAAAAAGTGCAACTTACTTTTCAGCAGATGATGCCTTCAATAATCCTGGAATTCCAACCATCTTTGGAGTACTGGATTGGCCTTGGTTTACCCAAAGACAATAGTTCGAATTTATTTGAGTGCTTAACACTGTTTGGTAAAAAGCATTATTTTTTAGCAATAATTAGATGAAATCCACATAAATGTTACTCAGGTTAGAACGTTGAAAACAGTCATTCAGATCAAGCCATACCCAGCATCAACAGAAATTAACATCATCAAAATAATCTCGAGTTTGAGTGTTGAGTCAACAGCTGCAGCTGGTGGCGGCCAGGGTCAGCTGAGAAAATGGGGCCAGCTGGCTTTGGATACAGCTATCGATATCCCCACAAGTAAATATAACTCGATTCTGTCCAAATAATAATCATTTTGCCTGCAGCTGCAGGTGCAGGCAAGTTCAACCGTCAAATTGTAGATTAGCCAAGTAGAATGGGCCAGTTATGAGAGAGGAGCCAAAAACGCAAAAATCCAAAATTCATAGCTAGATGGCAATTAGGTATCGAAATCATTGCCGAATTTGATTTTTCTTACGTCAATTTCACTCAGTTGAGTGGTCGAGCTAGAAGGTGATGAAGGGGTACACGACGAAGACTCATCGCAGTCGCAGATGTCATTTACCGGCAAATTGTCATCGATCGCAGTACTCGTAGAAGAGTCTACCACCGTTTGAATGGCCACATGCTGGGTTTCTTTTTCCGAATTATTGCTTTGTCCAGAACAGCGAAGAATACCTTCAAGCAACGTATCATTGACAGGTTGAGAATCGCTTACGACTGGCGATCCGACTGCTGTCGATTTGACGGTGGAGTATGAATATTTTTCCATCCAGGTAGTCATTTCGACGATATTGTCAGGACCGTCTGCAAGTATCCAAAAAATGTCTCTATTTCATTTTGAAAAAAATTGGTCTTTGGGCGTGCCGTTCAGAGTGAGGGGGGGATATACTTCTTAAAGTGCTGCTGACTCCCAATCCATCCCATTCCATTTTAGTTACTCATTAGGCGTTGATAAATTGGCAATTCCCTTTATACTGGTACCTAAAGAAAATTGTATGTCGACGGTGAAACTGCATTACAGGATAAATAACTTATGGTTGCTGTTGCATGCTTGATGGTTCGATATTGAGTCTGGACAGCCAACGGAAGGTGAACAGTCAAAAATTTTGTAGCGCCAATCTGCTGCAGGGGTTGTTGATGTGCGCCGTTCTGGGGCAGAATTTCGAGTTCATGCATGTTCATGGTGTTGGATGATGAAGTTCGGTATTTGGGTGATGTGCGTGAGTTCGAAAGACGTTGGAATTATATGGATTGGCGTGAGAGGAAATGTTGCTAAGCATGAATATTTTCATGCTTTCTTACTAAGTACTAAGTCACCTAGGGACCCACCTGTATTTCTATGCTCTTCCCTCTATTCGTAACGGTTTCTTCATGTTCAGGCTTGATTCTAGACTTGATTTTCATTTTGATACGTCAATAAAAAAAATGGCAGGTTATAAGAGCATGCATCAGATGCATGCATGCTACATCTACACGTTGAGCACTGCAGCACGTGAAAAAATGTTGATACATTCGATAATCGATAGATCGACGACTTGTATCTCTAGGAACTTCCAGGTAGTTGCAAGAAGACCCCCTCCTACCCCCCTCCTATATTTTGACTTAAGTGCTTGGCAAAACTTGGCTCGGGCGCCGCTATGCTTGCATTGCACAGGTGGTTGCCCGACTAAAATCAATTTTGGTTTCTGTATGGTTGAAAATTTGGGTCAAGTGAAATCCAAGACGCCTTTGGTTCATCTGCTATGAAGAAATCCGATCTACCGTACAATTCACTCGTTCGTTTCGTTGGCAAGTGCAATTTTTTCTGTCAATATGTTAAAAAAAAAGAAAATTTGACTGTCAGCCTCCCTACCTTATGTAATACGCACTGTGTATAGATTGCAACGTTTGTAAATTATAAATGTATGTATTGTTTTTGTGTAATTTGTATTTAGAACCTGTTTTTGCTCTTTGTCAGGTTCGGAATTAACGGTGGTTGTCAAAAGCTGGGCGTAGAACTGAAAAACCTGTCACTCATCTGTCCGTTATGGATCAAGAAAATTTTGAAGCTTCTTTCAACGAAATCGGGTAAGGAGGCATTGGTTCTGTTCGATGAGGCCAGTCCTGGGCAAGTAACTACTTACGCCATACAAATTCAAGCCATGTGCCCTCACCGAACAGACCCAAAACTTGAGAAAGACTGAACATTCCGTGCCATCGTTGAACTTGCTTGTGTATAGCCTGAAGCTGGGTTCGCATGTGAGCGTTGAATTGTGGAGACATTTGGTACTTCTTCTCTCTGATTGGCTGAAGCTCCCAACGCCAGCAGGGCTCACAAGAGTACGGTCTGACCGGATGACGTCATACGGTTCGGCTTCCCATTGGTCAAAAATGATTATCTGATCAGAGCAGAGCCAATGGGAAGCCTTACCGTATGGAGACCGTATGGCCTGCACTCTTGTGAACGATGATTAACCCAGAGTCCACCTTGCAGAATACGATTTCCCCAGAGTCTAGATCGATGATTTTCTGGGGTCGAGGACTCTGGATTTGTGACTCTTGAGGATGATGATTAATGATGAGCCTGCCGTTGAGTTTCCATGATTTTGGGCCCTTCAGTCTTTCATCTGCAATAAGTCTTCAACCTTCCGATGGGTCATTGGTTAATTACGCGCTTGATTGGTGTCTTTTTTGTGAACTGATTCAATCCGTTGTCAGAATGTTCCATGGGCTTTGGTAAACTTTTAGGAACCTCATTTGGACCTTGAGTTTTCAGGAATTCTGGGTTACGGATTGTCCATCTCTGTGAACATTACCCATTCATTATTCATATTCAAAACATTACATTCTGCTCTGTGGTAATCAAAATACTTTATAAACTATGCCTAAAATAATATTCCATTTTAAATCGGCAGGGGCCCTCCGACTGAAAGAGCGTCGCTGTTACCTCGACGCTATGTTGTCGCATTGCTGTCGTTCTTCGGGTTTGCGAACATCTACGCTATGCGGGTGAACCTGAGCGTCGCTATAGTTGTTATGAGGAACAACCGTACCGTGATAGCACCCAATGGAACCCAGATCGTCATTGTAAGACTACATTTTCAACCAGGTGGTCCATTCCAATTGCTGACAAAGGCTGTCGAATCGCTCTGTGGGAGGCCTGGAAATCAATGTAAACATAACCTTAAAAAAGTCAACCCAAGGTTGATTTTCTTTCGATTCCAAGGCTTTTCAATACGTCAGCTTTTGGCAATGCGGCTGACGATCGCACGACTCATGTACCTACCATGTTAGAATTTTCGACAACAAATCTGCGCCGTTTCAGGGACCGGAATTCAATTGGTCCAGCGGCGTCGACGGCGTGATTCTCGGTTCGTTCTTCTACGGCTACATCTTGACGCAGATAATCGGCGGATACCTGGCCTGTAAGCACGGCGGGAAAAGGCTTTTCGGCCTCGGAGTCGGCGTGACTGCTGTCGTCACTCTCTTGACGCCACTTCTCGCTCGCACGAGTATCTATTTATTGGTGTTTGGACGAATCGTGGAAGGCCTGTTCGAGGTAAAAACTGATGCATGTTGTAAGATCTGGATGAAAAAATGGTATGCTACCTTCAGAGCGGGGCTGAGGTTATGGAAAGTCCCAGCTGCTCACTACGCAACTTACCTTCTCTTTTTTTGTGGATTTTGCATGAAAAATGAAAATTTGTTCAATGCTCTATCAGCCATCAATAATTGAGGCAATTATTGTTTATTGTTTTCGTCTTTACTTATGCTTGGTTCACGCGAGACGAGTTGCTGCTACTTTTCCTGGAAATTCACTGTGCCAGTTCACTTAGCTCGCTGGGTTCAGCCAAATGGCGTACCATCTGAACCGCCGCATTTACAGGGAGTCACTTTCCCGGCTATGCATGGAATATGGTCCAAATGGTCACCGCCCGAAGAGAGAAGCCGCCTGGTTTCGATCTCTTACTCCGGCTGCTATTTCGGAACTGTGGCAGCGCTGCCGCTTTGTGGAGCCCTCGCTGAACGACTCGGATGGGCGTCCATATTTTACGTTTTCGGTAATAAAAAAAAAGATTTTTCCTCAATCTTCATCAAACGGCCAGTTTTATTGAATCAAATAATATTAGGTATGTTGATTTAAAATTTCGATACAAAAAAAAAATCGGCTCGACGTTTTTATCATTGTTGAAAGGTATGTTCGGCTGTATCTGGACTGCAATCTGGATGTACGTCGTGGCAGACTCTCCTAGCGATGACGCCAAGATTTCCCACCAGGAGAAGGAGTATATTGAAGATTCTTTAGGCCCTGCTAACAGAGTGGTAAATCATTATTCTAACAACAACAACATACAGTTTCAACTTAAAATTTTGGCTCCTAATTATTGCAAAAATGAAAATCAGTTACAAGACATTATCATGTCGACTATTCATCATTGGAGATATCACCTTGCTAAAACTCTCCTTTGTCGACGCTTGGATGGTTGACATTTTTCAATTCGCCTCTTCTAGAAGCTCAACGTCCCTTGGAAGGCCATGTTCAAATCACTTCCGGTCTGGGCGATAATTGTGGCCCACTTTTCCGAAAACTGGGGCTTCTACACTCTGCTCACCGAACTTCCGACGTATTTAGACGGTACGGCTGTTTCTGAACTAATATTCACCCCGTCCAACAGGAATCTTAACATTTTCCGCATATTGACAATTATTTATGTTCCACCGAGCACGGTTTTCAAGCCAGCTGCATTTCAGATGTCTTCGGCTACGACTTTCTACGCGCTGGCCTATTGGCTGCCCTCCCTTATCTTGCAATGGCGGTGATCGTTCAGACTAGCGGATTCCTGGCTGATTGGTTTCGAACTTCGCATTTGACGACCATGCAGGTGATTGAATGCTCAGTGAATGACGAATTTGAAAAATAACGAAGCAAAAGAGTCTATTCTCGCTTGGTTATGATACGTTATTGACGGTGTTACACCTTCTGGGCGTCTGGGCTGCCTACTTCTCAAAACTTGGATTGGTGGCAACTTGGCATATCACTCGTCCACAGATTGCATGGGAAAAGATTTGGGCATAAAGGTTTGGGACTACTTGTATCAACACTGCCCTATGGATGCGTGATGTGCCAAGTTGCCACCAATCCAAGTTTTGAGAAGTAGGCAACCCAGACGCCCCCAAAAGACGCGATGCTCTGAATTGGACAGTGTTGCAGTTGCATCGTTCATGTTGAACTTTGAGATCAATTCAGAGAAGGAACCCTGATATGGACCTTCAACCCAATCTGTTCCTGTTTTATCAGGTGAGGAAACTCTTTACTTGCCTGGGTTTCTTGACAAGGGCTACCTTCCTGGTGGCCGCTGCCAACGCGTCTACTCCCACCGCCATCGTCACTTGCTTGACTGTTGCTGTCGGATTCGGCGGACTGTCTTACGCTGGTTTTAGGTAATGACTGTCTGCCATTAACTATCAAACTGAATTAAAAATTCGAATTATTGTCATACCTTTACATTTCAGTTATCCCGAGTCCGAAAATCATGTTTTCAGCCACTAGTCGTTAGTTTAGTCTTCATTTTGCAGAACTTATTAAAATCATATATCAACTGTTAACAGTGTAAATCACTTGGATATCGCTCCTCAGTACGCCAGCATTCTTATGGGCATCTCAAACACCTTCGCCACTTTCCCAGGGATCCTCAGCCCGATGGTGACTGGCCTCATCGTCACTACAGGGGTGAGATGATTTTTGAAAAATTTTGTAAATATAAAATTTTAGAATACCTTCATTATAAATCATTGTTTAAACAATTATTCTTCAGTTGAGGATCGACCCGTCATTCAGTTTTTGTCGTCAGTAGTTGTAGTGATATCAGAGTGAGATTTTTTGAAAGCTCGGCGAAGGAGACAGAGTATTTCTGAAGGCCCTACCCCTGATATCTGACTGCAAAAGAAAATTGTATTAATTAATTTCAGTCAAAGGACGAGTGGCAGACGATCCTGTACATTGCCGCTGCGGTTTACGTCTTCGGTGCGACGGCTTACGCTCTTCTGGGTTCAGGTAAGATTCAGGCTTGGGCCATGGTCGCTCAGGAACAGGTTTTCCTATCGGACAATGACCAATCGCAGACATCGACCGAGGATCTGATTCCAGTTCCGACTCCGAGGTACCAGTCAACGCAGTGATGGAAGGTAAGGCAATTTTCTCTGCTCGGTTGTTATTTTGGATAAATAACGCTTTGGTCCGACGAGAAGTCAATATGAAATATTTCTACCTTCTCGCCCTAATCCAAGGTAGGTTTCATTCCTCCAATTTATCCGCTATCTAAGAAGCTAGTATTGCATATTTGGTTTGAGTTGTTGCACCACTGTGTCGGAAAGCAAAGCGTTATTTATCCTACAAAACAATTTCTTCCTATGTGCAATTATTTGAGAGTTTTTGTTTACTTCGTGCTCCACTAAAATTTGAAACGAACAATGAAGATTTAGTATGTACTTAGCTGTATTAGATTCATAAGAGAACGCTGCTATCTTTGTTGGAGACTAGCAAAACTCGTTTTTGCTGTTTTGAATGTTCATGATTTTGTAACATATAATTATCGCTGAATGCGGATTTGTAGGCCCTGAAAATGCTGCATGGTACGGGAAAAATGTTTCCCAACTTTACCGCTTGTTAGTGGCCGTTAGTCGCCATATCTACCCAAAAGTTACCTAACCTATATGATGTATTATGTTTTGTTCAAAACGGCCCTATAACATTTTCAGTTGAATAGCCGCTCTATTTAGTCAAGCAATCTTCCAAACTGCTCTAAGAACCCTCAATTTGCAACTACTGATTTTGATCATTCAAGGCTCATTCTCTTTTGACCTACCTCCTAGATATCAATAACCTAAAACCCCAAACATTTTAAATAATTTATTTTAAAATTATTATTGATGTCTGAAAAAATATTTTTTTTACAATTTAAAATGTTGCTACCGGATTGCCAAGTGTAATTGGCCCTTAGTACATAGAACATTACTATAATAATCTTCTATTCGCTCTGGTCTTGCGGAAAACATCTTTGATTAGGCTTTTTATCCATTAGAATCTTAGAATCTCTCATTAGAATTTTTTCCCAAATTAGCGTCGTACGAAATAAGCAAAAACTCTCAATTCGATCTCTATAGCCTACTATTTTTTTGGGAATATTTCGAAACTGTACTACATATCTACTTATACTTCGTGTCAATGTAATCTCGTAAATTATTAGAAATTGGATCGGTCTGTAATGAGCTTAAGAAGTGAGAAAGGGTTTTGGGACCTGTCGAAGAGTGTGACATTATTTTAGTATTAATACTTATCGTAATTTATTGTATTAGCTGAGAAAATTTTAACCGCCGTTTTTTCTTCAGATTTTATTTTTGTATGATAATTTCGTTCTTCGAACCTTAGTTACTCAGTAATTTTTGGCCTGAAACTGCTTAGGCCTAGAAAATCGACTCTGTTTAGGTAGACAAATCATGGATAAACTTGAAATGTTTTGGTTTTTGTAATTCCCGGTCCAATAACATGAAATCGCTGCTAGTCTAAAAATCAAAATAGTTTTTGGATCGATCGGCCCCAAAAATTGATTTATCGAGAAACACTTAGATTTCTATTTAATCTGGTTCCCAAATACGACGCTCAGGACTTGAAGGAAGGGGAAAAATAATAGAATTGATTTTTGAAAAAAAATAATAAATTTGAAAATTGAGGATCTCCCGAATGGTAGCAGAACGTGGTTTCTCGACTCTTGCATTACCCTGCTTTGTGTAGTCTTGAAATTTGAATGGTTGGTTCATCGGGTGATGCTGATCTTATTTACCTGGCATTCCATAAAAATGTTCCTCAATCATGCCTACTTCAGGCATTTTGAAAACTGCAGTTGTCAAAATATGTTATCTTCAAAACTTGGTAATGCATTTTCATTATGCCGTTCGAGTGTGTACGCTGTTTCTTCTGTTGTTGTATGGTATTGTTGTATTTCGTATCACTGGTTGTCGTTAAGATTATAAAACGATTCAAGTATTTGTTTTCAAGGCTGTGTATTCGGTTAGTCTGATTTACTACATAAATAGTGTAACCTCTCGTCTCGTTATTTATGAAAGATCTTCAAAAATAAAAATATAATTATCGAGCAATAATGGAGACAACTTCTGATACCCTGTTTTGAGAATCGGAGGAAGCCGGATGAAAGAGAACAAACGGATGTTTATTGTAAAATACAAAGTCGTATTCCCGCCATATATTTCAACTCGACTTACCATTCAGTTCATAGGTCTTTCAGTTCGACTTCCCCGATTGGGGGCTGCAAACAGAGAATGTGTGTAGTTTAGTTAAAATTGCTCCAGGTTTCACACTTGTAGCATAAGAGGGTTCATGTACCTATTTTTCAAAATTGATTCACTCACCGGCGGTTTCAATTTAGCTGCGTAGAAATGTCTTTTACCAATCTGGAACAAAACACAATTTCCTCGGTGAACTCACCCTCGTTTTAAACTTTGTGTATCAAACTATCTCCTGTGACGTCACGCGCTGAAAAGAGTCGAAAAAACATTTTTTACTCACTGGCGTCTGATAGTGTTCTTCCAGCGGTTCCTTTTTCCTCGTCTTGTCTTCGATTTCGTGAATCAAGCGGTACACAGCTGAGTGGGACATGTCGAATTTGGGTGGCACGTATTTCGTGAAATTGACTCCCCTGTTGGCGAAGAAAATGAGTTTATGCTCACGATGTTGGAGCCATTTGAATTCTTTGGTAGTCTACCGATATTATTGCTGAAAATTTTCCGCAGCGATTTTCAAATAATGATGCCGATGATAGTTTTTCAAATTGCGATACCCCCAACATGATAGAGGCATTGCCGACTATATAGTACCATTTTAACCTCAGTAACAATTATTGTAACGAGTTCAATAATTGAATTGGCTTTTTTTATTTTAATTGTATCAGATTTCTAAAAAAATAATGAAAATAATATAAAAAGCCTACCGATGAATGAGGACGGCACAAAGATTCAAAGGAGTATGAAGATAGGCACGGAAATTATTGATGAAATACGGCTGTAATTCAAATGTCGATGAATAACATTTCTCTCAGATACGTTCGGTTAACGGGTTGATAAATCACATCATGAATCTCACAACACTAGCGAATGATGCAATGACCGCTTTTATAATGATGAAGCCTTTTCGAAAAAAATCGATCACCAAGCACTTCATAGATAAATTGAACGGTCGAATCTCGCCCTGGTCTCCTCCGGCATCGTTTGAACTGAAAATAATGGAATGGTGAACCTTTCGAGCCAAGGAGCTCTCTGAATGTAACTCACGTGAATTGGCTGTAATAAAGTGTGACGAGGCTTATTAGATTAGAATTCTACACCCTCCAGTGCCAGTACAGCTGTAATGTATTTTTTTTTTAAATTTTGTAGGTAAACTATTTGGTTTTGGTGATATTGGTGAGTGTCGGTGAAGCACTGCCGTTTTTTTTTGTTATTATGGCGACTGCGATTTGTGATAGTAGGGTAAATATGAGGGTGCTGCGACTCCAGCAACCATACGTATCAAAATATCCCTAATCCTTTCAATTGGGAAGTGCAAAGGCAGGGCCGTCGCGTGGTGTGGCGGCGCCTGGGGCGAGATTTGTCATGTCCCCCCCTCCCCCCCACAACGTACACTCAAAACCAAACACAATGCGGTTAGGGGCCGCAAAATTCCTGTTTTCCCTGCCGTAGCAGCGCCCCCCCTGGCCGCGGCGACCGGTGCGGCCGCCCTACCCAAGTGACGGCCCTGTGCAGAGGTACAATAGTTGATATGGCAATCATCAATCCAAAATTATGCTCTACGATTCAACATATAATACTCTCACCCGTCGTCGGAGCCAATCAAGACGTCAGCCTGAGCTACCAGGACACCGGTGTAGAATTCCTCGCAGGCCGCGTCTTTCGGTTGCCTCCATTGCCGTCCACCTGGCAAGACGATCGGCCGGGCCAGCGGCGTGATCGGACCGCGCGATTTTTTGGGTGGTGCGGCTTCACAAAGCTCGTACTCTCCTTTCTGGATACAATTTAAGCGATTTTTTATTTAGTTCCATACAGAAGTTCATGCTGATTCCGTAAATCCCTGTCCTCTTTAGCAGGACCTCTTAATCTGGCGTTTGCTCGGATTTACCCACCTTGAATTTTTTGACGCCGTCAACGCTGTCCTCGCCATTTTCTTCTTCTTCTTGATCTTCATACTCTCCATCAACTTCTTCACCGTTTTCATCAACCAGGACGACTCGAGTTTCGGTCGTTTCAGTTAGTTTTTCTTCTGTCCGCTCTTCGATGATTTGCTTTTCAGTGATTGTTTCTTCAATTTTGATTTCTTCTTCAACTTCTTCGTCTTCAAGTTCTTCATCGACTTCTTCCTCTTCTTCCACCTCGTCTACTGCTTCTTTGTAATGTTCTTTCTCCTGAACAGAGCATGTTTCCATTACGATGTGACCAAACTCTTCCCACGACATGCAGCCATAAATATACGAATAAACAAAATGCTTACTTCCTTGTACTGAGCGCTTTGCATCAATTTCAGTTTGACGATTTTCTCCAATTGGTCGTGAATCGTCAAAAGTTGGGTCTGCAAATCGGACGGTGCCTGATCTTCAAGTGAAGCTATCTGCGCCTTAATGTCTGCCAACTGCTTAGAAAATTTCTCCTCTTCTTCATCTCTGCGGCTCTTCAATTTGCAACTTTCAACAGTTTGCTGCGTCTGGATTTGTTTCATCAGCTTTTCCGTGACGTTGGTCGTTTCTTTCGTTTCCACGCTAACGATTCTGCCATTTCCACTATTTTTGATGTTTTCTCTTTGTTGTTCTTGATCTTTCTCTTTGCTCGGTTCAGGTGTTCTTTCGCGGCATCTAGAAGCCTCTTGAGTTGGTTCATCTTCCTGTGAAAGAAGAAGAAGAAGAAGAATCAGGTGAATCTTGACAGGGATACCTATATCATTAGGTATTGTACTAATCAGTCCAGTTCCTGGTAAAAAGTGCTATGGTACTTACGATTTCCGCCACTTCTTCAATGGTGCATTTGGCTACAAATTTGGTTGCTTTTTTGTCTTCGGCGGAGCTTTCTTCATTTTCGGACGCCCTGGAGCAGCTCTCCTCTCTCAGTTGCGCATTGTCAATATTGCTGTAGGAGCTCTCGCTTCGCGATTTCATGCTCGCCACCGAACTCCGGTCATACTCAATGAATTCGTTCCTGCTCAAGTTTAGTCTCTCCTCTTCAGCCGTGCCCCATCGCTCGTCTTCTACATCTTCGCCAGTTTCGTCCAAGAACAGCCATAGAACGGAGTGTCCTGGATCGACCTGTGGAATCGCGTTGATTACAATTTGCACTTCTTCGAATCGAAGTTGTGGAATTCAATTTATTTTCTTCAGATACCTTTGGCTGTTTCGGTCGTAATTTTGGCAATTCCGCTTCCTTCCTCTCGTCCTTCGGCAAGTACCGTGGAGGTTTCGGGTGGATCCACAGCGGCCCGCCAGGCTTTCTCGGGGGAGCTCTCGGTTTCTGCAGGAATGTTGAAAACCGTTTCGTTGGCTCCTTCTCCAACTGAACGTCTTCCGGAAGTTCTTTGTGGGTGTTTTGATTTTGCAGAAACTAAAACAAGAGCACATCAATTTATGCTTTATGAAGTCTTACAAGACATTTTTGAAATCGAGCGGCTGAGTACGCTTACCTTGAAAACCTCAGACTGACGAATGAAGTCAACTTGTGGCATGAACTTTTTGAAATTGATTCTGGAAATTGAGAGGAAAGTTGACTGTTATGCGAGAGTCGTTCAACGTCAGTTTTATTTTTGGGAGGCCCTTGATTTTTCATTCTGCCCAATTGATCTCACTTCCAAAACTACTCACTAAAACCTGAGGGAAGGAAAGTTTTAATGTGTTGGTACCTACTCCTGAAAAGTGTGTGGTGCTTCAATCTTACCCAAGAACCCCTTGGTCGAGTACTTCTTCATTGCCTGTGAGCAATTCGTCCAGTTCCATCTCTGACATGTTGGTGTCGACTGTCATGTTCGACTCGTGCCCTGCAATGCAGGTATGTCAAATTCCAGAAAAACGTCTGCGGTGTGGCACCATTGGTGTGTGCATTCCATCAATCACTTGATCGTCTCCAAGTGGAACAACAGTGGGTTTGTTCCAGGAGCGTGAGTGTAGGCATGAGGTAAACTGGTCGGCAACGCCCTAGTAATGACGTCTGGGGAGTTGCCTAGCAACCTTGTTGGCTTTATACCTTCACTCGCGCTCCTGGAACGAACCCAACGGCATTCGCAATCTGTGGGTCTGTAACTCCGATTCGATTGTTACCTGGTAGCGGTGTTGGGTGCATAACACGGCCTGTTACTTCTGTGGCCGTAAGTCCGCCGTTCTCGTGGACGATTGGCGGACATTTCATCCCATCTTCTCGGCCCGGAGCTGTTTTGAGGTTTTCCAACCTTTCGTTCAGCAATTCGGAGTTCAAGCTCGACTGGGAGTGGCGTAGTCCGTCTAATTCGGTCATAGGCGTCTACGAACACAAAATTGTGGGAATTTTCCGACTGCAGTAGCACCTATACGAGCTGTTTCAGAAGCCCGATGTTTATCTCGAATATTAGATATTTATTACATTCTTACTTACCATACCTCGAAGCGGTGTGACATCTGGAGGCGTCACCAAGCTTCCTCTGAAAAAAAAAAAGAAAAAAATATTGCCATAGATGACAATTGAAAGAAAAAAGGTCTACTTTCATAAAATAGGCGAACTACTGGAATTGCAGACCTCATGACAATGATGTTCAAACTACGTTGGGCTTGTCCGATCACGTTTTGAGCATCTGTATGAGTCATGTTCTTCGTCGATTGACCGCTGATTTCGACGACGATGTCGCCTACCTGGACTCCACCGAGCTCGGCGATGCTTCCTCCAGTTACCTAGGAAATATCTAATTTTAAGAGCAGTAGATAGTAGTTGGAATGAAGATTTTTGGTCGAATCTACTCAAAACGCACTCTCAAAGACCGAAATCATATTTTCCTTGATTCGGCCTTTGCATTGATGTGTTATGCCCGTTGCAGGGGAGCAAAAACCGTAAGTCTCTGAAAACTCAAAATGTCTGTGTTTTCCCTCAATTTAGGAATGAACGATGAAAGTCCAAAATATCTTTGCTTCAAATTTCTGAAAACTTTCCCTTTTTTTTGGATTGACAAAAATGATTTTTTTTTCAATTTTTTCGAATATGAATATTGTTTTTGCAAGAACTCACACTTAGCAAAAACTAAAAAAATATTGATTTCATTATTTCTGTTTAGTAGGTAGAAGAATAATATTGAAAAATTCAAAGCAAAATATTTTGGCGTTTTCCCTTGTAGCCTTCGAAAAAATCCGGCACCTGTCATGAAGTGCTGTGAAATTTTGATCCCATCAAAATTGTTATGAAATAAAAAGCACGTTGATTATCAACTGAAAATAACACAAATATGACATTTTTTATTGCCCTTACCTTGACTACTGTCAACGGTGCGCCGAAGTCCAGGCCTCCAGTGAGGCGGAAGCCCCACGGGCTTTTATCATACCTTTCAAGCCTGAGTTCCTCGCACATCCTACAATTGATATTAGGGATTGAATTATTCGTCCAAACGTCACAATGACGAAAAGCATTTGATCATTGGAAGCTAATTTTTAAACATTTTAACGATCAAATTGATCCAAGTTGAAATTTTGATTCTTCGAGCCAAAAATTTATTTCCCTAATTTTTTCATATTCTCGTAAACTGACCTTGGTTCTAAATTCGCTCGTTTTTTTTTAAATTAAATTAAATTTATTTTCTGAACTCGCGTTTTTTCTGTGGTCCTGTAAAATTCACCTGAGCTGTGTATCCAAATCAAGCCGTCAAAACATGATGATCATCGCTGGTACCTGGTGCGGAAACATTCAAAATGGAAACATTACCGATTCGCAAGGCCAAATTCGATCGATTGGTTAATGGCACTTTTTTGGTCGGGCGCCCAGCCCGTGCGAACCGTCGCGACTAATTGGCAGCGATTGAGCGATTGCCTGTCCATATCAAAAACATCATCCATACCCGATTCGGAACATAACCCCCCACCACGGTCGACATCTTTCGTCCAAGTCAATCACTGAACCCGAGGTAATCTAGTGGCCAACACCCTACGACAGGCCCTTCACCTTCTCGTTATTAAAAGGCTAAGGGGATAATTTTAAATCAGCACAGAGAGACAGATGCAACTCGAGTTAAACATAGGATTATTCCCTGTACAGCATACCGCAGATGGTACTTTTTTATTTGAAAAATAATCCCTCACTCTATAGGAAAAAAGTTGGATCTTCGATTTGATTTTTTTTTTGTCGGATATATTTTAATAATTCAATTTCTTTATATTTACACCAAAATATTGCCTGCATGCTGAAAATTTTGCAAGTGGCGCTCAATGAAGCATTGCGAATCGATATGAACGATCTACAGGGCTTTGTACCGATGCCAAGTGACAAATTTAATGTTGCTAATTCCGAATGGGAGGCGCAGACGCGAAATGGGTCAATCGGATGGCCAACTCGGTTGTCAGATGTCAAACTGTGATTGAAGCCCATCGAAGTGCCGATAGGTGGAGCGTGAATGATTTATCTATAAAATGTATCGGATTTACTACTATCCCTCGTACCGGGCTTATCTTCGTGAGGATTAGGTCTTCTGACTGTTATTTAGTAACATGATAAATGAACAAAATTTGTGATAACTAAACAAATGTTTGTTATTTAATAACGAAATTGTTATTTCGGAACAGCATCAAAGACAATTTATTTGTGTTCATGCTCAGCTGAAATTCGCATTATTCAGGTGTTGTACGACGCATCCTAATATGAGTTGGAGTTCATAACCTGAATTTATCAAAATTTATTAAAAAAATATTTTGAACTTTTTTAGACCGATTCCCCGTATTTTAATCAGGGACACGAAATATCTATAAAAAAATCTATAAAAAGTCTATAAAATCTAAAAAAAACTATAAAATCTTTAAAAAGAATTTTATTGAAAATTTATCGACTCATTAAAGTTACCGGCCAGTCGGTTGCTTTTGGTAGCTTCGTGGATAGATACTTGACCAAAGGTTACTAGCGCAAATAGTCGGTAAATTTAACGAGCCGAGTGAAGTGTTTCAAGTCTCTGATTGGCTGATCCTGCTGAAATTGAATTTTGCTACTTTTGATACCCTCAATTTAATATGTCCCCGGAATTATCTTGTTTTATGAAATACAAAGTCTTGGGTTTATTATTTTGGAAAAAAAATTGTCATGCCTCCATTGATAAAATATGTCAATGCTAATGGCGGATATGAATGAAATATGTTAATTAGGGGGAAAACCCTTGAAGTCAACTTCAAGATCAAAGTCAAGTTCGAGATCAAAGCAACTTCGAGATCAACGTCAACTTCGAGATCAAAGTCAACTTCGAGATCAAACTCAACTTCGAGTTCAAAGTCGACTTCGAGATCGAAGTCAACTTCGAGATCAACGTCAACTTTGAGATCAACGTCAACTTTGAGATCAAAGTCAACTTCGAGATCAAACTCAACTTCGAGTACAAACTCAACTTTGAGATCAAAGTCGACTTCGAGATCAACGTCGACTTCGAGATCGAAGTCAACTTCGAGATCAACGTCAACTTCGAGATCAAAGTCAACTTTGAGATCAAAGTCAACTTTGAGATCAAAGTCAACCTTGAGATCAAAGTCAACTTTGAGATCAAAGTCAACTTCGAGATCAAACTCAACTTCGAGTTCAAAGTCAACTTTGAGATCGAAATCAACTTTGAGATCGAAATCAACTTCACGATCAAAGTCAACTTCGAGCTCAAACTCAACTTTGAGATCAAAGTCGACTTATAGATCAATGCCAACTTCTTCTACTTTTGATACCCTCAATTTAATATGTCCCCGGAATTATCTTGTTTTATGAAATGAAAAGTCTTGGGTTTATTATTTTGGATAAAAAATTGTCATGCCTCCATTGATAAAATATGTCAATGCTAATGGCGGATATGAATGAAATATGTTAATTAGGGGAAAAACCCTTGAAGTCAACTTCAAGATCAAAGTCAAGTTCGAGATCAAAGCCAACTTCGAGATCAACGTCAACTTTGTGATCAAACTCAACTTCGAGTTCAAAGTCGACTTCGAGATCGAAGTCAACTTCGAGATCAACGTCAACTTCGAGATCAAAGTCAACTTCGAGACCAAACTCAACTTCGAGTTCAAAGTCAACTTCGAGATCAACGTCAACTTTGAGATCAACGTCAACTTTGAGATCAACGTCAACTTTGAGATCAAAGTCAACTTCGAGATCAAACTCAACTTCGAGTACAAACTCAACTTTGAGATCAAAGTCGACTTCGAGATCAACGTCAACTTTGAGATCAAAGTCAACTTTGAGATCAAAGTCAACCTTGAGATCAAAGTCAACTTTGAGATCAAAGTCAACTTCGAGATCAAACTCAACTTCGAGTTCAAAGTCAACTTTGAGATCGAAATCAACTTTGAGATCGAAATCAACTTCACGATCAAAGTCAACTTCGAGTTCAAACTCAACTTTGAGATCAAAGTCGACTTATAGATCAATGCCAACTTCTTCTACTTTTGATACCCTCAATTTAATATGTCCCCGGAATTATCTTGTTTTATGAAATGAAAAGTCTTGGGTTTATTATTTTGGATAAAAAATTGTCATGCCTCCATTGATAAAATATGTCAATGCTAATGGCGGATATGAATGAAATATGTTAATTAGGGGAAAAACCCTTGAAGTCAACTTCAAGATCAAAGTCAAGTTCGAGATCAAAGCCAACTTCGAGATCAACGTCAACTTTGTGATCAAACTCAACTTCGAGTTCAAAGTCGACTTCGAGATCGAAGTCAACTTCGAGATCAACGTCAACTTCGAGATCAAAGTCAACTTCGAGATCAAAGCCAACTTCGGGATCAACGTCAACTTTGTGATCAAACTCAACTTCGAGTTCAAAGTCGACTTCGAGATCGAAGTCAACTTCGAGATCAACGTCAACTTTGAGATCAAAGTCAACTTCGAGATCAAACTCAACTTCGAGTACAAACTCAACTTTGAGATCAAAGTCGACTTCGAGATCAACGTCAACTTTGAGATCAAAGTCAACTTTGAGATCAAAGTCAACTTTGAGATCAAAGTCAACTTTGAGATCAAAGTCAACTTTGAGATCAAAGTCAACTTTGAGATCAAAGTCAACTTTGAGATCAAAGTCAACTTCGAGATCAAACTCAACTTCGAGTTCAAAGTCAACTTTGAGATCGAAATCAACTTTGAGATCGAAATCAACTTCACGATCAAAGTCAACTTCGAGTTCAAACTCAACTTTGAGATCAAAGTCAACTTCGAGATCAATGCCAACTTCGGGATCGAAGTCAACTTTGAGATCGAAATCAACTTCGAGTTCAAACTCAACTTTGAGATCAAAGTCGACTTCGAGATCAAAGTTAACTTCGAGATCGAAGTTAACTTCGAGATCAAAGTCGACTTTGAGTTAAAACTCAACTTCGAGATTAAACTCAGGTAGGTAGATTTGAAAATCATGGTACCAATTACTTGGTGCATTCAAAACATCAAAATTTTTGCTTTTGGATGTTAAATTTTGGAAATGCTGGCCCCGAGGAAATCCCGTATATTTGGCGGCTCGTTTTTCCCTCAGTTAGCGCCGAAACCGTCAACCGCCGCCACCGACACTCACAGGTCGGCTTGGAATTCGAAATCGAGCAGCCTGGTTTTTGGAAACAGTAGCAGGAAATTGAAACCGAAGGAAAAACCTAGGGAAAACCCGAAGTTGGTTTTCGATTACGGGCCCGACTTCTACAAAGGCTTGGTCGCTCATAGGAAAATCAAAATCGCGTCGATTGCAGGTTTGGAACTTTTGAACATTTTTGAAACAACCGGAATTTGAAATTTTTTATGGTTTTTCGCGTTCGAATCAATTTTTACAAGTCGGATACAAATTTTGTTCCATAGGTTTTCATGGTAAAGTTGATATTTCATATGAAATGAGAGAAAAATGAAAATTCGAGTGAAGGGTCAGCAGGGCAGATTTTTGTACTGAGGGCGATCTGATGAATTCAGAGCTCGAAAGATCTTCATGTTTGCATCGCCATGTTTTCAGAGTACATTCAGCTGAAGTATCCGGATATCGACGTCTTCTACCACCCGGTAGCCGATTTCGATCTTCTGACCGTCCGGCTCCAGGGGAGTGTCATTTTCACTTCGAAACTTTCCAAAATCGACCGTTCCCCGTCCGGCTCTGCTGCCAAGAAAATCGAAGTCGCACTCGCTCGTCTGTACCAGTACCCGGATCTGATCAAAAATCCTTTCAGAGACCCGATGACCCTGCTGACTCACAATTTGGACATCGATTACGAATATCCTTGGTACAGGACGCCGATCGGTCACCTGCAGAAACGTCAAGGTAGCCGACAACGGGTTTTGTTCGGAAGTTCAATTGTCGGACAGTGCCAGGTAAAATGGGACTTGGAAACTTGTTTGTGGAATAAATTCTTGGACAAAATTGAAAGGTCGCCTGCCTTCGAAGAACTTCTTCGAGAAGAATCCTTCTCCGAATCTAAGGACCCGAAATTTCGGCTTCGAGATGTGGAAAAATTGGAAGTACCCCCAGCCAATTGATTTGGTGTTATTAAGGAACGCATTGAGAAATCACGTTCTTTATTGCAGTTATCTCATTTTTAGATATAGCGGGAAAATAATTTGGACTTACAGTATTCTTACATATAGCATCTTTGATGGTCGACAATGAAGGAGAATTCAGCCATTTCCAACAGATATCTGACATTTTTTCTCCCGTTTTTGGCGTTTTGTGTTTTCGACCTCAACCCACTAAAATGACTGTTGTTCCTTCGATTTTTGAGTTTTCTCAAATTTGAGGACACCGTTGGAAAGCTCCATATCATGCCATACCAGACTTTCTGCTGTACAATACGGAAAAATGAGTTTGAAAGAGAAACAAGTCGAAAAAAGTTGGAAATAGTGTTAGACAATGATAAAAAAAAAATTTCAAAAGCAATTTCGGAATTTCAAAAAATTTTTTTGTCATGTTTTAGAGAATTAAATTTGGTCAAAAATCACCAAACATTTAATGTTTGGGACCGGAAATGACAATCAAGAACCTATGACAGTGTGTATCCATTGTACATAGTTCGGTAAACGAGTGTAAATGCCGTATTTCCCTTTTTTGCCGCAACCCTCGCCGAAACTTGTGATGCCGAAAATCGTCCACCGTTCTTCGTCGTGAATTCCGTCGCCTCCGCTGCTGCAGAGCAGAGGTCCGCCCGAGTCGCCCGAACATGTATCTCTTCTTCCTTTTTTGTACCCTGCGCAGAACATGTTGGACGTGACGATTGACGACTCGTAGACGCGGCCGCACGCCTGTGACGACACGATGGGCACCTGAGCAAGAAAGTTCATTTGACTGAATTAGGGAAAAGATTGTACGCGAAGTTCTCTTAAAAATAATTTGTTTCGGGTCTTGAGATTGAAGAATTCTTGAAACCCTTCATTATGGTGAAACTCGATGTTGATAATTTTCATCAGAAACTTCAATTTCCTCAGAGCTTGAACAATTTTTCCCTCCGATTCGCTGACTCAGGGGCGTTTGGAAAGTTCGGGTTCCCCGAGGTAGGTATTGACCTTGCGAAGTTCAAATAATATACCGGGAACAAAATACCATCGACCTACGAGAAAACGCGCACAAAGCCTTGCCCGCTTGTAGGTGGGGCTTGAAAGGTCAGAAAAACGGCTTTCCGCCCAAGGGTACGTTCCTATTTTAAGCGGCGATTCTCGGAAGTCCGAAACGCGGCTTTCCTTTTTTGGAAAGGTTACCTGCCGAGGGTATTATTAAAAAAGGAAAGTACGAAACCGAAAACTTCGTTTCCCCAAAGTAAACGAGAGTTGAATTTCAGATTGCTCTCCAGCAGTCTTTTGTCCTCGAAAGTTTTATCGTAAAAACGTGATTTGAAGGTACTTGAGTACCTATTCAAAGACCTCTTACTTGTGCTTCTTGAAGGATGTCGGTGCCTGAGGAATCGCCGTTGCCCCGTTTTCCCCAGCCTAAAATGGTGCAGAGTTGTCTGGTCGGCAACGCCTGCCACGGCCTCGGTAGGCAAACCACTCGAGCTTGTAGGTCGACCATGGACGAGACCCTTGGCAGCTTTAGAAGAGCCACGTCGTTATTGACCGTATCCGGATCGTAATCGGGGTGTATCACCGATTTTCTTACCTTTAAATCGAATTATAAGGAAATTATTACGTTTATGTGGGTCAATTTTTTGACAAACTATAATATAGTGATTATAATCTATATGATCACGATCCATATAGTGTTAATGGTTTTTTGAAACACTATAATATCGTGATTATAATTCATATTATCACGATCCATTTAGTCCATATATGGAGTGTTCAATGGTTTTTTGGCACACTATAATATCGTGATTAAAATCCATATTATCATGGTCCATATAGTGTCAATGGGGTTTTGACACACTATTCCTAATATCGTAATTATAATCCATATTATCGCTATCCATTTAATCCATATTATGTTATAATCTATATCGTCGTCTGAGGCGCAGCATGGCACATCTAACAATTTGGCAGTTTTTAGGTAAAACAGAAAATCATGTTTACTCTCTGTGCCACATCACTGCTCGGTTTCAGATTCGCTAAATTCGTCGTGGAACCCACTGAAATATCCCTTAGATACGCTTGGATACCTATGTTAATGCATACGAAAATAATTGATTTTTCCTTTTTCCTGAAAATTTGCCAAATGTTAGATGTGCCATGCTGCGCCTCAGACGACGATATTATGTTCATATTATTCATGTTGTGGTTCACATTGTTCATTAAAAAATAGTGGATTTGTTAACTTTTGAAAAATTCCATTCGATATTGGAAACAGATTTCATCAAAACGATCTCCAGTTTCTTTTATTTACTCGAGCACTTTCACCATTGCTGACCTCATTAGGATTGTTGGGACTGATTCGTGATAGGGCTCCTTCCTCATGGAATGGAGACTACGGCTCAATCCCATTGGATAGCTTGCCGCAGGTGGTCTGCCTGGTTTCCACAGAAATTCACTGATTTCTGCGATAATTTCTCGAGGCATAGAACTATAGTCAGGGGAATATCCCCACGCTCGAATCCCTTGGAAACAGATAGAAACGAAAGTGATAATAAACTGATATGGGGCGTTAAACGCTCCGGTTTAAACGCTGACGACACTTTGACCCACTCACAAATCCTTGAACTTTACGCCCGCTTAAAGCCGTTTCCCCACCCCTCGATCCACTATTATAGTGTTTCTAGATCCATGTTTTCAATGTTGAGATATTTTCCCTGACGAAATGCTCGTTGCTCGAAAAAGCACTCCGGGATTTCCAGTGCTACACGGCAGGCCACCTGCGGCACGTCGAGGTCGACTGGGAATGGCCGCCTTTCGCCGGAGTGGAGATCCACCATTACGAATCAATCCCGCTAGCACCCGATAATGGCAGCAATCCTAAAAGCTTTCCAGTAAATTAAAGAAAAAAGAGGTGGCCTTTACTCTCTTGCACTCGGCCATGGCCATACAAAAGGACAGCAAAAGACTGATTTTGTTTTTTCAATTGTCTTACTCTCAGGCGGACTTCGTTTTCGTCCTTGACGGCCAAATTGTGTTCGCCGATCGTGACGTACATTTTCTTCTTGACGCAGTGCGCAGCCGTCAGGACCCACTGCCCTGATACCAAGGTACCTCCGCATATGGACTCCTGTTGAACGTGACATTGTTACTGGAAATTCACCATTAGTACCCCAAAACGAAAAGAAAAACTCTGCTAAGTGGATTAGTGACATGGAAACATTATTTTTCTGGGTATCACTAAAAATAAAGTTCAGATAATGGAAGTAGGTTGGTATAATATACCAATTATTCTGATATAGACAGCATTATTTTGCAGCCGCGAGCCAAAAAGCGGACTAACTCATGTGGATAGTCTATAGCAAAGGTTTCACAGGCTATGCATAAAATTGGAAATTTAACGCCCGACATTCTCTATCAAATATTTGCCGAAAACCCATACATCGGCCGTGGAACCAAGAAAACTGAAAAAAAAATTGATTTTTAGATTTTTCTCAAACATGAAATGTAAAAGTGCGTAGTCGATTTTCAATGTTCCTGACCGGATGCGTAAGTCCATTTTTCGGAAGGATAATTTACCGAAACGACGCAGTCGAATGATCTGATCGGAAAGCGGGAGGGCAGGAAAGTAGTGGGATCGGTCCACCCCTCAGCAGGTGCAGCCCGACGCGTCGGCGCGTTCCGATAGTCTGCCGAGTGGGAGAGGGGCTCTTTTTTACTGTGGAACACCCCCCTCCCCCTTCCATCCCGTCCTATCCCATTTGGCAGACTTTGAGTAATCCACATTAATTTACAAAGGAATGAATGGCCCTTTGACCTTGTGACCTTCCTGCTCCCACGCAGTCCAAACTCCCACTTTATGGTCTGCATACACATTAGCCTCGATCGCAGGTTTAGGAAAGGGCGCGCTCTGTGTGTTAACCGTCCTTTGAGCATTCATATTCGAAGGTGCTATAAACAACGCAAAAGCACGCAGGTATTTGCTACCCGTTTCCGTATTGAATAAGCGTAAATGAAGACTAGATTTTGCCAGGTTGTTTTCGATTTAAATAATTGAGGGGTTTGCAAAACCTACGATTAAACTCCAAATTCTTAGCAAAATGAATTGACTGTCAATTCCTAAAAAACCGTTCTTTTTTTGAGCGCAATAAGGATTTTCCTCCCATTGATAGTAACCAAGAAATCTGAAATTTGTTGTGTTTGAGAAAAAAAAAGATAAAGTGAAGCGGGATAAGTGCGTCATCGAGGTAAGTGCGTTTCTTCGTTCTCTCTCTTCATGGAGTCACTTTAATTAATTCATTTCCAAGAAACTAATAAAACAGTTCTCTATAAACACCTGAATAAACCAACTTTTTTGTAAGATTTGTAAGGTCTTCCTGCTTTGAAAGAAAGGGCCCGTTTTGAACATTTGGGGCAAAAAAGAGTCAACCCCAAAACAAAATTGAATCAAGGATTACGAATTTGGCGAATTTTTCATCAGCTTCGGCTAAAACGAGCATTGGTAGGTGACAAATAAGAGGATTGAGTAAAAAAAAGTTTAAATCTATTTCTAATTTTTTAAACTTTTTTTTTCGATTACCCAAAAGCTTGAAAAAATATAGTTAACCCCTTCTTGATGCAGACCCCTCAATTTGTAAATCATTTCGAGACTGTAAGAATCGAGTTGCTTTTTGTACAAGAACGCCCACGTAGAACGAACGATAAACGTGGGCACGGCTGAATTAACTCAACAAAGGGAATCTGGACTACAATAATGTGAATCCGTGCGTGGCAACATGAATATCTGGAACGTGGGCGAAGGCAAACTTTGATCATAATCGGATGGCAAATAGGACACGTATTGAGCAATACGTCTGCGCAGAGGTAGAGCCTACAATTTTCCAACTGTCCTGCACACCACCAATTTAGGGCACACTGTCAAATTATAATTGAAATTTCCCGGCGATTCCCAATAGAATGCTATACTTAATGAAGGATGACTTTTAAAAGATTTGTGACTACCTACGGAATAATAAATTTACAATAATTTAACCTTTGTTCGTCTATGGACGATTCGATCAAATACCAACACCACAAACCCAATACGAGGAGAGAGTCATATAAAAGGAGGTGTTCATACACTACCCGATTGCTGGTGGAAGGGGTAAGAAAATGCATTGCTGTGATTGGTCGAGGTGGCGTCGACGGAGAGCCCAATAAAATTTATTTAATATTTAATATGTCTGGGGTTTCCAAGCCACGTTCCCATGTTTTATACAGCCAGGATAGTGTATAAGTCTGTATGTATAGGCCTCCTTCATAAAAATATGACTCTTTCTTCGTATTAGATTTGTTCCAGGAGTTGTAGTCCTTCGCAGGTGCCTCACGCATGCGCATTGAAAGGATTCAAGTATCGCTCCAGCAACAACACTTACTATCATCACTGAGCATGCGCAATACACATACCTCCTCTCATGCTCCTGGAACAAGCCCTAGGTAAACATGATTCGGGTTATACCCCTTAAATCCCTGCAGGTACACCAAAAGTTTTGGTCCAAAACCGAACATACCTTGTACCGATTCAGGATGGACACAATCCAGGGCCACTTGCCCTTGCGGCTGGCTCTGCCTCCGATTATGCGGAGCATACGTTCGACTGAAGGCCCGTAGCTGAACGAAGACGAGGCGTTTCGGCCATACAGCAAACCGCATGATGGATCATCGTTGGTTTTCCCAGGATCGCTTACAGCGGGTTGTGCTTCCGTAGTTGTGCTCGTAGTTGGTAATCTTCTGTGGTAATTCGGCAGAACCTCATTCTCGTCGTAGTCGAGGGGCGACGTTGTCGACTTTTCGCTCCCTGCGGGCTCCTCCTGCGAATATGTGTTGCCTTCAGGAGCAAAACGCAAATGTCGATCGCTTCAGCGACAAGTTTGGTTTTTGAGTATGTGGATATGTCAAATTTACCTTCTTGTGCGAGTTGTTTGGGCATATTGTCTAAAATCCACGCCTCGCATTGCGTGCCTTCCGTGTAGCAGAAGGCGGACTGGCGGATCACTTCATTGCCACAGAATTCGACCTTCTTACACCACCTGAGGACAGCAGGTTCCATATTATGGAATGCTTTGGCATTTTTGGGGAGCGAGGCCAACGTGGCTTTCTAGATGTGGTGGAACTAGGAAACTGGAGCTTTCCCATACCGCCAATCTGGAATTTGGACTGGTTCATTGTGGAACGACCATGTGCACATGGGCTGAGTACCTTTATCCCAAGGACAGAGTATCCACCACAACTCCACGTCGGCCTCCATTCTCAAAAGTGCTGAAGCATTCCGCCTCTGTAGGATTAACAGCTGTGTCGTATGTCCAGCAATTTTATTCAGTTTTTAATATTTTTTTTTCTTAAAATTTGGAGTTTTTTTGATCTAGCTGGAGCTTTGCTCTTTGCTCTTTGCTCTTTGCTCTTTGCTCTTTGCTCTTTGCTCTTTGCTCTTTGCTCTTTGCTCTTTGCTCTTTGCTCTTTGCTCTTTGCTCTTTGCTCTTTGCTCTTTGCTCTTTGCTCTTTGCTCTTTGCTCTTTGCTCTTTGCTCTTTGCTCTTTGCTCTTTGCTCTTTGCTCTTTGCTCTTTGCTCTTTGCTCTTTGCTCTTTGCTCTTTGCTCTTTGCTCTTTGCTCTTTGCTCTTTGCTCTTTGCTCTTTGCTCTTTGCTCTTTGCTCTTTGCTCTTTGCTCTTTGCTCTTTGCTCTTTGCTCTTTGCTCTTTGCTCTTTGCTCTTTGCTCTTTGCTCTTTGCTCTTTGCTCTTTGCTCTTTGCTCTTTGCTCTTTGCTCTTTGCTCTTTGCTCTTTGCTCTTTGCTCTTTGCTCTTTGCTCTTTGCTCTTTGCTCTTTGCTCTTTGCTCTTTGCTCTTTGCTCTTTGCTCTTTGCTCTTTGCTCTTTGCTCTTTGCTCTTTGCTCTTTGCTCTTTGCTCTTTGCTCTTTGCTCTTTGCTCTTTGCTCTTTGCTCTTTGCTCTTTGCTCTTTGCTCTTTGCTCTTTGCTCTTTGCTCTTTGCTCTTTGCTCTTTGCTCTTTGCTCTTTGCTCTTTGCTCTTTGCTCTTTGCTCTTTGCTCTTTGCTCTTTGCTCTTTGCTCTTTGCTCTTTGCTCTTTGCTCTTTGCTCTTTGCTCTTTGCTCTTTGCTCTTTGCTCTTTGCTCTTTGCTCTTTGCTCTTTGCTCTTTGCTCTTTGCTCTTTGCTCTTTGCTCTTTGCTCTTTGCTCTTTGCTCTTTGCTCTTTGCTCTTTGCTCTTTGCTCTTTGCTCTTTGCTCTTTGCTCTTTGCTCTTTGCTCTTTGCTCTTTGCTCTTTGCTCTTTGCTCTTTGCTCTTTGCTCTTTGCTCTTTGCTCTTAGCTATTTTGTCTTAGCTGTTTGCTCTTTGCTCTTTGGTCTTTGCTCTTTGCTCTTTGGTCTTTGCTCTTTTGCTCTTTGCTCTTTGCTCTTTGCTCTTTGCTCTTTGCTCTTTGCTCTTTGCTCTTTGCTCTTTGCTCTTTGCTCTTTGCTCTTTGCTCTTTGCTCTTTTGTCTTTGCTCTTTGCTCTTTGCTCTTTGCTCTTTGCTCTTTGCTCTTTGCTCTTTGCTCTTTGCTCTTTGCTCTTTGCTCTTTGCTCTTTGCTCTTTGCTCTTTGCTCTTTGCTCTTTGCTCTTTGCTCTTTGCTCTTTGCTCTTTGCTCTTTGCTCTTTGCTCTTTGCTCTTTGCTCTTTGCTCTTTGCTCTTTGCTCTTTGCTCTTTGCTCTTTGCTCTTTGCTCTTTGCTCTTTGCTCTTTGCTCTTTGCTCTTTGCTCTTTGCTCTTTGCTCTTTGCTCTTTGCTCTTTGCTCTTTGCTCTTTGCTCTTTGCTCTTTGCTCTTTGCTCTTTGCTCTTTGCTCTTTGCTCTTTGCTCTTTGCTCTTTGCTCTTTGCTCTTTGCTCTTTGCTCTTTGCTCTTTGCTCTTTGCTCTTTGCTCTTTGCTCTTTGCTCTTTGCTCTTTGCTCTTTGCTCTTTGCTCTTTGCTCTTTGCTCTTTGCTCTTTGCTCTTTGCTCTTTGCTCTTTGCTCTTTGCTTGAGGGTATGAGAAGAGAGCGGATGCCCCTCTCGAGAACGTGGACCCGAGTTGACGCAGGGGCTCTCCAGCTAGTACCGTGGGATGCCGTGTGTCCAATCCAATTCAATTGAGGACTGACCGCCAACATCCGACCTTCTAGCACAGGTCGCACTTGTGTCATGAATGAGTGTATTGTAAAGGCCAGGAAGGGCTTCCAGTGTTGAATGGAGAGTGCTTGATTGAAGTCCCTCAACTGTACGTATTGGCTGTTTCAACATTAAGTAGCCGGCTTTGTCATTTGGCGCTTCTATCGGGCTGATTGGCGTACGAAAAAAGTCGATTGATAAGTATGGGGCATCCAAAAAATGCTAATTTAATTCTTCAATTTTCGAATGCTTGGTTTGCACGAGCTAAAAATGTTCATTAACTATGTTGAAACTATATTATTGCTCGCTTTGGGCGCTCATTAAAAGCAGCCGAGATCTCGACTCGTTTTACTATTCCGCGGGAAATTGTTGACATAAGAACGGTTATAACCTTGGCATAAAATCTTCCAAGTTCATCGCAACGTTTCAACAGTAGAAAAAAGCCCCTGATACGCTCGAGATGAAGGAAAAGGTTTCTTATTTCCGGTTTATGGAAAAATCACTTTTATTCCGTTTGGGCGGAATACGATCTCGAATGCCGTTTTTCTCGGTTTTTGCGTTTATCAAATCTAGTCGTAAAATTCAAACCGTAATTTGCATCGCTGCGATAAAACATTTTCCTATTCGAAGAAATTCGATCGTAACAACGGCTCATATTATTAAACGTGAGCCCGGACAGAAGAAATTCGAAGCGCTAAAAATGAGAAGGAACTACACCAGCATGTAACATAATTACAGATTGGCCTTCGAATTAATTTATTGGAAGGCAAGCCCTAAGGCCCTAATACCTAACACTAGGCTACAATGATTCCTCCGCCATCTCAAGAACTCTTAAATTAAATTTTTCTTTTCGATTTAAAATTTCAAGTTAAATGAAAACCACATTTTTTTACCACTCAACTACGAATGTCTGAGCAAAAGAGCCCTACCAACCCGAAATAATCCCATTAAAAAATTGCATTACCTGTAACGTTGCGTCATGCACGACTTGGTACATATCGTCCACCGACTCCATTTGCTGTAGATCCGCTTCTTCCTTTTCCCGTTTAGACTTTTCTCGGAATGCGGAACCAAATTGATTCCAATACGTTTTATAAATTTCTTCGCCGAATCTGAAACCTGAAAGTATTGCCTTGTTCCACGATGTATCATAATCATGAAATTCATAATCTGTTAGGTGTAATAGGACTCCTCCATCATGTATTCGTTGACGAGAGAGTCCCATGACACGTAGCAGAAAATGAATTCCCGGTGAAGGCCGCCAATTCGAAAGCGCTCGCGGCCTCAAACGCCTCAAAACTAGTACTAGTTAACCATTACCATCTCAAGTTACATGGGAACTTTCGTTAAGAAATCCAACCTCGGCTTCTCCGTATTACAAGAATTTGACCAATTACAAAAAAAATTTAGCGTTCTGTTTAAATTGTGAAGTACTTTCTGTGCAAAGACCTCTAGGGGCCTCCGAAAATATATAATGCTTTTTGATAATAATACATCACCGTACGTGATGCTGTTGTAATTAGAACAACTGCGTTTTATTTCTTAATTTTCGAGCATAGGTAGACACTATTAATTTGTATTCGTACTAACAACATAAAATGGATCCTCGTTTTCGTATTGCACTTTCGAATGAACCCATGCTGTCACATTAGCTTTGTCATCTTTCCAAGTGACGTAGCAGTCATCTTCTTCCTGGAAAAATAATAAAACGAAATGAATTTTTTCATTTGATATTTAGTTGGAAAATACCTGAAAACTGTTTTCTTGATTGGCGCATACTGACACATCATATTCGAAAAAATTATGATACTCGGTACCGTACCCTAATGATCATATCTCGGCAGACGAATGGAACACGACAGAGACGTTCACGTATTCGTATCCTCGTCTTGTTTTGAGCTTCGAAACACGGCGACCATGGTGACCATTCGCCATACAATTCGGTTATGCTTTTCAGTAATAAGTCGTCGACTGGTTCTGACGTGCAACCGCTGCTCGCTTGAACGCCTGTAGGATGCAGGTAGGCAATTCATGAAAATCGATAGTGATATCGATCTCGATAGTGTTTTTTTTTGACATTTTTGATAATTTTCGCCATCAAATTAGTCAAAATTAAATGGCTTTGGTTCAAACGTTTACGTATCAAAATATGGAGGTATTGTGTGTTATCTACGCACCACTGGTTGTTTCACATCGATTTGCTTTCGACAATCAGTCCAAGTAGCTACTATGTATATGTATACTAAATGCAATTTTGAACATCAAAACATGGAAATACTGGGGGTAGTCTAGATTCAATTTCGTTACTCTCGCTCACAATTCACTAGTTGTTTTGATAATTCTATTGATGGGATTTCCCCTGCGTTCGTGAACCTGATGGAATTGCTTGGTAAATGTGTTTTCACCGACGTAGGTAACGACCAATTCGGAATTTACTTACCTTGCTTACATTCTTCTCGTTTGGCTCCCTCGGCTGACTCCTACAACAGTGTGAGAATATTGGTTCAGCCAATGTACGCTATTTATAGTCGCATAAGATCGGTAGGGCAGTTGGCTACTGAGAAAATTAGCCGTCGTAAATCAATCGGAATGAAGGGTTCGGTAGAAGGAAGAAGGTAAGGTATTGACCCACTTTTGGCTGAAACAAAAGACCGTCGACTCGGCACGTGGGTGCAGTTAGTTTGAAGGCTGACAGGACCAGGAAAGTCATGACGATGCTGCTCCGTTCCCATGTCCGCCCGACGGTCATCGTATGCTTACGTGAATCTAAAAAATTATTTTTTTAATTTAAGAAAAAAAAATGTTTTTTTTTCAACAAAATGGTTTATTTTTGATATTATGCATAATATAGACTTATGTACCTAAATACAGAATAGCTAACTATAATATCCAAAACCAGCTGTATAAACCAGCTAGGCGAATATAACTTACAAAACATAAATTACTTTCATAGTATGTTGGTAAAACGTCGAACCAAATTGATGATATTTTAGCTACTATGATCAAAAGTCTCAGAAGTCACTTTTTTCTGAAAATTGTTTTTGAAATAATTTTCAAGGAAATTTCAATCTAGTTCCGGGACAGCCCCAAATTCTTTAGCCATGCCAATCGGTCAGTTTTAAGCCCTCTGGAAAAAATTGATGAAATCTTTAAAAAAAAAATGTGTTTTCCAAACAATTTTTTTTCCATTGTAGGGGATTAGCCGAAGAATGTTCCATAATTCTGTGTTTCACCAGAAAAATTCTGTGCTGGTTTTCAACCGCCATAAGAGAAGTCCAATCACAGCATCTGAATCACAAAAATAAATTCTCCAGGATAATTCTGTGGGTTTCTGACTTCTCATAAAAATTTACAGATGCCTGGCTAAATTTGCAGTTACCATGCTTAAACTCACTCCAAAAGAGGATTGAGGTCGGTAGACGATTTCACGTGACGAATTACCTTTCGGAAATAGACCCTCTAAAAGCCGCTCTTTCATGCAGATCGGTTGTTTTTGCCGGGTTCGAATATCAAAGCGAACTCAAAGGAGAAATGTTCCTACTTACACCCATCTCTCTGCTGGATATACGTGGAAGGTTCTTTAATGATGTTTCAGGGGTTCTTTTAACGAGGCTCTTTTTTGGAGTAGGGTTTTACCCGGCACAAATTCGATTTCTCCGTAAATAAAGATTCTTAAAGGATTCTTTACCGGTGAGCATGATATGATTGCAGTTAGATAAAAAACGCAAAAAGCGGTAAAATCAGCATTGCCAAATGTTTTGTCAAGAAAATTTTGATATAGATTTTATGTTGATAGTTTACTCAAACTGTTTCCACCGTCGGAAGTTTTTAGAATTTTCCAGTAAAAAAATGTATTAATTAGAATTTTTCCTATAGAATTTTCCTATAAAAAAATGGTATTTCGTTTTAGATTTTGCACTCAATTAAACATTTTTTTAGGAAATTTGGGAAAACGACCAAATCTCAGGCAGTAGAAGGTATGCCTACCATAATTTCTGACGCGTCAAGATTGGATACTCAAACTTCATGACGGTACTGCATTGCGGGTTTATAGTAGCATAATCAAAATTATAATTATTTCTGTAATAGCATCTTCAAATCGGGTTTGGCCCTGAAAATATCACGTGCCTGATCATCTTGAACTTCATCTTGGTCTTTTTTTTTTTATTATTTTTCCTCGATGAAAATGGCTAAATATAGCGCGTTCTTAAGTAATAGTTATGAATTTGGCAAAAGAACCTCAGAAGCTGATTTTTGAAAGTGGCTAAGAAATGGGCTAGGATTTATGAATAAAAATCCTTTATGAAATAAAATCCTCAAATTTGTACTTACAATAGATATGAACTTTTTTCCAAAGATGAATTTATTTTTTCAAAATAAGTAGGTACCTAGTAATTTTTTCAAAATATTTATTTATCTTTTCAAAATATATAATCTTTATTTTTCAAAATATTGATTTTATTTTGCTAAATAGGCTGTAACAAATAAATGAATATCCTCTTTCACTGCAAGATCAAACCAAAATTTTAAGATCAAGAACGCTCAAATTGGTTTGTTTTTGTGGCCAGAAAAATGAAATGAAAAACTCTAAAAAAACACCATTATCTTGGATTACTATGAGTTGTGAAAATTCGTCCTTACATTTGAAATTCGGCTTGATTTCCCCTAAAATTTTGCAATATGTAACCGAATATGTAAAAAATAATGAACATGTGACAACTCAAGTAGGTATAGCTCAAATAGCTCAGTCCTCAAACGTATTTGTGTACTCGAATCTTTCAGTTATTTCCAACGCTGACAAATACGTCAATACATAAAAATCGTAGCCCTAGTAGCGCCGATGGAGCAGAAACATCGAAATAGCCTTTATAACCTGAACTTGAATTTCGTGTAACGTGAAAATTGGATTTTGTGTGGCGTAAACTTGAATTTTGTGTAACGTAAAATGGAATTTGTGTAACGTGAAATGGAATTTAGTGTAAAGTAAAATTGAATTTTGTGCAACGCGAACTTGAATTTCGTGTAACGCGAACTCGAATTTTGTGTAACGCCAACTTGAATGTCATGTAACGCGAACTCGAATTTTGTGTAACGTGAAATGGAATTTTGTGTAACGTCAACCTGAATTTCGTGTAACGTGAACTTGAATTTTGTGTAAAGTCAACCTGAATGAGATGTAACGTGAACTCGAATTTTGTGTTACTTGAAATGGAATTCGGTGTAACGTGAACTTGAATTTTGACACTAATACCGTCGCCTTTCATTCGCTTTTCACTACACTTGACGGGGAAACACGGACCTGCGTCAAAGGATAGGTCGTCCCGTAGCTGAAGACTCCATTCTCGTCACACGGGTCACTCGGTCACTCGGAGCGGACAAGATAGCGGAAATCAGCAGTCGGAGCGAACATCAGAACATGTCACGGTCGGTCGCGATCGCGTCAAAACTCTCGTCCCGCTCGCCTGTTGACTGACTGGTAACACGCTCAGACCTCCACTGATCAAGAACAGACAAGAACGACCGGCGAGTACCAACTGGGAGGCTTTTTGCTCGCTTCTCCCTTCCACGGTGGTCGTTATAACAGACTTGTCTCGACATTCGTGGTTATATCCGTCCCGCCGATCGACGAAATAGATACGTCGATTTTCCATCTCGAAATTGTCCCGCCGGTTTCTCCGTGTAATTTCGTTTTTGAAGGATGCGTGTCGTCACCTGTGCCGATTTTGTCGCCGAGAATTTTTCTCGAAATGGTAATCGTCTGGACGAGTCGTGAGCAGGGTGATAAGAATCCAAGGTGCTCCTTGGGCCAAATTGCCGCCGAAGGAAGACACCTGCATGAATATTGTGGTGTTCTTTCTGGTAAGTATGGTAAACCTGCCTGTTCACATTGAGCGTGCTCTCTAGTTCCCCTGCTCTAATAAGGGATCGTGATTTTGTAGGAGCATCGTATTTTTTGAATTTATTAATGTTAATGTTGCCTTTTCTTGAAAAAATTAGTTGTGTTATTTACTGTTTGCCCTGTTTCTAACTGAGCTACTGCTAGTTACTCGAGTAAAATATTTAGGGCCGGTTTTCCAGTTCATTTGAAGCTAGATTTATCCAAGGACGCTTGCTCTAAATTTCATTTAGGACATACGTTAATTGACCGTCATACTGAAACTTTCTTGGAAATTAGTTATTGCAAGCCTCCTTGGATAAATCTAGCTTTGAAGAAAAACCGGACCTCAAGCTTCAAAAGTAGCATTTTTCCCAAATCAAATTGACAATTTTAAGCAACTTTCACGATAAAAGGTCCAGACTGGGGAGAAATGCAGTGAGTAAGCGAATCCGCTTCGTCACAGTTAACACGGCTCGTGTAAACGTGTACATACGTAAGTGTCGCTTGTCTGATTGTTTATGCATGGGTCGATGTTCAGTTGTCGCGTATCTGCCTTCAATTTTCAGCGAACCGGTGTCAAGGATTGAACATTAACATTTTCCCTGCCGGGCGTTTTATCGTCCAATTTGCAAGGCAAGCGGAGGCGTTTATGGGACTTGTGAAAGTCAAGAATTGTTGATCGTCGAGGTTATCGGTTTCCTCCTTTTGGAAAATTGAAAACAAATTACGGGTCACGGGGTTTTTATGGTTTGGGAACGCGTCACGAAGAAGTGCGAAAAGGATATCCTTGAAAGCAGGGGGTGGACCAAGGGGGCCATGGCCTCCTCCTCCAAATTTTTGGAAGTTCGTTCTCATGCCTAACATTGGGGGGAGAAACTTGGGTTATTATGAAACAAAAAATTTGTTCAAAATTTATTTTTACAAATTATAAAAATTAAAAAAAAATAATTTTTTAAAAATTTAAAATAATATTTTATTTATTAATTGAAAAAAATATTTTTTTAAGCATTTAAAAATTTAAAAAAAAATTAATACTTTATAAAAAAAGTACCTTTTTTTCTTGGGAACGAGTTAAGGTTATTTAAGGAATTTCTCAGGCTGTTATCGCGGTACATACGTAATTATGATGCCTCATAAATTATGGTCCATCATTATGAAAGGTAATGACTGTTTTATTGAAAAAAATTAAATAATTTTTATCGAACTTGGAGGCCTTGATTTTTAAGTTTTCAGGTTCCTATTGCGGACGCGTCGAATCGCTGCGCAACGCAACGCTCGTAGGCGTACGACTGTTTAGGGCTCGTGTAAACATCGACTATTCACACAAGGTTCACATGGGAGGAACCTGGATGCAATAAATTAAAAAAATTACGCAAGGCCCAAAACGCCTATTAAAATATAACAACTCGTTCCGATGGCAGCATCTCGGAGGAATGGAGACGTTTGAGGCTCAGGTGATCATTAGTCGTGACGAAAAGCAATCATTATAAATCAACTGGAACGCGTACGAAACGAGGAGGCCATATATCATTTATGTAAAACGATTGCTTTCCGGATTCCAGATTGAAGCTCAGGCAGGCGAATTTGTAATTCCATCAAGATTAACCAATATATCGATACTCGGCTAGTTTATCAAGTAATAGAATAAAAACGTTAACTATCTTGGGCTCTAATCATGCCCAACCCGTTCCTATCAGAGAATCAGGTCGTATTTCAAACCAGCCAACTTGGATTATAATAATAATTAGAGGTTTCTACTAATAGTTCTGCTTATAATTGAGGATGTTAATTCCAAAAGGTACTATATCCACTCTGACAAGTTTTGAGAAAAACGAGGAAAACTGCTAGTACCTTTCAGAACACGTTTCCGGTCTAGATTTTTTTGCCAAATATTAAAAAATCATCTTCAAAATTGTTGGGAAAAGTTTGGAAATTATAAACTGCAGAGAATAATTTTTACAGCAATCTGAAAATTGGAATTTTTGGATATAGTACTTTTTGAAATGAAAACTGGTTTATAGTACTTTTTGAAATTAACATGCCGGGATATAGTACTTTTTGAAATGAAAACTGGTTCAAGTACTTGTTGGGATTTCGTGAACCTTATTTCCCTTTTCAGGTATTTTTCCCTCTTTGTGGGGCAGCACTGCTCATTTGAGTAATGTGCAAATGTAGGGATTTGGCGGGGAGAATTCCCTATTTCCTTTGTACACCTGCTGCTTTGCCTCAGCCTTATCAGAAGATAACTTTTTTTCTTTTCATTCGGTATTCACGTGGATAATATCCTAATTTGATCTCTCTCTGCTTCTCGAGCGAAATATAAAATTCATTTCCGAAATCGTTTATTTCTACTTCATTACCCATCAGTACTTTTTGAAATTAACATGCCGGGATATGGTACTTTTTGAGCGGGGAGCTCGTCGACATTGGACGGTCGCCAGCGATCGCCGCCACTTCCTTCCGGCTCGGAACCCACCTTGGGTGGTTGAAACATGTTTCAGGAAAAAGTTTAAGTAAAAAAAATTCCCGGTAGACTCGATGAAAAAGTGAAAAACTGGAAAAACTAGTGGCTTCGGCGGACGCGGAATACGTAAGCTTGACAGCTTAAAATACTGGTTACCCGGGCCTTTGCGAGGGTTTTAACAGGTTATTCTACTCCCCCAAACAACTGTGTGTCAACGAATATGTGTCAACGATGGCAGCAAAACCACAATACTATTGAAAAACAACTAAAATCTCTGAAAAAGTGAAGGCAGAGCTGTATATAGGTGTATTTTGTGGATATAGTACTTTTTGGTTTTAAACGTCCATCGCGAAGACTGTTTAATACTGGATAAAGTACTTTTTGAAATGAACATTTTGTAGCAGCCCCAAGGGCCTGGATATAGTACCTTTTGAAATGAAAATGAGATTTCACTCCCCATTTTAATGAGGATAGAGTGATTTTATCTTGGAAATGGGTTTATTTTTGCGTAAAACTCCCCCCCAAAACCCCCAGGAAAGTCTCATCTTGATTTCGAAAAAAATGGCGTTTAGTACCTTTTGGAATTAACATCCTCAATTAGACGTGTCTACTAATGGGTTCCCAGAGGCGATCGATTGTACTGCTATAAATGTTAATACCATTATGGTCTCCGTGGTTCGACTTTGGTAACAACGGTACCGAAATAATCCAAAACTATGACGACATCCGAAATCAAAATTTAAATTACTCTCAAATGCTTGAAAACGGTTTTGCAATTTTTCTCAAATAACGTCGATTTTTATAGAAAAATCTCGTTTTTTTTGCATTCAAGCGGGATTTTCTTAGCTAAATTTTGGTGTTAGAGCAATTTCGACTATACCGTTGGAAAGCTAAAATCTTGGCGCAGTTTTTAGAATTACAGGCTAAATTTAACAAGGCCAGTTGTATTAAGGACACGGAGTTGAAAAAAGCAAAGATTTTCGAGATTTGACCAAATTTACTTTTCCGCCAGATTTTCAACCATTTGAACCATCTCAAAGTTTTTTTGATTATGTAGGGTGATTGGAAAATTATCGCTCTTTCCAACGGTATGGTCAAAATTGACTTTTTTTGATACATGCAGAAAGTTATGGTCGTTTTAGAGAATTTAGATCGAATTCACGGAAAATATCATAAAAGTAAAAAAAGTGGCTTTCAGAAGCGAGTGAAAAGAAATGTTACAGAATGATTTTTGTTGGACATTAGTTGTAGAATCGATGCATCGCCGGTGGCATATTCCTCAGGTTAACACCCCTTATAGATGGATAGATAGAAAGATAGCTCGAAGGATAAGTAGATAGATAGAAAATAGATAGGTAGATGGATAGATAAATAGATACATTGATAGATGACAGATGATAAAGAGTCTGAGAAGTCGTAAAAATTGAAAAACTTCCTGAAAAAATGTTTGACACGAAATTCTATTTTAAAAAGATAGTATCTTTATGTCTCAGCCCTAACCAGTGTTCTGTTTGTCCGAACGTTCATCGGATTCCAAAATTAGGACGTAATAACTTCACTAAACGGATTGGATTACAGCTGATGATGCAAGGGATCTCAAACGGGAGCTAAATCATAAATCGCTTAGCCAATTACCGGCTTGAATGGGATAGATGCTTGTTAGTAGCTTCGGAATGAAGGTGGAGTTGAAGCATCTACCAAGTTGGGGGTCGAACTTCCTGAGGTGGGCCAATCCCATGAGCCTTCCTCGCCCGGTGTTGCCGGGTGACGCCTGGGAATCCGAATGCGGGTGAAATATGCGCAATTTCGAATTTGCGGGTGGGGCAGTCAAAAAACTTGGGACCGCCGATGCTGAAAAACTGCATCCAGGGTGTCCCGAATTTGGCGTATTTGGTGAAGATGGACCAAAAATGAATAAAACGCCGTAAACCACATTTTCCTATCTCAACGCGTTGAGTGGTTGAACCACTGATCCGATTTTGATGAAACTGGTCCTAAAAGTTGTGGTTTGCTCCAACTTGGTGCATATTGTCCGGGCAATCCGATCGGAGAAGGTTAAGGGGTGAAATTTGGCATAATTAGGGTATATTTTTGAAAAACGCGAAAACTCAATTCTGAATGTGATGCCGTGGGTTTAGAATTTTTTGAGTATTTTTCCCGGCTTTCCCGCTTGATTTACCGTAGGATAGGGGGTGTTTTCCGAAAATTTTGTTTTTTTATCGGTTTTGCTCGTATTTTTTAAGGCGATTTCTCCTTTTTTAAATCTGTATTAGAGCGCGAAAGAAACGAAAATGGGGTTAACTGTTATTTTTGAATAAACCTGTATTGTTCTTCTCTTTAAATTAGACACCTCACTCAATCCAGGGTAAATTTGGGAGCATGCAGACGGCAAAACAGTGGCGTCCGCCGATAATGAGATGTGCGCAAAGGGTAAAATAATCATTGCCATGAATAAAGGATCATCCGCGCTATGAATAATGCACGCCGACAGTTCAACCCTTAAACGGCCCTTGAGATGACCGCACTACTAGTATTTCCAGCTTGACATTCAGTGGCCAAAAGGTCCCCGGCTGGAAAGAGGGTGAAAAAAGGTAAAAAATCGCCAGGGGTACAAATGGATTCATCTCACTGCTAATGGAATAATGAATATGCAAGCGATGCTACGTCCTCGGCCATTCAGTTGAGAGCGGATCGCTCCAAATATGTATTTACGTCCCGATGAACGTGCATAACTCACCAAATGCGCCAATTTTGCTTTTCATTTTTGAATCGCTCTATTCCTCGTTACACACTTACACGATTTCCATGTTGAATCTCTCAGGATGGCATTTCAACCAGTATTAAAATGAAAATCGTTAAGAGAAATCTTCTCGATATCAGGTGATTTAATAATATTATATTATTCTACCGTAGGGCGTATCGATTATGATAATACTCTTGACCTTTCGGAAAGACAAATAAATGCATCCTAATGTTTGAACTTTATCCTTATGCATCGTCGATTCCCATTCGCTGCCCAGTTGGGTTAGGTTTTGGGGAATATGAAAAGGGACGGATACTGGATCCAGTCGAGTAATCCGAGTTCATCACTAACTTTGCGGCCTTCTCGAAGTTGATAAGCCGCCGTCACAAGTTCTATTGGGAGGTTCTAGATCTCTTAAGCTTTCTGTAAGTTCGGCGAATAGTTGTGGCCCTCAGCACGAAAGGAGGTATATCGTTTGTGTTTCGAACCGGCTAATGTTCTGAATTTGATGACCCACAAACAACCTGAACGACGGAATTGAGTTTCATCTTGAGTTTGATTGTGAGTATGAGTTCGAGTTGAGTTTAAGTTTGAGTTCGATTATGATTTGAGTTTGCGTTCAAGTGTGTGTTTGGTTGTGCGTATGAGGTCGATTTTGAGTTTGTGTTCGACTATAAGTTTGTGTTCGATTGTGAGTTTAAGTTTCAGTCTGAGTTCGACTTTGAATTAGAATATGAGTATGATTTTGAGGTTACGTTTGATTATAAGAATGAGTTGAGCTTGATTATGAGTATGAGTTTAGTATTTGAGTTTCTGCTTTTGTTTGATTAGGAGTTTGAGTGGAATTATGAGTATACGTTTGAGTTTTATTGTGAGTATGTGTGTGAGATCCATGTGGAAGCGTGCTGGGCCCATAACCCAGAGGTCCGTGGATCGAAACCATGCTCTGCTACCATGAGGAAAAATATGTTTTCCTTTCAATCAAATCTCTGTAATTCGTTTCGCTGAATTAAATCGGGAAAATTATCCAAATTAATAAACAAAAAATGGTTTCTTTGAAACTTGGAAATGAAAAATCATCTGTTGTTGATTGATTAATTCGCAACTGTGCGACAATCCATTTTGATTTTAAGTTTGCGTGACCCACAACCAACCGGAGTCCTTAAAATGTCCTTAGCATAACTATTGGTGAGTTTCCCTTACCTGAGGATTTCGTGCTTTCATGTTATTCGGACGCTCGTCATCTTTTCATTGTAATGAATTATTATGCCATAGTATTTGGGAGCTTATCATTCAAATAATACGAAGCGAGGGGCCAATACGATGCCGTCATTGCCTGAATAGCTAAAATTACTTCGAAAACTGTGATTTTTCAAGCTAGCAACCTAACAACTGAGGGAAGGAAAGTTTCGATATGTCCCTGGACGCACCGAATATTTTATGTTTCATTCGAGGACAGTGTTGAATCGAAAAGCGCACGAAAACTTTTTTCGGACCGGAATTATCGAGCCGTTTCCGCCCGGAGAAGTATGTACTTAGTATGCACTACACAACTTTTCCATTCCCTCTAATCGAGAACTCCTTCGGAAAGAAACGAGATACCTAATTGAGAAAAATAGGTTTCCGCTGAAATCGGAAAACCAGTTCAGCAGAATGTTTCGAGTCCTTTTAACGGGCAAGTGTTCCCGTTGTCGGAGTTCTAGTAACCGCTGTTAGTTGTAATCCCGCTTCGGAAACTCTCCACCAGTCTGAGAGGAATCATTAATAACGCCTTTCCTACTAGAGCATCTGGCGTTTGTGTGAGGAGTTGTGGCCGTATGAAGTGCGCGCTCGTGTTAGTTGTGAGGTTTGCGGCCTTCCGTACAATTGTAGCTTTTCTCTCTCTTGTAGCTTGTCGGAGAATCCTGTCCTTGCTAATACAAATCAGGTCAGCGTACTTGGTTACAACGGTACTGTTGGAAATATGCCCGATAGGTGTCCTGTTACTCTTCAGACGAGGAGTGTTCGAGTGATTTCGAATGTGAGAGAAAATTCATTGCGGACAGTGGCGCAGAAGGTTTACACCAGGTTTTTGTTATTATTTAACAATGAATGGTGTCACCCATAGGTGACAAAGTGATTTTCTTGCCCTGACAGCCAAGTGAGTGACATTTTTGCGATTTTTACTCCTAGGGCAGCTCTAGAAACATTCATTCTACACATTTAGACTACCTGATGATTTCATTTTTTCTGAGGTCGTTCCATGGTACTGGAACACGTGAAATAGATACACTTTTCGCTAGCACCTACCTACCTTCGGCACTAAATTTACTTTTGGGATAAAATTGACTATTCTGTAAACTTTAAGTCAACTGTAAAACATGGACGGTCACATATGTATTAGGAAATCGATATCGAATTGCCATCCCAAATCTATTGACAACCTATGACTATTAGCGTAATAAGTCGACTACCAAGACGTATTGCGTCAAATTTTCAAAATAGACCCCCTGATATTGCCGAGATGGCTCTGAGCGTGCATTCTGCTGGTTCTTGATATCGCGAACGGACCTTTACCTTGAAATTTTCCATTATAGACTCACATCTTTACCCTAGATATCCGAGCAATTTCCTGAAGGCGTCGATTTCACATTCAAAGCCCTGCGCGGCAGGCGAGTGACATTTGCGCCGAGGGTCCGTTCGCCACGTCCTTATCGCTATCTTCACGAGGCCTATAGAAGGACCGCAACTCCAAGGATTCCATATTCACGGTATAACTGGTGAGCTGAAAGAACCAAATGGTGAATAGGACCGAGGATGTCTAGCGATACCCGTGGGAAGTGCTCCAGCAACTATGTTGAGTTTTGGTCCGAATTACAACATGATTAATGTGCACGGGCATTGTTCAGAGTTAATTCCGAGAATAGTGCTTGAATGATAGAGTAAAATAAACGAAAAACGTTTATGACGGGTCGATCATCCACAGATGAAAGTGCGTTTTCTAAGAACGAATAATACTAAGAAAAGTATTGGTAGAGACGTTTTTTGTTCGTCTTAATCTCACCTATTTGTAAGCAAACGTTACACGTCATTTGTCATGAGAAAAAACTCATTCTCCTTCATGCAGACTCAGCTGTCCTGAGGGGTAGCGATCGGAGGATGAACAAAGGAAGACGTTTATAACCTTAAAAGGGTCAACATCCGAAATCCATCCGGTCTCAATGATGGAGCTCTTGCTGAACCAGGGCCTGATGACCCTTTCGACTGGACTACTAAACCCTGAATCCACTGCTCCCTCGATCCCTGCAGATTATTCACCAGGATCCCCCACTTCCTTTCCATCCGAGGCCTCCAGACCTCCGTCAACTCTCTTTTGAATCTGATGGAAAGAGGCAGGGGTTAGTCGCGAAGCTATGGCGAGGTCACAGGAGGCAACTTGTTCGATAGCCCTCCGGCTTTCTGTTGGGCCCTTTCAGCCCTTCGGAAAGCATGGGCAGACTGAACCCTGCCCTTTCGTGTCTATGCTTGTCCCGCTGCCAAACCTCCTGACTTGCAGTCCTTTCACAATATCCATCAACTCAAGAACTCCTCCCTTGCTTCGCGGCGATTAAGATTTGAAAACCACGATTGCTATCCGGGCTGCGAATTTCCCAAATGCATCGTCCGGTGAACGTTTAAAATTGAATATTCGAGAAATCCAGCTGTACGGGCGACAGGATGGCAAAAATTTTCCCAAGACAAAATAATTATTGATAGAGAAGATAAAATATTTACGAGAAAAGCCGGTCGTATACACGTTTCAGCACTTATTTTGCCAGACGAACTTATCAATCAACCAGGAACGCTTCGAAAATTTCAGATAGTTTTTATGCCATTGTTTCTGGCTTGGAAATTGAGCTCAACGATGGTATTCGAGGGTGAGGGGTTTTAACAATGAACGAGATCGCATAGACGCGTGTGGGGTAACACTTTGCGAGAGCAATATGTGTAGGGCGAGGCTGTAGGGCCAGGGCGAGGCTTTAGGCCCTAACGGCCCAGATTCGCGTTGATTGACAGCCTCCAATTCCGTTATGTTTGCCCTCGGCTCGGACGATGGCCATTTTTCACCTGCGCGACGTTTCCATACACGACGTTACGTGTCATGCCGACGTCCAACGACGTTAATAACGCTTCTCGGCTGACGTGCTGCGACGATTGACGATGACGTTCAATTTCGAATCGTTCGCGCCCGTGTCGCTGTGAACAGCAGCGATGAAAAATAACATGCAGTTGCTCCAGCGAATTGTTGGTAAGTATAGCAACGGTTCCTGAAAATCGGTTAGCACGAGCAGCTCGTCGAGGTCCTGAAAGTTTAACAAACTTTATCGCAAGCGTTTTCAATTTTGGCATCAAAGTGCGACAAAATGTTTATTTTCTTCCGTGATCTTGAGCAGGATTCACAAGAGTACGGTCACACGAGTGACGTCTTACGGTTCGGCGTCCCATTGGTCAAAAATGATAGTCTGATCAGAGGGGTACAGACGAAAATCTGAAACTAATGAAAACCGTATGACGTCATCCGGCTCTTGTGAACCCTGCTTGACAGGTTCAGGGCCTTCTGAATGCTGCTGAGCCGGAGTTTAAGAGTGGAAGTTATTGCTAATTAAATCAGTAAACAATAACATTTTCCAGTTTTCTCTTCGTGATGCGTAGGCACATGCTGGCCCTTCTACATGGCGAGGGCCCTTAACGAGCACGTCCATCCGATCACACGTGGGCTGGAAATGTTTCTGTTACGAACAAGAACGTTTTCCATAACAGCGGTTCATGTTTAATTTGCCGAAGACTAGAGCTCACGTACAAGTTTAGTGTTTACTTTCAATTCACCGAGAGGATGATTTTGTCCTGACCCTGAAATGGGGGTAGATCCCTTTTCCAGCTAAGGCTTCACCGTATTGCTCGACATTTAACTTGGGATTTACGGGAGATAATGTACCGTAACATAACGAACGTTGAATCAACTGCGGGGTGCGAGCAAATTGTGTTTTCCAGAAGTTTATCAAAGTTGCTTCAGAAAAATTGGGTAATTAGTGCCGAAAAAATAGGTAGGTAACTATCTCATCTTGCTAAGTAGCTTGGTACTAGTAAAGTACCCGATCTGAGATGAGTAGAACACGTATTCCTTTCGCAGTAAATAGTTTTGGTGACTGATAACTGAATTAGGTACACTAGATGTACCCAAAAGTACGAGGCTTGAAGAATATTCTTGCATTTTTCCATTTCATTTGCGAAACGCCACTTCGAAGCTTATGGTAGTAAATCATGATATACCTACGTGCCTATTCTCACGAGAGAAAAACGTCATGAAGAAGGAAATAGACAATGTGCTGCCTCGTAGAATCATTAGAAAAACATGATGCTCCCCTATGGTATGAGGAATTTTTTTTCTACTTTGTTTAGTTCATCCCACAGGTCGTAGGAACGAATGATCTAGGAACATCCTAATCTTGCGCGAACAGTTCCTCGGACATCAACGAACTTTTTACTCCAAAGGCGCGCAACTTAATTTACTGGCGTTGCTAATGAGGCCAACTTTTGACGACCTTGATCTCTCCCTGTAAAATTCATCTTGATTCAGTCTCATCAGTCTGCTTCTGGCTTTTCCTTGTAGGTAACTACCTCCCTTCCCAAGAGGGCAGAACACTAATGCACACCGGTCGGTTGCATTGATTTTCCCATCACCGCCAAAAGCAGCTTACACACGGTCTGGGTCACCCACCTCGCTCTCAGGTCGACCTCGGTTGGTCTATCCGCGTTGAGTTGGTTTGTAAAATAGGCAAACCATTAGATATCTGGGGGCAGTTGTCATAGAAGCAACCAGTGGTAGAGAAACTGGGGATTTGCCTCAGGCAATCCTCATTTGTCGGAACTTCCAGAAAATCTTGGTCTCATTGCTGAGTAAAGATTATCCTATATTCTTCCATTGAATCCATCACCAGGGACGGCCAATCAGGTTTCCAGCCATCTAGGAAACCATGATCGAAGTCGACTTTGATCTCGAAGTTGACTTTGATTTCGAAGTTGACTTTGATCTCAAAGTTGACTTCATCTCGAAGTTGAGTTTGAACTCAAAGTTGACTTAGAACTCGAAGTCGACTTTGAACTCGAAATTGACTTTTATCTCGAAGTTGACATTGATCTCGAAGTTGAGTTTGATCTCGAAGTTGACATTGATCTCGAAGTTGACTTTGATTTCGAAGTTGACTTTGATCTCAAAGTTGACTTTATCTCGAAGTTGAGTTTGAACTCAAAGTTGACTTAGAACTCGAAGTCGACTTTGAACTCGAAATTGACTTTTATCTCGAAGTTGACATTGATCTCGAAGTTGAGTTTGATCTCGAAGTTGACATTGATCTCGAAGTTGAGTTTGATCTCGAAGTTGACATTGATTTCGAAGTTGAGTTTGAACTCGTAGTTGACTTTGATCTAGAAGTTGAGTTTGATCTCAAAGTTGACATTGATCTCGAAGTTGAGTTTTAACTCGAAGTTGACTTTTATATCGAAGTTGACTTTGATCTCGAAGTTGAGTTTATCTCGAAGTTGAGTTTGAACTCAAAGTTGACTTAGAACTCGAAGTCGACTTTGAACTCGAAATTGACTTTTATCTCGAAGTTGACATTGATCTCGAAGTTGAGTTTGATCTCGAAGTTGACATTGATTTCGAAGTTGAGTTTGAACTCGAAGTTGACATTGATCTCGAGGTTTAGTTTGAACTCGAAGTTGACATTGATCTCGAAGTTTAGTTTGAACTCGAAGTTGACTTTGATCTCGAAGTTGAGTTTGATCTCGAAGTTGAGTTTGATCTCGAAGTTGACTTTGATCATTTTATGTTCGTATTTTTAAATGTTGGAGTTAAGAACACAACTTTTTGAAAGTAAAAGGTTCTTACACGAATCCAGAGGTTTTTTCGGTGCTCGACAGAGGGAAAGCAAGGCGACGAGTTGGCAACACTGGATCTAGCGGTCATCGAGTCGGTACCTCGTACTTACATAGGTAGGTAGGTACCTAATTTTTCAGAGGATGCGTTCCCAAAGCATGGTTTTCCCTTGAAGCGGGACATTTGGCCGTTCCCTACGAGATCGTGGGGACACCGGGACACAACCCTCCAAATCGAGACTGTCCCGCCCCACGCGGGACGTCTGGTCACCTTAGCTATGGTGCAAGGCGTAGGTTTGCATTTTGAACTAGGTTGCTCGTATTTCGTATCGGGCAAATTGCTGGCGACCTTGATAAAAAATCTTAAGTAATTTTCCGTATTTTGCGAGTAACATGATCATCAAGTAACATTATGGCAGAATGTTAGTGTCGGAAAACCTGTATGATAGTCGAAAAGTTCGAAGTGGAAACACCGAGGAATTCTTATGGAGTTGAACTTGGTGGAGTGTCGTTGCCGAAACACCCGCTTTCCCGTCTTCCCTCTTCAGCTTCCCGTGGATTTAGTTTCGTCGGCTTTTGTTATAAAGTGCAACCACTCAGTGGTTAAGTTGAAGCTCTTTTTCTAGCCCTTCGCAAAAGACTTCGAGTGCCTTGTCTGCTTACACACTTTGGCCCGAGTCGTTCGAGATCGCCTCACTCCAATCTGCCGCTATTTGCTCGAGTAATTCTATAACCGCATTTTCCTTGACATGATTTTCCGGTATGTGTAAAATACTTACATAAATGTACCTATGCAGAGATTGCAGTAAAAATTTGAAAAGTGGATTAGGCCTCTCTAAATTGGAAGGATAGGATAAAAAATAAATCGCCTTCTCTCTTATTTGTATTGAAGAAATCAAATCAATTCCTCGGTTCTTGGCGATGGTAGCAGCTATGCCTGTCATCATCAATGCAGATATCTGAAACCTGCAAGTACGCCAAGATCTCGTCGTGATGCGTAGTCGTCCGTAGAATTTTCCGTTGTATTGCACAGCTCCTGAAATGTAGCTTTATGCAATTCCTGCCCTCCCAACTCACCAGGTCCAAGGCACCGTGGTAGACTGGGCCACACTTTATCGCTGTGCCTTCCCACCCATCTGCAAACGGAAAGAAAATGAGTTCCTATGCAATGGTTTAGTTTTTGATGTTTCGACGATATCAACCATCACAATTCATTTTAAGTCAAAATTTCCAATCAGCATCGCTCCGGCTGTCTTGTTTTATGGAAAAGTAATAAATACCTAAATTTGATAACTACATTTGAAAAACATTTTTTAAAGAGCATACCACGTGGATATGTCCTTCATACGAGTGAACTGATTAACGTTTCCATCCCAAGCTTTTCCTTCCTCGTAAGCGGGATCCATTATCGATTTTATACTGGACTACCATGCAGTTACAGGCGCTGTACAAATTTATGCATGGAACGTCGAGGACTACTTGTTCCATTGATGCCATCCCGCTCAAATTCCCCTGGTGAGGAACCTTCGCTCCGTCGGAAGATTGATTGGCTGTTAGTCACACTAGTCGATGGGTCGACCTAATTACCCTAATCAGGTAACCCAGGTCGACTGACAACTGGTAGTTGTCTGCCGACTGAAATTCGTCACTGCCTACATGTGTGCAAGATGCACGGATGGGACAATACTCCATAGTCTCGATTTTTGTTTGATTTATTAATTTTTCAAAAGAATGTAATTTAAATTGAAAATGCTTCGGCCCTCTACATTAAATCGAATGCAATAATTTTTTTTATTAAATTATTTGATAAATAAAAACATGTGTACTGACCATACAAAATGCCGATGTTGTGGAACCAAAATGAGAGTTAATAATCGTTTCATTTCGAACATTAATAGATGTAAAATATATATGATTTCAAAAACTTTTCCGTGCAATTCAGTTGGTGCCAAATTTATAGGCGAACAACCGACGGCCGCAGGAACAAACCTATCGATTCAACACCAAAGGTCAAAGGCCAATTTCTAAATGAAGGTTCCGGGGATTGCAGGTGGGGTTGAAAACTAAAGCGAAAAAGTCATCGAAGCTCAACCGGGAATCCAAGCTAAGGGCTCTTCAAAGTAAGCTTGTTGCTCAGACTATGTAATTTGCAGTGACTTCACGAGAGAGCAGTTAAAAGCATTTTGACAATCGATGAAGAGGAAAAATGGAGAACTGAATATAAATTACGTTTACCACCCGGAAGTCGAACGATCTCGATTGTGTCAAATGGAGACAAATCACTTCAACTGACCTATTCAGCACTTCTCGTCGACCGTTTTAAGTTCCTTAGTTACAGAGTGAATACAAATACCTATTGGAATTTTTCTAATATTGAGAATTGGAACGGAGCTTCAGAAAAAACTTTTACTTATACACATTTACTCAGAATCACTTCACATATCTACAAAAATGGCCATAGCTCCCCGAATTCTCAACCTTTTTTCGAATTTCTTGAACTGAAATGTTTGTCTCGGCAAGGCCTAACACCCTGTTTAATTGAAATTTGAATAGCTCACAGTACTTCCGATATATTTGCATTTTTAGTGTTTTCTATTTTATTTTTTTCCGGCCACAAAAATGAACCGATTTGAGCGTTCTTGGTCTTAAAATCTTTGTTTTACTTTGCAGAATATGTGGATATTTTTATTATTCAGAAAATGTGGCGTATTTTTATTTTGGGCTAATTTTAAAATTTGCATAGTGAGTTTTTTGAGATTTTTGACCTAAACACCCTTAAAAGCAGTCAAAATCCTTGGTTTCGTCAGATTCGTGAATAATACACCTTGACGCAAGAATTTGCAGAAATTTTCTATTAAACGCTCCTAATTTTCATCATTTGGATGTCATCCGCAGCCCCTAAGGTTACCTCAAAGTTACAGGGAGAGTCCATAATCATGAAATAGTTAGCATCAACCATGGCCGCCGTTGAGAATGAGGCATTGAAACGAAAAAGCAAACTTTGTAGGTGTATCAGGCTAATTTCCTTTGACGGCGAATATTTATTTTAATTCCGCACTCCGCGTAACCATTTCAAAGCAAATTTAATTCCCAGAAACTTTTTTCGTTAGTCCTACGTTTTCTAATATTGCGAGCTTTGTAGTCCCAGCAACTGCTTTTTCTTTTTTCTCTCCCTTTCTTGAACGGACGAGTTTTTCTCATCAGCGTTACTGAGTAGCGGGCGGGGATATTTTTCATTTGTAGGGAAATCTGAGCCGGACAGGGAAAACGAGTAGTAGGTCATTGAATGTACTGGCGATGTGCAGGAATGGGAAATCTGTTGTTCGATGAACAATTTATATTTTTCTAGTACAATAATATGCTACACAAAATACACTCCATCAGTGTAACCTTTAATCAGGGTTTGAAGGACCTTTAAATAAGCCGGGGTTTGAGGGATTTTATTTTCTATTGTGGGTAACACTGGCTCCAAGGCTGGAGCACACCCCCAGCAGTTTCATTAATCCGCGAGAAGGGGACACACAAATATCGTTATAATTCCTCGAGTTTCAAGATGAAAGTGGGCGTTTTGCACACATTGGAACAACCCAACCAAACGGCCCTCCCAAAGCGCAGTTCACACTTTCCAAGCTTCTGGGAAAAGTCGTTTACGAAAGTGACAATCAGGTTCTCCAGACATTTCCAAATCAGGATAGATCGAGGTTTATTGAATTCATGCCATGCAAAATAAGATATCGACGGTGAAGAATTGAAACCGCGTATCTCCATTTTGTTAAGACCGCCACTGTTCCTATGACACCCTATGTAACCACATTGAATTTCCATGACATCTCTAATGTGCACGTGCAGGTACGAAATTGGAGATACGGGGTCTCAATTCTTCACCGTCGATGTACGAGCTGAAGGGTTTCAATAGTCTTGCCTCGGTCATGGGGCAAGTGCGTCGGGGTAATGGGGCAAGTGCGTCAGGGTATTGGGACAAGTGCATTTTCATCTTTCTACTTTGAAAATCGGACCAAATTAGGTTGAGAGGCACATATTTAGTGAGGGACAAGGCTGATACCCAACATCAGGTGAATGGACTTGTGTGCACTTGGGGTTTACATGATGGGTTTGACCCCGCAACCCCAGCCTTCATATTGTATCTACCCCTTTTCCATTATCAGGCATTTTTCGAACTGGAAAATAACTTGAAATAACTGGAAGCGTGGCTTCCAAATATTGGGTACCTACCTTTTTGGCACTGGCTCCTCATTTTACAAATTCGCATGCCTAAAAGGCATGTATTTGTTGTCATTAGCATGCAACAATCGTGGACAACATAATGGATTGAGAATTCCGTATCATCATGGGACAAACTACGAAGTGTGATAGGGCACACCCTAACGTGGCCCTTACATCTCGTATGAGTTTAAGGGATACGGAGACGTCCTGGTACTCTCCTGGGAATGAGGAACAGAGGCTACTAATTGTGCATTAGTCTGATCTTCCTAGTCTTTTGGTTGTTTGCTTGTGGAATGGAGAACAGCCCTCAGCCAACTCAAACATGGACTAATGTACGAATGTTTCCCTTCACCGTGAACTTGGATCGATGAGGAATGAGCATGCAAAAGGAATCTCGTCCTTGAAGAATGGGGTGAAATCGCTGCAGAGAAACAACGATGGAAGTATCGAAAATTTCAGCAATAGTTGGATAATACATTTGAAATGCCATCCTGACACGGAAGTTCGAATTGACTCATGAACTGTTCCGATTTCAGTACTTAGGTCATTTTACAAACGCGTTCAAAGCGTCGAAAATTCAATGACAAAAGATGTCAAAGACGCGATATTGGAAATCGGAAAAGATTTAATCGTTGTTGTTGTTGTTTTATCTGTTTCTTGGTGGCGCTGATGAGACTCTTGTGGATAATATTTAATTTTGTTATCACCATGGTGATAATGAATCATGATGCCCCATGCTGAGTCAGTGGATTGCATCGCAATCAATAGGATCCCTATTTTGTCAAGCTGTCCTCATTTTCTAATTACTCGCCTTCGTCAGTAATTCATTTTATAAGTCAGATTCTCATTTATCCCAAGGAACAACACCAACAATTTAATTGGCTCCCAATCGCCGATCAAAATTGACCATCTCATTGTTCAGCTGAAAAGCCGTGAAATTAACAAAGCCATGAAATTAACAAAGCCATAATTCCTTGATTGAAAGCGGGAAACGTCTTCAATGGGGAAAATCAAAATGGGAGCGAAGGAAAGGGAACAGCTGCGTGGAAACTACGCCAAGACTGATCCCTTTCGAATCTGAGGTTTACGGCTTTGGAAACTTTTTGCTTCAGTTTGCGAGGAGGCGAAAACGGGACTAACTAAGATTAAAGACCCGAACTGGGAGTAAAGTTGTTCTTTGGAGAGGGATCAAGGATTCTTTCTATCGCAACTTTGACGTTGAATCTGGGGACGGAATATTTTGCATTCGCCGACGTCCCGAACGAAAGGTTATAATAGCTTGGCCAGAATCCAGAATAAGGCGGACCACGGAATAACAATTCGTCATGCAAACATGCATTTTAAATTTTTTTATTTATTGGATAGTTATAAAAACTGGCGGTTGCTGGTGCGTGTGCGTTCGAGAGCGTCTCTTACTTTCAGTTTTGATCATACGATTAACTTGATTTAAAAATTATGCTATACTAATATACTCATAATATCCTGATTCGGACACTTCTTCAATGGAGAAGGTGTGTAGACTGTGGTATGACCTACACGATATACCTGATATACTAATATTATCTATATGTAATCCTCACCTTGACAGGTACAATATGTTGCAGTCGCAGTGCCAAGGGTTTTTCGTCAGCTTGATAGCGGTCAAACTTGTGAGGAAACTTAGCATTTTCTCCGGTATGCTCATCAACTTGTTGCTGTCGAGTTGGCTGGAAAATTGGGTTCAATGAAAGTGCAAATCTTAAGAATACGCAGAACTTCTATAATTATAGGCATTTCGCAAAAACGGTTTTTGGAAAAAGTCAAGTTTTTCGCTTATTTCTTGAGAACGGTTTGAAATCAAAAGTTAAGCGGCAACAGATTCTTGTTTATCATGAAATTTCCTACATTTTCGGTATCGCATGGCATTTTCGTCAGACAGGTCCTTCATGCCGCAAAGCATCGTGTCTGACAGACGCTCTTGATACACAAATCTGAATGAACTTTACGTCACTAAGCCAGCTGATCTGACGAGACGACACATTCATCATGAATTCATCTTCAACAAATCGCCTCCCAATACCACTAATCGAACGACGAACAACTATCAGGACTGTTTGATCCTGGCGGACAGAATTCAGGATACGTTTTACACACAGGATCCCCGAGTCGGCTAACAATAGGATTTTTGTTGGGATAGGAGTCATTTTGTCGGAAAGAGAAGATAAATGCCGAGGATCATGGAGGTTGTAATGCTTGGAAAGAAGTGAGGGCTACGTGTTGTAATGGGCCTTTGAAACAGGCGAAAAACTCCCGCGTCGGCGAAAAAAGCTTCTGATTGGCGATTCAGAGCGCGCCTTGACCTGCTGTCCGCCCACGTTTGGAAATTGCTAGTTCACACAGTACGAATCTGCCCCCTTTAATAGTTTAAGGTAGAAAATATTTCCAAAGTATCTTTTTGACAAGTTTAAACACCTAATACTTGGATAAATTGGTCGTATGCAATAGGGAGTACCACCCTAAATCCAGAAAATTGGACAAACCTACATAAGAGGCAAAAACGAATGGTTTTTCCATCATTTTGCCCATGGGCAGCTCACACGCAATATTCACAATTCCATCAAAATAAGAAATATACAAAATTTTAGAAATATTCCCCAAAAATGAACCAATTCGATCGTTCTTGGTCTTAACATCTTTGTTTTACCTCGCAAAATACGACTATGTTTTTAATATTCTCACAACTTGACGTATTTTGATTTTAGGCGAGTTTTAAAATTTGCATAGTGAGTTTGTTGACATTTTTTGTCCAATTAGCCTCCAAAGTATTCAAAATTGCGTCAGGAATTTGCGTATCGAAACATGGAGGTATTGTGAGTTATCTAAGCTCCGCTGGTTTAAAAAACGCTCCATGTGAACCGATAACGCAGAAACTGGATAAGAAAGAGGTAGCGAGGCACTGAACATTGGAAACTACTTGATCTTGATTTTCCCTATTGCCTTTGTTTCAACGCGCGTATTGTAATTGACTCTTAAGCGGACTTGTCGACAGTAAAAGAGTCAAATTTTGACTCAATCCCCTTGATTTAATACCCGAATACTGGAGTCGTATACTAGCGATTTTGATGGCGATAACTGTCAACGAAAATGGGTACATTAGACGACCCCACGAAAAATCTTTCGAGGACTAGTATAATAACAACATTGATGAAAAAATTGACTCTTTTTGCCTAAAAATGTCTGCCACCTAACCTAGCCAACCAGCGAGAAAAAATTTGAAAAATGTTACTTACAGTTCATTGAGATTCACCAAATCCCTGAAAGCAAGCGGGTGTATTTCCCGGAGGAGATTGTTATTGAGCATAAGCGTCTTCAGCGAAGTCAGATGGCCGAATGCTGCTGATGACAGTTGAACAATATTATTTTGAAGGAGGTACAATCGCTGAAGGGATTTCATTCCGGCGAATGTGTAGTTCGGAAGCGATTTGAGATAGTTCTGGCCCAAATGGAGTTCTACGACTTTGTCCAGTCGATGGAATTCGGTACCTGAAAGCTTCAGGGCGAAAAGTGTCAGTGGAATAGTTCGTAATTATTGTCTTTAATTATGGACTTGATTAACCCGGGAAATCGGGGTAAATTAGAACCAGGAACGCATCAGAATGAGAAAACGAGCCTGAGACATATTAAGCTTCAACGATGGTTGATAAAAATTAATTAATTAAAACAGCATTTCATCTGCCTGGTGCTTCAGGTGTAACCAAACAACAAACATTCGACAAGCGAGTATAAAAACAGCAGCAGGATCAGGAACAGGGACAGGCAAAAGAACAGGATAAGGGTCAGGAACAAGAACCGGAACAGAAGGAGGAGCAGGAACAGAAATAAGAACCAGAACGGGAACTGGAATCGGAACAGGAACTGTAACAAGAACGGGGGCCAGAACTGGAACAGGAACCAGAACGGGTACCGAAACTGGGAAAGGTACCGAACCCAGAATTAGAACTGGAACAGGAACTAGAATAAGAACCGGAACCGGCACTGGAACCGGAACAGGATCTAGAGCAAGAATCGTTACCAGGAACAGGAACCGTAACCAGGAAGAGGAAGCAAACTAGGAAAAGGACTCGAACAGGGCCAGGACTAGGACCCGGAGTAAAACCAGAACCGGAATGGATCTGGATCAGAAACAAATACAGTTACAAAACAAACAACAATTTTTGAACGAATACTTCTTTTATACCAATTTATTATTAAATAATAAACCAAAAGGAGGTTCCCATTGTGAACACCCAAGTTCACTTGAACCCTTAAGAGATAACCGCCCTTTCAAGGTTTCGACGTGGACGGTTTCAATTATTTGTGATAATTAAACTATCGAATTTTTCAAATTCGAATTAGCAAATTTTGATTATTTCTACCAGGCTTTTCGAAACGAAACAGTGTTATTTTTTTCAGCCCATTTACTCTCACTTTATCTGCCATTTACTCAAAACATGGTTATTCGAATGAAGTGCATTACGCGTAGGCAGGTAATTTTCAGTTCACGGCGTCCCACTTTCATAATCTGAATTCGCCAATGCTCAACTTAATTATTTCGCACGAGTAAATCGAGTCAATTTTCTCCATTTCTTATTCGAACGCGTGAACGTAGGAATTAACTGCATTTATGCACATGTGATCCGGATGGCGCAAGGTTGTTCGTAACCTGTCAAATCCGACTGCCGTCAGCTGTAATTGAGTTGTTACAAACCATTCGTGATATTCTTTCTGACAGCAACGTAGCAATTAGACTTTGTCGAAGTTTGACGTAAATCCCTTCTCTTGGGAAAGGATTATGAAGGTATAGGGCCTCGCATGGGCCACGCGAACTCCTCGTATCCCCCCCGACTGTTTGTTTTCCAGCGGGATCGCAATCTTTCTTCACGGTTTACCCAACTTTCATGAAAATCAATCTACTTTTCCGAAGAAAATTGTCGAACTAATCGCAGCCACCTGAGATGGAAATATTAACCGTCAATTCCCTCCGTGTGTGCTTAACGAGGTACCGCTGGATCACGCGAAGGCGATTGCGTTTTGTACGAAAAACGTAATTGGAAAATTAGACAAAAGGGAAAAGCGAAAAATCAATTCGCGGAAAATACGGTTTTTCAGTATTGACAAGTATGCAAAAAACGCTGCTAAGTAGATCAGTGGCATGTGCAGATTAGTTTTTGCTATGTCCGAAGAACTCTGCAAATTTTGCACAGGGGTTCATTTTTCGAATGCAAAGACAAACCTTACGGTATATCGGTACTCCTTAAACACAGAATTTAGCTGTTATTATTCTATAATTTCAGTATCAATTTGTATTTTAGATGGAGATTTAGAAAAACGTTTTTTCAACCCGGCAAAAAATAATCATCCTCTTCTATTGGTAAATACTTAAATATCCATCTTTTCAACGGAGCAGATCGTTTAATTCCGTTAAATTCACCATTTAATCTATTCTTAATCACCTTCATAATTAACAGAATAATAATAATAATCATTAAATTCTCTGAATAATGAAATTAAAAATGCCTCAAGAATGCCTCAGAACCATTGTTAAAGCCTGACTCGCTTTCATGTTGCCAAGCGCAACTGGTCGTAGTGTGAGTGCGTCACCTTGTTGGTGTAATAGGCTAGTGGTCATAAGTAGATCAATCAACCGTATCTAAGAGCCGAGGCCAAATTCTCAAATTTTTCCGATTTTTGTTTTGCTGATTTGTGTAATGCGACCAAATTCTTTAAATTGAAGATATCGGGAGGACAGAAGTTTTTGTGGGGATTCCAACGAATGGAAAACGAATTTTGAGGCTCGAGTAGTTTTCGAGTTATTAAGAATTGGGGAAATTTTGGAAAACTCAAAATTGCCTCACTAAAACTGCAATAACTCCTAAACAGTTGAAGCTACCGGCGTGGCGATGGTCTCATTCGATTCAGCATAGAAAAATCTATAGAAAATGATGCGTCACATGCCTATGTTTTAAATTTCCAGAAAAACACGAATTTTTTCACACTTCAACAGCTGTTTTACTGGCCTTAAAATTAAGGTAGGGTTCTGCCGAGACGTTAGGACCAACTAGATACGGAACTTGATTTTTGGTAAAAATTTCAAAATTTTTCGATAACTCCTTCCCCCTGAAAAACCCCGGACGGCGGACGGCGGACGGCGGACGGTGGACGGCGGACGGCGGACGGCGGACGGACAAAAAATTTTTATTGCAGATTCGGATTCTACACCCCTTGAAACGTAAACCAACAAATTTTCAGGGGGTGTTAAAAAATTTTTTTTCCCGACCGATTACAAAGGTTCATTTCTATAGAAAAATGAACCAAAAAACCTGGGATTTCACTCGTTTTGGGGGTTAATTATTGTTGAAAGTAATTATTATGACAACATAGTCCGAGATAGGTCCAATCGATGGTGGAATATGTGAAAGGCTGAAATTCATTAATCTCAACCATATGGTAGGTTGTTTTTTCGCCACTTTCTCTCATTCAACAACATATTTTTTGGCTCAAAACTCGAAAATTGACAAAATTGTCATGGATAACTATGGATGAAAATTTTATGGATGACTCAAACATGCCGAAAATACACCGTAAATAATATTTTTGGAATAAATATGCAAGTTGGCGAGTTTCGATTGATCGGGTTAACGGTTAATTATTAAGATTAAAATTATAATTATTTTTTAAAATTATTATCATGACTGAATATGATTCAAATTAAGTCCTATCGATCGTGAGTAAAGCAAAAATTCATTCACCTCAACAATATGGTTGGCTGTTAGGTCCAGAAACTCAAGAGCCGGTAGAGTGTCAAATAACCCAGGTTGAATAAACGTCAACTTGTTTTTTCTGAGGATCAACGTCATCAGTTCCCTTTGATCGGTGAAAATTCCTATATCGAAAGGGGGAAAATCGTCGACGGTCCATTAATTCGACACTCGCCGATGGCAGCCTGATAAAAGTATGGAAAATAATAGATTCTCTTTGTCGAGAATTTTTTTAGCGTTAATTTTCCGTCAGCATGACTTTAGTTCTCATTTGTAAATTGGAACCTCCAGCTCGTTCAGATAACTGAGTACAGGTCAAAGAATCAGGTCGAAATTTTGATAACTCCCAATAAATCGACAGTTAAGACGTTTAAGCTCGTTTCTTAATGCTCTAAACAATAGAAGTACCTAAATAAATAAAAATAATAGATAATAAATAAATAAAAAAAATAATAATTAAATAAAAACGCTGCTAAGTAGATTAGTGACATGGGTACATTAATTGTCTGGGTATCTCAAAAAATAAAGTTCAAATAGTTGGAGTAGGTCGGTTTATCATCATATCATTTGAGGAGTAATGGTCCATGGTGATGGTAATGGTGCTTTAAAGGTACGTTTTCACAATGATGATTGAATAGGTACAAAAAGAAAATACGCGTGCCCCAACCCCTCCCGAGATTCAACCCTCACCAGCGCCCGGCACCTTTACCCCTCCCAACCGCCCCTTACAACATCCGCCCCTACCGTTCACCGCCCAGGACCCCCCTCCACCTCACCTACCCTACGCTCCCCTTCTTAATTTCTGTCTATGCGATTAAATAGGCGCCCAGACCGAATCTCAGTTACCGGGAATCCGGAATCCCCGTTACGGGCATGAAGACCTTAGATTTTCCATGAGAAATTGGTTTTTTGCGTTTTCCTCAGTCCGGGAGAGTCGTAGAAAATTGAAAATTTTTCATGCCATGTACCTACCCAAAACCTACAAAACATTTTTTGTGGAATTAAAAAAAAAATTTAAAGGGTCAAAAAAATATTTTTTTTAGGACAAAAATTAATCGCGTAGAAGAATTAGGTTGTGCCATAATAACATACAGGTATTTTATACATATATACGCACACATGCGCATGGAGGCGTATTGGTAGGTACATTATTTTTGAAATTGGTAACTACATTATTTCTAGAAACAATGCAATCGGGAGTTCATATTTAGTTCATCGATTAGAGATTAGTTCATAGATAGTTCATAGACATTAGATAGTTCATATAGTTATATTTGGCTGAATGATAATGTACCAGTCATCGTTTACCTTACCAGCCGTAAGCGATGTGATCTCGTTCTGATTCAATTTCAATTTCCTGACGATCGTCAACCCTTTGAAAGCGTCCACGTCCAGGCCTCGGAGTGCATTTAACGAAAGGTTGATCTCCTCGAGTTTGATCAGCCCTTCAAAGAAGCCCTTTGCCAAATACACCAATTGGTTCGAGGCCAAGTTCACTGACAGCAACTTTCTACAGCCTTTCAGCAGTTCGGCAGGAAGTGAGCTTAGGCGGTTGTGCGACAGGTCTCTAGGGACAGCAAAATTTAGAAGTTGTTTTAAGAGACAGAACAATGCCTTATTTTGTTAACGGTAAACATTTTTTGAATGCTTATATAGAAGTTCAAGCGTCCTCTTTAGAGGCTATATTTTAGAGACGATGTCTCTTGACAAGAGTGAAGGGATGCCATTTTTGTTCAAAAATTGCCATAAATCCCTTAAATTTTGGAGTATTTTCGAAAACAATTATACTGATGGAGAGCACGTTAAACTTAACATAATTTCACAGCATTCGCAGCTGTTTTAAAAATGAAAGCAAAAGATTGTGCCAAAGTCGAGTATTCCTCAATTTTTAAAAATTATTGTTTTTTCATGTAGGTACCGACTACAAAGAAAACCCCGCCTTCGTTTCAGAAAAAACTGGTCCAATATGCTAGCTTTCTCATGGTATAATAATTTTTGGATTTAGGTGTTCAAAGAATTAAAAGAACAAACTATTATAAAGAATTGGTTATCGGCTCTACGTTGCTTTAAGCTTCAAGTCCGTGTGGGCATAGGTAGACAATGAGGAACTTAGGATTTCACTTTTCACTGACCTGCTACTCCAAATAGCAGGACTTTGGGAAGTGGCACTTCAAAAAATGAATGCCGATTTTCCAATTTCGTGTATCCAAAAGTATGAGAGGACCTTAACTCGAAAAGCTGTAGTACCCTCCCTAAAAGTAAACCTCTGGTGTATACTGGATAAACCAATTATTAAAATCATTTCAATGTTTCTTCCTTGAGAAGAAGGAGCAAAAATCTTAATCGCCTTTAGTTTATGGAACTTTTGGACTCACTATGCGCAATAAGGACATCTGCTTAACGCGGTTTACTCCAAGATTGGCTGTTGATTCCTTCATTGGAAAAGGTAACATCGTTCTGTCCGCTGTTCATTGGGCGAAAGAGAAGGATCCAATAACAACGGCATTCCGATATTGACTTTCAACCGAGTTAGGGCCAGCGAGAACCGCATAATGCTAACGAGGTTGCGAGAGGAGAGAACAACTTCTAATAGCTAGAATGAACGACCGTCCGCTCTCGGGGAATAACAGGCGGAACAAGTTTACTTCCAGCCTCCTAATAATCAGATAGGTACATACCCGACTTATAATTCTATCGGAAATTGTCGAAATAAATAATTCGACTGTCCGCTGTAAGCTCCCATCATACGAGTGACCCGGAATGTTACGGCTGAAGCCGCAATAGGTTATGGGCCCGGTCAGCGAAAGACGATGAGTCAAGTTGAATTTACTATTCGGTAGTCCTGTTAGCATGAAATTTCTCTGGAAATTTTTGGATCAAGAACGCTCAAATTGGTTCACTTTTGTGGCCGGAAAAAATGAAATATAAAACACTAGAAATCCAAATACATCGGGAGTACTGTGAGTAATTTAAATTCCGTTTTAAGAGGTGTTAGGTCTTGCCAAGACAAACATTTCAGTTCAAGAAATTTGAAAAAAGGTTGAGAATTGCGGGAGCTATGGCCATTTTTGTAAATGCCCAAGTGCATATGGATGCAACCCAAGGAACCGGTCCAAAATCCGGATGAGCGGTATGGGGAGTCTCCTCGTTCCTGATCCCACAGTAAATAAAGGAGGTTAACGGCCTCTATCCTCCAAATTATGACCACAGACGGACACACAGACACTTGGTCGGGAAGTGATTCTGAGTAAATGCGTATAGGTAACAGTATTTCTTGAAGGTCCGTTCCAATTCTCGATTTCAGGACGATTACAATACTTGCTTTTGCTCTGTAAATATGGAAGTATAAAATTTATATTCAATATTCATATCGGTCTTCTCGTTTGTATTAAATTATTTACTCTGTTTCCAAAAATTATTGAGATAACAATGCGATTGTCGAGAGATAATTATCGAGCTAAAGCTGTCCAAAGACTAGGTAAAATGCGGTCGAGAAGACAGCCATGGTGGCAACAGCTAAACAGAATGCTCCGGTGCTAGAATTCCCTGACCCGAGAGTGGGGCACTGGCACCGGCCGAGTTATGCGCACAATGTCGACCGCGCCAATCTCCAGCAAGCCTTTCATACGAAATACGCCCTGCCCCCTCGCTGGCATGTCACGTCTACGCGCTCTCGACACTTTTTTCGACCCTGCTGATAAACGCGTCGGCCAGTAAACACAGCATCGGACCGTCTGCAATCCTGCCACCGTGGATATGAGGTGTTTGCATTTTCCAAGCTGATACGAACAATAATAACTGCGCTCTATCTCGTTATGTGGACTCATTCTGGGAGATTTTTCCAATTTGGCCAATTTTGATGCAACGTTTTTCCAGTGTATTCCCAACTGCGATTTTTCCTTCATTCTTTCCATAATTCCGTCGGGGTTATCCCTGAGTTTAGTTGAATTGGCGCGTTGACAACCGCAAATAATTTCACCGAAATCAAATTGCTAAAAGCTGGTTGGCATTTTTGGCCGATTGAACGGACTTTTCCACCATTTCTCTCTCGTCGATAGTCCATGGAGATTGAAACGTGGGCGGTGAACACTATTTTGAAAAGCAGGTTCGATCGATGCTTCCAGAAAGGGGTCGTAAAGTTTTAAGTCTTCTCGTAAAGCCGAAAACGATCGCCAGGGAAAGCGCCCGGCGTTAACAATATTTTACTTAATTCTGCCCGCCCCGGGGGCTTGAATTTATTTTTACGGCGAATGCCGACGAATGATTCCGTCGTAAAGACTAAAACGCCGCTGCAAAGTGAATCTGCTTGAATTCTGCACCTTCCATTTAGCGGTCGGTTCGAGGAGCGGCTCTAAATCGATAGATTATGCTAATATCGATGTGCTGAGATGCTCGAGGCTGGGAGCATCAATTGTGATCATTGAAAGTTTTTTGGGGCGTAAGCAGAAATTGAATATTCTTCTACCAATAGGTATTGATACAATCACTTTTCGAATGTGTGTCTGTATGTGCTCGCAGAAACGTTCGCCTTTTCTAAAAATCGGTCTTTCAAAAATTTTTAACGCATGAACCATAGTGATGAATTTACATTAAGCTTTTATGTCTCGTATATAACCCTTGTTGTCTTCCCGGGCTACGACCCTGGCTACAAAATGTTGAAGCAGAAGAAGAAGAAGCCCTCCAATTCTGCTGCTGGAAAGGCGCCATTCTCAATGCTCAGTTCTGCAAGTTGTGTTCATGGCTACGGTCAGCTTCATTTTGACTTTGTATTTGATGATTTCTTCTCAAATTTGAATTACCAATTTGATGCTTGAATGCTTCACCAAGACCATTTCGCTGGGATGAGCTTGCAATCGAAAAGACGCTCTTCATTCGGATTCTGGTGCGTTCTTAAAAAAATTACTAGGTATTCTCCACTTTTTTCGCAGCCCAGAAAAACATACTGATTTGAGTTTTTCATATTTCAAAACGGCGATCTACCTTCTCATTAAGCCCAATCGAAGGATTCAAAAACAACGTTGAAAATTTACCCTGAACGCTATCGTTTTGTAAGAACTCCCAATCCGGCTTACGAAATGTCCAGCTGTAAGAAAGATTTCATACAGGTATCTACCTAGTAAAAATACATTGCGAACAATTTGCTAAATGCTAAAGAACCGAGAAAATCTCTTCGCCTTCTCCATTGACAAATTAAAAGACCATTTGTTTCGACGACGCCAATAGACAGCCGAGGGACAAGCGTTTTGTAAGCTTAAGCTAAACGAGAGAGTGTCAGGTTGACGTCAACGTAATGGTTAGGCGACTGTCAAGCCTCGGACAAGGATGGCGGAAGGATCATCAATTATTTTGGCAAGTAAGAGCTCCGACCAACTCGACGGGCTGAGGAACAACTTAATTAATCTCGACCGAGGCTTTGGATTTAGAATAATGACGACAATACACTTACAGCGTCTCCAGAAAAGCAAGGCGACTCAACAATCTCGAGCTCAATTTTTCCAAGTGGTTGCCTCGAAGCTTTCTGAAACAAGAAGACGCCCGTTTTCATCAAGGGAATTCTTCCATCTGGACGATTTTTTGTTTACTGTAATTGGGTATGGAAAGAGAGTGCTCCTTGACTAAAGATCCGTGAGTTTCGAACTGGCTCTGTTTTTGAGACAAGATAGAAATCGTCGAATGTTTCATCCTGAAAAATGATCTAATGATATGCGGCTTCATTTTTTTCTTGGATGGAACCAGTTTTTTCAGCGTTTCTCTGACCATCCTATAATGTCTCCTGCACCAACATTTGTGGAACCTCTTTGGTATCCTCAATTTTGAGATCAGATACACTCCCAAGTATCTCCCTTGCAAATTTTCTAGAAACGCTGGCAATAATCGACCATCTTTCCCCCGTCATGCATTTTTTCACTGATGAAAAAAGAGTTAGATTGCTTCGCCGTGAAAATGCACGTCCTGCGACCTGATGGGCGTGACTGGAGCCGGGAACACTATCAGCAGCACATTATCGCTCTCTCTCCATCCATTCTTCACATTTCATTCCTGCCCCTTAAGCTCAAAGCTCCCAACAGCAGACACGAGACTCTTTCACGCCTTATCAGTCTGGCAAAAGAGGAAGTGAGGTGATCTTGTTGAAAGGGCATCAATCTCGCACGCTTGCGAAGACACCAGGACCGAAGACAAGTTGCAAAAGACGATGCGGCCTTGGAGGGACGGCAAATATTTCATTTAACGCTGAAGGAAAGAGAGAACCTCCTCTAGCATGTTGAGAACATGCGACCGAATTTCATGTTTGCTATACCTCTACAAAAAATTGGGTATTGTTGATGCGAGTTATCGCTTTCTCTGCCTGGTGTTTTCGAAGATGATTTCAAGGGTGTTTTCAACGATGTTTTCAAGTGCGTTTCTGGAATGTTTCGAGGTTTAACCAATGAACTGGCTCATGAACGAGCGCTTTCACCAGTATGGCCTTCATCAGGTGTGATTCCTAAGCGTTAGTTTGGATTTCTTCCTTCCAGATTGGCACACCCAGATTGGCACCTTCCAGATTGGCTACGTGACATTGGCCCTTCTCCCAAGACCTGATTAATTAAGTACTGACGAAATTCGAAATTTCTCCTAGGAAGAACTGTTTGCCCAAAAATGCTCAGCTTACAATATTAATTAGATTGTATAATAGTAGGTATGCAGAAAAAAAAATCATCAATTGCTCACAAATGGTGGAGGCCCTCCAACGACTCGAAAACCAAAGAAGGTAAAAAGTCAATTCGATTTGCGGATATATCTCTGCAAGAATAAAAATCATAATGAGTATTTAGTTTTCCTTGAATAAGAATTTTCCAAAAAAAGCGATTAGGAAAGGCTAATGCTGGAACTTACAACGAATTCAGTTTCGTCAGACCGCTGAATGTGTCCTTGTGCACCGCATTGATCACATTGTTTGACAAGTCTCTATAAACACAAAATCAAAGTACCCATTTTATTTATATCGTAAATTTATCGGTATTTTCCACATCAAGCTTCATTTCAATGTCTGTAAAGTATTTCGTTCATTCGATTGTCAGGTTACCTGTTCCAAAACTGATAGGAGCCTTTCTTTTCGTTGTATTATTATCGTCCATAAAAAGAATCGAGCCCTTCCGTTCGGTTGAAATGCTATCAGAAAAATCTAATTCGAATAAAGGTATCGTCTGGATCGGGCGGGATTAGAAGAAAATACTTCCCCCTTTCTAGAGAGGTTTTTATGCTAGGGAAATCATCCCTCTTTGTCCGGAGAGCCCGCTCTCGAAGAAAATATGTCGAAAAAACCCCGAGGATACCGATCAATATTTAATTTAGTTTTTGTCGTACGTAACTTACTGCTTACTTTCGGGCTTTAGCTATTCTTCGAATTGTTTGTAAGAGAAGGCCTTCAGCAACCACCAATTGGAAAATAACTAGGTAGTTCATGAGAGTAGACAATTCAGTGGTGATGAAGGTTCAACTTTCAAAGTTGGTAATTTTTCAATCTGCTCAAGTTTTTTTCTATAGTTTTTGTCTATAATGGTTCCATTGGGTCAGTATTAAAAATTTTGAAGTCAAATATCAGGGACATCAAATGAGTACATGGACATCACCCCCCAAAAATCAGTCAGTGGTCACAATGTGACTGAATAGACCTGTCTCCAAGCCCTGATGAAGAAAATATTAATTTTCGAAAGCTCGGCGAAAGAGACGGTTTCTCTGAAGACCCTAACCCTGATATTTGGCTTCAAAAATTGACTAACGGGTCGATCCTCAACAATTCACTCAGTATTGAAAAATGTTACTTATGTCCTCGAGAAAATATGAAAAGAGGATCTTTAAGAGGATATGTGAATAGAGTAATAATGAATGTAGGGACTTTACATTTGTCTGATATCCACAGGTACGTACTGCCGCCATGGAATGATGCCAATCCCCTGATTCCAGCAGTTGAGAGTTTTGATTTCTGGCATGCAACGACAAGGTCCTGCTGAGCAAAGGTTCCATCTGTCGTCGTGCTCTGTCAGGCGCCATCCTGAAATGGTTGACATCTAATAGAATCGTTTTTATCTTGTAAAATTGCTACCTGAAAGGGCAAGTTTCCCAAAAAAGGGTCAATCCCTACCCCCGGAATGCCATAAAGCTAAAAGTTGAAAATGCAGGTTTTGCTAAAAATCAGGTCATATCCCGACACCGAAGCGAATCAATGTCTTCAGAAGGCTCTCCAATGTAGCGTAATTATTTGGTAAATGACAAACTGAGGTAACCAATCGGCAGGATAGCAGATGGAAGACACCTGCGGCAGATGATAGCCTACACTTATCTGCTAGATCGTCGAAATTCATTGGCAGATTGAAGACATGCACGAGCAGCTAGAGGACCTGATAGGTAAGTTAACTTTCCTTATAAGAATTCACTGTGAGTAAATAATCGTGCATATCGATACCTTAAAGCACAAAGGGCATATTTCCAAAAATGGCATAGTGAGAAAAGTGCAAAATAAGTTTTTGATCAATTTACAAAAATAAAGATTTCTCCCATAGTTTTCAATTCCATAAAAAAAAATCGCTAAATAAAAAATGTTTGTCTGGTCAAGATCTACGACCTCGTTTAACTTGAACTTTGGTAGCACTTAACACTTCCAAGATAAACGCTCTTTAAATATTTGTCGTTTTTCTATTATATCGTTTTTTGGCCCCAAAAATAGATAAAAGGATCATGATTCTTGGAGCGATCGATAGGTCCTGATGAGTAGATTCTATCTGCACCGAAATCTCAAAATTGATATTTTGGGACATGTGCTCTTTGTGCTTTAAGGTATCGATATAATGTCTATCACTTTCCAAGTATTTAAATTGTCAAGTATGATTTAGTTATTATTGTTATTAAGTAGTAAATTATTATCAAGTACTGAATTATGAAGTATTATTTATTTTTCATCTCGAGATGAAGGATCCTTCTTTGCCTTCTCCTCTCTCTCCTTCGTCTTCTCCAATCAGACGAAAACCACTCGCCACTCTACAGTTTCTCCAAATGCTCGAAGTTAAGAATATTGATTTCAAGGTTCTCGATGTAACTCGAGAAAGGTTAGTTCGACGTCTGCGTTGCATCGAGTAATTGGGATCAATTAAAACGCCATTCTAATTTGCAGCACTTTTTTTGCGGCCGCGGGATAGGGCCAGTCTTGTCGACCGGGAAACCGCCGAACTGTACGAAACGCAATATTCAAGTACCGAATAAAATGTCTTATTGATTTTGCCCGGAGGCTTTTTTTCGAACGGAGTTGAACTGGACTAATTTAGCCATTTAAAAGCGGTCGACCCGTTGCCAGGGTGAAAAAACCTGTTAACGCCCCTGATAGAGACGTTCACTGTACAAACTGGGTGAGCCAACTTGTTCCAAACCCAAAATAAACAAGGTCCCCTCTCTAACTTCCCTGTAACTTCGCTTTGCCGCTCCTTTACTGAGTACAGAGTTGTCGACACCCTATCAGTCCCATCTCAGCCTATTAGTCAAACTTGACAACGGTGTCCTCAGGCATCGGGCGGATTCGAACATGATTAGGATCGAAATCCACCTTGATACAGCCGATAAAGTAACTGACCCCGCCGTTTGCGAAATCGGGGAGTGCGAATTCGAGCGCCTAATTAAATAAAAAAATTGGCCTCCGAATGATTTTTTTAAGTGGAACGCAAAACGAGACCTACTTACTTGTCTGTTCGAGCGATCGAATCCGTCTTGACAGATAATCCAAACGTTTCACGATCGAATCCTGTTCGACTTCTTCGACGTCGAGACCGACGAATTGTTCGGCCAATTCGCAAGCGTTCAGACGGCAGACGTCTTTGAAATGGGAAGCGTCCGCTGTGAATCTCAGAGACAGTACGAAGAGGATAGCGAACGATTTTGAGTCCATCTGCAATCACCGATTGCAAATTTTCATTGGGATTTTCGAAATAAATTCGTGGGGAATTGAGAAAATAATATTTTCCAATAATTGAGAAAATAATATTATTCCAATATTATTGGAAATTAAAAACGCTGCTAAGTAGATTAGTGACATGGGTACATTATTTGTCTGGGTATCACAGAACATAAAGTTCTAATAGTTGGAGTGGGTAGGTTTATCATCATAATCTAGGAGTCAAAATTTGTATACAAATAGAAAAATGTGCCAAAAAATGTTGAATCTTGCTATTAACATTTTGATCAATAGATGAAAAATAGATAGATGCTTTTATTTGCCGATACAAAATCATTTGTGGAGTAATTGTCAATGGTGATTTCAATGATGCTTAAATGGTACATTGATGATTAAATAGGTATAAAAAGAAAGAAAAAAACACTGAACGATTAGGTAAACAAGACAGTGAGTCATACCCGTGGACGAGGACTCATAGGGACAATGCCTTTACCTGGGATTTCCGAGAAGCGGGGCCTGGTTACGCGGAAAGGCCCCCATCCGCACCCCCCATCCATCTCCTAGCTCTTTAACTGTCCCTTTAAACAGTTTACCGTATTAATATTAAATTATTATTATTATTAATATCTAAAAATCTAAAATAGGCCAAAAAACCAAGAAAACTGCAAAAAACGCAATTCGGCCTTATCACTCCCCCGAAATTGACCCCGCGTCCGTCTGCGGTCATTTACAAAAATGGCCATAGCGCCCTCAATTCTCAACCTTTTTTCAAATTTCATAAACTGAAATGTTTGTCTCGGCAAGACCTAACACCCTTTTAAATCGGAATTTGAATAACTCACAGTACTTCCGAAATATTTGCACTTTTAGTGTTTTCTATTTTATTTTTTTCCGGCCAAAGAAATGAACCGATTTGAGCGTTCTTGGTCCTAAAATCTTCGTTTTACCTTGCAGAATATGTAGATATTTTTTATATTCCGATAACTTGGCGTATTCTCATTTTAAGCGAGTTTTAAAACTTGCATTTTGAGTTGTTCGATATTTTTCACCTAAACACCCTCAAAAGTAGTCAAAATATGATCAAATTGTGTCGAACTTTCACGTTTCAGAATATGGAAGTATTGTGTGTTATCTACGCACCGCTGGTTTTTTGCTTAACGAGCTTGATGAAAAAATAAAATAAAACCAGTGGTGCGTAGATAACACACAATACTTCCATATTTTGAAACGTAAAATTGTGACACAATTTGATCATATTTTGACTGCTTTTAAGGGTGTTTAGGCCAAAAATATCGAAAAATTCACTATTAAAATTTTAAAATTCGCCCAAAATGAAAACACGCTACATTTTCGGAATGTAAAAAATATCCACATATTCTGCAAGGTGAAACAAAGATTTTAAGACCAAGAACGCTCAAATCGGTTCATTTTTGTGGCCGGAAAAAAATAAAATAGAAAACACTAAAAATGCAAATATATCGGAAGTACTGTGCGTTATCCGAATTCCGATTAAACAGGGTGTTAGATCTTGCCGAGACAAACATTTCAGTTCAAGAAATTTGAAAAAAGGTTAAGAAATGAGGGAGTTATGGCCATTTTTGTAAATGACCACAGACGGACAGACGGACAGACGGACAGACGGACAGACGGACTAACGGACTAACGGACACACGGACACACGGACACACGGACACACAGACACTTGTTCAGGAAGTGATTCTGAGTAAATGTGTATAAGAAAAAGTTTTTTCTGAAGCTCCGTTCCGATTCTCGATTTTAGGACGATCACAATACTTCCATTTACTTTGTAAATATGGAAGTAATTACTTTGTAAATATGGAAGTAAAAATTGGCGAAGATGAGGAATACAAATTGCTCACGTCTGCTCCAATCCGCGGCAGCTGAACGATCGAACCGCTTCCCGGCGCGAGCAACGATAAATTAATTAGTCGGAAAGAAACGTCGGCGGAGGATCAAATGTGGAGGTGGAGGCTGCTGGATTTGTCAGAGGTGCAAGCCTCGCCTGATGGGACTATTGTTCAGGCATTTCCTCATTAGAGGCAACCGCTACCTCAGCATCAGCAGCCATATTCCTCTCTCTCTTGTGTCGAGCGCAGTCCCAAATCGCGCCCTCTTCGTCTCACCCGTTCCCGGCCTGAACATAGCAAGGAGTTCTCCGCAAGACTGCGCTCTCGTCGCAGGACTTCCTGCCCCAGTCCTTTCGGAATGTGACAATATCTGGGATCCTCGAGTCCGGCGTAAGACGGAGGACTTGAGCTCGGAGTGAGCAGGCGTATGCGAGGATATTGAGTGCGAGATGTTCATCAAAGTATGTCCGGAGTCTCATCTCCAACTTGGGGCACTTGAGATGATCGAGATCTTAACTATGCCTCATTGCAGATCGGTAATTGAGCGCGCAGGTTCCAACTAAGGGATCCGAACCGCTGAATATTCGAAGAGGAGTCCAACATACCCGATACGCGTTCATTTGTGCGGAGTATGTGGGTGATCATCCAACGAAATTTCCGCGAATGTCCAAACTCGAACTGACACCGATATACCTACATACTCAAAGGTCGAAAAGAGAAGTAACTTTATACCCAAACCCAAACTGATACCGAAATTCAAACTCGAAATGAAACGTGATCTAAAACTCATACTCAAACTCAAACTGATAGTTTATATATTCAAACTTGATCCGAAACTAAAACTCATACTCAAACTTTAGCTGCAACAAAAACTCATACAGAAATTAAAACTCGAACTGAAACTGAAACCAAAATTCATTCTCAAACTCAAACTCATATTGAAATTAAAGCTCAAACAGATACCTACTCAAACTCACACACAATATGCAGCTCAACCTGAAACCAAAACTCAAACTGATACACGAACTCAAAGGTCGAAAGAAAAGTAAACTAAAACTCATACCTACTCAAACTCAGGCTGATACTGAAATTCAAACTCGATAACAAAAACTCAACCACAAACTCAAACTGATACTGAAATTCAAACTCATACTCAGAATCAAACTCAAACTCATAATCCCACTTATATACTCATAATCCCATTCAAACTGAAACTCAAACACTAAACTCATTCTCAGATTCAAGTTCAACTCAAACTCATAATCAACGACAAACTGAAAATCGAACTCATACTCACAATCAAATTCAAACTAAACTTAAACTCGAACAATCAATTTCAAACTTGGATCGAAGGTCCAAATCAAACTCAAAGTCGAACTGGAACTCATAGTCAAATTCAAACTCAAACTGAAAATCGGATCCGAACTCAAACTGGAACTCCAACTTGAACATTTACTCATAATCAAACTCATAATCAAAGCCAAAGTCAAAATCGAACTCAGAATGAAACTGAAACTCGTATTCATAGTCAAACTCATAATACCTAATACTCAAACTAAAACTTGCTCATAATCTAAGTCGAACTCAAAATCGAAATCATATTCACAACCGAACACAAACTAAACTCGAACTCGAACAATCAATATCAAACTTGAATCAAAACTCAAAATTGTACTCATAGTATAATTCAAACTCAAACTGAGAGTCGAACTCAAACTGAAACTCTATCTCGAACGAGTTAACTTTGATCTCAAAGTTGTGTTTGAACTTGATGTTGAGTTTGAACTCGAAGTTGACTTTGATCTCGAAGTTGAGTTTGAACTCGAAGTTGACGTTGAACTCGATGTTGAGTTTGAACTCGAAGTTGAGTTTGAACTCGAGGTTGACGTTGATCTTGAAGTTGACGTTGAACTCGAAGTTGACTTGGATCTTGAAGTTGACGTTGATCTCGAAGTTGAGTTTGAACACGATGTTGAGTTTGAACTCGAAGTTGAGTTTGAACTCGAAGTTGACGTTGATCTCGAAGTTGAGTTTGAACTCGAAGTTGACGTTGAACTCGATGTTGAGTTTGAACTCGAAGTTGAGTTTGAACTCGAGGTTGACGTTGATCTTGAAGTTGACGTTGAACTCGAAGTTGACTTGGATCTTGAAGTTGACGTTGATCTCGAAGTTGAGTTTGAACACGATGTTGAGTTTGAACTCGAAGTTGAGTTTGAACTCGAAGTTGACTTTGATCTCGAAGTTGAGTTTGAACTCGAAGTTGACGTTGAACTCGATGTTGAGTTTGAACTCGAAGTTGAGTTTGAACTCGAGGTTGACGTTGATCTCGAAGTTGAGTTTGAACTCGAAGTTGACGTTGAACTCGATGTTGAGTTTGAACTCGAAGTTGAGTTTGAACTCGAGGTTGACGTTGATCTTGAAGTTGACGTTGAACTCGAAGTTGAGTTTGAACTCGAAGTTGACTTTGATCTTGAAGTTGTGTTTGAACTCGATGTTGAGTTTGAACTCGAAGTTGAGTTTGAACTCGAGGTTGACGTTGATCTCGAAGTTGAGTTTGAACTCGAAGTTGACTTTGATCTTGAAGTTGACGTTGAACTCGAAGTTGAGTTTGAACTCGAGGTTGACGTTGATCTTGAAGTTGACGTTGATCTCGAAGTTGAGTTTGAACTCGAAGTTGAGTTTGAACTCGAGGTTGACGTTGATCTCGAAGTTGAGTTTGAACTCGAAGTTGACTTTGATCTTGAAGTTGACGTTGATCTCGAAGTTGACTTTGAACTTGAAGTTGAGTTTGAACTCGAGGTTGACGTTGATCTTGAAGTTGACGTTGAACTCGAAGTTGACTTGGATCTTGAAGTTGACGTTGATCTCGAAGTTGAGTTTGAACACGATGTTGAGTTTGAACTCGAAGTTGAGTTTGAACTCGAAGTTGACTTTGATCTCGAAGTTGAGTTTGAACTCGAAGTTGACGTTGATCTCGAAGTTGAGTTTGAACTCGAAGTTGACGTTGAACTCGATGTTGAGTTTGAACTCGAAGTTGAGTTTGAACTCGAGGTTGACGTTGATCTTGAAGTTGACGTTGAACTCGAAGTTGAGTTTGAACTCGAAGTTGACTTTGATCTTGAAGTTGTGTTTGAACTCGATGTTGATTTTGAACTCGAAGTTGAGTTTGAACTCGAGGTTGACGTTGATCTCGAAGTTGAGTTTGAACTCGAAGTTGACTTTGATCTTGAAGTTGACGTTGAACTCGAAGTTGAGTTTGAACTCGAGGTTGACGTTGATCTTGAAGTTGACGTTGATCTCGAAGTTGAGTTTGAACTCGAAGTTGAGTTTGAACTCGAGGTTGACGTTGATCTCGAAGTTGAGTTTGAACTCGAAGTTGACTTTGATCTTGAAGTTGACGTTGATCTCGAAGTTGACTTTGAACTTGAAGTTGACTTTGATCTTGAAGTTCACGTTGATCTCGAAGTTGTGTTTGAACTCGAAGTTGACTTTGATCTTGAAGTTGACGTTGAACTCGAAGTTGACTTTGATCATTTTATGTTCGCATTTTGTAATGTTTGAGTTGTAGATTTAGGTACCTACTCACAGGTTTTCGATCAGTGAGAGGTTGGGCGCCTGTCACAATTCAGATAGAAGCCCGTTCAGTTATTCATTATTCGAAACCCACGCAGCCGCGTGCATTTTTCAGCCCTCGCCAGTTACCAGCTGAACTCGAACAATTTTTCCGCGACGAATATTTGCCGGAAACAGACGCGTAGGTCAGGAGGAATTGAACATCGGTTTCGCAACAACCTGCCAATCGTATTGATTATGAAACGATCACGTGGCTTTTATTCCGCAGCTTCTACGTGGGATAAGGGCGGAATGACAGTTAAAAAGAAGCGTCAAATTGAAATGGAGCGCCTTACTTATATTATTTATTCGCCGGGCGAACTCCCTCGCCCCGAGTTTCTACCGGGAGCTGCGCAAAATCCGTTTTAGTCTTCTTCATTTACATTTTTATCGGCTCTTTCATTATTCGCCGTTTCAGATTTCACCTTTCATTCAGAATTCAATTTTGTACGTTTGACGCCGGTTAGGTCTGTAGGAGTTTTCTATCGGTTCTCCAGTGGGTGGATTTTCGATTATTTTTATTACGCATCAGGTTTTTCGTAGTTCACGCCTAATTCAGATTTTTGGATTATGTGAGTAGGGGGTCCGGTGCGGCCGAGCTGTCTATCCGTTTAATCGGTCCTTAACTCGGTTGTGCTATTCTCGTTCCTTTTTAGTGTTTTCTATTTTATTTTTTTCTGGCCTCAAAAATGAACCGATTTGAGCGTTCTTGGCCTTAAAATCTTTGTTTTACCTTGCAGAATATGTGGATATTTTTTATGTTCCGAAAACTTGGCGTATTTTTATTTTAGGCGAGTTTTAAAATTGGCATAGTGAGTTTTTTGACATTTTTGACCTAAACACCCTCAAAAGCAGTCAAAATATGATCAAATTGTGTCACACTTTTGCGTTTCAAAATATGGAAGTATGACGTGTTATCTACGCACCACTGGCTCGTTTGGAATCTCCCATATTGTTTTCATGTATGATATGACATTGTTATGTATGATAGGTATACCTACCTAATATTCACTAAAATATTTTGATTAATGTTTATACTTTTTTAAAGAAAATTACGTACCTAGATTTCTATTTTTTTGGTCATATTTAGGTCCATGTACGTGTATACTTATATATTTTTGAATATGTATATATTTTTTACTATTTACTTACCATGGCTGTGATATTTTTGTAAATGTCATTTGAATTTGATGGGGGGAAAGAGTAAGGTTGGATTGATGACCACCTGAACATGGCTCAAAATTCTACAAACATGGGGTTAAGGAAATGCATTGCTGTGATTGGTAGAGGTGGCGTTGGGGGCAAAGGAAACAGTTTTTTGGGTCTCCTGAAAAGTTGGGAAAACTGGTATAGCATGTTGCTGCTTAAACGACGATTTATTTTATTACCTAATTCAGATTTCATATATTTCATTTTCATAGTTACTTTATTAGGGTTAAGATTTTGTTATCAGGGGGTTATGGCGGTCTGATGTCCGTTCAAGTGACCACCGGCAAGAAATTTTTCGAATTTCAATATTCAGCTGTCCATCAACTGATGAGCGAATTCATAATTCATCAATGGTAGAAACATAGATTATGCAGTGCATTATGTTAGCTTAAATATTCACTAAGGGAAGCGCATGAATTATACGCCCCGGAAAATCAAAGGTTCCCTTGTTTTCACCTATTTTGATTATTCAGCCCGGACCGAAATGCTCAAAAGGCTCTCCGACTGCTGTAATGCATATTCCGCGCTGAAATGGAGAAAATGCAATCCAACTTTGGAATCGAGAGGAAATGGAGGTACCGTTCGTGAGGAACTAACCCTCGAATCGGTCCCGGGAGATAACTGGTTGGCTAGTCGTTCGCATTTAGCCTGGCTAGAGCCCGAGAGCTGTTCTAGGAGACCTATTGATCGTTAATCGGGCGAGAACTTCCTACGAGTTGTCTCACATAATAATATAGGTACGTATAATAGGTATAGCTCAAATAATAATATAGGTACGTATATAATAATTCCTCGCGGAAAGAGCAATAGTTTATTTTGATAATTTCGGACATTTCTCTCACCTATATTACCACGTCTGCTAAATATTATGCTATAGCGTCGCTCACCAAGTCGAACCGCCTATCTACAAAAACTCAACTTTTTAGAAGAGCAAATAAACTGATTCCTTCAATTTTGACCAGACTTGGAAAGGTGTAACCTTATTTTTTATTATTTTCTAGGCATTTTTCGATTTTTGCATTATTTTTCATTATTGGAAAATGTTTATGCCAGTTTTAAAATTTGCATAGTGAGTTTTTCATATTTTTGACCTTAACACCCTCAAAAGCAGTCAAAATATGATCAAATTGGGTCGAACTTTCACGTTTCAAAATATGGAAGTATTGTGTGTTATCTACGTGCCACTTATTTGACAGTCGATACGGGACCGTATTGGAGGAAACGCCCCTATGGTGGCGGCCAGGGAGGGCCGCCCAGGTGAAAGCGCTGGGCAAGACGCCTATGATCAACTATGATGAAAATTCTTAATACTTTCGCATATTTTGACACCCAAGTATTTCTGAAGAGATTGATGATTTAGTAGAGCACTAAGTGAATTGATAAACCAACCCTTAATGCATTAAATACAATACATTACGGCAGATTTTGCATATAAACATTTCTGGCTAGCCGTGATAGTGATGCCGACCATCGACCAAATCTTGCCGGAATTACTTGTAAATCGATCCTTATTCACTCGCACCCCCTCTCTCTCAACAAGTCGATTGAGGAATTTCAGATTGAAGAGGATTTGAGGAAAATTTCAGATTGAAGAAGATTTCAGATTGAAGAAAATTTCAGCTCTTCTTCAAACTGCAAATTGGAATAACCGGCCAAATTCGGCAGAAGCGAATCGATTGCGAGCCGATCTTGATTTATGGCCGGATGGCAACGATAGTGGACAGCGGACGGTAACCGTATCGTATTTTACGTTACAACGGAACTAGGAACGTAGAAATAGAACGGATCCAGCGGAGGAGGATACGGGGTGGAAAATACGGCGGGCGGCATCAGATACGGGGGTGGAGGCCTAGGGCACGAGACGGCTTGATGGATCGTTGTGCCGGGCCTGTGCAGCTGTGAAGAGATCGACTGGTGCCGCGCGGCGGGGGCGGCTCTGGATGCGGCGGTCGTACTATACGCGCGAAAGGGAGAAACCCCGGACGGCCTAAGGGTTGTGACATTGGCCCCCGCAAAGCGAGCCGGAGCAGGTCCGCCGCCCGAAAATCCCGATTTCCCCGTTTTCCAGGCCCGATTTCCCCGCTTTTCCGAGCATGGAATTGCGAGGGCATGCTGAAGTTCGTAGAAATGCGCGTTTATATTTTTCAGCGCTATGACATAAACGAACGCCATAGATAAAAACCCAACAACGATTAATTACTTTTCAATCAAAAACCAACTTGAAAAAATATCCAAATTCAACGATTCCAACAACTATTCCTAGCCCAAAAACGACCCACGACGACTTATCGATGGAAATTTTATTCTGAAAATAACGGGTACCTATTAGACGAGTACCGGGGGCCAATTCTGTAAACTCAAGGCAATATGTCTTTAAAAGTCGATAGCGATTTGCCATGGAAAATCTAATGACATATTGGTACCAAGACATATTGGTTCGATTTTGCAGAATAGGCCCCCAGTATCGATATACCTACCCACCCAAAGTCCGAAATCCGAACACCCAAACCGAAATCAAAACATGGTACATTAAATACGTATGCATACACCTTCCTAGTATAAATACTATTAGGTCATAATAATAGTATGTACTGATGGAACAAGACCAGAAAATAAAAATAAATACTCCCAAAACTCCAATAATTAAATTAATAAACATGACCTACCTAACATAAACCAACATACACATGTAGCATTTTCCGAGCCAAAGTGAGAATTTTCGAACTAAACCAAAAATTTTCTAAATTGAAATTGGAAAATTCTCAACTTGATTTGAAAAATGCTCGGATTTGAAAAATATTTTGTCATAATTGACAAAATCAATTTAAGAATTTTTGAAATCCAACTGAGCATTTTTCAAATCAAGTTGAGAATTTTCCAATTGACAATTGACAATTATTGTCAATTTCGACCTCGAAAAATGCCATAATATGGGCATCCAATCAATCTGAAATGGAAAATATAAGTTAAGTTTGATACCTACCTGAAGGAAATTTGTGGGCACCGGGAAAATTCCAATTGCAATCACCCCATTAAATTACAAATTGAAAACGAATCTCTCAAAAATCACAAGTGCCAACATTAACTCGATTTACCCGCCTGAGCGAAAAAATCCCATTAAAAATTATCCCGCTCCGATTTTACCAATTTTCCCATCGGCCGGAGGGAATTTTTCCCGCTCCGTCCCTCGACAATTTTCCACCCCCTCTCGCGGGGTAACTCCCGCACCGCGCCCCCATGTAGGGTAGGTCACGCGCAGGCCCAGGGGCGGCACAGCCGGCAACCGCCACGACCTGGCTCACCAGTGTTGCCCCAGTCACCTCAGCGCAGCCATCGGGCCGCAGACCGGTCTCGTTTCATTCTTCCTTTTTTCTCTTATCCGACAAACGTTTTTAAACTCTCCATAATAACAAAAAAACACGACAAATAATTAAAAAATTTAAATGAAAAATTTAGACGAATTTATCGTAAACTATACAAATTAAGGCCACGCGAACACGCCCAAACGTCGCATCGAAAAATTGTTAACAATTTAAATTTGAAATTTAGACATGAAAAATTAATATTTTCCAAACACGAATTGACGAAAGGCCTCAACACACAGATCCAATCCCCGTCCTGAGGAAAGGAGTAATTTATATATTCGTATAGGAAAATGGCAAAATAGGAATAGGAAGATGGACCGACGGGATAATACGTACGTATCCATTGCACCAGAACAAAGTAGACACCTGAATGTGTGTAGAGAAAAATTTTAGACGAGTTTTCATCAGATTTTTTATTATCCTTTTTGTATTTAGCTGTAGAACCCCTCACCTTATAAATTCTACTTCACCGTTTCTTCCTGCTTGACGGATTTTCAATTTCTTTACAATTTATTTTCCACTTTTAGATGAAAATGTCTTGGATGATTATAAAATAGCGATGGAAATCGGAATTTAAATTCGGTTTTAGACGTAAGAACACAATTTTCCGAGCGGCACAAATTTTTACTCGAATTATGGAAAATTTTCGGAATTTATAGCAAACGAAGGTTACCCAGACGTTTTACGAACGAGCTTTTTGAATTTATGCGGATATTTATATTAAATAAACGCTATTTATATAAATAAACACTCGGTCCCGTTTGAAATCAGTGCAATCTGACTAATTTTAGCCTGGAAGGGCCAGGAATGTTGGCAAGGAACTCTTTCAAAGGAAATATGGTGGAATGGGGAAATATGTTGGGATGGGGGTGGAGAAATAGGGGTGGATGTGGGAGGCCCAGACGTGCGTGGAGGAGCTCAACACAGGACGGAATGGGATGGTCCTGCTGGAGGGAGGCTCCTCCCTGGGATCCTAGGGTCCTGCCTGTAAGGGATAGGAGCCCAAAAACCAATATTTTAGTAGTATAAAAATTAAATTTTTTTTTAAACTCATGCTCGTAGTAGACATCGAAGTCCCAAAAACCAATAAGTAATACCGTACAAACATCATCAATTTCAAAAATTGACGTTTTTCAGGATTTTTGCGTACAAGAAATTTCAAAACTGTATTTCACATATTGGTTTTGGTGACAGGTTTTTTATTCCAAGAAGAATCTGGGGTTACAATCGTGTTCCCTTTTTCTCACAGGACTGCCAAACTGTGTGACGGTCTTGACCAAATTTTGCATTTTTTCAGTTTTTCCGTGATTTCTAATTTTGGGATTCGTAAAGCATCTCGCCATGTATATTTTCCAAAACTAGACCTTTTTACTTCCATATTTACAGAGTAAATGGAAGTATTGTGATCGTCCTAAAATCGAGAATCGGAACGGAGCTTCAGAAAAAACTTTTTCTTATACACATTTACTCAGAATCACTTCCTGAACAAGTGTCTGTGTGTCCGTTACGTCCGTTACGTCCGTTACGTCCGTTACGTCCGTTACGTCCGTCTGTCCGTCTGTCCGTCTGTCCGTCTGTGGTCATTTACAAAAAAGGCCATAACTCCCTCATTTCTCAACCTTTTTTCAAATTTCTTGAACTGAAATGTTTGTCTCGGCAAGACCTAACACCCTGTTTAATCGGAATTCGGATAACGCACAGTACTTCCAATATATTTGCATTTTTAGTGTTTTCTATTTTATTTTTTTCCGGCCACAAAAATGAACCGATTTGAGCGTTCTTGGTCTTAAAATCTTTGTTTTACCTTGCAGAATATGTGGATATTTTTTACATTCCGAAAATGTGGCGTTTTTTCATTTTGGGCGAATTTTAAAATTTTAATAGTGAATTTTTCGATATTTTTGGCCTAAACACCCTTAAAAGCAGTCAAAATATGATCAAATTGTGTCACAATTTTACGTTTCAAAATATGGAAGTATTGTGTGTTATCTACGCACCACTGGTTTTTACCAGTTTCAATTAGGGGAAAATCAAAGGTTAGTTTTTTGCCATGGCAAACCCCCAAATTGCAGTTTTTTCTGGAATCACCCAATATCCACTATTTTACAATCCATTTTATAAATGCCCTCAATATCATATATAATAATTATATATATTAATATATTTTACGTTATAATAATTATATTATTAACTTTTTTATTATAATAATATATATAATTATAATATATGATAATGAGGGTATTTATAAAATGGTATAATATATATTAGGTAATATATAATGATTATAATATAATCGAATATTATATGATATTGAAGCCATTTATAAAATGGGTTGTAAAATAGTAAATTTTGGGTTTCTATATTTCTTGGCTTTCTATATTTCTTCCGTCGAAAAAACTGTTTTAATTATTAAAAGAATTTTTTCGTCGGCAACGCGGTTTGGGGGTTTTTATGTAAAGGAGCACATAAAAAATCTGAATATCCTTCCATACTTCCTTAAACAATAAATGTTTCTAGTTTTTTTCTTGAAATTTTAATTTAATTTCTAAAATCTGTGTTTAATAGTAAAACTCCATATAGTCCAAATTTCGGCTGCGAATTGGACCAAATCTTTCATTGAATTTTTATTCCACTTTTTTCTGTCTAAAATTTGAAAAAAATCATTATCATCGAAGGGTGTCGAATTCTAAATTTTCCAGACCCTATGTATCCATTTTTGGAGAATAAAATTTGAATTGTTTTCAAAAGCGATCCGACAGCTGTTTCTCGCATCTTATAGAGTGTGCTGATCTAGGCATGTAAAAAATATATACTAGTGTAAGTTATATCGTAAATAACGTAATTTACCATTTAGTTAAATAATATCCTAATGCTCTAACATTCTAATCCTAATGCTATGTTTATTAGACTTATCACAAATGAATCTCCTACCGGAGAATTTGAAATTTTGAATTTAATTCTAATTAATTTTCATACTTAATGAAAAATCGAGTCGAAATTTAAATATCTGTTTAGCGGCGCATCAGCCACAATTATTCAACAATTCGCCACAAGCGTGGTGGTAATAATTCCTTACATTCCACATCCCTTTAGCATTCGCGGTATCCTGGAGCTGTTTACCATTGCAAATTATTCCCAAATATCCCAAACCGAATTGTCATGTGGTTCGGTTTTGAATAATCATCAATTCTCCGGTCAGTTTATCCGGGATCGGAGGGTGGACATGAAATTATTGGTCACTGGGGACCCAAAGGGGTAAAATGGGAGACGCAGTTTTGAATTTTCCATCTACCAGCTAATACAGAATCGCCGTTTATTCGAATATGCGCGAGTTATTCAAAAATTCGCTGCTAACAGGGGAATTTGTTTAATATTCGAAAAAAATTACCAAAAACATTAGTCATTTGTCGCAAACAGTATAATATAATATTATATTCAGAAGTTGGCCTGGCATCCAACAATTTGATGATTTTTCAAAAATTTGCCAAATGGTATTAAAAATTTGAGAGTTTCTCAAAGATTTGCTGATTAAAAAAAAGGCAAGTTACCAAACGATTTGCAGGTAGGTAATTCGAAAATTTGCTGGCTACTTAAAAATCAGCAGGTTTTCGAAGGTTCGATGGTTATCAAACATTCGCTATTTATTCGAAAATTGTTAAAGGGTATTCAAGAATTGGCGGGTTATTTCAAAATTGGCGAGTCATCCAACGTTATAGGTATTCGTGAATTTTCAAGTTGATTTTAAATTTGCCGATTTAAGAAGATCTTCTAGTAATCCGAATATTTTTTATATTCCGAAAATGTGGCGTTTTACCATTTTGGGCGAATTTTAAAATTTGAATAGTGAATTTTTTGAGATTTTCGACCTAAACACCCTTAAAAGCAGTCGAAATATGATCAAATTGTGCCTCAATATTACGTTTCAAAATATAGAAGTACTGTGTGTTATCTACGCACCACTGGTTCGACTTTTCATAATGAGGAACATGCATGAAAAACGAAATCCATTTTTTCCGCCAGAATGATGCTGTTTAGGATGCGAAAATGATGTAGTGATGGCCTACAACAAAAAAACAACATTTTTCCTGGTGAAAAACGCTAATGAAAAGTCCCCTTTTGAATGTGGCGGTTAACCGTATGACGTCACTGTGCGGACGTGACTGCACGTAGTTTCTTAACGTAACGGCAAAAAATCCGTTATCGTCGTCCTATCACAGCATACACGCATGAACTCGGATGAGGTTGCACTGGTGTTCACGGGAAGATGACATCACACTGTGTAACCTTGCAGCTGGCCATTTTCCCGCTCGACTTCAAATCTGCGATTTTCACTAAGCCTCCCTCCTCGTTTGATTACCTCTTTTCCGAACCGTCATCCACCATAACACCATTTTCGAAGCCTAACAAGGAATATTATGGCGAAAAAACAGTTTATTTTTTTTCATGCATGTTCCTCATTACGCTTCAATTTTTTCCAAAATTTTTTTTCTTCAAAAATTGTTTTTCTTTAGAAAATTGAGGTTTTTTCTAGTTTTTTTTTCTCGTGAAACTCATTTTTCATAAAAGGGTTTGACTGTTTTGCAGAGGGAATAAGAGAGGGAAACATTTTTTCGAATCCCGGCAAAGGTAGTTGTTGTCTCGGAAAGGAGATTCAATGGGGCCCCGTTTGGAAGCGATTCTTCCTCCAGGAGAAAATGGAGAGCGAGATAAGAATTCAGGTGAAGGAACGACGCCGGGCGGGCCTTTACCCCATGGGGTAGGGGGGTAACTCATATTTTTACCCCTTTTCGCGGAGTTAACATGGAGGCGGATCTTCCGCCTCGTCATCTGTGCCGTTCCGTTGGAGCTGACATCCGTCAAGTCTAACCGCCGGTGATCGCCGCAGTTACGGCGTCACAATGCGATGCCGTGTATCATCTTTATACCCTCTGACTTTTGCAGAGATGTCGGGGCAAAAAATGTCGGAAACGTTACCGACGTCCGGCTTATACGTAGGTACCTCGGTTATACGTATTACGTGCGTAGATAACGCCCAATACTTCCTTATTTTGAGAACATACGAAGGATTTCGAAAGGAATTTATTTTTAGCGGAATTTTCGAGGAGGAATTTACGTGGGACCAATTTTGAGGTGGGACCAGGAAGCCGGAGCTTCCTTCTACTGTTCTCAAGGAATTTGACCGGTTCCTCGGGTTGCAACCACGAAAAGATATTGATTCCGTTTCGACTAGTTTGAAGGATACTAGGATCAGAAATCATTTGGCATGCAAAAGTGATTAAATCGATGATTCGACCTCATCGAAAATGAGTTATTGGTATCCCTGGATTGGTTTTTCCCCGGGGAATCTGGTGGTACCACTGGTTTGCGCAAAGTCGGTAGAAAAAGCTGTCGGAAACCTTTTTAAGCAACACCGCTTCAGTTTTCTTAGGCCTAAAAATGGAAAATATCCATTTTTCCAACCGCTAAAGGATATCATCCTTTGTTACAATTCGAAAGCTCTCACGTTGGTTGGAAGCAGCTCCTCTTTTTGATTGTTATCAAACTTTTTATTACGTTTTTACTCAATGTTCTAAGCGATAATTCAATTAATTTGATTTTCATGAATACCAGGATTTTAGATTTCTTTTAGATTCTTTTTTTTTAAGATGATGCCGGTTTTTTGAATTTTACTCTGCCCTGGAGACGTAGGAAATCGCCAATTTTATCGGTTATGAAACTACCCCGAGAAAACCTGGAAATAATCTACGAAATATTAAAATTTTATGAGAAGGGTCGAGAAAATATTTCGAAATGTCAAACATTTGACTTCAAAACAGTTTTTGACCACAAAAATTTAATCCATTTTGACATTCAGGGGATGAAAAAATGCGGATACTTTCAACGAATCCAACTATCTCAAAAATGTTTCCAAACATGACTGAAGTCAAAATTGATCTAGTGTAACCCTCTTATATCGAAAAACGTGAAAATGAAGAAATATTTAACAATTGAAAAATACGAGTTGAATAAGTCAAATAATGTTGCTAATAAATTTTCGAAAAACGCCCTATCCTATGAAAAACAATTTGAAAAAAGTTTTTTGGCCCAACCAGCCTCCGATTCGGTCGAAAAAATCGACCAGGTCCAAAATTTCACCATCGACTGGTTCGAAAATTTCACCATCCGCCGTTACCGATATTCCGACGTCCATTACCCGAATATTCGAAATTCGATCTTTCCAACCCTATTTCCGTTTTGCGGAAACTCGGTACGCCACGATGCGGTGATTGGTGGTCGGGGCCTGGGATCCTCGCAAGCCATCGTATCCTTTAGCAGTTGATACATCACATCACTCAAGGCTGTGGTAAAACCCTTCGAAAACAACCCGAACCATCCCTCATTTCTCTGGCCGGGAAACTTCCCTATTCGCCGGTTATATCGTCAAATCGCTTTGTTTAGGCTTCTTCCTTATTCAGCAGCCCTTAAAGGCCTTCCGGGTAATGACGTTAATTAGGATAACTTGCTTTAAAGCGACCCCGCTCATCTCAGACCTCTAAGCGTCTGCCGAGTTCTGCTCAAGGTTATTTTGCCGTTATCCAAGTGCCAGATTAAAATAGTTTTTTGATTATGGCGATTTATCGAGGATTTTTATATTTATGAAATTTATCAAAAAATAACATGAAATGTATAATTTCGCCAAAAACAGTGAAATCCCCAAAATTTCCCAAAAAAGCCACGGTTTTTTGCACATTTTACTTTCTAGAGTAAAAACTATGGCAGCTGAATTTTTCTTCCAACGTAGGGCGGTAGGAGCATGATTTTTGTGCCAAATAGGACCAACTGCATTTCTGTACCATCAACATACAGTATACAGTATATATTATACAGTATACAGTATACAGTGTACAGTATACAGCATATATTATACAGTATACAGTATAGATTATACAGTGTACAGTATACAGTATATATTATACAGTATACAGTATACATTATACAGTGTACAGTATACAGTATACATTATACAGTGTACAGTATACAATGTACAGTATGCAGTATACAGTTTACAGTATACAGTATACAGTATACAGTATACAGTATACAGTATACAGTATACAGTATACAGTATACAGTATACAGTATACAGTATACATTATACATTATACAGTATACAGTATACAGTACCTGTACAGTATACAGTACCTATACAATATACAGTATACAGTATACAGTATACAGTATACAGTGTACAGTATACAGTACACAGTGTACAGTATACATTATACAGTATACAGTATACATTGTACAGTATACAGTATACAGTATACATTACACAGTATACAGTATACAGTATACAGTATACAGTATACAGTATACAGTATACAGTATACAGTATACAGTATACAGTATACAGTATACAGTATACAGTATACAGTATACAGTATACAGTATACAGTATACAGTATACAGTATACAGTATACAGTATACAGTATACAGTATACAGTATACAGTATACAGTATACAGTATACAGTATACAGTATACAGTATACAGTATACAGTATACAGTATACAGTATACAGTATACAGTATACAGTATACAGTATACAGTATACAGTATACAGTATACAGTATACAGTATACAGTATACAGTATACAGTATACAGTATACAGTATACAGTATACAGTATACAGTATACAGTATACAGTATACAGTATACAGTATACAGTATACAGTATACAGTATACAGTATACAGTATACAGTATACAGTATACAGTATACAGTATACAGTATACAGTATACAGTATACAGTATACAGTATACAGTATACAGTATACATTGTACAGTGTACAGTATACAGTATACATTGTACAGTGTACAGTATGCAGTATACAGTATACAGTGTACAGTATACAGTATACAGTGTACAGTATACAGTATACAGTATACAGTATACAGTATACAGTATACAGTATACAGTACCTATATAGTATAAAGTATACGGTATACAGTACCTATACAGTATACAGTATACAGTACCTATACAGTATAAAGTATACAGTATACAGTACCTATACAGTATACAGTGTACAGTATACAGTATACAGTATTCAGTATACAGAATACAGTATACAGTACTCAGTAAAGCGTTTTAATTCGCCTAGTTTCGCTCTGGAAGGTAAGAAATGCCAAAAACGCGCCTCTTTTGAAAACAACGACGCTTTTCCAGTTTTTGTTTGTTTGTTGGTCAAGACCCCAAGTCATTTATATATTCGGAATCAGCGTTAAATTTACTGTACGTCACCTAGAAAAAAAAAAATCGGCGGATTTTGATTCAGCACCCCAAAATACATACCGAGGTAACTATAGAATAATGTTTTTTTCCGAGTCGAGTGAAATTTACCTTTTTCGGTTAACCTGCCTCAATAACGAAATAACTGAAAAAGAGTTTCACGTTGAGGCTGGCATACCTAGCTTACCAAACAAGAAGCACGTCCCGGGTGAAATATCGGCAATTTTCTTCGACAGCGGACAACCGACGCAGGAAAGTCTCGGTGGATAAGTCAACAGCGAGCGGATGTCGCCGGCAGGTCAATGGAAGTCGGAGCTAAGTCCGGAGAGTCGGGGCCCCAATAAAAGAGGGAATGATAGATAAAGCGGTAGTTGGAAAAGAATAAAGTCGTGTTGGCACTGTAGAGTAGATGAGACCCGAGTATTGCTAACACAAATACAAACACATCCTACCTGGATGCGGTCTAAATGCAGGAACGCGGCTAACCGACTAAAGTTGCGATATTTTCGGAAATTCCAAAAAGCTTGGAAATTGAGGAATTCAAGACATTGGAGATCTAAGATTAGAGTCCTAAGAGTCCCGCGCGCGGTCCTGAGTGCCGCATTTTCAAATAAATGAATGTGAACATTATACCACGCGGATTTGAGCTTCTTCTATCCTTCTCGCTCCGCCACTTCATCCCACAGTCTGCAATCAATCAAATTGGTTGCCGTCAGTTTTGCGGCACAGCGGGCCGCATGCGGGAACACATCAGAACAGATTTTCGACAATGTCTTTTGAAGGTAAGAAAGTGCAAATTGTTCTTCTGGAATTTATCTTCTTATTATAGATTAGATATAATTAGAGTAATCTATAAAATTACGTAATCTATCCCTATGTAAATTGGATTGATTTTTGCTCTCCGTCCAGCTTTCTCCCAGTCCAACTCCCCCCAACTCAACTTTTCAAAATTTTCAGAAAATCATATGACTTGATGAGTTTGCATCAGTTAACCAGGAATTTTGAGTTTCTTCGACGTTTTTTGCGTTACCTAGTAATAAAATTGATATTTTTTAGTTTACCGGCCTAGGTACAGCAAGGTCTACTTGCAAGTCAAGCATCAGTAATAATAACAGTTTCGTAATAAGAACATAATATGTTTGTATTTGAGGTTAAAGAAGAGATGAATAAAATTATGAAAAAAATTCAGTTGTTTGTTTATTTATCCCTAACACGAAGTAATTCATTATAGTTAGATCAAACTTGTATATCAAGCATTTAGAAATTTCTGAAACGATAGACTCGTGTTGCGGTACCTACGGTGGACCGCGCGCGGGAATCATAGAATGGAAATCAGGCGCGGCGTCCAAAGGCATATCGTAAAATACCGAATGTATATCGAAGGCATAATTATTTCGATATTGACTGTTCATTGCGATACGAAAAATGTTTTCGTCCCTTCATGCCGGTGGCACATTATGGCATTGTTGTACGATTGGGAAATGACACCAAAATCACGCGCCATGTCCGATTGATGGCCATTCCTATGGCCAACCCGGGAAACTAATTTCGTTCGATGGGAAAATGTCAAAAGAAGGAAACTTCTGCCGGATAGGTCAACAAGTGAAACAGAGCACTGATGTCTTCCGGCAGGTCAATGGGAGTTGGAACTAGAAGGAGAGGGAATGGCAGATAAAACGGCGGAATGAAAAGGATAGAGCTTTAAGAGTGAGTGGGCCAGTAGTAACGAAGTGGAACACGAATACGACGACGTTCAACTCTTCCCTCCCCGAGTAGTTTTTCAATACGGGCTGGTAGGTTCTCCATCTTCATCTCGACCATCCAGCATGGCCATACTCCATGGTATCATCGTGACAAGAGGATAATATACTATGGCGAGCGGAGCTTTCCCGGCCCGAAAATGTTTCTTCACGCCCTCGACACACCCCTATCGTCTTTCTTCTTATAAAGTGGAGCCACATCCATATATTATTGTCTCCGGCGAAATAAAGCCTGTTGCTCTCTGCACGCGTACTACAACGGGGACTTTGCGAAAGAAGAACTTTTCCGCTGTTGCTTCCAATATTTATCACGCAAAGTTTGATGGACGAAATAACCGTCGGCGTATAATTTCTTGCGTCCCAAAACTACACGTAAAGGGAGAGCTGTAATTTGAAATTGAACGATTGAAGAGTTAATTACAACAACGACCAATTTCAAAAAAGCTGATTATCGGGAAAGCTACCAATTTAATGATGTGCTGCCGAGATGCCCTGAATTATTTTTTAAAATATTCAATCAATATTTTTCGGGGTATAGCAAGATAAGATGAGAAGGCCTCGAAGGAGGGACTTGAATTTTATTGCCCCAAATGTTGGACTATTGTGCGGAATGGTCGAAAAGGTGTAATGTAAGGATAAAGTGGAACTATATGATAACAGAGATGCGATGGTTAAATGAAACGAATGCGAGAATTGTTAGGAAACGACGAAAAAGAAGGAAAATTATTTTCCTCGACAATTTATGAAGGAATTTAACTTTTTTCTGAGTGAATTGAACAGATGGATAGGTATATAGAATAAATTATGAGTATTGAACAGGAAATTAACGTTTCTAATAGGTAAAATTAAATATCTAACCAAATATTGCGATATAAAACATCGGAATCTTGGTGCCTAACCACCGAATTTTACTTGTTTAATCAAATATTTGCATTTTTGATAGGCGATCCTTTCTTGAGGTACCTGTGAAGCAGGGTTTCGATTTCAAACAGCTAGTGCAAAATCCGAAGTTCAAAAAATGAAATTTCGTAACCTTACAGAAGCTGTGGATCAATTTCTGAATAATTTCTTTCACATGACCACTCAAATCACCACATTTACTTCGATTAAGAAGCTCTTTTTCGATTTTAATTAGTTTCAGAACTTTTGTTTATTTAAGACCTACGGCTCTTCAGGACCTGAAGTAGACTGATACTTTTATAGAACATCGGAACTTGAATGAGAGGATTTTATTTTCAAAATTTACCGATTTGAGTGTCCAACGTCTCGAAATGTTAGACTTGAACCGTATTATTGTGCTAGACGGGTATGAAAATTGGCAAAGCGCATTTTTTAGATTTTTGAATCTATCAGCCATACATAAGTTCAAATATTTGGCCCCAAAAATTTACCTAATCTAATTTTGACCTAATCTAGTTTAATTTCTACCTAATTCTACGTTATCTAATACTGAAGTACCCTGTGCAAACCGAAATATTCTCTCTTCTTCATCTCGCAGTGTTGCCAAAGTGCGGCCGTCACAAACCCCTGAGGCAACGTCAAAAAATCCCCAAATCCCCCCAAATGTGAAAAAATCCCCGAAAAACCAAAAAGGTGGGGACAAATTAAAAATATTCTTTTCACATAAAACATACCTAATTCCATATCATACAACTACAATTAGTACCTAAAACAATTAACTATTTAATACTCATTCTTTCTGACTACCCTTTCTGATCAGTAGAGTCAACATTTGTCTCTCTAACTTCCACAAAAACCCCCAAAAAATGTCACCCCCAAAATCCCCCTCTGGCGATGAAAAATCCCCAAATTTGGGGGGAAAACCCCCAACTTGGCAACACTGTCATCTCGTCAAGCTCGATTTCAACTTTCATCCGCCTGCAAATTGTTGTTGTGTATGTAGTATGTGTGTAGTATCCCTTTTTGGCCGGATCTTCCGCTCGTGAATCAGAAAGGACGTGATCGGCTTTTAGGGGAATAATTGATTGCATCTCATGACGGCGCTTCCTCTCCAGCCGAAAAAGCTTTAAACGAAAGAGAAATCGTTTTCCACGGATGAATTATTGATAGCTCGTGCATCGACGCCGTTAGCCGAAGAATACGAGGACCCGAGATGCTCGGAATGTTAACTGGCCGTTATTCTCTGTTTTTCTCCCTTCCAGTTATAAAAGTCTTGTTCGAGTCGGGATAAATAGCTTAGGTACATAAATATTGTTAAGTACGATCAGGCTAGTTTCTACAAGTAGAGCTCTTCGAGGGGGTTAGCTGTTTCAAAAAATATAAAATAAAAGTATAGGAAAAAATTAGATTTAACGAACATTTTCGTTTTTATGGTGCACGTTCGGCCATTATAAGCCCACCATTTTAATTTTCAGTCCGGAATTAAGTTTGGTTGAATTAGTTGGGTTTTGGTGATTGAAAACTGGTTTGACGACCAATAACATCAGGTAGATAGCACACGGTGGCAGATAGAGTGGTGGTCGCAGATTTCAGGTTGCGTTTTTTTGGGTTTTGAGCGACTTCTCGCGGATTTTTGGAAAAACAAAGTAGTTCAGCGCACGGAGCGCAAGATTTTGCATTAAAATATGTATCGAACTCATTTTCGCCAAAATGTTGGATAGCACATGTTGGAGATTAAGCGACGATATATGAAGAGATTAAAAAGTAGAATAGATCCATCCATTAATTTTGATGCTAAGAACCGGGAAAATCCACAATTTCTTCGCCGGTGGTCTGAACTGAGCCATCAACCGAAAGAACCAACGTTGCATTGTGAGAATAATCTATTCTGTGGACACTGGTTTATTGATTCGGAGAAAAAGCCAGAACAGAAGAGAGGTGTGCCCGTTAAGAGGCCGACTCTATTGAGTTTTAGGCTCAACAAAGCTTGTTGCTTGAGCATTGATTTTGCCTCCCCGACTGTCTGACCTTTCAACCCCCTTGAGGATTATTTCGCCAACGGACGAGCAACACTATCTTTAAGTTCCTCGGCCGCGAAAGAATAGTTTTCTTAAGGTTTATTCCGGAGGATTTGGGATATTAGAGGGAAAGACCGGATTTCTAGCTGGAAAAATTGCGCATTGAGGTGGCCCAGTATCGTGAAAAGTAACTTGAAACTTTTCCTAGCATCGAGCTCGTATTGCTATAACGAATTAGTACAGATTCTTCGAAATAGGCTGAAAGCTGAATATTCTCGAGTACGATATTTGAAAAGTTATAAATTTCAATGATTGCGTACTTACTTGTAATTCAAACCAAATTGTACCCCAAATTCGTGGGATAATAAAAAACATTATTATACCGCTGGGAAGCTGACAGTTTAGACCAGTATTCTCTGGAATGTGAGCGAGAGTTTTCCATTGTTTTCTAGCCCTGATCAAACGTTGAAAAATGGTAATTTTTAAAAATTGAAAAATTTTCGAGAATGGAATAATTTTTTTGTTTGGTTAATTTGACGTCAGAACGCTGCAAATACCGTAAGATTATTGGAAATTTAACTGTCTTTCCAACGGTACTCTAGTTTTAGCGATAACTCCAATATTTGAGGGACTTATGGCCATTTTACTGATGCCAAGCCGAAAACACGAAAAAACTTTGAAGCGATGAGAGCGTACATTTTCTGGGGCATACAGTTGGACAAAAATTGTAGCAAATTAAATTAAAAACCATCCCTTCAAGGTGGACAATCTTAAAGGTGAACACCCAGTATAACTGCAAAATTTCTATAACTGCCATCAGGAAACCAATATTTACAAAAATAGCGATAGCCTCCTTATTTCTCAACCTTTTTTCAAATTTCTTGAACTGAAATGTTTGTCTCAGCAAGACCTAACACCCTGTTTTATCGAAATTTGAATAACTCTCAGTACTTTCGATATATTTGCATTTTTAGCGTTTTCTATTTTTTTCCGGCCACAAAAATGAACCGATTTTTAGCGTTTTTGGTCTTAAAATCTTTGTTCTACCTTGCAGAATATCTGGATATTTTTTTAAATCCGAAAACCTGGCGTATTTATATTTTAGGCGAGTTGTAAAATTTGCATACCTAGTATGTTTTTTGATATTTTTGACCTAAACACCCTCCAAATCAATTAAAATATAGTCAAATTGTGTCATACTCTTATGTTTCAAAGTATGGAAGTATTGTGTGTTATATACGCACCACTGGTTAATAAATTGTCTCATATACCATTCGCGATTGTTCCATAATGTTATGGTCTCAGTTCACCCCCTGGGTTTAAGGGCAGGAGCCGCCACTTTCCTCAAACGAGCGTGAGATGAATTTCATTCATGGTCAGCTCAGTTTCGGATAGGGGTCGGTCGAGGTCGGTCTCAATTCAAAGGGTTCGCCATCGTCGGCTAATTCGTTTCAACGTAACTTTGTTTACCGGAGCCGAATCGCCGGGGTGTGCGGGCCCGAGCTGAATCCCGACCCGAACTAGCACGCAGGTGTTAAATTAATAACAAGACCTTGCATTGTTTATGGTCGGCAGGGCGATGAAAGGGGTCGCGAGCCCCTGGGAATTCCTGGGACCATGAACGGGAGCTTGCGAATCGCAGATAGGGCCGACCGCAGTCTGAGTCCTCTCCGCTTTTCCGACGGGGAAATCTCTGCCAAGTCGCAACTCCGCTCTCGATCCGAAGTCACCCGTGTCAATTCGGGGCTTGCAAAATTGAACAATTATTCTACGGTGTATCGTACACAATTTTTCACACAAAAATAGTTTAAAAGAACTTTATAAAACCGACTCACAAAAGACGTATGAAAAACTTGAATTTAACGAGCGAAAATTCAGATAAATAAAGCTTAATAAGCTCTCTTCTTCAATGACGTTATGTTCGTATGTACCTATATGGTTGATTCCCAAATAACTGTCAATATCTTGTCCCTGGGCAATAATACCCTACTCAGACATGTTTGAATTTTTTTCCAATTTTTTCCAGTAAATAATAGGTGTGTTACCATGAAATAAGAACGCTACCTGTTGGCTTAGGGGTGAAACCCATCGCAAACATACTAATTGTGTAACGCTCCATGGCTGTCCCCGCCCACGATTTTCTAACTTAAAAATTCCTGGAAATGTCCTATGACATTCTAGAAACAAAAAGGCGACTGTTTTGCGGTAAGAGATTGTGATGGAGTGTGTGATGAAGATTTCAGCTCAAAAACCCGCGCAGTGTGCTGTCAGTGATATCACAAAGTCAGTGTTTCGTTTCTGTGTAACAACCGTGGACTTTTTAAACGGTACACATTTCCCATGTCGGGATATTTTGATGGGAGCAATGGAGAAAGGAGGTGGCAACCCTGGTGTAACCCTCCATGGATTCTAAATTTTCAAATTCAATTAAAAACTCAAAGATTATAATTCCGACCTTTTTCATGATTTTTTTCAGTCTTAGGAAGGTCCTGGGAGCATGCAGGAATTTTTTCAAGATTTTTCAAAGAGGTGAAATTTTAATTTTTTTCCAAATTGAAAATTGACAGTTATTTGGGAATCAACCATATACAACATATAGGTACGCTACCAGGGTATTTTGCTGTCAGCAGATCAAGGGTATTTTCTGCTGTAAAAACTACCTCCTTCGCCGAGATTTCGACGTATTATAATATCTTCATCAGGGCCTATAAACAATGCAAACAACTCAGGGTATTTTAGCTCGATAAAAATGCTCCCGCCCTGACATAATGTCAAAATTTTGATTTCTTGTTCGTACCTGATACTCGTAATCTCTTGGAGGTGCCACTGGATAACCCAATTTTCCACCTGAGGTCGGAATTTCCCATCATTCCCACAAATGGCTCATTGACGTTGGTTTTTGCCTCTCTAAAAAATCGTCCTCTTCTTTACAGAGCCTAGGTGAAAAACTGTGCAAGTGCAGGACAGAAAAGTCAACCCAATCAAGAATACAATCTAGCGGAGTTGCCGTTGTAGCTGAAAGGGGCAGGAAAGGAGAAAGTATTTTTCCTGGGGAGCCAAAGTAGAGAATTGAAGCCAAAGGGGCCAGTTCAACGAAAAACCTCTCGACGGAGGGTTGGAAGGGTGGAAGAGCTGATTGGTTCTAATGACCGCGTAAAACCGCTGAGGGCTGAAAAGATTTTTTCTCTCCCTCGCACGCGTTTTTCTCGCGATGCCTTCCCTCTCCTTCTGGGCCTTGTGCTAGTCAAGTCACAGAGGGCCGGCGTACTATCGGCGTACGAGCGTACAGGCGTAGTAACGCTGAAAGCCGATTAGATTCGCACGAAACAAAACCCGTAAGTCCTTGCATGGAATAGACTACAATACGTCATTTCCATAGGGAATACATCCATCCTCTGTCCATTATGTAAAAACTTGGTGGCGCTTAACATGGAAAAATAAATATAAATTCATAAAATTAAACCAGTGGTGCGTAGATAACACACAATACTTCCATATTGTGAATCGTAAAAGTGTGACGCAATTTGATCATGTTTTGACTGCTTTTGAGGGTGTTTAGGTCAAAAATATCAAAAAACTCACTATGCAAATTTTAAAACTCGCCTAAAACAAGAACACGCCAAGTTGTCGGAACATAAAAAAAAATTTCGCATATTTTGCAAGGTAAAACAAAGATTTTAGGACCAAGAACGCTCAAATCGGTTCATTTTTGTGGCCGGAAAAAATAAAATAGAAAACACTTACATTATATTGGAAGTACTGTGAGTTATACAAATTCCGATTAAACAAGGTACCTATTAGGTCTTGTCTAGACTAACATTTAAGTTCATGAAATTTGAAGAAAGGTTGAGAATCGAGGGAGCTTTGGCCATTTTTGGAAAGACGAATAGACGGACATACGGACACACAAACACTTGTTCGGATAGTGATTCTGAGTAAATGTGTATTTATACTTACAAGTAAAAGTTTCTTCTGAAGCTCCGATCCGATTCTCCGATTTTAGGCCGATTTCAATAATTCCATTTACTCTGTAAATATTTAAGTAAAAATAGAAAGCAACGTACCCAGTAGAAAGTTAAAATTTAACGTTAATTTTATTTAATAAAACGTAAACTCGATTTTTCAAGCATTGATGTACTACCTGCCCATTTGGGAAATTAGGTTTTCTTTTCAGCCCATCAAATCATCGATGCCTGGCGGTCAGATGATCATTTGGTTAATTTTTTGATTGATTTTCGCGTAATTGACTGTTTTTACCGTCGCTTTTGCGGTTTTGATTAATTTCTCATACTGATTGGTCATTGCGAAGTTGTCCAATAGCCGAAGTTTTCAAAAATGGCAGCCGTGTGATGCAGTAGGGTATGTAGCATGTATCCTACTTGGTGGCCATCGGTGATAACTTTTGTCCATCATAAACTTCTGAGATATCGGCATAGTTTTTTAGTCCAATTGTGTTATTTTAAAAAATATGCGTGACCAGTATTGGCCTGATGCGTGTGTCGATTCGGACTGAAGAGGGAACTTTGTCTTTGGAATGCTCGTTATCGCAAAGTCAAAGAAATATCTGCCATACAGCTCCGATAATTAATGAGTCGACTATTTTCGAGTTATCTTGAAAAATTTTACATACTTGCAAATGTGCCATAGGATAATAATAGCAAAAATAAATAAAAATTAAGCGATAAAAACTCGAACTTTGTCAACTTTTACTCTGGCAAAAGTTCAACAGCATTCTCGTTCGACTTTTAATGGATTTCCCCAATTTCGCCGCCCCATCTTTACCTCAGGATAACAACATCCTCGTTCGAGATTCATGTATAGGAGGTTACATAATAAATGGGAAACTCCGCTCCGGGTATATCTTTCAAAGTAATAACGACAGCGAGTGGATGAATCTCTCTGAAGAAGGAAGGACAAGAAGCCAGACTCGAATAGAGACCCATCCAGCGAGTGTTGATTGAAAGCAACACCTCCCCTCTCTGCCAGGTGCTTTTCAAAAGGTTTCTTCTTCAGCTTTTGAAATTAAAAGCGAAACAATGTCATCCTAGTTCCAGCGCACCCTATTTTATGAAACTTCTTCCCGACTAAATTTCGCCCTGGCTACCTGCTTGGAAATTATTCCGGGGAAGGCAGTAATTCTCCGCCAGGGGGTGGAAAGTTTGGAATGAATTACCAACTGTTTTTCTCCCGAGAATATATTATTATTGTCACTTCGAGTGCGGCAGTAACTCGAATCGCCGCAAATAATCTGCGGCTAAGTGAGATCGGATTGGGGTAAAAAGAAAATAGGCAGCGTTTTGTAATAATAACTATACTCTAAATATAAAACCAGCTTCATTGGACTGTATTATTCTTATAAACAATATTTAACAGTTTAACTCTTTATCGTATGGAAGGAGCTTTGATTCTTTCCGAAGTTAAAGATGCTTTCACCGATTTTGTATCTTTCTTCTCTCGCAGTGATATCCCTCTCGTCAGGTGAACATGGGCGAAAGAGAAGGGTAAGGCGAAAAGGCGTTTTAGGTCAGCATCGAGCGAACGAAGGCTGAGGGCCTGTTCAGTTCGTCGGAAGCCAAGAAGAAGCTAAAAAAGGGCTGTTTGCTTAAAAAGAACTTTTCCTCTTCCTTTTCCTTTTCCTTCTTAGCCCAAGACGAGATAACCCTTTCCCTATTTCGCTCTATCCTCCGCCCTCTTTTCGAAACAGAATATTCGAAACGGAACTTCTTCCCGCAACAAAGTTAGAACTAACCCAATCGGGAAAAGTGGCGATCAGGTGATTTACGTGTATTGCAGGCACAACTTGTTGTGTTGGCAAAAACTGGATGCGGCACGACAGATGCTGAACAATCTGTTACAATCTAGACAACATCGGTTCGTTCGTAGAGCGGCCCCGGGTGAAGTGCGCAGGTTCGGCGTCCTTTTTTGGACTAGTTTAGACCTGGGTTTTCAAGGATTTTTCTCCCATTATAGGTTCTGAACTGCCACCCCATTCCCGTTTTTTTCCCAAATGCCACCCCATTCCCGTTTTTTTGCCCAACTGCCACCCCACTCCCGTTTTTTCACCCAACTGCCACCCCATTCCCGTTTCTTCACCCTACTGCCACCCCATTCCCGGTTTTTACCCTACTGCCACCCCATTCCCGGTTTTTACCCAGCTGCCAACCCATTCCCGTTTTTTTTACGCAACTGCCACCCCGTTCCCGGTTTTTACCCAACTGCCACCCCATTCCCGGATTTACCCTACTGCCACCCCTTCCCGGTTTTTACCCAACTGCCACCCCATTCCCGTTTTTTACCCAACTGCCACCCCATTCCCGTTTTTCACCCAACTGCCACCCCATTCCCGTTTTTTTACCCAACTGCCACCCCATTCCCGTTTTCCTATCCAACTGCCACCCCATTCCCGTTTTTTCACCCAACTGCCACCCCATTCCCCGTTTTTACCCAACTGCCACCCCATTCCCGTTTTTTCACGCAACTGCCACCCCATTCCCGGTTTTTACCCAGCTGCCACCCCATTCCCGTTTTTTACGCAACTGCCACCCCGTTCCCGGTTTTTACCCAACTGCCACCCCATTCCCGGTTTTTACCCAACTGCCACCCCATTCCCGGTTTTTACCCAACTGCCACCCCATTCCCGTATTCTCACCCAACTGCCACCCCATTCCCGTTTTTTTCACCCAACTGCCACCCCATTCCCGTTTTTTACCCAACTGCCACCCCGTTCCCGGTTTTTACCCAACTGCCACCCCATTCCCGGCTTTTACCCAACTGCCACCCCATTCCCGTATTCTCACCCAACTGCCACCCCGTTCCCGGTTTTTACCCAGCTGCCACCCCATTCCCGTTTTTTCACGCAACTGCCACCCCATTTCCGTTTTCCTATCCAACTGCCACCCCATTCCCCGTTTTTACCCAACTGCCACCCCATTCATGTTTTTTGACCCATCTGCCACTCCATTTCCGTTTTTTCTCCCAACTGCCACCCGGGGTTTGACTCTGCCGTTAACTAACTCCAATGGTGGATCTCATTAACCTCAGATTTGAGTTAATTGCTCTTGGTAGCTTTATTTACTTATGTAACTCGGGCAGACGCAAATTGAATCTTCAGCAGCAATGAAAAATGGTAATACCTATCCAACATTGTGAAAGCAAAGCCGTTTAAAGAACGGGGGAAGGGAAGTTGCGTACTTTCCAGACATTTTCAGTTGCAATGATAGCTATTAATCTTTCGGCCCGGTTACGGTATTTTGTTATTGCTTCCACGGTGGTCGATATGAATTTCCAATCCTCAACAATAAGCAGAGAGGCAGTCCCCCTCGTTATTGCTTTCCGGCCAATATGGGAAACATTTCTCCGAGTGGTGAATCGATGCTCTGGGGTGTACGAAACTCAGCCTATACAGGAGAAGAATGAAAATTTACCCGTTCGCATTTGTTGACAATTGTTTTCACTCCTACAGTAGAAAACAGCTATTCACGCCAGTTGAGATTGGCAAGCGTTTAATTAAATTTGACGTTGAATGATTAAATTCAGATTATCACGTTTCCTTGCGGACAGAGTCGAACAAACTCGCAGCAATGAACTTCATAACCCAGACTGATAGGGAAAAAGTTTTTGGTTAATTAGCGCTGCCATTATCTTCTCCGGGCTTTCGGACGAAGTTATAGTCCAAGCTGAGCAAGAAGCAGAACGTTTTGATGAACTCAACGCAGAGAGATGATTAATAAGGCGGGCCTTAAAGAAGTCTCGAAAGTTCGATCGAAAAAGCACGCGGAAAAAGGAGTTTCCTCCCGCCTTTGTGGTTACTTTGGTTTCGAAACCCTTCTGGAAAAAAAGTGGCAGCGATGGGAAAGACGGGAAAAATTCGAGGGGTCGGAATAATGTAAAACTACCTAGTTCCGTAGGTGGCGGGTAGATTAAAAAGTAAACTTCAAACGACGCTTGATCTACCAACTCCGCGGAAGGAAAAACTTTCATGATCATGGCAGCGGCGGACTCGGCCTTATAACTGGGAATTTTATCTATCAACGTCCCTCGGCCAAGTTGGCAGACTGATCATGAGTTTTTATTGAAAGTTAAAATTAAACGGCCCCTATTTTATTAACTAAATGCCCCACCCTGTTTTTCAGCTATTGATCCCGCTCGATAAAAATGGAAAACCTCCTCGGACGGTGATAACGCCTTGAGAGAGTGGCTGAATAAATATGTTTTTTACAATCCGGTAGAAAGAGATCACCGATTAAAATGGTGTTCCGATTATCGAGCAGTCATGAAATAGAAAATTTGTATTTAATACAGTCGTGTACGACTACACATAGAGCAGTGAGGGAGTCTTATTTTCAAATTATCCTTCTAATCGGAAAGTCGGACTAGCTGGCCATCACCTTCTCAATACGACCGTCTGCTTGACCGTGTGATGAAGAAATGATTAGCAAATTGCTCCAAGACCCCAGCCAAAAGACATGCCAATTTTACCAGGACCAATCTTAGCTATGGTGTTACCAGCATTTATTGCACATCTACTCAACAAACACCGATTGGCAACGTCTGGTCGATCTTGGCTGACACTGATGGCCAACACATCCATAACAATTACGCAAAATTGGGCCAGGTACACTTTTAATGCTTCTCGATATTTGACAGCTGAACGTCCGACAAACGATGGCAACAAAACCGGCGGCTTTATCGACTGAATAGTATGGCCTGCACTCGGCCTCAATTGGAAAATCCATCGGGCCAGAAAAGGTAAAACGTTAGTGATCAATAAACGACCTCAACAGACGAAAAACGCCGCCGAAACACAATAGCTAAAACGGATGATGACCTGAGTGTAAGGTAGTGTCGGAAAGGGGTAGCCCGCCCCTGTATTGCCATGGGACAATTGATACGGCTCAAGTAATCAAGTTTGTTGTGCCAGGAGCATAGAAGGGAAAATGCAGGGCGGAAGGTGGTACAAATAGCTGTCACCGACAGAAGATGCTCCTATCGGGCCTCCGGGCAGGGGGGGCTAGTAGTTGGGAATACTAGCGGATAGTTGTAAGGCTGTCACTGGGCACTCGGGGGTGGCACATTGCACGAATACCACCCCTTGACGATCAATCGGACGATGAAATAAATTTACCCATTGTCAATCATCGGTCAAGCTCAAATCTCGATTGACGACCGGACGTTCTTCATTCTACAAATGGCAGAAGCACTGAAATGACTCTCCTTATTCCCCAGTATGGAAATGTATTATATTTCAGCTGGACTGGACTAGCCATTTATTTGCATCAAATGCATTTGTTTGCGGCAAAAAAACATTTATTTGCGATTACGAACAATATTGCTTGTTTAGCGTAGAAGTCAAATAGTGTACCAAAAATACAAACTGTCCATGGGGCCATCGGAAGTGAGGAAATGGCCTTTGCACTGTCATCCTGCTTATACAGCACCCGTGGCCTTAACTAGGATGTCTATTGGGGTGACTCCTTCCCTCAAGTCCAGGGGGTGCACTGAGTCCAACATTCTGGAACAATCGCAAATGGAATGTAGGATAATTTATTAAAAACAGTGTGCTTTCCTCAGCCAAAAATCCATTCCAACTAATGCGAATGAATAGGAGAGAAGAGCAAACGCATGGTGCAACCAAACCCAAAACAAATCAGTATTTGAGCTGATAAGATAAGATAAGATAATCCTACCGCAATATTCCTACCGCATTCTACCGGCACTGCACGACGTTTGCTCCTGGACAATAGGTCGAGGATTCTGTCTAGCTCACTAAAACACTTAAAAAACACAGTAGGGTCAAGTGGGGTAATTATGAACAAATTGCAACAATTTTACAAACTGACAGCTCTCAGAAGTACCTAGTCCATGTAAAAACCTGGAAACCTCTCTAAAACAATCGGTTTACATCCCTAATACATTGTGAGACAGTTTTTGAATTTTTTTGACTGCTGTATGGTCTTTGAAATCCACTGTTCATAATTACCCCTTCTGTTCATAATTATCCCATAGGGTATGGGGTAATTATGAACAGCGATTTTGACGTTTAAAAGAGGTGTTCAAAAGGTTACATTTGATTCATTTCACACTGTTACATGTGACAGTTAGCACGAACTTGTTACACTAGGCGTATGAGATGCAAAAGACGATGCTCATAATTACCCCATAGCATAGTTCACAATTACCCCAAGATCCAAATAAATCAAGTCAATATACTTACATACTCCCAAAATATCATAATTCAAACGAAAATCACCTAGTTTGTACCATTTCATTGCTAAAAATGGACGAGAAGTGCAAAAAAACTCTCAGAAAAAAATGTTCATAATTACCCCATACCCAAAAAAGTATGGGGTAATTATGAACACCTTCTGTAAGTCACTGAGAACGAGATATGGCAAAACTTGAGTGAAATCCTGTTGAAGGAACAATTAACGCATGTAAAAATATTGAAAACAATAACTTAACACAATTTTTTCAGCCAGAAGAGGGAAGAACCTCAAACACTAAAAAACTGTTTCACAAACTTTTTAATAAGGTTTTTGATAAACACGTAAATGGCGTCATCGGCGTTGCCAAATTGGAGGAAAAAAAGTCGTAACCTATCAATGAGAGAATGAACATTCGATTGCTACATCTTTTTGATTTTTCCATTGCTCACAGGAGCGCAAACATACTTTGTTCTTAATTACCCCATGTTCATAATTACCCCACTTGACCCTACCACTAACGCCGTAGTCTATCGTAAGCGCCAACCATCCTTGAGCATCCAACGAAAATGCACGTCTTCTTCTTTCTCATGCCTCGCCCTCTCCTTCACTAGTCCCGAGGCTTTGCCTGACGATTTTGTTGTTGTTTTTCAGAGACGATTAATGGTAAAGAGTTGAGGAAAGTGTGACAGTAATAAATTTATTATTATGTAGGCAGGTCGCTTTTTTTTCTTTCTCATTTTGGCCAGGGGGTACAGATGCTCCTGCCAATAGCCACCCCTGATGTCTATAGTAGTTTTAGGGCGTGATGTGGCTAACCCCCGGGCCCAACCTTTTCCTATACCTGGCCAGGCTATCAATCAGTTTCAACTGCAGCAGTCGATCGACCTGAACAGATCCTCCGCCAAGGCTCTGCCGGGTCTGAAGGCCACCTCGAGGCCCAACTGATGAGTCTGGTTGGAGATGAAGAGCTTATCGCTTATCTTCGGAGACGGGAGTGGCTGTGTGCCCTCGTTATTATTGTTGTTTCCACTGATCGCTCGTCAGACTATATCTCGCAAACCCACTCGCCTTATGCCACATCGCTTGAATGGCTCGACCCGGCCAATAGCCAGAGATTGATCGTATCGTATTCATCGTCCCATAATTCTTCTCGAGCCGAAAGGACGCATAGAAAAGCTCGAATCAATATCGGTTGGTAGGTACCTCGCTGAAAAAGATGAGACCCGGGTGATTCGTCAAAGATTTATTTTTCAAGATTTCTACGTCAATATTTGCGAAAATAATGAAAATGGGTAATTTCTCGAAATGAAATAGGAATCGTATCGTAGGTCCAAGGAGCTGATTGTTGTGTCTTTCTAGGCAGTTTTGTAGAAAATGCTTTCTCAACAATAATATGCGACAACATGGAAAAACCAACACCAATTCAAACCCTCAGGAAATTAATAATTCGACAGACGGTCGCCTGGTAGTCTACCGGTTAAGACATCCGCTTGTGGAGCAAGGGGTCTCAGGATCACACCTTGCATCACTTTTTCTCACTCAAATTTTTCTTTCGGTACAAATAGATCAGGTAGGATAAGATTTGTCAATTAATGAGGTATTATTATAGTTATTCCCGTTTTTCGCTCTTCTCACGCTGAAATTCCGCTTTGCGAAATCAATGGACCGACTACGCGCCTTAGCTGTGCACAGTTCGTTATTGCACTGTTCGAGCTCTTTATCCCACAAGACTTGACTGTATTTCTCTACGGTTCCCATCTCAGTTGCCTTTGCTTTGCCTCTTTGAGTCCCTCGCAAGATTGCACGAATAGAAAGACGGCGTTCTCGATTCAAGATACTGTCACACATTCCGTTAACATTCTTTCTCTAATTCTCCCGGGGCAAAGTTTTATATCGTACCTCGTACTAGGCGAGTATATGATGCGATAGAACGTACTTTTCGCAAAGAGATTCAAAACTCGTTTTTTTCAACTTTCTAGAAATTTATACAAACAAATATCGAGCAAAATCCGATTTTATTTGAATTACACTCATTATTATCTGAAACACGAATACCTACTTAATACTCATTTATTTATATTTTTTATTTATTCGCTGATAGATTCAATACAAATTGAATTTCGTATGTTTTTATATTGGCGTGAAAAATACGCAGATATTTTCCGTTTCTAGGTGGGGGTTTTCAATCGGGGCAGTACCATACCCAGGTAGGTATGTTTTCATGAACTTACAGTCATAGCATCAGCCACGTAATTCGAAATATTAGCAAAAATATGCCTACTGATAACAGCAGCAGCCTTTTATAACGAAATTATTCTTCCGGCCGTGATTGTTGAAACAATGGCTGCCTATCGCTCTGATTGGAACTTCAAATTCGGAAAGATAATAATAACAAACGGAGGATAATAAACCTCGTCAGTCACTTTTCGAGAATTAGTTCGCCGCTATCATTCAAGTCACGCGAGCTTTATGCATGAACCTGGCGAATTTACATTCTCGAAAATAGCACCGTAGTAAGTCTTCGTTAAATTAGCTTCTTCATCCACATCAATTTGCATTGGCTAAATCTATTCAGATGCAAATTGGACAAGAATAAAAATAGCGACCAGAAATCATTTTATCGTTGAGCCAGAAACAGGCTATGCCTCGCATCACATAGGCGTTCGGCTGTTTTCCAATCGACGATGAAACATGAAATTGAAAAATAATTTATTGAACCAATGAATGCGTAAAAATTTCCTTGGAGTATTGCCAGGCCTGTACACAGCCATGCCCCTCCAAACCAAGTCAAACTAGCGAAGACATAGAAACTCAAACACAAACTAAAACTCGAAGTCAAACTCACAATGAAACAGAAAGTCAAACTCATAATCGAAATCGAAGTCAAACTCACAATGAAACAGAAAGTCAAACTCATAATCGAAATCGAAGTCAAACTCACAGTGAAAAAGAAAGTCAAACTAATAATCAAAATCGAAGTCAAACTCACAATGAAAAAGAAAGTCAAACTAATAATCGAAATCGAAGTCAAACTCATAATGGAACAGAAACTCAAACTCATAATCGAAATCGAAGTCAAACTCACAGTGAAAAAGAAAGTCAAACTAATAATCAAAATCGAAGTCAAACTCACAATGAAACAGAAAGTCAAACTAATAATCGAAATCGAAGTCAAACTCATAATGGAACAGAAACTCAAACTCACAATCGAAATCGAAGTCAACCTCATAATGAAACAGAAACTCAAACTCATAATCGAAATCGAAGTCAAACTCACAATGAAACCGAAAGTCAAACTCATAATCGAAATCGAAGTCAAACTCACGATGAAACAGAAAGTCAAACTCATAATCGAAATCGAAGTCAAACTCACAATGAAAAAGAAAGTCAAACTAATAATCGAAATCGAAGTCAAACTAGCAATGAAACTGAACCTCAAACTCACAATCGAAGTCGAAGTCAAACTCACAATGAAAAAGAAACTCAAACTCATAATCGAAATCGAAGTCAAACTCACAGTGAAACAGAAACTCAAACTCACAATCGAAATCGAAGTCAACCTCATAATGAAACAGAAACTCAAACTCATAATCGAAATCGAACTCAAACTCACAATGAAACAGAAAGTCAAACTCATAATCGAAATCGAAGTCAAACTCACAATGAAAAAGAAAGTCAAACTAATAATCGAAATCGAAGTCAAACTCATAATCGAAATCGAAGTGAAACTAAACGATTATGAGTTTGAATTTCTGTTCCATTGCTAGTTTGACTTCGAGTTTGATTGTGAGTTTGAGTATCATTGAAGGTTTCATTGAAGTTTGACTTCGATTTCGATTATGAGTTTGACTTTCTTTTTCATTGTGAGTTTGAGTTCGAGATTGATCATGAACTTGAGTTTCTGTTTCATTGTGAGATTGACTTCGATTTCGATTATGAGTTTGACTTTCTGTTTCATTGTGAGTTTGAGTTCGATTTCGATTATGAGTTTGAGTTTCTGTTTCATTATGAGGTTGACTTCGATTTCGATTGTGAGTTTGAGTTTCTTTTTCATTCTGAGTTTGACTTCGACTTCGATTGTGAGTTTGAGGTTCAGTTTCATTGCTAGTTTGACTTCGAGTTTGATTGTGAGTTTGAGTTTCTGTTTCACTGTGAGTATGACTTCGATTTCGATTATGAGTTTGAGTTTCTTTTTCATTGTGAGTTTGACTTCGACTTCGATTGTGAGTTTGAGGTTCAGTTTCATTGCTAGTTTGACTTCGACTTTGATTGTGAGTTTGACTTTCTGTTTCACTGTGAGTATGACTTCGATTTCGATTATGAGTTTGACTTTCTGTTTCATTGTGAGTTTGAGTTCGATTTCGATTATGAGTTTGAGTTTCTGTTTCACTGTGAGTTTGACTTCGATTTCGATTATGAGTTTGAGTTTCTGTTTCACTGTGAGTTTGACTTCGATTTCGATTATGAGTTTGACTTTCTTTTTCATTGTGAGTTGACTTCGATTTCGATTGTGAGTTTGAGGTTCAGTTTCATTGCTAGTTTGACTTCGAGTTTGATTGTGAGTTTGAGTTTCTGTTTCACTGTGAGTTTGACTTCGATTTCGATTATGAGTTTGACTTTCTGTTTCATTGTGAGTTTGCCTTCGATTTCGATTATGAGTTTGACTTTCTGTTTCATTGTGAGTTTGACTTCGATTATGAGTTTGAGTTTTTGTTTCATTATGAGGTTGACTTCGATTTCGATTATGAGTTTGAGTTTCTGTTTCAATGTGAGTTTGACTTCGAGATTGATCATGAACTTGAGTTTCTGTTTCATTGTGAGATTGACTTCGAGTTTGATTGTGACTTTTAGTATCTGTTTCATTGGAGTTTGACTTCGAGGTTGATTATGAATTTGAGTTTCTGTTCCATTGTGAGTTTGACTTCGATTTCGATTGTGAGTTTGAGTTTCGGTTTCATTGCGAGTTTGATCGTCTGTGCGCCACTGAACTCATCATTTTATTTTATCATTTTGTTTTCGTGACTGTCCTTACTATTTTGAAAAGTTATGTCAACTTCAGTAATATTAGCTATCATCATTTTACTATATTTTCCAAATCAACAATTTGACTTTGTCGTTTGCTAAAATCAGTCCAAAATAAAAGTGCCGAGTTGCCGATGTGGAACGAATATTCGCTTAATACCCGACCCTAAATGTTTGAGAGTTTTGGTGCGTTGAGTGAAAAACTGAGAAAATACGAGCACCGCAAAGAAAACTCTTACGTTGGTATGGCGCTTTGGAGTTTTATTCGATCATTAGAAACAGTCGACTCTCGTATAACCAGTCAACCTGCACCCCATCTTCTTTTTATAGGATTGGCCCCGGTGGCCTTCTGCCCCAATGCTCAACTCGGGATTTAGAAGAATCAGTTTCTTTTTCACGAGCTTTCCAGCAGCGCTTTTATGGTTGATTGTCCATCAGATGAGATTGGCCGTAAATTTTCCAATTCCGACCATCTTTTTCGACTAGGTGCTGTCCGCTCTATTGAATTTTTTCACACGAAATAAATTGACATTTTCATCGCTCCAGCGATCAAGTACTAATTGTATAAAATAACGATGTGAGTATTCGAAAAAATTAACGATACGTCTTCATAGCTGCATGTGATCACAAAAATGAGGATACCGTTAGAAAAAGCGTCGAATAAATAATAGCGTAGAATAAACGAAGGCTTCTAACGTTATGTTAATGAAGGAAAAAATTAGGCCCAGGTCAAAAAATGCTCAATTTTTACTTCCATATTTACAGAGTAAATGGAAGTATTGTGATCGTCCTAAAATCGAGAATCGGAACGGAGCTTCAGAAAAAACTTTTTCTTATACACATTTACTCAGAATCACTTCCCGAACAAGTGTCTGTGTGTCCGTGTGTCCGTCTGTCCGTGTGTCCGTCTGTGGTCATTTACAAAAATGGCCATAACTCCCTCATTTCTTAACCTTTTTTCAAATTTCTTGAACTGAAATGTTTGTCTCGGCAAGCCCTAACACCCTGTCCAATCGGAATTTGGATAACGCACAGTACTTCCGGTATATTTGCATTTTTAGTGTTTTCTATTTTATTTTTTTCCGGCCACAAAAATGGACCGATTTGAGCGTTCTTGGTCTCAAAATCTTCGTTTTACCTTGCAGAATATGTGGATATTTTTTATATGCCGAAAATGTGGCGGTTTTTATTTTGGGCGAATTTTAAAATTTGAATAGTGAATTTTTTATATTTTTGACCTAAACACCCCCAAAACCAGTCAAAATATGATCAAATTGTGTCAAAATTTTACGTTTCAAAATTTGGAAGTATTGTGTGTTATCTACGCACCACTGGTTAAAAATTACCATTTTTTTCAACTTTTGCTTAGGATATCAATGCTACACCTCTTCGAATGGTCCAAGTACAACTGGCCCAGAATGTAAGCTTCCTAAGGGTATATTAATTTCTAATTTATTTCACATTTTAGAGGAAAGATCGACCTTCAAATGCAGGAAAAATCTGGTTTTCACTTCAATCTTTCAAAAAATATTATAGTCAAAAATTGAAGATGAATGGGTATTCAAGAAAGATTATCTCAAATGTGAACACCCTGTGTATGAAATCGAAATTCCAAACCTGACACTTCTGAGAAGCTTCAGTGCGCGAATAAGCTTCCCCATTCAGCAGCCGACTTGGGATGCTTCATGAAAAGGTCAAGGACTCGGTGACGCCAATATTGGCGTAATTTTGAGCGAGGGCAACTACGAGTTCCTGAGTGGAAGTAACCTAATCGGGCTCCTTCTGTCTCAACCGTTTCCAACGTACTACGTTACCCTACAACCGAACGGCAATCCCCTACAACTCCGGTGACCTTATTTACCACCGAGATGAAACCTTTTTTGCAGTCGAATATCAGGGGTAGGATCTTGAGAAAAATTCCTTCTCATGGCTTTTCAAATTTGCATGGTGAGTTTTTTGATATTTTTGACCTAAACAGCAGTCAAAATGTGATCAAATTGTGTCCCAATTTTTCGTTTCAAAATATGGAAGTAATATCTACGCACCACTGGTTTTTAACTCATTTCTTCACTGTTACAGGAGCTTCGATTACATCAACGAGAGCCTAACATCGGCCAATTACACGGAAGGTCTCGGCTCCGAATTTCGCTACTCGTTCCCCGTGACGGTCTTCTTCTGCATCGCATACACGTCAGTTTTCCTGCTCGGCGTCACCGGCAACTGTTTCGTCGTCTCGGTCGTCTACAGAAGTCCGCGCATGCGCTCGCCGACGAATCTGTTCATAGTGAATTTGGCCTTCGCGGATCTTCTGGTCAACGTGATTTGCCTGCCTTTCACCCTCGTCAGTAATGTGACGACAGGTATGATAATTCGATTGCAGGTGAAAAATATGTTTATTTGGGTAGGTTCATCAACTCGGGTTTTTATCGAATATCTTATTTTCGAATCATTGTAAAAATGGTATTCAAATGGCGTTTTCCGGACCTTTCCGTGACGTACTTGTGGACCCCCTCCTTAGACAAGTGGCAGGAAATATCACAAGCGTTGGTTTCTCTTTATCATAGAAAGCCTATTCGGCGAATTAGCTATAATAGGAAAACAGTGGTATATGCGTACCGTTGTTAACAAATTACCGAGGTGAGCAGATGCGATAAACCTATTCTATTGTCCAGTGATTAGGAAACGTCGACATTTTGGTCCGGACTCGGCGGTTGGTTGACTATGGCGGGTAGTACTACGATCTGCTGGCTGTTCCGTTGTTATTCAAATAGGAGGGTTTCCTTGCTCGGTTGGCCGTCCGTTGGTTCCTATTCACTGGATGCTATCTAATTTACGCTTTCCCACGGCTCGAGTGTAAAAGTTTCCTCTCCGCCGACGTGTTTTCTGCTATTCAATAGAAATTTCCTCCAAACGTTTTCTCACCGAGCTATTGCTGGGGCATTGATAAGTTCGGTTGATTTGCGCTCGGAAAAAACCGCTTCGCAAATTCAATATTGAAAATAGAAAGTGTTTGATGTGGAGGAATGAAATCGAATAATGCTTTCCTCAAAGTTGCAGCAACAGAGTTTTGAACCCTTCGAGTGATCCCTCTGGACCTGACTGGGTTGATTGGTAACCCTCATGAGAACCTCCCTCAAGATGGCACCTTAGACGAAAGCGCCTGGAGGAATATTGAAGAAATGTTGAATTATCGCCTTGTACCTCTCTCCTTCAACCATCCAAAAAGCTCCATAATTTCCGAAGCATAGCCTCTCAAGTTTCATTATGAAAAACCCTCCATGTTGCATCGTTATCTTATCCTATCTGTCTTATCCTCTAACAGAATCGGTTGCCGAAATGGATTGTTAACTAACGTGGTGGTGATGGTAGAATAGGTGTTGGTGGGGGTGATGGTGGGGTGGTGGTGGTGGTGGGGATGGGGATATAGTATACGGTTATAATCGTTGGGACTTAAGGGGATGGTGGGGGTGATGGTGGGGGCGATGGTGGTGGTGATGGTGGGAGTGATGGTGGGGTGATGGTGGGGTGATGGTGTGATGATGGTGGGGGTGATGGTGGGGGTGATGGTGGGGGCGATGGTGGGGGCGATGGTGGGGGCGATGGTGGGGGCGATGGTGGGGGCGATGGTGGGGGTGATGGTGGGGGTGATGGTGGGGTGATGGTGGTGGTGATGGTGGGGGTGATGGTGGAGGTTATGGTGTAGATGATGTTGGGAGTGATGGTGGGGGACGGGGGTGGATGGTGGGGGTGATGGTGGTGATGATGGTGGGGGTGGTGGTGGGGTGATGGTGGGAGTGATGGTGGGGGTGATGGTGGGGGTGATGTTAATGATGTAGCGTACGATTATAATCGTTAAGACTTAAGCAAAGATTACGATTGGGATTGCAATCATAATAACAAGTACAAACACCATTATGCTCCTAATCACAATATATATTATACTTACGACTGTTTTTTACTTCCATATTTACAGAGTAAATGGGAGTATTGTAATCGTCCTAAAATCGAAAATCGGAACGGAGCTTCAGAAAAAAGTTTTTCTCAGCATCACTTCCCGAGCAATTGTCTGTGTGTCCTTCAATCTTCATTCACTCTGCCATCGAATTGTTTTCACTAAGATACCGAATAAACCTCTTTTGAGTTCGCACGCTGAAATCAGACTGTCCCGACGTTCTTTTCGAGTGCAATGAATAGGGGAAATTGAAAACCACTCAGATCAGCTCGGGAACGCGTTCCGGAAGACAGGAAGGGCCATGGACTCGTTTTGCTCCGACATTTGGAAGGCAAACAGTTCCCCGTGAGGTTTGCATTCGCTTCTCCGGCTTTGCATAGAACGAGAAATCTTCCGGTTGACAGTCGGTGGGGCTTTTGGAACTCTGCATCCGTGAAAACAATAACGTCGCTGCTGCGCTCAGCCTCAGGCTAGCCCTCTTAACGGCTTCTTTTCATGAAACCCGCAGCCTCTTATATCATTTTCCGTCCCCTCGCTATTTTTACCAGCCTCTTTCATCGTGTTTAAGTGGTGGAAAATTAAATGTGAACCGAGCCTTTACCTTCTGAGCGGGGAAAAAAGGAGTTTCGGCGTTAGGAACGGAACAACCCTGTTAAATTAAGAGATGCAAGAAATAATATTTCAGACCCTCGGCAGTCTAGACTTGGCTTTTTCATATCGCAGGACGGGAACCTAGATTGTAGATGTAAATCGTCGGATAAATTCCGTCGTTGGGGCGTTGGGCGATTCCACGCCTCAGAAGATTCTTTTTTGGAATGGAAGATCGACCCTCGAACTTTATGGAAGTCAGTTATCAGGATAGGGGTCACTGACTTCCATCAGAAGATTCTGTGTGCCTACGTAATCATTGATAAATTCGGTTGGTTTTGGAAGTTCAGCTTCTACTGGTTTTATAGTGAAACTGTATTTTGGGCGTTTTTCCTGCTGAAGAATTGTCGAAATTTAATACGTGCACTACTTTTCCTATTGCATTATTCCTTGAAGACCTATTAAAAACAATTTTTAAAAACCTTCGTCCGTTCTCCATTGTCAAATACGGCGGCATACTCATTCCTCGGAATCGGTTAAACAGAAGTCGAAAAATTATTGAATCAGTAGTCCAAGGACGGTTCAAATTTCACTCAGGTAGCCTAGATAAATTGTGATGAGAAAGTCCCCAATGAACTATTTCGAAATAACAGAATATATTCGCCAGGGATCACGAAATGCCCGACTCTCTTCCATTTTGCACTCATATCCGACGGGTACGTTAACAATTCCTAGATTCGAAGCTAGATTAGTTCGCCGGGCAATCCAGACGGAAGAAATATTCGCTCGAAACCGTAATACCGATGGATTTTTTTCCAAGTTGAAAGAACACAATCTTTTCACGGTGACGATAAAAACTCCGCCGGAATCCATCAAACCGAGAAGCGTCGGCGAAATCCCCGGTTTCCATTCATTCGGCTGGTTCAGCAGTCTTCGCCAGACGGGGTGGGACATGGGGGTGGCCCTTTGCCGATCTCCGGCCCTTCCAGGCAGGAATATGGAATTAAAACGTTGCCCTTCCGCTTTGCTCTCGTTCCGCCAGAAAGCTGAAGAATTCAGAGCACATGAATGGCACTCAAAGAGCGATTTCACCTCTTCTCCTTTTTTTAATAGCGATGATTTTTTCCCTCCTCTTTCCGGCATTTTCCTCAGCCATCGGGCTTTTCCAATCCCCGAAGAAAAGAGACTGAGAAAATGCAAATCGTGACCCTCCGAGGTTTTGAAATATTCATCCGGCGCATCTCCACGTCCGTTCCAATTAGACGGACTTCTTCAACCCGCAATCTGCTCGGATCCGTCGTGAGTGCCTGAAGACTGAGCATACCGCCAAGTATGCCGATTCGAGTGTTTTTCCGCTGACTTCCCCCAATAAGAGGGCCGAGTGGCTTTTCGAAAATTACAAAGGAAATTCGCTCCCTTCCCGAACGCTAGGTAATTTTAAGTGCCGGATGATGCGGAGAAATTGCGATTTGTAACGGAAAACTCACTGCGCATTGCCTTACAACGTGATTTGCTCGATTTTAAAATTAATAAAAAATTGTTTTAAAAATGCTTTCCGTCATTCATGACCGCAACCGGGCCTGACATGACGAAGGCGTTTTTCAGATCGCATTTTCCTTTATATTATATTTATTATTATATTGCAAGGGTCACAATAAATTGTCAAAAATATTTAATATTTCGTCACTTAAGTTATAACACCGCCTGACTCAATTTTTGGCGAAAATGAGTTGGACACACCACTCGATAGATTTTTCAATAGCCGATATCATGGTAAAACTGCCAAGGAGATTGAACCAACCAGTGAAGAAGGAGGTGGAGAAGAAACAGCACCGCTCAATGTATTTCCATGTTGAAATAATTAGTTTTTTGCACCTCCTGAAAACTTGGAAAAATTGAATTAGGTGGTGTTAGAACTTAAGTGACGATTTGCTACAATTTTTGTTCTATAAAATTCAATGTGATCCCAAGGGAAATTAAACTTTTTTGCTAAGAAAATGTTTTTTTGTATTCGGACGTGTTTCGTTGTTATCCGACTAAACTGGCCCTAAGTTCCTTAAATTTTTGAGAAAATACAACTATATGAATACCATTGGAAAGCCAGTTATTTCCTATAAACCTTCGGCGTTTGCACTCTAAAATCATAGGGCCCACGTCCTAAACCTACGTTGGCGGATAACCAAAAATTGAGCAAGCCTCCACTTTTGGCCTTTTTTTCGACTTGATGATAAAAAGCTGCTAATACCAGAAGATGCACCTAGAAAATTAGATGGGCTCTACAACGGTACCCTTTTTTGTAATTCCTTAAAAATTAAGGTGGCTCGTGGCCATTTTACAGAGCCAAAGTCGGAAACACGAAAACAAATCTTCAAAGCAAAAAAAGTACTTTCCTTTGTGCTCAAAGTGAGTTTTATGGAACGGAAATTCTGCGTTGATTTTTAGTGGTCTTTGAAAATACTCGAATAATCGATTCCTCGAGATTATTGCCAACGTCAGGGCGATTCCTTCGGTTTATGGCTCCGTGTAGGGATGAGCATTGATTGGAAACTATCGATAGTCAACATCGAATAATCTATCGAAGGGAACCATTGATTGTTAAAAACTATTGGTAAAAAACTATCGATAGTATCGATACTTCTTTGTTCAAGTGAAGAAGTTTTAAAATTGAATAGATGCTAGGATACTTCAAGTATCTATCTTTGCAATTTGCATGATACAAATTTCAGTGAAACCACTGGTCAGTTTAGTCAATCAAAATCAACCAAAAATGAACAAAAAATGCAATGACGAATTTTCCATTTAAAAATAGACTCAAAAGTGGGATTCAGATTCAACTCAATATCGAAATACCTTGCTTTTGAGTGTATAAAACAGCTACACTACACAGCACAGTTGAACAGAGAGTCAACCGTCAACCGAACAACTGAATTATTTATATTGATACCAAGTGATAAGGATAAAGAGAAGATTCGATACCATCTCATTGAAGTAATCGATAGTGTTGAAACATCTGTTCTAAACCATCGATGGTAAAAACATCGACTATCGGATGCAAAACATCGATAGTTCGATAGTATCGACAATCGATGTTCATCCCTAGCTCCGTGCAGGATTGTCATTCAATGACAACCCCTTTTTCAGATTTAAGAATACTATTCGGTAAATTTAGGTGGTAAATAGGTAATTTAGGTGGCATTTTATTGAAAATGAGGAGGAATTTCTCCATAAGGTGCAACGCTTATCTAGTAGATTCGCCGTCGATTTTACGGCGCAAATTGCGTCACCTAGAAGTCGTTTGCTCCCTGGTCGGTTATTTAGGCGAGGAGACGAAGACGCGATGATTTGATCAGCATGTTACCTGCGTATTTCTGAGAGCCAGTTTCGATACGAAGCTCCTCTCTCGCTTTCTACGGCGTTCCCTCCTTGTCTAAGTGCCATAGCCGTTCCCAGGTGACGACGAGGTAATGATGAGATGATGCGATACAGTGACGACGAGATGTAATTCTCTCTCGCATGATAGAATCAACGTTAGGCGCTCTAATGCGACTATCAGGTTCGCTTTCGCTGCCGAGCGAGCATCCATAGTCATTTCGATGAAAAATTCAGAGCACCGCGTCGTCTTTGCATGAAGAGTAGTTCAAATTGCGAAAATTCGAAAATAATTTTATTGCCGATCGTCGATTTTTTTTTGTACTCCGCGCCGCGGTCCTGAGTGCCGCATTTTTGAATAAATGAATGCATTTGAGCGAGACTCAAATCTGCGATCTTCTGCTTTGCAAACTGTTGGGTCACGCTTCGGACGGCACAGAGGACCGCGCGCGGGAACACATCAGTCATCACATGGGCGATCGGAAGGCGCGGAGCCCTAAGGGTTCCATGAAACCAAATGAAAATCCTCTCAGCGATCCAGCTATTCTAACGTCATACCTACCTGTAGTAAAAATGTTAACACTGAAAAGTCCGTTTAGCTAAGGTAGGGATAAAGTTTAGACCGAGGAAGACTTCGAGTTTTTTTGCCGACCTGAAAAATTACCTTCGAAAAAATGCCCGTCTATATAAGGGAGGTAATGTTGGCTTGGTAATATCGGCCTTGGCAGGGCCACGTAGCTACTCGATATTCCATCCGTTAACTCCACCTCCTGAGTTCCCATAACTGACGATAACTGAACTTCCAAGATAAATGTCTTTCGGTCAAGCACTGCCGAAACAAGTTGTAGATGGGGGCGGGGGAAGTTTTTTTGTCGAAAGTAACTACCAAGAAAAAGAAATAAAAGCCGAAGAGATTTTGCAACAGTTGAAGAGGAAAAGGGACCGGTGAAAAAGGACAGGAGTCAGCTTAGACGGCGAAGCTTGTGCATTTCTCAAACTTGCGAACCCAGACAAAGTTGGGGAACCCAGTTTTGACTTCAAAGCAACTGTAGATCCCTCAACAACGTGACCCTCGGATGTTGAGCAAGGCCCTTAGTTGAATTTAACTCCCTAGTCACAAGCCAAAGGCCTTCTCTCGAAATAAGACTTTCTTCTGCCATTGTCATAGCGGAAACTTTCCAAAGTTCATCCACCATGCTGGGGTGGGGGATTTTGACACGCGGTCCCGCATCCCTTGGTTTGGCCGAAAATATTTTGATTCACTGTCAGCGTCACGGCTGAATTTTGTAAAAATTGAGACTATTGCATTTCCTGATTTTTCAGTCGTTATTCCACTTCTGGTTAACATCTTGAGCATACCTAGTATTTCTTAGCTCTAGGACCCGTTGCAAGCTGAATTAAAGAATAATAATTTTTTAAAAATTAAGAAAAATAATTTGGCCACTCCACAGTCTGAGTCGACGGTTCTCAATGCTTCAAAATTTCTTGGTCAATGGTGTCAATTAAAGTGGTAGAAATTATCACAGCTTTCTTTCTATTTCTGGTATCGAGTTGGATACATTTTTTTGGAAGGAATGGGCTAATGACCACACGAGTTTCCACCTTTGTCTCGTATATTTATCAGGGTTTGCTATCCCTAGAATAGTTTAAATTGTATCTACCGACAAGTTTTATTTATTTATTTTTTAAATTGCATTCCCATCCTTGAAATACCTTGTTAGAATTTCGTTTTACATTTGATTATTGGCTCCTTTTGAGAAAAAAAATTATACCATTTTTCCAACATTTTCAAAACTGACGAATGTAAAACGAAATTCTAGCAAGTTATTTCAAGGCAGTGAATTAAAAAAAAATAAAAATAAATAAATAAATAAAAAAAATCAATAAATACAACTTTTCCGTACAATTTAAACTATTCTTCTTAAACTAAACTTCTTAAACTATTAAAGCATAATATTATTATGCTCAGAAAACCAGACAACTCGCTGTACCTGCATTTTTGAAATTCCCCGGCCTTCCCCCATGAAAACCTTGCAACTTGCATAATTGCCTGAAAATTCGAAAAGTTGCACGTCTAATTTGCGACGCCATGCGTGAAGTTATTCGCCGCCAAATGGAAAAAGTGAGCCAACTCTTTTACCACGGTCACGGTGCGAATCCTCGGGGACGTTTTGATTGATCACGCTAACGATCGCAACTCTTGTGGAGAGTTTGTCTAGAGGAGAACTTTGTTTCCAACTTTCTTTCACTTTATAATTGACATCGAAGATCCGTCCTTCTCCTGCAGTGGCGAACGTTCTTATAAAGACCGCATTAATTCCTTTTCCGGATTATTTTCCAGAGTTATCTTCGAAGTAAAAAATTCGAAGAGGAAACTCGAGTAGATAAGTGTCCTCGTTATGAGCTTAGTATTCTTTCGCTCTCGCGAAATGTTATATGAGCGCTGGCTTACGGGCTTTGTTTAATAAATATCCATTTTACGTTGTAAAAACACCACTGGACGCTAATGTGTCCTAGTTTTACAGAAATGATGTTCGCGGCTCTCTCTATTTGAATAGAAAGAGCGCAGGGTTAATAATGCTTCCAGTAATTTTTGAGCAAGGCGTACGGTACTTAAGGTTATCAATTTGGGCTTTTCAAGGCGTATTTTACCTGTGGTTATCAAGGTGAGGTAATGAATAGCCATGTATTACAGTAGTACTGTGAGGCAAGAGCGACGTGTCCTGACGAAGGTCCGATCCTCTCCTCATGGGCGGCAGAGCACGCCCGGGACAACTTCGGTCATCGGGCGGAGAGCCAACGCCTGGAACGGTTATTTTATGTTTCCCTACCCGATAGGTAGCTACGGATCACTCATAAAACGAAAGTTGCATGGGCATTTTTGACCTGCCACATTTCCTCTGAACCTACGATCCGATTTTCATTTTTTGAACGATCCTCTAGGTGCATTCTTCCATTTGCTATGTAAAAATGGAAGTAATAACTTTTCCGACTCTATAAGCCATATCCATTCGTTGATACCGTGGAAATTGTACGAATATTGAGTTCTCCTACCTCGTAGAAGTGAATACAAGGGAAGAAATGAACTCGAACAATGCTGGAAATAATGCTATGGAAAAAAAGAACCACGAGACGAGATTGCGACATTGGAATGAAAGGGAAGATTGGCAGTCACGTGGGAGAGAGGGGGTCGAGAAAAGCAGAATGTTGTTTGCAAAAAGAAACTCGTCTGGCTCTGATTCCTTTGAGAGAATCTGTCACCTGTCCTTCGACGTGTGTTATTCTCGCAAAAAGGCTGGATTTATTTCCATCAATTTCCCCAAGATTAGGGTGGATACGTTTCTATTCACTTGCGAGTGATTTGCGATAGATTTATGGCAGGTTTATCAATTCAGTTTAAAACCATCGACTACCTAGCGCTTGTGTAACAATTTTGCTCCAAGATTTTATTTGAACTTGTTACCAATGTTGCTTTCTGAAAAGTTAGCACCTGATAAGACCTACTTTTTCCAACATGAATCACGAACGTTGCCATTTTTGAACTATCGGATGTAAATATTATTTGGCCCAAAATCGAAGGTCAATTAGGTATTTGTATGCAAAAAACTCCTTACAGTTCACAGGAGTATTTTGATATCTTCTAAGCACTTTTTTTGGAGGTGAAGGTCTGCTATTTGTAATCTAGGCTGAACATTATGTCCCACAGTAAATCCAGGTGTTGAAATGCTTTTGGAAAATTACTTGAAAATAGCATAGTTAATACCACAGGGAACATCGATGAGAAACATCTCACGATCACAATGCTTTTTCCGGAATTTTCATACCTTATTCCAATAATGAGAAACAGAGGTGAACAGAAAATCCGGACATAGTTGGCGGCCGCCATCTTTGATCCGCCATTTTGGATGGACGCTCACGCCCGATCATAGTGGACTTCGGCATTTCATGAACTTTCATATAACTGGTGAAAAAAAGTTTTTCCTGACCGATTACAAAGGTTTATTTCTTAAGAAAAATGTACCAAAATTGGAAGAGTTTGTTGAACATTTTATAAGATAATGAGTTATTCATATGATTGAAGAGATTTTAACCAAAATTTTTCAAGTTTAACGTAATAAATTATGTGCCTCTCAACCTAATTTGGCCAATCTGAGTCTTTGCGATCATAAAATTTATGATCCCATTTAATGGGAATTATTTTAAGGCACCCAATTGATTTTCAAGGTGGAAAAATGAAAACGCACGTGTCCCATGGCCGAGGCAAGTGCGTCTTGGAACTCATCAGCTGTTTCTCAATTTGCATGGAATTAAGGGCATAAATTCAATAAACCCCGACCTATCCAGATGTCTGGAGAGCGTGATAGAATCGTCAGCTCGCCAAAATTCCAAGTGTGAGTGGTTGAATCGTAAAGACAGATTTATGAAAATCAGGTTCGCACTTGCCCCGACTGACTCTGAAGCTAGGTCTACACGGAGAGAGCTAGAGCGACACTGATTGCATAGAGCAGTGGCAGCAGCGTCTACATGAGCCCTGAGAGCGCTAGATTGAGCTTCTGAGACCGTTCTCGCAACTGCTCTCGCTTGTGATTGCGAGAGCAGTTGCGAGAGTGTCTACCCTACCATCCCTTTCTTCCGAATCCTTCTCCACCGTCGACCCGAATTGCCATCGCTCTCGCAACTTGTTTCCCGCAGATGAAACCTCTCGAGACTGTTCCGAGATCGGTTGCAGTGCCGACCAAACGTCGAGAGGGAAGGGGGAACGCGAGAGCCCGAGAGCACCACGAGACTGCTCTCGCAACTACTCTACGGGCCGTCTACACTCAAGGCCGTATCACACGTCAGACCGGTCTCCTCCCCAGCCCACGGACAGACCAACGTAACGGCACCGGTGGAGGGGAGGGGAGACCGCATCAACCAATCAGCGACACTTTCCGAACCCCCACCATCTACGACGGTAACGGCACGGCAAAGATCTCTCGATCGAATGTTTATAGTGGGGGTTCGAAAAGAGTCGCTGATTGGCTGAAAGTTCTCCCCTCCTCTCCACCGGTGCCATTACGTTGGTCTGTCCGTGGGCTGGGGAGGAGAACGGTCTGACGTGTGATACCGCTTTAAGTGTGGAGAAGTGTGAGAAGTGTGAGACGTGTGAGAAGTGTGAGACGTGTGAGAAGTGTGAGAGAAGTCTTCTCTCAAGAGCTCTAGCTCTCGCTCTACTGCAATAAGTGTCCCCGTGTAGGCCGGCCTTGAGTATACCATTTTTTTTTTGCAAATCAGCAAATCATTCGGTTGGTTCCCAAATTAAATTCTTGACAAATTAGATTGCGTTCGATTTCTCATAAATAACAATTATTATTTGTCGTTGGCATGTGCAGCTTGGACGATGGGCTGGTTCGTTTGCAAGACGATCCCTTACCTTCAGGGCGTGTCGGTGAATGCTTCAATCAACACGTTGGTCGCAATTTCGGCTGAACGCTGCGTCGCCATCTGCTACCCGATGAAATGGCACATCACGTCTAGGGTCGTCCGCTACGCCGTTTTCATCATTTGGCTCCTCTCGCTATCCATCACGCTCCCGTGGGCGTTATATTTTCAACTGAAACCCCTTGAACAAGGCAGTCAGTATTTGGTGAGTGAATATTTTTTGGCCTCCATCATCCCCTTATTACCCAGGGGGCTAGTTGAGGACGGTGGGATAATATTGTCCCACCCATTTACCCGGGTGCCGCAATTTCCAAGGAATATTTTCATATTTTGACGTCATACGAAGAACAAGGATATTATAAAAAATTATGACAATTCTTGGAAATCGGTTATGGATGCTAGAGATTTCCCTCATAATAGCTACCATATTTGCGTAAGCATTTAACAATATACAGGAGAGGGGGTGTTGCTCTGACACCCGCGATATATAACATATTATGAAATAAATGCTAAGATATGCTTTTTGTATTGCACTAGGTACAGAAAAAAGTTGGACCTGGCACTTTTCTTACAGGAAAATTTACGTGCTTTCCAACAGTGCCATCAGATTTGAGATTGCTTAAAATTGAAGGGTCTTCAGTCACTTTAGTCAGTTATGGTCTAAAAAATTAGGTTTTCAGCAAAAAATGAAACAATTTCTGAAAATTTTTTTTGTCGGAAATGACTTGTAAACCATTTTTTCCCGTTTTTGACCATCGAAGAGGTAGACACCATGACATGGTTGGGAAAAATGCTGTAATATGCATACACAATGTAATGCATTTTACAGCATTTTTCCCAACATTTTTTTTCTATTAATACATAACCCCATCACAGCTTCATAACCTTGACCGAAATTATCGGAGCCAGCCGAGCGGCAAAAAACGGGAAGATAGGCCCTCATTTTGAGCAATTTACTAAAAGCAGACTGTCTCACGCCATTGGGCACATGACAGGGAAAAGAAAGCACTCAAGATGATAGGTAATTTCCTAATTGGTCTGCAGCCGGCTCCGAAAGGGCATCGGCGATCCGTCGATTTTTGATCAGATCGATCTTCGTCGACAATTGAAGATTAGGTATATTTGATGAGTACCGACCCGACCAAATCGCAGAGTCGATGTAATCTGCTATAACATAATTTGCATATATTTGACCGACTCATACGTTCCCCTACGCAGGAAACATTTCAACTTCAAAATATCAAGTTTTGCGTTATTTTGCATTATATTCAGGTAGGTAATCAAATTTTTCAATTTTTCCAGTTATGTTTGGAAGCTTGGCCTACTCCACACAGCGAAAACGTCTACTTCGTCGTAGCGAACCTTGTTATGTGCTACTTGCTACCTCTCGTGCTGATTTCTATTTGTTACCTCTTAATATGGAAACGAGTATGCAAGAGAAGTCTTCCAGGAGAACAACATGCTCACGGCGAGCAAGTTATTCAACGTTCAAAGATGAAAGTAAGCAACACAGCATGGAGCGCAGGAAGTTACGCAGTTTTGAAATTCCAGAAAAGTTCCATATTCAAAAAATGTATAGTTTGAGATTGGGTATTTATAAATACTCACGAGTTTGCGACATTCTGAATCTCGTATACAGGGAGGGTTAGAATTGTAGGAACGGGTTTGTCATTTCGTACATTATGACGAATGTACAAAAGATAGCATCGGACATTTATTGGTAAATCCTCCCAGGCTCTGTCGATTTACGCCCTCGGCGAGGTTCGTATTGCTGTGCGGTTCTGTGGAAGGAACGTCTTAATGTCATTCTGTGATCGATGATAGTCGAGTAGTCACTTCCCTCGGAGGAAATTGTTGAGCGATGATATGGGAGTCACTCCATCCGGTATTATCTTGGAATCGAGGACAACGAGGATTTGTCGAGGGAGTTTAAAAATACTGAGGCGATCGCCAGGCCATCAGTACTCCATCAACGGCGTCAGCTTATTGGGAATGGCGTCCAACTGATGAAAACTGCCTATCCGCCAAATTTCGATTTATTAAATACCTGCCTATCTCACAGCTCAAGATACCCAACATTGCAATCTAAAATTCGTTTTTTTTAGCCTTGTCGACCAACCAATGAATTTTTGTTCGCTGTTGGTATATTTTTGAAAATGGTTTATTTCGAACTTGAACAAGTAGGTGTTCGGGCGATGGGTCACATTACTTAATTGACACAGTAAGCTGCACGAAATTTGTATATCGATACCTTAAAGCACAAAGGGCATATGTCCAAAAATGGCATAGTGAGAAAAATGCAAAATAAGTTTTTGATCAATTTACAAAAATAAAGATTTCTCCCATAGTTTTCGATTCCATAAAAAAATTCGCTAAATAAAAAATGTTTGTCTGGCCAAGATCTACAACCTCGTTTAACCAGAACTTTGTTAGCACTCAACACTTCCAAGGTAAACGCTCTTGAAATATTTGTCGTTTCTCTATTTTATCGTTTTTTGGCCCCAAAAATAGATAAAAGGATCATGATTTTATAGAATCATGATCCTCTAGGAGCTCCTGTAGGAGCGATCGATAGGTCCTGATGAGTAGATTCTTTCGGTACCGAAATCTCAAAATTGATATTTTGGGACATATGCCCTTTGTGTTTTGAGGGCCTATGTCCACTTTCGAGGAATATGGAAAGTGGTCTTCAGCCCCGAGGGTTTAAAGGTGTGATTGGGACAATTAACCTTGAAAAAGTTGTTAATCAAAATCAACTCCCCTAAAAGACCAAAAAACGGCACATTTTCTGTATGTATCAAATAGGTAAAATTTCTAAAAACACACATTTTGAACGTTACTAATTATCTTTTCATCTTAATGCCCCCCCCCCCCTCTTCCAGGGTGTTCTCCCATCTTCCTTAGAGGGGTCGATTCTTTAGCTCATTTGCTACAATTTTTGCTATGTAAACTTTTTTGTTAGCCCCAGAAACTTTTTGAACTTTTATGGCTTTGAAAATTTTCTTGATGTTTTGACCTAGCTGCAGTATTCGTAGATTTCCAACATTAGGTTGAATAAGCAAGAATTTATCCAAATTCGAAATGTGCTAAATTTTCAAAATTTCCATTGGTTCAACGTTCTTTAGGACAAGGTATAAATGGAAAAATCCCGGGGAAAACTGGCTCAAAATGTTAGATTTCCAATGGCATATTCATTTTTTCATTCAACTTCCGTATTACCAGAGAAAACGACTTTGGATGCGGAAAAACTTGGTTTATCGCTGGAATCCCGGTATGCCAGCAATGTTAATGTCTTGAGTTTTCTGTTCTCAGCATATAGGGGTAGGGTCTACTATAAAAAAATCTTGAGTTTTTACTGAAACTGAGTCGAAGGCAAGAAAAAATTTTCAAAGTCGAAAAAGTACACTTTTCCTGTCGCTGATAAAAAAGTTTATTGAACAGAAATTGTAGCTAATGAGGTGAAAAATCACACCCTTCACAAAAACAACCTTAAAAAAAACAATCTAATGGGCGAAAACCCTGTATTCCACCTTAGGAATCCATCTCCCCTTTTCTCCGATTCAGTTATCTCTAATTTTTTCAACGCAATTTTCCTTCCAGGTAATCAAGATGCTCATGGTTGTGATTATCCTTTTCGCCTGCTCATGGTTGCCGCTTTACCTGATCATAACTCGGATCAAACTGGGCGGCCAATTGTCGCCGCGAGAAGAGCAGTTCGTCCACTCTTTCCTACCGGTGGCCCAGTGGCTCGGAGCGTCCAACTCTTGCATAAATCCGATTTTGTACGCGTTTTTCAACAGAAAATTCCGCGCCGGGTTCAAGGCGATCCTATCGAGCAGATCTTGCTGCTCAACTTTGAGATACGACTACAGCACGCAGATGACCATCAGCTCTACCCATGGAAATAATACTGTTCGCAAGCCGCCGGTCAATCGGATGACCATCTCGTCGGGGGTGCCGATCACCAAGCCAAAACGTCTTGACACGACAATGCGGTCAATGTCACTCAGAACTCCGGCTCAAATGCAATCTCAGCAGAACAATAACAATTTCCTCACTGGGCAAGACGGTTTTAAAATCAACAATATCCCAAATGCCGTTTCCCACGATGGGACGTTCGTTTGAGTTCATATGTAAAACGTTCTAGTTTAGTTTGATTATTAGCCACTGGTCCATGGCTCGGGGATCCACCAGTTCGGAGCAACGGGTTTTTCTTATTATCGCGCAAAACGTAACTGTAAATAAAGTGATAGCTTACGAGAAAAAAAAGTTAACTACTCAAACGTTGGTAACGTCTCGGGTTCGAGGCTTGAAGTAACGAGTTGCCAATCTGATTCCTGTAATGTGTAGAATATCGTCCCTTTCGTGTGGCAGTACTTTGGAAACACACCTTCTGCTTCGCTTTTGTAAATAAAACCATATTACTCGTTAAGGTGAGTGGAAAAATGGTTCAATTCGAAATTTTCTAGTTCCTAATTGCCTGATGCTCGAGTTCGAAATTCAAAAAGTTCAAAAATCCGCTGTTGAAATAAATTTTATTTTAGACTACGTTTTAAAATGAAAAGAGAAATCATAGGCCAGTGCAATCAAATGGATTTAAGGAAAAAAGGCCAATAAACTGGAGAATTGTAGTCATTTGAATTATAGAATGAACCAGTCATAGTGGATTGATCAGACGAGCTTTGAATCGACAAAATCGGTGAACTATAAATTCAGCTAAAATTCTTTTTTTCATAGTTTGGACGCACCTTTTAGTGCTCACAGTATGGAATTCCTCGAAAGTCGTCTTAACTACTGAACCGATTTTGACCGATCAATGCTTATTTTCGCTTGATCCACAACCCAAAAATTCAAACACAACAATTTTATAAAATCCTTTGAAAACATTTTTTTTTAGGGGAAGTACTCGGCATGATTATTGAACGAAATTACCGTTTTTATAAAAAGCTTGTTCCGATCATCTTCATCTTTCTAAAATCATGGCTACAATCGTTGGTCATTCACAATCTAATAGTTGGCTCTAAGAGTGGGGGAATGCCATTGAAATTAACCGCGTTCTACGCCGACGTCACCTCGACCAATCTCATCAATGCGCTTTTTACCCCCACCGCCAATGATTGGATCGTAAATGGCCATCGTAGAGACAGTATCAAATGCTTACTTTTGCCATAGTTTTCTCATATACCTCGCTACTATCAGAATTAATTTAGCTGCCCCGTGAAAAAAAGGGAAAATTAAGCATTTTGAAATTTGAATAATGTTCGATCGAGCAGAAAAAACGGGAGTTTTCATATCGAAGAATGAAAATCCAGGACCTGCTCACTATTGCATTCCATCATTGAGAGATTACAGAGGTTGGTCCTTGGAAACGCGACTGCTCAAAATCATTTCCTGTTAACCCCCCAGCTTTTCCTTATCCAAGTATCCGTTTTGCAATATCGATGAAATAAAATGGGGCGTAAATTTTCAAGTACCTAATTCGTCGGGTAGATTATGTTTACTATTATCTGAGAAAACCTTTAAATTTGCTGTGATGCGGTTGTTTCTCTTTTCCAGAAGAAAATGTGCCATTTAGATTCAAAGTTGGACATTTACCCATTGGGAATGCTAGTGTTAGTCCGGCGCCCAACACGTACTCCATCAAGTACAGGAAACATCGAATCAAGGTACGTATAAATACAGTATACTTTCACAAATTGGGCTTTTCGAAAAATGTCAAATTTTGAATAAATTTTAAGCCCGTTCGTTCGCTCAGCTATGCCATTATGTCGAAGCCTCTCGTAATAAATTTGTATAAATTATTAATGCGTTAATGAATTTGCCTCTCCAAACAGGGCGCACCTTGGTCAAGAATGACGGAAAAGAAGCCATTCGCTAAGTATGATGATGGAAACGGAGAATCCGAAGGGAAAATGGGAAGCCACATTAAAACCTACGCTGAAATGAAAAACTCCTATTATTGGGTTCAGGAGAGCGAAAAACCCAAAGTAATACTGATTTTATGAACGTTATTGTTATTCCATTACTTCTGGCTTTTCAAACATTCTTTATAAGCAACATAGAGCAACATAACAACATACATTTTATAACATAACATGCAACGTAGGTAACATTTTATTGTTTTGTTTTTTATTGTGTTTATTGTTTCATTTTTCTGTTTTATTGTATTCATGTTATTTTGACACACCTAACATTTTATAGCATAACATAACATCGTTATAACATTACATGCAGCATAAAATTGTATGCGACTTTATTGTTATTTCATCAATTTTGTCGTTTCAAACATCCTTTTCGTTCGCAGTTTTGTAAAGGCAGGCCAAACAAATGCATGGGAGACGGTAGCTCGTCCAGCGTAGTGATAAAAGATTTGAATTTGAAGAGGTTCTACAAGAAGCACTACAAGTTCCCTGGGTGCAAGGGATGTGCCAAATATCAAGGTCCAACATGGTCCATGTACAGGGCGACCAGATTTCGAAGTATTCAGAAAGAAGGTCCCGGCCCAGCAGCGTATGACGTCAACGGCCCTGGCATATCCAGCTATGCCAAATGGTTGGAGAAGATCAGATTTTACAAAAACGCAACAGCCAGAGTCAATCGTTTTACTGAAATAATCGAATGCGAAGAACTTTGTAAGGTATGAACATGAAATGTTATGAGGGATGTTATTTGTTGTATAAAGTTATCATGCCTCTATTGGGAGTGTGTAAATGAAGTGTTTACCTATCCAGTGCTAAAGAAATTCTTGTCCTATATTAACCTTTCCGTTTTAGGATGGCCCAAGTCCAGCAGATACTGCAGTGTCTCCCGATATTTGGAAGAAAAAATCGTTCAATGTGAAAGGAACTTTTGGAAACCCTCCTGCAAAAGTAAGCACGAAATTGGTCATTCTAGTCAAAAAACCTGCTTTCTGCTGTTACCAAGTTTTTGTTTTAGAATGATATATAATTGCATGATATCGAAATCTGAGCGGACAATCCCAATTTGCATGATTTTTGAACGCAGATTGGCCCTATGGGCGCGCAGGTGTCGATATCATTTGACGATTACAAATTAACAAAAAGCTCCGAATATTGGTCAATTGATCTTGATCAAGCAATTTTGCTGTCAAATCTTAAAGCAACAACACTGCCCTACAAAAGCATCTTTGATGAGAACTGTTCCCTTTAACTAATTTTGATATGAGGAACCCGAATTTTCCATCAGCAACCCTTCATTAGCTATGGTTCTGGTCCAGAACTTCTGGAGATACATCAAGTACCATAAAATTGCAAACTACGTTATTGGGGGTGAAACGTACATTTTTTTTTGCTTATTTTTTTCAGTCTGCAGTATCGAAACTCATTTAATTAAATTTAAATGTAACTGAAATTCATTTGGGACGTTTCTTCTTTGCTTGGCCTTACAACGAAATAAATACGTCTTATCTCAAACAATATGATAGAAAGTCACAAGCAAGCAAAAACCGAACTACTGAAAAAGAATTGCGGCAACTGAGGATAGTAAAATAGTTCAAATAATTCCGGTTCATCAAAAAGCGGTTTCCTGTGAATCACAGTACGAGTTCTCGTGGGTCTCAAGCAAAAATCAGTGTTGCCAACCCGAAAATCAGAAATTTCCCACTTTTTGGCAAGGAGTACTCGTATCTCAGAAACTGAGGATTCCCATTGGCGATTTCGAGTTCCTCACACCAAAATGCATGGAAGCAGGCCATTTATGAATCAGATACAATTTCAATGTGGAGCAGTGTAATTAGCGTAAAGAACTCACTGAAGAAATCCTCCTTAAGAGGTGATCTGGCAGCGAACGTAGCGGAGACGCGTAGAACTAAAACAGCCCATCCGATTCCAAGGATTGCCGCTAGAGCTCATCGTAGGCTCGATTCCCCACCGTCAATTTTCACCCATCGATGACTTGATTTTTTACAGAAAACACAAAACTCCCCGCCAGCTGTTCAGAGTTTTTTCAAAGAATGCCCAAAACCTGAGCGCGAAATTCGCCGAAGGAAACGGCCACCATTCAACTCGACTAGTTCCTACAAAGAACGTGCAAATGACTATCCTGGTTAGCATTTTACCTCTTTAACGCTGATCAACTTAGAAGTGCAGCAAGATGCCCAATATTGTCAAAAAAGTAAAGTGCGGCAAAACTTTACGAGGCAAAATTTACAAGTACCAGCCATTTACAAGTCAATTTTCAGCTCAGTAGGACTAACGAAACAATTTTGATTCTCAAATTTGATTTTCAGGACCGGGCGATTACAATCCACCTCAAGGCACAATTGGATTCAAATTATGCAAAAAATTGCCTTCAGTACACGCGAAGTTTGTTGCTCCGTTCGGTGCCACGGCCATTCAAAGGCCATTAATGGTCGACAAGGAAATCCCCGACCCCGCGGCCTACGACCTGTTTGTGAGTTTTGGCTGATGGTTAAAAAAGTCTAATCGGAATGTAGATGTAACATAATTTATACAATCACCAATTTACCTAACAGCGATCCATTATGCTGATAGAGAGATAGCGAATGAATCTTTGTATGAAATACGATTTGGATTGTTTCATTTGCATTTTATGCAAATTATTTTTAAATAATATTTACACCTTAGCAGCCGAAGGGCAAATCTGCAAGTGTTTCAAATGCAGTTTGGCCGATAAGGTGCCGTTATATATTGAAAAACGCTGCTAAGTAGATCAGTGGCATGTGCAGATTAGTTTTTGCTATGTCCGAAGAACTCTGCAAATTTTGCACAGGGGTTCATTTTTCGATTGCAAAGACAAACCTTACGATATATCGGTACTCCTTAAACACAGAATTTAGCTGTTATTATTCTATAATTTCAGTATCAATTTGTATTTTAGATGGGTTATTTAGAAAAACGTTTTTTCAACCAGGCAAAAAATAATCATCCTCTTCGCTTGATAAATACTTACTTACCTATCCATTTTTTCAACGCAGCTGATCGTTTAATTCCGTTAAATTTACCATTTAATCTATTCTTAATCACCTTCATAATTAACTGAATAAGTAATAATAATTATTAAATTCTCTGAATAATGAAATTAAAAATGCCTCATGCCTCAGAACCGTTGTTAAAGCCTGACTCGCTCTCATGTTGCCAAGCGCAACTGGTCGAAGTGTGAGTGCGTCACCTTGTTGGTGTAATAGGCTAGTAGATCAATCAACCGTATCTAAGAGCCGAGGCCAAATTCTCAAGTTTTTCCAATTTTTGTTTTGCTGATTTGTGTAATGCGACCAAATTCTTTAAATTGAAGATATCGGGAGGACAGAAGTTTTTGTAGGGATTCCAACGAGTGGAAAACGAATTTTGTGGCTCGAGTAGTTTTCGAGTTATTAAGAATTGGGAAAATTTTGAAAAACTCAAAACTGCTTCACTAAAACTGCAATAACTCCTAAACGGTTGAAGCTACTGGCGTGGCGATGGTCTCATTCGATTCAGCATAGAAAAATCTATAGAAAATGATACCTCACATGCCTATGTTGCAAATTTCCTTAAAAAGACGAATTTTTTACCACTTCAACAGCTGTTTTACTGGCCTTAAAATTAAGGTAGGGTTCTGCCGAGACGTTAGGACCAACTAGATACGGAACTTGATTTTTGGTAAAAATTTCAAAATTTTTCGATAACTCCTTCCCCCTTAAAAACCCCGGACGGCGGACGGCGTACGGCGTACGGCGTACGGCGGACGGACAAAAAATTTTTATTGCAGATTCGGATTCTACACCCCTTGAAACGTAAACCAACAAATTTTCAGGGGGTGTTAAAAATTTTTTTTTCCTGACCGATTACAAAGGTTCATTTCTTTAGAAAAATGAACCAAAATTATATATTTTTCTATTTTCAGGAGAAACCGAAACTAATCCCTTATGGGGTAGACGTTTCTACATTCACATCGAGAGAAACGGCCGTTAAAAGAGTTACTGTACGTATACGAATTTATTTTAATTACAAATTTATTTATTTATCGTAGATACGCACAATGTGGTCGTAATTGACAGCTGGCATTGAAGGTGTTGAGATTTTTTCCTATTTCATATTTCGGACAATTTCTCAATTTCATTCATTCCGTGTGAAGCAAAAGTCATATCAGAATTCTCTTTCAGGCGAATGAAAATTCAAAAATGTACCATACAGCAAAGGCCTACGACTCGCTGACAAAAAGGCGAGACCATTGTAAGAATTCGAAACCGTTCAACTCCACTGGCCCTCGTCTTGCTCCGTTGTCAATCTCTGATCCAAAAGCACCTGGTGAGTTCCTGAGAGCTGAGATTTCAAATTTCATTTTCCTACAAACTAGGTACTGTTAGGTACATTATTAAATAATAGCTGAGGACCCCAATAGTCTAAATATAAATATAAACATCGTATAAATATAAATACGTAACACCACGATCACGACAACCACTTTATAAAGTCGAGGGGTGAACTGAAAGCAGCAAGTGAAAGGCCAAAAGAGAAAAGGATCCTCTATTGAACCTAACAGGTTTCCCATCAACTGCTCGACGTGCAGAAGAGTATGAATCAAATCATTTGGGAAGAAGTTGTGGAACCCCATAATTCGAATTAGAAACTCAAATTGAGGGAATGGAAGTTGTCAGTTCCACGAAAGTTTACGAGTTTGTAAACCGGTTTCGGCGGTCAAGCTATCGTCAGTACAAAACCAACACTGCACACTGAACACCAATATATGTTATGTATGGATAAGTTCATAGAGAGACCTATAGATACATGGTACACATACCGTACTCATATTTTGTTCAGCTCTCTGCTATATTACGAGACTGGCATGCTTTCTGGCGGCAGTCGATCCAAGTTCACGGCAACTTAGTCAGTGCTGCTTCGGAGCAGCTATGGTGACCCGAGTAACTTCAATCTGCCCTCCCACCTGCCACCCCTGAACCGATCGGTTGTTTAGGTATTATATGCAGCTAAATTGCCGCCCAAATTTCTCATGGGTACTCATCATAATCAAACTCATACTCAAGGTCTCAAACTGAAACTCAAACAGACACGGAAACTCATACTCATAATCAAACTCATACTCATAATCAAAGTCATACTCATGGTCAAACTCACAGTCAAACTTAAACTTAAACTCAAGCTCATAATCGAACCTGAAGGATACGAAAACGATCAGGCCGTATCCGGCGAGAAAATAGCGATTTTTATTAAATAAATCGAAAAGTAAAAAATGGCACGTAGGCACATGAAAAAAGATAATCGCGACTAACCAAAAAGAAAAAGGAACGTGGTGATTACCCACGCTAATTAGTCTCACGTTAATTGCAACCTCCGACCGGCTATGCATTTTGTTATTTGTTTCAGTCTGAATGTGTCCATGTAATGTATGGATTCGCACCCACAGCCCCTAGCTCAGAATCATACTCACAATACATCCATTTCTTCAATAGGCACTCATGGTACTTCAATAGGTCTTCTTAGATGTTTGGCAAAATACGAGTTTTCTACGGACAAAACTTTTCCTTGGCATGGGGGTGCAACTTGTCTTGAATCCAGCCACCAGATTTTCGGTGGAAGCACTTGAAGACTGCTTGAGTCATCTCCTATTCTTCAACCCCCTTCGCCAGGTCACGCTCCCCGCCATTTAGATCCAGCTTTCAACTGCAGGCTTTTCTTCATCCCCTTAACTAGCAAGTGATGAATGTACCGGATCACATGCTATCCGAACTGCGACCTTCGCCCCTAAAACTATTCGATCCCGAATCTTTCACCATAGTCTGAGAACAAGTGGATCCTGCACCCCTCGTGAAGAAGGAAGTCAAGCCTCATTGAATTCTCAGTCCCCAAGATCGAGAAGCGTCTCTTTTCCTTTAAGATGTACGCATTATTGAGTGATAACTTGCATCTTTCAGGAAGTCTTACTGCGTGGAAATAATGCGTTTTAGCCGAGAAACTTTTGGTTTCATAGGAGGTGATCTCCTACTCCTTCAGTCTGTATGATGACTTTTGATTTCCAATGATTGCTCTTCGATTCATCCGTTTTCTGGAGAAGCATTGTCCAAAGCGTATGTGTTCAGGGACTTGAGTGTTAGCCTAACTGATTGACTGCCATAATTCATGGTGGATCAGCGGGAAAAGCGGAAAAAATAAATTTCGAGGCGATGCATCCCTTTCTTTAGCCGAATTCCACCAACAAACCTGAAATACCTGGCAAAAACGGTATCTCGTTCTAACAGCTGACGTCTTTGTCTTCAGTTTCAGCGAATGATCCTTCCCCGAGTCTGGGCGAGGGCTGGAAATGATTATGGAGAAGTGGATGTTGTGGGGGATAAGTTAAAAGCCGTCCCACAAGGGGCTCAGTTCCCCCTTTCGCCGAGTCGGAGCTCCTCTAACTGAATTTGCATATATCAAAACTTAACCTCCATTTTCTGGAAGGGCTATGAGTCAGGAATTATGTTCCCTAACCCACTTCTGAATTCCTGAAGGGAGCAGAAAGGAGACTGAAGTCCCTTTCTTCCACCCACCTTTGAAAATTTGTCCCGAGAAGGCCTCCGCTATTCTCCGAGTTGGCTGAACAGAAGGGGTTGGAGGGATGAGAGGAGGAGGGGCTACGAAGGGCAGGTACCTCAAAAGAATTTTCTACACGAGGGCTCTTAAAAATGTTATATTATTTCCCTATCCCGGTGAGCAGGGCCGTTTCATCCCATACCATGGGCACCAGCTGTGATCACTTTATTTCTTGTTGGCGATTATTGAACTTTTGAACTTGCAAAATTGCAAACCAGTAGCGCGCAAATATCCTTTTTTAGGGACTTATAATTTCCTACTTTTCATATTCTTTTTTCATTCCAATCTACTTTATTGATGTATTTTGATACATAAAACGGGTTTGGCACTTATTTACCTAAGGGAGAATGGGGACGAAAAAATAATCGGATAAATATGCGCCGTAAAGTTGATAACCAGCGCGTAATCTGGATCCAGATATATAGGTATTCATAGCAGGATTATATGGGCCTTGTCTGGTCAGAATTTTCAATTCAAATCCAAGGAATGAGCCTAGGAAAATTTTCAAAAAAATAATGGATTTGACTTCGTGTTTTTTTTTTTGCACGAATCTCGAAATATTGACAAAAAACCAGAAATTTAGCATTTTTTTGAGATTTTGTTCAACATGGTAAATTTCAGGGGTGGTGATACGGCCAAAATCATGTTTTTTAACAGTTTTCTTGGTTTTACGGCCAAATTACCAATGGGTTTTAGGCAAAAACGTGATAGAGAAGAAAATGTCGGGCGTTACATTTCCTATCAGATGCATGCATGGGTATGCATACCCATCCTTGTTAAGGGCTTTTACCCATGTCACTAATTTGCTTAGCAGTATTTTTTGAACTGTAACTTTTAAGGAAAATCGGCGATTGGTAAAAGACAATAATTCGTGGGAGTGATGGTCTTCAGTCATCTGCACTTGTAGGTGTGGTGGGATATAGCGACGTCGAATTCCAAAAGGGGGAAATTCCCTTAGCGACGTAGTCCACTGAAATGCTAATGTTTTTATTATTTATTCGCTTTACAGATGGGGGATTTCCTGAGAGGTAAGAGAAATTCAGCTGGGAGAGTGCGAATAGGGAGAGTTCTTCTCACTGTCCTACGTCACTGGGGACTGTGAAATATTGACGTGACGAAGAGGTGTCCGTCTCATTTGGGGTTTGCATATTTCAGGATCGGCAGCCGAAGAGCTTTTTGGAGAAGATGATATATCGTCTAATGCCATGAAGAACAATGGTGACAAATGTCTTTAGATTAGCTCCAGCCTCAGCAATCCTTGAAGAAAATTGAAAGGTCCGCCTGGTGCTAAAGCGATCTTTCCTTTATGATATCCTTGAAGGATCCTTTAGAATTTCGTTGGAAGCGAATCTACCTCAATTTTTTGAATCCTCGTTCAGAACCTAAGTGAAACAAACTCTTGGACGATTTTCGCTCTCCGTTGCAGAATCGATCATATCTCCGAACGTAGAAAATGTTTCTTTGCAATGTTAGCAATTCTTTCTACGCAGCACGAGATCAGGAAGACTCTCATAAAGACGGCTGCAGGCAATGAAGGTTTTTTAAGTGCGGTCCCCCCAGTCGAGTGGGCTGTTAGGGGATGATATCAGTTGGAAAATAGTGCAGCCACCGTACTCGGATTGTTAAGACTTCCGAATCAGCATCTCCTCAACTACTAGACTTTCAGGTCCTGCTGAGCAGGAGATCGCCTTTTTGACCGTTAAGAGCCACTCGAACGAGGCAATAGAATAGATTCAGAGGTTTGTCCTCCTGTCTAAGTGCTCTTGAAGAGGGAGCCATCCTGGGATGGGGTTTCAGCACAATGATAAAAATCGTCACTGACCATTTTGGTTTTGGACCGATTACATCACCCCCACACGGAAGACCATCCTGGAAGACGATGGAAGCCTGAAAGGCAGCAGCTCTAATACCTTGGTACATACCTACTTACTGAAGTTTAGGTTAATGTACAAATAAAAGAATTACAACTCCTGTTAATAAAAGTTAGTTTCCTTGAAGCGCTGCCTTACTTTTGAAATCAAAATTTCTGTACGATTCGCTTTAAAGGCGTCATCTCGTAAAAATCCAGTATCATGATTGGACTTCGGCCAAATCAAAACGAAATGAAAATTTTAGGTAACCCATTGAAATGGCTTGAAGCCAAAGTCATTCAAGAATTCATCTCTTTCAATCGTGAAATTGTTGGAAAACGGTCACAAAGAACTCGCAGATCCAAAGATCGGAACTCCGTTTCCGGATTAATTCCTGCCCCGATCCTCGACGATGTGCAGGAAAAACGGCGATGAAATATACGAACGGAGAAACCCTCCTATTATCTTGTAAATTTATGGTTCGGGAAGTTTCCCCCTCGGTTTCAGGACTGGAGTCATTGCCAAAACCCGAGGACCACGTTTCATCCCCATTCAACCGGATTCGATAGCAATCGACTGTCTGAATTGCTCTATACTTTTTTGGGATAGATTTAATTGGAAGTATTAACAGTTTGAGTGAGCTGTGATTAAACTCGTATTTAAAATATTGTGCCTTGTTCACCCAGGCCCACCCTGGTGACCCGGGCTTGACTGGAGCCAGTGATTTGTCGGAGAAGTGCCTCCCGTGCAACTTACACCCCAATTACTGGAACCAGTTTACCTTGTGAATACAGCATGATGGTTTACATTGTGTAGATTTATAAAAGTTCTACATTGCAAATCAATTTACAGAACATGGGATCGTCTGTTTCAGCTCCTTCCTCTTATAATGTGGATGATGCCGCGGTAAGGACCAAATCTTCTTGGGCTGTTGACATGAGCTTGATGTCGGATAAGCGATCTGATAAAATCAACGACACACCTGGGCCAGGGTCGTATGATGTAAGTAACTTCTTCAAAAAAAAAAAAAAAAAAAAAAAAAATAGATTCGACCTTTCAAAAAATTTAGTAGCGCAGATGAAGCAGCACCGATCATGTCCGCAGTACCAAAAATCCAATTATAAAAAGGTACACATTTTTTTAATTTCGGATCAAAGATCAATTCTTGTTATGCGAGTTGGGTTATTGAAATCGGCTATTTTCATAATATTTTCAATCTCTGCTATCATCAATTCTACCAACCCCGACTGAAACTGATGGCTTCTTATAGGGATGTTATGAGCTATTATTTTAGGTCACATAATGAACTGTTACAGCGATGATCATCCATTTCAAAGGTGGTTCTTTCGTCGGACGTAAATTTTCATAGGATATCAAATGAAAATAAACCGGTCGGGGGAGGGGGGTTGCCGAATAACTTGAGGGATCCAATCCTACGTCAACTTCACTCTGCAATTGAAAGCATTTCTAGATGCGGTTTATGGCCGGGGAAATCTCTGAATGATGATAGGGCATTTGACTATAACGAACCAATGAGCCCGGCCATGTTCTGGGAATGAGAGGAATAATAAAAGTTGTTTATGTTGTATTCAAACCGCTATGAACGAGATGAAAAGCCTTGCGATGGTCCGCTCGGTCCAGTGAGCAACTATACGAGTAAGTATAGCTCTCAGCCCTTCTCATGTCAGTACAAAACGCTGTCATCACCTCGAGACAAACAGCATCATCAAACTCACCCCTCGTTTTTGCGTTTTCTTCAACGAACATCCCTTCCTGCACTTGACGGTGGATTTATTACTGAGCGTGTAGTTTGATGGATCGAAATAAATAAAGGTTTTATCGGCCGTCAGTTGAGTCATGCACTCTTGGATGTGTATCAATCTAAATGAAAAAATATTCAAGCAGGAAAACAGTTTGGCCAGAAATTAACTGCGGGTATCGATAGCCCGATGTTTACCGTGATAGGTACCTACCGTCGACAATATTTCAAGTTTTAAGAATTCTGAAATGACTGACGCGAAAGAGAATGAAACAGAAAATACTGCCTCAAAATCCTTGATTTGAAACCCAATCCTGGAACTGCGTGTGAATTTTTTTTCAATTTTTTTCTTCTCCTATGTTTTGATAAGCCATATGATCCAATTTTCCGACTTTCCATTGAAAATATTCCGCCTACACTCGCTGTACACTGCATTTGGCAAAGAGTCCATCAGAGATTTCCTTCTCATTTCCCCACGCACCGCTTCACTATTTCCATTATTCTCCATCAGCATTTCCAACTTTTGCTCGACGCTTCTTGCAAATTACTGTGTGGTGACTGATTCTTTCGTCTTCCCCCAGAATCGTTGACGTTAGGGGTCGCTTGCTATTGCACATGACTCATCCTTCTGTCATTCTCAGTGCCTCTTCTTCTTTTATTGTTATGATTCTTCGTAGCGCTTTCTTTCCGCACCGGATACGAAGGAAGGAGATCCATTGTGCCGTATTATGGGGGAGCCAGTCTCCAAGTCATTAGCCGTAGATTTTTTCAAGCAGCCTGGTGCTTAAACGAAAGAGATTTGATCTGAGATAGAATCCTTCTTGAACTGCTCGGTTGAGAATTATTCTTAACAATAACTACCACGGGAGGAGGGGGGGGCAATAGGTAAATAATGTATTTTGACATACCTACGTGAAAAGTAATTGGAAAAGATTGTCTACTTGCCGCAGACAAAAATCAGGTTTTCCTATTATGCCTCAAAAAATACACGGAAATAAAAATCCGACCCGAAATCAAATTATCAATTGCAACATTCAAAAAATCTGGCATTACTCGCATTGGTTGCTAGGTACGTGCATTCAGATCTGTGGCAGGGATCCCGTTCAGATTGAAGCCTTTGTCCTTCGGTATTGAAAAACCAATAGAACATTTCTGGTATATCTTCTCCCAGCCAAAAGGCAGTAGTCCTCCACCAGGTTTGACGATTAGAAAAAATGAATTGTCCGCGTACAATGATCATTACCTCCGATCTGGCGATTCGACTGAATAAATCACGATCAAGGATGCCATCTCTAGAAAAAGCAAGAAGCGGTTTCCGGAACTTGTGAGCCTAAGGTGCTCAAGATTGGACAAGCTATAAGATGCTTGAAACTTGGCGGAATTATTTAGCCAGAAGAAAGGAAGTACGAAGGCGATGAAGGCGAAGGAAGCTCAGAGCTTGAAGGAGGAACAGTTGGATGCGGTAGTAGGGAGGAAATGGGAATTGCAATACTCGAAGAGGCAATAATGGCGGAGAGATGTACCTCGGCCAACCTCGCAGGTGTGCTGGTTTCCTTACTTATTCACAAGTTTAATCCCCGCTTATGGGCCCTTCCCTCTCAACTTTCCAGGCCGTCAGGTCCGCCAACCTCCGCCAAGTGAGGTTCGCCTTATCAACATTTCAGTGGGTTCGAGGACAGTTGTTCTCAGTTACCTCTCGGTGACTACCTTTCGGTGGCTTACAATGGCCCACACTTATGCTTCCAATAGCCCTAACAGAGGTTCCGAATCCTGAATATTTACTTTTTCCAACGTTGATAACATCTTCCTGCAAGAAATGTTTCCATCCGTTTGATACCTTCAAGAGGTAGCGCTCTTGAGCAATGCTGAATTCATAATATGAATATTATTCTATAACTCAACTATCTGGCCCATCGCACACTGCTGCTCGTTATCACCATTTATTGTTGTGTCACTCTCTACAGATAAATGGACCTACATGTGCATAGCAAACGTAAATACATACAAGGATGCATAAATTAATTTTCAAATAGTTATAACTACAGATCGAATCTTTTCCAAAAATATGAAAACAGAAAAATGTTCAAATCCAAAATAAATGTTTGTTGCAGGTTCACCCGCTGTATGGCGACGCTCTCGTGAAAGCCCATTGCTCTCACAACATCACTTTAGGTCCTTGCTCGGATTACTACCCGATCAGGCCATGCTACGGACCACCTTTGCCGAAAACTATTTTGAAAACGTTTGTCAAAGGTGCGAAATAATTTGTTGAAACATTGCTGGACGATTTGTCGCAAATAATACCAGACAAACAGCAATAAAATTGATAATGAATTTCAGAACTTGGTTTTTCGATTGCTTGTACAATTAATAGAATTCAAAGATCCTGAGTTTTGGAAAAAAATTTCGTGCCTAATGTAGTACAGCGAAGTTGTTGTGGACTTATAAATTGATAATATTTGTAGAGAAATCTTTGCGTGCGTCAAGTTGTTGAGGCACCATCGTTTGCTCGCTCGATAGCTCACATTTCTTCTTGAGACAAAATTATTTGAAGATAGATCCAAGGAAAATTATGACTGTGGTTTTAACAATAATTATGTAGCCAAAATGAGAATTTCCTAAAAAGGAAACATTTATGTTGTAAGATTGTTTGGAAAATAAATTACTGGAGTTACTGGAAATGGAAAATTATTGTTTTAAGCCCTTGCATCTTAAAAATTGAGTTGATTGTGAATGATCGACCTTCGAATTTTTTGTGGTGCCAAAGGACAGGCGAAGGAGGCGTGTGTTTCACTGCGTGACCCTATCCCTGATTTGCTGCCAAAAATTGAGGTTATCCTTATTCATTCTTCTAGGTCGCCAAACTTGGCATACGAATGTCAAATTCGGAAACAACAAACCACCCCCACCCCCTTCACCGACCCTTTGATTTGTAGTACTGAAGCCCCACAATTTTTTAAATAAACGAGAGAATAATTAGGATTTATTTATTGGAATTCCTTACAGGGGTTGTTTGATCCCTATTGCACTGTCGTGGCGAACTTCTTTTGATACCGCGATGTGACGCCAAATCCCTCCCCCTCCTCGGTCTCGTTGTACGTTCAAAGAGCCTTTAATTCGAGCGGTTTTGTCTTCAGTTTCAAATAGTCGACCTCGGTTTTCCCTTTACGAGAAAGGAGATGAAGGCCCAAGTGATTGAGGCGGCGTTGAAACGGTGATTTTCACGCTATTAGACGATGATTGCACTGATTGTGCCGCTATAGAGGCAACCCTCTGTCGGGAATTCTACACAACGTATTGCGCCCTTCAAACTGGATGAGATTAACTTTTTGTCAAAGTTTGGAGCGACTAGATTGCGGCAAATTGTGGGGTATTGAGGGAGTTACTGTCATTCGAATATGCCTAGAGACACCTTTCGGACATGTTCATCGTGGTAGTGCGCCCTCGGGGAATATGAGGCTCAATCGTCGGTACGACGAGGGCAATTCAATATCAGCTAACGACAAACTCATTGGGAACTTTCAAAGTGCTTGGCGAGGGCGTTTTCGGCCGTCGATTTTTTACGTATTCCGAAAGTTATAGGTTTCTTGAATTGTAGTCACGCGATCAGGGTTAGGGTCATACAGAAAAACGTCGTCTCCTTCGCCAAGCTTTCGGCAAATTTATTGCCTTCTTCAGGGCCTAGAATCACATAATGTACGCGAGCTCAGCAGCCAGCAGAAGAATTATTTTAAGTTAGAAATTTTAATCATTTACCTTAATTTACACTGTATTAGATATTATTATTATTAATTTGTACCTTTTGCATAACTTGTATTTTAGTATTAACTCACTTGGAGACGAGGTTAAGCGGTCATATGACCACTACCGTCCAAGACCAATGACATTTCCATTAATTAACCTAAAATAAAATTATTTGTATTATTATTTTCAACAATTTTAACAATTTATTTTCAACAGGTCTAAAATATTCAACACATAACTGGAAAGGACTAACGAGGTTCTGACTAGGTAGGGACATTGTTCACCTGTATTATTGAAGGTATGAGAAAAACAATTAGCATCATGCTTCGGTTTACGTTGTTATTTAAAATAGTTTTGACTAGAAATCCACAAGGAGAAACGAAACAACCACAGTCAACAAATTAAAAAATGTTTTTTAAACAATATTATTTCTATCTTTTACTAAGTCAGTAGGAACCACATCTAGCAAAAACCAACAAAACAAAACAAGCTGCCTATCAGAGCTGATAACGGCTCCACTTGTTGACTAGCTGTCAAGGCACTCAATCCCTACCAGACATATGTGTTGCTTTTTCTCCAAACCTAACGTGTAGTAGCTTGTGTGAATCATGTGTGTGTGTGTGTGTGTGTGTATGTGTCTCAGGCGGGCCCGATTGGGTCAACTAACCCAATCTGGACCGCCTCCATGAAGTGTATGTGTGTGTGTGGTGGTGCATGTGTTAATATGTATGTGTTTGGTGATTGTGTGTGCATGCTTGTGTGTATGTGTATCGGGCGGGTCTAACCGGGTCAACTACCACAATCCGGCCCGCCCGCATTAAGTATACCTATGTGTGTGGTGGTGCATGTGCTAATATGTATGTGTGTGGTGATTGTGTGTGCATGCTTTTGTGTGTGTATGCGTGTGTGTGTATATGATATGTTAGGTACGAGCTGTCTTTATATCAGCGAGGATCCCTGCGTACACAGAACTGATGCCATTGACATCGGTCTTTTTATTGCAGCAATTGTCGTTCAGCAAGATGTGGAGTTTTTCTTTAAACTCACGTCTTCCTCTCTTCTGTTCGCGGTCCTCGATGCTGACGTTTTCAAAGTCAAAAATATGCCCCATTTCAATCGCATGCTGCGAGAGCATGGTACCCTCCTCTTGCTCGTTCCGACAGTCTCGATTGTGCCTTGCCATTCGTACTTTTATGTATGAGATTGTGTGGCCTATATATTGTGGTTTCTTGAATTCGACTCAAAATCAGTTTCTACGCGGGAGTGTGTTCGTTTTTAAAGTTCTGAAGCCCGTATCACACGTCAGACCTTTCCCCTTCCCAACCCGCAGACCGTCTGTACAGACCGATTCCTAGTCTCGCCCCTCGGGTGGGACGTCTACGTCAGTGTAGTTTCAATCGATTGGCTCGAGCCTTTTGGCGTAGCCAGCATGAGTGTCATCAGAGCTCGTGTGCAATCAGAGTTTCGAAATTTGGCTCTCTCATTTTTGACCAAACATTATTTTTGCCCTCTTCACTTTTTTGTTGCTCTCCCTTTCAAATTTACCATCTTATTTTTTGCCCAAAAACAATTTTTTTTAACTCTACAGCTACAATTCCCTGCTTTACCTTTATACGCCCTCAAGCTGATCAACACTCGGTATTCGAGTTGATTTCACTCACAACCTATTCCTCGATTCCACCTCCACCTAGCAACCCCTTCATTTGCAGCATAATAAAATTAGCTTTGCCACGCGATTTGAGCAACGAAGAACGATAAATCACCATCGTCGTGCGAAGTTTGGGTGAGCCCGTTTGAAGATTATATCGATTGGCGTCAGGTGGTGACATCTGGCCAAGGTCGACAACTGCTGAAGGGTGTCCTGGCAGGATAACATGAAGGGGTATCCTCAGCCGGATGGAGGGAGAATGGAATAGCAATGCCTGCTATTGCCTGCTTCAAGTGCGCCTGACTCCCATTTGCTTCTCTCTTTGGTGAAAATCGAATGTAAATAAAAGCGGCCGGGTGAACGCCAGTTTTACCCCCTGTTGGAAAGGTGACAGCGTGTGGCGATGCGCAAAAAAGGGGTGCGTCAGTGCGACTTCGAGCCCGGCGTTTGATCTCTAAAGCCGGGTACGCACTTGTAACAAACGGCCGCTCCGCTCCTCCGCTCCGCTCCAAGGCCAGGTTCGGGGCGGCAAAACTTCAGAAGGAGGAGCGGAGCGGAGCCCGATCGGTCTGTTGGCGGTTTTCTCCCGTCGCATCAAAGAAATGTTCGGAGCGGGCTGAGCTTAGTGTGGACGGGGTCCGCTCCGCTCCCCCGAACTTTCTCGCGCTCCTCAAGCAAGATATGAATATCGGAAGTATCGAAAGCTAAGTATCGATACCAGTAAATCTCCATCACCACTTCTTCGACATTCGTTTGATCTTATAAATAACTTTTTCACATAGAAATGATTTGTTAACCTTGTTGAAAAGTAATATAACGTTAAATAAATGACGTAAGGGCTTAATAGTGTTTTACTTCCATATTTACAGAGTAAATGGAAGTATTGGAATCGTCCTAAAATCTGAACTGAAATGTTTGTCTCGGCAAGACTTAACACCCTGTTTAATCGAAATTTGGATAACGCATAGTACTTCTGATATATTTGTATCTATTTTTAGTTTTTTATATTTTATTTTTTTCCAGCCACAAAAATGAAACGATTTGAGCGTTCTTAGTCTTAAAATCTTTGTTTTACCTTGCAAAATATGTGGATATTTTTTATATTCCGGTAAATTAGCGTAATTTTAATTTGGGCAAATTTTAAAATTTGAATAGTGAATTTTTTGAAATTTTTGACCTAAGCACCCTTAAAAGCAGTCAAAATGTGATCAAATTGTGTCCAAAATGACCATAGCTCCCATAATTCTCGACCTTTTTTCAAATTTCTTGAACTGAAATGTTTGTCTCGGCAAGACCTAACACCCTGTTCAATCGGAATTTGAATTACTCACAGTACTTCCGATATATTTGCATTTTTAGTGTTTTCTATTTTATTTTTTCCGGCCCCAAAAATGAACCGATTTGAGCGTTCTCGGTCTTAAAATCTTTGTTTTACGTTGCAGAATATGTGGATATTTTTTGTATTATTATTTAAATTTGGTATACTTTTATTTTTGGAATTTAAAAATTTGCTCAGTGAGTTTTTTTTTATATTTTTGGCCTAAACACCCTTAAAAGCAGTCAAAATATGATCAAATTGTGTAAAAATTTTACGTTTCAAAATATGGAAGTATTGTGTGTTATCTACGCACCAATTTAATCTGTTATTTCCATTTTATTAACATTTAATTTGGTGTGTGAAATGAAAAAAGTACTCATACGATTCGATACTCTTCAGTATCGAGTACAGGTATCGAATATTTTGTGGTAACGCTGACGCGGAGCGCTCGATTCTCCCGATCGGCCTATTTGTTACGGAGCGAGGTTTGGAGCGCTACGATGTTACGAACCTAAGTTCGTTGAAATGTTCGGAACGGAGGAGCGGAGCGGAGGAGCGGAGCGGCCGTTTGTTACAAGTGCGTACCCGGCTTAAAACAACATGCCGTCCATCCGAATAAAAATTTCAAAAATTCCTATTTATACGAAGTCTGGTGAAAGTGTCGTCGATATGAGAGTCGCAGTTCGTTTCGTTATGACCGGCTATCTGGCCGTTGCCGTTTCAGAGTTTGGAAATGTTTATTGATTTTTAGTCTCTGCATTTCAGATAGTGACTTTAATTTATTATTTTTAGCAACCACGTTTATTGGGGGTTTTTGGTATAGAGAGTATAGGAGGGGACCTGCTTCTTTTTTAATATGAAAATTTGGCTTGAATTGGTTGAATGTTGACAATCAAAAATTCTGAAAAACTCAAAATAAATTATCAAAGAAATAATGACGCAGGGGAACAACGAGATAACTTCTTTGTAAACTAAATAAGAGTGATAGGTCCTTTCCCTTTGTTCTTCACGCAAAAAAATGTTTTTGGAGGAGTTGAACTAGTTATTTAAACTAAACATTCATTTCGAAATATTCTTCCTACCGGATTTTCGATTAAAATGTCGACGGCTCCCGATCATTTTGAGCAGAAAAACTTCATCGACACCAAGGCTTCATGAAATGCTTGGGTCGTTAAGCATTGATGCGAAACATGCGTATTTATGAAACCGATCGCAGAATATCGTCAATGTTGTCGATTCTCCCCTCCGGAATACTAATTTGCGTACTGTGCTCGCAGCAGAACGAGCAGGTCTAATGGCCAACGATTTTTTATCAAGAGGGATTGAAACTGAATGAAAATTAATTGTTCGAAGAGAAGGTCATGAATACAAAGCTGATGGAGAGACGGGCATTCTGTTCTCAGCTTTGTTATATCGATGGAAGTCAGTATAGCGAAACCAATTTGAGAACGGCGGGCCAGAGCGAGGAAATAAAAAAATGTTATAGCTCGGTAGGTAATGCGAGTAGAGAGCAAAATTTAATAATTGGATAAGGCTTTTTCCTGCATTGGATGAGTTAACCATGGCTGTCTTGGATAATCAATTAATTTTGTTTTTTGATAGAGCAGCGTTCAAGATTTCTGCTATTTTTTCTACACTATAAGACTGTACCTATGTGGGAAACAGTCGAAAATATCAATACTTAATCCGGGAGCATGCAGGTGGGATACCGCGCCGAGGTAATGGTGCGTAGTTGTAAAGAACAGTGTTCACGTTAACAGGGTCACGTAAGCGAAGAAACAGAGAAAAGCCATTTGCTCTTCGTACTTAACCGGTGTGGATTTGCGTTCAAGCGTCGGTTTCAGCCATGTTGTTTCAACTAGTTCACCGACGAACATGGATGATGTTTAAAGCTGGTACAAGCACAGCCGTGCAGAGGAGGTGCCAAGGTAGGTACACCCCTATTGGTTAGGTGCGTCAGTATTGGTTTACCAGGCCAGATCATCAAGGCTTACAAAATTAGGGATCTAGCGTATGTACGGCCAAACAACCCCGAAAACCATGTTTCCTGTTTTTCATAGGGGTCAAATTCTCAAAAACACCCGATTCCCTCTCACAGAAACCTTCAGAAAAGGGGGATAAAATGTTTTAAAATGTGGAAATGCTATTCTCGAATTGGATTTAACCTTGAATCGTTCCTTAATGAAAAGAGGGAAAAATTAATTTTCAATTAGTTAACAAGTACTAGTAAATGGTATGTTTTCAAGGGAAGATAATTAGCGCAAATGAAAGATAAGAGCCTCCTCCTTGGGTTAGATGCTTCACACTCAATTAGATTATCGCTGAACGGGTAAGACGGGGTCCTTTGAGTAACAACCCTTAGGGTACGGTTTGAATATTTATATTGATTAGCCCTTTGGTTCGGCTTTGGCCCTTTGGAATCTGCAACGCTTCATTTGCTTAGCCGAGGCCTTCATTGACCTAAGTCAATTCAACGATGGGCCCCTTCCTGCCGGCCAAATTTGTTTCCGTGCGGTTTGCAAATTGAGGGCGGTAAATCCTTGTTTGGCCTTATTTGCAATATACATGCTTTAACATTATACATAGCATTAACATTGAATTCAGGGGGAGTATGGAGTGATGGAAATAAAGAGCGAAATTCTGTGCCATGTTGAAATATTCAATTCAATATTTAAATTATCCATCTTTTATGAATTCGATCCTGTACACTGACATATATTTAAACTTTGAGTTTTTCGTCTGTACATACACCAAACCGTATTTTATGACAAATGGATATAGGATTTCCGAGTCGAATTGAAAATTTTCCAAACCAATTTGACAATTTCCAAAATCAAATTGAGAATCTCCAAAATCTAACTAAGAATGGTGTGTACAGGACTGCCTAGAATTTTCAATTTGGTGAGGGAAATTCTCAATTCGACGAGTAACTGCTATATCATGAATTTGTCCCAAAATGTTGAGCATCGAAATTCTGAAGTACTTTGTATTATACCGCGTTACTGAATCGCTGGAATTCTGGATGTATGCTGCCAACATTTGTTCAATGGACTATGGTCAACTAAGAAATTACCCACAGCCGACGATGAATCAGAGAAAACCAAAATTCTCCCAATACTTTGTATTATGGCGATTGGTAAACCAAGCCGTTTACCTTTCCGTGGATTCTCACTCTGTATACGCAGGTATACTGAGCATTGCCGTGGTTGCTCTCGAAGACAACCTCGACGTATTGGTATGATTGCTGCGACTCTACGAGCGAAAAAGTTTGCAACGAAGGCCCCTCAGCCTTGAATTCGAATTGACCGAAATTGTGCTTCATAAAAGCTTCCGGTTGATCGAGTCCGAACAAAGTGAACTTTTTCGGGGCCGAGGATATGTCGCCTGATGGTGCCATCAACGGCAAAATATGTTCGAGCGTTAGGTGCGTCACGAAAACTGGAGCGATCAGCTTGATGACTGCTGTCCCTCTGCTTCCATGGAAGGCCCAGCAATGACCTGGCTCGACGCTGGGGTTCAACATTTCGTGAGGATCGGAGCCTGGAACTGGTAAATGGAAGTAAATAATCCACATTGTCCATAAACCGTAGTGGATCGGCAATGCATGCGTCAAGGGCAATGCTACAAGAGATTGCAGATTGAAGTATGGGCATGAGCAATCGCTTCAGAGAAAACAGAGATTTTGAGAGTGTGGGGATTGCTCTGGAATGGAACCTATGTCACCCTCTTTTCCAAATTGGATTTAATTACTATTGACGATTCCCAGATCCCTAGCTGAATCTTCGAAATTTCATTTTATATGAAGGCATCTTGGATAAACTTATGAGATCGCCCTACAAAGTGAAAATACCTGATGTAGCCATCATACAGTCTACTAGCCAACTCACCGAAACCTATTCCGAAAAACGTTTTCTCGCCGTATGGCCTCGTGTCTCGAACAGTCACAATACAACCTCCCAGCTTTCGCATGGCAAAGTCTGCCATGCCCGTTTTGTCCGCCGCATATAATTCCAGCTGTTTCCGGATTGTGTTTCTGATTTCGTCTTCGATATCTTTCCGATTGCGGTTGCCTTCTGCAAAATGTTTTCCACAAGTTTGCGAGACGACATTGTCGCTGTTGCATTTGTCAGACAGGCATTTCGCCTTCAATTCTTTCAATTCAGCTTCCAAATTTGCGTAGTCAGCCGCGAGATCGGAGGGGTTCATTTTGTTGAGAACGTACGCGGTCAGAACTCCGATTGTGAGGACACCAAATAAAGTTCTCAAGGCCTTCAAGAGTGTACGGCATAATCTGCGCCAACGAGATTGTCTTAGTTCTATACTCTCGTCGGGCAGTCGTTCTCTGCATCCATCCATAAAAGTTCGCACATAAAATCAATTTTATGCACTGGAACTTGTGGAGGCGTCACAGAGTCAAGTTGACATTGACTTCTAAGCAATTTGGAAGTTACGAGGTGCCACGAAGTTCAGGGTGCCTGTTTCTTGCATGCTGAAGGGTCCATCGTGAAAATTCGCGGATTTTTGAGGATTTTTTGGTACATTTCATATTGCCAGGAGAGCGGAAACATTATTATAATGGCGTCCAACAATGAAGATGCGACATACAAGCTGGGGACGTGCAATCTGTCCAGGATTGTTCAGCTGGCCAAGATGAGGTCGTTCACTGAGTAGTTTCCAAAGAATTGAAACTGGGGTTGCTTCCATTTTCGGCTACCCCACCTGTTTATCCGTCCGTCAATGTTGGTCAGCTGGAATACCTTAACTACAATAATATTGAAAGTGGGAGAAAACCAACATTATCTCTCTTGCCCTAACCACAACAGCAATATGCCGAAATTGGTAAGGCAATATGTTTATAAGCGCTCTTAACATGATGGAGGGTGTATTCAGGAAGGGGTGTGCATCTTATTCCTTGACGTGTACCTTCCTCCCCCTGGACTGCAAAAAAAAGGTAAAACCAGTGGTGCGTAGATAACACACAATACTTCCATATTTTGAAACGTAAATTTGTGACACAATTTGATCATATTTTGACTGCTTTTAAGGGTGTTTGGGTCAAAAATATCAAAAAATTCACTATTAAAATTTTAAAACTCGCCCAAAATGAAAAAACGCCACATTTTCGGAATGTAAAAAATATCCACATATTCTGCAAGGTAAAACAAAGATTTTAAGACCAAGAACGCTCAAATCGGTTCATTTTTGTGGCCGGAAAAAAATAAAATCGAAAACACTAAAAATGCAAATATATCGGAAGTACTGTGCGTTATCCAAATTCCGATTAAACAGGGTGTTAGGTCTTGCCGAGACAAACATTTCAGTTCAAGAAATTTGAAAAAAGATTGAGAAATGAGGGAGTTATGGCCATTTTTGTAAATGACCACAGACGGACAGACGGACGTACGGACGTAACGGACACACAAACACTTGTTCAGGAAGTGATTCTGAGTAAATGTGTATAAGAAAAAGTTTTTTCTGAAGCTCCGTTCCGATTCTCGATTTTAGGACGATCACAATACTTCCATTTACTCTGTAAATATGGAAGTAAAAATGGTCATGCCTAGGCTCGAGGAAAAATCGACAGCCCCCTTGGAAAGTCGCCACAAAAGTGGCGTATTCATGGAAGATTTTTTGGACTCTGAATGAATTCCCCAATAGGTAACACATTCCAACAGCCAAAGAGCAAAGATAGCGAAGGGAAAGAATAGATAGACCTTGTTGTTTCGAAGGTATTGTTGTTGGCAGGAGACAAGCCTAACCGCTCTTCGGGAGTTGGGAATAGCATGAGGGCAGGAAGAGCGACATCGCTTAGAAACTTCGTGACGATTTGTGACATCTAATCTATCGCGAAAAGTTCGCAATCTCTCTGAAAGTTCGAGGAAGCTTTACTGTCTTGGTAGGAACTCGGGAAGAAACCGAAACTGCCTACATCAAACCTCTCGCCAATGTTTCTTTCCACATTTCTCCAGACTCCATTTGAACCTTGTTTTGGCAATAAGTAGGAATACCAATCATGATTTTTTAATATAAAGCGCAGGTAATTCTTGATGATCGATCGGTTCTTGATTTTTTTAAATTCAAGTTTTTGTTATTTTCACTGTATAAACCTTACTTAAACTTACTTCTTAATCTTCAAAAACAGGTAAAGAGTTGGCAGGGTTTCAAGATGGCAGCAAGATGCTCTCGGAAATGTCGCGCAACTAATCATCGCAACAAGGCTTGGGCGCTCGAAAAAACCATTTTCAAAAGACTGACAAAAAAGCCTCAAGCCCCCCCAAGTTTTACCTCGTTTCGTATCAGTAAAAAAGGACTTTTCGTCCCATTTAAAGTTTCACAATTAAATCGCCTTCCCGTGGGAATCCTCTTCGTGCTCTGCATCGCATTCCACCCCCTGTCGCCACCTATAAAAATGTTAATTAAATTCTTTTTTCCGTCGCCAATGCAAAAGGTGGATACGAAGGGGAAAGTCTCTAGTGATTTCACTTTCATTTCATTATTAATAATTTTTCATGCGGACGCCCCTAACGATGGAAACAATGATAGGTGGCTTTGGCGGCTGGTAGGCCACCCTACATCCTGCGGGAGCTTTGCATCAGTTCCCTTCCTTCGGCATTTGAACCCCAAAAAATCCGCGTTATTCAAGAAATGCGAAATATTGGCCGTCACGTTGGTGGGGCTTTTATGGTTTTTGGGATTACTTGCACCGTATCGAGCGCTCGTCCAACACATTCGAGGTTGGACAATCGTCAGTCGTATTTCATAAAATCGCTTGTTACTACCCCACGGTATTCCGAGAATGTCGGGTGGTTTCAATTGCAACTTTTCAGGCCCTTCACCACCGCATACCTTTAGGGGGATAAAAGTAAAGCTCATGACAGAATAATGAATTGTTTGAACTTTCGCATAACCATCAATTCACATCATTAAGAGCTAGTTTCAATAATCTATCATATAGTTTGGATTTCATTCATATTTAATTTGATTATCATTATTTTCATATTTTCACATCCATATTTCATTTAATCATAATAATATATTATCATTAATCAATCATATTCATCATCATTACATATCATATTTACTCATTATTCACTCATGTCATATTCACTCGAATTCATATTCGCAATCAATTATTCACTCACATTCATTTTCACGCTCATCATATTTAATCATTGTAAATATCATTAATGAATAATATTCACTACATCATTCACTGATATTCACTCATGTCATATCGTATTCACTCATATTATTCATATTCACAATCATGTATTGCTCTGTACCGCCACAGAACCACCCAGAATTACCTATTCCAATAGGAAATTATATCTTTTGCAATTCCTTTAATTCCTTTATTTACCTAACGGCAGAAAACCGTTACAGCTCAATTGTACTGATTGAATAATCATGAATATCATCGATGAATCAATATTTAGTTATACTCACTTATTATTAACACATAGGTACCTATATCACTCATATTATACCTAGGTATATTACCTATATTCACTCATATAATATTCACCATCATATTCACATCAATATCGTTAATGGGGTATCATGAATATCATTAATTGAGTTTTGATATTCGCCTTTAGTTCAATTTTCATATATTATTGACAATTTGAATCGTCTCAAACCAAAAATCAACAAAACGATGTTAGGCCACAAATTTTACCAACGCTTAATTAATCGGTATATTGGGTTAACAGCAACGTTTCGAGAGGGTTTTTGAGCTCTTGCGACGTTTTGAGCCCTCATCATCAGATATATTGTAACTTTTTGCTGTGCATGAACACGTTGTTTTTGTTACAGAACTCAGATTTTTAGTCGATGCTTCGATGCTTCTCTTGTTCTTGAATGAATGATGATGAGGCTTAAAAATGCCAGTACAATATGTTCCTAATAGGTAATAAGCAAATGCTTCAAAGTTGGTGGCTCTGCGCCTTTCACCTCGGCCTCCTTCATCGTAAGGGTTCCAATATCTTCTCAAAATTACTTGAGCTCAATCTCGCCCAGGCAGTGGTAGCCAAATCAAAGCTCTCGGAGTTGGCTTTCCTTCAAACACGTTGTACATCAAGGAAAGGGCAAGATGAGAGCATTCGGGTGCCAGTAGGAGATTGCTTCCAGTTTGAAACATTAAGTCAACCGTTTAGACGGCTGTTAGAGCTTGTATACCTCCTTCAACACTGCAAAGGTCCTGCGGTAAACGGGAGTTGTCCGAGTTGAAATGAGTCAGCATGTCCCTAGCCCCCCGCTCCAAATTTCTTGGGGGCTTAAGTTCCGAACCAACTTAGTCCGGGGCTGTGTAATCAGTGAGTGTTAGAACTCTCAGCAGGACTAAGGATACTTCGGTGTGCTGCAAGGTTACGGCTCCCTAAGGATGTACCTCAAACGCACCTACCAGAGATTACAAGTATATCTACTTAAATTAATACGGAGTCTCTCGTTATGTAGAAGGTTCAGGGGTAGAGAATGATGAGGAAACAGGCGTGAGAGATGATCGGTACCGGATGAATATTTGAGGCTCAGGGCCGGTTTATCAATCGATTTAAAGCTAGATTTGTCCTAGAACGCTTGCACTACATTTCACCAAGGACATATTTTCTGGGAAATCGCTTAATGCAAATGTCCTTGGATGAATCTAGCTTCAAACAAATTGATAAACCGACCCTAAACCTAAAAATACAGTTCCCAACTACCACCCCGTTTCCATCGTTTCAACCAAATGCTGCCCAGTTTTCTGCCCCGCCATTTTTTTTGGCAAGAGCCACCCAACTAGGGATACATTATTATACCCCGAATTGGATGGGAACTCAACCAAGGTTTAACGTGTATGGCCGCACGGTTGCGATTAGTAAACTATTAAGAAAAGTATTTCGACGCATGAGTCCCAGGAAAGCATAAGCCTAAAATTTTATTCAAGGAAATATGCAAGTTTTTCGCTCAGATAAGTGGTGTCTTTCCGTCAAGAGAGAGGCTTCGACAGGTGCCAGTTGTCATCTTGGAGGTTGACGATCGCCATGCAGGGTGGCAGTTGGGTGGGATCAGTTGAGAACGATTCCAGTAACAGTCCAGACTCATGCAAACTTCTGTTTCGGAATGATGTTGAAACCAAATAAAATCATTCAGACGCATTCGTGACAAAGTTAAAGAAAAAACTGCAATGAAACGAATATGGCTGCTCAATGGCAAATATGGTGGCTCAAGGGCAGGGATTTGATTTCATCGATCGCCAAAGCTCAGCCAGAAGTGATGGGAAGTGTATTCCTGATGAATAACTGAAGCCAGCAGGCAGTAAAGCAAACTCGACCCCAAGTATTTGCATATCGAACTGTTGTCAGAGGCTACCGGCCAGGTAAGACCTACCTGGGTTTCGAGGGGTGGCACAATGTTTACTAGAGGGATACCTAGCCGCCAGCATTAAGTACAGCTACCGAGTTGTGGCTTCGTGTGTTCAAGAGACAAAAATTTTTTCCAAAAATGTTCCAAAAAATAATTTCTAGTTCCAGGAGGTTCCAAACTTCCAAAACATCGCCAATGTACTTTTACTTAATTGTATTTTGTGAACGAAATGCTGATACGTGATAACGTTAGCAGACAACTCTGGAATCGACGTCAAATGAAGGGATCCAATCAATATCACCATTCATAACTTATTTTTATAATAAATATTCATTCATTTTTAATTTGAGATTTACCAGAAACATCCAACATCTTCAACCCCTGTATGGAATTATTCAAGCCAAAAATGGAACTGAAACGGTTAAGCCCGAAAGAGATGCCGACGCCAGATTCGTTTCAAAAAGACCCAAGGTTCTCGAGCGTTCGCTCGTCCAGAACTGACCGAATGGCTTTCCCGTTCGACAGACCGTACAATATCCCTGGTATTAATTTCACTGATTCGGATTACAAGTTATGAGATGAGGGATGTTCAATGATGGAGTTCGACCGAGGTTGCGGCGATGATGGTGGTAAGCTGATTGAATCCCACATAGGCTCAACTCCCTTTCGAAGATCCATCGGCAATTGACTGACAGCTTCTGGCCCGATCAAAGCGAAAAATGAAATGGTTTCATGAAAACCATTTGAGAGGGTTTTTTGGAGAGAAAACTTTGCATTGAGATGATATTTATGCTGACGACGCTACAACTCCAGAAGACAGATTTGGAAAATTCGATGAGCTATTCGTTTGCTGATTCGTCACGCGGGGCGATTGAAGGCAGTATGACATGAAAGGCTGGCAAAGGAACCATAAATTTCTGAATTTCCAGTTCCCAACTGAAAAATTGTAATTTGCACTCGACTTTTCTGTCCTAGGAATCTAGACGCGTCGTTATAACACCTTCCACCAATGATCATCCAGTGCTGAAGGGGTCCTTTTGTAGTATCCCGAGCCTTCAGTGAGAGATCTGCCGCCTGTTTGAAAAGCCTGTGATTTCCCATACGGACATCAAATATTCAGCGAGGGAACAGGCGCAAATTGCAGTCGGTACTCCCCTTTCATTTCGTCACTTGTTAATATTGCATCTCCAATGCCGGAAGACGCAGTTGAGAAATGGAAATCCTTGTAGGCGAATTTCGGTATCGGAAGTTTGTATCTATCATTCAAAAAAATACAAAAATCAATATCCCTGAAGCTTTTGTACTTGCAGAACACTGAAGTTTTAGTACTGACTGTAAAGTTTCAATAATAGGGTGGGTATAACACAAGACAGAAGAAGAAAAAGAGAAGATTCTCTCAATAAGTGAATAGAATCGTTTTTATTGGAGGACCTGAATTACTTGAGTCTCGTACTTACCTGTAAAAATCGAGTGCAGAATCATCACATTGCTGAAAAATGAAATTCCTCCTCGATGAACTTTTGGGTTAGTAGCAAACACATCGAACAGGTAACTAACTACTCAGCTCCCATCTGCTCCGATCAGTAAACCTATCCCCGAACTATCGAACCGATTGAGTTGACTGAAATCTTCAATTGATTTTGATGTAGTGGCTAGAGCCTGAATGTGACTAGGCAAAATGGGGGAATACCTGCCATGTTTGTTAGGATCTATGGTGGGGCTCTTCCTAACCCTCTCGAGGGAAGAAAGGTGTTGTGTCGGTGTCGAAGTGAACGAGTGAGACAGAGAGGGTAGATCTAGGACAGAGTGGACTGGTAAAGAGCCATTGAGACTAAAGGGGGACACGTGGTTCGTCTGGCAGTGACATGTTTATAGTGTCCACTTGACCCGGGGCGGCCCAGGCCTACTTCCAGTTCAGACGTCGAGAGGTTTCGGCTTGGCGTGGCATCTTCTTACATGTCCCGGCCAGCATCCCTTGTAGGACAACGCCTTCTATTTGAGATGGCTCTATTCCTCATCCGAGGTTTTGATCAGCTCCTTCGCCTTTGATGCAGGTGCACAGTTTTAGAAAGCAAAGTTTTTTAAGCTATAAGTATCACTAACCAATCTCTTAACATCTCTTACAAATCCATCTCTAAAAAAATTTGCAACTTCCTAGGATACGGTTAAGAGATTGGTTTACTTCTCACAGAATACCTCTCTGTACATGTATACTATTTCTGAGACTGTAGATAAAGTAAAATGATTGCAATGGCTATCGATGATGGAGTCCTGAGTCAGTATCTTTACTGCCTATCCAAGCCTTGCATCTAATAGGTACTGAAAATTGCCCTAACGAATGTTGAGAAACCGAATATATTTTCCCCATTCCAAAAACTCATCCATTACCAAAAATTTCCAATGGCTACAAAGGAAACGTGATCCGATTCTTCGATGCCCTATAATAACCTCATTCTACCATAACAGCGAAACTGCTAAATTATTGGATATGAAGACGATTTACCGCCGAAGACGAAAAACTCGTGAAGAAGTCGACCGGATGGAGGAGAAGATCGCTCGAAACAATGAAGTTCCGATGAAAATAAAGAAGGACTCCGCCATAGCGAGAAAATTGAACCAACGGTTGGAAAAGAACGGACAGTTAGGAAGTGGATCGATTCATATTTTATAGCCGATGGAGATATCGCCTTTTCCCTCCATGGAGTCAATCTAAGTTGGAGTGGCCTGGATAAATTTCTCACAACGAAACAGAAACAAAATTCATCGTCAAACTCACCATGAAACAGAAACTCCAACTCACAGTCAAAATCCAAGACAAACTCACAATGAAAAAGAAGATCTAACTCACAATGACACAGAAACTCGAACTCATACTGAAACTCGAAGTCAAACTCGCGATGAAACAGAAACTAAAACTCGTAATCGAGCTCAAATTGGAATTCACAATGAATAAGAAACTCAAATTAATAAACTCACATGAAAAACAAACAATGAAACAGAAAATCAAACTCATAAAAACTCTCGAGGTCAAACTTTCAATGAAACAAAAACTAGAACTCACAATCAAACTCGAAGTCAAACTCACAATGAGTCAGAAACTCAAACTCATGATCGAAATCCAAGTCAAACTCACAATGAAACAAAAACTAGAACTCATAATCAAAATCGAAGTCAAACTCACAATGAAACCAAAACTCAAACTCATAATCAAACTCGAAGTCAAACTCACAATGAAACAAAAACTAGAACTCATAATCAAACTCGAAGTCAAACTCACAATGAAACCAAAACTAAAACTCATAATCAAACTCGAAGTCAAACTCTCAATGAAACCAAAACTCAAACTCATCGTCAAACTCGAAGTCAAACTCTCAATGAAACCAAAACTAAAACTCATAATCAAACTCGAAGTCAAACTTACAATGAAACAGAAACTCAAACTCATAATCAAACTCGAAGTCAAACTCACAATGAAACCAGAACTAGAACTCATAATCAAAATCGAAGTCAAACTCACAATGAAACCAAAACTAAAACTCATAATCAAACTCGAAGTCAAACTCACAATGAAACAAAAACTAGAACTCATAATCAAACTCGAAGTCAAACTCTCAATGAAACCAAAACTAAAACTCATCGTCACAATGAAACTGAAACTCATAATCGAACTTGAAGTCAAACTAACCATTCCATAACTAAAACTCATAGTGACAGTTCGTGTCATGAGTTCGAGTTTCATTGTGAGTTTGACTTCGAGTTTGACGATGAGTTTTAGTTTTGGTTTCATTGAGGGTTTTACTTCGAGATTGACGATGAGTTTGTGTTTCTGTTTCATTGTCAGGTTGACTTCGAGTTTGATTTTCTGTTCATGGTGAGTTTGACTTCGTGATTGACTATGAAAACTCAAACGAGTTTCTGTTTTGTCGTGAGTTTGACTTCAAGTTTGATTATGAGCTTGAGTTTCGGTTTCATTGTGAGTTTGATTCCAACTTTGATTATGAGTTTGAGTTTCTGTTTCATAGTGAGTTTGACTTCGAGTTTGATTATGAGTTTCAGTTTTGGTTTCATTGTGAGTTTGACTTCGTGATTGACTATGAGTTTTAGTTTTGTTTTCATTGTGAGTTTGACTTTGAGATTGACGATGACTTTCGGTTTCATTGTGTGTTTGACTTCAAGTTCGGTTTTCAGCGTTAGTTTCTGATTCATTGTGAATTTGACTTCGAGTTTGATTATGAGTTTGAGTTTCCGTTTCATTGTAAGTTTGACTTCGAGTTTGACGATGAGTTTGAGTTTCGGTTTCATTGTGAGTTTGACTTCGAGTTTGATTATGAGTTTTAGTTTTGGTTTCATTGTGAGTTTGACGATGAGTTTCAATTTCTGTTTCATTATGAACTTGACTTCGAGTTTGATTATGAGTTCGAGTTTCTGTTTCATTGTGAGTTTGAGTTTCTGTTTCATTGTGAGTTTGACTTCGTGATTGACTATGAGTTGTTGTTCCTTTTTTGTCGTGAGTTTGACTTTGAGATTGATTGTCAGCTTGAGTTTCTGTTTCATTGGAACTTGGACTTCAAGTTTGATTATGAGCTTGAGTTTCAGTTTCATTGTGAGTTTGATTCCAACTTTGATTATGAGTTTGAGTTTCTGTTTCATTGTGAGTTTGACTTCGTGATTGACTATGAGTTTGAGTTTCTGTTTTGTCGTGAGTTTGACTTCAAGTTTGATTATGAGCTTGAGTTTCGGTTTCATTGTGAGTTTGATTCCAACTTTGATTATGAGTTTGAGTTTCTGTTTCATAGTGAGTTTGACTTCGAGTTTGATTATGAGTTTCAGTTTTGGTTTCATTGTGAGTTTGACTTCGTGATTGACTATGAGTTTTAGTTTTGTTTTCATTGTGAGTTTGACTTTGAGATTGACGATGACTTTCGGTTTCATTGTGTGTTTGACTTCAAGTTCGGTTTTCAGCGTTAGTTTCTGATTCATTGTGAATTTGACTTCGAGTTTGATTATGAGTTTGAGTTTCCGTGTCATTGTAAGTTTGACTTCGAGTTTGACGATGAGTTTGAGTTTCTGTTTCATTGTGAGTTTGAGTTCGAGTTTGAATATGAGTTTTAGTTTTGTTTTCATTGTGAGCTTGACTTCGAGATTGACGATGAGTTTGAATTTCTGTTTCATTATGAACTTGACTTTGAGTTTGATTATGAGTTCGAGTTTCTGTTTCATTGTGAGTTTGAGTTTCTGTTTCATTGTGAGTTTGACTTCGTGATTGACTATGAGTTTTTGTTCCTTTTTTGTCGTGAGTTTGACTTTGAGATTGATTGTCAGCTTGAGTTTCTGTTTCATTGGAACTTGGACTTCAAGTTTGATTATGAGCTTGAGTTTCAGTTTCATTGTGAGTTCACTGTCAAAAATAACATCTTAATTTTAAGATGTTTCCGGCTGTCCCCGAATCGAAGATGCAATAAAACATCTTAATATTAAGATGTTTTAAAACATTTAACAAGTATCTTAAAATTCAGTTACTTTTAGGTATCATGGAATCCAGTTGTTTTCAAGCATCTAACCGATTACTTTGTGTTTTGCATAAATAAGTTTGATGACTTTTTGTTCGAATCTTTAAATTTTAGATTGCGAAAGCAAAGTAAAATTTAAAGATTCAAACAAAATGTCATCAAACTCATATGTCTACGCAAAACACAAAGTAATCAGTTAGATGCTAGAATAACTACGCTAGTGCGAGCTGGATAATTCAAAGACTTAAGAACTAAAAATTGAAAAATAGAAATTGAATTGTCGCTGAGCGAATTGCAAAATATCCATAATTTATTATATTTTGACTTTTTGGCAGAAAGAGGCGGATAGCCGAGAAGAGAGGTGAGTGTAGGCCGAGACTCTGCGAACGGAGAAGTGACCGCCTCGAAGAAATATATCGACACGATATACGATCGGGTGGATTGATGCCCTCGATCATCTTGCATGAGCGGAAGTACTCCGTGGCATTACCCCTCCTCCAGGAAAAGCGCGACAATGTCGGATGAAGGTATCACGGTGGTCGAAACTGGCCGAAAATATTCGTGGTGAGTGTATGACGGTGGAGTGTTGAGTGGGTCGCCCAGCTTGCTACAGTTGTCTGCTTGCCTGAAGTCACGGACATGTCCCGCCGTGGATGTTGAGTCCCACCGATGGGCGCTAGCAATTCTGCAGAGGACAGAGAGTGGATCAACTTCGGGTTGGCTTTGCTTATCAATAGCTACTGAGATGTTTCGTTTAGATATATCTAGATATATCTGTCTATAGACAGCAGTGAAGGGATCGAGAGATACAAATTGAGCCAATATGAGGAACAAAAGAGGTGTGCACTCACCGAAGCGCTCCACATGAGAGGAGCGGATAATTCAAAGAGAATAAGAAGTTGTTCTCCAGGGCCAGATTAGCGCATTTGACGGGCTCCGTGCTGAGCGCCGACGAGATGATGCCCGAGTAGAAATCCGTGAGTGTGCCAAACGTTGAAGAAAAAGCTGTACAATATAATTCGCAAACGACCGCTAGAAAGGTTCCGGTGGAGTGTTGTGTGGGTCGCCCTGCTTGCCACTGGTGTCTGCTTGCCTGGAGTCACGGACATGTCCCACCGATGGGCGCTAGCAATTCTGCAGAGGACAGAGAGTGGATTAACTTCGGGTTGGCGTTGCTTATTAAATAAGAAAATAATAATACATTCCATCCTATGGTCGGGAACACACAGGAACGGGTCAGAATACTTATAAGCACGTTTTGGTTGATTAAATCAACAAATTTTGTTTCGCCTTGTCAGATAATATATAGGTTTCGATGAGCACCTTCAATATCGTCGTCAATATTATACTCATGTCAGTATTATACTCAATATGTCGTCAATATTATACTCTACCTTGGCGTGAGTGTTGTCGTACTGGCATTTCATTCGTGAGAGAGCTGCTTTCAGAATCTCCAATGCCTGTTTCCAAATGTCCGTCTGCGCGGTTTGGTTTTGGTGGTCGGAGCAACTGATGTCCCATCGCAATAAGAGGGGTGACTTCCCTACCAAGGAAGAGGCGAGTCGGTGATAACCCTGCAGACGAATGTACGGCAGAGTTGATGATGGGCCAGCACCCGCATCGCTGTGGGGGTCGAATTCCGGTAATTTGATCATTAAAGAAGTTTTTGCCGACGAGGAGATGAAACTTTGCACCATTCGCTTACCTATTTTGAGCAGCCAGTTGTTGATTCTGGGCCTCCAACAACGCGATCAGATCCGATTTGAGATTCGTCAAAAACTGGTCCTAATTCAGCCATTTTTGTCAACAACTGTTCGGCGTCAACAGATCCCTCAGCAACTAGTTGAGAAGTCACAGGGCCGGGAATGGGATCAGATCCCACTTCTGATGCGATAGAAATCATCTCGTCTCAATCACCTTCACGCTCACAACACATTACCACTATTCGCCAACAACCAAAAAATTTCTGGTTCGTTTGTGAAAAAAGTTTGTTGTATTCAGGGAACCAAGGCAGTGAGCTCCATGACCACGACCACATGACTGCCAAGTTTAAAATGCATTAAAAAAAGTAAAGTTCAGAAAACATCTTAAAATTACGATGCTTTTTCAAAAGTATGATGCGAAATAACAACTATCTCGAAATTCAGTTGTTTCTGATGAAAAACTTCTTAATTTTAAGATGTTTTTGAAAATCCTTTCTGACAGTGTTTGATTCCAACTTTGATTATGAGTTTGAGTTTCTGTTTCATTGTGAGTTTGACTTCGTGATTGACTATGAGTTTGAGTTTCTGTTTTGTCGTGAGTTTGACTTCAAGTTTGATTATGAGCTTGAGTTTCGGTTTCATTGTGAGTTTGATTCCAACTTTGATTATGAGTTTGAGTTTCTGTTTTATTGTGAGTTTGACTTCGAGTTTGATTGTGACTCACAATCAATTCACAAATCAAAATCCTGGGTACGGGCCTGCTTGGATGTATAAATTTTGTCAATAAACTTCCCTTATCATCACCCTCAGATAGGCATCAAGTAGCTAACAAATACTGAAATCTGGCTCGAATTCCGATTGAAAAATCTATTCGTGAAATTGTTGCTCAACAAACGCTATATAAATGACGTTTATGTAACAGAAATATGGCAATCAAATGTCAGCATGTGAGAAATCATATTAGGAAATTCAGCCCGTAATGACCATAAAAACCGACGGTACTCGCTTGAGAGAGTTCGAACGTGAACGATGTGTGACGGCTGGCCAATAATTATAATGCAACGTGTCCGTTGACCCTTTCGTTGGATACCAACAGGCGAGGAGAAAGAAACTATTAACCAACTACTGCTACAGGTAATCTAAGATTTTGCAAAATCAAACTCTGGTATCGGTGAACAGTCAAGTTTTGCAGATGCGAAATTTTTCTTCGTTTTCTCTGAAAATAAAAGTAGGTAAAGTATGTCGTCCTCTTTCTTCAGCCATTCTTAACCCAATAATTAGGGTTAATAAGGGTTAAGGGTTAACCGCAATAATTTTTGCGAAAAACCGACGACTTTTAAAACTTTATGACTTTAAAGAATGAACTTTACCTATGACTTTTAAGAATTTGGTTGCCTAAATACCTAAATGGTTATTTTTTAAGGCTCGAAAAGACGGACATTTATTTGAAAATGATGAACCTTCAAAGGTAATCACCATTTTCTTTACATTTATTTAGATAACTATAAATACTTACCTAGGTACGTTCTTCCAAATTTCAACATTTCAGCGAACTTCAACGAATCGGTACATTATTTTCTTTATCTCATGCCTTGTCTCACTTTACCTTCGAAAAATTGTTTTGGTTACACCACCATCAAAATGAGGGAAAGTTCATGTTACTTTCGTTTCAATCACTATTGAAAATAGGATTTTGGAGAATTGAAGTTGTATGCTAATTGAGCCGAAAAGCAATCATCCGACGCACCCACATGTTCCCCCGGAGTTGCCTACAGGGCGACTCCCCCTCGGCTCATCAGGGCTCGCTAATGAAAGAATAAAAGAGATAGTTGGGTGGATATCCGCTAAGGGGCTGCTAGAAGGCAGTCGTGGGGTAGTTAATGGAAGTCATCAGGAATGGAAATAGCGACTGGGGAATCAATCATTGCTTGACGACCCAGCCAATCAATGAGCTTAGATACCGATCGTGAACTCAAAATTGACTAAACCGGTTAAAAAATCAATCAATTTTTATTTATTCAATTTTATTCAATCAATTTATTTTACATCAATCGTTGGGGAATAAAAATTTACAATCAACTAGGTTCATATTGGCGAAAAATTGATCAAAAATTTTTCCACAAGCAATTGATAAATAAAAAAATCAATTTTTTTCAATACCTATTTATTTTTATTTTTTTCTGAAATTGGGAGTAGGCAGGCAATTAATTACCTATTTCTACATAATTTGCTCTATCCGAATATGGAGGTTTGAAAAAGTCTGAATTGGGGCGTTTCGAATGAATAGGTAATAGGCCTTTGGCAGTTGCAAATGAACAATTTTTTCTTTCAACTCAATAGACACGGTCGTCATACGGCTCTTACTCTAGTAATGTAACATGGGTGGAAAGGAAGGGATGGTTACACCATTATGCGAAAGCGCGAATGGGGGGAAACTCCCTCGAGATTCGCCTTGCCGTGTCGATGAAGGAAACTCCTTTGAATTACTCAGGAGCCCTTCGGGGGTTTTGGGGGTGCAACTTGGTAGGTACATAACGGAAGTCGGGTATCCCGCTGAAAATTGATTTTACAAACTTGTGCGCCCGCCTATTTTAAGTTTCGAAAAAATAGAAAAAACAATTCTGCCTTCACCCATTCGTATCCATGCCGTACGTTCCAAAAATTGGTAATTATTTATATATATTTTTTAATGATAAATTACTTTTTTCGGCTTGAATGTAATCAATGGAATAGTCAGTTGAAAATAACTCGATGGATTTTGCGAAAAAATGGTAAATTATCTACAACCACTAACGCACATTCCTGTATGTCTGCCGTTGGACAGTCACCTGAGTCCTTTTATTCTGGGCAAGGAAAAACTTTGTTTCACAAAATTACATCCACATCAATTTTCAAGCATGATTATCAACCAGAAAAAACTGTTCGAGGGAAAGACGAACCTATCACCGGATAGTCTGACATCCAAGTGTTCGGCAAACAATCGTAGGGCCGAGTACCGACACAATAAAGTTGCCTCTCTCAGCTGAATCCTCTCGATGTCGGCTATACGCGGCCCTAATACCGCAGTTTAGTCGGTAAAGCCGCAATATTCGGCCTAAGAGTACACACCCCCTACACAGTACTGACAATGGCCTACTTACAGCTTGTTTGACTCCACCAATACAACCCTTAGCAATTCGCCCCTGGGCTTGTCAAGCTTTAAGCCTTTATGCCAACGAGAGGAAATTTTAATATCGAAGGATATTGGCCGTCGGGGGCTAACTGGCGTCATTGCGCATCGGATCCTCTCGTAGGCCTTCGTTATTCCGATAATCTGTTAGTAAATGTTCCAGGCGACGCTCTCTTTTTGGTGTTTGAGGAGTATTTTTTCAAAAAGTGAACATATCCATTGAAAAATAGTGGGTTTGTTTCAGGGGCGGCTACTGGCACGAGAACAGGAGCATCTGCTCCCCCTGGCCAATATGAGAAAAAAAAACAGCGACCGACCAACACAACAATAAATTTATTGCTTTCGCACTATTCTCAACTCTTCACCATCATCCTCACGGAAAAACAACAACAAAATCGTCATTGGCAAAGCCTCGGGATTAGTCATGGAAAGGGGGAGGTATGAGAAAGAAGAGTGAGTGGGGAGGACGAAGAGGGAGGAAGGCAGTGCATTTAGTTGTGTGTTTTTTGAAGTGTTGGTGAGCCAGTCAGAATTCTCGACCAATGTCCAGGAGCAAACAGCTTGTTGTGCACCGCCAAAGAATGTAGAAGGATTATCTTATCAGTTCAAATACTGATTTTGTTTTGGAATCGGTTGCCTCATGAGTTCGTTCTTCTCTCCTGTTAATTTGCATTCAGTTAAAATTGACGTCTGGCAATATATAATATAATATTATCTTATGGCATCAGTGCACTCCCTGGGTTTGAGGGCAGGAGCTCTCCAGAAGCTCTTCCCTCTCTCTCTCTCTCTCTCTGGAAAAACCCTAATTGTTGTTATGCTCGTACTGTTCCATGGAGGTATGCTTAGCATTTAAAAAGATCATTAGCTATTTTCCACGTCCGGAATGTACCGAATAATTTGTGAATGTTGTAAATCAAACGAGTTGCTGTCAGTGAAGGCACGTTCCGAATGAAACACGATTGGCAATCTTGAGGATTCTGTCGATTCAAAAAATCCTTACGTACTTACTTGCGTAGTGTAGGCATATCTAAGTAAAATCCTTGTCCTCGCAGTTCGTGGGCTGTTGGGTTCGCTCGTTGGCAGGCCGTTCCCCGCTGAAAATTAACATAATGCGATATCTCGTGGCTCTTGATGAACAGGATAAAGACCGAAGTTGATTGCTGCTCTAGTTGGGCGCACATTCGAAGAATAATCACATCCTTCGACGATGAAATTAACTCTTCGAAATTCGCAATTACAAAAGGGTCAGGGGTATAACGAACTCCAGCGGAAGTGACTCTTGAAAACAAAAGGAAACGAGAGAATATAAACTGAGAAGATTCACCCGTGGAGACTAGTGCGTAACTAAAGCTCATCCGATGATGAAATCCGCGTCGGTGGCGTTTTTCGCGATTTTGGTGTCAGTCGAGGCAACATTTATCGTACCCAAAGAGACTCAGGTTCACAGAGGGCTGAAAGTTGTAACGGAATCGCATGAGGCCGATTCTTCTGAAGAAGTTGAGCAGCGGAAATTGTTCGATCCGCATGCAGCTCTCCATCCACCGACCGGAAGATCGTATGGGCCGGCAGGACATCGAAAATTTGCCGGCCAGCCTCCGAAATACGATGCGATCGGGAGTATTGCATCTTTGGAGCACGACATAAAACACCAATTGGCTGCATTAGGTGAGAATATTGCAGCTGCACGTCCGTACCTATCAAGCAATCCAGCGTTGCTGCATGAAGCCGAAGAGCAGCTGCTGGCCTTGCAGCATATCCACGCGGGACGACTTCTGCACGGAATCGATTCGATCAAGAAACTCGAAATACAGCAGGAAGCGCTCATACAAAAAGTGAACGCTCAACTCGAAAACTCCGTAAACCAGCTCAAACATTTGGCAATCCTTCAAGAAGAGATATCCGAAAAGCAGAAGAATATACCCCAGACAGTTTTACCGCCTGCGACGTTGGAAGCGAGCAAGAAATTGACGTCACAACTGCACGCCATCGAAATGGCCAAATCCGAAGGTGAGCGGGCACACGAGATCGCTAAGGAAGTTGAACGTCAACTTGACGATGAACATCATCATACTCGAGTGTCTGCCGACGCTGGCCTACATGCGCACAAGGACAGAAACGATCAACCAATCATCATGCCCGCCAAATTAACCCAAAGTGGGAAATCTGATCAAATCGAACACGCTCAAATATCTGAAATTGGTGCATGATGAATTCAAAAGAAGAGCATCGATGAACAATAGAACTGATTTTTCAACGTGATGTAGAGAAACTTAGGTAGTTTACAATTTTTATGACTGTTATTACTTACTGGAACGTGATTATGACTGATAATAAAATATTAAGAGCACGTCTATTATCATTATTTAGGCTCCCAACCTGATGACATGAAATATTAGAATACATAACAGCCCTATGGCCCTATTTTGTACACAGTTTGAATAAATATATCGTCGTCAATCAATCTTCATTCGAATAAAAAAGAGACAAGATGGGAATAAATTGTCTTCGGTAAATGGCCCAGCTTGGCATTTATTTATTTGCTCAATTTTAGCGATGACAAGTCAAATCATATACTCGGAGAGATTTTTAAATTTCTTTAGATAATCGTATTAAACTTGCATTAACTTCGTATGGCACGTCAAAATTATGCAGGATGAGCGACAAAATTCGACATTTATACTGAAATCTGTTAATGACGCGGGTCGATATCATATTCATGTCCAGGGAATGTTATTTTCGAGCTATCATTCACTTCCTCGTCAACTCCGGGAGACGTCACTAGCTCATTGTTGTCAACGGTAGATGTTATAATATCGGTTGGCTCAATTCCATCACTGAAGTTGGCCCATATTGGTGGGCGATTTTCGATTATAACTGGTTTTTTATCATAGAAATCATGGTCGCTGATACCTGGTGAATAGCCGTGACAAGATGAACAGTTCGTTGATGGAAATTGACCCGCCCTTACGATGGCATGGTCTGAAATAATTTCAAAATACCTCCAAATCATCGGCACTTGATATCGAGGATCTTGCTTGTAAGTGTTCATGAAGTCCAGCAATAGTTTTTCCAAAAATGAATTTTCGAAACGATCCCTGTCGGCGTTTTGGTAGCTTTCATCATTGCAATTGGGTTTTAATCCAGAATATTGATTGGTTGGAGCGATTTCGGCTGTTGGACACATTGGAATTGGTGTTGGCAAGGGTCGGTTCTGAAGATTCGGCTGTGGATTCGCCACCGGCAAGGCTGCAGTATTGAAAAACTGCCTGGGAGGTATTTCTCTGTGTGGTTGATATCCACGATGAATCGATCCACCGACCAAATGGCTCCTACCTCCGAATACCTGAAGGAGAATATCGTCAGAAGGTAAAGCGAACTGATTTCTTATCGCAGAGCTATCCTCGTCAGGTCGTATTGGGTAAGTACCATAGTTCGTACTGAGGATTTCTTGAATGTATGGTCGATTGATTCCGAAAAAAGGCCTATAATCGCCAGCTGATTTGTCGGGTATCGACTGGGGATTTCTGCCGATCCCATAAACGAATCGATTACTTTTCAAATTTTCGAAGAAATAGCGAGGCATTTCCTTGGCTATGGAGCAATCGGGGAGCTTGCTCTTCACTAGAAGAGGTAGGGAACTGCACTTTTTCTCAAGAACGAAATTCCCGGTTTGAGGGTGAGCTTCTTTTTGAATATCCATTCTCGGAAATGCGATTCTTCTCTGTCGCGTATGTCCTTGTTGCTGAAGATCTTTTCGAAGCACTGCACTAGGAACTATCTTTTTCGAGGATGACGCACCATTTTGCACTGGTTTGATCAGTGGCTCTGCCGCCACACAGAGAAAACATAATATGATCAAAGTCAAATAGACGATAGGAAACTTCATCTCTAACTAATGCGTGCATATACACACGATATGTATATATAGAACGTAATCGAGGGAACCTGCGTGCTTCTTCATCCGACAAGGCCATGGGTACCAAACCTTCCTGTTAAGGATTGGGCCGAGGGCTTAATAGGCCTTCTTTTTTTCCGGTACCTAGCGCCAATTAGCATCATCTCTTTGGACTCAATATAGGTAAACAGCAATAACATTTTCATTAATCTTCATCGACGGTATTTCTCAAGAGTACAAACTGATAATTTTATGATGCCATCATTTTTTGGTAACAATGCATAATTAATATAAACTATCTATAGAAAATGCAATTGGAATGTATTGAATGTATTGGACATTCAAATTGGCAAATCATTCAATCATCAGCAGTCAAAAGTACAAATAACTTGAAATACGAAAAATATTTTTGACATTATCCTTTGACTGTTAACTCGGAAAAACACGGGAAAACGGTGGCTCAGTTTCTAACCTGCTTTTTCCGAGTTAACGCATAGGAATAACAAGATGAGTAAAACGGGAATGACTGGGGGGTTTTTATGATCAAATGGAAACCTATCCAAGCTGCTCTTCAAACCGCAAAGACCCGTTTTGCCGTAGGCCGCTTTTCCCTTCAGTTTTTGTCCTTTACCCATCTTTCTTTCAAGCTGTTATCGTAAGCTTTTCGGGGTAAAGGAATACCATTACGGGTTGGTTGATGCTCGGCAGAAACCGGAAGGGAACAAACTTGAAGAATTCGCCCCTTGCCTGGGGAAGTTTTCGAGTCAGTTTTCACTTTGCGAGGATAAAGCACACGTATAATGTGATAGTGAGATTTCATAGTTGGGTTACCTATTTTTTTTTTTCTTTTTTGGGTTAGGGCTGCAGGCTGAGGTAGCCAAGCCCCAGGCACCGCGACACCACTGGATCTATTGTGCCACCTTGGGTTACCTATAGTTCCGACGCGGTATTCAGGACGAGTTGGTTATCTTATGCCTTCATCGTAAAGTTACTGGGAGTTTATGGGTCATTCAAAGTTGAAATGAACATCGAGTGTTTCCAGCAACACCGATTTTTCTACACTCGTTGTGAGTAACCTTTAAAGGTTGATTGCGACGATTGCCCATCAGCTCCTGCATAGAGCCAGGATGCTGCGTTCAACATTTTCATGCCCGACTAGACCGATGTGCAATGGGGTTTACCCGAAAGTAATTAACTATTCAAATAATTGCCACCTCCGTCACAAATTTAACGAATTTCCATGACAGAGAATCCAAGCGAGAATTCCGTTGATAGGACGCCAAATACAGTCCTGCTGTACGTTGCAATACTGTCAAATTGGGTAGGGTAGTGAAGGCAGCATGATGAAGGGTTAACCCTTTTTTCGATGGCTCGTCGAATCCATTATAACTCATCCCAGGGGGATGATGAAAGGTCTCGGCCTGTCTAGTTCGATCACCAGTGGTTTGATAGCACCAGACCGAGCTATGCAGAAAATTAACATGACAACATCCCCTGCGTCAGCCATAAGGTCCAATACATAGGACATAGGTCCATTTCACGAGGATGTTATTCCTGTAATGCAGCCAATTTTCGAAAATTCTTTCACTGCCATTTCGAGGAAGCCTGCCTTTATTTTTCCATTTTTAGGATATTATTGGTGGCTCTAAAACCGAAAATGTAGCACAATCTTGAATACATAGAAACAAATTTTGTTTTGAAAATTCAAAAGTTTGCCTCCGACACCATTTTGTCATTGTCTAACACTATTTCCAAACAAATTTGGGGTCTGGTATTTAGGCACATTTTTATCCTTTTTAGCTTCTCAGGTGTCAATTTGCAGTAGGATTAATTTTTTTGCTGTATTTTTTTTAGTGGGCAGTATACTCATAGGTACCTAAATGTATGTCCTCATCAACCGCATTAAAAATGAGTCAGGGTTTACATAATTTGTCCGATTGCCTGCTCCTTGAAGAGATTCAGGTTTGCCTGACCCATTCCCGATCAGATCCCCGCAGTCTCACGAGATCGTAGAACGGCTGTTGCCCTCCGATTACATCATAAGAGACCCTCGCCTGAAACTTGTAAATAACTCAAGAAACGAGTTCACGTTGACTTCGCAAAGCAAAAACTGAGTCGATTCCCAGTGCTACTTCGTAGTCAGAAACTCGTCTTTCTTCATTCGCTTCTGCCAGGTCCTGTTTATTTAATTGGAGAGCGACGGGAGCGGGTTAACCGGTAGATTTGCTCACATGTTGATCCCACTGACCCACTGAAGCTCGGGGTCAGTGATCTTGCTCGTAGCCTTGTTGTGGGCATGCCTTGTTGTAGGTCGATTTTGTTTATGTTTTTGAATTTCGACAATATGTCGCACCCTTGCTAGGATAGTGTTACAATAATTGTAACGAACTATTCGAAAATCCTATTTTTTCAGGAAACGCGAAATGATGTTATTTTCAGCTTGAATTCATTCCGTAGAATAAAATATCCTTCAACAATCAGTTTTGAACCCTCTTTTAATCTGAACGACTGTTCAATAATTAAAAATCACAAAAAATGTCAGTTGTTCGAGTTGTAACTGGGTTCATGATCCATTCAGCCATTTCTACGTGTCGTTCGACCATGAGCGAATCAGAAATTAAAATAACAATAAGGAAGTGGAAAAAAATAATCAAAGACAGGCTCATACTACGTTCAATTTCAATAACTTGGATTGAGCTGACAATTTTGTGATCCAAACACTCATTTAGAAAGGTAACCGACCTCCAGTAACGCAACACTCGATCGCCATCATTGGGGAAGTTAGTGTTTCCTCTCCAAAGACCGAAACGTCATCCAGACGCACTTAATGTCAATTAGCGGAGGAGACATATTTTTCAAAAGACGGCCAGAAGTTATAGCCGTCTCTGTATAAATACTGACGCCTTCTGCAATACATTTCCCCAAACGCCCCAGTTGTCTGAATGAAAGACAGGAGCTCATTAGGCGGCTATTAGTTGAGGCTGTTTCAACGCTTGCGCAGGGAGCTACAATAATAATGGTGAATGAGAGGAAAAATCAGGTAAAAATCTTCCGAAGAAATTGAAAAATTCGATTACCGAAACATTTAGGAGCGAAAATATGATTTTACATTTTTGAACGATTTTCCATGATGAATGTTTTTTTGGCACTGAAAATGAAATGATATATTTTCCTCAAATACCTACCGGAATAACTATACCTAATCGAAAAATATTCTTACTATCCTGTATCATCTTTTGATGCAGGCAAATTTTTCCGGAAATCCCTAAATGAAAAACCTCGACGGCCTTTCGGATTTGTTTCCTGATCTGTTCTGCTTTGGCTTTAGATTTCCAATCTCATATTCATCATAAGTACATTGAGTGGGATGCCTCAGGTCCAGTTTATTGACGAAATTTGCCTATCCCCTTCAAAGCTTCAAATAGAATCCACCACGGTATTTTCATCAAATTTTGATGTCGCACAAACACAATCGTGCCCTCAAATTAATTAAACCACTACATACCTGGCTATCCACAAAGGCCCAATCAGGTCCTCTGGCGATAGAATCTTTATTTCAAGGCGATGGAATATTATTTCGGACATTATTTCCAAGTCTTGCACAATTCTCGAGGGAGCTGCTGGAAACAATGTCACAGCAGCGGAAAACGATTTGAGAGCTGACAGGTTGATAAAATGTGAACGGCTAACACTTCAGGAGTCCTCAGGCTGTAGTGAAGCAAGGAGCGAAGTGCCGCCGATGAATTTCCACATCTTACGATCCCCTTGTCAAATCAAAACGTTCAAGTTACGTTCGAGGTGACAGTTTTAGAGCATCCCCGAGCCAAAACAAGGGCCAACGTTGGCATCGTTTTTCCATTGAACTTGGGGAACTGAGAGTAAGATTGTTTACTGTGCAAGAAATGTTCATACGGTTATGAGGAAGGAAAGGAGTCGTTGCAATTTTATTGGAGGTAAATAATGAGAGATGAAAGAATGGAGAAATTGGCGACTTGGTTGTCAGAAATTGACGACTAATTACGTATAAATTAACGTATAACATAACTCACTGGTAGCCTAGTGGCTCGAGCGACTGACTCCTGCAGGACCTGCTCCAAGCTGCCGTGAGTGTTATATCTTTTAGTTCTGATTTTCATGGACGACTTGAACATTTTGGCCGAGAGCCCTTTAATTCATGGTACCCCCGGCATTAGTGATAATCTCCTTGTGGTAGATACCAATACCTTGAGGTCTGTCAACACAATTTATTGAACCATCATACCTTTAGCTTATGGACCAATAGGTGTCCATGATGAAGCAGGCTTCCTTGATGATACAAAAGGTATCCTCGATGATACAGATAAGATTTAACTATCAATATAACCAACTATAAATACCAAGGTTGGAGGATTTCCACTTATTGTGGACTCCATTCGTAAAATGTCTCATGCGGCTGACTACCTGGAAAATTACTTTTTCCATCCGGCAGGAAATAGAACGAGCAGGAGAAAAATAAGCTAAAATAAGTTTCCGCTTAATAACTTGGCCGCTATGATTTCGAAATGTCCGTAAAGATATAGTAGTTGCAATCAAGGGAAAAAGCGTTTCAAGGTTTTCTTCCTTCGTTTTCCGACGAGGAAGCGCCTGGAATAAAAGCAATGGCCGGAAGGCTGAGTTATGATTTATTTTCTGCTCAGTTTTTCCTTTAGAAGCAAACAAGACGAGGATATTTAAGTACATAAAACGTCTATATAGGTTAACTCAGGTATATTGTGAATAGGAATAAATCATCATTCCGTGAAATATAGGGAACTGGAATCACAATATTTATTATTTTTAGCGCTGTATAGTTTTTCTGGCCTTACTACACAACCTTCAACCCTATGGAGGTGGAATGCTTTAGCATAGAGAGGCGAGGTGGGTCAGAGTTGTCGGACTGAAGTGGATTTTTAGTCGACCACGGTACTTTGTGCATTTTTTGGCACTCCATTACCCCCAAAATGCTCACCTACTGCTCCGACTCTCTTTTAAATTTCTCGTACCTTTCGGCTCAGAGGCGAGCACATCATGCATAATAGTTATCCACATCACTCACGTGCAGCTCTTGCAGATGTCACAGAGCGTGTGTCGTAATGTAAGGTTCCGTGAAGACCGCACCCGACACACCGTCAAACGGAAACCACCTTGAAAAAGCTCGAGCAGGTGAGTCGGATTAAAAGGGATGTTCCTAACCTGGAAAGGACTCCTTTCTGATTATAGCGCCCAGCCGGACAGAAGTGAAATTGCAGTACGGGTTTCAGGCAAGTAGAATAAGGAAAAGCCTTTAATGTTAATCTCAAAAAGGTCGTAATTAAGTTGAAGGGGTAGGTTCTTTTTCTTCGAGAACGAAATGGGCTGCTTCTCCCGGTCACGGATAAAAGGCTACAGAGCTTCAAGGACCGATTGTCTGGCGAGTGTGCGGTTTCCAGTTCAGCGGAAGAAAGAAAAATAGACCCAACTCTGTGCTCTTCTTCCGTCGATTCGTGCGCCCCCAACAGCAGCTACTGCATCAGCACTGAAGAGATGGGCGGGCCTCTAACCCTTCAGGTGCTCTCGCCTTCTCCGCCGTTTCTGTTCGGTAATTAATGGCTCAAAGCTTTTTCCGAAAAGGAGAAAGCCCTTTTTGATCTCGGGAGAGAATTCTCCCATTCCAAAGAGAGAAAAGTAAGTGACCCGCGGCTGAACGGAGAAGAAGATGTACATCCTCTCTGAGATCGAGTTCTGACGAATACGTTTAGCACCCATCGTGCAACACTGTTGCATCTCAAAAACAGCCTGAAATTTTACTTTTTTTTCAAAACTGTAACTACCGCTGCCTGGAGGCCAACTACTGACCTGCGCTTGGCGCTCTTTTCCACGAACAAACTGGACGCTATTCCTGGTTGAATGCCGTCACAATCGAAAAAAGGCAGTTTTTGAGATGTGACATTATTCAACGATAGGGGTGGCATTTCATATTTGTTTTAAAGACAGAATTTCGGACAGTTTTTGGTCATAAAAGAGCAGATTAGTATGTTGATAGTCAGCGCCACTCATATGAACCAGTGGTGCGTAGGTTAAACACAAGAGTTAATAATGGGCGCGTGAAATTTTGGTACGTATTATTAGATCACATTCAGAGGCTTAATAAATCCCAGAAATACGCAGCTTACTGCTCAATACAAAATACATACCTAATAAGAAAAATACCAATAGGTTACCAATAGGTATGCTTAGAAGCATTTTTAGGCTAGTAAGTCTTTTCTCCAGACATCGTTAAACCATAGTAAACATAATTTTTGCGGGCAAGAAGGAAAAAAAACTGAATTTAACATGCCTGCTAAATACAAATTGCCGAATTACTCATTGCATCCAAGGAGAAACCAATTATTTACCCAATTCGACATACGCATCAGTAGAACGCCGGTATCCTTCTTCTAGGGATTTGCGGGAGGAGTACGTCGACCCGAAACCGCATTGACTACGCTGGTTCGTCCATGAAACACGGGTGGCAGTAAATGTGCGCATTGTTAACCCCCGACAGAACGAGATCAGTCTGCGGATAGTTGAATAGTTTGGACAGACACCAAACAGACGCCTGGTAGTCCGTTCGGGTACCTGATTCGCATGTTGAGTTTTGTTTTCGTTCGTAACAACAAGACCGGACAAGGTTAGATCGCTCGTACGAAACCGTGCGCATGTTCGACAGTGTTGAAGGTGGGCATCACGGCTTGATAAATATTCAGAACCTCTCGCACTCCACAATGGCAGATCGCACGTAGTTCTTCGCGCAGACGAGAAAGTTACAGCTCATTTCGACTTGTTCGCAACGTACGAGTAGGGAAAATGGTTTGAATCGTTGGCTCGTCTCCCGGTTCATGGTTGTACAGAAAACAAGGCATTGGCATAAACGGCGGGGGACGTGGCTGATGAATATTCAACGGCGAATGCCTTACGGAAATAGGAGAAAATATTTAGCCATGAGCCCAAAGTTTCAGATGGAGGAGTGTACGTAGGTATCTACTGTGTCAACAAACGTACCTATACTCACCCTAAATAATCACACCCCAAACCAGCATTCCAGCTGTAACTCAAATTCGAATTCTGGATGTGATTGCAATGCAAAGATGGCTTCCTTTCCTTAGGTATGTTCCTTTCTTACGTAGTGGAAAGGAAATAAAAGTTAATCAATTTTGAAACACTCAAAAATGAAAGCAAGTTTCGCCATATTCCTGAGTACATTCACCTGGAATTGAAAGGCAAGATGACTACAAACCTACCTAGGCATAGAAACTTACCTATGCATAGAGACCCACCTATCTAGGCATCTTGTATGGAAGTTGTATACAAGTAAGGAAGGTATACCTGGAAGGTATACCTTGAGCTGTAGAGTCAATTATTTTCTTGGGCAAAATGGAACAGAAAAACAAATACCCTTTACCTATGCCTCAGAAGACGTTTGTGCAATAAAAATTTTCGCTTTATATAGGATCGGCAATCTTAAGGAATGAAATGAAAAAATAATCAAATAAATAAAAAAGGTGCCAGAGACAACGAAAAAATTTTAGGAAATTACAACATTGCGAGTTTTAAAATTTGCATAGTGAGTCTGATATTTTTGACTTATTTTTGACTTAAACACCCTCAAAAGTAGTCAAAATATGATCAAATTGTGCCAAATTTTACGTACCAAAATATGTATTATGTTCTATCTACGCACCGCTGGTTATTTTGGAAGGAATCTATCAATGCTAACCAATGACCTGAACGTCTGACGCGGATTAGATGGGTCAAAATTAAATACCATGTAACGAAAAATCATAAATATATTACAATATAAAAACATCGTAGGCATTTTGGACTGACTAGTGTCCATGGTTGATAATTTTCACAAATCATCGAGAAAATTTTTTTTGATTAAGTTTTTCATCGGAAAATTGACACCATGATTAGTTAATGACGACGGATCATCTTTAGTTCCAGTCTCCGCTGTCTTCGTGATGTTCGTGATGTTCCTCTTTGTGTTCATAAATTGGCACGTACTCTTTGACGTGGTACGGGATCGGCACTTTCTTCACTACTTCGACTGGTACTTTCTTTTCGACGTAGACGGGGTATGGCTTAGGAACTTCAACGGGGTAAGGCTTGTCGACAGGGACCTTGACTTCGTAAGGTACCTTCTTCTCTACGTAGTAGGGGACTTTCTTCTCGACAGTCACTGGCACGTGGTATGGCTTAGGAACGTCGTAGGGTACTTTAACTGGGTACGGAATATGCTTGACTACGGGCACTTTGACTTCTTTTTCGACTTTGTAAGGGACAGGCTTCTCGACTTTGTAAGGCACCGGATGATCAACATGGACCTTGTAAGGTACGTGGATCGTCTTCTCTACCGGGTACGGCTTAGGAACGTGAACTTCGACTGGCACAGGAACGTGTTTCTCAACTTTGACCGGGTACGGCTTGTCAACTTTGTACGGCACAGGTCGGTCAACTTTGACATGGTACGGTACGTGGACGATCTTCTCGACTTTGACAGGATACGGCTCTTTTACCTCTTTGATTTTGTAGATGGTCCTTTCTTGCTTCTGGTGGTGATAAGAGTCCTCGTGATGCTCCTCGGAGCCAAGCACAAACACCGCACAGAACAGCACAAGTCCGATTACTTGTGCGCTAACGGAACGCATTTTGATAGTTAACAGTCCACGGTTAAATTTTCGGACACAACAAGTTCGTGAGATACGCGGTTCAACAGGAGTAAACAGTCAACAACTGAATCACTGAGACTTGAATGGATGATAGCCGGTCGGGGCAGGTTGCTTTTATATTAACGCCCTTACGCAAGTCAGGTCCCAGGCAGCTTGTGGCCATCCCCTTAGCTTAACTTACACACACGCCCGCATGTTGTCATCATCGTAACGAGCAAAAGTCACACACACGCCTACGCCAGTTGCAGCTGAGAAACGGGACGCTATGTCATTATTTCCCGCGCACGACTGTGTCTAGCTGGGTATATTTTTATTACAAAAGCACTGTAGACCTACGTGTTATATTATTTGTTTCTTTTTTCATCCTATTTTGCAATAATTTTTCGTAGCTATTCATGGAGATGGATTAAAGAATTTTTGTTTGTTGAACATCGGCTTGTTTCTTGGTAGGTACGCGTTCAAGTAGGTACCAATTTTTTTATCAAGTTTTTCGACCTGGATAGACCTTACGTATCTTTGAACCTTGAAATTAGCTTTGCAATCCTAAAATCAATTTATTGATTTTCAATAATGAAAATTTTCAATTAAAAAAATTTTTTTTCTATAAAAATTAAAACATACATTTTTGATTTGAAGCATACCTATATACTTTTCAAACTCGATTTTCAGACCTATGTAAAGGATGCAGGTAGGTATATCATTTCCAAGTTTAATTGAGGATTCGCCGAATAAAATTAAGAATTTCCCAAATAAAATTGATAGGTTCCCTAACCGAATTGAGAGTTTTCCAAGCCAATACGGTTTAGAAAATCCTTGATATGATTTTGTAAATTCTTGACTCGATTTTGAAAATTCCCGATTTAATTTGGTTTGGGAAATTTTCAAGTTTGTGCTGGGAAATTTTCAATTAAATTTGGAAATGCTGCAACTATTAAATTTGGAAAAACAATTAAATTTGGTGCAACCAAATGGTGGCAATTGTAAGTCGTAACAATTAAATTTGGAAATGTCGGTGCACACGATGACCGGTCGGTACTTGTTATACAAAACTAACATTTTTAAATAAAATTGAATAAAACTAACATTTTTGCCGGTGGATGTGGGTATAACTATCATGTGAAGAACAAACCAGACGGATCGGTTTGGAGGGATCTACCAGTCAGAGTTGGATAGTAATGATTACTTTTAGTAATGATTACTTTTTAAATTACTTTTTGAATTACGCTGAGATTAATTGCAATTCCCATTCCAATTCCTGTAATGGTAATCGAAATTCCAATTACTTTTTTAATACCATGTAATGGGAATGGGTTTTTTGGATTCCCATTACAGGAATTGGAATGGGAATTTAGTAATCCGATTACTCGCGAGTAATCCGATTACTCGCGAGTAATCCGATTACTTCCCTGTAATCCAATTACTCGCGAGTAATTAGAATACACTGCATAAACATTGATTCCTCTGGAGATGTCATGGAAATTCAATGTGGTTACATAGGGTGTCATAGGAACAGTGGCGGTCTTAACAAAATGGAGATACGAGGATTCACCACTTCGCCGTTGATATGCTAGTTGCGTTTCTGTCGTGTACCTTTATCGACAATCACTCGGGACTCAAAATTACAATTTTTGTCCGAGAGCCGATTCGACCTTGGGGCATTTGTCATGGTGGCGAAAGAAAAAAGTCTTTCAACTGTAACCACATTGAAGTTCCATGACATCTCCAGAGAAATCAATGTTTATGCAGTGTATTCTAATTACTCGCGAGTAATTGGATTACAGGGGAGTAATTGGATTACTCGCGAGTAATTGGATTACTCGCGAGTAATTGGATTACTCGCGAGTAATTGGATTACTCGTGAGTAATTGGATTACAGGGGAGTAATCGGATTACTCGCGAGTAATTGGATTACAGGCGAGTAATCGGATTACTAAATTCCCATTCCAATTCCTGTAATGGGAATTCAAAAAACCAATTCCCATTACATGTAATTAAAAAAGTAATTGGAATTTCGATTACCATTACAGGAATTGGAATGGGAATTGCAATTACATTTCTTCAAAGGAATGGGAATTTGTAATGGGTAATGGGATTCCTTTTTTATCAACCCTGCTACCAGTAGCGTTTAATTTGCCAGGAGTGTTCCACTTTCATGGTTCTTGATCACCAGGGTAATAAGCCAAATTCACCTTTACTGAATAGACATTCATGAGGTTATTTTGGTTATATCAATCCTTCGCACAGGATGCACCAAAATAATCTCATTAATCTCTCTAGATCATTTTATTGGTCAATTTCAAAAAACAAACGAGTCCCAAAGAACGTCCATGGAAATGGGATGATAACCTAGTCTATCAACGACTACATAAAAATGTTCTATTGTTCTGGAGGCTTATTCTGTAATGAGATAAGTTTACTTTGTGGCATCATGACATGATTGTGAAATTTTTTGTTGTTTTTTCACAATATCGTTGGCCCAAACAGGATTTTACTCAAACTCGAGTTGAGTAACATTGCTATATTTAACTTAAATTGCTATAACTTAACACCGACACAAGGTCAAAAAAAAAATTCAAAAATGTCTGTCAAAATTGTTAAAATGATTTTTATTTTTTAGTTTTCCATGTTCTCCTTGAGGTCGGTTTTATTACTTCCATATTTACAGAGTAAATGGAAGTATTGTGATCGTCCTAAAATCGAGAATCGGAACGGAGCTTCAGAAAAAACTTTTTCTTACACACATTTACTCAGAATCACTTCCTGAACAAGTGTCTGTGTGTCCGTGTGTCTGTGTGTCCGTGTGTCCGTGTGTCCGTTAGTCCGTCTGTCAGTCTGTGGTCATTTACAAAAATGACCATAACTCCCTCAATTTTCAACCTTTTTTCAAATTTCTTGAACTGAAACTTTTGTCTCGGCAAGACCTAATACCCTGTTTAATCGAAATTTGGATAACGCACAGTACTTCCGATCTATTTGCAGTTTTAGTGTTTTCTATTTTATTTTTTTCCGGTCACAAAAATGAACCGATTTGAGCGTTCTTGGTCTTAAAATCTTTGTTTTACCTTGCAGAATATGTGGATATTTTTTATGTTCCGAAAAACTGGCGTTTTTTGATTTTGGGCGAATTTTGAAATTTGAATAGTGAATTTTTTTATATTTTTGACCTAAACACCCTTAAAAGCAGTCAAAATATGATCAAATTGCGTCATAATTTTACGTTTCAAAATATGGAAGTATTGTGTGTTATCTACGCACCACTGGTTTCACAATATTGTTGGCCCAAACAGGATTTTACTCACACTCGAGTTGAGAAACATTGCTATAACTCAACACCAACACAAGGTCAAAAAAAAATTCAAAAATGACTGTCAAAATTCTTAAAAGGATTTTTATTACCTATTTAGTTTTCCATGAGTCTTCTTGAGGTCGGTTTTATATTTTTCATAAAAATTGTCCCCTAAAAGATGGGCAACGTATATTGATGGCCTATTCGGATGGCCGCAGTATAGGCAACTTTGTTTTACAACAGGAACCTATCAATTTACACTTTATGAGCTATAAATACATAGGTTACGCATTATTCAATAGAGAAAAAATTCTCGTCCTAGACGTGACTGGGACGCGACCATTGCAAAACTCGGAGCTTTGAGAGTCCAGACCGGCCGGGAGAACACGTTTCGAAGCTGGAAAGCAGGTTACTCGTCTTTCGGTCAGATCCCAGTCTCGAGATGCAAAGATGTCTGTGGCAATGGCTATTATCGTTATTATCTATCCACTCGCAGCTGAAGGTTTAATTGATATACCTTTCAAAAGGAGTCATAAACACTTTCCCACCGCACCTATCGTTTTGGGTAGCATGGGATAAACTATTTTCATGCATGAGTCAAGTGAGCGGTTACGAGGGCAATCTTGAAGAGCAATTAGATCGATTGACTGCTTTCGTAGAAGTCGAATTGCCACTAATGCCAGGTAAATTGCGTATTACAAGCCCGTCAAGCTGCTCGAGCCGATGATATTTAGATTTGAAGGATACAAATAATTTTTTATCGATTTGGGGATTTGTTGGCGACGCGACGTGCTCTTCGATTCAGTATACATATACTCAACAGCATTTTGGCGAAAAAGCCCTCTTCAGAAGCATGATACTTGGTGCTGCTCCGTCGTGGGATCCCCAAACTAACAAGATTTGGATGCGACAACTGAGCCAAAGAATTTTTTATATTTCTCAAAACTTCTACGCCTTAGGTATGAGCAGGGAATCGAATATCGACCCTGTCAAATAGGAGAGAATAACGCATGATGCAACCAAATCCAAAACAAATCAGTATTTGAATTTTGAACTGATAAGAATGAACAACGTCGATATTCCTACCGCATTCTACCGGCTGTGCACGACAAACTGTTTGCTCCTGGACATGGACCGAGCGTTCTGACTGGCTCAGCAATACTTCAAAAAACACTACCACTAACACCGTATTCTATCGTAAGCACTAACCATAATTATACATCCAATGAAAATGCACAGTGAGCCTCACTCTTCACCCTCGCCACTATCCTTTTTCTACGTCCCCCTTTCCATTACTAGTCCCGAGGCTTTGCCTGACGATTTTGTTGTTGTTTTTCAGGGACGATAAATGGTAAAGAGTTGAGAATAGTGTGACAGTAATAAATTGATTATTATGTAGGTAGGTCGCTGTTTTTTTCTTTCTTTCTCATTTTGGCCAGGGGGTGCGGATACTCCTGGCAGTAGCTGCCCCTGGTGCCTGCTTTATTGAATGTGTAGCTATTCTTATAGCTTCATCGAATATTTTAGGACACTCCATAATCCTCAGTAGTGTCTTTTGTTTACACAATTTCATCGGAACTGCTCAATCGGGAAATGACCATCAAGATAGAAGGATACCGAATAAAAACGCAGACCTATTTGAAGACCATTGTCTTATTTCCGAAGCCGAACAATGGTAGGTACTTCAGGAGAACGGCTATCGTTTCTTTCACCCCAAACTCCATATCTTCCCCGACTTCTGAACTGTTCTGCTGATTTGTAGCCGATGACAGGCCTCCCTTCCACCCTCGAGTCGAACGTACTTGAGCATCCATCCATTGTCCCCCATAACGTCTCTTTCCGACACAGTTTAACCAACCTCGCATCTATATCTTAACTTGCAAACTTGGTTAGTTGCTTACGAGCCATAACACACATTTCCCCTTCGGTTCTTCGAGTCACACTCAAGTCTGAAGATACGCCCCTGGTCGAGATAATCGCGTTAACGGTCGGACCCTAGGGACAAAATCGGATTACAACGTCGTACTCAAGGATATGAAGGAATTTCACGAATGCCGCCATTATTTTCTCTACAACGCACCAGTGTTTCGTGTTATTTGAATAATTTTATAGAATTACAACCTCAGACGATGGAATTTCGGGGTGAATCCTTTCTGCACGATGCGTTTCAGAAAAGTGATGTTTATTTAGGAAAAATATAAATAGTCGTGCCATTTTCGTGATATTTTCATGTTCCGGTACCTTGGCTTATTCTGAATTTAGGCGGCTTCAAAGTTGAATAGTGCGTTCTTTGACATTTTTGATCACTGTAGCCTCCAAATTAGTCAAAATCAAATCAATTTTGTTCAAAATGCTACGTCCTGAAGTTTGAAAGTATTCGGTATGCGTTAAATTCTTTTTTAATTTGTATACTTGGGTCAGAATGTACCAGAATTATTAGACCCAGTAGATCAAGAATATCCTCTCAATCAGGATTCGAGCCTGACACCTCGGGCCAACTTTGAGTGTTGTCCCTAAAATCCATCAAAATTTACTTTGGAATTTTCACTTGCATGTTCCTTATGGAAAACAGGTACCTATTGTACGTTGCTGACTACTATAGCCAGTATAATACTGGAGTGATGTTGATCCAGATTTAGAAAATCTCAATCCGTTTTGTGTTCCAGTTGGTACCGCATAGCGAAGATCCTAGATATTCAAATCCGGAAGAAAGCCTCTCAAGTTCGTGAACGCCTCTTTCAATGGGCCCATTTAACAATAGCGATCCGCTAGTTGATAGAACTTTTCCTCTTTTAGACAGAAGGACCGACCTATTTGCGTGTGGTTCTCTAATTTAGTTAATTGCATGCTTTCCACTCGAGCATTAATCACTTGCTCGCGATAAATGCCTCAAGACCTAATTAACTTAATGTAACCCTTGTTTTAAAGACGGGTGAAGAGGTGTATTTTTCTTTGCTGCGCTCAGTATTTCGGCACGAAATTCCTGGATTGATGATTCCTCTGATGGTTATACACGAAACGGTTCCCGTTTTTTTCGGAAAATAAACTTGCACCCATTATACTGGGCGTGGAGTAAAATTTCGCGACTTTCACTACCTCTGAAATAAGATTGAAGTTAAAAGTGGAGTTCTGAGTTAATAATAATTTCCAGCAAGGAATATTTTTAACCGGCGATTTAAGTTCGAACCGATAGGTATTATCGCATACTTTCGATAACAGTACGTAGGCACAGAAAATTCGGCATTTCTCATTAAATTCCTCGCAGCGCTAGAACGAGAAAGAAGAAGCTATCGGCTTGAAGTATGAGAAATGAGACGGGAAGTTTTGGGGTCGTAGGGAAAAAAAGATGCGGTCGAACGAGCAATCTCACACCCGCCCTACCATCGGCACAACAATAAACATGATTTATGGGTTAGCCTCCAAGATTGATGGCCTCTGTTTACCTTTTGTTTCGAAGATTGAATTGACCGCATCACTTTGCCTGTCTGAAATTGATCGAATTCGAGGCCTCTTGCCAATCTATTATAATACTCGAAACAAAGGGTCGGTATTTCTCAAAATGAATCTCTCCGCGCTATACGCCCTGAATGTCAAGCTTAAGGCTGAGGATTGGGGTGTTCCAATGTTTTTATTGTACCCTTCACCCGAAAATGTGACAAATTATTCCAAAACTGAAAACAAGAGTTAAGTATGGTTTTGCATCCTTAACTACAGTGCCGTATGAGAAATTTCTAGCACGATCTTAGTTCGATCGTATTTTTCTGGGAAAGCCTATTCAAATAATAAGCTTGGAAAAAGTTTACCAACTATTGTTTTTCACCCTCTCAGCGTCATTTCAGATCAGGGCGATTATCCTCATCTCCTTGCTCGACTGGTAAGACTCCGATTCCATCGTTCCCATAATTGCATTGCTACAATCGTGCGAACACTTCAGCGGATTGCCCTCGGATTAACAAAGACAAGATGCCAAGTCGAGATATTCGGTGTGTGACTTTCCGAACGGTATAATTGTTGCACAATGCACCGAATGCAAGCGCTCGATCTCTGATGCGATTGTCTAGGTGCCAAGTTATCTGAGAACTCTGATTCGTCGTAGATATTTGAGATGAAATCGTTTATTTTTAAATAAATTTGTCAAACTCGAAAGATGTCAACGTTTTTCTTCAAGATCCTATTTTGAACTTCATGAGCTCTATTGATTCAAGCTCGCACTCGCGATACAACCTCAAAAAGTCAGTTTTTCCGGGAAATTCGTGATAATTGTTTCATCAATTGGGAAGTGAGATCGTTCTATGCTCATCAGGGGGTCGATCGAAGAGAATAAAATACGATTAATCTAAATCGGCTCAGTATTTTGGTTAAAAGTTCCTTCAGGAAAACTATAGTGTGAAAAACTAACCATTTTTCATCATTCGCCTCTTGTTCAAATCTTCTATGCTCTCCAAATCGGCCCCTGGTTGAGCATAGATGTACCGTAACCATTTCCACTCTTCTTGGTCTTGAAAACTTTGTTTCACCTGGCAGAATAAGTGGATATTTGTTATATTCCAATAGCTCGACGTATTTTAATTATAGGCGTGTTTTAAAATTTGAACAAAAAAAAAATGAAAAAGTCGATAATTCCTGCAGGCCTGAGAGAATACAACACTGGTGCTCGACATTTTCGTGAATAATCACTCCAGCTCGACCACGTGAGAAAATGCTGGGTAACTCCAGCTGAAGTAGAGGAGCTCAAACCTTTGGATTTTTTTCTCGCTCCTTCATCCTGTCTGCCGACGGCTTTGTTTAATTACGCCGCATTAATTACACCACCAGCCGCGATGCAAATTACACCCGAGTTATTTATCCTTCAAGGTTAATTTGAGCGGGGATAACTAATTAGAATCCATTTTCTTCCATTGCTCCGTCCCTAACGAATGCACTTGATGATTCTGCGAATAGGTTTTCTCGCTTTTTCACCGGAAGATGAGTTTAATGATGATTGATAAGAATTATACCGAATGATTTGGAATGAACTAATGCGTTGACCTGGACGTTTTCACTGAAGTGATCGCCCGATTTGAAAAATAAATAAATAATAAAATTTGTTCTTTTCTAAATTCAAACCAATCTACTGGCTACTTGGGATGGAATTATCATGAATCATGTTTCAGACTCCATTTACTGTGATATCGTTTTTCTAAATCTGAACAAATTAGTTCCCACAGGTTGTACCAATTCGCAGTGGTGTAATCACCTATGAAAATTCAGATGTAAGCTCTTCGGCGTTAGCCTCGCGTGACTTCGAGTTTCCTTTTCATGCTCGGGACCTGCGCGATGAATTCAGTTGATAGTTTTCCAAACTTTTCTCCCCACAAAGCTTCGGGAACGATTCTTCACTAGATAGAGATCCAAGACTGACCCAGTTTAGCCGAGAGATACATTTTAGAGCAGTTTCATGTCGACTTTTACAAAAAGGACAAATGTAACAATTCTTAAGAGGGAATTTTCTGCATCGTATTTCATTTTTTATTCGACTTGAGCTGACGATTCTAGTCCAAGAACTCTGAACTTTCTGACAAAGGTTAAACGTGTGTTTTCGTTGCCCGAGTCAGAAAGATGATGAGATTCCAAAAATTCTCGCAAAAATACTTTTTTTTTCTGTTTTGTCCTTTAATTTTAGTATAACTAGGTGGCGTACCAACTCTAGGCCTAGTGAAAACGAGCGAAGAGCTCGACCTTCTTTTCCAGCCGAACGAATTCGTGACTCCCGGGGCCGGCGCATTGTACTCTATGAATAGAACAACCCTTGTCCGTCGCACAGCTCGAAAACACAGATAATTTCACATGTCGGTAGGTAATAGTACGTAGCAGCGGGAAATTTCAACATGATGTGCCATCCTGACCATTATGAGTAGCGTAGCTGAGCATCAAAACACAATTGAGTCCTGCCAGCGGAAGGACTTCAATAGCCGGAGCTAGAAAAAGGTCTCGATTGCATTTTGTGTCCTACAGGTCCTGCTCGGCATCACGTAGCTGAAGGGCGATATAATCATGCTTTTTGACATACGTATGAGATTAGGCAAGTAGGTATCTACGTGACTTCATTTTTCAGAATCAGAATTTTCACTCCTACATTCCCACACTGATTTTTTTGTACACAAAATTATGCATAAATGCGAAATATACTTTTCTGGAGTTGCAATTCCTTCAGCAACTGAATCAGTTCATAATATACAATACATTCTGGTCTAAAGGTAGACATATCAAAATATTGAAAAGTAGTAAAAGTAGGTAGGTTATCGGTGCCAAACTAGTGTCGAGGTTAAGTGCTAACAATTGACGCGATGATAATTAATAAATAGTGGCTAATTTTCCTCATTCCTGATTTTCTAGTAGATACCTTCCCTCCTAATACCCGTGAATTAAGTTGGCAACTCTGTTAATACGCCAACTTTAAAAAAATGAGCTGTCTCACAAGTGCCTATTCATTACAGGCACCTAATCTAATGTTCACAAGCAGAGAAATGTTTTAATAACGTTAATTAAAAGAGCCAAGTCGTTGACTTCAGAGTCTCTTATATAAGAACCGTCGCAGGACTCAACACCGTCTCAATGGCGTTACCTAATCGAGGAATATAATTATTTTGTTGAAAGAGGACGTTACTACAGATGCTTGCACTTCGCCTTTCAACCAGTGGACCGTTTAACATCTAAGAAGCATAAAATTAGCCTCATAACTGAGAGTCCCGCATTCGGATTGCCGACCGACATATTTTCACGTACGATCCAACGCCGCCGACCGAGGCACCCGAAAAATTTGGCAAGATTTTTCTTGCAGAACTTCCTCATTTTGTAAGGATTTGAAAATTGGTGGTTATATAAGTGTAACCATCGATATGACTGTTTTTCCTCGAACAGGGCTGGTTCCATGGCGGCAGCACTGGCTAAGGACAGCGGAGAGTGGCAATTATGGTGCTTTGAGATTTCGACACGGGCGTGTCCTGCTGCATGATCACTTACCTGCTCTCATCGGTTGTGCCCAGTCAAAAATGACCAAGCATCAGATGATGAGTCATATCGGCCATAATATCAGTTACTGAGTCACAGTGACCATGAATCAGTTACTGAGTCACAGTGACCATGAATCAGTTACTGAGTCACAGTGACCATGAATCAGTTACTGAGTCACAGTGACCATGAACCAGTCACTGAGTCACAGTGACCATGAATAAGTTACTGAGTCACAGTGACCATGAATCAGTTAATGAGTCAGTGACCATGAATAAGTTACTGAGTCACAGTGACCATGAATCAGTTAATGAGTCAGTGACCATGAATAAGTTACTGAGTCACAGTGACCCACCCAGTATCAGCTACTGAGTCACAGTAACCATGAATCAGTTACTGAGTCACAGTGACCCACCGAGTATCAGTTACTGAGTCACAGTGACCCACCGAGTATCAGTTACTGAGTCATAGTGACCCACCGAGTATCAGCTTATCAGTTGCTGAGTCATAGTGACAGAGTGCCAGTTACTAAGTCATGGTGACCCAGTAACAGTTACTGAGTCACAGTGACTCACCTAGTATCAGTTACGGAATAGCAATGACCCACCCAGTATCAGTTACTGAGTCACAGTGACCCGGTGTCAGTTATAAAGTCACAGTGAGATAGTATCAGTTACTGAGCCACAATGACCATACATCAGTTACTGAGTCACAATGGCCATGTATCAGTTACTGAGTCACGGTGACCCAGTTTCAGTTACGTTGTCACAGTGGCCATGTATCAGCAACTGAGTGACATTGATCATGACATGATACATTGTATCAATTACTGAGTGACAGTGATCATGTATCAGCTACTGGATCGAAGTGATTATGTAACAGTTACTTAAGCACAGTACTGCCGTCCAAAGGAGAAAAGCCTTGGATAAATCTAGTTTTAAATTAATTGATAAACCGGCCCTTATTTTATCAAACTTCTACTGAAGTTTGATAAAATAAGGGCCGGTTTATCAATTAATTTAAAACTAGATTTATCCAAGGTTCCACTACAGCGCTCCTGGGCCACATTGGCATCCGCCGTGTAAGCGTCCCTTGATAAATCTATATTTAAATGATATAATTGATAAAACGATCCTTAAACAAGAAAAAAACCTTGTATGTGACTCGAATAAACGAACCAAAAAATAAAAAACCATAATAACCTTTATGAAAAATAGGGTTTATTCAATAGTTATCACAAAATGTTAGCTATTAATGATTACATATTAAAGGAACACGGAGCAGCAGTTTTCTTTGGAAAATCGACCGATTCCATCCCATTAATTTTTCAAACTTTGAAATAATTTCGAGGTTAACTATCAAGTTGACTTTAGAACGTCTCTTTTTAGATCATCTCTCCCCAAAGTAGAACTCTCGACTGTCATCTCGCACGGCTGCCAAAATGGGCGAGGAAGACTTTGGTTTCTGCTTGTCCTCGCACTTAAGTGCTACACGGAGGGTGACAACCGCGTGCCTTTATCGGTGGCTTTCCGCATGAACAAATAACGTTCAGCACTCGCAGGGGCTCATCAGCAGAACAGCCAACTTCACCGCCGAAGTCCAGAAATTCTCTTCCGACGGAGTTTTACTTTTAAACGGAGGACGCCAACCGTTGGGTGTAGCTGAGGACTCAGATAACGGAGCAAAGTTTCCCATTCCGCTGGGACTCCGAGCGAATCGCAGCGCCACTTGATAACACTTGGAGAAACTGTCGCTTTTGGTTGAAAGTTCTGTGATCGGAAATCGGAGCGAATAAATCGGGAATTTGAATCGAGTGCGACTATGGTGCATTGGTTTCTGATAACCCGTCACTAATGAGCGGTTAACATTTTTCGCTTCGATACTGAGCCTGCAGCTGCTGCCGAGTCCCCACCCCGCCCGCCTCTTGGAGGGGGGAGTGCCGTACCCACGGGATAACCTCAGTGATTTTACCACACCATATCAACGTCTTCAGGTTATGGTACTCGTTGTGCCTGCAAAACCGAGGGTATACTAAGCGCTGGACGTAGATGAAAGAAGGTGTTGCTTGAACTATTTTTTACGGAGTAATCTGCACAGTAATAATGCCAATGCGTCTACTAATATGGCTTGGCTTATCAATAGGCTTTTTCTTCTCTGGTATATTATAAAAGATGATCATCATATGCAATAGGTAGATGAAGAAAAATTTGTTCACCCCTCTGAAAAATTTGTTTTCTTACCCCTGTCTCTTGTTTGACAGTGCCTGAAAAGAGGTCACCATTTTCCCATTGTTGGGTGCAAAGTAATCCTTCAAAAAGGTAACTTTTCTGAATTGAATTTTGTGACTTCTCGCAATAGCCTTTTTTCTTTTTGCAGCAATGTACAATGAAAAATGTTCAGTATCGGGAAACCAAAACAAGAAAAGACCTTCAACTAAATGAAGGGGACTTACTGGGACTAACCAAAAATGATTTTTTGGTGTTTGTCCTGCTACATCTTAGGTTAAAATCTATACTATATTCTAAGCCTTCAAAACGGTTAAAAACATCATCAGTCTACTTGGAAAAACTATTGAAATTCAAACATTAAAATGATTTTTTCTCAGTTCAGTAAGTTTTGTATTCAACTTCCCCATTACTCTTCAAATATTGCTCATTTTCCAAGTCTGGATCAGGGGATAGAAACCGAAAAACTTCTCCCCTCTGACCCCGTATACCTTACCTGCTTACCAAATTTGCCCCCTGCACATTCCATCGCATGAAACGTTCCACTCGATCACACCGAAATCAAGAGTGTTTTTGCTCGTTCAATTTTCCGGTTGTTTATTGGTTGGAGCAATGAGGTATACAAGGAAAGCTGAGGTAATTGAGCACAAGTGCCCTCAATAGGGTTTCGTAATTGGTTCTGAGGATGATGACGGCTTCCTTTATTTACTGTTCCAGAAGTGCAGGTATGAGTTACTGTATGTTCCGATCCGAGATTTCATCGCTCGTTACCAGGTTGTATTAGGAAAAAAACCGTAGTATTGCGGCTATATCAATTCGACAAATTGTAAAAATGTCGTAATATCTCTGCAATTTTTTATACTGCTAGAAATTTAGACAGAAAAAACGCAAATTCTTACACTGGGGTTTATTATTCAAGCCGTTAGCGTCCTTGCACTCGGGTCAATTTTCGCTATGCTGGGTACAGGATCCATGTTTGGCCATTGACCATTGACGACTTCAGTGTGCTGGTTTCAATCTTAATTTTAATCTAGTATTCCCAATTTAAAGTCAAAAGGAGTGATTTCACATCATTGAATATAGTGAATTCATTTTCTCCGAAGAAAAACTAGTCTGAGATTTTCACTAGTCAAATAATACGAAATTGGATTCTTAGATTATCTTTCAAAATGAGAAAATTATGATTGAATGTTGTTGGGAATTTGTTGAGGAAAATTTCTCCTCCTGAGCAGTCGTAGCATGAAACCAGCTCACTTTTCAACAGCGATGCTTATTCATCACCATCAGCGATGCGATGCGTTTTCGAGCCGTTGACGGGCAGAAGGTGTGCAATTATCAGGCGGAAGGAAATCACTAGCGTAGAGAATCGAGTGATGATCTCTCGAGATGTCTACGGATATTTACCTATGCAATATTGTTCTAGTGTTGTGTAACGATTATGGAAGAAGAAACCTCAGAGCCCTTGTTTTGGACAGAGGTTTCCTCAAGAGTTGGAAATATATACTATTAACATTAAAAAAATAAAAAATGATGACGCTCCGCAGCCAAAAAATATTCTGAACAATCCTGTGGATCGTGACAACGCCCAAAAATTAAATCAGTTTTAACAACCAACATTGGGTTAGCAACATAAGGGGACAACCTATTTATATGTAGGATGTAGGTAAATATATTGTTGATAGGTAATGAAAAAAATATCACTTTCGTAACACTTATGAACAGAAATTCCAGAAAATTTCGGGGGGCATGGTCACCCTGGCCCCTTCCCCCTGAGTACGGGCACTAACAAAGAAAAACAATCTCGTAATCAAACACGGAGTAGAACTCATAAATGAAAAGAAAATCAAACTCACAATTACACTTGAAGTCAAACTCAAAATTACTTAAAAACTGAAGCTCAAAATCAAACTCGATTGCAAACTCACAATGAAACAGAAACTGAAACTCGTAATCAAAATCAAAGTCAAACTCACAACGAACAGGAACTCAAACTCATGATCATACTCAAAATCAAACTCACAATGAAACAGAAACTCGAATTCAAAGTCAAACTCAGGACACAGGACTCAGGAAACAGGTACTCAAACTCATAATCAAAAACGACGTCAAACTCGCAATGAAACAGAAACTCAAACTCATAATCGAAATCGAAGTCGAACTCACTACAAAACAGAAACTCAAACTCATGATGAAACACTAAGTTAGACTCACAATGACAAAGAAACTCAAACTGAAAATAAAACTCGAAGTCAAACTCACAATGAAACAAAAACTCACATTCAAACTCAAACTCACAATCGAAATCAAAGTCAAACTCACAATAAAACTGAAACTCAAACTCATAATCGAAACCGAAGTCAAACTCGCAATAAAACAGAAACTCAAACTCACAATCAAAATCAAAGTCAAACTCACAATAAAACAGAAACTCAAACTCATAATCGAAATCGAAGTCATACTCACAATGAAACAGAAACTCAAACTCATAATTGAAATCGAAGTCGAACTCACAATAAAACAGAAACTCAAACTCACAATCGAAATCAAAGTCAAACTCACAATAAAACAGAAACTCAAACTCATAATCGAAATCGAAGTCATACTCACAATGAAACAGAAACTCAAACTCATAATTGAAATCGAAGTCGAACTCACAATAAAACAGAAACTCAAACTCACAATCGAAATCAAAGTCAAACTCGCAATAAAACAGAAACTCAAACTCATAATTGAAATCGAAGTCGAGCTCATAATGAAACTGAAACTCAAACTCATAATCGAAACCGAAGTCAAACTCGCAATAAAACAGAAACTCAAACTCACAATCGAAATCAAAGTCAAACTCACAATAAAACAGAAACTCAAACTCATAATCGAAATCGAAGTCATACTCACATTGAAACAGAAACTCAAACTCATAATTGAAATCGAAGTCGAACTCACAATAAAACAGAAACTCAAACTCACAATCGAAATCAAAGTCAAACTCGCAATAAAACAGAAACTCAAACTCATAATTGAAATCGAAGTCGAACTCATAATGAAACTGAAACTCAAACTCATAATCGAAACCGAAGCCAAACTCGCAATAAAACAGAAACTCAAACTCACAATCGAAATCAAAGTCAAACTCACAATAAAACAGAAACTCAAACTCATAATCGAAACCGAAATCAAACTCACAATGAAACAGAAACTCAAACTCATAATCGAAATCGAAGTCAAACTCAGAATGAAACAAAAACTCGAACTCATATTCAAACACGAAGTCATTCTCACAATGAAACAGAAACTCAAACTCATAATCCAAATCGAAGTCATACTCACATTGAAACAGAAACTCAAACTCATAATTGAAATCGAAGTCGAACTCACAATAAAACAGAAACTCAAACTCACAATCGAAATCAAAGTCAAACTCGCAATAACATAGAAACTCAAACTCATAATTGAAATCGAAGTCGAACTCACAATGAAACAGAAACTCAAACTCATAATCGAAACCGAAGTCAAGCTCACTTCGAGTTCGATTATGGGTTTGAGTTTCTGTTTCGTTGCGAGTTTGACTTCGAGTTTGTTGATGAGTATGAGCGTGTTTCATTGAGAATTTGACTTCGAATTTTAGTATGAGGTTGAGTCTCTTTGTCATTGTGAGTTTGACTTCGAGTTCGATGATGAGTTTGATGATTACTTTGGGTTTCTGTTTCATTGTGAATTTCATTCGTGTTCTAGTTTCGGTTTCATTTGGAGTTTGACTACGAGTTCGAGTTTCTGTTTCATTGTGAGTTTAATTTCGAGTTTAAGTATGAGTTCAAATTTTAGTTTCTGTTTCATCGTCAGTTTGAGTTTCTTTTCATTGAGAGTTTGAGTTTGATTATGAGTTTGATTTTCTGTTTCATTGTAAGTATAGTTGACTTCGAGTTGGATTATGGGTTTGAGCTCATACTTATGGGTTTCATTTTGACTTCGACTTCGAGTTTGATTATGAGTTTGCGTTCTTGTTCCATTGTGAAATTGTGTTTCGGTTTACTGTGAGTTTGACTTCGAGTTTGAAATTCTTTGTCATTGTGATTTGACTTCGATTTCGATTTTGAGTTTGAGTCTCTGTTTCATTGTGATTTTGACACTTGACAGTTTGATAATGAAAAATATATCATGTTCGTACTATTTAAGTGAAGGAACTCCAGAGATCACCCGGGGTAGGAGTGGACAAAGTCATTATCAAGACATCTTGTAATTTCAGGGATGTTTTCGGTATTCGGGTACAAATACATTTGCGGTCGATCAAAATAATTTATTTTCCACCTCAAGCAATTCGGCATTTACTGATACATAACAAAAAATATAGTTATAAGTACGACATAGTATAAGTACGACTAGGAAGAAATAAGTCAAATGTTTAGCAAAAATTTAGCAAGTACCTAAGGATTTTGAGGGGTGTTGGTAACAAAACAACATGAAGTGCTCCAAAATTGGATTCAAGATTAGAGATACCTACGTACTCAAATGGCCATAATCTCCGAACCACTTCTGAGGAACATACATACATCATGTATAAGTTAAATGTTAGATGACATTATCTTGACAAAACATCAACGTTTCCAGCATTTTTGGGTAGCGATGCTGACGTGGCCTCACAGTTGTGGTGGAACCAGGAAGCTAGAATTTCCCCTTAAGGAGGTCTTCAAAAAGTGAATGCTCATATGCAACCATACGGTTGCAACCCGAGGAACTGGTCCGAATTCATACGAGCAGCTTCCTGGTTCTACCACAACTCGGCCGTAAGGTCGGCCTCTCTCCTCATAAATGCAAAATCAGCCTCTCCTGTAGACAAAGTCTTTCATTTGGGTTGGAAAATTTTGAAACCATTGATCCACCAGTATGTTTTGAGGACCGCTTCTCTCGAACCCATAACGTATTGGCGAACGCAGTTTAGGAATTGGGTTCTCCCCAAACAGAATCTGAACTGATTCTAATGTTTGATCATAGTCATCGATTTCGCTGTTGCCATTGTTGCTGCTCCAGTTGCTGTTGTGCCGGGAGAGATTGCAACTGTTGTTGTTCATTGATGTTGTGTTGGTGCTCCCGCTGCTGTTGTTGCAGTTGTTGCTGCTGCTGCTGCCGCCTATGTTGTTGATGCTGTTGCTGCTGCTGCTGTTGCTGCTGCTGTTGCTGCTGCTGTTGCTGCAGCTGTTGCTGTTGCTGCTTCAGTGCTGGTGGTTGCGATGATTGCTCCTGATACCGGTCTCCCGGCTGACGTAGACTGTTGAAATTTCGTTCTTGATGCTGAAGTAACTGCTGCTGTTGCTGTTCCCACATATTTTCTTGTGTTTGGTACTGGCCCTCCTTGGGGAGCATTGTCGAAAGTGACTCAGCACTGGGGAGTGCTTCGACTGATGGCTCTTTGCCAAATTCTGCTGGGAATTCGACGGAAATCATACTAGGCAAGGTGACGGGTAATTCGAGCATTGTCTGCTTATCGATAGATACTTGAGCGTCATCGCTTCGTCCGCGCCCGAAATCTGGCGATTTTCTCGAATCTTGGAGTGAACTCTGGTGATTCTTAGAAACCGAGGTGTGCTTCTCGTTTCTATCAGACGAACTGGCGAATTCCCCAAAATGTTGGTGGATATTTTCGATTTTTTGTTCAGTGGGGATTTTGATTGTGTATGGTATCTTGATGAACTCAACAACTTGTACCGGTACTGGTATTTTCTTCTCTACTGTGACGGGATACGGTCTTTCAACCGGAACTTCGAATTTTTTCGTCTCCTCTATAAAGTGCGGTCGCTCAACCGGGACTTTGACTTCGAATGGCACTTTTTTCGGAACGAAATACGGCACTCGTTTTTCAACTTGTACAGCAACTTTATAAGGCACCGGCACATCGACTGGCACGTCCAAAGGCATTTTGACATGTTTGATGATTTGTATCGGCACTGGTTTCTCCACAACATACGGCACTGGCTTGTCCACTTTAACCGGCCGTGGCACGTCGACAGGAATTTTCATTGGAACTGGTACTTCTTTTTCTACAGGGTACGGATGAGGGACGTGTACTTTAACGGGCACTGGAATTTTTTTCTCAACGTGTACCGGATAGGGTTTATCCACATGAACAGGTACCGGACGATCCACTTTAATATGTATGGGCCATGGGACTTTCTTCTCCACTGTGACTGGGTATGGTATGTGCACTTCCTTCGTCTCATACATGACATGCGCACGCTCATGCGCATGGGACGTTCCACTCGGTTGAAGCTGATCCAGATGGTAAAGATCGTTGGTTCCGCTTGGCATCTGGATTGCTCCTGCAGTGTGTCCGTTTTCCGGCTTCCTTGTCGCATAATCTGTCAGCCCTCCTGTTGACGTGTAAGTGTAGGCATTTCTAGAATCGTTCTGGGCTGAAGGTGTTGATAACATACCATAATTGTTGAATTGGTTTTGCGTTGCCGCATGCTCAATTTGGTACGAATTGTCCGGTTGTACGATACTGTAATGTAATTTACTATGGCTCAGCGAACTGTCTTTATGCGGCTGATACTTTTTATTCGGAAATGTATTGTACTTCATTTGCTTCTGCCCGTTGTACGTTGCGCTCGTTGACTGTATTTTCTTTTCTGTATTCAGCCCACTGGCCAATTTGCTGGAATTGAATTTTTTATGAAAGCTCAGCGATAGCTGAGGAGCGTAAGTGGTAACGTCAAATTTTTGTCGTTGCGGCTTCTCTATGGTTGATTGACTACCATTCATGTAAGGTGAGGAGTTCTTTGGAAATGAGTTTCCTCTGTTGTCTGAATTTTGCTGACCGTAAAGCGTTCTTTTATCATAGTAATTTCCATTCGATGGCATCCAATCTGACTGGTCAGTATTTTTATTTAGGAAATTCATCTCAATCATCTGACTGCTTTTGGCCAATCTAGAGTCGGACTCTGAGTCTTTGTCATTCACGAAATACAATTTGAATTTTTTGTTGTCTTGCACGTCTTTCTTGTAATTCATTTCTTTCACATCCATTCTTTCAAAATCTATTTGACTTGAATAATTTGTGCGTTTCGTCGGCGAGTAGCTCCGTGAAGTACTGATATTTTTTGGTACGCTTACTTGTGTTTTGGTCTGATCCAAATGTTGCGGAGCAGTTGGCACAAAATGCGAGTACAATGAGTCCAGTCGGGTAGCATTCGATTGAGATGAGGGTGGTACTTTTTGACTTGTCTGTATAGTCCGGTTAGTTGATAGCTTGGAACTGATGTTAGACACTAAATTGTAGTTTATATCAGGCGTTGGTATCAACCGAGTTTCTTTACTTGTAGAAATCACAATTGCATTGCTGAGTGTTTTATTGTCAGCCAATTGCGACCTATTCGACGGTTTGCTGTGGTCATTTTGGTACCCCACCGACACGTTCTGCACTTTGTTTTCTATAACTACACTCGACTTGCTATTTTTTTCTTGCTGCCCTCCGTTCGATTGTTTCTTTTCTTGAAGTTTATTCACTTTTTTGTCGTCGCAACTCACAAAACCGATTATTACAACAGTTAAAACGAGGGCAAGCGATGCCCTATGGTTCATGGTGAACCTCATCTCGCGATACTGCCACACTTGATGAGCACATGCCTTATATATGGACCAACGAAGCGTTTCTGGTCCTCCGGATATCTGCCGAGGAGGATGGTCTCATGTTTTCACGAGAATGTCAGTCGATGGTAATGCTATTCACTTTCTAAATCATGAGGAAGGAAACAGCTGATGAAAAATGCAAGGTGGTTAAGCAAATACAATTATTGATCAGACATGGACTGATTAGCGTGCTCAACATCGAATAGCGTTAATGGGGTGAAAAATTTTGGGCAGAAAATTGGCGAACCTCGCACTTATTATGTCATCAGCGGATTTTCACTTCCAGTTCTTCTTTTTATTTTCAATTCTATAGACACCATTAAAATAACTCTTTGTTTTTTTAATTTTCGATTTATTGGAGCCTTTTTTGTTTTTACTTTATAGAAGCCTCTTTTATGTTCTGATTTTATAGATGCCTTTCTAGAATTTTGATTGTATAAATAGATGCCTATAGATTTTATAGAAGCCTATTACGAGTATACAAGCCAAATTATTCCAGGGTATTTTATCTTCTTTTATAGAATCATTTTTCCATGTTTTGATGGAATAGACCCCTCCAGAAGCATGTAGATTGGATTGAAGCCTTTTATGGAAGCCTATTTTTGATTTTATAGAATTCTATGTTTGATTCTATGGAAGTCTTTGAAAGAATTGCGCGGTCAGTTTTGTTTTGAATTTTTGATTGTATAATAGCCTTCAAAACCACCTCAAGAGTTGGTTTGGTTTTTTGAATAGGTATTTGATTTTACTTAGGTACAGAAACGTCTAGCTCAAACACGATCTTCTGAAAAGATTCTTTTCCCCAAATTTTTCATATCAAAATATGGAGTGGGTCTTTTCTTTAAAATAGTCTTTTCTTCTGACTATCTTGAATCTGACCGTTAGAGCGCTTCAACATTGGATAATAAACCAAAAATTGAGCTCCTATCGAACACCTTTTTGAATTGAAATTAGTAGAGTACTATCGGACCTAGGAGCAAGAAAAATGAGAAAGTCTGGCGGAGGGAGAAGAAATTCAATTTAACGCTCCAAAATAATTTCTTCCATTGTTCTTCCGTTTACCTGGACTGTGAAGTTTGTCTTCGTTTCATGATGAATAAGGACGATTAAATGCGCATATTTCTGGCAAGCGTTTTATATTAATAGTAACATTCTCATCTCAACGAAGTTCAACATTACTAAACTAAGCATTCTTTAGTACTTATTATCACAGAACGACAATTCTTCATTCGTAATACTATCGGCCAAAAACCGAATGGTCAGACCTCGAACGCAAGATTATGTTGCAATTGTTCACAAGTCTAGAATGATAAATACGAAACGTTAGATGATATGAACTCCTCCTGCGGATTAACCGAATTAAGGCCGGATTAAGGCCGGTTTATTGAGAAAATTTATCCACCCGATATCCAAGGATGCTTCAGATAAACTTCACCACGGTGGTATTTACATCAAATTTCTGTGTGAAAATCCAATTGGTAATCAGTATCGGTTGCTTCTTAAGATATCGGATGAATCCTTCTTTACGATATGGAAGTATACTTATAGGAAACTTCCCTTCAGAATGGCAATGTTCGATTATGGCAAGTCCACCAATGCCACGGCTGAAATACACGCACCTCCCGGATGCGCGTTCAGCCATGAGCGCCACTCGAGCGCCATATCGAGGATCAGCCAAGGACGAACCCAAAATCTCAGCATACATCCAACATATTCAGATGCAGGGTCCGCACTCCTGAATGACTGCAAAAATGACGCACAAAATTCCCCAACCTTCTCGAAGACACTCTTGGCAGGTTGACTGCTGACGAACCAGAAATCTCTTCAGTCCAGCAGTTCAGAGCTAAGAATCAGAATCTCGAAAATTGTTGGTGGTAACTTTGCTGCTGACTGGGCTGCTCCTCGTGAACGCCTGCTTTCCAATCCAGACCGCTGAAACTTCTTCTGGCTTCGTTGAATTGATGTTCCTGGTTTTCCTGGCCTCCAGAATTGCTATCTTCCGATTCCCACTGGTATCCGTAGCTGGGAAACTCTTGAGACCCGGCGTTCCAATCCTGGCCGCCGCTGTGCTCACCGCCATCACTTTGGCCTTCCTCAGCAGCAGCTGATTCTTCATGTTCATTGCTATTTTCGTGCTCGTACGAACCCTCTTCTTGTTCCTCATGTATTGGGATGTACTCTGGAACCTTGACTTCCACCGGCACTTTCTTCACGACTTCGACCGGCACTTTTTTCTCGACGATGACAGGATACGGTTTCGGGACTTCGACATTGTACGGCTTGTCGACAGGCACTTCTACTTTGTAGGGTACTTTTTTCTCTACATAGTATGGCACTTTTTTCTCAACAGTGACTGGTACTTTATACGGCGTAGGTACGTCGTATGGCACCACGACCCGAACTGGGATTTCCTTGATGACTGGGACTTTGACTTCTTTCTCCACGATGTATGGGATATGGTTGTGGACGACGTAGGGTTTAGGAACTTCAACTGGAACTTTAACTTCGTAAGGTATCTTTTTCTCGACAGGGTAGGGTATCGGTATCGGAATATGGACGGGCACCTTGATTTTCTTCTCGACTCTGACGGGGTACGGTTTGTAAACCGTAACCGGCACAGGGTGTGGTACTGGAACGTGATGTGGTACTTTGACAATTTTTTCGACCTTAACCGGATAAGGTACTTTGATTTCCTTGTGAACTGTTATCAACTTAACGTGTTCTTTGTGCTGATGTTCATGACCGTCGTGTTTCACTTGCCAACTATGTTCCGAGCTATGTTCATCACCAAAACACTGCACAACTAGTAAACACAGTAAACACAGAAATGGCACCACTCGCGAACCCATTGCGGACGGAAGAGCGAACGTACTATGGCAGGTCGCCAGTGGGCCGCATTTCCTTATATACGGATATTCTAAAGCAGTAAGTCCAACTAAGTCCCTCGGGACTTATACAACAACACCCCTTCCGATCTGTGAGTCCAGGCGACTCGTCGAGAACCTGTGATGCAACTTCGATGGCATACGATGAACCTGATTTCAGGCCGACGGCCCATTTACGTGACAACCTACTAAATGTGGAGCTAAACAGAACGAATCTCAACCCAGAGGTGGTAAAAAGAGGACAGCAAGTTTTTTTCCTAATTAAGACCTTTTCAAGGCCATTTGCTCGGCACCTAAGTGTACAGAATTACTTCCTTATTTAGAGTACGAAGAGTCTGTTGAGAAATCGAGGTTCAGAAAAATGATTTCTACACGCACTTTTATGCAAAAATAATGGAAAGTAAATGTCTGTGCGCACTAAAAAAACTATCATTCCTACTATATAATATTTTTTCAAATTTCTTTCAATCGTTTGTGTCTAGACAGAAATTTTGGAGCATGAATTTGGGGAAATCCCAAAAATTTCCGAAATCCAAGCCGAATGATTAAAGTACAAGCCTGATGTAGAGACATCTTTTTGCCCCTTTCTTTTTGTCACTTTTAAAACCATATAAGTTTCTCATGATGGATACAGTACGGGAAATACCCCGGTATCCCAAATTAGATGGCTTTCCCCTATTTTCAATTGAGAATTTTCCAAAAATAATTTTGAGTTTTTTATCCAGTTTGGAATTCAATGGTCGCCTGTTGATTCTTTCAGTTAAAAAAGTCCATTCGACCTAAACAAAGGTTCATCTTAGCAACAAGAATGATATCGTCGACGTTTCGCAGAAAAGAGTCCCGAGGGAGCCTTCCGGGAGTGTAGGCCCTTGGAAAAAGTTCGAAGGCTCTTCTGCAGCTCCTTTTCACATTCTGCAGATGAGCACTTACCCATCTCAAGAGGAAGATTACCGAGTTGTGAGAGCCCAATTGTGTCTCGGATGCAAATTCAAGTCTGAGGGGAATCGGACGGTTTCTCATAAAAACTCTCATTTTCATCCAGCCTTTTGGGAATTATGTGTAGTGGCATTTTACCGTCGTTAATGCAGGAAGAAATTACAGTCGGATCCTGATATCCAATCAAATATGATAGTACTTACCTACCGGGGCAAGTATCGGAAAACATAAAACCTCAATTACGTGAGAGTAATTACCTCTGCCTTATGTATGCAGTTCCCGATCGTCTCCGGCCTATTAGAAGGGGAATAAGACATTAAAATAATGAGCTAGTCCACCCAGGATCCTTCCGATGCGAAATCGAACACCAATAACCGACTCGATGACCCAGTGCACTCGTCGTCTCTTCCTTAAAAACAAGTGGCCAGATGACGAAGAAGAAATGGGAAGTGAAAGTTGTTTTTCGACGCTGGTCTGAATGAACAGGTTTTAGATTAGCTGGTACTGGACAATTCCTGCGCCTCACGTAATGCGCAGGATGTCGACCCGCACTGCTCAAGAGTCTTGCAACCAACGTAGGACACTATTAGACAGGACACTAAGACACCAGACAGGAAAATAGGTGAATATGTCAAAAAGTGATTCCACTTGTATCCTTGAATGATGGGAAGTTGGTGAACTACAATAATTGACCATACTGAGGGTTTGATCATGACCTGTTTCCATAGTTACCACCTTGATGACGTCGAATAATGTTTTTTTTTTGGGTTCCATCCTTCTTCAAACTTTCTTCAAGGAAAGCTCAAATGATTTCTTGGGCAGCTTGACGCTTTTCGTTAAAAATATAGCTCCATACAGTTAGAGGCGATAGTTGAAGTTTCTTTAAAACTAGTTAGACTCTCCATAGAGTGAATTTTTGTGAAATGAATAGCCAGTTTATACCCAACATGGGTTTGAGGCCTTGGTCTCGAAAACGTCTTTCCAACAAAAATATCTGACTTCATCGATAAATTCGATTCGCTCAAATGTTTTCATCGTATCACTTAGAAAAAAAAAAAAAAAAAAAAACGATTGAGTCGAGTGAAAAACCGCGGTACAACTTCGTGCGAAGCGCGGTTCTGTTCGGGGGAAACCAATTTAAAGACGCCGAAGCGCCTGCTGATACTTTAGATTGAGTTGAAAATTGTTTCGTGTCGATAAACCGAAGGTTTTCCTTTGTTTTCTTTCCATCTGTGTTCTTTGGTTTTTCAAACACGACGCTCGCAAAGAAAACAAGTTGTATTGTGTGACTTCAAACCCGATCAGGCTTGTGACTTGGACGTGTGGCAGCTTTTTTTCAGCGTCTCAACCGTCAGAATTTCCTCTTCAAACATTCCCCTTTTAGCGTTCATTTGGAGGAACTTTTTTTTCTTAGGGTTTTTCGCCCGGCTTCGTCCGAGTTTTAGATTGAAAAAGTTCGAGCTCAGAAGGAATACACTAAATTACTCGAAGCTGACTGAGATCAGCGTGACAGGAGCGGTTCCAAAGAATCTTTCATTTCGTTCTATCGCCTAAGAGAAACGCGAAACCGAGGAGTTTCTAGGCGGAAAGATTTAATATTTTTTGTTCAGGTACCCAAATAGGTTTTTAAAATTATGACTGACAAAGATTACTGACAATAAAGGCTAGCGCTATAATTTGGCTAAATTGTGTTTTTAAGAGTTGGTTCATTTTTCCAAAAAATTAACCCAAAAACTACAGGGTTTGTTTTTTTCAACAGCCCCTAAAAGTGCAATTAACTTTTTTCCAATACGTGTAGAATATGCAGCAATGAAAATTCTTTCTCTATTCACCCTTGTATCCGATTACCTAGTAGGTAATACCTACTGCCTGTTGTCTGTTTATTATTGTTTGATGAAAATCAAAATGTCATTATAATTATCTGCTTGAACCCTGATTGGTGACAAAACGATTTTGAAAAAAGCGCCAATTCACGACCATGGCTAAAAAATATATCTACCTTCTAACATTAGGTAAAATAAGAGCCTAATAAACTGGGTCTGACTTATTGCTCCATTTGACTGATTACCACAGCGGACATTCTGCATGCGATAAGCTCCTGGCGTAGTAACGAACTGTAGCAAACGACTTCTTGGATAACATCTCCCGATTTTCCAGTACCTTACTGGGACATTCGGAGTGCGATGGTGTTTTGATAATCTCACTGAATTACCGAGCATCATGTTGGCACAACTGTAGATGCTTGTTGCGTAAGCTTCGTCCTGCGCCTAGAATGTTCCAGATCATGCTCCAAAGATTGCTGAGAAGGTACAGAAAACCAATCTTGGCGAATAATCATTAGGCACCACCAAATATATGAATTTAATGCGGGAAATAATTGAAAATTGGTATTTCCCGGAGGAGCACCATATGAAATATCGCAGGAAAAGTGAACGGTACGCAATGTTACATTCACCCCTCAAATCAATCTGGTGGCTAGGTACAATTGGGTTTATTTGTAATTTGGATTTGGGTCCATAAATACAGTACCTACCTAGTTCTTTTGGAAGTTCGAGTCCTTCCAAGGCAATGTAAATTGCTTATGGAAGAAGAAAATCAAATCGGAAAACTGCGAAAATTCCGCCCTGACTAGGAATTGAATCCGGTGCCTCCAGATCTCTAGAAGTTTTCTCATTTGATTACACCTTGGGGAATATTATATCCAAATAATTTCAATATCATTTGAACATATAGCTGCCTAAAATTTAGGCCCTAAATCATATGTTTTCGTGCATTCAAGGTCAACTTCATCAACATTGAAAATCGAAATATATTCTTATTGGTTTTTGGTTTTTTATTTTGATTGAAGAGCAGTATAGCCATGAGATTAGAACTGCTCATCGCTTTTCAATTGGTGGTGAAATTATTCCTTTGTGACACCTAATTACCAACCAACTTGTGTAGAATATCAGAAACTTAATGTTTAAAATGTCAGAATACTAATAGGTACTACAATACTAAATAGGTACTAAGTGTCAGAATACTTATTTTTTTAACAAAATAATAATAGGTATTTTGTCCTAAAAAGTTAACTTTTAATACTGCCGTTCTCACAGCAGCTTGCTTTTTTTTGAAACTCAAAATTTATTGTAAAGCAATAAAAACAAATGAAGAGGAGTTATGGCGTCTCTGTGTCCAGCGGCTGACTTCATGTCTGGAGAAAAACATGTAGCGGTCGAGTAATCATGTTCGTAATTTTTTACAAATGAAAACAATCGTAGGCAACTGCAATTAGTGTAGTCCGAATAAAGAATAAGGGTGAATTAATACATTTTTATGCAAGACCTCATAACTTTCAGTTCTTAAAACTCGGAATGCAGGTAGTCAGGTGACTATTATGACAGCACTGTTGAATATGAAGGCAAGTGCGTTAAGTTGACGACATTTTTTCACGCTCGTAAAAATACGGAAGCGCTTCAACTCGCAACAAGTTCCAATGACATAGCTAAAAAACGAAAGTTTTCGCTCCACAAACTCGACGAATGTTTTCCTGTTCTTGAGTAAGCAGGATCTTAATTATTTTGATGCCGAATAACCTAAGCGGAAATCCCTACATCATAGCGGACTTGAAGACCCCCCAGAAACTCCCCCTCCACCATCAGCCACACTGCGGGTTTTATTGATGTAATATACCATCTGTATAGGTACGTGAAATACGTAATACTTCAGGCTCCTAGTACTGTAATGATACTTTTCTCTGCAGTGCCATAGGGAAAAAATGAGGTTGAAGAGAAATCAGGTGAATTTCACTGTTTTTATTTGGATTTTTTACCAAAATTTTTCAGATCGATTTTCTCGATTACAACGCATACTCAGCAAAAACAGCTAGCCGAAAAACTCAGCTTTCCAAAGTTTCTTGTTTATTCCACTCCTGGGAGGGGGGGTACATATTCCGTCTTTCATTCGTACAATTTCAACAAATCATGTTTGCTAATGGTTCTGGAATGCAGACCTGGTTTAGCCAAAACCATACAACCATGGTTACCCTTTGCAGACAAAAATTATTGATCATTAAGCACTAGTATATTTACAATCAAGTAACATTACATTTACAGCGAAGAACATGTTTCAGGTAAATTTTAATGAGGCTAGGTAAAATCACAGTTCACAGTTCTCATCACAGGTACCTGAGGATAATGAGTATTCAGTCGTCATGATGATGCTTCTTATGATGGTGGATGTACACGGGGACTTTGACGTATTCTTTAACTTTAACTGGCACTGGTACTTTTTTGATGACGGTCACTGGTACTTTCTTCTCGACGACGACTGGATACGGCTTCTCCACTTCGACTTTGTAGGGCTTGTCGACGGGTACTTTGACTTCGTAGGGAACCTTCTTTTCGACGTAGTAGGGAACTTTCTTTTCAACGTGGACCGGGACTTTGACCGGTTTTAGTACGTCGTACGGTACTTTGACTGGCACAGGGACATGCTTGACGACAGGTACGTGAACTTTTTTCTCGATCACGTGCGGTACATGTTTAACAACATGGTAAGGCTTGGGTACCTCGTAGGGTACTTTTACCGGAACGTGAATTTTTTTCTCGACCGGATAAGGTTTTGGTACATGAACGTGAACTGGTACTCGAACTTCCTTTTCGACTTTGACTGGGTAAGGCTTAGGCACGTGGACAGGTACGGGGCGGGGAACATGAACATGCACAGGTACTTTGACTTCTTTTTCAACTTTTACCGGGTAAGGCACTTTGACCTCTTTGACGATCGTCTTGATCTCTTCGTGCTTCTGATGGCTCGAACTGTCGAGAGGCACCCAGCCGTCCGAATCGCGGCGATATCGTTCATTGTAGCACTGCGCATGCGCGAACAATCCAAACAAAAGCAAAGCCCACATAGTTCGCACTAAAAGACTCACAACCAACTGATTCGCGGGTGGTTAGTGTCACATAACTTTATAGAACAAACCCCCGTCCAACGGGCTTAGAAAGAACTGTCCCGGCTCGACTCCCTCTGACCGACTGACTGACTCCACTTTACGTAAGTCATCCCGTTGTTGTATGTAACAGATACAGATGCAGAGCTTTGCATTAATGTCGCACGTAGAGCTCCAATAATCATCTCGAAAATGGCCCGGGCCTGTCTGGCGTGCGACCGGCTGATGATTATGAGATGGACGTTCGGGCCTTTTCTTCTCCTAATGAAACACGAAGGCTGTTATTGCTCGTGACCGGCAAATCTTGACGCGTTGGTGCCTGAAGATTGAGAAACGAGCCGGGGATATTACAGTTCTTAGTATCAGCTCACGGTGCCAGCTTGATGCGGCCGTTGCGCGGGTACTTGACCTTCTCGCGAGGCATGGAACATCAGGATATCACAAAACAGGTCCAAATATCGCCTGAATTACCTCAAAAATCATTGATAAGCCACAATAACGATGGCTTGAACAGTTGCTAGATGGATAAAAACGCCTAATGGTTTATTTGGCCATCTCGGATTATAGTTAATCGCGATTTAATCGCTATTAGTTTACTAGCTTTTAACAAAGCTACCAAAACCAACTAAGGGCCTATTTCACCAACATCGAAAACCTAGGTCAAGCAATACCATTTCGATGTCATGGTTTCGTTTGTGTCATAATACGACCATTAAGATCATGGCCCCAAATCCTGCTTACTTTTATACGACTTGGTGAAATAAACCATAAATAGGTATACCAATTCGAGTCCACAAAAGTTATTGATTGACTCTAGATGATGGTATGGTAAATAAGTATAATATACTTAGGGCCGCTTTATCAATTGTCGGTTATCCAATAACTCATAGCTAATCACCAGGCCACTAATTTAATGGTGATTTTTGGGTGCATCTGCCAAAAATGATACCGCGTCGCTACAACTTAGATGATGTTTGCTAAGAAACGAGCTTAATGAAGGTAACAGGTGGTTACTCAAGTGTTTTACCCTTTTCAGAACGATTTTGGAAAGTAATAATGATGACATTTTTACCACGATTTCCTGGACTATGGATAAATGCAGGAAAGTCAAGATCACGGTCTCAGAGGCTGCTTTTTTTTAAAAACGAAATTTAAAAAATGGGTGGACAATATAGGATAGATTGAAGAATAGATTGACGAGGGATACCTACTCGCGTACCTTGAACAGTTTCATTTTTTTGGAAAAATGAAAAATTGGGAAAACTGAAGAATTTCATTTTCTGACACATTCATTTTTTCACCGAATTCGAACTCCAAATCGGCTTGGCATAAATCAAACTAAATCTCGTCCGTATCTTATGGCTTTGACTCATCCGATCAGCACCACGATACCACGACGGCACCATACGTGATTGATAGACATAGCGCATGCAACCCGCAGGTGGGAATGTATCAACGATCTCCCAAAAGTATCCAAGCAACCGCAAAAAATACCTACAAAAAGGTGACTCATGTGTGTACAATTAACGACTCCACTGTTTTATGGCTACCCCATGAGTCAGGTGGATTCGCACAATCCAAAAAGCCATGAGGGAAGAGTCGCCCAGGAAGGCGTGTCTGTGCATGTCTGATCGTGCCCGTTGTGCGCGTAGTCGCCCGTAGGGTTGCTTCATTATTCAACAACCTCAGCGGGTAACTGGCCGTAACAACGCGAACCTTCGAGTTTGCAAGGTGATGTTACTGTGTCGTAGGGCTGGTTGACTGGCTGGTAATAGGTGCTTTCCTACCACTGACCTGTCTTCCGGTGTGGCAAAAGATTAATATCTATCATGCTGGGCTGAAACACGAAGGAGAGGGTAATTGCTAAGGACTGTCTCTCGAAGGAAAGCTATCCTGGGAGCCTATTCTGTAAATTTGAAGCAATATGTCTTGGAAATCAATATCGACTCAGTGCTCAAATTGTCATAGGTAGACATTGAATTTGGCGTGGCAATTCGATATCGATTTCCAAAGACATATCGCTTTGAGTTACCAGATTAGCCTGACGAATGAGGAAAAGTTTCTGCCGACGGGTATGATAAGCAATGAGTAAATTTTTCCATTCTTGAACATTAAAAATTATTAAAACCAGTGGTGCGTAGATAACGCACAATACTTCCATATTTTGGAACGTAAAATTATGACGCAATTTGATCATATTTTGACTGCAGTTTTTCGGCACATAAAAAATATCCACATATTCTGCAAGGTAAAACAAAGATTCTAAGACCAAGAACGCTCAAATCGGTTCATTTTTGTGGCCGGAAAAAATAAAATAGAAAACTCTAAAAATGCAAATAGATCGGAAGTACTGTGCGTTATCCAAATTTCGATTAAACAGGGTGTTAGGTCTTGCCGAGACAAACATTTCAGTTCAAGAAATTTGAAAAAAGGTTGAAAATTGAGGGAGTTATGGTCATTTTTGTAAATGACCACAGACGGACAGACGGACTAACGGACTAACGGACACACGGACACACGGACACACAGACACACAGACACTTGTTCAGGAAGTGATTCTGAGTAAATGTGTATAAGAAAAAGTTTTTTCTGGAGCTCCGTTCCGATTCTCGATTGAAGGACGATCACAATACTTCCATTTACTCTGTAAATATGGAAGTAAAAATGTATGCATACATGCTGTTCTTACCTAAGGATACCTACCTAGCTATCCTATGTACAGCTGGATAAGATTATCTTATTCATTCAAGATTAGCTCATAATTTATTATAGTCATGGACAAGCAAAGCTTCAAAATTTGGGAATTTTTCTTCTCTCGATGAGAACGCACACTTCGGAAAAAAACCTAAAACTCTGCTTTCCAACGGTACCTATTTATATAATATATTATGATTATAATCATGTACCTATTTACTTCACTCCCATGCCGAGAAAGTCACGTTTGAATGTCAAAAATCGATTGAAATCATGATGATGAAGCGCTCCTAGAGTAATTTTTTAAAGTACAGTTTAAAAAAAGTAAATTCCTAGCAAATTCCTGGCTTTTCTGAATAATTTTATTGTTTTCAAAACTCTTAATTTCATTCTTCATGACATTGGTCGACTCACTTGCATTTTTGCAGTCAATTGATTGAGATTGGGGTATTGCAGAGGCATTTGATACAGCAAGACCCCCAATTCCATTCAATTTGCTTCAGCAGTGTGTAAGGTTTTAAATGGAACTTACAGGTAGGTATATAAACATTTTATTTATAAAAAATTTGTACAAACCAAAATTTAGCTAAGTCTCACATTTGTACAGGATCACAGGCTGATGAATTTCGATCATCAAGGCGATCTATTGTCGAAGGATCGTCTAATTGAAATTCGAAATCTTCCAAAATTTGGTGCAGGTACTTAGTAGTGGTGTTCGTGGTGAACTGGTTCGTGCTTGTGCACGTAGACAGGAACTGGAACTTTGACGTACTCGGGTACTTTGACTGGGTAAGGTACTTTCTTTTCGACGGTAACGGGATAAGGTTTCTCGACGTAGACGGGGTAAGGTTTAGGTACTTCGACGGGGTATGGCTTGTCGACAGGGACTTTGACTTCATAGGGTACCTTCTTCTCGACGTAGTACGGAACCTTCTTCTCAACAGTTACCGGTACGTGGTACGGCTTAGGTACATCGTAGGGCACTTTGACCGGAACTGGGACGTGCTTGATTACAGGTACTTTGACTTCTTTTTCCACGATGTAGGGCACAGGCTTCGGAACGTGGTATGGTCGAGGAACGTCGTATGGTACCTTCACTGGAACTGGTATCTTCTTGATGACGGGGTACGGCTGGGGAACGTGTACGTGCACCGGAACCGGAACTTTCTTCTCAACATGGACTGGGTACGGTTTGGGGATGTGCACCGGAACGGGTCGTGGAACTTCGACGTGCACCGGAACTGGTACTTTCTTCTCAATGTGAACTGGATAGGGAACTTTGACTTCCTTGGTGATGGTAACGGTCTTCACATGGTGGTCATCATGACCGCCAAAATCGCCGTAGCTTCCAAATCCATAGCCGAAATCTTCCAATCCTCTTTTGTCCTGCTTCTTCTCGACGAGCTGCGTCTCTTCCGCAGATTTCACATCCTTGTCACTCTCAGGTTGTGCCGGGGTGGTTTTATCTTCGCAAAAACCCTTGCCGACTATACAAACACTTAGAATTAGAACTAGAAACGCCTTCATGACTGGTACACGTCGCGGAATCACTGGCACAAAGGAGGCGGAGGAGTCAAGTCATATATACCCTCCCCAGTAAACCAAGACCTTGTACCCTTCCTTACCTCGACCGTCCTGTCCGAACTTGCGCAAGTGAATCTGTTACAAATCTTTGCAACAGGGCGCAGTTAAGCCCCTCGAACTCGCGCTCGCATTTACCGCGAGTCGCTTGGTCATCCGCTGTTCCAACCTTACATTACCCACAAGTACGTATGTGACGGTAATTGTACACTTACTCGGAAAATGCTCAGTACCTACCGAAAAGATTTCGTGTCTGAATTGATTCTATGTGTAGCTGAGAAATTGACCACAATTGTATAGGTAGGTATCAACCTATTATTAAAGAATGATTTCAGGTTGTGTGACATTTAGCAAATATAACCGAAAAAATAAGCAAATATAAGCGTCAAAAAATGATCAACTTCACCCGAAAACGCTTTTATTTTTATATTTAATTAAATCTTGAATGCAAACATTAGGGCTGGTTTATCAATGCACTTAAATCTACTTTGAAAGTAGATGTATTTTTACCTTGCATTTTTTTATACTCGCGTCCATGTAAATGCAGTTGCAGGTACTATTGAAACTAGATTTACGGTAATTGATGAACCGACCCATATGTTTCCTGATTCTGGCAATATTAAGGGCTGGTTTATCTATTTATTTAAAGCTAGATTTATCCAAGGACGCTTGTACTACATTTTACCTGGGACAAATGCATTTTGTAATGTAACACGCCCATGAAAATGGAGCGTCAAACCGAAAATTTCTTGGGAATTAGTCAATGCAATCGTGAATGGAATGTCGGAAATGAATAAAACGATAAACCGGCTCCTAATATTTTTATGATTTTTTCGCAATAGTTAACAAGTCCAAAATATTGTTGAAATAACTTCGTTATCAATTAAGCTGAAAATGAGGTATTCAGGAATATAATTCACGGTGGCATAAGGATTATTACTTCTCCCATGAGGTTTACTAACAATCGAAGCGGCCTCGGCTTATATTTTCATTTTCCTGGAAATTTTGCAGCAGACATAAAGAGTTTTTCTAGAATCCACCACAAATGTTTGATAAAATTCCTAAACCGGTTAAAAATTGTGGATTCGAATATCAGGTGGCTGCATACACTACTATGAATGGCTGCATACTATAAATTAAATACGCCGAAGTCCAAACATAAAAACTATTTATGCCCAAAAAAGGATGCATTTCGATTTTTTCCCTCCAGTCGTAGATTCGGGACAGTTTATGAATGAAATGTTTCCTCTACTTTCCTGTAACGGCTCTTGTTGTGCTCTAGTTTCTTGGTAGACTGGGTCCAGTTGAAGGAGCAAGGTCGTCAACTCGGCTATGTTGATACGACTCACCGCCCACGACTCTCGGTCATTCACCGCGGCACGACGAAGATTTGTTTTGATTTCTCAGCTGGTAAAGTAAATACTGTTCATTGGCCTCCAAGTCAACGCAAGCATTTTTTACGAAAAATTTCTGATTACTGTCCTTTGACAATAAAATTGCCACTATTATGTGACGCGCAGTGAATTTTATTTTGTGGAAATTGGGTACCTACCTACCAAGTACACTGGGTTTTTAGGAATTGTGAGTGCCATATTTTTTATTTTAGTTGGTATCCTTGATTGGGCTGTCCTGCACTACCCACCTAATAAGAAAGCTCCTCAGAATAATTAGATTCGACAAAGTGGACCGAAGGCACCTAGGCACCTATGCAATCGAAATAAAAATAAAAGATTGGGCTCAAAACTGCATTAATTAGTTAAATGTAGGAGTAAGACTTATTCCCTACTTAGCATTGTGTTACTGCATCAAAGATTTTTTAAAAATCACCATTCACTCTTCGAGTTTGGAATAATAAAATATTATACAATTGCAAATTGTCCAGTCCGCCAAATCAGTCGCATAAACATTGATGTCTCATTGTTATCTCAACTCAACACCCACTTCCCATGACCGATTCTTCAGTTCACCGTAGTCACTATAATAATAAACGTTCGGGCCAGGTTTAAAAGCGAGTCCAGCTATCATTCATTGCGAAGCTATTCTTCGCTTCCATAATGAAGCATGATGTTATGATTTCGAGACCTGGCCGTTTAGAAAGTCTCGAAGTACCCCGCAGAAGTTTAGCTACTTAATACCAGTTCGTAAATTAATCTGCTGCTCCATAAACGACGCCAACAGCCCAGGGGCGACCGCAACGCGAATTGACTCCATCCCGAGTTCAACTCAGATTGCTTCATTTTGTGTCGAAACGAGTAACGATTTATCATAGCGGAATATTGGACATTCAACCAACACGAATTGAGTACCAAACGGAAAAAAAACTATGCAAACTATGAAAGAAGAGGAAAAGACAATCGTGGTCATCTCTGGAACAATCGAATTTGGAAATAAATCAAACGACGCTCATTCTGTTCTGTAAAATGAACTATCATGTCTTCAAAACATTAAAACATTTTCAGCAAAACCAAAGTTCAAACAAAATTCAAGCTCGTAATCAAGCGGAAACTGAAAAATAGAAACTCATATTCGATCTCAAACCTAAACTAGAACTCGAACTGTAGGTAGCTCAAATTCAAACTCGAACTGAAACTCAAACTGATATTCAAACAAAAACTAAAACTCAAACTTGAACGGAAGTTAGAACTTTTAATCAAACTGAAACTAGAACTCAAACTCATATTCAATCTCAAACTTAAACTCAAACGTAAGCTCAAACTCATAATCAAATTCAAACTTTAACTCAAACTTAAAATAAAACTCGAAATGATGTTCAAACTTATTATCAAACTCAAACTCGAACTGAAACTCAATTTCATATTCAAACTGAAACTAAATCTCAAACTTGAACTCAAACGAAAGTTCAAACTCATAATCAAATTCAAACTGTAGGTAACTCAAACTGAAACTGAAGCTCAAACTCATAATCAAATTCAAACTTTCACTCAACCTTCGAAACTTGAACTCATATTCAAACTGAAATTCAAACTCAGACTTTGACTGTTTCATCATTTTCAGAGTGTGATGATGTATTTGAACATCATTACGAGTTTAAGTTTGAATTTGAATTGATTGTAAGTTTGAGTTTGATTTACAGTTCGAGTTTGCGTTTAAGTTTGAGATTGATCACGAGTTTGAACTTCAGTTCGAGTTTCAGTTTCAGTTTGAGTTTTAGTTTCAGATTGAAAATGAGTTTCAGTTCGAGTTTGAGTTCGATAATGAGTTCCAACTTCATTTCAAGCTTTTCTTCAAGTTTGAATTTGATTTGATTGCAAGTTTGAGTTTGAGTACTCAGTTCGAGTTTTAGTTTAAGTTTAAGATTGAATGTGAGTTTGAGTTTTAGTTCTAGTCTGAGTTACGAGTTTGTACTTGATTTCGAGTGTCAGTTTAAGCTTGAGTTTGAGTTTTAGTTTCAGTTTGTGAATGAGTTTGAACTTCTGATCGAGTTCCAGTTTAAGTTTGAGTTTTAGTTTCAGTTTGATTTTGAGTTTGAGTTATAGTTTCAGTTTGAATGTGAGTTTGAGGTTCAGTTCGTTTATAGCTTCAGTCCGAGTCTGAGATCAAGTTTGAATTTGAGTTTAAGTTTGAATTAGAGTTTAATTATAAGTTCAAGTTTCAGATCGAGTTTGAGTTTGAATCGGCGTTTGTGTTTGATTATGAGCTTATTGCTTAAGTAGGTATATCTTTGAAACTCATTGTATCCAAATAATATATTTGATTAGCATTGCTGTGATGGTTGAAGGTAATGCAGAAGGAGCAATAGAAACAATTGACATTCCTTATTTTATTATTCAAGCAAAATAAATATTTATAAAATTTAAGTAATTTAGATGGCGTATACATCAAAACTGTTGGTGGCCCTCAAGATGATTTCCCTGGGATTGCTCCTGGTGGCCATCGCGATGTTCCTCGTGCTTGTGTTCGACAGGAACTGGAATGTGAACGTATTCGGGTACTTTGACAGGATACGGTACTTTCTTCTCGACTGTCACTGGGTACGGCTTGTCAACGTAGACCGGGTACGGTTTGGGTACTTCGACCGGGTACGGCTTGTTGACCGGTACCTTGACTTCGTAGGGTACTTTCTTCTCGACGTAGTAAGGCACTTTCTTCTCCACTGTCACAGGCACGTGGTAAGGCTTAGGCACGTCATAAGGTACTTTGACAGGGTAAGGGATGTGCTTGATTACCGGTACTTTGACTTCTTTCTCGACAGGGTAAGGTACCGGTTTAGGAACGAAGTAGGGTCTCGGTACGTCATAGGGTATTTTCACTTCGTAGTGAAGAGTTTTGTACACAGCGTACGGCTGAGGTGAAGGTATATTGACTGGGTAGGGTATTTTCTTCTCAACATGTACCGGGTAGGGTTTTGGGATGTGGACTGGCACTGGTCTTGGAACATGCACGTGCACTGGAAAAGGAACTTTCTTCTCAATCGTCACCGGGTACGGAACCTTCACTTCTTTCGTGACAGTCACAACTTTTTCATGATGTTCTTGCTGATTGCCTTGGCTGTATCCGCCGCCATAATTTTGAAAATCACCTCCGTAATTTTGCGATTCGCCGCCGTAGTTCTGCGCGTCACCACCGAAACTTCCGCCGAGGTCACCACCAAATCCTTGGCCGAAATGTTCGAGTCCTCTTTTGTCTTGTTTCTTTTCGTCAGATTTTGATTCTTCTTCGACGGGCTCTACAGGCGAAGTACTGTTCTTCGTATCGGCCGTCACGTTTTTCTCCTCAGGCCGGCTGACTTCAACTTCGGTTTTTCCATTTTCGGTTGTCGGAGGCTTCTGCGCAGCTGGTATCTGCGAGTTTTCAGTAGTCGTTTCGGTAGAATTTGCGAGGACAGCGAAAAACAAGAGCACAAACACGAAACACGACTTCATCTCGAAAAGTCACACAATGTACTGACTGGATCCCGTCCCATCCAACAATATATACAGCTCCACTTTCCTAGTCGTAGCTACTTGCACAACGGGTTAACTAAACTCCTGCAACGATCATTATACACATGTTCGCTACAGTTGCAAGAAGGCACCAAGTAATAGATGAGAGAAGAGTCGAGAATTTCTACAAGTTGGCATGTTAGAGACAAAAGATCTCTCCAGAGCGTGACTATCACATTGGACGATAAAATTAGTACGGCCTCTTCGAGTTTGATATGTCAGTCTGTCATTGTGAGTGCAACCTCCGCTCATAAATCGCAATCCCTTAATGAACTAATTATTCTATTGTTTAAAACCGTTGACCTATTATTTCGATTGTTATTGAACCTTGTCAGCTAATTGAGAGGCAAAGACGGGCAGGAGGGCCTCGGCATCAGTCAGGTCTCATGGATCGTCCTTGATGCGAACGCTCTTCGCAAAAAAGCAAGATTTTTGAAAATCCTAAATTTGCCACACACCCTTCCTTCGTTGAGGCGGAATCAGGCCATCAGGAGTGAGGTTGGGTTCTTGCCCAAATAATTGTCGAATATCAGGTAAATTTTCTTTTTCTAAATTTTACCATGGTTATCTTCATGTTCACGCTTTCAAAATGTATTTTGAGATTATTCCAAGGCCGATTTTTGCCACATGCTTGCTGTTTGCTCTAATTTTGTGACCACCATGGACCTTTCTTGGCAGCAGTTGCTCAACAAATTTTTCGAAAATTTCTGCAGTGAAGAGGTTCATTTTTTTTAGGTATCCCTTCAAATTTTAGAAGTCAGGTAGTTGCTCTTACGCTAATCATTGAAACTTCGAAGAAAAAATGCTCTTAAGCGTATTTATATGGATTTGAACAAATAGGCCGAACACCTCCAACATGCTCATCTTCAACGTTTTCGTATATTTAGTTTTTCAAAAGTGTGATTTTGAAATTCAGACATGGATAGCAGCCATTCAAGACAAATTAAAATACCAACTGTCCTCGATATAAACCAGAGGGGCAGTCATGATTTATTGTACACCATCTGAGTGCGCCACCTTTGAGCCAACCGTCAATTTCTTCTTTATCTATCAAGAGAAGGCGCAGACATTAAGGTCGCAGTCTCGCAGACGGAATCTTCGGACTATAATCGTTAGCAGTTTGACCAGATTGGCTCCGATTGTCCGCGGTTTATGTCATGGAAACGATCAGGTCCTGAAAGTGCAGTTGCATCATGTTGCATTGGCAGAGGGGAAAAAATGTGTCTGCTGTCGGTAAGCGAGTCCATGCTTGCAAGAACGATCGTTTCAAGAAGTTTACCTTCATTCGCTTAATGAAAGTTGACGGAGTTGGGAGTTGAGTTTATGGATGTCTCCAATATCTATTTGTAGAGAAAAATTTCTTTTGCCCTGAGATTTTGTTAAAAAAAATTGTATTCTAGATACATTCATTGCTCAAGAGTTGCTTGAAGTTGCTCAGCTGGGACAGGATCATCTTGTTGGCTCCCGTTTCCTGCGCGTTATAATTGCCAACACGTGATGCAGCCGGAGATCGGAATACCATTTTGCTAATTGCCATCGGTGGTCCTAGGATGCAATTTACGAAAGGCTCCTCCTGGCGGCAAGATTGACTTAGAATAAATGAGAAGGGGAATACTGTTGAGTTCATTGCCGAGATAGTCATCGGGATAATCGAAGTAAACATCAGAAGGTGAATTATTGAATTTTGATTGAATTATTTCGCGCCGGATTGGGAGACAAATAAGATCACCTAGTTTCAATTAGAATCTAATCTATTCGTAGAAATCTTCAGTTAAATTTTGATCAAGAGATGGGAGCAGAAGAAGAACCGTTAACATTCTGTATTCAGCCGTTTCCGAGGAACTGATACACATCCATCATTCAGCGTTCATCGTTCGCTTCAGGCGCCACCTGACTCCTCGGATGCGCTGAAGCGTTTGATGAGCAATCAAAATTAACAGCTGACGTCCAGAGTCCTTGAAGGTAATCAACAACAAGGGCTTTCTGTAGGGATTTTCGACGCGAGCACTGCATTCATGAAATAATAAATTAGGTAGTGTACTTTGAGAAGCGAACATCCATAGTTTCTGGGGCTGAAAAGTTATGAACAAAAATAATTAGAGGAAAATTCGTGGACAAAGTTCTTCCCACAATCGAGTGCTTTTCTCCTAAGTCCATACCAGTGGCGCCACAGATAAGATCTTTGGCCTTTCCAAAGCAAACATAATGAACTATATTATAGTTCAAGAAATTTTGAAAAAAAGATGATAACTGGAGGAGCGAAAGAGATAACAACGAAAATTCCATGTACCGAAAACTTTTCCAAACTATCTTTGAATATAGTCCCATAAAAAAAGTGATACTAATCCTTCAAATTCCTCATAAATTGCCAAAATTCTGGATTTCAAGCTAAATCCATGGCGCGGTACAATGTGAGGACCTCACCATAGTTCATTGAGCTATAACTAATCCTCCGACATTGAGTATCCCCTTAAAAAAGCCCACATGATTATCAAATCTTCAATTCGTTTCGACTTCTAGACCACTTTCATTCGTTGAAGCGATTGATCCATTAGTGGAGCGCTTGATTATAGGATCGGTTTCTTTCAATTGAAGAAAGAAATGAGGAAATGATCGTTTTGTCAGAGGGAAATAACCGTCAGATTAAAAGAAGTCGTAATGGAATGAAACAACTCCATAATTGACCCATTCGAGTCCAGAATTCGAACTTTTCAATGCCTCAACAACTCATGCCGAAATTTCGGAACAAACTGCCTTCATTGGAAAATCATTGATTTTCGGTAGAAATCCTTCGTCAGCAGATCTGCCTACATTGAATTTTCTCCAATTCGTGACATGGTGGTCATCATGAAAACTTTATCCTGCTGAGGTTTTCATTAACACGATTTATTTTAATCGAATTAAATATCTTATTTTTCAACCACAATGAGGCTCTTGGAGAAGGCCGTTCAGTCTTAACATTTTTTCTACAAGTTGGAGGCGCTCGAGTCAGAAAAAGAAAAACCAGAATTACTCACGACGCAGGAGAACTATAGAGCTATTCACTCATGACTAATTATTACATCCTGAAAAAGAAGCTGAAAAATGGTGATTGCCGTACAAAACTTTAAGCCGGAAACCCGTTTGACGCCGTGACTACCGAATGATTTATTCTCGTTTTTAAAATTAGCCGCCTCAACGAAGGGTGGGCGATGCGTTGGAGAACATGTCAAACGCAGACCTTCCTGAAATTCTACTCTAACGCGTCGCTGAACGAGTTTTGACGAGCAATCTGGCTAATAGTGTCTAACAAGATGTTGCAAGACTTGAAATTCTAAAATAAGGTGAAAGTAATAATATCTTTCGTATTTTCGCCGCAGAAGGAGTCAAAATATGATTAAAATGTGTCCAGAATTTACGCATCAAAAAATGGAAGTGTAGTGTGTTATCTACGCACCACTGGTTTTCATTTGACGCCTAAAAAAATAAAAATTTTAATATCAAATAGTATGTTTACGACGCTGACATATGTTTGGGTGAATTCCCCGGAGTATTATTCAAATAACTATGAGAACAACGTAAGTTAATTTGTTTCAAAGAATGCAGAATCCCAATCTGCAATTAAAAAAAAATGCCATTGATAAAGACTAGTTTTTAGCATAAGTACCTAGGTAGTGAGTAAAAATTAAACAAGTGAATAATAAACCCCTGTGTAAAAATTTGCAGCGTTTTTCAACTTTTTTTTGATGAAGTAAAATCCGAACCATGGAATTCGGAAATCATTCCCTCTCTGAGGATTCCATGGTTCGATAAGCATAGAAATGAAGGGTTAGGCATTTTATGGGCCTACTGTGTGCTTTACAATCAACTAAAATTTTCCGAAAATAGGTTTCTAGCTTCCTAAGAATTGAATCGCTTGTCGAATTGAAAGGTAAGGTTCTCGACGGAATTCGACTTCAATAGGTTTCTAGTGATATCTAGATTTTTCTAGAATTGTTTAGTTTTTTCTAGATTTCTAGATTTTGTAGGGATTCTAGATTTCTAGTGTGATTCTAGATTCAATTTCTAGATTTTCTAGCGATTCTAGATTTCTCGTTATGGACCAAGAACAAGCAATGGGGATCGACGATATTTGGTTGGCTGACTCGGAAAGGCAATCTATCACCGGACAACAGGTAACGCACGATGAAAGCTAAGGTTCTCAGACGCCTATTCACCCACCCAGGTGAGGCCTTATCAGCGAAAGGAATTCAACAGTCACAATCGCTCCATCAGCGTCCCATTCATGTTGAGATTCTCAAAAGGGAACTTACGACAACTCGGTCCCGTCCTTGTATTCTCTCGCCAAATGTCTTTCACTTGTTGAGTCACCCAATTCTTTATCAACTTTTCCGTAGGATGTAATTTAATCGAAAACGTTGGGAAATTGCTTTTCCTCATTATAAGAGGGAAATGCAGTCTCGACGGATGCTGGTGCCGGCTAGTAAGAGAGATTATCGATGGTTCAACTCGATGAACACGATACTTTGACGAGCTAATCTTTACCGAATGCTGTTGCTGGTTTGTTGGGTACAGCAATTTGCAGTTGGTCGTACCTAATCACTGGACCCGATGAAAACATGATAGCCATGTCGAAACATGACGAGTTGCACAGTTTACAGGGCAGAAATTCTAGCTTAAGATCGCCGATCGTTAAGCAGAGTTTCTAAATCGTTTCTGAGATGCGCCTCCATTATTCCCGTTGAGACAATGCGCCCTAAAATCTTCTCAGACCACTTATCAGCCAGGAACGCTCTATCTCTCACATAAAACGGGTTCTGTTTATTCTTAAGGGCTTTTTTTCAATCCATAAGAGAGAGTGCATTAGCTGGATGTAGCTGTAAAAGGGTAGAGGGACCATGAAACCTCTTAAAACCGAAGAGGTTGATGGCATTTTTTCAAGAGCCGTTTCAGTAAAGGAAGAAGAGTACGACACATATCCGGAGCCAATTGGAAGGGTTCCTCGGTATTGAATTATTGTTATTTAAGCAGCAGCAGCAGCAGCAGCAGTAGGTAACTACCCACTGCTTATATACAACCTACTTGAAAAATTCGTCAATTAAAAAATACATTTATGTCTAATTTCACCAGAATGTTTACGCCTGATGCGCTGCTTAGTGGTCGTAGGTGGCATATCTATGAAAAATTACTATCTAATTATCAATTATGCTCCAAGTTAAGCTAATCAGGATGTTTGGAGAAATTGATCTATCAAGTACGCTATAGCCCAAGCTACATAAATTCCTATTGAATAAGTTTTTTAAAGAAATTTTTTCTGAAATGTACATAAATTCTTATCAAATAAGTTTTTTGAAGAAAATTTCCAGAAATGCTCAACATTCACAAAAATGAAAATTTTTCTGAAAGCCACAAAAATTCTTATTAAATAAGTTTTTTTGAGAACATTTTTATAAAATGCTCAACATTCACCAAGACGAATAGCGAAGAATACCACAAATATGAAGTTCAAACTATGAACCAACAATGAGTTCACTTATGTAGGTCAAACTAGGCTTTCAACCCTCGACAAAGAGCAAACTTGAAACTTCGTATTTGTAATAATTCCTATCGCCACGGGCACGAAGTTGGGGAATATAATAAATCTCCCAAGTTTCCCTTTAATTAATCGGTAAGGAAACGCTCCTTTAGCGCCCTGAACAGTTTTAATTGAAGATAATAGGCTCAAATGTGAATGGAAATGATGAATGAGATATTCACGGGATCGTGAGTCGGAGAGAGAAGATGAATGGAGGGGCTGGTGCAGGGGGGATGGTTATGAAGAATAATTTGAAATACGGACAAACGAACATTGAATAAAAGGGTTAGCCCCGCATGTAAGTCGATACTTTCGAGCCACAGCTTCCCTCGAATCATGTTTCTATTTTTTCAAGGTTTCCTCAATGGGACTTTAACAGGCGTGCAACGACCGGTTGGGGTTAACATTTGAGAGGAAAGGATGTTAAGTAAATTGGTTGATTGAGGAAATGCCACTATCATATCAAACTGATTAGGTACTTAGTAGGCGTTTCGAACTTGAATTGAGAATTTTCCAAGTCGAATTGAGAATTATCAAACCCAAATGGTGAATTTTCCAAGGCAATTTGGGTTAGAAACTCATAAATTCTCAATTTGGTTTGAAAGATTTTTAAACGACTTGAAAATGCTGCATTAAGTATGTGTGATTTTTGATTGACGAAAGTAGGTAGTTCATATTGCATATATTGCAACATGAAGGTAGTAGGTTGCTTCATATTGCATGTTGCAGGAAAACATATCGTCGCTGAAGAACTAACAGGTGCTATCGCAGTTTTCCCAACTTTTCAGGAGAGACAAAAAACTGTGAATTCCCCAAAATTTCCAATCTTGGATTAATTGAACTAAATACGTTCATACAGTTAATTTCCTCTCGCTCGCAAGTTTACTTTGAACTCGATGCCGACTTCGATCTCGAAGTTGAATTTGATCTCGAAGTTGACTTTGATCTCGAAGTTGACTTTGATCTCGAAATTGAGTTTGAACTCGAAGTTGACTTTGATCTCGAAGTTGAGTTTGATCTCGAAAATGAGTTTGATTTCGAAAATGAATTTGATCTCGAAGTTGTGTTTGAACTCGAAGTTGTTTTTGATCTCGAAGTTGACTTTGATCTCGAAAATGAATTTGATCTCGAAGTTGAGTTTGATCTCGAAGTTGAGTTTGATCTCGAAGTTGACTTTGATCTCGAAAATGAATTTGATCTCGAAGTTGAGGTTGAACCCGAAGTTGACTTTGATCTCGAAGTTGAGTTTGATCTCGAAAATGAATTTGATCTCGAAGTTGAGTTTGATCTCGAAGTTGAGTTTGATCTCGAAAATGAATTTGATCTCGAAGTTGAGTTTGATCTCGAAGTTGACTTTGATCTCGAAGTTGAATTTGATCTCGAAGTTGACTTTGATCTCGAAAATGAATTTGATCTCGAAGTTGAGTTTGATCTCGAAGTTGAGTTTGATCTCGAAGTTGACTTTGATCTCGAAAATGAATTTGATCTCGAAGTTGAGGTTGATCTCGAAGTTGAGTTTGATCTCGAAGTTGACTTTGACTTCGAAGTTGACTTTGATCTCGAAAATGAATTTGATCTCGAAGTTGAGTTTGATCTCGAAAATGAGTTTGATTTCGAAAATGAATTTGATCTCGAAGTTGTGTTTGAACTCGAAGTTGTTTTTGATCTCGAAGTTGACTTTGATCTCGAAAATGAATTTGATCTCGAAGTTGAGTTTGATCTCGAAGTTGTGTTTGAATTCGAAGTTGAATTTGATCTCGAAGTTGAGTTTGATCTCGAAGTTGACTTTGATCTCGAAAATGAATTTGATCTCGAAGTTGAGTTTGATCTCGAAGTTGAGGTTGATCTCGAAGTTGAGTTTGATCTCGAAGTTGACTTTGACTTCGAAGTTGACTTTGATCTCGAAGTTGAATTTGATCTCGAAGTTGAGTTTGAACTCGAAGTTGACTTTGATCTCGAAGTTGAGTTTGATCTCGAAAATGAGTTTGATTTCGAAAATGAATTTGATCTCGAAGTTGTGTTTGAACTCGAAGTTGTTTTTGATCTCGAAGTTGAATTCGATCTCGAAGTTGACTTTGATCTCGAAAATGAATTTGATCTCGAAGTTGAGTTTGATCTCGAAGTTGAGTTTGATCTCGAAGTTGACTTTGATCTCGAAATTGAGTTTGAACTCGAAGTTGACTTTGATCTCGAAGTTGAGTTTGATCTCGAAAATGAGTTTGATTTCGAAAATGAATTTGATCTCGAAGTTGTGTTTGAACTCGAAGTTGTTTTTGATCTCGAAGTTGAATTTGATCTCGAAGTTGACTTTGATCTCGAAAATGAGTTTGATCTCGAAGTTGTGTTTGAACTTGAAGTTGAATTTGATCTCGATTTTTCGGTACTATCGATTTTTTGAAAAAATTATCGACCTCACCAATCGATCGGGCTTGGAAAGACGAATCCAATTGTATGAGAATCTCAATTTAGCCAAAATTTGCGTTATCACCTGCTGCTTCTTAGGCGACGATATCGGAGACTCTAGAATTGGCGAGGATGAATCTTCTGTTTTTCTTCACATTCTCATTCACTCAACGGACGACTCAGCTATTTGATTTTATGTATAACGCTATAAATGATATGATACATAGCTAATATACGTATACGGCACACTGGTTGTTTGTTATGTATGCGTGTGACCCTCTAGCTCAGGATGGTAAGTTACGCGCAGTCGGATCAAAATCGTAGTAAAATCCATGGCAGTAAATTCTAAGGAGACAAACTGCCGGAATAACGAGATTGAAATAATTATGCAACTGCAACGAACTGACAAAATAAATCGTCGAAACGGCGGCAAGTAAACTTCTCTGCTTTATGTGAGGAGGTCGTAGACGAGGAGTTTATTTATAAAAGCTTTTAAGCGTTTTTACGTGAAACAGCTATTCCTGTTGGAAGAGGTAGTACAAATCACGTGAATCGTGAGGCCCAGTCAGTCCTCTCAGATGTGAATGGACGTTTCATTTAGTTGATTTCTCTCTCAAGGGGCACCTGTCATCGGGATGAATAGGGAAAATTTGTCAGAACGAAGTTCGAGGATGTTATGAGTCAGTAGGTATGAAAAAATGCTATTCTGGGATAGGCCTGCGAAGTCGTTGCTCTGCCAAAAAATAACTTTTGGTCGTGCATGGAACAGGATAACGGTTCTTTATCATTATAGATACACGAGAAACGAAAAAATGCAACGGAAAAATACGTCAGTTTGCAAAACAATAATTGCAGAAGATGAGCCCATACATGGCATCAGAAACTTTGGTGCCACATCCAAATTGTATCGATTTGAGTGAGGGCAAGAGATTGTTGGCAACTTGCTCCCGCCGTCCACGACGGAGTATAACTCATCACCATGTTACCCTGAAGAGAGCGCTTGCGCCGAAAGCGCTCGAGCATGTCAGAATAAAGAAACCAAGAGCACGTCGCCAAAAATCTCTTGCCCTCTCGTCCAAATCGACGATATGAAATGGTTTACTCGGAATTTTTTTTTGGAACTAAGTACGTCAGAATAATACGCCATATTTCACTCTTTTAACAGAGAAAGTACTAGAATATTCTTCGCACGTAGAGTGGATAAGATTCTCCCAGGTCAATTCTATCTCATAATTCATTACGCTCTCACCAAAAAGGGTAAAGCTCGAAAAGGGAAGAAAAACCCCCATGCCGGATGGAGTAAAATGCTTTTTTGAGCCAAGACCCAATAGGGGTCGAGGTTCATAAAGAGGGCTTATTCAAGAATATCTTTCATTTTGAGCGCCGGAGGGTTGTTTCATTTTGTTAAGTGCCTCGGAGTCTTCTCGTTTTTTTCGATCCTCCTCACTTAATCTAGGCAGCAGCTTTCCCAAAATTCAAGTAAAAGATATATGCATATAAGTATGTGTATAGGTTATCTTCTAGTTAAACTTAGTGCATTCAAGCCTTGAAAAGAAATGGGGGGAAAACAACCAAAATTTTGAAATTCTTCAATTGCACAAAATTTGCAGGATTTTTGGCATTTCAACTAAAAAAAAAGTTCGAAGAGAATGGGGTCGTTGATCTGATTGTAAAGGGTCGCTCAAATGTCCAAATCAGAGCATGCTCTTGAGGAAAAGTGGGATTAAATTAGATAGGTGGGATATTTGGCAGAGAAAAGCACCCCGTCCATAATGAATTGCAGTTCTTCCATATGAGGCGTGTAGTTTCCAGACCGGTTCAATCCAAATTTGAAAAATTCTCACGAAACACAAAAACGTTTTTCCGTGAAGCATCTTATTGAAGCGAAACAACCGTTTCGGAAGCGTTTTCTTTTGGATTGAGCCAGATTTGGTTCATAATGCGTTGCAATGCGATGAAAAAGATCATGAACTTGGCAAGAATTGAAAAAAGGTAATTTCGGAAAAACATTGATTGAGCCGGTTTTGAAACTAAACGCCTCATATTATATGCAGGAGTTGCCTCTGGTGGGTGCATTCTCGAGCAGGATTAACTGTTTCTCATTATCCTTCCATAATGTTCAGGTCGAGGGCCCAGGAGGTGGTCGGTAAAGTTCGGACAGCTGTGTTGGACACTCGATAGACATTGGCCATCGTCATTGATTTTTCAAACTTTTCCAGACTTGGGTTATGAATAAATTGAAGAAGCGGTCATCTGAATATATGAGCGATGAAGGGGAACCAGCCTAGCAGTAACCAATGGTTATACGTGAAATTGTCACCGAGGGGTCCTATCGGACGTGGAGAAGATGGCCAATAGAACATCCCCATACGGAAGAGGATAATTACTTCCGTTTAATCCCTTTGTGAATCGTCTATCAATCGTACAAGGGTTGAGTTCCTTTTGAACAGCTAAAAAGCCAACAGGATACGGCCCAGCTTCCGTACCTTACTATTAGCGTACTTTACGACCGTTTTGTAAAGTTCCATTCGCTGTCAGTAAGTTCCGGTAATCGTAATGCACCATACCTACTATCAGGTAATGCGTTGCTGGAAAAATATGGTAGTATTGACTGTGCGAGGGAATTTCCTTGGGTCATCCGTGGATTGCGTGGGATGCTCGACCCACAGTCCCAAAAGGAGGAGTTTTTTTAGGAGAGAAAATCCTGATTTGGGTAGAAATACAGGGACAGGAACAATGACACCAGTTCTGAATGAGTCCAAAATTGTACATCGTGTTGACCGAATCTGCTGGCAGGCAGTGCAAATGGCCCAACATTGCCCCCGTCCATGATCAGGGCCAAACAAGGGCCTATAAATTAGGTAAGAAGGTACGGCCTAGCACACCTACTTCTATCCTGTTCTGCCCCGAGTCCTAGATAAGACACTGGATGCATAAGGATATTATATTTTATGTCATATATTTCGTTTATGTAAAGTCGGTGGAGGGGGTGAGGAAATGCATTGCTGTGATTGGTAGAGGTGGCGTTGACCTCAATAAATTTTATTGGCGTTCCCAAGCCAAGTTCCCATGTTCATCCCCTTTCTAACAGCCAGGAATCGGATGGTGTGTGCGACTTTGGGTAAACAAAGCGCTTTATTATTGTGTTTAGATTTAGATAGGCGCTGTATAGAATTAAGATCGAAGTACTGCGGGGGTAAAAGTCTATTTCTTTAGAACTATCCGTCAGCAGAAGCCATCAATGACGAGCATTTTCATCATCCTGATGTTTGGGGCCTTCGTAAGCAATTTTCAAATATCGCCTCAAATCAACATGACATGCTTCAAATTAGAAAAACCGAACTTTCGTCTTTGGACGAAATGTTTTTTAATGTACAGCCCAATCTCATGCAAACGGAAATTTTCAGGCAAACGTCTCACCAATAAAACTTCACCTTTTAAAAAAGAAATGGGAATTGAACACCTTTCCATCGAAGTCTGAATTGTTGAGTATAATTAATCATACGATTTACTCGAAATGACAGTTTGCTCGTCGAGAAATTCAGCTCTTTTCAAATAATAAAATTAATTTATTTCAGGGAGGGGCATACTTTCCTCCTGAAAGCGTACACTGGAATTCGACCGCAGACTATTGTCCTTATCAAACATGGCGAAACTAATTCAGATGCAGAGGGGAGGTCTCCTTACGACTTCAAGGATTCTTGCTATGGAGTTTTCATTAACTATTTAAATATACTAGCGCCATGTTCATGCTTCACATACGTGGACCCGTTTTCGGGTAAGTTCGCAGTTATAAGGTAAGCGGTTTGATATTTCACTTGGTACAGATGGTCTCATAAAACATCTTCTAGAAAAGATCTTTAGAGCAAAATCTAGGGAATGTCTCAAAGTGGCAACCGTTGAGGTTTCGTTTGGTTTTGGGGTAGGGGGATTGTGAAGAAACGGAGATTCAGCTCATTTCACTGGTACTACAGATACCGTTCCTCTTTGCTCAGGTGATGAAGTTAATCCTTGGTACCATCCTAGATACGGGCCGAACGAATATTTCAAGGACGAAGGATGTTGTACGAAACCGGCGACTAAGTCTTCTACTACGGTATCAATGCTTGACGAGTACGGGCCCATGGATAACAGACCAGCATCGCAGATAACAGAATATGAATGCCACCCAAAGTAGGTGGGGCTCACAATGCTCAGTACCTAGATAGATGCAACAAAAGTAATTATTCGAATTGCTGTTTTTTATTTGTTCATTTTCAGGGTTAACCAGTATTATCTATACGATTACGCAATGGCACGTATTGATCCTGCAATGAGAAAATCAAAATTAGCATGGATCCACACCGCGGAATTTTACACGTTCAAACAAAATATGGAATTGCTGCCACTTGTGAGCCAAAGCATAGGTAAATGCGAAATATACCAATGGACAGAACACATCACTGCTGAAGTGAGTGCTTTAATAAAGTCGGATTAAAGTCGGATTATCAGACGGCGCACGAATATCAGACCTTTAGGGAATGATTTATTTTTGATGACCGGAGAGAATTCTGATCTTGCCGATCGTTTTAAACACCCAAGTTCAAGCCGAAGTACTTGCACTCGAATAATGAGTTAGGAAGAGCGATTTTTTATTTTGTGTAAACTTTTCGATTTGTACCTGCACTACCAACAAGCTTAGACGATTACAATGTCTTCTCATACATTAGAAATAGAGTTGAACAATATTTATTATAAACCATGTTTATAGAAGGAAAAACACTTTTGGAAGAAATTATTTGCTAGTTTTCGCGCCTACCTGCATGAGTAGAAACTCGAAACTCTGCCATAATGTTATATTAATGTATCGCAGCCGATCGAAGAAAGCGTAGACGAAATTAATCTATACTTCATGAACTGGACAAGAATATACAGAAAGAAAAAAACACGCGTGTTGAATCGATTTGAGATCAAATTCACGGTGAGTTACGATCGTTACCGAAGCAAGCATACTTAGTGAGCGTGCCTATATCTAGCTGCCAGATTCTAGCACGATCCTGAATTTCGATCATGGTTTTGACCCATAATTATTGTGCAAACTAAAATATGGGAGTTAGCAAATACTGTGTGTCATGTGTGGGAGTGTGTTAGCTAATACCGACTTATTGGTAGTTGTGGACAGGCGCCACCGCCATACGGGTAAACAAAATCCTTATTGGTAATTTTTTTCCTTACCAATAAGAACCATCACTTTATTTCAAATATTATGCCTCAAAACGCGTAAATAACTATTTAAAAAAAACTACCAATAAGTCTGCAAAAATAATCACACATGAATGATGAAACACGTCATAGGCTGTTAGGCTCATGTCGAAGGCTGCTAGGCCCGTGTCCTGGGCTGAAATCTGGCGGGCGGTCCTCTGACTCCGTGACTCATTATAATGAATTATCAGCGCTTCGACCCGCGCGGCGCGGAGCGAGCGGCGCACCGGCGGTTGAAAGGCGGTTCTCTCAAAATCGGAAGAATTGGCGAAGTGGGAATGTGGGTGTTCTTCGCCAATGCCACCTTGAGCCATCACACATGATACTCCCCCGTCCTAAATTTATTTGATAGGTAATGCCTATTACCAATAATTTCTTCATAATTCATTAGGCGACGTGTGACATCCGATGAATCTAAATTTCATTGTGCAGACTTGGGACAAGTGCGTTGAAATCTTTTGCCCGCGCATTCCAAAGCCAGACTGGGTCCATTCATACAGTCCGGCTTTACAACGCAACAATCCGTACTGCAACAACAAACAAACCCCAAGAAAGTATTGCGTTACATGGAACGAAAATGAGCCACTTTGCAATGTAACGCGAGGAACCCCGGTTTTTTGTGACATAAGCGAATATCAGAGAGGTTATTTTTTTAATTATGCATACATACGCAGGTAAATAATTATGCATGATAAGTGAAATAAGGTACCTAATAGGCTCTTTCCTAGTCTGATATAGACAAAAATTAAAATGATAGGCGAAGCGAAAATAAAAACAATGATAGATTGATGCATTTATAAGAAAAAAACGATCTTGGTATAGAATAAAAAAACATTTTGGCTCTTTCAGTAATCATTTTGAAATTTTCAGGTCTTATGGGCTACATGGTCGATAAAAATGGTTTCTGTGATAAAATTGGATATGGAGCAATGCTGCCGTTGTCCTACGGCATCGATTTCATAGCTCACCAAATGTGGCTTCGTGGGAGCGTAAAATATGATAGAGCTATCCCGGATTACATAAAAGATTTGAGGGGAATCACGCTTCATTAAAAAAAAAAAAAAAAGCAAAAAAGTAATGTCCCCCATAGTGACCTCCCGCGCAGTCAAGGATGATCAAATAAAAGTCAAAATAAAAATGACCAATTTTCTTGAATCGTCGCCAACATTGGACAACAGTGTATTGTTTATCAATTTTTTTGATGTTTTGTTTTTAATTAGAACTTCTGCTGAAAGGCAAAAATAGAGGAAACTCCCGGCTGATATTGGCAGCTTGTGATTTTATAAAATGCCACATTTGAATAGCCTCATGCCTGAAGGTAGTTCACCTAATTGGCAAGGGATAAAGCAGCTGTAAAGACTTGTATACACACATTTTGGAATAATGAGTCTCTGCATTTACTGGTAAAATGAAATGGGTAAAACCAGGTTTTGCTGTACAAAATTTGTAATTTGTAATTTGTGATTTGTGATTTGTGATTAGTGATTTGTAATTTGTAATTTGTGATTCTCAAAAAAAAGCAACTTTCATGTTAATCGACCATAACTCGGGAACCAATCATCTGAGACTCGTGATTTTTTTTCTATCTGTTCACTAGGCGGCCGCTGACGTAATCCAACCCAAAAAATAAGGGAGGGGGATATTGGAAGTTATTTATTGCTAATCAAACGTTCAAATGTTCAGTTCCGTGCCCTGTAGCAGTATACGTTTTCAAGATTCGAAAGGTAAGTATTGATTGAAATCAGCACATTTCCTTGAAAAAAATTCCTTGAATCGATTCAGAATTAGTTCTTCTTTATGTTTTGCAAGCTTATATCAACATTTCTTTCGAATTTAGTCGGCCACAGGACCTCAAACTTGTGTACATGATTTTGAGTTCAGTTCCATGGCTTCATCAAAAAAGTGTCTATTCGCATCGAGTATGAGGGACAAAAGCCGGGAAACTGCATCAGTAGTTGGCAAAACTGTTCGCCTCTATGGCCCTAAAGCTGCACGGCGCTTACACCTCTCATTGCTCCGCCAGGTGAACATGAACGCGTGCGTGTTTTTTTCTCCATTCCTTTCCATGCCCCTATAGAATCAATTCTAATTCGACGCTCATGCTAATTTTTTTGCTTTCAACGCATTCTACTCGTCTGTTACCATCAAGAAAAATTCAATTTAGCACCTTAAATTATTTTTACAGTAGTATACAATGGATTGAAGAACGATTTTTCAGTTCCATGTCCCAATCAAATTTCCTTCCCATGCCCTTATTGATAATGTGATGTGGCCGTGGGACCGACGGTAAGGACATGGGAGTGAAAAATCAGCAGTATCATTGCAGTTTTTTAGATTTTGATGGTTTTAAGTTGAATTGAAAATAGCGTAGGTACTTGATTGTTGAGTGATGTGAGAACCCCTATATTATTTCAAGTTGTTTTATTCAGGAACTACGTCGATGGCTCCACCAAAATTGTTCACTCCAGCAGAAATAAAGGAGCGTAGAAGGCTCCGGAAGAAAGCCCGGAGGGAAAAAAATCAGAAACGACCCAGTCCTACCATCTTATTGTGGTTTTATTATTAAAATTAAGTTATTTTATTCCTATGATGAGTTTGATCTCAACCGAGTGTTTAAATGTGATCTACTAACGAGTAACAATGTTAGAAAAAAGTTTGAAATTTTTCTGAGCAACAAAATTTTAAAAATTTACTCGACCCAAAAAGTTGCTTTTTTTTGAGAATCACCCATTAGAGATTTGTGATTTGTGATTTGTGATTTGTAATTTTTACAATCCGCCATCGCGATGCTTTGCGCTCATCCGTTTTTTGAGGAGATGCTCCAATAGGATAAGTGTAGCGTGGATGTATATCGTCAACTGCCCCACACCACGGCACCAAAACCTATGAGAGTTTCTTGTTTTATGTCACATAAAGTCGGTGGAGGGGGTGAGAAAATGCATTGCTGTGAATGGTCGAGGTGGCGGCGGCGTTGATCCCAATGAATTTCATTGGCGTTCCCAAGCCATGTTTCCGAGTTCATCCACTTTTGAAAATCATGCAATCGGATAGTTTGCAAGAGTTCGGATAAATAAAGTTCAATATTTATGCATAGATTTGGATAGGCGCTCTATTGACTCAAGATTGACGTACTGCGGGTGTGAACGTCTATTTTTTCACCACAATCCGTCAACAGAAGCCATCAATGACGAGCATTTTCATCATCCTGATGTTTGGAGCCTTCGTAAGCCATTTTCAAATATCGCCTCAAGTCAACAGGACATGCCTCAAATTAGAAAAACCGAAATTTCGTCTTTGGACGGAATGTTTTTCAATGTACAGCCCAATCTCATGCAAACGGAAATTTTCAGGCAAACGTCTCACCAATCAAACTTCACCTTTTAAAAAAGAAATGGGAATTGAACACCTCTCCATCGAAGTCTGAATTGTTGAGTATAATTAATCATACGATTTACTCAAAATGACAGTTTGCTCGTCGAGAAATTCAGCTCTTTTCAAATAATAAAATTAATTTATTTCAGGGAGGGGCATACTTTCCTCCTGAAAGCGTACACTGGAATTCGACCGCAGACTATTGTCCTCATCAAACATTACCAATCTCATCCATATATTGAGGGGAGAGCTCCGTATGACTTCAGGGAATCTTGCTATGGAGTTTTCATTAACTATCTAAACTTACTAGCCCCATGTTCATGCTTCACATACGCACACCCGTTTTCGGGTAAGTTGACAGTTAAAAGGTAAGAGATTTGAAATTTCGCTCGGATCATCAGGTCTTATAAATCATGTTTTATACGACTATCTATATAGTTGCTAGTAACTGTTCCTCCATCCTTAGGTGATGAAGTTAATCCTTGGTACCATCCTAGATATGGGACGGACGAATATTTCGATGACGAAGGATGTTGCCTGAAACCGGCGATTCAGGCGTTCACAACGGTATCAATGCTTGACGAGTACGGGCCCTGGGTTGACAGACCAGTATCCTGGATAAGAGAATATGAATGCCATCCAAAGTGAGTGGAGCTCACTTTGCTCAGCAGTTGTTAGATAACGATTATCATAATTCTAATTGGTGTTTTTCTATTTATTTATTTCAGGGCAAACCAGTATTATCTATACGATTACGCAATGGCACGTATTGATCCTCCTATGAGAAAATCAAAATTAGCATGGATCCACACCGCGGAATTTTACACGTTCAAACAAAATATGGAATTGCTGCCACTTGTGAGCCAAAGCATAGGTAAATGCGAAATATACCAATGGACGGAACACATCACTGCTGAAGTGAGTGCTTTAATCATTTTTTTAATTTTTTTCTAATGTCTACTTTATTAAAAACTTGCGGAAGGGCGCACGAATAGCAAACCTTTTTGGAATAATTTATTTTTGATGATCGGAGAGAATAACTTGTACTTCAATAATGAGCCATGGAAAAGACATTTTGACGAAATTATTTTCAAAATTAGACCAGTGCCTAACTTCACTAGGCACTACCTCTGTATGTCGGTACCTACCTGTTCCTACCTAGTTGAGTAGAAACTCAAAACTCTGCCACAATATTATATTAATGTGTCGCAGCCGATAGAAGAAAGCAGAGACGAAGTTAGTCAAGACTTCATGAACTGGACCAAGATATACAGAATGAAAAAAACACGCGTGTTGAATCGATTTGAGATCAAATTCACGGTGAGCTACCGCCTTTACCGATGCTAGCATACCTACCTTGATCATGCGCCCTGAACGTACTAATTTACGTATTTGATCGGTAATGCATGAATCACCAAAATTGTTTTTTTATAATTCATTAGAGGTCATTTGACGTCGAGTGATTCTAATTTTCATTTTGCAGACTTGGGACAAGTGCGAAGAAATCTTTTGCCCGCATACTCCAAGGCCAGACTGGGTCGAAACATACAATCCGGTTTTTCATCGGAACAAACTGTACTGCAAAAACGAACAAACGCCAAAAAAGTATTGCGTTACATGGAACGAAAATGAGCCACTTTGCAATGTAACACGAGGAACCCCGGTTTTTTGTGATATAAGCGACTATCAGAGAGGTATTTTTATATACCTATTATAGGTATATGGCCATGTATGCGGGCATGTATAATACGTGCGTTATATGAACTGCGTATGCAGCTAAACAATTATCACGATAAGTAAGGTACCTAAATTAGGTACCTCACTTATCGTGCATTAAACAGTCTGGTATAGACTAAAATTCAAATGATCGGAGATGCAAAAATAAGAACAAAGATGGATTGATGCAAAATTTTGTTTAAATGGCAATGAATAATGAAAATTTTTCCTCTTTTGGCTTTTATACTGGGAAAAAAACAAAAACCACCTTATCTCTCAGGGGGTAAAATAGCATAACTCACCGTTCGAGGACGCGCCAGCAATAATCGTGGCCAGCAATAATCTGTGTCGTCATCGTGTGACCAGCTGTAATCATGTTGAAATTTTCAGGTCTTATGGGCTACATGGTCGATAAAAATGGTTTCTGCAATAAAACTGGATTTGGAGCAATGCTGCCGTTGTCCCACGGCATCGATTTTATAGCTCACCAAGTGTTGCTTCGTAGGAGCGTAAAATATGATAATGCTATCCCGGAATATATAAAAAATTTGAGGGGACTCACGCTCCAATAAAAAAAAGCAAAAAAGAAATTCCCCGCATAGTGAACTCCCGCACAGTCAAGGATGATTAAATAAAAGCGAAAAAATGACCGATTTTCTTGAATCATCGCCAACATTGGACAACAGTCTTTTTTTTACCAAATTCTTTTTTTGATGTTTTGTTTTAAATTATAATTTCTGTTGAGATGCATGAATAGAGGAAACTCCCGGGTGATATTGCCCATTGCTCATTTTTTACTTTTTTATTACGAGCAGTAGGTACACTAATTTTATAAAATATAAAGTTGCAGTATTCACGTTATCCTAGATTTTCACTTTTTATTACACTGTACTTTGTAGGTAAAAAGGGTTATCTGATTTTTTCACGCGTAATTTTGAAAAACCGTTGTTCATAAAACGTTTGTGAGTACGCCCCTGGTGGTACTCAAATTCACGGTTTTCCATTTTCATCCCCAATGAAGCCGAAAAATGGTTGTCGGACAGACGGAATCGCGTCTGTATCAAAGCGTCTGCCCCGCCATTTTTTCCCAAACATAAAAAGGCATGACCAGCTGTCGTATTTCTGCAAGCAGAACAGAAAGAAAAATGCCGGTTGGAGCTACAGAAAAGCTCAAGATCATCGCACAATAGGTACAACTCAAAATCGAATTTTTCGACAACTTGAACTCTCACAGTGCGATTTCTATTCGCGGGGAATACCGTCCGTAATGGTGAATACACAATTGCAGTAATTCCGCTTCAATACGATGAAAACTGTTCATTTTAAATGTACCACGTCCTCTGAAATGCCAACATCATGTTTTATAACCAAGCGCATGTCATCCGTTAAATTACTTTCCAGCATAGCATCACGCTTTTACAGAGAGAACTGCTTTGCAAAAGGATTCGACTAAATTCACCCTACACTGACGGGACGGTTTTTGATCAGCCCCTGAATTCAAGTGCTCAATTAGTTGAAACAAAGCCTCAGCCAAACTGCCACCCCGCGTAGATAATAGAATCCTCGAATCGAAAACCTGCCGCAGTAAACGGATTAGCGGACGTCAAACGCATCAATACAACATTTCTCTCCCCTTCCGTAGCGTTGTCTCTGAAGCCCAACCTCGACCAATCCCTGGCATTGTCCAGTGTCCATGGGTTGGTTAAAATAGGAATGCGCTTGTCCTGCCGCAGCGTACTCGGCTGACTCGTTTGCTTTCAATTTACAGGACGAGCTTTTGACCGCAACGGCTGTATGCCTTTTTTAGCTGGCTGTGTTTTCGAATCGGTCCGAATACCTGCTCAAGCTTTCTCACCGCAGTAATTTCCGCCATCAAGCCCATGTACAGCCCAAAATATTGAACGGTGTTTACGAATTCGAAAGCCGCCGATTTAATTTATTTATTTTCACCTATCATTTGAAGTCGCACGTTGAGGAAGAATGTGTATTGAAGTGTTGGCTGACAATTGATGAAGCATGGTCGAAATTGGAGGATCGTAGGGCTAGCCAGCAATCGAAAATGAGTCCTTGTTGAGGTCGAATTCAATAACCGCCCGAAGTTGGCAGTTAAACGCGTATCTGGCCCCGAGGCGCGATCTTCGACATGGCTCAAGTTAGATGACATTCTATCGGTCGTTAGATGTCAAGTGGTTTATATATCCTTCTGCTATTAACTCATCCTTGGAGAGTTGTGGATGCCAGATTGCCTTGGGCCTCCATTAGAGAGGAGATATTGACTTAAGATGCTTTCAGATATCCTGGCCATTCCCCGGCGCTCTTGGTCGCACGAAGTGGTTTATTGCTCCGTGGCCGCTCTGGAAATTTCGCCTGCGGCCAGAACGCAGCAACAGAGAAATTGAATTATTCCCATTAGCCAGTCTATACGAATATTACTGCCATTTTGACGACTGTTCACCGTCTTACCCCATCTTAGCTCCCTACTCCATTTCACCCCCTTACCCCATATCACAAACTTACCCAATTTCCCCTCTTACCCCATCTTAGCTCCTTACTCCATTTCACCCCCTTACCCAATATCACAAACTTACCCAATTTCCCCTCTTACCCCATCTTAGCTCCTTACTCCATTTCACCCCCTTACCCCATATCACAAACTTACCCAATTTCCCCTCTTACCCCATCTTAGCTCCTTAACCCATCTTACCCTCTTACCCCATCTTACCCCCTTACCCCATCTTACCCCCTTACCCCATCTTACCCCCTTACCCCATCTTACCCCCTTACCCCATCTCACCCCCTTACCCCATCTCACCCCCTTACCCCATCTCACCCACTTACCCCATTTCACAAACTTACCCCATTTAACCTACTTACCACATTTCACCCCTTTTCCTCATTTCACCCTCTTACCCCGTCTCACCCCCTTACCTCATATTACCCTCTTACCCAATTTCACCTCTTTACGCAATCTTACCCAATTACTCCATCTCACCCCCTTACCCCATTTCACAAACTTACCCCATTACACCCCTTTACCCCATTTCACCCCTTCACCCCGTTTCTCCTACTTACCACATTTCACCCCCGTACCCCATTTTACCCAGGTACTTTACGCCATCTTACCCCCTTACCCCATCTCACCCACTTACCCCATTTCACCCCCTTACCCCATTTCACAAACTTACCCCATTACACCCCTTTACCCCATTTCACCCCCTTACCACGATTCGTTCACTTACCCCATTACACCCCTTTACCCCATTTAACTCCCTTAACCCGTTTCGTTCACTTACCACATTTCACTCCCGTACCCCACTTTACCCAGTTACATTACGCCATCTTACCCCCTTACCCCATTTCACAAACTTACCCCAATACACCCCTTTACCCCATTTCAACCCCTTAACCCGTTTCGTATACTTACCCCATTACACCCCTTTACCCAATTTCACCCCCCTTACCCCACTTTACCCAGTTATCCCATTCCACCCCTTCACCCTATTTCCCCCATACCCCACAACACCCTCTTACCGAATTCAACCCCTTACCCCGTCTTAGACCCTTACCCCTTTACACTCCTTACCCCTTTTCTCCCCCTTACCCCTTTTCACCCCCTCGCCCCATACACCTCCTCACCCCATTTCACCTTAATACCCCATTTCACCCTCTTACCCCATTAAATTTTAACCTCTTTACCCTCTTTTGCTCCTGCAAAGCAACTACAAATGCCTAAACCTCCTGGGACGAACCTAATAATACTATGGGTTGCTAAGTATTATTATTGTCCTACCATCGGATAAACAACGCGTAACAGTTATTGTTCATGGAAGATCAACTCGAAGTTTAACTGTTAAACCCACATCGCACGCTGTAAGGTGGAGGCAAAAACTTGATTTCTCTACATTTCCTCCGCTGAAGCCATCAATGCCGTGCATTTTCTTCATCCTAATAATTGGAGCATGCGTAAGCAATTTTCGAAAATCACCACAACTCAATTGGGGATGACGAAATTCCACACTGGAAACAACGTTATCGTTGGAAAAGATATTTCCCAAAATACAGTAGTTTTATTCAAACGAAACTATTTCAGACGAGCAGCATTTCTGCCATACTCAAGGATCCCATCAGCATGCCTCCACTGATACGAGCGTTGAGTATTTTTTTGAATTCAAACTATACAATATATTCGCATCAAATGCATGTACACTATTCGTAGACTTCAATTTTTCTTCCAGTGCTGGGACGAGTTATGACCAAATCGCATTCTCAGGTATCCGACCACGGTCGATTGTTGTCATCGAGCACGAGGGCAAACATCCATACATTGAGGGAAGAACTCCGTATGGCTGGAAGAAAACCTGCCATGGGGTTCTTATCAACTTCAGGGTTATACTAGCCCCATGTTCGTGCGTCTCATACGCGCACCCCTATTCGGGTATTGTACACACTTTGGAACGAATTTCAAAATTTCTCAAATCTAAGGATTTTTCAGGGTTCTTTAAAAAAAATTCAAAATCGACAAATTTTAGGAATGAATGCAAGTATGCCAATGCGTGTGGTGGTGTTTAGCTGTGCTACAAAGTTGAATTTCATTTCACACATTTATGTTACTTACTTATAAGTACACATACTTATAAGTACACATTACTTATAAGTAAATTCAATAACATCGCCATTATATTCTGACGAGATTCTTAACTAATATTCTGACTTAGGAATCGCAAATTTTTCGAATTTTACTGCTATTCTAATAAGGTTGGTTTAACCCTCCAATATTCCTTTATCCACAGCTGATGAAGTGAATCCATGGCATCATCCTAAATATGAGCCGAACCAACAAGTTGCGGATAAAGGATGTTGCACGAAAAATGTTGAAAATAAGTTCGCCGTGTATTTACTCATAAACCAGTTTGTACCCAGACAATCGAGAGTCATTACAGGAGTAACAAAGTTTACGTGTCATCCAAAGTAAGTGGTTAATTTTTTCATCAATAGCTAGTGACCATTACGCACAATAGCTGTCGCACCCTTTCGAGAATTGAGTTACAACTCAACAATCGTTTTTCTCTTTCAGGAAACACAAAAACTGATTGCACATAATACGCCATCACTTCATCACTCCATTCATTAATATATTGCTAACACAGAATTTGTAGGTATTTCTTCTGTTTCAAAACTCCTAATTGACGGCACGACATTCAAACCTAATATTCCAACTGTTTATCAGGGCTAACCAGTATTATCTATACGACTATGCGATCATCAATATACCTACAATTTTTGACCAATCAAAATTAGCATGGCTCCACACCGGTGAATTTTACACGTTCAAACAAAATATGGACCTGATGCCACTTACGAGCCAAAGTATTGGCAACTGCGAAGTATACCAATGGACCGAGCACACCACGATTGAAGTGAGTGCTTCCAATGCCAATTCAAACACCAATTTAGCCAAGAATAAAAGAATATTTTTTGAAAACATCAAAAACTCTCGGTATCACACTAAAGTCGGCCACACACTATCCGATTGGTAGCCGTTTGAGGTGGGATGAACATGGTACCTATTTGTCGGGTTCAAAGCCGACGCTACCTCGGCTAATCACAGCAATGAACTTTCTCAATCCCCTCCACCGGCAATCGGATAGTGTACCAATGGCAGACTTGAATTTTGAAAATGATTTACCCAAGTATGTAATATTCATTTATTGCAGCCAACTGATGATCAATCAGTCGCAGTTTCTGGAGGGGCATTTAACTGGACCAGAATTTACAAAAAGAGAACAAAATATACGTTGGAAAAATTTGAGATTAAATTCACGGTGAGCCGCTATCTTTACCAGAGCTGACATAATTCATGAGATCCTAAAATTTAGAGAAAACTACTATAGGTCAGATTGCAACCCTGCGTACTTTAATGAGAATTTTTCATAGGTAAATCCTTACCTATTAAATTTTGTAGACCTGGGAGAAATGCAAGGAAAACTACTGTCCGCATACTCCATGGCCAGCATGGGTGGCTGGTACCTATATTTACAGACGCAACAATCTGTACTGCAACAACGAACAAACGCCAAGGAAATATTGCATGACGTGGAAAGAAAATTCACCACTCTGCAACATAACCCGAGGGACCCCGGTTTTTTGCGATATAAGCAACTATCAGAGAGGTGATTAATGAGCTGAATAATAATGAATTTAATGCGTATTCACTCAGATGGCAAAGCGCAGATTGCAGCTTGCCATAATATGGAAAATTAAAAAAAATTATTTTCTTTTGACAGGTCTCGTGGGATACATGGTCGACAAAAATACTATCTGTCCCAAAACTGGATTCGGAGTAATGCTGCCGTTATCCTATGCCATCGATTTTCTGGCCAGTTACATTCAGATCCGTCAAAACCCCGAATACGATCGCGGGATACCGAAATATATCAAAGATTTGAGGGGACTCACGCTCCAATAAAAGACGACCAACGGTCCATAGCGACCTCTCTCAGTCGGGGATTCCCCTTTTTAAAATTCATTTTCACGAAGGATCGTCGATTGTATCTACGTTCTTATTCGAGAATTTTAATATATTTTTCATAAAAATATATTATATTTTTATTATTATATATTATATTATAAAATGCTGCATTTTCCCTTCATTCAACATTGACACCAGTCTAAAATGCAATCAACATTGTGCTTACCTAGTAGATAATCTTGTAGGACCGACTTGTATGACTCCGGAGTCATTGACCTTGCATAATCCGTAGTTATACAAGAAGTCATGACCTGAAGGTCATTCAAGGTTGTATAACTCTTGAAAGTCCGAGGGGGGACTAAAAAAACTGCCCTGTACTGACTTCTCTGAATGCGATTTTCTGGCGCCTCGCAACATTTCAGGGTTGCCGCAGTTTGATTTTGCCGGCTATTTTTCAACTTCCAAGTTCAAGGAAAATTATTCATAGGTTCACGTATTAGAAAATGGATTAAGTATGGTAAAATGTGCAGGGTTGGAAAGTCACTTGGCATTCGTCTTGGCGGTCCAGATGCTAGAAATGATTTGTCATGAATCGCATAATCGAGAGTACCCAACTTCGAGCTAACACCAGATCATCTGCATACCTGGTTTCAGACAGTCCCTACAATTTCAGACAGGTCTGAAAATACAGCTACTGGCGGAACTGGGAGGACAATGTCTTGCATGTCGACACAATGGCGCAGCGAGCAGTTATGAAACTCGTCTTAACACATTGCGCTGCTTTGGTACCTGCGAACCGACACCCGGTGCCTTCATGACAGTAGGACAAGTGCAAATTAATGACTATCCCAGGCGTTGAGGCCGCCATTAGAAGGCGAAAGAACGGCAAACCGTCGCCGGATTGACGGCAATTATTTTGAGTACACATCCAAGGAAATCAGAACCTTGTCTTTCCCTTACTGCAACTTTTTCCACGGAATCGCACGCTTGCTTGAGCTCATCTCGTTTTCCTCTGACGTGTTTGTCCCCAGAGAATGACGAGTGGAATGTAAATTATGGTTTATTTGTGTTCATTAAAAGGGTATCGCAAGTAGTGGGTTAGTTCTCCCGATTTCGATCATTTCCAGAAACCCCGAATACCAGGTACGACATGGATTATAAGGCTATGGACCAAACATTTCATGCCATCCATGGGAATCGAACCCATAACTCCCGGATGGACGCTGCAGCCAGGCAGACGCTCTATTCACTAGGCCAAACCGTGATACCCTAAGAAAAGTAATGAAGAAGTTGTCTAATCACACAATTGAATAATTATTATCGTGGAAACATATTATTACATTGCTAGATACATTGTATCTTCTACATTGGTTCAACCAACGCACGGGCCACGAATATTCCCACCTCGCTGTAGTTACCTACCGACTTATTTACCTTCTACTTTATTATTTATTTAAAACCTGGCAGCCTCCCAATCCCATGCCATGCAGACGATGCTTTTACGTCAGTTATTTGAACTTTTTCTTTCCCACCATAATAATCTACCTACCTATATCTACAACAAAGTTCAATAATACTGTGAAAGGTGCATGTTTCCGTAGCGGCAACTTACCAACCCAGGGTTAGAATTACCCCCTCCTTCCCGCTAAAAATGATGACTTCTCGCAGAAAGCAATCGTCGTCAAATGGCCCTAATCGATAAGCAAATGAGTAGGTAGATAGTCTGATTGCTGCCTGAGGAAAATCGTTTATTCAGCTGAACGTTCGCCAACAACCAACTTCGCAAGTATAGTTGGCATAAATGACTAGGAATCATCGCTGGGAAGCGATTACTGATGTTTTTCTTCCGAGTTGAATTCATTACACAACGGCCAGAACTGCCCATAATGAGGGCCGAGTTCATATTTCAGTCATGGGACGTGCTATTTGTCTCCAGAAGAGACTCAAATATGAACTATTGAGTGGAGTCATTATGTGATTTCTAGATGGCGGTCGATACACTTGACCATGTAGAACATCAATCATTCATATGGTGCAAATGCCTCGAGAGCTCGAGTCCTAGTAAAACTCACATGTAAGGGTAGGTAAGGTAGGAGGGTACGTTTTACGTTGATAGGTACTAGTAAGGCTTTTATATGTATTAGAATTAAGCAGGAAAAGGGAAGCAGAAAGAAATTAGGGCAATGCCATGTTCACGATAGTAGAACTGGAGATAATATATTGTTTAGATTAGCTTATGGATAACAGAGGCGGTAGGTAATTGACTGACACAATTAGTCCGAGGAAGGAGTCCAGGAGAACATAATATGTTTTAAATGATATTATCAGGCTTGATCTGAAAAAATCATGTTTTGCTGAATACACTAAAAAACGCTGGAGTACAAAGTCACATAAAATCCGGACGGAGTGAGAAAAGCGTGAAAAAATCTTCAGAGCCAGAAATACTAATGGAACCTGCATCCTGAGGGATTACCAGCTCCTCAACGCCCGCATCAAGACATTGATTTCATCAAACGCGTCATCACTGAACTAAGAGAATTCGATCATGCAAAAATTACGTTGCAAGGGCGCAAATACGAGGGCGTCACGATGGGAACGGAATTCGATTCGATGTCTAGGCGACATGTGGCCCGAACAGGCAAATATTGGCAGCGTTAACGTTCAGGGACGTCCCAGGACTGACGTATTTCCTTGGGACACGTCAATCCGGAAGTGCTGAGAAGGATGGACCCTCAAAACGCGGTAATTGATTGGGGAGAGCGGTGAGCCGGTATCGAGGGTCCCAGGGCTTCTGCCCTTTTCAATGATTAGGTTCTAACAAAGGATCCGAATCCCTTAATCTCCTGGTCATCCTTATCGAGTTAGGGGAGCGCAGGCGTCTTGCGAGGGGAGGAACTTTTTGAAGTTTCGACGAGATAATGGGAAAGAAGTTTGTAAAATCTGTGCGAAGCCACTCACATGCTCTGCTGGAGGAGAATGGTCGGTTAACGAGACATTGTACATTCTTAAGAGACTCTACAGACGATATACTGTCATGTCCACCAATGTGTATATGTATCGACAGTCAATCTGCAAAACCTCGTATGTTGAAAACCCGAAATTTTAAAGGAGGTGGAAAAAACTTCCGATTGCTGGCTGCGGAAATGGAAACGATCATGGGCACTTGGCTTAGAAACGCAAATTTTATGGTTTCAACTTTGAAGGAACCTCGACCAATTAAATTAATCAATTGTCTCGACCCCACGACCAGCTTTTGGATAACGAAAGAGCGCTTAAAAAGCAGCTTGAGTCTATTTTCTCGAATCGAGGAGATGCGCAAGGAGTTGTTTTTCCAGCAAAGCTCAAAAATAGTTTTCCAAAAAAACGCAACTGTCACATTTTTAGGAGAGAAAACTCCACTTGACCTCGGTTCATTCGCGAGGTAACGAATTTCGAATTGAGCCCATCGCCGCATAGGACGAATGTATGGATAAGAGTTCTTTATGATACGAGATAAATCTGATTTGGTTTGCAAGTGACACTCCTGTTATCCGGATCGTAACGAGTCACTTATTCAAGATTTATCGCTGTGGCCCATAGAAAAGCACGGAAGAGATTGATACACGTCACCGCCAGTCAGCATCTCGAGACAGGCCCTTCCGACGGTTCAGCATGACGCCTAAGAAACGCAGATTATGATTCAATCGCGGTTAATTTTTCCCTTTTTTATGAATACAGCAAATAATAAACATTTAATTTTGTAATTTCACCCTTCTTCTTTCAAATCGCTTCCCTCTGGATTGGAGAATACGAATAATCTTTTGTTTTAGAAAATTAAATTGATGCTATATTGTAGCATTACCGAGGCATCTGGATTGAGATCGGACGGAAGGCAAAATCAAGCAGGTGGTTTGGATTTAATACAACCATCCGTGCCCAATACGTGGTTTTTTACTCAGGAAAAATTCTCTCTTTTCCATACTTACTTGCCCTATCTCAGGATCCCTCAATCAAACACCCAAATTATTGCGGTATTTTTAACATTGGGGCTGTCTGGACAAAATGCGGTTATAAAACCATCAAGAAACTGAAACAGCGAAAGCTAGTGGTACAAGTAGTAAGTATGGCCATGGCTCCTTTAAGGCTGAAGAAAGCAAACGTCCTTAATAAAATGAAAACGGATTCTTTATTCAAAAGAAATAAGTCTCGGCCCTTTGAAATGTGGACAGCCTCCGAGGACATGTTTTTTCTTCCTTTCGGTTGTTATTGTAGGCCTTACAAAGGGTCTGAAGATACGTTTTCTCTGGCCAAAGCTAAATAAACCAAAGACGAAAAGACAAACGGACCGATTGAAAGGAAAGCGGGTATAATCTTGTTGTTCTTGTTTCTTCGCCTTTTCCCATCTTCAGAATGGCCTACCGCCCTTCGATTACCGAGTCGGGCCGTCCTTTCTCTGTCAATAATCTGAAATATATACGCCATCGAGACGATTGCCTATTTGAACCCTTTTGGGCGTTGTTTGTCCAGGAGCCAGAATCGGCCTGGATCTAGAATCGTGCTTGAGGTTTATCGAGTGGCGAACATTTGGGTAATTTTCAGTATGTTTTTCTCTTGAGACTTTGACGAACGTGATCAAGGACTTACGATTTGTGTGCAAAAAGTTTACCGCAAGCCGTCAGTAGGGAAGAAAGGACGATTACACGTCCCAGCACATAGCCTAAGGAACACAACATTTGAGGATAAAATCAGGAAGAAAACGGGCAGAAGTAGGATAATATCCTATATTATTATATAATTGCATATTATGCAATTGAACTCCTTAGACTGAAACATGTGCCTTTTGCATTCGAGAGAAAAAGGCCAAAAGCACTTCAAAAACGTTGTGGAACTCAGAACAAACAAATAAAACCCGCTCAAAAGGTTACTGATTCCTGAAGATACAGAAGATTCCTGATTCCACTGTACCAGGGCTACCAACACACTAGAACAAACTTCCCTTTTTGTCCCAAGTTAGGGCGTTAGTACTTGATCCAAAATTTTGACTACAAACAAATTGCCGAAATGGGAAATTCAGCAATAAGAGCAATGTTACACCTTCTTAGAAGCGCAGAGGATTTTTAATCATCATCCCACTTCGCGATTGGATCGACCCTGAATAGGAAAATAATACAATTTATTCTGGCGTAGATGTTGGGTTGATGAGTGATGACCATTTTCGTACAAATCCTGACAACTACGCCAAAGACTCCGGGGCGCTAGAAAGCGCCAATAAACTTAATTGAAAAGCAAACCCCAACAAATTATACGTCTCCCCATACGTACCCGCATAAATTTAATGTGAATTCGCTTGTATATGTGAGGGAGATGGAAGAAAATAATTTGAGGTTCCGGAGGACTCGCTAATGGGAGCTTTAAAGTTTATTTAGGGCGGTCCCACGACCAAAATCATAGCCATACTATAGTATGTTATATATAACATACAGTCCACCACCCTTGGACTGTATGAACGTTCCAACGGCTCTCGTTTTCCCCTCTTACGCGGTTATTTATGCGTAAGATGTTTGCATCTTGGCCGTTTCCCTTCCGAAGCAGCTCGCATTATTTTCAGAGTAAAAAGTGGGCCCTCTCGGTTTCCCTTCGAAAGGCCTTGGGGAAAGTTGGTGGGCATTTTTCACGGAAGGGTTACCCGTGACACGAACGTATGCCAAGAAAACGGCCTCCGCCTTATGAATAAATACATTTCCTCCAGCCGTACCTAACAGAGCGATGACAAGGACAGACGCACTTATTGCAAATTTCTGCCGTTCAACAAATTCGTGGGTATGCCAGTGTTTTTGAAACACTCCCTTCGAAAAGCGACGTTTTCGCGCAATTTTCCAGCGAGGTTAGTAACAAAATTTGAAATATTTAAACAAATTTTTAGTCTAATTTTATTGCCAAGACCAGCAGAGCTGGGAGGCATTGACGGGTAAGCATGTCAATACCGGCGCAAGATGGGCGGCAATCAAGGACTTGAAATACTGACGATGGACTTTTGATACCATATTTTCCGAAAATGAAGTCTACGTATTCCAATTTTCCAAATTCCGTTTTTACGGATCACGATTAACATTCAGATATTCTTCGATTGGCAATTTTTGGCATCGATTTCGACATTGGCAAGCAAATATCAAAATTGCGCGGAGGAGCTAACCATTTTGAAATCGAGAAGGGGAAAAAATGGAATTCCTCCAAGAACCTGATGGGCTGCATCGCAGACATCAATGCAAAATTTGCATTACCGTGTACAACAAACTTACGCCGTACTGAAGCCACGTAGGCAAATCCTTCACAACTTTCCGACTGAAACAACTTAGCATTTCTATCACGAATAACCAGTTAACAATTTTCAGCATTGAATGAAAAAAAGAAAGAAGGAAAATCCTTCACGATACCAACAATCTAAAATCAAAAATAAACAAACGGTTTATATTTTAAAAAAATTCAACATTGTGGATCGGCGGAGGTTGAAAATGACTTATTGAAATCTGATGAACTATTTTCATCGATAAAAAAGAAGAGTGAAAAATTACTATTTTTGGAAGATCATATCTTTGGGATACTTACATACCAAATTGAGAAAAATACTTACCTACGTGCAGTCCAAGCCAAAAATCACGCTATCCCAAGAAAAAAAATCAAATCTGCCAATTTACTGGGAGTAGTATGAGTTTGAACGAAATTACTGGTTATGTTCGTTCAAAGAAAAGAGGAGATTAACATGGTAAATAATTGTGTTCAATTTTAAGAATAAAGTACCTATCATTATTTACTTTGCGACTGAAAATACGTACGAAAATACGTACGAACGATAAATTTTGATTTTTCACAGTTTCGACCACAAAATTTGAAATTGATGTTCTCATTTCCGAGGCTAAATTACAGACATTGTTTTACTGAGGGGAGCACTTGAACTCATCTTATTGACTATCCTGACTCATCGCTTCAATAAAGGTCAACGGATTTTAATGGAAGATCGTCGGAAGTACAAGTCTTAACACTTTACGATCCAGACACAATGACGTCCGTCTGTTCACGAGATCACGAATTGCTTCGTATGGAAGACAGATAAGATAAATTCACCTATGCGCTAAGTGAAATTGACGATAGTCGGATAGCGGCGGTAATGGATGCGGCAACGCGATGGATTTCCAGCTGGGAGATGGGCCTCGGCTAATGAACCGATAAATACTCGTGAGCGGCTAGTTACCCGATTTAGAGCTGGTTTATCAATTCATTATAATTACTGGGTTATCTTCTGAAGCGAGAGTGGCACATTAGATTGAAATTTAGGATTAGGTAATTAGGTAATTTTCAAAAATACTGAAGAATCGATTCCGTATTTGACAGAGCAGACTTCAAACTGTAGTAGAGAAATCTCACAACAACAACAACAAGAACAATATTTACATTGCCGGTTTTAATGCCAGTTTTAATTGCCAGTTTGTTAAGTTCCCCGTTGCCGATTTTTTAATTTTGAATTTTGAATATCTCTCAAGGTTTGTCTGCCACCTGCAATGGTAAAGCAGAAAATTGTTCGTCCACGATGCACCGACAGAATACACCTACAAAGCCTTATCGTGAAGTGTTCGTTGGGAATGCTTTGTTTGAAAGTCCCCTGGAACTCGCAAGTTGACAATGCAAATGATCCGTAAATGGTGTTTACCTACGGGACACAACCTTAATGGGTCAGCGCCTGTGTCGGCTACCCTTACCTCTTTCATCTCTGCCACTGACGCATTTGTACGCATGAAGTGTGAATTTGAGATACGGAAAATTTTACTCAGCCATTGGTGCAATTTATAAATGCAGCGGAATCGTGCCGATTATTTTCGATGCTGTTTAGGTCAAAAATATCTAATAACTCACTGTGCAAGATTTAATCGTCTAAAATCAAGGTGAGAACAGTTATTTGATTATAAAAAGCGTGAAAACATGTTGATTCGCAGATGAAAATTTTAAAGGACCCGGTGCAAATAATCAAAAGAGCCCCACATATTCTAAAAGTGCAAATATATCGGAAGAACTGTGATCGATTCAAATTCCGGTTAAACATGGTGATAGGTCTTACTGAGACAAACATTCCAGTCCAAGAAATTTGGAAAAAGGTTGAGGATTGAGGAGTAGTTGCCATTTTTGTCAATGACCCCAGACGTACACACAGACACTTGTTTAGGAAGTGGTTCTGAGGAAAGTATTTTCCGTTCCGATTGTCGATTTTAGGACGATTACAATCCTACCATTTCCTCAGTAAATATGGAAGTAAAAATCGGGCAATCAGGCATAGTTAATTGTGCTGCAAATTAACAATAAATTAATAATAGTTCCTACGCAAATCCACATCGAAATTTGTCAAATAATCAACAATAAGATCAATTCGAAGTCAAAGCAGAGAACAGGACCAATAATCAAATTAGGAGGCAAGTCACGGCTGCGCCAGGTGATGCGGATCATCTGCAACATGTGTGATATACGAGCAATAGTATAACAGGGTGGGGGGGGGTATGCGGGGTTGAACATTCGAATGCTGATGCTGAGCTCGACTATTAATATGTACACAGCCTTCTGTTAATCCAAGCCCACAATACGTGATAAGAACAGCACCTCCAGCTATTTTCTCTTCCCTACCTACTTGTCTATATCTAATTTGAGAGAAGGAGAATACAAATCAAACGGAAGATCGCAGCTGCTGCAGCTTTCATTGAAGCAATTAATTGTTGGTGGTGTATCAACTCGAAAATGATCGGTTTTGTTCGAGTTGGAATGAGGTCAGTTAATAAGGCGAACGATTGTGCAGGCCAGACAGCTGCAGGAGAAATGGGCAGGTGTTCGATAAAGATTTTACTTTCTCCGATGTGCCTTACTATCAAGAAACATACGTAACTAGATGTTAAAACTCAAAAATCAACGAAAATCGCCTGAAACGATTCCCAGCAAAATCGTTTTCAGCGCAAGTCTCCACTTCATCAATTCCTGCACAGCCGTTTTATCTCCAAACATTTGCATAAATAATCATACTCATCACAAATTCCTCGCAACATCATCACCATCGCACATTTTCTGCACTACTTCACCATCAACAATATCTCTTCAGAACCAATTTATTACCAAAATTCAGAAAAAGTAGCCCACAAGGATACATTCCTCGCAAAATCGTCCTTATCACACATTTTCTGCATTAAAGTAAACCGCCGTTCCAGGCGTTGGCTTTTCGACCGATAACCGAAGTTGTCCCGGGCGTGCCCTGCCGCGTCATGTCGGAACTGTTCAGGACATGTCGCTCTAGTCTCACAGCACTTATGTACTGTGACACACGGCTACTCATTGCCTCACCCCCTTGAGTTGAGAGGGACCGGATCCAACGCGTTGAACCTATTTGGTTAGAATAGATTCAGAGTTCGTTGAACAAGCCCATCGGGCTTAGCCTGGGAATGTCAGCTCATGCCGAAGATTTTTTGCCTCGACAGTGGAGCTGGCCGTGAAAATTGAACTCAAGACGCCCTGTCTGTGCCCTCGCAAACACAGAAAGTCACACGCCTTAGCCACCTCGGCCACCCCGACTCCATTATTTCTGCACAACAAATTCATCCCCAAAAATCTGAGAAAATCTGCAAAAACTGCCCTAAGGATCGCAAAATCATACTCATCCCCAATTTTCGACATTTATCAATTTCTGCACAACCAATTCATCACCAAAAACTTGCAAAAATAGCCCAAAAGGATACGGACCTCGCAAAATCGTCCTCATCGCCAATTCCTCGCAGCATCGTCCTCATCCAAAATTGTTTGCACCACTTCACCAATATCTTTGCCGAACCAATTCATCACCAAAAATCAGAAAAAAAGGTATCCCGAAATTCCTTTCAAAGTCGTCCTTACCTAACAATTTTCTGCTCCACTTCAGTAGGTAATACCTGTGCAGCCAATTCATCCGAATCCGAAAATCTGAGCGAGTTTGAAAAAAATACGCGTAATATACGCATTTCTCGGAAAATGGTACTTGCTCATCTCAAAAAAGGGGAAAATTTCAAATCTAGGATATACCTATGCCGTTCTGGATACTGGGTCTGCATACACTCTTGACAATATGATCAGAAAACAGCAATGTTGATAAAACGATGACAAAACCATAAAACTACCCGATTCACAGATCGTCGGCCCGGTGTCGCCCATTCATTTTACGAGAATTAATTTACACCCCCACCCCATGGCGAGAGTGGAATTATTTGTTTGGAATTAAACCAAGTCGTAAATATTCCCACGCGTATCCTGCTGTGGTTAATGTTACGGAAAGGAAATATGTAAATGGTCGGGGAGGTGGAAATGGAAGAAAACGTATACGAGCCGGTTTCGAAAATCTGTTGGGATTATATGAGGCGGAGCGGCTCACGGTTAGTAGATTTAGTGATGATTTGGTGCGGGTTTGGTGGATTTGGTGCGGGTTTGGTACATTAGGTGAGGCAGAGGCAGTCGATTTTGTTCGAAATGGTCTGCCAGGAAACGTCACGGGTTGCGCCTCATTCGGAACGTCTGGCATCCCATCAATAGGAACACGTCAACGGCAGAAAAGTGGGAACGAAAAACCTCATGAACGGCTCCGGTTTTCCTGATCGTATAATTCACCTCGCAATGCGCCTGGCGTGTCATTTCCTGAATGGGGAAATAGGGGAAAAATCATCGCCTCGCGATATATTCTGCGGCCCTATTTCCGCTTTCGGAAGCTGTAGAATAAATCGATATGAAGGTATCGATGCCGGAAAAATTATTTACAAGCAGGGCGGGATGATACAGTTGCCGAAAGCGAGGCTTACCAGAGAAATCTTCCATAAAGAGCAAGATGAGTATCGAGTGTCAAATTATAGGTATACAATTCCGATACGTCGAATCAGGAGTTGTTCAATATATAGGTAACGATGTCCCCTTGAGTCAGATGCCAGATTTAGCTCAAAATTCAAGACGGTTATGGGGAAACGCAGACTTCACCTTCATGTTTTGTCAGGTCACATTGTAAATTGAATAATATGTAGACGTATATAAACGATATGGTTTAATTTTGTGGTTTCAACGCTCTATAATGCGGAGCCAGTGATGCGTAGATAACAAACATACTTCCATATTTTTCCCGGTATTATAAGCAGGGATAGAAGTTCGGCATTTTAAACCGCCTATTCCAATCAATACAACATCCTCCTAAATTTGAGATGGGACACTCGATCGATCCTTAGTCATCGTTTATAAAATTGCTCATTCAACAAAAAATGATTTATTTCCGTAAATAATAACCTACAGAATATTCCACTAAATTATTTTCTCAGGAAGCAAAAATGAAGAGGAGAAATAAAAAATGTTGCAGTAAGAAAAATATTTATTAAAGTAGAAAATAAATATCAAAAATAAATATAAAATCACAATCGAACGAGGTAATTTTTATGCCGTCAATCACTTCTTCTTTTTTATCGGTCCAGGTCCAAATCCGAATCCTCCTCCATGTCCATAAGCGTATCCTCCGAATCCTCCGTGTTCGTTGAAATGGCCGCCGTGGTGATGTCCTACTGGAACGGGCACCGGCTTGGGTACAGGTACGGGATAAGGCTCTTTAACCGGTACGGGGAACTTGACTGGAACTGGAACGGGCCTTTCCACTGGATACGGTACAGGACGATCTAGCGGTACTGGATACGGTCTTGGAATATGCACTGGATACGGCCGGTCGACTGGAACTTTGACGTGGACGGGGAAAGGTCTGGCGACGGGATACGGTACTGGACGGTCAACGGGTACATGTACCGGGTACGGTCTGGGTACTGGAACGGGAACCTTTACTGGATACGGTATGTGCTTCTCGACCGGATACGGTACGGGCCGCTCTACGTAGACAGGCACGGGCCTCGGAACGTGATAGGGCACGGGTCGGTCGACGGGTACTTTGATCGGTATAGGAACAGGTCGTTCCACAGGATACGGGTGAGGAACTGGCACTCGGACTGGTACTGGAACTGGTTTCTGCACAGGCACAGGATAAGGTTGAGGCACGTGAACGGGAACCGGCCGGTTCACAGGTACGTGCACCGGAACCGGGACTTTGTGCTCGACGTGGAACGGTACTGGAACGGGTACTTCCTTCGTGTGGTGAACCGTCTGAATATGTCCGCCGTGCCCGAAAGGTGTGCCATGATGGTCAAACAGGCCTTCGTGTGTACCATAACCACCGTATCCTTCGTGGCTCGCGTATCCTTCGTGGCTTCCGTATCCTTCGTGTCCACCGTATCCTTCATGGCCACCGTATCCTCCAGATCCGAACGTACCATCGATGATGCCTTCGTGAGACGAACCGAATCCACCATGCGAACCAAGACCGCTATGGGACGAACCGAAATCGTGGTGAGACGAGCCCAGCCCGTTGTGCGAATTCGGTCCGTCAAATCCACCGAATCCAAAATTGCCGTGATTGGATTCGAAATTGTAACCATCGTAACCTTCACCGTCGGTTTGTCGTTTTTCGCTCGATTTGCTACCGTCCGTTTCCGCCTCCTCGGCCGCGCTTATCGCCACAAAGCACAAAGTCACAAAAAGCCACACTGTCCGCATCGTAACCGACCGACTACTGAACGCGACAATGTAAGTGATAACAGTTTATATACCAGCAACCCATGTCGGATTGCAATGCCGGGGCATCCGAGAAAGCGAATTGCCAAACGATGACAAAAAACCGAGTACTATGATATTGAACATTTTCCACGTGCAGGTGCTCATTAGGGCGGGGCCTGAGCTTCTGACTGACCAAGTTCCTGAGGGGCGGACACCGAAAAGAATGCGCAATCCGCTCACACGCGGCGGCTCTTCCATCCGCCATCGGGGGCTTGAAAATAGCGCGAATTGACGGATAGAAATTATTGTTACGGCGAGTTGCTAAATCGTCGAGACCAATTCGTACACTGATAAAAATTTTAGTATTTAATACTTCTTCACGTTGGAAATGCAATAATTGCTTTCATAGATAAAATGCTTGATGCATATGAGAAAAAAACGCTTTTTATCTTGTAAGTAGGTTGGTAATGATCGATTCCCAGCTACAATTTCAAATCCAGGTCATTTTTACTTCCATATTTACAGAGTAAATGGAAGTATTGTGATCGTCCTAAAATCGAGAATCGGAACGGAGCTTCAGAAAAAACTTTTTCTTATACACATTTACTAAGAATCACTTCCTGAACAAGTGTCTGTGTGTCCGTGTGTCCGTCTGTCCGTTAGTCCGCCTGTCCGTCTGTGGTCATTTACAAAAATGACCATAACTCCCTCAATTCTCAACCTTTTTTCAAATTTCTTGAACTGAAATGTGCGTCTCGGTAAGACCTAACACCCTGTTCAATCGAAATTTGGATAACGCACAGTACTTCCGATATATTTGCATTTTTAGTTTTTTCTATTTTATTTTTTTCTGGCTACAAAAATGAACCGATTTGAGCGTTCTTGGTCTTAAAATCTTTGTTTTTCCTTGCAGAATATGTGGATATTTTTCATGTTCCGAACAACTGGCGTTTTTTGATTTCGAGCAAATTTTGAAATTTGAATAGTGAATTTTTTGATATTTTTGACCTAAACACCCTTAAAAGCAGTCAAAATATGATCAAATTGCGTCACAATTTTACGTTCCAAAATATGGAAGTATTGTGTGTTATCTACGCACCACTGGTCTTTATTTACCACGACGTACCAAGGCGTACAACGTACAAAGACAATTGGGACGTACCTACCTGCCTAATTTTTCAAAAAAATTATTCTTACTGCAAGTTGCTAGATTATTGAGACCAATTTCGTACACTGATCCTTCTTCACGCTGAAAATGAAATAATTGTTTCTATAAATGAAATGTTAATGCATGCATTTAATGCTTTGCATAAGAAAAACGCTGCTAAATAGATCAGTGATATGCGCACACGATTTTTCTGTGTATCCGAAGCACCCTGCAATGTATTCCTGTAGTAACATCATCATCATTTAATGAAATTTGTGTTGCACGATTGAAATTCGTACGTTCCATTTTTCGTGCCAAATTGTCTGTTTCTTGAAGTCCTCTGTATCCATCATGTTTTTGGTCCATATGTTTCCTATTGTGTTCTTGACGTTTCTCAACATCAGTGTCAAAATGATGGTGTATTGAATACACTGTATTCGTCTGTTCAGTTTCATCAAGATGTTCAATTTATATCACTTTTTCGAATTCTACTCCCTCCTTATTTTTGATTTCCGGTCTATGAAAAATGAAAATGAAACAAGGGATTACCAACACAGCACATGAAGGAACAGAAAACCCGGACGAAGTTGAGCTTTGAGAATCTAACAGATTACGCGCTTTGTTTCATATTTTGAAAGGTGACATTTCGTACCGAAAACGTGGTACCTGACTACATCTCAGCTCTTGTTATCCTGTCGTGCTCGGATGAATTAATCAGGCTAAAACAATTTATCTTAACGAGACAAGAGTTCTTGAATTGAAGAAACTGTCGTTTCGACTATCTCCGAAGACGAGTTCAGTTCCCTTCAAAACCTTGAACGTCTCAGAAGTGCATCCCTCCCCATCTTACAAAATCATTCAGCACAGAGGAAGGGGCCCTTTCTGAAAATACTTCGAGTACACTTAGTCACTCACCCTTCCATCCAAACATTACCTCGGGGCAATCCACAAGACAAATCGTTTTACAGGGCTTAAAACGTCTGAAAACTCAGTTGAAGGTGAGTTTGTTATTTTACTTCTAAAAGCGCCTGGTGAAATCCAAATGTAAAGGGTGGCAAATGCGTTGTTTGTAAGCATGTTTGTTTGACGGATATGAGGGATTGTTCAACATCCCCTCACTAAAAACAGTACCTATAGCGTGAATAACACCCATTTCTATATCTTGGTGTATTATTCAAGTGAACCCGCGGAGACTTGGATATTTTGACCTAAAACGCCCTAAGTAAAAAAATAAAGAAGAAAAAATTGGGTACTGGAGTAATAGGTAACCAAATTTACATCTGCATAATATGCCACTGCACTGCTACCCCCACCCCTCCCCCATTAAAAAGCTATTGGGCTGCCTCCACGCTGATGCTAATTTTTGACGCTTGATTTGTTCCGAACGAATCGGAAATTCTTGCTCAGTCGAATTTTAGACTTAATCTGCAATTCCCATGTCAATCACGAAACTCCCTCCCCTGCCAATACTGACTCCATGGACGAGAATGTTTTTTCAGGATCCAATTCTGTCGAAGGAGCCAGAATGACTAAGGATAAAAGTTAACAGACACGCTTCCAGGAAAGGAAATGCGTGCCCATGCGGACAGAGCCGAGTAGATTTGTATCCATTATCCAGATCGATGCAGGACAAGATGACTGGATTCTGGATAGACTTGACGAGGGGAGGGCTTTGATCGGAAATTATCCCCGAGGCGGAGACACTGCAATTAATCGTTAGCTCCGAAGGGTGGCAGTCTGCCAGAACAAAGCCAAGAAGCCCCCACCGCCCCCGAACATTGAGTGACGAGTATTTGGCTAGACTTTAATCCACTGGATTAAAATCATATCACATGGGAATAGCAGCTATTGTCTGCATTTAAAACTCGATTTCTCCCATAATTAGCGAGATAAAAAAAATATATTCACAACGGTATATATAATATATCTAATATATATTATAACGATATTATTGTTAGAAAGCTGAAATTCAAGGCCAGTATTTCCTGGGTGAGAGCAGGAGTTTTACATTTTTTCAAGACCTAGGCAAATGTAAAAAAATTGTCATTCCAAAAATTTCGTAATTTTCGAATTTGGTCTAACTTTTAGCTTGTTTAACTCGATGTTAAAAAGCTGGAAATACCCTGCGTTTACGGGAAATTTAACGGTCTTTCCAACGGTATCCTCATTTTTGTGATAAGTTTAACATTTACCGGATTTATCACAATTTTACTCGAGCAGAGTAGAAAAAACGTTGAGGTCAAAAAAGTGCGGTTTCCCTTGGGCACAAAAATATTTCGGCTAACGTAAATTGTAGTAAATGATGCAAAGAAGAGCTTGAATGAAGAACTCGAGTGTCAACAGGGTGTCAAAAATGCAATTTGAAGAAATGCTCGAAAAATACTCTTTTATTCAAAATTCTTTTCAGGGTTTGGTCCATGGAGAAAATTCTTGACCCAAAACCGGCCAAGTAAAGTTTCGAAATCGACGACGAATCAGCACTGGTTTGTCGGCATATTAAGCGCGAACAAACTAACAAAAGAGCAACTCAACTCGACACTCTCCAGCTGGGGGAACGAACGAAGCTAATCTAATTCGCCCGAGGGTTTTGTTAACGGGCGTTTTTAACTTTTCTATTCTCGAGAACTCTGTGAGAAAATCTGTTATGTTCTCGAGGCAATTTCTCCAACACGTGCAGAGCAGCTCTCTTTTAGGGCCATTGAAGGGATCAGTTTGTTGCTGCGGGGGCCTAACGAACTGTGGTGAGCCGCAATCATTTTATCCTCGGCTCCTACTATACTGAATAGAGGCCGGATTTACTGGTTAATATCCCGATCGGGTTAAAACAAACGTTACACTTTCGGAAATCTAATTATGTTAACCAGTTGTGCGTGAAAACACAATACTTCCATATTTTGGTCTGGTATTTTGACTACTTTGAGGATGTTTACTTAGACAGACTCCAGCGAAAGAAGATATTTTCATCCAATTAGCAATAATATTTCGAATTACGTAATCAAGTCAGGGAGAGGCACCTCAAAATTCCATAATGCTGAACAGCATACCGGTCTCCTGGAACAGGCACCCGTCTCGTTATTTCTATTAGGCGATCCATCATTCACCGACATCCTCCTAATTACCCTTTTTCGCTGTTCATCTGGCGAGATTTATTTAACGCTCTGTCGAATCCATTACAATTACCGTTGGAAAAGGGTAATTGGAACTGATCGGAAATTATCCCCGAGAGGTATACGGCTGGGAGGCAATAAATTAATTGCAGTCAGACTCTCCCGTAGAGATGCACTAAGCCCAAAAGGGAGTTCATCCCGAGTTTCTCTTCGGCCGGGAAAAATGGGGATTCAGAGGAGTAACAGACGATCCTTACATTATAAATACTTTCGGAAGATTTACTGGATTCGGAATTGTACTTATTCGACAATACCGACTTCGAACTGTCATGTTTTCTCATCACTAATTACTCGGTAGACGGTAAATCACAGTGTAACGAAGATGAACCGCTTGACTTTAAAATAGACTGAACCGAAAAAAGTTACGTCGGCTGATAATACAGTTTTTAAATCTATAGGTATATTTTCGGATCGCAATGTCATGCTAACATTTCGCGAGACCCAGAGAGAAATTGGGCACTTGACCGATGAATTAATGCCGGCTGGCGCGACAAGGACAGGTCGAAAAATCTGGGTCACCCCTGCACTGGGTAGATCCGGAGGACCGGACTAATTACCCGTTTTACCTTGACAGCCCAATTCGTGAACTCCAGGCGTTGGTTTTTATGCAGTTATAGAGGTTCAACAGTAAAAGAGAACATGTTTTAGACTTTTTTGATATTACACCATTACTGCTCCTTCGGTGTCGTATTGTATCGACGTATCGGTTTAGGTTGACATTAAAATTTGTAATTTATTTATCTCTCAAGCGCTTTCGGTTTTTCTGAGGTGCATGATAGTATAGCATGAGGAAAATTTCCTGCTTTAATCAGCACCTTGTCTTACACGTATCACCCTGAGGGGGGTCGTCCTAAAATAAAATAAAATCAAATTTGGTTGGTCCAGGTCAGAATGTCCAAATAGTTACGCAAATCACAGGTATGAGCTCATAGGTACTTCAGACTTACAATTGTCTAATGCAGTAAAAGGAAAATAGAAAAAATAAATGTTATATAAAAAAGAACAATGTAAAAAGGCAAATGACTAGGAGAATTTTTTCAACTAACGCGGAAAACAAAACATAACAAGCTTTTTATCGGTAACAAGAGGGCAGGTATCATAGATAGCCTAGCATCTTATTAGTCTGGGGCGGGTGCACTGGCGCACAGATTTTTTCTTCGGGTGTGATGTTTCCGGAATAGGGGATAAAACTGTTCTCCCATGTTCATTAGGTCACTTTGAATGTTCAAATGGCATGAGATTCAAGCTTTACCAACGGTTCTTGAGGCATTTTTAATTTTAGTATCAAGAGAATTCAAAAATGATTCTTTTAATTATGTAGGCAATTAAGAATAGATTAAATAGTGAATATAACACAATTAATCGATGCGATGCGTTAAAAAGATTGGTAGATACCTATCAAGATAGGTCAAACAAAGTGGATAATGTAGCTCTTTTGCTGGGTTTTTCTGAACGCCCATCTAAAATAAAAATTTATGCTGAAATGCTAGAATTACAATAACTAATTCCGCTTTTCAGGAGTGCAATATCATATGGTTTGTCTTTGCAATCGAAAAATGAGCCCTTGTGCAAAATTTGCAGAGTTTTTCGGATACACAGATAAATAGCCTGCACATGTCACTGATCCACTTAGCAGCGTTTATTTCTCACTTTTTTGTGGTGTTAGGCAAACAGAAAAACATTTACTTTTCCGATAATGTTTGCTACATTTTTGCTTGTGGCGCCTCCAATATATTTCGTAAAAAAAAAGAAAAAAAGATACCTAACTGCAGACTTCCTTGACATTTCAGCGGAAGAATTTTCTAAATGTATATCCTTCCATGAAAGCAATCCAGCTGCTACAACTTCATCGGGATACTCATACCTACTCCGGAGCGGTGGAAATTCTAACGGGCCCAGATAAGCATGTTGAACGAGTGACCGCCGCAGAGCGAAGTTTCGACCAACTGCAGTTCAACTTTGTTCTTCTAACTGCTGCTGATACAAAACCGGATGAGAAGACGAACCGACAATATGGCTGCTGAGAGCAGTAATGTACTAACACTGTCAGCATCTACCGGCCGGCTCTCTAGCTCTTCGATGTGAAGTGTTCGAGGGAGATAATCCGGGATGTTCTCGGTGCACGGTCACGTTCTGCCCACAACTCATAAAACGTTTCCCCTCGTAGCAAAGACAACTCTTCCCCAATTGCTGCTCAATAAAGCGACACCGTCGTACGTTCCAGCCGCATCGGACGATCGTTCGTCTGATTTTCCCACGGATACTCAACCGAAGAGTTTTCCTTGATTCGAGTTCTATGAGTCACTGAACCTTCAAATTTCCAACGAGTTTGAAACGTCGATAATGTGCGTCAATAGAAATGTGAGGACGAAACTGATGATTACAACCCAAAAGAATTTAATTTGACTAAATTTCAGCTAGAAACACCCATAAGAAACTCCAATAAGGCCCAACCCACACGGTGTAACGGTTTGGGGACAAAGGTTGCAAACTAAACTAGATTACGACTGTTCCTTGACCCCGGCTTTGTATTTAAATGGAGATCCGCACACGACGCGACCGGTTTCAAAGGTTTGAAACCGGTCGCGTCGTGTGCGGATCTTTATTTGAATACAAAGCCGGGGTCAAGGAACAGTCGTAATCTAGTTTAGTTTGCAACCTTTGTCCCCAAACAGTTGCACCGTGTGCGTTGGGCCTAACTCTTACCCTGTATTTTTTATTTTGTAGGAAAAATGGTGCTTTTCTTAACTAGAAGTATGTTCATCATAATCATCAGTTTCATCTTCACATTTGAAATTTTCAAACGAAGAGCAGCACATTTCTAGGGTTCCAATATTTATATTTATAGGTATTTACTCTTTTAAGACACGTTTCTAGGGTTCTAATATTTATATTTGTTATTTACTCTTCAAGACACATCTCTAGGGTTCCAATATTTATATTTATCGGTATTTACTCTTATGAGAGCGCATAATGTGCCAACTAACGTCTAAACTGAATTCATAACATGAACGTCTTTGCTGTAGGTAAACTGTAAAAGCGCAATACTAAGATGCTGAAATCAATAAAAAATGCCCCTATTAATATTGTTACGCCGTATTTTTCTTCCGGGTCGTCTTCTTGAAAATTGTTTCTTTTCCGAGGCCGTTCCAAATCAATTCTTCTCATAAAAGAAAAAACTCACCAGCATCGTGGAGCATCGAATCATTTTAATTTACATCACATCAACGAAAGGGAAATGAAAGAAAGTTATTTGATTAATACTATCAGCTCTGCTCCTGGTCTTCGGGAGGAAATTTTAATGGAAAAAGGCCTTTCCATTTCGAGGCGGATTTGTTCAAACTGGGCCCGAATGAATAATCATGGAAAAGTGAAACGACTTATTTCGGCGGCGAGAAATGTTGAATATGGTAAAATCACATTAAAACGTCTTCGGCCACCTTTAATAAAGATTCATTGAATTTTTTTCTGTTAACATTTTTTTCTCGATTATTCATTAAAGTAGTAAGTTCCAAAGAGAAAGATTTCTTGAAAAGCATGTTTCGAATGAAATTGAATGGGTTGTAACTGATTGATTTTCTGACGTAAAATACGAAAATTGAATTTTTTAAATCAAAAATAATTTCGGAATTGTGAGGGTGAGAAAAGGGTCATCTCACTACCATCACAATCCAACATACGGAAAATTAAAATACCAAAAAAAAATTATTTCTTACTCACCTGACTTGCGCGAAAGGGTTTTTTCCGTAAGGTCGACACTACGAATTTTTTCAGCAAATTTTGTTATAACGCTGATTCTATCACCTTGAGATTCTCCATCTCGAAAGCAAAACGGTCAAACGGAAGAGATCCAGACATCCAGTGTCTGCCATTGCGTTTTTCCGTTTTGCCATCATTAGCATTCAGATGATGGGAGCGCATTGACAATTATCCATAAGTAGCAGTCTGGATAGGATAGGTGCTTCTTGAGAGACTCCCGAAAGTGTTACTGTCATAATAAACAACGGTTGTGGTATCAATATGAAGACAATAATAATGTAATAATAAATGGCAGTACCTTTATCGAAATAAATAATTCCAAAAATGTATCAAAATGCGTCTGGCGAATTCGTAATAACTAAAATGAAAATTTTGGTGACTCTATATCGAAATAATTGTTGAGTTCAAGAAGTTCTTCCATCAGGGCGTGTAATGAATTTAAAAATCCCAATTTAGAGTCGATTAACTTGGTAATTAAAGTTGATGAAGAACTTTGCCGAATCTTCGGGGCTCCGGATTAAAGTTTGGAAATCAAATTTAGCCCAAGCGAGTTAGGCACGGGAGTATTAAACTACTTTAGAAAATCCGTGCGGAATGTTGGAGCTTGTTTACCTCGCAGTGCAATTCCAATTCATCATTTGATAAGAAGAGAGACAAAAATATGCGAATAGCGACAACCCGTCGAATTAACGGCTGAATTCGTACGAGCTCCCATGCCGAAATTATCGGACTGCTAAAAGGCCTATTAAATCAATGTCAGATTTGCCCAATGCTCGAGGCAGTTTATGTGTTTTAAGAACGAACGGAATAGTTCTGACACGGACGAATTGTCGGCTGCTCTATTAATTCACGAGGGAGCAACGACAGTCCGCCAACCAGACATGGTCGTTTGGCCAGAATTCAGATGTTGGTAATATTTTCATCGAGAAGCTAGTCATGCATGGGAAAAATTATAACCTAGGCAGTAGTGGCAGTTGAAGCCACCTCCTACTATCAAAACTATTTGACAATTTCTACTTCGTGATCTACCAGTTTGACCAATTTGAGCGTTCTTGGTCTAAAATCTTCGTTTTACCTTGCAGAATACGTGGATATTTTTGTATTTTGGTAACTAAAGGTATTTTTACTTTAGCCGAGATTGCAAAGCGAGTTTTTTGACATTTTTGATATAAACAGACTCCAAATTAGTCGAAATTCTTCATTTCGAGACAAATGGGTTTGAAAATTCAAAAAGTCGTGAAAAATCGCAATCACTAGCATTTCAATTTGAAATATGTTTATTGAAAAGACACTTTTTTTAATGGAGACCCGGTACTCTACTTCAGAACCCTCCTAACAGTATGTGGACGCAAAAAACGCAGTTTTAGCCAAAAGGGGACTTAGCGGGTTTTCCTTCTACGCCCAGGAAATATAAAAAATAACCATACCACTCAATTTCAAATAAAAATTCAAGTTAAATGAGTCGCTAATTAAAGATTTTGTACAAATTCCGATTATTAACACCCTGTCAATAATTGGAAAAACCCTATTTTTTCGAACCCCAATTATTGACACCCTCAAAATGCTATTTTAACCACAAAATGAGCGGTTCAAACATGTACGTAGCAGGTAAGACTTCCTATCAACCTATTCAAACAATCAGAATCAAAAAATCATCAAATTAAAATGTCTATATATAGACATATATAGTTCATATATATATGAAAAATTTAGGCTCACCTCCTTAGCCGAATCGTTAACAAAACCAGCTGAACCACGACTGCCGAAAAAACCTTTATCTCAAGCCTTTATCTAATCAAAGAGTGACATGATCTTGGCGGGAAACGGTAGCAGGTTAGATGCTTTCTTAGTTACCATAGGGTTATAATTACTAGGAGGTACCAAACGCTTATTCTTTGTAATGAAAGTGGAACTGTCAATAATAGGAGACCTGTCAATAATAGGTACCTTTACCCTAAATTTTGTCAAAAATGTGCGTATCAGAATATGGAAGTATAGCACCAATGGTTTTAGCCTAAAATTAGATCAACATGATCTTACGGAATCCCTTCTACATGTATAAGGATACGAACCAATTCTACTTGGACTGCAGTCCAAGTATCGTAGAATTGGTTCGTAGGTTCATTCTTAAGAAAATGTGGAAGTAAATACTGCGAGCGATCACCGTAGTGTGAAAATAACGGACTACCTTGGGGGAAAAGAGCCTAAGCACGAGTACGCCTGTCCACTGAAGATATCCTCAGGACGTTGCATCACAAGGTGGGCCAGGGCTCTCCCCAAGTGGACAGTGGCATCGTCTCAAGGCCACAGCTACCGCTATGCTCGAGTGAGGCAATCGTCGAAGCTCTTGGTATTTCGAGGATTCGGCGCCCTGAATAGCCTCAGTTGCAATTAGCCGATATCATCGAAGTAAAAGCTATTTGAGGCCCTCAAATTGAGGGTAATATCAAATTATCAAATTTACGTCTGGAGATTTTTAGCGAAACGAAAATGCAGAAAATAATTATTTGCTGCGCTACTGATATTGCAAAATTTCCAACTCATAATTTGATAATAATCAGTCGCACCGGCCCGTACCCGGGATTTAAATTGGGGGGGAGGGGCGACCCCCAAAAATTAAATCACTTCATTGAACCCAAAATTTATTCGTTTGGTGGTACAGGAGAAAGTACCTACCAACCGTGTTGATAATAAAAAATATATCCCGTTCGAAGTACTCATGAGAAGGAATTTCAGAAAATTTTGGGGGGGAAGGCCCTCCTGGCCGAAGGGTTTCTCCCGTAGGTTCGGGGCTAGAGAGACAAACTCACAATGAAACAGAAAGTCAAACTCAAAGTCAAACTCACAATGAACAGAAAATCAAATTCACAATCGAAATCGAAGAGAAACTTACAATTAAACAGAAACTCAAACGTATAATCGAAATCGATTCGATATTGAAATCGAAGTCAAAGTCACAATGAAACAAAAACTCCAACTCAAATCCGAAATCGAAGTCAAACTCACTATGGAACAGAAACTCAAACTCATAATCGAAATCGAAGTCAAACTCACTATGAAACAAAAACTCAAACTCATAATCGAAATCGAAGTCAAACTCACTATGAAACAAAAACTCAAAGTCACAATCGAAATCGAAGTCAAACTCACTATGAAACAAAAACTCAAACTCATAATCGAAATCGAAGTCAAACTCACTATGCAATAAAAACTCAAAGTCACAATCGAAATCGAAGTCAAACTCACTATGAAACAAAAACTCAAAGTCATAATCGAAATCGAAGTCAAACTCACTATGAAACAAAAACTCAAAGTCATAATCGAAATCGAAGTCAAACTCACTATGAAACAAAAACTCAAACTCATAATCGAAATCGAAGTCAAACTCACTATGCAATAAAAACTCAAAGTCATAATCGAAATCGAAGTCAAACTCACTATGAAACAAAAACTCAAACTCATAATCGAAATCGAAGTCAAACTCACTATGCAATAAAAACTCAAAGTCACAATCGAAATCGAAGTCAAACTCACTATGAAACAAAAACTCAAAGTCATAATCGAAATCGAAGTCAAACTCACTATGAAACAAAAACTCAAACTCATAATCGAAATCGAAGTCAAACTCACTATGAAACAAAAACTCAAACTCATAATCGAAATCGAAGTCAAACTCACTATGAAACAAAAACTCAAACTCATAATCGAAATCGAAGTCAAACTCACTATGAAACAAAAACTCAAACTCATAATCGAAATCGAAGTCAAACTCACTATGAAACAAAAACTCAAACTCATAATCGAAATCGAAGTCAAACTCACTATGAAACAAAAACTCAAACTCATAATCGAAATCGAAGTCAAACTCACTATGAAACAAAAACTCAAACTCATAATCGAAATCGAAGTCAAACTCACTATGAAACAAAAACTCAAACTCATAATCGAAATCGAAGTCAAACTCACTATGAAACAAAAGCTCAAACTTATAATCAAAATCGAAGTCAAAGTCACAATCCAAAAAAACTCAACCTCATACGTGAAATCGAAGTTTGAATGTAGTAGAATTGAGTTGAATGTAGAGTTTCATTGTAAGTTTGACGTCGAGTTTGAGTATGAGTTTAAGTTTCGCTTCAAAGTGAGTTTGACCTCGATTTCGATTATGAGTTTTAGTTTTGCTTCATAGTGACTTTGACGTCGATTTCAATCATGAGTTTGAATTTTTTTCATAGTGAGTTTGACTCCGATTTCGATTATTAGTTTGAGCTTTTGTTTCATAGTGACTTTGACTTCGATTTCGATTATGACTTTGACTTTTGGTTTCATAGTGACTTTGACTTCGATTTCGATTATGAGTTTGAGTTTTTGTTTCATAGTGAGTTTGACTTCGATTTCGATTATGACTCTGAGTTTTTGTTTCATAGTGAGTTTGACTTCGATTTCGATTGTGACATTGACGTTTTGTTTCATAGTGAGTTTGACTTCAATTTCGATTATGACTTTGAGTTTTTGTTTCATAGTGAGTTTGACTTCGATTTCGATTATGACTTTGAGTTTTTGTTTCATAGTGAGTTTGACTTCGATTTCGATTATGAGTTTGAGTTTTTGTTTCATAGTGAGTTTGACTTCGATTTCGATTATGACTTTGAGTTTTTGTTTCATAGTGAGTTTGACTTCGATTTCGATTATGAGTTTGAGTTTTTGTTTCATAGTGAGTTTGACTTCGATTTCGATTATGACTTTGAGTTTTTGTTTCATAGTGACTTTGACGTCGATTTCGATTATGACTTTGACTTTTGGTTTCATAGTGAGTTTGACTTCGATTTCGATTGTGACTTTGAGTTTTTATTGCATAGTGAGTTTGACTTCGATTTCGATTATGAGTTTGAGTTTTTGTTTCATAGTGAGTTTGACTTCGATTTCGATTATGAGTTTGAGTTTTTGTTTCATAGTGAGTTTGACTTCGATTTCGATTATGACTTTGAGTTTTTGTTTCATAGTGAGTTTGACTTCGATTTCGATTATGAGTTTGAGTTTTTGTTTCATAGTGAGTTTGACTTCGATTTCGATTATGAGTTTGAGTTTTTGTTTCATAGTGAGTTTGACTTCGATTTCGATTATGAGTTTGAGTTTTTGTTTCATAGTGAGTTTGACTTCGATTTCGATTATGAGTTTGGGTTTTCGTTTCATAGTGAGTTTGACTTCGATTTCGATTATGACTTTGAGTGTTTGTTTCATAGTGAGTTTGACTTCGATTTCGATTGTGACTTTGAGTTTTTATTGCATAGTGATTTTGACTTCGATTTCGATTGTGACTTTGAGTTTTTGTTTCATTGTGAGTTTGACTTCGATTTCGATTATGAGTTTGTGTTTCTGTTCCACAGTGATTTTGACTTCGATTTCGGATTTGAGTTGGAGTTTTGGTTTCATTGTGACTTTGACTTCGATTTCAATTATGAGTTTGAGTTTCCTTTTCATAGTGAGTTTGACTTCGATTTCGATTATGAGTTTGAGTATGATTGTGAGTTTGTCTTCGGGTTGAATATGAGAATAATGTTCCCCCCTCAGTACGTGCCTGCAGTTACATATCTTATTCAGCCACTAGATTTTAAACATCGGGTTGAAATTTATCTTGAGAAAATATCATAAGTACCTACCAGCGCTGTTGGTTCATAATTTAATAGTAAAAAAAAAAAATGTAAATGATGGTTTAATTGTTTTAACCCATAGGGCATCACAAGGAGTGGGTTTAGTTCTCCAATATCATTTAATTCCGAAAACCCCGAATGCCAGGGATGACATGAATCATAAGGCTATGGACCAAATTTTTCATGGCACCTGTGGGAATCGAACCCACAACTCTCAGGTATGGCCGGCAGCTAGGCAGACGCGCTAGCCACTAGACCAACCCCTGAGCGCCGACTTCGATTTCGATTATGAGTTTGAGTTTCTGTTTGATTTTAAGTTTGATTATGGGTACATTTTGAGTTTGAGTATGGGTTCGAGTTTCCGTGTCATTGTGAGTTTGACCTTTATAGTGAGTTTGACGTCGATTTCGATTATGAGTTTGAGTTCCTGTATGATTGTGAGTTTGTCTTCGGGTTGAATATGTGAAAAATGTTTCCCCCCTCGGTACGTGCCTGCAGTTACATATCTTATTCAGCCACTAGATTTTAAACGTCGGGTTGAAATTTCTCTCGAGAAAATATCATAAGTACCTACCAGCGCTGTTGGTTTATAATTTAATAGTAAGCAAATATAAATTATCTGTTGATGAAGGGAAAAAGTTTCAGAGGGTGGATTTAGGTGCGGAGGTAGGTATTCATTTTCGCTAAAAACTGCATGCTACCCACGTATCTGAGATTGGCGTCGCTTTTCGACTCTTCGGTCCCACGGAGTGAGAAACATTCGAACCGTGTGGCCACTTCTTGTTCGACGCTCTATCCAGACTGATGTTTACTACAACGGCGCCACCCACGAGGTGCATTAGCTTCCTTTTCCCATTCATTCCTCGTACAGCAGCACTACTCCAACTCATAGAAGGTTCATATGTGTATAAACGTCATCCGTCTTGAAGGCAGGCCAGGTCGTGGTTCAATCACCGGTCTCGATGGTTCCTGTAAGGGTCTAATGAAGAGCAGAGGTCACGTGGTCACCCCCTTTCCGAGATGCTTAAGTCGCGTGTTTATATTTAGCTAAAAGGTACCAACCGCAGCCATAAACGTTTATGAGATGTGACTGCTGAGGCAGATGCTCGTCTAGGGACAGAACCCCCGGCGTAGGACAGCTGATATCCCGACCCCGAATCGTCGTTTCCGGGATCGACGGAGCCGCGGTTCTTATTCGATCCGAAGCGAATCCGGGAGTGGTTTTCTTATGTCGGATATGAATAATCGCCTGGTTAGGTTCCTTTGAAGGAGCATCTGACAAAATAAACGCTCAATCAACGATCAGTTGTGGCATCGCGACTCGGAGGGGAAAAACAATTTTATTTATTGACTCAGGATCATCCGAGGGTTGAGGCACGCTTTTAATAAATTGAACGGTTTCTCCCGCCGTAGCTCTGATAGGTAAGCCTAAAGTAAACAATTCCTAATCAAAATTCGATTCATTTGATTTCATCATTTAATGATGAATTTTGAAAAAAAATCGTCGAAATGTCTCCATTTTACCAAATACACTGTACCTACACCATTTTTCAAGACTTTTCCTAACTAACTGATTCCGAGACTGGCTTAATTTTTTCCATTTTTTACGAGTTAAAATACCAGGAATCGATGAGGTCAGGAGTTGGAGTGGCTAATAAGTGGCCAATCTTTTACACGGCGAACTACCGAACTTCCAGTTCCCGGCAGCCGGAAAAAGATGTTTTCAAAAGGCCTGCTTTGCATTTCCCATGTTTACCAAGTAGGCAACTCGGTCGGGTCAACGTTTCTAAATAGAAAATGATAAAATCAAGCGAGGAGCTTTTCCGAAAGGGTTGATAGAAATGGGGCAGTGATTCAAGACTACAGCACACAGTTCGCGTGATTTGATTATGACCAAATTCACAAGCCTAGATTTGCATGCGATCTTCATCGATGTTAAGAGAAAAACAAGGCTGAGGCAATTAGTTCATACCAATTATTATGTGTCAATGTTGATATTATTTCTTGATGAAAATGCGCTCCAAAAGTGGCACGATTTGATTCACAATGAAAAATTCTGAAGTATGAAGTAGGTAACTCATTATGCTCAAAACATGATGCCTAGTAGTAAAAGAGTCGGTTTTCACCAAACACCTGTAGTACCTATTTTCGACTTCTAAACGTGATTTTTTCTCCCTAATAGTACTTACCGATGAAAAGCTGAGTTTTTGGCCAAGTTTTTTCGAAGATTTTGTAGAAAGGAAAAATGAAAACTTCGATAAAACTCCGATGGAAACACTGATGTTTTACCAGTTTTATCTGCAGCCTCATTTTCCCCGAATTCCTCTGCAGAATAAAATTTGTAAGTGGCTCTTTTCTAGTAGGAAAATGTATCAGCTTTCCAACGGTGTCATTAGATTTTAATTTACTCAAAAATTGAAGGAGCTACAGTCATTATAGCAAGTGAAAGTTCAAAAACACAAAAATGCCAAGAAACAGGGTTTTCTAGAGGACTAGGAAAAAATTTCGGGGAGTAAGATATGTTGGAAATGACTAGTAAGACATTTTCCTTAATTTTTGACAAACGAAGAGGTAGGTAGACACTCGGTATTATGAAGGTATCAGTATGAGGCAAGAGTAAAGTGGTAAACCGGGTCAGAATCTTCATAATTCTGTATTTCATAATAACCATAATTACGACAAATAAAGCGAAGATTTCTCAGAATCAGTTACGCAGACCCGCGCGTTTTGTTTTGCAGAATGACACGATCTTATTAGGCAACGGACGAATTTCGGTCGGACTTCCGCGACCCACGGCACGTCGTGAGGGAAATTACCGCCAAATTATCACATTGAAAGATTATTATTCCGAGGGAAGAGACGGGTGCGAAAAGTTGCAAACGGATCAGTAACGTCCGTTGAAAGACTGCGTCGTTTCGCACGGTTAGATAGCCAGGCCGGTCCTGGGAGAAGGAAGGATTCTCCCAGGAGACCCTCGGTTCATTCAGGATCAGGATCCCTCACATAATCAGCAATTATCGCCGAGGAAGGAAGGTGAGCGATGAGAAATCGAGGAGAAAATCGAGGTATATAGCTCGATCGGACGGTGGAGGGGCGGCAGTTCTGATCAGCAATGCGGGTGCTCATCTGTGCGGTGGTGTTTTACGTTGTTTCTGCAAGCGATGACGTGAAGGATCGTCGGATCGTCATCGACAGTTTTGCAGACTTTCGAGACATGGTGAATTTCATACGGAAATACCCGAATGGGAACTTCGAACACCTTAATGACAACTCAGTAGGGCTAAATCTGGACTATCAGCATCCGAATAGAACCAAAATAACACTGGACAGTAACTATCAAACAGTGGTAGCCAGGTATCCTAAAATGTCGCTGGTATATACGGAAAATAAAGATTCATCTTTCACATCGACTGGAACGCGTCGTCAGGACACCGACGCAGCAAACAGCACGATCGAGAAGTCAGGAACAGAAATTTCTCAAGAAGAGATCCTCCAGATTATCCAGGAGATTCCAGTGCCGTATCCGGTGAAGATTGAAAAAAATGTGCACTACCCAGTCCCTGTACCGTACGACCAACCAGTACCGATCCACGTGTCACAGCCGTACCCGATTCGTATAGAAAAGAAAATACCAGTACCGGTAGCCGTTCGAGTGCCGCAACCGATACCGATCATCAAAAATATACCGGTACCCGTCGAAGTACCAGTGGACAATCCGGTGCCGTACCCTGTGTACAAATCAGTGCCATTTTACATACAGAAAAACGTACCGTACCCCGTTTACAAGGAGATCCCTATGTCGGTAGAAGTACCTGAGCCAGTTAAGAAAGAGATCATCGTGCCGGTTACAGTTGAGAAAAAAATACCTCTATTTGTGCCGAAACCGGTTCCGTACGAAATTAAGGTACCGATCCCAAGAACTATCAGAGTCGAATCGCCGTACAAATATAAAAGCACAAATATTACCATAAGCCAAGCGAATTTTGCTCAAGTTTTGAAAGATGACGAGTTCACATCGTCAAAATCGTTGGAGTTTCCAGTGGAATTTACGAATCAAAATGGATGGACGCCGGTTTTTTCGGAACAAAAAGATTCGTGACCAAGCCATACATTTCATTTTTCAAGTCGTGCGATAAAGTAATTTATTTTAGGTGTGTTTTTCTTGTTTTACAAAAATATTGCTAACCCCCGACTTGAATTATTTCTCCTAATGAGGCAATGAGGTTTTTTGGCAAAATTTATCTATCCGATATCCAAAGAAGCACCCGAGATTCTACCAATGAGATTTTAACATTGAAATTTGATGTAAATACTACCTTGGTGAAGTTTATCTGAAGAATCTTGAATATCGGATACATAAATTTAAAAGCCAATTAAAAGTGAAGGTAAATAACTTAATAAATAGCTCCAACTCTAGAAAAAATTGCGAAAAAACTGCCTGATGGAATCAATTATTTGCATTGTGGAATTCAGTGTTTTCAAGTACTTATTTTTGAGTTTGAGTCGAATGTGACTATGAGGAACCAATATTCATTAGATTGAGCTCAACTCCGTTTCCACAGTTGTAAGCCCACTTGAAAAATAAATTTCAGAGTCAACACATCCACTGTCCGCCCCTTTCCCGATATGTTAAATAATATTAGTAATAAAATGAATAAAAATGAAAAAATTAGAATTCTATCTAGAAAACCACCAAGATTTTCTCGGTAGCGATCAATTCCGGCCCAGTATTTGTTCATCATTCTTTGCAGTTGCAATTTTCCACCCCATCAGCTCCTTGTTATTCATTTTACAGAAAAATACAGTTTCGCAATGCCCATCGGAGGCTGGCCTCTACCGTTGAGGAGAGTTGGTCTCTATAGTCGGTTATATAGTCAGTGGGCACCGCCCGTCCGGACCTTAGTCCAGTACAAGTCAATGCGGGATGAAGTGCGCGGAGTTTGTTGTGCTCGGTCTGATTTTGGCAATAGCTGATGCCCTTCCTCCGGATTCTGCTTCGAGGTCATCCGAATCCTTCGAGGCAGGACCCGATAGGAAAAGGACCAACCGCGACTACGGAGGATATTCGGACGATTACCATGGCGGTTACGCCGCGTATGGAAAAGCCGAACACGATTCTTCTCATAGCCTAGAATACAGCGGAGAATATGGGAAATCGTTCGACGGCTATGCGTCGCATTATTCGGAGCCAAATTACTACAAAGAAGATACCAATCATTTGTACGGAGGACACGATTATATCCCATCGACGCATGCGACGTACGAGTTGCAGAAATCCCTCGAATATTCGTTTCCATCTCACGACTCCTACAATCACTATCGACCTTTGGCTCCGCATCCTCCACAGCTGAACGCCCATCAGCTCGCCGGCGGTTACCACAGCTACAATTATAACGATATTTTCGGCCCCCCGTACGCACCAACATTGCCAGTCAAGACGACGATCAAAACAACGAAACGTCCGGCTCAGCAAAATAACAACATTTTGTCAGCACTTCTGTCAATATCTCAGTCAAGTTCAGGCATTTCGAAGCCGGCTCCCACAACGCAGAAACCAGTCCAGCCACCGCCGAAAGCGCACGTTTACAGCATCGCAAGTTACCCTACGCACCATTATTCGGGATACCCGGCGTATCATACTGGACAATTAGGCTATCCAGAGCCGAGACTTACTTTATCACATGCATCGTCAAGTGCCTTGTACTAGTGCCTTAAAGACTCGAAGAATTAATGATGTTTAGTTACCTGATAGCTACGAAAATGACTGGAAGACCGGTAAACGTGCGCAATTATTATTGATGTGAAATAGAATTTTTTTACGTTCCTAACAAGTAAGTGGTATTCATTTTTTCAACACCTAAAAATTATGAGCAAAGGAATTATCCGTCTCTTATAAATTGTATTGATGGCGGAATTTAATAGTACCTATCTATGATACTAGACCGATTGAAAAAATCAGAGCTTTACTTTTTACGGGAAAACCCCTCTCATCAATCGTTAATTTGAGCCAAAAGTGAAAAGTAATGAAAATTCAGAGAAGTTTGTACTCAAAATCGCGTAGAGTAGATGGCTATTTTTACTAATTTAATAAACCAAAAACCCCTTAAAATGACGATAGGCTAGAATTGTTTTGGAACATTTTGTCATAAAAGTCCCTAGATATCGACTCATAAGACTTCAGCAATAAGAATTTACCACCCAATCCAGTAAAAAAAAAATGTATTTACCTACCACTCAATTTAGTTCAAAAAATGTTATCTATTAATTAATTTAAGATACCCTCGTTTCAACTCTTCACCCATCGTCATAACGAGTCTTGACGATTATCAAGTTTTACACTTGTTAAATTATTATTACACTTGTTCAAGATGTCGGCTGATGTCAATCAACGTCGGTTTCTGGAGATTAAAAATAAAGGAAACTCAAGGCCAAGCTGGACAAGATTGAGATAGGCGAGTCCTCTCACGTGAATTACCTAATGAAAACTGGTTTTGTTTTGCAATTGCCCACGAGGTGTTGAAACTTTCTCAAGGTCGAGTGCTTTGACCTACTAGGGCCAGGATGTTTTCATAATTAATAGAATAACCAATTACGAAATAATTGTTTTTCAAAACGCAAAACGCATCATGACAATAGGAGGATGATGGCGACAGCGATAACATTCGGCGTCATCGAATTCGGTTTATTGAATGTAGAACATGCACAGATTTGCATTCCAAACTTTAACTGATTGGATAGGATGAGGTAGTTTTGAATTTGCATTTCCATAAATTTCTAGATTTTGACTGATTCCTCATTTTTGGAACCAAAATTGCCTCCCGCGTCATTGTACCCACTATAGATGAATAAAATTAACGGTTCAAACAATTGGATTGAAAATATGAAATATCCGAAGTTAGCTCGCCATGCTTGCAAAAATGATTAGGGGTTCAACGGGGATTTTGAAACGTTCGAAGGAATTCGAATCGCTTGGCGAACTTTAGCACCGGTCAAAGGGGCGAGAACGTGAACAATTGGCTGGTTATTGTTTTTGGCCGTAACTCAAAAAAAGATAGGGGACATTAACGATGCGTAGAGCCCCGGCAAATCGATCGGTTTCATCACCATTTAGCTGACCGGTTCACTGTAACTGTTCGACAAAACCGTTCTCACTTCCCTTACCTACTCTGTTATAGGTAACTAACGGCATTCATAATCAGCAATATCAGACGTGGATGTAACAGCTAAAAAGGAAATTGGGAAATTCATTATTTTGGGAAATTTATTGTTATGGGAAAATATAGTGGATGTTAGGATATAAAACTTGGCAAATCATGTTAATTCGGCAAAAGTAAGAAACAGTCAATAAATGCATACCTAGTTATGGTAAAAGCATAGGTATTGGATTTTTCGCCTAAAAAACACGCGAAACGCCTCAAGTTACCATGAGTTAATTGGGTTTTAAATACTCGGTGAGATAAATGCCCGGGGTATATGAAGAAATTTTGTCACTCCCCAGACTCGTATCCTTAAAAGGTGGCCAAAACTAGATGTCAAGTTCAACAACCAAATTATCATTTTTGCGCAACATTGCGGTCGAAGCGGTTTCGAGAGCTATAAGGACGTTGACCGCACTGTCTTCAGGGGCGCGGTTAATAAAGAATTTCCACTCGTTTTTAAATCCTAGTTTACAAAATGCTCACCCATCAAATTTATGCTTAGGTACTACTTAGGTAAGTAGAATGCTCACACAAGAAAAATTGGAAATCAGATCGGAGGTTAGCGGAAAAAATTTACCCCCACACTCAACGTCACTTTCTAAACATTCTATATAGCTCAGTCAATTTTCAAAATTTCCCGTAATTTCATCGACTATAACGACTGTATTGGCAAGACCCATCACTTCACTTTGCTGATATTCCTATAGCTCACATTTAGTACTTCGAAACGAAGGAAATTTGAAATTTTTTACTGGGTTCAACAATGATCTGAAAAGACCCAAAAATCTATTTAAAAAAACTAAAATGTTGGAATTAGCTAGCTGATGGATTTGTAGGTTCTCGTAATTCCGGTACGTACCTACACATCTGAATTATTTATACTAACTAAATGAGTTTAAAAATTGGTACGTAAATGGAGTTTTTTTTTTTTGTTGAAAATTTTAATGTTCTCGATTGGATTGTCGTAATTTGATTAGTGTAGATATTACAGTTAGATGAAGTCAGCAGCAACTAGGTTATATGCTAATAGCAGTTTGAAGGTCAGAGACGGAAATTTCCTGGGAGTAATTTTACGGAGGAAAACTCACTCTCCTATAACAGGTACGGAATAAGCAGCTTTACCAATAGTGCGACGCCAACGACGGGAAAGGTTAGGCAATAGTGAACGGTCAAGTGAGCAAGGTACAAACTTCATATAATTATCAATGTTATACCGGTCATAACCCAGTTAACTGTACCGTGCACGGCTTGTGCTAGTGCAGCTTAATGGGGCAATTTCAGGTAATTGAGAAGTGAAATGAAGTTTTTCGTCCTTGCGACAGGTTTTGAAAAATCGCTACTCCCAAAATGGGAATAACTGAAGGTAAGTTTCGCTATAGTTTAACCGCGGTGCCTTGTTGGCGAGAGAACGATGGAACATTTTTTTTTAATGATTATGGTGCATGATTGTTCTGCTTGTTGAACAATGTCAATATGCATGAGTGAAGTTATGGTTGCCTCCTTCGGATGAATTCAATATAGGTAAGTATAAAATGCAATCATATTTACATCAATACGATCTAAATATTTCACGAGGATGACCCCTATAGCCTCGAACAAAATCCTACACCGAAATCCGATTCCGACCGCCTGACGTCGGCCATCCATTATCTCGAACTCGTTCGAAACCGACCAGAAAACATAGCACGCCGAAACATCGCATGAATGGAAACCTCGCCGAAAATCCCCTAATTAATAAATGCGGGAAGCTTTGAAAATGGACTAACTGGCCACAGAGGGGGATGTTGGATGATATGGTGAAGAAACCGATGGGATGGGGTCTAATTAGGTTGAAATGCTCCTCCCCAGGACAGCAGTTCTTGCCCAATCGCTAGACTAGATTTATCGTTTAGAAAACTCGCCAGATTCTCCCAACAAATCGACGTAGCTTCGGTAGCACCGCACAATAGGACTTGGACGTAGAACATTGTTCAGAAGCCAGCCCCTGAAGTTCGGTATTAATGAGCCCGCATGAAAAGGTGGACGGCACGTTTTTGGTTGGTAGGCCTGAAAATCGAGAGCTGCGAACCCTGAGGAAGTCCGATCGCTGCCACACTATCAACGGATACCTAGTATCCGTTTTCGCATTTTAACCCTAAATACAGAGGAGCCGCATTAGGCCTAGACGACGGTCTCACTGAGCGCTAAACGATACGTTAACGGCGATGTCCTGATAGTGTCAGCGTCAGACATGCTCGGGTGCCATCTAGTGGCCGAATTGACTCGATACCCACAAATATACATAAATCGTCTACACTCCGTCAGAGATGATGAAACCCAGAGAGATGATGAAGGCCAAATTCAAAATGAGCCAATGCTGGGTACGAAGGACACCAATCCTTTTCGAACTGACCTTCGAAGCGCATAAACTATGGGTATAAAAAACTATAGGTAGGGCCTACCTAGGTCAAATTTACTTTGAGTCAATTCGACAACTGGGTGGAACATTGGAACGTCTGGCGCTGATACTGTCTGGGCATCTGACACTGAAGTATCGCGCTGCACTTACGTAGTGTGAACGTGACATGGTACTGGGGTTAACATCTTTGAATATAATACAGTTAACCGTGTTAATGGATCGTGTGGTTGCAATCGGGCCTCCTCGTGGTTTTCACTTCTTCCAACTTTCAGGCCTAGGATCCAAAAATATGCTGCCCTTGTCAGGCGTGGGAGCGAACGTTTGATTCAATTGTTGAGTTGACATCAGATGTGCATCAAAGTTGGACACAGTCCGTCAACTAAACAAGCCCCTGCGATCTAAATGATTCGAGGGCTGAAATTATTATTATAATTTCAGTATAACGAGGTGTTGACGAGCAGGAATGATCTATGGGACTAGGACGATAATCTAAATATTATTATGCGGGCAGTGTAGACACCCTTAGTTGTAGCAACAATAGCCGAATTAGGACCGAAGAATGAGCTGTTAACACTAGAAGTGCGAGGGGAATGGGTAAGACTGGTAAAAAAACGGTCGATGACAAGGGCTAACGTTGCCTTTGATTAGAACAGATGACGCCTGCAATGACCGGGGGCCTTCAAAAAGCGGACTAATGTCTCAATTATGTTTCCAGCTTTTTACGCTGCTCGGCCCACCGCTTCGAAATGGCTTTGTCCTACTTCAACATGAAGAATTCAAATATGTACGCCACCAATGAAATTAGGCATAGGCCGTAGGGTTGGACATTAGAAAACACAATTCTTTCCAGATTTTTCATAACCTAATTTCTAAGTCATAAAACTCGGATAGTGAGTGGGCACTTTTATCCTCCCAAAGTCGTTGGAAAGGTTGGCAACCATGGCAGTCATGAAACTAGATAACGCCCTCTTTAAAACAACTCGAGGTCAATCCATACAACTCACGTCATGACACTTACCTATCTTTGGTATTTCATCTAAAATCGAAGGTGTTTATGAAAACATTAGAATTCAGCCAATATATTGGCTGATATATCAGTTTGTAATCTTCTGAAGTGTTTATTGACAGTGAGATGAGACTGAAGGGAGACACATTTTTGCTGTCGGCTCATCACGTGATAAAAACGGGATGCCTCTCTAATCCTGAGAGTCGGGAATTTCAATGCGTAGGTACCTACTCATGCACATTTTTCATTTCAAGATGCTTTCAGTGAGGAATGATGACGTTTGAATTACGAGTGTATACTACTTGAATACTTCGAGGTTTTTCCGAAGATGAGAGCTTTCCGTTATAATTATTACGTATGTTTATGAATGATCGGACGGGTCAGATCACCTGTCTCTTGGCCGATACTAGGAGATAAGTACCTACCTAAGTTTTTAATTTCGACAGCTGTGAGAAAATTTTCTGCCTCGTACAAAATAGGCATAAAAGTTACTAGGAATGGGGCTTAACTGGTAATCTATGGTAAGAGCCATTCCTTTGAAAAGCCGGAAATGCACTCATTGACTGAACGATTTGTTCTAGCGGTCCTTTTCTTGGGCGTGCTCGGCGTTATGATGACCCATTGCATACAATTACTCGCTCCCTTTTTACTCAAATTCCTCCTCATTTGAAGGCTTTGAAGATTATGTTAAGTGGCTTTATGTTTAGTGGCTGCATATCCATTTACCGTAAGGACTTGATTGTCATGCCAGAACAGACTTAAATAATGTTCTGAGAATTCCCCTCATCGTTTCACATTACTAGGTGTGAACACTCCTCAAAGGAATGTTGGGCAACAGCTAGCACAGGTCGTAACCATACAGTTGCATGCATACTTCAAAGAATAAATGGGCTGTTCAGTGATAATGGTAGTAGGTACTCTAATGCTTTGACGTACTTTTGCCTCATCAGCTGGGTTCAAACGAATCCAGTGTATAGCCCAGTAAACTGAAGATAATATACCTACAACTTCAGAGAAAAAAGTCAATCCAGAGCAGCAAAGGATCAATTTCACCTACATTTACCGGCTCGTTAAAGTTACTGATGCTATAGTTACCTACTGTCTGTCTCAATAAAACTACCATCTAGCCGGCAAATTTATCCTGCCGGTATATTTTTGGTGTGAGTAGCTTTTACGCAAGTCCAACTGAGTCTGAGTTTACAGTAGGTTCCAAATCTGCATGCCGAATCATTGTTCACAAGAGCTCTTTGAGTCGATTTTTTCATTTCCTCAAATAGCATGTTGCAGATCTTCAGCGCCGGTTTGTGTCTATAGTGGCTACGGTCGGGACATTTTAGACAGGAACCCGCCAAGCCTGATGCTGTAGCCTTCCTGAGCGGTCTGTGCCATGTGTGATTCTTGACGTTTATATAGTGAAAGGTATGAACGGAGAAAGTGACAGTTACAGAAGACTAAGTACACGTGCGAATCATTTTATCCTGGATCGGATAGTTGTCGAGCATTTCCACCCTTTTCTGCTTGAAGTTCAGAAATTGTGAGCGTGACAGTAGGTACGTTCCCAGTTCGCCTACCATACCAAGAAGACCGTTGGTAAGTGTATGCAGGGAAAACCCATCTACTAATCTACCTAATACATTATTGTTACAGTCAATAGCCACACGCGAAGAATTTTTTTCAACAATCCAAGAGTTTTACTATTAACATTTATTAGGTATATATATTATTATAATAGTTATTCTATTAAAACGGTGCCTATTCTTGAGAGAGAAAATTTTGACGATGGGGACCCTTTGATAAGATTACCTAGCTACAGTATCGTCGGGAATGTCCATAATAGCATGCATGGAAAAGGGCAGAGAGAATCTGTTCCGTGCCTACGTAAGCGTAAGTAGCTTAGCAAGGGGCCAGGTGACGTTATAGCGGTTGGGTCGGTAAGGAAAATAGGGGACTTTGGAGACCCCGGGTTGGGACGCCGGAAGGGGTACTTAACTCGCGTGCGGACTTAGGTCCTGGTTGGAAGGACTTAGGCGTCAAACCTTTGCCCGTCTCTTCGCCTCCCTGAGGGAGCAATGCGGGTATCGCGGTGGCATGTAAGCGAACTCGTTCTGACCAGGGAGTCCCTAAGGTCGGAGGAAACTGGAGTATTTCGGTTGCGAGGTATTCAATAGCGGTTCATTTGGTCGCATCCTGGAAGCCCGAGGTATTACGAGTCCCTCCGGAATGATGAATGCGTATTACAGTTTATTGCAGAAGGTATGGGTAGTGTTCCAAATTAGATTTGACAAGGTCTTCCAGCGGAGACATACCGTAAGCCCAAGTATTTACTTCGACTCAGTTGTCTTCTTAGAGTCACCAAATGGGGGTTTTGGAAACCTTTAAAAATTTGAGATTCAGAAGCCATCGATGATTTTTTTTCAAAATCATACTTCTGGAAAATGTTTGCAATTTTTCAAAACACAATCAACACCTCTTCCAACCAACATCACCGTTTTGAAATTTCAAATAAGGTTAAATTTTAACCTGCGATTGGAAAAACTCAATTAGAGATTCGGTCTCTATCCAAAAGATTCCAACAGTAGTGTTCGGTGCTGAATGAGATGACAGCAGGGTGCCCACCTCGTTGTTACCGAAAATGTCCCTTTTCCCTGTATCCTGTCGAACGCTACTTCCACGTTGAAAGGATCCCAATTATTTCGCTATAATATCATCGATCATCTGAAGTACATATCCACTCTAGTACAATCGTTCCTCGTTCGGGGGGCGATTCACAAAACTGCTAACCCACTTTTGTACGTTCGGGGGCTCTTTGTTGGTTTCAGGGCAATCTTCATGTAACCTATTGTGAAGGGCTTTGCTGTGGAATTGGACTGGCCGGCCTGGCCTAATAGGATTCTTTTATCGTGAAATTTTCTTTGATGCGGACATTGTGTAGGCGAAGCACATGAAGTCGGTTTGCGCACGAAAAAATGATATGAGTTTTCGCATCGTTATAAAATGCTCGTGGCGGAGATTTATACAAAAAATGGGACAAACTAGGTGAGCGGATTTTCGGACGTTTCGAATGCTTGAGTTCAAAAAAAATTATGACAAGGAAAAAAGTTGCATGGTACACATTGTCAAAAACATACCTACCTACGTAAGAGAACGGCTGAAACGCATATGCCTGATTTGGACAATCACGGAACATGAGGGCTCCACATCTGCTACTGATGTTTGTTTGGCTATAGCGTCAAGAAAAGGCCTAACAAGGCACGAGGCCTTCTCTTTTTACCCCAGTGAACTGCTGATCCGAGGAGCTATCTGTTTGATTTTCAATCCTCTCCTGACGTTGTTCAAACAGTACGTGCGCTTTTTCCCACAGCCAATTATCCCCGTGTGGCAAGTAAGAGCGATGAGTTAGTGGGGTTAGAAAACGTGTATGAGCGACATTATTTCAGATTAAATAGCGAAATTAGGTACCTAGGTAAGTACCCGAAGAAGTTTAAGGTGATACCTGTATCGAGTCTGTCTTCTTTTATTTCTCCTCTTAAAACCAAAGTTGTAAATAAAACCTAATTTTGGTGATATGAATCTTAGGTTGGGGAGGAATGCTCAATATCTGGAAAAAAGTGAGATAAAAAGCACCTACTGAGCATTGAGTTGAGGCTTGAGGGTCAACATGTTCAACCGAATATTCGAGTTCCAAAGTAGTTTATAATAATAAGCTTGGTATTTCATTTTAAAAATCTTCTAGAACAGAGGAAGTATGCCTAGATATAGGTAATGCATGTATTACGAACATACAACGAATGCCTTATGACGTTTATTTCCAGCCAATCGTGTAGTCCCAAATATTGACTTTATCTTCAAAAGGAATATAAAAAGCTTCATCCGAAATGATATCACCGTCGGCCGTCATTCTCAGCATTTCATGCGTACGGAACTGTGGCCACTCGAAGGCTGATCCGGGAGGGGTGGGATCCCTGAAATCAAAATTGGGGGGAGGTTAAGAAAAATCGAGCATTGATCAATGTTTGGCGTTAAAAGTTGAATTGTACCCGGATTGAAAGATTCTTTTAGAGAATCATTTTTACCCAGAATAGTTTCTGTTTTGTTGAATATCATGCATAAAAATTCGACTATCCCATATCGCGATTGTATACATACTACGTTCCAGATGTTGAAAATTGTATTGGAACATACCCGTATTTGGCGAAATTGACCAAATATTTGATCAAACGCTTGGACACTGCCAGGTCCTCTGGAGTCATTTTGTGTCCCCCTCGGCTGAAGTAGTATTGCGCTTCTTCAGCATGGCCCGCAACTAAAATAAAAATAATAACTAATCGGGTTGACAAGTCAAAATGTAAATCATGCGAATTGCATTTGGGCAAATGGATTAAACTGGAAATTGATTTTCGTATTTATGGTGTTTCATTGAATGATCACGCACCAGGGAAAGGACTCCTGGAAAGATTTCCTTTGTATTCAAAATGTAGCATCCATTTTGGTCCCTGATGTTTCAATAAGTTGGCCAACGCCCCGAAGACAAACGACGAGTCCATGAACATCTGAAATCAATTCCGAAATCGAAGTGAATCCATCGATCGCGATTTTTCAAAAACGCAAGGGAAATATGTTTTTTATCTAGATTACGTTCTGAAAAATTGAAATACCTTTGAATATTTGATCGAGAAGTCCTCGCTATTGTTGAAATAAACGTCGTACAGAATCTGCACATATTCTGATAAGTGAGTGGTGTCATTGTTGTGAGAAGATACCAAATCAGCCAACTCGTTAACTATGTTCTGTTCATACATTGCCAAAACGTCTTTGGGAACTCTTTGAAGGGCTGGAAAGAGGGTTCATCAGATTTGTTAATCAGTATGGTTTGCCATCGGGATTTCTACTTATCCAGAGACGCCCCCACTAAATTTGAACTTCGGGACGAATATTCGAGAATATTTGAAGCTTTAATTCTATATTACGCTTCATACAGAAAATCTCTAGGTAATGGTATATTGCAGCTTCCATTGAAATGCGAGGTAAATAGCTGGTAAATCGAGCCAATGTATTCAACACATTGCTCGAATTTGATCTACATTAAATTTTAATGTTGATCCCGAGCGACTCAACAATGGAGGGGTTTTAAGTCAATTAGAATTTCAATATTGTTTCCACTCACTAAACCAGAATAAGACGAATTCGCCATTCGTACAACTCGTGATCCACGGTTTGTTGGACGGCTTAACTGATAAGTCTTCAGTCGCAAATGCACCTTCAGCATCCTCGGGTTCAATAACCGGTGTGAACTGAGGCGTCACCAAATCCTGGAGAAATGTGGATTTAATTACAGTTAACCAAATATTTGAGTATTGTTTTGCCCTGCTCAAATCGCAATACTTGCATACCGGAGAAGAAATAGCAGCGAACGCCTTGGCCAAATCGCCAGCTGAGCGATCCTCCTGCAAACATCTCAAAGTCTCCTCGCTTGTTTCCCCCAAACAGTTCAGACTTGCAGCAACTTGCAGGGATATATTCTTGGCAACCGTGGAATCTTTGATCGACCAGACGTGATTGATCGTGCCGGAGTCGGAGACAGCACGGGAAACTATGTCTGCAAGAATGGAATAGTCCAATCATCATCATTTTCTGTGCTCGAGCGAATAATTGTGAAAATCCAGCATAATATCAACGTACGCTCCGTTAACGGCGATTTCAGTAAATAATGCGAAGATGCTGCCCCTGCAGATTCGCCGTAAACGGTGATGCTTTCAGGATTACCGCCGAATGAGGCGATATTTTCTTTGACCCATGCAAGCGCCATTGCTTGATCCTTAAGACCGAAATTCCCAGGGAGTACCTTATCGCCGAAACTGAGGAATCCTGTAAATAAATGGGTTAATGAGAGGTCAATTCATCCCAAACCTTGAATTTTGATAATGCTACATCACAGTACACGATTCAGTAATTCTTTATTCTTGACCTCATTCCTAATCTCCAGCACTATTAAATGAATACGTTTCACTCACCAAACCCGTTTAATCTGTACGTTATTGCGACGAGGATTACATCTTCGTCCATGATAAAGTCAGCTACTTCTTTCGCCCCCGGATTACCTGCCATGAAGGCACCTCCATGTACCCACACCAAAACTGGCAACAGCTCCTCATTTGTCTGCAGGCGAACAAGAAACAAAACAAAAATAATGTTTGAGAATAATATTCCCCGTTTTTTGATTTGCCAATTCGCGGCTTCTATTGATCATGGTTTGTTAATACAATGATGGTTTAAGCATCAATGAACAACTTTACCTGTTTCGGCCGGAAAACTTTCAGCATCAGGCAGTCCTCATTGCCATCTCCAGAAGGCAACACACATTGGATGTCTTCCCTCGTTGCATTCATCACACCCTCGTGTTTGCCGATTGGTAATGGCGCCTGAAAACAAGTTTCAAATTTGGAACTTGATAATGTATTCAGCTATTCCAATTCATTGTTTTTTTGTTTATTGTGTTATTTACGGCTTCGTGCCTACTTCTTGTAGTAATTATCATTTTCATACTTTGAATCGCAATTTTCCGACTGGTGGCTGAGCGAATGGTATTCCCGTCCATGCTTGGTAGACTCTTCCAGACCGGGAAAGTCGTTCCCAGCCCTCGTATTTTCCCAGCGGTGTTTCGACTATAGGGCCAGCGGAAATTGCTGGAAAAATAATCGCGCAGCAGACACCGAAAATTGCTATGAACAACATCCTGTGACCTAACGCCTAATGGCACGGAATAAATTGATGAGACGCTAGGTACTTGTCAACGCGGACAGGTCACGAACAATGTAATTATACGAGACAGAACGCTTAATTTTCATTGACCTGTCAACAAATATTTTTATACTCTGGTAGGGATTAGATAAGATAAAACGGGGAATACCACTCCGTATATTTCCGTCGATGCGTTGCGACCCGTATAAATGCATAGGTTTACTGTAGACTGTGTAGATCAACCCTTAACATTTTTAACAAGTCGGTGTTATTAGGGTCTTCCAGATGACAACTTCACTCCTTTGCCGGCGTTTCGGTGGAAGCTATGGCACCTTCATCAGGGCTTCAGAGAGTATTCGAAAGACCAAAAATGATAATTTTGAAGTCGAAAGCCAGGAAGAATTTTCCAAAAGAACCTGAAACCAATTAATCAAAATTGATTATTTTCGGTCTTTCAAATACTCTCTGAAGCCTTGATGAAGGTGGCATCCACCAAAACATCCACCAAAACGTCGGCAAAGAAGTGAAGTTGTCATCTGTATGACCCTAATCCCGATAACGCTGACTTGTTAACACAGGTATAGGACACACGACACACCTTTACTATTAAACCTTATTTTAAACCTTATTCATTTTCAATCAGCTAGCATACATTTTCAGTCGATCTCATCATTTTTTTGACGAGCGCAGTTTAAAAAAAGTTCGAAACATTTAAAAGCTCAAACAGTTTAAAACAAACATTTAAAGTTGTTCTAAACGTTTGACCACTCTGTCCCTTCTTACGGCAATATCGGATGGAGAAGTGCCTACGATAACACGATGGCCAAATTGTTGACAAGGTACTCAAAAAAAGAATTCTGAAAGTTATGTATGTTATATCAAAATTATATCCGTCAGACCATCTCTTCAAAACAGCAAGGTTCCACAGATAAGAAATCTCGATATAATTAGAAGATGTCTCCAATATATTTGTTTGGAAAAATAAGGATTCCCGGAACTGTTTCTAGTACCTCAAAAACCCCGAGATTAGCTACCAGACACGTGAATCATCACCGAAAAAGATTGCAAACGTCATTTAGATAGGTAAATGCTTCAAAATTTGAAGTTCAAATGGCGCAATAAAAGGATTGTAAAATAATGGTTTTCGGGTTTGGACGAAAATTGATTAAAAACGATTTGCGATACCTAACTAATAACTGAAGGACCTATAGGTTGGTACTATTGTTCACTCTAGTCTCACCTATCTACTTTTCATAAGCATTTTATGGAACTTTTCCAGCAAAAATTTAAAAAAAAATTAAAAAAGATGCTCCACGATATAGCAACAAGTCCTTTGTAAATTTTCCTCTGCAAAATTATACCCACGCTAAGGCTGAAAATGCCTTGGACCACTTTATTTGTTTCTTTGCTTTGTTCTTTTATTTTGATTTTTTGCGGCATTGTGCTGTATTACCTTTGATTTGCCTTTTTGTGCTATATTTGATTTTTTCCCCTACTTCATCATATTGAACCTTGTAAAATAAAGATGATAGGTAAGTCTGACTTTGTTTTCTTTCAAAATCCTTAGTTTTATTTGGTAAAGTTAATTCCTAGCTTGAGCTTTGAGTTACGAATCCTTACCTAGGTGCTGTTTTTCGTCTTTGTTAATTAACATCTAATGAGCACGATCGGGAGAAAAATAACAGTCCAATTGCTGTGAACGCTTTTTTAATTTACATAATAATTCTACACCCTCAAAAAGTGAGAATCGATCCAAAATAATCAGATTCCGCTCATTACCTTATATAAAAATTCTATTGGACGGATTACAAAGTTTTCAAATTGGTGGCACTACAATTCGTATGAGACAAAAATTACATTTAATGTAATTCATTCATTTCCACCCAATGGCATATCCCCAGATGCTGACTACGTCGGCAAATGGAATGAAAAATGCTTCATCTGATACGAAATCGCGATCGGTCGTCATCCTCAGCATCTCATGTGTCCTGAATTGTGGCCACTCTACAGCTGATCCGGGAGGCGTCGGATTCCTGCAATGAACCAGTGGATAACACACAATACTTCCACGTTTTGATACGAAAATTTCCGACACAATTTGATTATATTATGATCACTTTGGAGGCTGTTTGGATAAAATATGTCCTTTCAATCATTCTTTCTCGAAAAAAATGAAACTGAGCGATAAAGAATTGAAAGTAGGCACCTACCCGTATTTTGCGAAATTGACCAAATATTTGATCAAGCGCTTAGATACTGCAAGATCTTGCGGGTTCTGTTTAGGCGGGACCCCAGGGAATACGTTTCGAAAGTTGAAATAGTAGAACATTTCCTCAGCATGGCCAGCAACTGGAATTTGTATGAAACGTTGAGCAAAATTTGAATGAGAGTAAAAATTTAGCTTGATATTATATTCATGGTGGTAAATGGAAGTTTCGCACACCAGGGAAAGGACTCGAGGATGATTCTCCTTTGTGTTCAAAATGTAGCATCCATTTAGGTCCTTGGTGATTTATTAGATTTGCCACTGCGGCAAAAACAAACGACGAGTCCATGAACATCTGAAATTGGATTTAAAATTGAACTCAGTCCTATCGATCAGAATACCAATCTGTTTTCTGAGAACTCATGTATCGTTTCGAAATTAATCGTACTAATAACATAAAATACCTTCGCATATTTGACTGAGAAGTCCTCATCACGGAACGGATTGAAATAGAAATCGTTCAGTATTTGCACACGATCCGATAAGTTAGCAGTGTCGTTGTTGTGAGAAGATACCAGAGTGGCCAACTGGTTAGGCATGTCCTTTTCAAACCTTGCAAGTACTTCTTTGGAAACGCCTTGCAGGACTGGAATAATTAATCAGAATAATGTTATATTCACCATCATGCAGTTCCGGCACTCAGGACCGCGCATGCCCACACCGGAGGTAAATAGAATCAATTAATGCCAACTCTTACCATTCCAAAACAAAACAAATTCGCCGTTCGTACAACTTGTGATCCACGGTTTGTTGGACGGCTTGATTGACAAGTCTTCAGTCGCAAATGCACCTTCAGCATCCTCGGGTTCAATAACCGGCGTGAACTGAGGAGTCAGCAAATCCTGGAGAAATGCGGAAATAATTTTAGTTTACCGAATATTTGAGTATTGTTTTGCCCTGCTCCAATCGCAATACTTGCATACCGGAGAAGAAATTGCGCCGAACGCCTTGGCCAAATCGCTAGCGGAGCGATCCTCCTGCAAACATCTCAAAGTCTCCTCGCTGGTTTCCCTCAAACAGTTCAGACTAGCAGCAACTTGCAGGGATATATTCTTGGCAACAGTGGAATCTTTGATCGACCAGACGTGATTGATCGTGCCGGAGTCGGAGACAGCCCGGGACACTATGTCTGTAAAAGTGGAATAGTCCGATTATCATAATTTTCTGTGCTCGTGCGGATGAACGTGAAAATAATAATGTTAACAGTGACAACTTGGAAAGTTAAGTCGGCAGAAAAGCGAACACTGAGCCTCCAATTCAAACCCTCGGAAATATGAGTCGACAGACGGTCGCTTGGTGGCAATGGAGCAAGGGGTATTGGGACACCTTGTATTAGGCGATTACAATTTTTGCATAATTATCATTTATAACCGAAATTCTTCCTTTCGGCACACAACGTACTCTCAGTTAACGGAGATTTCAGTAAATAGTGCGTGGATGCTGCCCCGGCAGATTCGCCGAAGACGGTGATGCTTTCAGGATCACCGCCGAATGAGGCGATATTCTCTTTGACCCATACCAGCGCCATTGCTTGATCTTTAAGTCCGAAATTCCCAGGGACAACCTTATCTCCGAAAGTGAGGAACCCTGCAAACAAATGCGATAAGTAGGGATTTTATCCAAAATTAGATTTCCACAATTCTCAAACCAGGATATTTATCAGTATAGACCTTTTCCGATCGGCCACTGTGATGAACAATGAAATTCCACTCACCAAACCCGTTTAATCTGTACGATATTGCGACAAGGATTACATCTTCGTCCATGATGTAGTCAGCTACGTCTCGAGGCCCAGGTTGGCCTGTCGTGAAGCCACCTCCATGTACCCAAGCCAAAACTGGGAGTTTCTCTGTGTTTTCCTAAAGCGAGCATTTGGTACATTTTTTATATTGTTGTCTTCTGATCGGGTTCGGGGTTAAACGGAAACTAGACGCCTCTCTTGTTGAGCAATAAATTAATTAATTATCGAAAGCTCAAAAAAAGAGGCTCGAACCATAAAACTCGAGAGACGGGGTTTTTAAAATTATCCAAAAGAACATCTTCACAGCCTAAATTTATTTGTGTGATTTGAGGCCTTCACTAGATGAAGACCTTCCGGGAATGCCTGAAGACTCCGGTCTTAGAACCAAATACTAATTAAAATTCTGTATCATTCTAAAGACAACTAAGTTACTGGTTCCTACGATGGATTTATTTCATCCAGTTTAATGCACAGGTTGACCAGCTTTGTGTATATCTTTGCTTATTTTTAAGATGCAACGCGTAATTTCGAAAATCACCCACTAGTTTCGGACGGAAAACTTTTAGCTGCAGGCAGTCCTCATCACCCTCTCCGGAAAACAACACACATTGCTTCACTTCCTTTGTTGCATCCATCACTCCGTCATGTTTGCCAATTGGTAATGGTGCCTGAAAAAAATTTAGACTGAGATCATTTCAACGAATAATTTTAGCACGAATTTGGCGTCAGTAGCTACTCGCCAAGGACCGTCCAGGACTGGTCTCATCGCACAGACCCTTATTCTCTTAGGTGGGTTCATCAATTCAGTTAATTCGTCAAAAAAACATTATTCTCCGGATAAGTAGATTCTTGGAAATGTCGACTCTGAATTTCCTTGTCAACGTATCCATGGAAAACTTCTTACGGAAAATAATGGATATTAGATGAATAAACTGAATTGATGAACCCACCCTTGGACTATCTAGGGTGTTCTGGGACATCGAGTGATGCCAATAATTGGCTGATGATTCATAATATAAGTTAAAATTGGTTAAGCTTTAATCACGTGATTATTAATAATGAATAAATCATATCCATACTTTGAATCTTAGTTTCCCGACGGGCGGCTGGGCGAACGGTATTCCGGTCCATGCCTGGTAGACTCTTCCAGATCTGGAAGGCCGTTCCCATCCCTCGTATTTGCCCAGCGGCGTTTCGACTATAGGACCCGCAGAAATTGCTGGCAAAATAATTGCACAGCAGATACCGAAAATTGCAAGCATCTTGTGGTAACTAATAACACGGAAAAGTAAAACGATATCTATCACAGCAGACAGGTCATACCTATGGATTCCAAGGAGATTCTCTACGTCTATTTATTGTCGGCTTCTATTTGAGTATTTATAGTTCGACAGAATTTTTCGGCTTTTGATTAGATAAAACGGGAAAACACCACTCAAGTAAATGGAACACCTCATCGTCACGTGTTCTGAATTGAGCACCTTTCATCTTACCGCCTAATTAATGTGAATTACGCGGTGTGCCTGTTTGCTGAATGCTCTGCAAACTGCTACACTGCAGCGTCTGTCTATCGTCTGGCCGGAAAATTTCCTATGCTACATCCACGTGAAATTGCTCTCAGGAAGGCCGAGTGTGGCCATAACATTCACGCAAACTTTCCTCGATTCAATTTTGACATATTTTTAAGACTAAAAAATAGGTACAGTCTTTTAATGTAAAAAATGGAAGGTGTACAATTCTATTAACGAATTTTTCCCAAATAGAATTCAATTTATAGAAATAGAAAATTCAATGGGATAAATCAATTCAATACATTTATCTTTGATAAATTCAACAGTCATTCATTCAATTTCTTCCAGAGCTAGGAAGAAAAATAAATCCTTACGTGGTAAATTTACGTAAATTAACGAGGAAACTTATCCTTAAATAATCCTTATTGATGGGAGGTTACCAGATCCTCGGAGTTTTGATGACGAACTTCTGGAGCTACGTTCCGGTGGTCGAAGTTTTTGCTTTTTGTGTATTGTGTGACCATCGGAGAGAGGCTTTTTTTGACATCCGTGTCATTGGCACCGATGTTATTAGATAATAAATGAATGCTCGCTCTGTGCCGTAAATGTTGTCGTTACCGGTGAAAAAAGAAGGACATGCCAATCACCCGTGACAGTCAGTGTTCATTGTTCACACCTGTAGTTTCGTCAACGTACTCATTTCTCAAAAAGTCGAAATTAAAATTTTTAGAATAGATAACACCCTCCAATTCAGCTATCTGTGATAAGATAGATTTAATAAATTGAATAAATAAGCAATTAAAATAAATAGGTAAATACCTTGTTACCTTCCTACTTATCACTATGCCGTATTCTTGTCCCACTACTGTAGGTAATGGATTCAAAAAAGCAGTGAATAAAAAATATGATTCCTCCAGTTGCCAGTCAAATAAATTCATGTAAAATATGAGATGATGGCCTACAGATTTAAAAACAACGACATCTGTCCAAAATATGACTGGCCATGTGTTGTGCCTAGCAGATTTTTTTGTCACAATTTCCCACTGGCCTAGCTTCCAAATAACTGGGATAGGTAATCTTGGACTTGACAATATTCGAACAATGAGCTAATTGACGACCACAGCCATAAACTTCGAGCTCTGGAAGGAAACCGCAAACGGCGAATATTTTATTGGTGCGTAAACCCGAATAATTTTCATACAAATCAGAATAACTATCATTTAAAACATATCTACGTAATAAAAGGTAAGTACCCACCGGTTGGTAGTTTTCACCAATGAATTCTTCCAAAAGGGAGACCCCCTCAAGGTTTTTGGGGTGGAGCAGATTTTTGCATTTTTCTGCCCTTAGGGCGGTGCTGGAGGATTGCAGTTTACTTTCATTATTTAGGTGCCTGAAAACGTCGGTCGAAATCAATCTAAAAGAAATACCTTTTTCCAGAATTTCAAATATTTTTTAGATGGCCAATAAAGTACTTTTTTGGACAATTGAAAATTAGAGGTTTGAAAGAATGGGTTGGTAGGAAAAGTCATTTAATTTGGACGTTCAAGAAGTAAAATGTGTTTAGTAACTCCAAGGAATCCAACGAGCTCCTAAAAATCCAAAATCAACGACGAAAACCCTCCAAAATCAGCCAAAAACTGAAACGTAAGAGAATTGCGATCGGAATTTAAGGCTCCAGGACACTATTGAGTTAGGGTGTGAAATCTGCGTGAGGTATTTGAAAAATATTTCAAGCCTATTCGTCAAATTAGACACGTTTTTGAGACATAATTTCAATTTGGGTACCGAGTGCTTTATGAAAATAATTCACTGGCATAGTTCCTGAAAGTTTTCCCATCTGCTGTATGATTTTGAGGCTTTTCAACGTCTACCATCGATGTCTACCGGCTGTTATGGCTCCAATAGTAAAGAGTTGGCTATTCAAATATGAAAATATGGCTATTCAAATAATGAAATATTAGAATAAATTGCAAACTTTGAAAAATAAAAGCCGTATACAAAACAATATTCATTTTCCAGCTCCAGAAAAATAAATTTTTCGTTAAAAAAAGGATTTTGATTGAAATATTTGCAACAGGTTGCAGTCGCGAGGAACTCAGTCCTACAATCGCGGGTCGACATGCTCACGATCAAACTAAGAGACATCAACCCTTTCATTACATGCGGGCTGTGCGGCGGATATTTCATCAACGCGACGACCATCACCGAGTGCGTGCACACATTTTGCCGAAGTTGCCTGCTCCTGCACCTCAAGGCCAGCTTCAGTTGTCCGGCCTGCGGTGAACTAATCCACGCCTCGCAGCCATTGAAGGCCATACGACACGACCAAACTATGCAAGAAATCGTCAATAAATTCGTGCCCAATTTGGTCAGGAACGAGCGGAGGCGAGAGATTGAATTTTACCGAAAAGTCGGCATCCGGATGGAAATTGAATCGAAAGAAGAAGACGAATCTTCGGTACGCGAGTACCTCAAAAGAAAATACGCCAACGGCATTGACACCAACGGGCATCAATACGTTTGTCTCGAAGGTTTGTCGGAAAACGAGCCATCCCTCGAGCAGAAGTTCATGCTGGTGCCTCGCAGTTCGACGATTCTTCAGCTGAAGAAGCTGCTGGCATCTGCGTTCCTGCAAAGCTCCGACAAATGGGATATGGTGCATATTTTCTGCAACGGTATCCTCCAAGGTAAAGAACATTCAATTGAGTTCGTGTTGGCCACTCGTTGGAGAAATCAGATTCCGATTTTAGTCCTTCAGTATTCAATTCAAGGTTTCTCGTGACCCGAATACGATGATTCTTCACTTTGATTTTGTTTAGAAATAAATTGCAATTCTTGTGATTGTTCATATTCTTTTTAAAGTGGGCCAAGCGTGAATAAAGATGGGACGAAATTTTTGCCGTATGTAAGAGTTCTTAGTATCTCTAGTGATATGCCAAGGTTTGATATTTTATGACTTTTGTACCTGAGCATGAAATTTAGGTTTATGGCCGTGAAGTTATGAATTATGGCTGTGAAGTCTCCAGGATAGTTTATTGATGAGCACCCATTTTAGAAGAATATTCGTCAATCTGCTTTTGGTTCATTTTTCTTAAGAAATGAACCTTTGTAATCGGTCAGGAAAAAAAAATTTTTAACTCCCCCTGAAAATTTGTTGGTTTACGTTTCAAGGGGTGTAGAATCCAAATCTGCAATAAAAATTTTTTGTCCGTCCGCCGTACGCCGTCCGCCGTACGCCGTCCGCCGTCCGGGGTTTTTCAGGGGGAAGGAGTTATCGAAAAATTTTGAAATTTTTACCAAAAATCAAGTTCCGTATCTAGTTGGTCCTAACGTCTCGACAGAACCCTACCTTAATTTTAAGGCCAGTAAAACAGCTGTTGAAGAGGTAAAAAATTCGTGCTTTTCTGGAAATTTGTAACATAGGCATGTGACGCATCATTTTCTATAGATTTTTCTATGCCGAATCGAATGAGACCATCGCCACGGCGGTAGCTCTAACCGTTTAGGAGTTATTGCAGTTTTAGTGAGATATTTTTGAGTATTTTAAAATTTCTACAATTCTGAATAACTCGAAAACGACTAGAGCCACAAAAATCGTTTTCCACTTGTTGGAATCCCCACAAAAACTTCTGTCCTCCCGATATCTTCAATTTAAAGAATTTGGTCGCATTACACAAATCAGCAAAACAAAAATCGAAAAAATTTGAGAATTTGGCCTCGGCTCTTAGATACGGTTGATTGATCTACTTACGACCACTAGCCTATTACACCAACAAGGTGACGCACTCACACTACGACCAGTTGCGCTTGGCAACATGAAAGCGAGTCAGGCTTTAACCCTTTGGTTCTGAGGCATTTTTAATTTCATTCATTATTCAGAGAATTTAATATTTATAATTATTCAGTTAATAATGAAGGTGATTAAGAATAGATTAAATGGAGAATTTAACGGAATTAAACGATCTGCTGCGTTGAAAAGATAGATAGGTAAGTATTTATCAAGCAAAGAGGATGATTATTTTTTGCCGGGTTGAAAAAACGTTTCTCTAAATCCCCCTCTAAAATACAAATTTATACTGAAATTATAGAATAATAACAACTAAATTCTGAGTTTAAGGAGTACCGATATCTCGTGAAGTTTGTCTTAGCAATCGAAAAATGAACCCCTGTGCAAAATTTGCAGAGTTCTTCGGACATAGCGAAAACTAATCTGCACATGCCACTGATCTACTTAGCAGCGTTTTTACTTCTGCCTCAACGAACAGCTTGTCAACTCGTCGACTTTCTGTTTCAGGTGAAACAACCTCAAAAACTAACATTAGGTTCCTGATCAAGGTAAATTTTTTTCCAGAACACGCTTGACAAATGCAATTTTATTTTTAAAGTGCCTCCAAATTCATCTCATCATAATATGATCATATTATGATGTTAGAATTCCAAAAAGTCACCTTGACTGAATGACGTTTTCGATAGTCTATTACGAGATCTCACCTGAAAACGTCGCTCGTTTTGAAGAAACTGTTAGCCTGGTGTTCGGATTAATTCGACTCGGGAAGTTACGGGGTAAATTAATTCCCACCTCAGTCCTCCCGGAATTGTAATATACTCATTGAACTCGGAATTGTTTGCTTGGGTCCTAGGCGAGCCGAGCTGCAATTACAGCGGAGCTGCAGTCTTAAGGCTTAACCCAGTTGGAGGTTGTGTTTAACTAAAGGGGCCTAGCAGAGAGAAGCCTATATTAGCACGCTAGACCACCTCAATAAACCTTATCTCGATTTATTCTGCTGCGAAGTCTCCGCTGCAGTTCACAAATCACCAGGAAGTCACGCTGGCCTACCTTTCTCGATTTTCCGCGCTCAAGAGGAGCTAAGTGACCCTTACAAATAATTTTCACCGATGGGTTTTTCTGATAATACTTCACAACCGTCAACCCTACGGAGGCTTGCATTCGTATTTTTGAGGAGCATCCCCACTCTGCTCTTCAGAAATTTGGACCGGTTCCTCGAGTTGCAACCGTATGCTATATGGGCTTTGTCCCGTTACCACGAGAACAGAGGCCAGAACGACCATCCTCAGCTATGGAGCTAGCTCGAGAAATCTCGCATTTCCCTGTCCCACATCCGGCAGACATCTGCGTCGCCCCCGCCGTCCAACAAAAATGTTGCATTGACCAAAATTTCACTTATTCACCCAAATATTCAACATTTATTCAGATGGGTGGAAGGATGACGGCACTCGCACGTTCCCCGTGAATGCGGATCCGATACACGCACGTAAATTTATCGTTGCCGTGATTCTCTTGGAAATATATTCTGACGAATTGAAATGTCGCATCGCTCGGATGTTGGACCGGAAACGTTTGAACAGCAGGACCGCCTTCTCTGTACAAGTATGATCCAAAACTGTGACCCTGATCTGCGGCTGGGTCGTCAAGACCAACTACCGAGAACAACCGGGGTGCCGATTTTATGTCTCCAGTTGGCGAAATATATGGCGGGATATGCTCCAGAGTCACATTCTGCACGTGAATTCGAGCAAACAAGCGAATGACTACGTCCGCTTTCGATCCTGCGAACGCCCAACAATCTCCTGGAAAAGCGTCTGGCTCCAAAATCGATGAAGGATCCAACAATCCTGAAGCTGCTTGCCCGAAATCGTGGGCCTGGTAAGAGGACGATACAATTGTTCCACCGAGGAATTTCATGGCAAAATCAGTCATGCCCGTTCGATCCATGGTAAATTTACGCATTTCTTCTTCGAAAATTCTTTGCGTCAGATCGTCATCAAATTGATCGCTATAGTCGACTTTTCGATTGCACTGACCAACGGTTTTCAACGCTTTGTCGATGCAGGCGGATAACCGAACTTTCATTTCTCCTATGCCTTTGCTGACCCGTTTCTTCAAAGCATCTCTGTCTGCACCTCGGAATGACGCTGCGAAGTATACGATAAGGAAAACCGTCAACAATCCGATTGAAACATGGAAGAGAATTTTCTTCAAAGTTCTCATACACATCTTTCGTGAGATATTCTAAGTTTTGGAGTGAAATGTAATGCTTCTGCCAATTAAATTTTATCGTTCCACTTCCATTGCCATTTTCTCGGGTTCCCAAGTTATTGGGTTTGTTCCAGGAGCGTGTAGGCGTTTTTGAGGATGCGCAGTGCAATGTTTGTTAGGTAACAGCCCAGCAACTATAACTGTCCGATTTCTGGCTGTGGGATGAACATGGAAACATGACTTGGAAACGCCAATAAAATTTTTCAGGTTCATCGTCAACGCCACCTTGACCAATCGCAGCAATGCATTTTCTTATCTCCTTCACCAGCAATGTATGGTTAACTTTACCAAACCTTGCACTGCTCAATGGCAAGGGAGCTTCAAATGCCTTCACTCACGCTCCTGGGCTGATGATGGGCTTCTCATGATTAGGAATTTAATTAACGGGACTCGTTGAAACAATTGTAGGAAAGAGAAAGACCAGAAGATGATAATTTTTTGGGCATAGAACATAAAAATGTTTAATGCGATCTAGTAGTCAAACAAAATGTCATAGGTCTTGTTTGGACTCGTCCAAACAGTGTTCGAGAACGTTTCCCTGGGAAATTCGGAGAAACAATGAAATAATCTGACTTTTGTATCCTGGATATTCAATCCAGCATCAATTTTTATGCCACCTAGGGCAAACAAAGCAATAACTCGTTAGCTCATTTGACTGTCGTTCAAATGAATTGATCTGCTGGAAATAATTATCCAGTCGAATGAAGGGTTGTACCACATCGGTCGCATCTGCGGCCCCGACCGGTGACTCATTGCGTGGGGATTCAAAATCGGTCCACGAGTGCCACTCGAAGACTCGAATTCTCGGATACAATGGACAAGTAAGGAGGCAAAGTACTACAAGTATGCAAAGCCAGCAGGCGAGTCTATTTGGAAAAGCCCTACTCTTCGGCCAAATGTTTTGATCAACTTCAAACCGCACCGGGTGGTATCCGTTCGCCCTTCTTGATGTTTTCTCCCTGATATTCAGCTTCCTCTTAGTTTTAGACGCTTATCTGCATATTGATAGGAGACGCATTATCCAGAGGGGTTGAGCAAGTAAATCCTCCAGCTTTATTGTAAGCCCTGAGGGTTGAGAAGGCTTTCTGGTGGCATGGATGCGAGTTGGTTCAACCAGACAGCGAGTAAATACATTGCTACTCTCTTATTAGCAATGTCTTGGTGCCAATTTGAACAGCAATAAAACCTTGATTTTCGTTGATCTTGATGGTGATGTCGTATCATGGCACAAATGAAACCATGACATCGAAATTGTTTATTTTGCTTGATCTAGGGTTTTGTCGTTGGTAAAATCGGCTCTTAGGCCTCATTTCACCAACAACTAAAACCTAGTTTTTCGTTGATCTTGATGGTAATGTCGAATCTTGACATAAACGAAGCCATGACATCGAAATTTTTTATTTTGCTTGATCTAGGTTTTTGTTGTTGTTAAAATCGGCCCTTTGGCCCAATTTCACCAACAACTAAAACCTTGTTTTTCGTTGAACTTGATGGTAATGTCGTATCATGACACAAACCACAAAAAGACCTCGATTTGAGAGCTGATTTTCTTCAAGGATTCAATCCTTTATAGGGGTGGGAATTTAAAAATTCAGCCACTTGCTAATGGCAAAAGCGTACGAGTTTCTCGAAAGCGAATCTCCCGTTGTGCGTTATCTTCTGTTGTTGTTGACTGACAACTATCCTGCATTAAATGGGTAATGCTGCTGATTTAACATCCGCGTTCTATTTCTTCAGTCAAAATTGCTCTTCGCTAGCTTGCGTTGTAAACCGAATAGCTCTAATTATATCCTCCCTTTCTCCAGTTTCGCGCAGACTAAAGCGCTAAAATAGTGAGCGTCGTGTTCAGGGAATTTCCTCTGCAGTTCGTCGCTGCTCTCGGATTATCGACTTAATTAATTACCACGCACGGTGCCCTGTGATTAACGAGTACTGAATGCACCAGGGTCCAATATTGCTGCACTCACTTGACTGTATTTAAATCAATTAGCTTGTCCGCATTTAAGGCCATACAGTCAACACCAGGTAGTTTGATCTCTTCGCTGCATTGATGGTGAATTCCTGCTCATCACCTTTATCGAAATATTTCTAAGAAATATAGTACGACAATGGTGACGATTATTACTCCAATGTTGGAAAAGAGCATATCATAATGCAATTTGGAAGAACACAGAGCTTTCTCTATCGAATCTTGTGCCAAAATTATGATATCTTGACTATTCTGGGACAAGGATCTTAAAAATATACTTAGCAAACATAGAAAAAGGCGGGTTGTTTCATCAATTTGGAATTATTGGACTGGCATAATGATTGACTTCATGTTTTTGGTTTTTTTTATACGGTGTTATTTATAACTTTCATGTGGAAGGCTGGAATGCGCCTTAGCTCCTTAGGACCGCTGTTGGAGAGCACCTTTGCTTGCCCGGTTTGCAGAAACCAAGGAGCACAGTTCAATGATTCAATATAATGATTACGATATAATTCATATTATAATGTCGTTCATGACATGAAAATTTATCTCATCAAAATTTATGAGTACCTACCTTATACCGTGGGATACTTGACATTTTTTCATCTTTAGATGCTTCTCTACTTCTAATCTTGTGCTGATGAATTATTATGGGCCTGCAAACTGGCTATGCACCATAACTTAATAATAGGAAGCTCCAAATACTTAACCTAGATCATGGGACATTTAAGTCATGGTCATCAATCAAGGGATATGGTCATATTTTCACAATAGAAAACTTGTAGGGTAAAAAAGCAACTTAAAATTTTCCTAGGGCTCGGGCTCGCTAAAAATTTTGAGGAAAAAATTGTTGGAAATGCGTTGAAGAATTTGATGCTTTTAAGAAAGACAATCTCAATAATAAATAAAACACTTTTTTGACAAAAAAAAAATCAAGCCGAAAAATAAAGCATTTTGGGCCAATCTATTGTGGACTTGAAATTTTTGACCCAGCCACCGTAAGAAACATTAATTTAAAAAAACCAAAAACCATCGAGAGACTGGGCTTTATTATGTGGGCTCCCCGTCTTGGCTCTTGGAAGAGCCGAAATTCTTCCCTGCGTGAAGCAGATGCTTTCAACCTTTCCAACTGACCTCAACTGATTGTTATCTAAGGAAAGGGAATGTCTAAGGATGGGGAGAAAGATGTGTCCCCTCATGATTGTTATCAATTTCGAGAACAATACGTGCCGCCGTTTGTAATGCATTGGAAATGAAACATTTCGAAAGGAAAGTTACGAGCTCTCATTAGGCCAAAACAGGTAGGATTCCAATGATGTTGAAAAACGAAGAACCGAGTTGAACAGCGTTCCAAAACAGTTTGATATAAGATCTTTCCTAATCTTCAAATACCAAGCCATATCAATCCTTCAGAGGCGACCAGATGGAAGATGGTAGATCTGGAACATCGGATAAGTCATGATTAAGTAATGCATGTTGGGAATTTTGGCCTATTTACGGTCTCTTTTTACGATAATGAATGAAATGTTCAAAGCTGGAAGTTCTGAAATGTTCAAAGCTGAAAGTTGACTTACTTAGCTTACACAGTGAGTTGACGCTTACCACGAGCTTTTGGTTAAAAATTAAAACAATTTTCGATGAAGAATTAGTCGTGATTCTGCCAGAGCACAACAATCTCATTCAGTGATGCATCTTTTTACTTAATGTTGACTTTTCGTAAGAACTTCTTGAGATCTTCAGACCCATACCCCCTACCTTCACATTTTGAATGTCACAACAAAACTAATTCAAATATCTAAAATCAATACATAAATCCCTGTATAATTATAAGGATTCCTTATAGGGGGTCCTTATAGGGGATTATAGGGTCCTTCCCTATATGATTATAACCGCACCCCAGTCGACTATTAATCATGGAAATTTTTTTTAATTCATGAATAGTCATTTCTATGATCTTGGTAACGTACGAATTCACTCAAATACGAGGCTGTTCATCAACTGTCCAGGAAAATTATAAATCGGGCGCGGAAGGGCCCAATTCGTGGCAACGGTTCGACCGCATTGTTTGCGGTTTCGAGTAACATCTTGAAAATGCAAACATTGGCGTACCCTCCCACCAACTCCCATTTCGGCAAGCATCGGATGACATAGTGTCGGTCAGTGTTGAAAGGTGGTTTCAGCACTGCGGGCGGGTATCGCATCAATCCTTCGAAGACGGAAGGTACCTTCCGTGAGGGATCCTGGTACGCATGCCATTAGGGAAACCTCCCTGTCCGAATCCTGAGACGTCCATGACTAAGTGCTCGAGTGGATAGCTACCCTGAGTAAACCCTTCCATCAGCTGAATTTCACACAACTTAGCAGTTCATCAGTCCTCCCGAAAACATAACAATGACGAATTTGGACGCGTCCTTGGAGAAGTGAAGGGAATTTTGCGAAGGGCAACGTGCAGAGACCGCAGACTTGCATTCTATCTGAATTAGTAGCTGAGGAACCAGTATTTTCCTTGCTGAAGAAAACCAGCAGTAGATAACACACGATGCTTCCATATTTTGGAACGAATTCTGCAAAGTAAAACCGTGTAATTGACCAAGAACGCTCAAATCGTTCGAGTTTTTTGCTAGGAAAAATAAAATAAAAATTCGTAAAGTGTTTTTTGATTCTCCGATCCGATTTTTGATTTCAGGACGATCACAATACTTCCATTTATTCTGCAGAAAAATATGGAAGTGAAAACTTCTGAAATATTAAGCAAGACCAAAGATTTGTCCTTCAAAATGTAACAGGCTTGAATTAATTGTAACAGGATTGAACTAATCGTAGTGGAGGAGTGGAGTCTATGTACCACCCCTAAATAAAATGCAACAATCTGCCATTTCTGCTAGTTGATTAGGTAACCTCATCGTTCTCAAGAGTTCATCTTCCATGCCCGTTTTTTCGCCGGCATTTCCATGCAGATCGTGCAGAGTTCCGGGAATAAATATTCAGAATGAAACCGAGGCTATTGTCATTTACTGCCCGACACGGTACCACATTCGAGCAAATTTGCATGAGAGTCATTTTATTTACATTGTCGAGGAAAAAAGGTATTAAACCTGTACGCGTCGGAAGCATCCCCTGTCTGAGGGACGTGGAAAGGCGGTCAGATTGCACTTGCCCATTAATAAACATAGTTCGGCTTTGTGAACGACTGACGTGGAATCCATTCATCAAGCTTTTTTTTCTGAATGCATGTAGAAAAAGGTAGAATTCCTAAAACTCCGCCCATCGGCTAAATTGGTCCAGCGTTTCAGATGCTAGCTCCAAACTGACGACAAGGGGAAAAGGATACGTTCTGATTCAAAACATTCCCCCACCCCTTTGGTTGGGAGTACATGTTTTTAATTAATCCACAGGGTAGACGTTCAGATTCTGGCATTCGAAGCCGAAGGTCGCATGCGCTTATGTTGAGGATAAACATGTTTTGTTCATTCATTTGTTGTGAAATAAGCTACTGATTTGTTTTGGATTCGGTTTCTTCATGAGCTCATTCAATTCCTATTCCTATTCATTTGCAATTAATTGAAATTAATGCTTGGCTGAGGAAAGCCCTCTATGTAGGTATAATAAATTGTCTTATTCTTCGTGATTGTACCGTAGTAATATTATTATCAGATAAGATTCTTATGGTCTCAGGGCACCCCCTGGTTTTAGAGGCAGGAGCCGCCACTGAACTTCACGTTGAACTTCAACGTTTAGGCCCAGCGCACACGGTGCAACTGTTTGGGGACAAAGGTTGCAAACCAAACTAGATTACAACTGTTCCTTGACCCCGGCTTCAAAGGTTTGAAACCAGTCGCGTCGTGTGCAGATCTCTATTTAAATACACAGCCGGGGACAAGGAACAGTCTTAATCTAGTTCAGTTTGCAACCTTTGTCCCCAAACAGTTGCACCGTGTGCGCTCGGCCTTACTTTGTTGAACTGGTTGTCCGGACCATGTCCATATCCATGGTAAACGCACTCAGGTCTCTCCACAATCGTTCTCCTCTATGTAGAAAACTTCAGGCAATAACCTGTCTGGGATGATAATCACTGACGAGAATTCCTCAATGGCAAGCTCGATGTTCAATGGTGAACGGGTTTCTGTAAACGGCGCAAACGACACCATCCATCAGATTGGAGTTGAGTTACGATTGAATATCTTTGACGCTAATCGCCGACAATTACATAGGAAAAGTGTGAGCTTAACAAGTTCTTACGAGAGTTCAAATTCCCAACGCATTGGACTCCAGCTTAGTAATTCCAAGGAGATTCAGATACGAGGTGGGCGTCAAAAGGCGCCTTCTCCCACGCGTCGCAATGCCCCGGGGATAACTAGAACAATTACTATGAACTATCATTACGGAATAGCGAGTCCACAGTTCATGAACAGTGTTTTATGCATTGAACGATTTTATCGGCTATGTTTCGAGCTGTTGCGAAATTAAATGCGTTAAATCAAAAGCCAGTTTTGTCTTGTTCTGAACTTCTTTGCCATTCTCTTCGTGTTGGATTGCATATATCTAAACTACCTGTTTGACTTATTGAGGGTGATGGAATTTCCTATCCTCAATTCCGTGTTTGGATTCAGAATTGTTTAAGCCCCGATTTTCCCATGAAAACCTTCCTTTCTGTCGATTGTCTCAGAAGTGTTTCATTGAATTAAAATTTGCGTTTACGTCTCAAGGTCTCAATTGAGGTTTTGAAGCATTATCATGTTTCTTGCAAACTCAATCCGGAAAACCAACCGGTGAAAGAAGAAAGGGGTGAGTGTCTCGTCGGGTGCGTGCGAGGAGCTGCGCTCTGGCGTGAGGCGGTCGAGATGCTCGTTGGTGTTGGTGGGAGAAGTTGGACGGGCGGTCTGAACGCGTCTGCACCAAGTAGTTTCGAGTCGGCCGTCGACCGCGCGTGGTGACGTCCAATTGTGAACCGGTAAATTTTGCGTATTAACGTAAACAAATCGGTCGACGTCTTCGAATTGGAATATTTCTTGTGCTGGCCGCGTAAGCTCGAATTTGGTTTGCGCATCGATAACCGCAGATTTCGGATACCCAGTGACTGTGCGCCGGTATATTTGCAAAAGTGTCGAGTGAATCTTTGGGAACCTTTGTTTGGTCATCAATCGGTGCCTTTCGAAACTATTCGTTTTAATCAGGTATTACACTCGTTATTTCCATCAATTTTGATTTCTAAATTTTTTTGTAATAACTAAATACACTACGCAGTGTATCTACGGACCTGCCTACATTTTTTACACACGTGCATCTTCAAGTGCTATACCTACTCACCTATTTGATCATGTCTCTGACACGACTCGAATCATGTGTATCACAGTACCTACTTTGAAAATACCTAAATTCTCCTTTTTTTTACTAACTAATACGTAATATCCCTTGGTGTTGCAAATGTATGTGGTGCCAAAGGTGTATGTATATTCATTAGGTATTGAATAATTTATTATAAACCGAAATGTGGATTCATAATACGGATATAGGTAATTTTGCTCAATTATATGAATATTAACCTTGAATTTTTAGCATAGTTAGTTGATCGAGCGGTAGGTATCCAACTTTTATTGGGTTAACGATTGTCATTGATGGATAATTTTTGTGCAGCAATCATTTTGCATTTTGAAATTGCTTGAGTATGTAGCGATGATTTTTTTTACGCTGCACCTATGACTGCTCTCTTCTAATGGGAATAATGAGTTTTGGTTATGTACAAAAACGAAGTTCAGAAGCAATTCAGATTTCACTTTACTTTTGAGGTATTGAAAATTGAGGGCTCACGGGCAATTTTTTTGAATTTTGTTTTTTAATTTGAACACAATTTTACTTGTTATCTAGGTACCTATTATTTTTTCAATCTGCGTAATTAGTTGCCTAACTGAATTTCTCCAAAAAATTTTCCCCCTTGATTAACTTTACTTGGACGTTAGGTATGATAGGTAAGTTTGTTGATGGCCTTGTGACAAGCAAGTTTATTGTTTTTAATCTGTGGTAGCGCTATGATGGTGCAACAGATTACTGATGGATTATCCAGGAGTTCGTTAAAATAAGAATCAAAAATGGTTTCATGTCTCTTCCTAAAGAAAAAAAAGCATTTGATTCAAAAGAACGCGTCTCGAAGAAAATTAATACATCTCTTGCCCGCGGCACGTACGTGAAGCGTGATTTACGAAGCCGCAAAAGTAAAACTTATACGCTGCGTTTATAACTTTGGCATTTACCGCAATAAATTGTAGGTAATGCGTTCGACTGAGAGGGAAATTGACCTTTCTTCAATCGTAATGACGTTTTACGGCGAGGCGCGTCGACTACTTTTCCAGATAGATATAGAAGAAATTTGAGATAGGTAGCCAGTTTAGTGCCGCTACCTTATTTATATAATACATAATATTATTATGTATGAGGAAGTTTTTTTGCAAAAATTTACCAAATTCTCTAAAACGCGAATCCTTTAAATTCAACCGGTCAACCATGTTTTAGTGGCATTCTGATTGGAGAACTTTTGAAAACGTAAAAATAAAAAATGATACCCATATAATTACCTATCTCTAGTGTTCATTTCGATTAGGTATGGCTCGTGTCCCATCGATGAATTCCTGGTCAACGATACATATTTCCTAGTTTTAATTGTTCTTTATTTATTCGAACTATAGTCAAAAAACCAACGTTAATTAGTTAAACCAGCCAATATATAATCGTATTAAATTATCTTATGTATATCTGGGACAGTCTTGGGAGCCGTTTGGTCTGTAAAAGACGAATAGATATACACATTATTAGGTATTTTATTCTTTAATCCTACGTCGCTTTAAATCTCCTCAAGTGTCCACTCAAGTGTCTAAATCATCAGAATTATTAATATATATATAATAATCAGAACATGATTTGTTCCGCGGATCTATTTGATCTAAAATATTTCAAATTTTACAATTCAATAAATTCCAAAGTTCTAGATGTTTTCTGTTGGAAGCTTAATTTTCCATTCTTCAGCATTAGTGCAGTCATGATTTACATTTTTCATTGAAACGCTATAACAGGTATGTTATCGAATCAACCTTAGAACGAGTGATATCTTGGAAAACGTATTCGATTTTATTTAATAAAGGACGTCTGCGTAGAAGTCCCTTAGTGGTCAGTCATAATCATTGCAGGCAATAGGCCCTGATTGAGATAACGTCCGCAGAGAGCAATTAGTGTTCAGGGACTGTGGAGGGTACTTTGACGCCATTTAGGGTAGATCCTTCGGCCGAGTGCAGAACGACCCTTTATCGGAGAGACCACACTGGCTTTCTCTATCCTGCAGACAGAACCTGCGACGTTGCTTCGGTTTAAGTCTCGAATAGTTGTAGCCAATCGCATTTGTCAGTAACGCCCCTCCGGGACGACGATAACAATTTCATATCGACGGCGATTGTGAGCAGTGATTCGGATTAGTCGGGAATTGATCCGCTTTCTATGTCTTTGGCGCAAATTCGTCATGATAAGAGGATTGGCTTACCCAATTGATAAGGGTGTCATGCTGCTCATAGTGTCGGTTTGAACTCCGAATAATCATCAGGAAAGTCATAGTAGTCCTCCAATAATCAATTATTGGATTATTGAAAAATCATGTTCGACTGTATTGTCGACTTCGCCGAGCTTAATTTCATCATCTTTCAGGCGTCGGCTACCAAAATGAGAAAGAAAACAAAACAGACTTACCTACCTACAGAATAATAAATTTATTACTGTCACACTATTCTCAACTCTTTACCATTAATCGTCTCTGAAAAACAACAACAAAATCGCCAGTCAAAGGCTCGGGACTAGTGATGGAAAGGGAGAGGCAGCAGAAAGAAGAGAGTGGGCGAAGAGGGAGGACGCTCACCGCTTTTATTTTATTCTTTTCCGTCCATGAAAATGGACCGATTTGAGCGTTCTTAGTCTTAAAATCTTTGTTTTACCTTGCAGAATATGTAGATATTATTCCAAAAATGTGGCGAATTTTTATTTTGGGCGAATTTTAAAATTTGCATGGTGAATTTTTTGATATTTTTGACCTAAACACCCTTCAAGCAGTCAAAATATGATAAAATTGTGTCAATAATGTACGTATCGAAATATGGAAGTATTGTGTGTTATCTACGCACCACTGGTAAATGAATTGTCTCACTTTAAATGAAAAAAAAGTAGAAAAGATTATTTTGCTGAGCTAGGGGCATCTGATGCAAATTCGTTCTTCATATAGGAGCGATGTGAACTAACACAACGACCAAGGTCTCGTGAGGAGTAATCTTATGGTCGATGATTGCACCTCGAGTACGCGGGGAATTCGGGCTTAGCGGTCGGGGGCTCCATTATCCGTTCTCATCGGCTTTCCTTTGTAATCCTATTGAAATTGTCTCCAAGTCCCATATAGGCAACTATAGGAACCGGCTCCTTCCTTCGAATCTAGTCTCATACACCTGCAAGAGGTGAATCTTATTACGAAGTTCAGCATAGTATAACACGTATCGCGGACTTTAATTACTTGCAATATCCTAATGGAACTGCGTCGAAAGTTCGCTGAAGCGTACTCGCTTATCCTGTCAGCTTTAAGTTGATGCTTCGGGAATGCCACCACAATTTGAGGACTTACCTGTATATTTTGTCGTGTCGAAATGATAATTATGCAATTTTGTGGGCGTAAACCTTATAATTTTATGTAATAAAATATGGCCGAGAAGTTATAGGTAGTAATTACGTATTTTTAATTGTAGGTATAAATTTATACAATTTCTTAAGAAATTGTTATTAACTTATCACTGGAAGAAAAAACTATTCTAACTTTAGCCCACGGCTCGATAATTATATAAATATAATAATTTATATGTACTAGAGGATGTACTTAATATAATGAGACAAAAAAATTGGTTGAAAATAAAAAATTTGAAACTTGAGAAAATGGAAGTCAAATTTCCCTGCTTTCGGAGAATCACCCATTTATCTAATTAAATCATGATCTGAGATAATATGGCTATTACTTGCTGAAACGTACCTACGCTATTTGTGAATGGTCAATCATGCCATAGGTACTTTTCGTCAACTGATTAGGTACCTGAATGGAAGAGACAAAGATTCACCATATTTATGAAGATACCCACTAACATTTTCGAAAATGTATTCAATATCCATAAAATAGCATCCTAATACCCGTGAAACCTCTATCCAAATCGATCTGTGAGTTGATCCGAATAAAATATGGCTTTGGTTTGCAATGCTTTTACCTCACACACATTTTTTATCGATAAGAGCCGTACATTCTCTCGGTATTCGTTTGTTTTTATCGAAGGAGTGATTTTATTTATCGTTCGTCCAGCTCGCCGACCAATGAATTAGAAGCGATTTCCACTTTGACGTTTATGACACCAGTGGAGATAATTTTCACTTTATGAAGGGGACGGTAAATGGTTAATTGCCCGAGTCCAGATAGCATCGTCTTTCTTTCTCTGGGCCGTTTCAAACGCCGCCTTAGTCGGATTTTCGACTGCATTCGTACGGTCGACTGCGTAGCGGTGGAATCGATAGAGAAAAACAAACTTAACATTTTGTTTGTGCCTCACAACAACTTTCGATCACTGCTCAATTTGAAAAGTGCGTAGATAACACACAATACTTCCTTACGTAACATTTTGACACCATTTGATTACAATTCGGCTACTTTGGAGGCAATTCAGGTCAAAAATATCTAAAAATCACAAAAAAAAATTTAAAACTCGTCCCCAAACCCCTAAAAAACGCAACAAAAATAAAAACCCAACAAAAAGAAACACAAAACATAATCTAACTGCATAATATTATGCAAAAAGTATAATAAATATGCTTGTAGTAGGTAATTTCCTATGAAAAAACTACGGATTTCTGGTTCAGCAAGGCGGGCATGAATGTGATTTTTATTATAAAGGGTTCGATGGAGGTTCGTGGTAGTGTGCATTTGAAATAGTGCGAAGAAGCACTAGACACTATTTCCGCATCTTCCCTCGAACGGACCTCATCCGGGCTCGTAGATCAGCCTAGTCATAATCCTGTTACTCCCGCTCCATTGACCCATTTACCGATATACCCGTTTTTATCACTTCTGCAGAATGTGAAGCTATAAACGTTTTCATGTCAACCACCCTCTACCTGCTCGCACTTTTACTACACCTTACGACTCAGGGGCCTGAGATTGGAGCCACAAGTTCTCCGACAGGCAGCAGTTTCTGCTACGATTTGCTTTGCGCTGCACAGCCGTCATTTCATGACCTAGATAGCAATGCAGGGTCGTTAGGTTTGCTTTCAGGATTAACTATAGTTCTACACGACGCTCTGCTAAGTAAAGCACTATATTATTGCGAGCGACAACGTAGGAGATCTCGGTAATTGGTAGTTCCTGCATTGTGCTTTGAGGGCTCGTTAGGGTTGGATTAAAGTCCACTGAAAAGGCCTAACTTTGGTTCCAGTTGGTGCTAATTATACTCCGAATTTGGGCCGATCAAGTGAGTGAATGGAGTTCGTTGACTGGTTGCATCTGCTAGGTATAACTTTGTGGATTGGGTAAGATAGATGGATGGGATAGATTATAATGCATTTTCGACTTGGTAACTCCATTTCTAATTCGCAGTTCAAGTACTCCTGAAAACCATGGTTATAGCTAATTATCGTGATTGATGATTTGGGAATGATTTTGCCTTATAGGTCAATGTCCTTCTTTTTGAAATCCAAATATAATGGTTTTTAATTAGATTTCGGCTTTGTTTTGCATTTCGCCATCTCACAACAGGCTGTGATTGATTACTGGCAAAGAAAAAAACAATTCGGCATTATCCGGCGTATTTTCCCACGCCAGCTGCCAGATTATCAAACCGCTGCGTAAAAGTAGAAGGGGAAAGAGATTACTTACACATTTTCAGAGCCCCTATACCTTTCAAACCCCACTGAGTCATGGAGTAATAACATTTATTCACCCTCGACAATGGTTCAACTTCATAACTGTGAGAAATCATCCTCAGGTAAAAAGGGGCCCTTTCCGAACGAGGTGTTAGCAGGAATGGAAGGGGCCGAATTCTCCACCATCCCTTACTAGAAATGATGGATATCACTCCCTTGCTATGTCGGACCGAGATGGGAAACGTAGATTGTCCGTGGAAGAGAGAGAGGTAGGCGAATCTACAAGGGGCACATCCCCTGTCTGTAGAAAGGACAAGACCCTTCAGACTATTAAACAGCTGACTCCTTCTTAACAGATCGTCTAGGGGACAGGTCCACATCGAATCCCCCGGGTCCGTATCTGGGACAGTGAGGGGACTGAATTGAAAAAAGGGTCCTGCTAGAAAAACGTGGCTCTCGAGAATATACCTAAAGACACTCGAGTTAGTCAAAACTATTTTCAGATTTTCCACATCCCTAAAAGGGAACACTTGTGGGCATGTGATGCGAAGGGGCAAAAAGCCGAAAGCCTACGAGGAGAAATCTGTCATATTTGACGTGTGGAGGTCGTGTGACAGTTTCGAATGACACACCCCACACGTTTCCACAAACGATACAAAAATGTGGTCGGCTTTGCAGCCCTGGGCAGTTTTTTATGTTGCTCGACTTCAGCCTCGAGAAGTGGATGGGGTGTAGGTGTAAACTAGCCAGAACAAAACTGAGAGAACTTTCACTCGAGCGTGGGAGAGATCTTTTGTTTCACTTAGAGACTTGAATATCGTATCAATGTTATTGTCCTCCAGCAATTATCGTAAATGGTTCCTTTCACCGGAGCAATCGGACGGCTTTCTTCCCTTCACCAATCTAAAAGTGTTAACTCATTCGCATAATAGATAATAGATTGTTACAGTTCACTCCCTTTTTCGATTCGTCTTTCCTCGCCATGCTCAGGTTTAGTAGGTCCCATGACTGTTTGTAGATAAAATCAGACTAAAGTGAGAACCATTAGCGATCCTTATCGTTGAGACGGTTACATTCTTCAAAGCATTATACAGGAGTTTGACGCCAGGTGCTCCTCGAAGATCAGTTACTTTTCGAGAGCACTTGGACATCTCCTTCTCTCCCCATACGACCAAAGTCCATAATTATTAAAAGTTATAAATTTTGCTGTGTTTTTTTTCTGAGTTTGGTATATGTATTCAGCTCTACGTAAGTCCAAATTGTAGAGAATTTTCATCTTCATTGGGTGGTGCGAAGACAACACACATAACTTCCAAAATATGCATTCTACCTGTTGGAGTATGTGTACCTTATGGAAGAATCAGATGTTCCTATTTCACTGATACAATAACATAACTAGAATGATATTCGGTGGTAGAAAGTGATCTGGGTAAACGCGTACTTCTTGAATTCAATATGCAAGTTCGTCTGAACCCCAGAACAGATTTTTATTTTTTGACAATCCCCCACCAACTTTGGTCATGGTATTTCGCAAGGATGTTACAACATTTCTGTCTCGGGATCTAAAAATGCTTATTTTACCCTATACGCTTCGTGTATTTTCGTTAACTCGAATCTTGACGGTTGTCAACCTCCGGGACGTAAGGATCGATGAGTCGTTCAGCAGCTGTCATTCGATAGGGCTACGTGCCAAGGGTCTTTCCCGACACACGAAGCCCAAATATCAAATATCTGACAAAGTTCTGTCGTTCAGTTGCGTCAGCACTGGATCAGAATTCAATAGACTACCTGTAAACCTGATGCCGCTTCATGGTATCGATATCCAGCGTACCGAGGTGCATTGAAATGAGTCCATGGCTGATCATCAGCTTCTGAAAGTGGCTTTCACTCAATGGTATTCTCAGAGTGGAAATTCAGTACCTGTTTCTATCAAAACTGTTCGGAATTGTAGGTGAAAAAGTCCATAGTGAGATACTTGCCATTTTTTATCCAAACATCCTCAAAAGTAGTCAAAGTATATCAAAATAAATTTGTATAAAAAAATAAATTAAGGGCCGCTTTATCAATTCACCTAATCAACTGATTATCCAAGGACGCACCGACTAACTGATTCCGTGGAAACGTGACGTATGATTTTTCAGCATGAAGTCACCTGGAAAATAGTTAGTCGGTGCGTCCTTGGATAATCAGTTGATTAAGTGAATTGATAAAGCGGCCCTAAGTATATTAAATTGTGTCAAAAATTCAATTTATTAAAATACGGTGTTTCATTTTCGCTCCTCTGGTTTGAACTGTAGTGAGCTCAGTTACCTAATTTTTACCCTGATTGATCGGAAAGAATAATCCCTCATTCCGCATGGATATGGCCAATAACCGACTTTGATTGCTAAGAATAAAATCGGAAAAGTGCATTAACCCCGTTAAGGGGGCTATCCACGCGTTTCCCTGTGTACGATCAACAGCCAGAGACGGTTTACAGGCCACCGAGAAGTGATCACGTAAAAGCCCCCGGGTGACCGAAAGCTCCTTTTCCCTTCCTGGACCTACGGGCGAAGCATTCGGTTCTTACGGCTCTGAAAAAGCACCCAAGGACCGTGAATGGAAAACGAAGTGATTGGGAAAAGGGTTTCAGCGTTCGTAATGGACGTGAACCTTTACCCATTCAGTGTACGGCGAGGTACCTGAGCATGGAAACGCGAGATACGCCCTTGCGGATTTTACGGCTGATAAAACCTGATAAAATAAACCGTCGGTAACCAGAGCGAATGGTCATTCGGAATACGGTTATACTAGAGTGGAACTGCTTGAAATTGTGTCCGATAAATAGTCGCGAGCTATGGCGAGCAGAAATTGCCTGACCTAGTAATAATCTTGACGATTCTCTCCTCGGGGTTTTACGAAGAGGTCCTTGCCAGTCTGAAGACCTGGATGAGCAATTCTGTTAGACCCTTTCCCTAAATTGGAGGATAAAGGTCGTTAGCCTCCATTATTCACGGTGGGATCAGGAACCAGGAACCTCCCCGTACCGGTCATCCGGATTTTGGACCGGTTCCTTGGGCTCCATTGGATTAAATAACCCTAAAATACCTTTCGTGATAAATTGACCTGTGAAAAACTTCTTAACACTTCTACGTCATTCCTCAAACATCACAGATACCAAAATAATGTACCGAAAAGTGAGCATCGGTCATTTTTCAAAAATTCCAAAAATTAGTTTTCCAGTGTGGAACTCCACTCTTCTAGTGTTTTTGTTTTTCTGTGTAAACTAACGTTGTATTGAAGCTATCAATCTCGTCTTGGTCTTGGATTGAAGGTGACACGATTTCCAACAACTTGTATGGAGAGGTACCCCTTTTTCTCACTTTTGGTATCGATACTAGGCTCCGAAAACGAAGCAAATTCAAAACTGCAATTTGTTGGAAAAATTACCATTGTTTGGCAGGCTATATCTCAGAAACCACTGGATTTAGAAAGTTGCGATTGCGCTTGAATTGTCACGAATTTATTCATCTTCAACAATGCTAATACTACGTTTTGCTCAAATACGAACGGTTCCAACGATATGAGCGGTATAATAAAAACAGTCCGAACATTTTGAGGTTTTTTGCAATTGTCGTCATTTTGAGGTGTTAAACCAATTATTCGAATTTGGCACCCAAAAAACATAAAATACCGTTGAGAAACCTACTTCAGGATTTTTTCTCCAAATCGTCCTTTTCGAGCACGGTGGAGACGTGTTCAAATTCATTTCACAAAAATCTTTCTGAAAAATGCCCTCCCAGGAAGAAGACCGGATCCTTTCACGTATTCAGCAAGCTCCGTTTGGGTGGAGAGGGGAAGAGCCTCACACGAGGGGAATCGCAGCCGATGTCTGCGGCGCAAAAATGTCAAATACCTCGTGAAAGAGCCGGCCGGGGGTTTAAAGCAAAAATGTGCGGTTGACGTTTTATCTCGGAGAACAGAGTTGACGTTTCTCGGATTCTCTGCATTATATGCTCTTGACTTTTTTACGCTTTGCGAACGACGCACTTACGTTAACGCGGGCCCCTTAGTCTTTCGAGAATTTCAACTGGAACTCCGTCGGGGCAATTACGTTGAACGGGCTTCTCTTGACGATTCAGCAGAAAACCTAAAAAACGCGAGTACCGTTTGAAATCGTGGAGATTCAGCACGCGCCGAAAAAAGCTTTGGGAGTACCTATACACTGTGTACAACAATACTTAGTACACATAGAGCAGGTACGCAATTGGAATTCAAACGGATACTAGGTATATGAATTTCAGTTTGAATTTCGGATTGAGTTTCATTTTGAGATTGAGTTTAACTTTCAGTTTCAGTTTGAACTTGACTTTCAGTTTGAGTCCAAGTTGAGTTCGAGATTCAGTTAGGGATTGAGTTTCAGTTTGACTTCGAGTTTGTGTTTGGATATCAGTATCACTTTGAGTCTTAGTTTCAGTTTGAGTTCGAGTACAGCTTTCTGTTTGAGGTTTAGTTTCAGTTTGATGTTTGAGTTTGAGGTGAAGTCTGTGTTCGTGTATGAGCTTGAGTTGGCTTTGCGTTCGAGTTTCAGTTTGATTTTGAGTTTAACATCAGTATCAGTTTCAGTTTGAATATCAGTATGTTTGAGTTCTAGTTTCAGTTTGAGTTTTCTGTTCTCTTGAGTTTGAGAATCAGTCTCATTTATTTGGTTGGGGGTTCTGAACGTTTTAGGGCCCTACCTATGCTGTTAAAGGGTTGGGGGCTGCGATTGATTGTTGTTTGTCGATACCCGTATCGAAAATTCCTTACATCATTAACTGATCTCGTGTCGCCGAATCCGTTGATAGTGGTTCCCTCAAAAAACGCTAACTAATGCCCGGGGGTTAGAAAACCTTCGTTTTCGAACAAAGGAACAGTCCTCAAAAATAACCATGCGGGTACGATGACTCAAGAATGAGTTAAAAATCGATTGTTTTCCGCAAGTTAGGAAACCGCCAAAGGATTTAGATTTCGTTTTAGCAAATCGGCGTCGAATGAAAAATCATGTTTTAGGTTGAAGTACCAACTCACACGATGAACTAAGTTTTAAGACATTTTCTCCCGTTTATCAATACGCAGGTAACGTTTTAATACGGTGAAAATGTTATTTTCCTTTTTATCTAAGCCGGGAAGATGTCTCAAGTTCCTAACATCTTATCGCATACTCACCCTGTGCCAGTGTATTTCGCAGCTATGCACGGCTGTTATCCTTCCTGTTGGCCGAGGTATTTCTTCGGCTTGAACGTACAATATATCAGCAGCTTCCGCAAGGTTTTCGACCTTCTGCCTCGCTTTTACGCTTCCTTCCAGACCACCGCTATTTTTTCCTCCTCCTCCCTCTTACTTTTTTCTCCGCACGGTGCTTTTCTTCTCTCTTTCTCGACATGATGCTGGGCGTTGTTCACTAAAAGCCCTCCGCTTTGTGATTCACGGACTTTTCACGGTTTTTCCGGCTTTCTTTTTCCGCCCGAAGCCTTCCGGTGCCCCGTATATAAATAAACACCCAACATGATAATGATCCGAGCTTATATTTTTGTTCGACTAGAAATCGATTTTACTTATTTTCGGCGGAAAATATTTTGCTCGGACGGCATTTCATGGGCTGAGACCCGAATTTTTGCGGAAACGTTTAGGTGAAAATTGGGTAAAAATGTTGAATGGCGACTTTTTGGAGCAGAGCCGCAGCTGCTCGCCGGAATCATGACATAATCATTGGCCTACAAACATGACAATAAAAAATGTTTCAGTATTTTCGAGTTATTTTGGTAATGTGGCCCGGCCAGCCCCAACGGAATTGGAATGTTTCTAGATCAAATAAATACCCAAAGAAATTCCCCTCCAAAATTTTCCTCAAACTCTACGTTTTTCTGTAGTAGAGTCTCCTTGAATTTATTCCAATTTGTGCTGAGATGGAAATTGTCGGCTCTACTCAAAGTTTGACTATCCTTGCCAACCACTGTCTTTTCATCCCCTGAACCGGTTCTTCTTGGCGGAGGATTTGTGGCGAAGCCCTGCTGGTTGTCTCCTTTAAACCTTCTCAATTTACAGCTTCTCCTAGCATCCCTGTAGAGCTTTCTCGCTTTTTCTTCCCATCTCAGTTGCCTAACCCTTGCTCCACAAATGCTTCTGCATTGCCAGAAAATGCGATTTAACTCTTTCCTGCTGTTTCCTCGGGTTACCTACTTATTATCGATGCCCTTGTAAACAAATTTGGTTTGAATCTCCAACTTCCACACCCAAATAAATAAGTTGACGGGATTCCTACGCCTGATTTGAAATGTTTTACGTTCTTTCATGCTTCTCAGGCTCGAATAAAAAATATCTGCGCGATCGATGATTTTTTGGAACTTGGAGAACCACTTTCACATTAAGTACGATACCTTGTTTCCAGTCAAAATAATTATACCTCGCGTCAGTAGGGTCTTCCTCTAACATTTACAACGGAATTTACGATCAAACGTAGAAAATTAACGACGTCCTTAAAGAACTTGGAAATCTCTTCTATCACAAAGGTCCAATGAGCTATTCCTAGTTTGAAAAGGGCCGCTTTCATTGTCTTTTAACTGTTTATTTACTGAGATTTTACGAGTCCCCTAAGAACTTCTCAATTAAAAACCTGATAACATGGCAGTTTATTCCTTTCAATTAAACGTAAAAGGTCGGTTGATATTTTTGGTGGTACGTATGCTTTCCATGGCTATCTAAGGATGAACCAACATCCGCCTATCAAATTTCCGTTGTGGCGGGGCCAGGCCTCTTGGGCACTCAGGTACTTTGTCTTGTCCATAGGTAACTGTAGGATTAGCCGATTTGTCACCTTCGATTAGCCAGGAATTGGTGATTATAGGTGTTCGCTTTCACTTTCACGCTAGTAAGGTATATCGGATGGTCTGGACATTGTCAGATGGCAGTGCTCAATCACCGTAATTGCGAATAGGTGGGTTCAAGTAGCAGCTGACTGATGTATTGATCGGTTTCTGTTCATGATGAGTACTCGAGGTTTGATCGAAATTGAGTACAGTTTATGCCGCCGAAGTGTGTACGCTCAATATTCCATTGAAACATTTTCGAGAAAGAAATCAAAAACGAATTCTGTACGCGAATATGACGATTTTCGTAGCTAAGTGTGCATGGACGAACAAGTACTTACTCACAATACATTACAAAACTGTCGAGATTTTTTCTAAAAACGTAGTTCTAGGAGAAAGTGTAGAATATAACATTTTTGAACCTCCAAAACGATTTTAATGTTATTGACAAAAAGTTTTTCTGCACCACCTTTTCTTGTTTAATATTTTGACGACTATAATGCTGCATAATATGCACTATCATATATATGAAAAAGTGTAATATACTTTTCCTAACATATTATAACAAGAATACTGGAATCATCTCTTGTAAGCGCCTAGTGTAAACCTTTTCGGGGCAAATCCAACCCTTTATGGGGCACAAATTCGATACAGATGGAAACGTATATTTGGATATTAGGCCGAGGAATCGAGCGAACGTTTTTAGGAACAAGTTGGAAGAAAAATTGTGCCCTCTCTCGTCGGTTTGTAACACCCGGAAGCGTTTTATTTATCATCCGACGGAGAGGGAACTACGCCTCTGCTGAGATCATTACAATACATCGTTCCATTAATCTTCTGACGAGAAAAACCACCTTTGGAAAGGCTGGGGGTTGGAAACCGAAATGGAGAGTCGGAATGATTAAACCGAATAAATAAACGTACCTACCATTTTTCATTTTCTGGTCCGTTTCATTGGATATTACAAATCGAGTATGGACGTTTAGGTTGTCTAGTTTGTTCTTCTGGATTATTTGTGTTCGAATGATTAATGTTCTATCTGGACTTTTTACAGTCGCAGCGAGTACTGTAATATCTGAACAATGTCAAGAAATCTTCATTTTTAGAAACTTTTTTGAGCAGCCCGCTTTTGTGTCTCCTCTGACTTGCTCTACCTAAAAAAATAAACATTTCACACAAACTTGATCAATTCATCTATAATCATTTTTGCTAGGTTTTGAACTGCTACTGTATATTACCGTTCTTATTATTACGAATTCATGTTTGTTTTTATAATACCATATAAGCAAAAACCGTAGCTTTTTATAGTGCAAATTAAATCCAAGGATCAGATGTAAACCAACAGCTGCTCGTCGTTGTCTGGTCCCTTGATGATTTTATGAGTCCAAACATGGGCGAAGCCGATGATGTAAACTGGTCTCATTATCTCGTCAACCCAATTCCTTCGGCTCATATTATCAGGAGAAATTGCTCCAAACCCCGAAATGAATTATTTATCAAGCTTCTTCGCCAGAGGCTTCATGTTGGGGTTAAGAGTGGTTTTATCAATTCATCAACCCGTTTCTGGTGGTACGATGAAAATATTAGGCAGTTTATGCAATTCGGTTGCTCAATAATGCCATGAATGAGGCCTACCGCGTTCGAAACGATTTGCCTAAATGCAAATATTTTCTCGTTTGTGGGGAATTATTGATTGGCAACTGACTTGAATTGAGTAGTGGTTCCCAAAAATCATTCGATGGCACGTATTGATGATCTATAAATCAGGTTCAATGATTTTAGTTCCTCCAGAATTTTGATTATTTTGAAGGTACTCCTGCTTTTAGAACCTCGCTGACTGTTGCCATGTATTCATTTTTGATATATCAAATTCTGCCATACAATGTAATCATCTAATCATATAATCCTATATAATCATATACCTAATGCTTCTAAAATGCCTGCTGCTTCCTGTTCCTGCAAAGGGTCTACGAGCGTTGACTCGGTCAGATTTGAGAACGGTCGATACTGCCAGTATCGATACCTACGTCACCCCCCGAATCCACGGTCATTATGGACGTATCAGGAGGGCCCATCCAGCGGTAGTCCCCTCCCGTAGAATTCTGATGCTTGATGAATATGTATAATGCGATACGAAGTGACGTGGATCGCCATGGGGGGCGAAACTGCCAAAAGCTTCAAGGAGCGGAAGATTTGGAGTGGAACGCGACACATGAATGGGGTCGAAATGGAGTGGGTGGAGCACTGGAGGGTATAACTGGAGTATCCTCGGAGGGAGGGTCAACAATTAAATTTCACCGAATTGCCGACGTTTCTGGCTCTTGCTCATTATGCATCGTTACATCGGAAAATCACCCTGTAAAATTGTGAAAATTTTCCTGCTTCCATGCTCCTTAAACTAAGTCCGCTTCAATCATTTTCCGCTCAAGGATCTGCTGGATTTAATCTTCTCCGTCTTCTCCCAAAACGACCGGACGAGGCATTTTATACAAATGGGAGGAGCGAGGAAGTGCTATGATTGCGACTGTCAGGTTTCTCATCGTGCGCATCCTTTTCTTTCGGAACGGATAAAAACATTATCCGATAGCTGCGGTAGTTCAAAACAATAGAGCCTGGCTCGAGGTCTATGAACTGTTCTCGCGTGGCAATGGGATCTATCCGTGGAACAGAAGAAGGGATGATCGGAGGAGGCAGATGACGTCAGGTCTTCCTTCCAGCAATCATCCTGTCAGCATTTCCAGCTGACATCTCGAATTGAACCATCCGACAGTTTCCTCGCTGACAATTACTTATACCCCCCAGGTCCACTTGTTCGCCTGGCAGGATCGTCCATTCTTCCTCGTCCTCGCAATCGCCACTGCCTTTGTTGCCTGTTGACCTTCAGGGCGAAAGAGTCGTGATGTGATTATTGCGATGCTTCGCTATATTTGGACTATACGACTCGGTCCAGGCACTCAGGTGATTCGTTGAAGACGACTCAATCCCAATAAGTTCCGTGGAACCCCACAACTAGAATAGGTACCTATATAAACAAGTCGTTGTTTACATGGTGAAAAATGGGTGCTCTGCTATCGAACCAAGAACAACTAAATTCCCGTTATATTCCTTAGCTGTTCCAGCAGCTACTAATGCTGTGTGAACTTACCAATTTTGGTTCATTTTTCTAAAGAAATGAACCTTTGTAATCGGTCAGGAAAAAAAAATTTTTAACACCCCCTGAAAATTTGTTGGTTTACGTTTCAAGGGGTGTAGAATCCGAATCTGCAATAAAAATTTTTTGTCCGTCCGCCGTACGCCGTACGCCGTACGCCGTACGCCGTCCGCCGTCCGGGGTTTTTAAGGGGGAAGGAGTTATCGAAAAATTTTGAAATTTTTACCAAAAATCAAGTTCCGTATCTAGTTGGTCCTAACGTCTCGGCAGAACCCTACCTTAATTTTAAGGCCAGTAAAACAGCTGTTGAAGTGGTAAAAAATTCGTCTTTTTAAGGAAATTTGCAACATAGGCATGTGAGGTATCATTTTCTATAGATTTTTCTATGCTGAATCGAATGAGACCATCGCCACGCCAGTAGCTTCAACCGTTTAGGAGTTATTGCAGTTTTAGTGAAGCAGTTTTGAGTTTTTTTAAATTTCCCCAATTCTTAACAACTCGAAAACTACTCGAGCCACAAAATTCGTTTTCCACTCGTTGGAATCCCCACAAAAACTTCTGTCCTCCCGATATCTTCAATTTAAAGAATTCGGTCGCATTACACAAATCAGCAAAACAAAAATTGGAAAAACTTGAGAATTTGGCCTCGGCTCTTAGATACGGTTGATTGATCTACTTACGACTACTAGCCTATTACACCAACAAGGTGACGCACTCACACTTCGACCAGTTGCGCTTGGCAACATGAGAGCGAGTCAGGCAGTCAGTCAGTCTGAGGCATGAGGCATTTTTAATTTCATTATTCAGAGAATTTAATAATTATTATTATTCAGTTAATTATGAAGGTGATCAAGAATAGATTAAATGGTAAATTTAACGGAATTGAACGATCAGCTGCGTTGAAAAAATGGATAGGTAAGTAAGTATTTATCAAGCGAAGAGGATGATTATTTTTTGCCTGGTTGAAAAAACGTTTTTCTAAATAACCCATCTAAAATACAAATTGATACTGAAATTATAGAATAATAACAGCTAAATTCTGTGTTTAAGGAGTACCGATATATCGTAAGGTTTGTCTTTGCAATCGAAAAATGAACCCCTGTGCAAAATTTGCAGAGTTCTTCGGACATAGCAAAAACTAATCTGCACATGCCACTGATCTACTTAGCAGCGTTTTTTGTTTTGTTTCAGGTATGCTGCTGTACTTTTCTGAGTTTTACTACTGTCCAGTTGGTGAGGATTTATCATTCCTAATTTGTTCCTGGAATTTTCAAAGTTCGTATTTTTTGAAGCCTTTCCATGATTATTGTAATGCCCTTTATGCAGTTCCACATTTTTCCAATACAATGAGCTTTATTTCAATATCATACCCGAAAAAATTATTATTTGGTGAATATTTTATGACCACATTCTCTGATCCAATATTTCAGAACAATAGCCAACCTTTTGTGGGAAGAAAAAATATCCAAAATACCTAGTTTATCAAGATAGTTGATCTCAAAATAGTTGTGCACACAATGCTTCCTTGTTCTGGGGAATATTATGGACTATTTTCATGAAATATGATATTTTTGTCACTGCTAGGCTCATTGAAGGGTAAAATCATGACTTCTTACATAAATCAATTCATTCATGTACCAAGAAAAAACGAACAAGGAAAAACTGAAATATCTTCCATATTTTGCTGAGTGAAATCAAAATCCACATCGAACGGAAAAAATATTGACCTTCCTCTGAACATATTTTCGTGAAATGATTGAAAGAAGGCCATGTATTGAGAGGATTCATGGCTGTTTTCTAGTAGACAAAAATTCATGGGCAATTATAAATAGTCAGGTTAATTTTAGTTCATACGTAAGTTTGAGCTGAACTCCCATGTCAGAGGAAAAATGGCTCAATTGAATAGGCGCCTGTTATTCAAATCATTCATTCATATTCCAACTCCCTATTATGGAGAGCAATCTCGTCGAAAATTACGACATCGATGCGCAGGAATAACAGAACGTGTTCTAAAGACAGGAAGACGGCAGAGTCAGGTGATCCTGGAGATCCCCAATGCGGCATTGTTAGAGGGATCCTTCCAGGATATATAGCTGCGGACGGACGTAATGTTCAATAACAGTAAATCAGCCCGTTAAAGGGCTGGAAGATCTTAGCATCATAATACGCATCCGATCCGAGAGCTTTCAAGTCGAACCGATAAGGTCTCCATATCGTAGGTCGTTATCGGACCCCGATTATCCCGAGCCGTGCGTCCGATGAAGTAATAGGCAGGACTTACATTGCCCGGCTACAATTTAGGTCGGAAAGGCCGATGTTGTTGAAGGAGGGTTGCACAAAGTTACTGCGAAAATGTTAATCCTGCCTATTAGGCAAAATGCAAAAGACGGGTGAAAAAAATGGTCTCTCGAAAATGAGTTTGGATTATAGACTGAATTATAGAGCCCAGCCCGAAAACAGCAACCAATGTGACATCATTAAATGATTTTCTCATGGGTTGGTTCATGGGTTCGTAATGGAAAAATGCACGTCTGCCTACAGCGCCGGTGGAATGAGGAATCACGGCCATCTGAAAACCGGGGAATTGGTCAAAATTCCAATAGTTTTAATATCCTTGAAATTCTACTCGATGATTTAGTCCATGGTACTGAATCTAGAAACTCTACTCTGGCGAACATAACCTGACTATTAATGGCAGAGCATGCTCTCTATTCATAACTAGCTAGTTTAGGGGGCAGTCGTAAAAATTGTCTTAAAATGACTCGCATTTTGAACATTTTGGCCCATGTTTGACCTTCCCCCACTGGTTGTTCCAGGCGATTCAACCTTGAATTAACACATAAATAAGGAAATCCAGCTTCCTTTCTTGGGCTCCAGTCCCAATACATGACAGCCATCAAATTTCTCTTCGGATAATTTTCCCATTCAGAAAAACCACGAATCCCAGGTTTCTGAGAATCGGCCACGGTGGGGAAGAGCGTAATATATGCGACATGAGCTGCTAGAGGATCCAAAAGGAGAACCCGTCGTTTATTCTGCGAGCCTGCGCGCGCACTCGTAGCCGATATGAGCCCGTGATATAGGTATGTGTGCTCGGGACGCGAATTCAAATCGGACGAGCCGCACTATCTGTATTTACCGAGCTTGAGATAGTCGAGACGCGAATGGTCGAATGTATTTTACGCTGAAAAGTTACCGAGCCTGTCCTCGGTGCCCTGACTAATGACAAGTGCTGGCACGAATAAGCATGTGTCATGCGAAAACGCAAGATTTACGCCACAGAATGGTAAATTCGCGAGGGATTATCAGATTTTCGCAAACGGCGAAAAGTGTGGTTTCCTAATTTATAGGCGAACAATATTGGGCTGAACTTATGAACAATCTCTCATGTTGAATTCGTAACGATATGGGATGTAACATCTTGAGAGTATCTAACCTTATTGGTTTAATTGAAAACTAGATGAAGGACCAGGGCTTTTTCCAGGAGCGTGAAAAAACCTCTCCGACAGTTTTTAACGATTTTGAGTGAAGAAAACTAAAAACATGAAGAAAATACCTTAATTTCACTGTAACTAGCCTCCAGATGGGTATTGGGGGCGGGGTCCAAGGTGAAAAAGTGTTAATTTACCATCAGAATGGTGCCCCATGTACTGGTTTCTAAAATGGCTGGGGGTAAATATTCATAGCTAAACCGGGGTGTCCATTTGGTCATCAAAAGTGCAATCAAGAGAAATTTCCTCAAGTCCGGTACTTTCAAATACCTACGAAGTATTCTCACTTGATTTCGTCGAGCAGGCTTGCTTATCACGGCAATGTTACTCTGCGCATGTTCCATCGAAAAGCATTTCAATCATTGTTCCTCGGCTCGTGTTGCGATTTTATTTATATTCCGTTTTTTCCACCGCGGGAAGTCATGTCCTTTGAACACCGCCGAGAAGTAGTACCATGACTAATCGGCGAGCGTACCAGGTCACACGACTCTCGGCTTTAAATACGCCAATAAATAATGGCCCTAGTTAACTCGGAGGCTCGTTTAAGAAATTATTTCCACCAATAACACACTTCGCCTCGCCCTTGTTAGACTTGCCTTTCGTTAGTGGCGAAAAGCCCTCGAGACTCGGATTGTGACTTATTCCGTCGGTCCTGTTTCAAATTATAGCTCGAGGGAGGGCCAAGTCGCCCCCTGGTTGCCTGTCGACAGATCCGATCCCTTCCAGCCGTGCAGCCGCGTAATTAGCACACGCGCCTCGCCGGCAAGACTGACAATGAGTCAGTTCGAGCCCGACGGTTGAAATATCCCCGACATGCACGAGACGACAGTTCGGTCCGACTGCACTGGCACCCGGACAATTACGCACATTCGGTCCCTCCACTCAACTGGTAGTAATCGTTTTCAGATCGACAGATTCTCGGTTTGTTAGTTCCTGTCGAGACGGTCCACGCCTTTGCAGCAAATGATCCATTAACCGACTCCGTGATTCATTAATCAGCCGATCTATAGGTGTCACAGTCGTGTGATACCATGTAACCAAGAACCTCGGAGTCGATCTGAACTGAAATAATAATGCTAACCGTTTTCAATTTTTGCTATTCCCAGACATGAATATTTCCAACGCATGTGTAGGAGAGGGAATTTTCCAAAAAAGCCCCGCCGCGTCGCCGGTCGTATTTCACGATTCCCGAAGTGACTTTTTGTCACCCGTAGTAAATCTATCGTCGGGTTTTACGTTTGCGTCCCACGTATGCCTCGACAAGGGAGGTCTATATCCTCGTCAACCGATCAGACGTCCACCTGGTGCCTTTATGGTCACGTGTGCGAGTTTCAGCCTCCGCAATATCGCGGAAGAACTACAATTCTCAGTTTGGGAAGAATTTTGATGCTTTTAGACTCGAACCGCTGACATGGTGAAAGCTCAGAACATAGACATTATTCATTTCAAAAATCACTGAGAGTAAAAGATGCCTCAAAACTATTTAAATAGTATAATTACTTACCTATGTATATAAATACTGAAGACACTATAGAATCTAGTAGGTATCTGATACTATGCATATTATGTATACTGTATATACTATATGCACAAAGATCGACGCTCTCAGTCTTTGGTTATTCCTTGGGCATTCCCTGCTGCAGAATAGGCTCATGAGACTATTTAAAACTTCCGTGGTTTTCCCCAACAGCCTCGGCTTTATGGATGGTTTTAATTCAACTAAATTTCAAACCGTTCATGTCCTCCGACTCTGATATTCCAGCTGGGCGGGACGCGTCTCTTTTTGATCTCAACGTTTAGGGTAACTTTTCCCCAAATTAGCATTACGAGCTCAATTTGTTCTTCGAGATTATGCTCGAGGGTAAAAAGCTCGAAATTAGCCAATAGCATGTTAAACAGGGCTCGAAAACAGGGTAAAGGTCGGGCAAAAGAGAAACGGCGGATGTGCCGTGGGGAGACGTCGGTTTTGAATTAGGTTAGTGCGAATGTCGCTCTGTTCTCGCAAGTAATTCCTCGTGAAACTTGGAAACCTCCTTCGGCCCGACCCGTTTGAGACTTCTTCTGCCCCGTGGATGAGGAGGAGAACTCGTATAACTTTAGCCCCTTACACATCCGAGGGGATTTTCTTCCTTCTCCTCTTCCGCTCCGCCATTTTGAACTAAGCACTTTAACGTTATCAATTACAATTACCTCTCGGCAAGAGGACGTGAACAAACGAGATAACTCAAATTGGTTCGCCTTTGGGAGGGTAATTAAGGTGAAGCTCGCTCTTCTCGCATTGCTATATTTCAATTTGGTTTCTGATCCCGCGAAACTTCGGTATTTGAGTCCAACTTTAATCGCTTCCTTCCATCTGCGCGATGACGCTATCCTCAATTCCAGAGCCGGCAATAATGTCGAGAGAAACTTCGACTCGAATTGCCTTGTCATCTCATCAACTTCAGCTAAGCACATCAGACTTGAAGGTTCGAATTTATTGTTGCGCTTGACGCGTCCCGAGTTCCTGCGAACAATACATTTACGTAGATCTAGGCCCCTACGTGAGGAATTTCAAAATAAAACTTGATTTGATTGTTCGCGAATAGTATACCATTTCCAACTCGAATCAGAAGTTTTCCAAACCTAATTGCGAATTTTCCAAATCAATTTAAAAATTTCAACATCAAATAGATAATTTTCCAAAAAAAATTGAGAATTTTCCCAATTAAACTGAGAATTTCCGAAATCAAACTGAAAACTTTCCAAATCAAGTTGAGAATTTTCCTTGCCAAATTGAGAATTTTCTCCAGCAAATAGACAACTTGACGGATCGAAATAGTGAATTTTCCAACTCGGATTGATAATTTTACAAATCAAATTCAGAATTTTCTAAACAGAATTGGCCTACTATATAATTCTCGATTTGGATTGACAATTTTTCAAAATTGATTTGGAAAATGTTCAAATTTATCTAGATAACCCGGTTTGGATTGGCAAATCCACAATTCGAGTTGGCAATGCTTTAAAATAAAATAGCCAAAAAATATTCATAAAAATTCATGAAAAAACCTCACCCTTGAAATTAAAATTAACAGAAGGGAGAATACCCTTTCCCGCCTGACATCACCGTCAATATTGACTGACAAGTTTGACGAGCGTTTCACAACACTGACACGACCTTTAGGAGTCTAGTTTAAAAAGCTTCCGATAAACTTGCTTGTTTACGTCTGTTGGGAAAAAACGTGAAAGAGTGTGTAGCCGATGATAACCGTGGACTATCTACGGGTTAGATAACGTTACCCCCTTCTCTCGCGGAGATAGCCCCGGGTCGATTCCATATTACCATTTTCATGTACAGACAGAAGTTTAACGAGATAAAAATCGGAAAGGGCTGCTCACACTATGGAAAACACGAGTTCACAGCTCGGCAACGCCTGAGTCGTCGAGTCGAAAGAAGATAAGTCCCGGGGAAGCATTGGGAAAAACGTCGAGACAAACTGTGAGATATAAACCGTTGTAGGGGATTGTTGTATGTAATTAGCTAAACCTGGGGTTTAAACGATGTAAAAAAGTGTTACGTTCTAGTAGTTAGTAGGTTGAAAAAAGGGTAATAAATTGCGTTTGGTTTCTCATCAGGCCGTGCATTTGTATAAGAGCCCTGCCGGTAAAGAGTCATTAGAGTAGCGCAGGATCACGCCAAGGGGTTGGATGGACGATGGCCAGCATTGTGAGCAGTTTGTGCAGGTGAATCACCACCCTTTACTTCCCTCAGTTCGGAATTAATTGCCGATAATTTAAGGGCGCGGTAGCTTTCGAACACGCATCGTCTGAGTCAACTTGCGGCCCTTCGATCAACCCGAAGCCGGACTAGATTTGTCGACTGAAGGATCGAATAGAGCGAAGCATGTTAAGCACCGGGGCCAAATTCCTGATTCATTTGATAGTGGAATGGTTGGTTTTGCGAAACAATGTGTCAATATAGCAATATATAAAAAAAATTGCCAAAAAGAAGATCAAAAAACTTGAAAGTAAAAAAATTAAAATGCAAATGGAAGAAAATGATTTTGGCAGCCATGCCTACAAAACAGAAAAAAAGAAAAGAAATCTGACACTTGCAAGTAGAACGTTCCATATGATAGTTCGATAATAAACCATTGTAATCGCACAAGAAAATAATTTTTTTAGCCTACCCTGAAAATTTCATCGTTCACGTATCAAAGAGTGTAGAATCCGAATCTGCAATAAAAAATCCGTCCGCCGTCAACACTTTTTCCCCCAAACGGCTGGAGTTCTTTTTGAAATTTCAGGATGAATCAATCTCGCCAGTTTTAAGCCCTCCGGAAAAATTGTTGAAATCTTCGAAAAAATAGTGTTTTCCCAAAATCTTTTCCGACTTGCAAGCAAATTGTTTCATTTAATAGTATTTTTCATGCTGAGAGAAGAAATATTGAGATCCAGCGATTGGTTTTGAATGTTTAACTAGGTTGTTTTTCTAAAAAAATTTTATCAAATGAATGCAACATTATGGTTTTTTTCACCTTCTATCCCCAGTTGTACTGAGAGGATTATCGCACCTTTCCAGATTACCATTGATTCAGAGGCTCTGACCTCCAAGTGCGCCTTGCATTTCTTCGCCTTATGTATCTAAATCATGCTAAAGCGTCAACTCCATGGACAATTCAGTCACTTTTATACAAAAACATTTCGACTCAGCAGTCGCCCGTACACGGGAAAAGCATAAAACGAAAACTTTTCCATCGAGTGCCCTAAAACAGCACGCGAAGCTTGACCAATTCACATAAAAATAACAATGCAGCATCTCGTGCGTGTGCTGTTCTCTGCAAAACGAAGGAACGGCCCCAGAACTCTTGGGGCATATATAGCCGGAACACTCGTGTTTGCCCCGTCCGGATATTACGATATTAAACTGCGCCGACCGATGGCCGCGTTTCTCAAAGACGTCGTTTCGGTATGGGATTCGACGTTAACAATCGTAGAACAAATAACCCTTTCAGCAAATAACTAATACAGGGCACAAGGGTCTTGGTATGGAGACCAGCCAACAATCCTTGGCGAACATGAATCTTGCAAACGGAAAAGAGTTCGCTTCAGCCGTAATTGGATCCGAATTGGACGCCTATGGAAAATTTACGAGCCCAGAATGGCGAACCTGAATCGAAACGAGGTAATGGTATAATCAGGTTTGGAAAAATGATATATCAGTAGTCTACAATCAGGAGTATACCACCGCAAAGGCGCCATACTAGATGAGCAGTAATTGCGATAAATAAAACGACCAAAATTGAGCAATCGTCTGACGGAGCAAGTAAAACAATGAATTTATGGAAATTGACTTGCTCAAGGGAATATTTGAGATTACCTAAGCGCCAAGTATACGATACCTGCTCACTCTTACTGGGTAAAATAAGAGTGAATCTTTGAAAAAATTACCTATGCTTTGCCTGTTCCATGTTGGTACATGAATAAGCCTTCGTAATCTTCGCGCTTTCATGACATCGAAGGTAATCCAACTTCTCCTAAGCTCATTTTCTCGGGGGTATAACCTTTAGAGGACATTTTAAAATTCTCTCGTAAGATCGCTGGAGTTTCTAATACGTAGCTATGATTTTATGGTAAGTCCGTCCTCATTACCATGCGTCGATGATCCGCCGTACACTGGAGGCGCCTTCCGTTTATAGCGTAGAGAGTTTAGTAGCCCCGAAAATGACACGGGCTGGAGGGTATGATTTCAACTTTCTACCGATCATTTCAAAAATGTAGTCAAAAATGTTTCCAGCGATGAAAACGTCGTGATCCCGAATAAAGGTAAAATGCCGAAGCACCGTTTTTATGGAAGTGCCCATTTGCATGAAATGACTGGTTTTCGCTGCCTCGAGGTGCAGCTCGTCCGAGGGAAACGCTCTGACCGATAAACTCGGTGATGTCACCGGCATCGAAAGATCAAAAATCCAAAAATATTATTTAACCTTTCTCATTCGAAGGATATCCAGGGCCGTCCAGAGGGGGGGGCAGGGGGGGCAAAATCCCCGGGGCCCGGGGCCCAAGGGGGCCCGGGCCCGCCCGTGGGCCTTTTACGTACTAATATGCAAATTAGAAAAAATGCTTTTATTGACCGGGGGGGGGGCCCGGTCGAGTCTTTATCCCCGGGGCCCGGCTTGGCTCTGGACGGCCCTGAGGATATCCTCCGTAGAAAATGCCATAAAACGGCTCGCTTCCCGCTTGCAGCATTCCTGAGTTAACTCTTTGATTTTAGCAACATATTAACTACTTTCGCCTGAAATTTTCTAATTCGTTAATTACTTCGACGAAAGTTAGTGAAACAACTAAGAGAAATTCCGATTTAATTGAGATAATATCACCCTCTCATTTTTCCAACTTTGTATATCCTGCCAGTAAGCTCTCTACTCTTCCTATTCTGATCCCTGTGAACATTGATTCATCTGTCCAGTCTCTATACCATTGGTGAAGAGAAAACGTCATCCTCATCTCCCGGTCTTTCATTCGTTCGACAAAAACGTTCTCTAAAAAAAAAAAATACAAAAAAATAACTCCGAATTGTCCGCCAGTCTCAGAATGTCACCGCAACTTTTCCGACCCCTTCGCCATTTTGGAGACTCTTGACGTCTCTTCTTTTTAGCCCGAACGACGGATTCCTTTATGCGGAACAACGCTCTCGCAATCATCCGGGGTTCCTCGCCCCGGCCCCACCATCCGATTCATGTCTTTTACAGCTTGTCATCTGAAAACTTCCCTTGAAAAGGGATGTTATAGAGGCCTGCTTTCCAAAAACGTTTTCTCCTTTTTACCTCCCTCGTCCACCCTTTCTTTTCCAGGATCCGCGCGTCGGCTCGGAGAAAAATCCTCCGCTCCTTATTTGCGGTGGGGCAGGAGTCCTTTTCGATAATGGAGGCGATCAACCGGCCACAGGGAACCTTTGTTCTTAGCTGTCGGTTGTCACTTGCCCTGGAGAAAAACATGGAGCGGGGTTGTCAAAAATCATAGCGACGCTTCAACGTTCAACGTTGCTATCGGTTGACGCTTCGGTGGATCTTCACACTCGGTTTTGTTACCGAAGAGGGGAAAACTGAAGAGGCCCGATCGGAAAACAATAGCAACTTTAGACTTATTGTTCGAGCTTCAGTTTGATGTACGCATATGAAGCAACGGATGTACTATAATCTGATTATTGTTTCCCCTCTCCGCGTCAAATGGTTCTATTGTAAAATTTGCAGCGATTTTAGTGATAAGAAAATATGTGTGAGTACGAGAGTCGATATCAAAGAAATTATCGACAGTTCCTTGCGTTGGGATATTTTACGAAATTCATCTTAACGCAGATGTCGCGTTACTTCTACAAAGACTTTTTAACAACTCTTCTCACTAATGAAATAATTTGCATTGCCAAACATGATAGAATAACAAATTTCCCTCAAAATTCTCAATCGTGTTACGTTTAATCTATCGTATCCTTGTTGAAATACAATTCGCGATTTTTTAACACGATTAATCGTAATTAGTAACCAGTTACTACTGATTTTTGGTTTTTGTTAAATTATGAAATGTTGGTATCAATATTAACTCGAACTCTTATACGCTGCCCATGTAGCTATAGATTTATCATATTAAAAAACCTCTAGCAGTCACTCAAAAGTTGCATCATGCTTTTTATGATTTTTTCAAGTGCAAACTAGTCCAGTAACTGGATGATCTGCCATACCCGTGTTCTCGTTCGCTTTTATGCCCTGTCGACGATAGTATATAAACTATTCGTGGCCACTCTATTTTTTTCTCGGTCAGTCAAACGGTTTACGATCGGTTTGAAAACATGGTTCTACCTATAACGATTTTGCCGATCCCGTCTGACGATACTCGGAAATAATTTGATCCCATCGAACTTGGCCAATGCTAAACTATGTCCGCGATAAGTTAAAGGCTCGAAGTTGAATCGGCTTGAATATAAATGGCGCTCCATAAATGCGATCCGGTTTTCCGCCGTCGTTCTAGAAAAATCTGGAATTTAGTTACCTATTTGATTGCGCCATCGAGCTGAAATAAAAATTGACGTTCGGCGTTTTTGCTTATCTCGTCGAGAGGTTGAAATGGAGATTGATTTTGAGCTTCGCAGCGAAATTTTGGCTCAAAATAGGTCCTATAAGAAGGAGAATTTCATTCAATTTTAACGTGCTTAGGGGTCATGCACTTTGACACGAGTTTAAGTAAATGATATTTTTTTTGCCTTTTGCTGCAAAATCAATGATGGATTTTCTCGGTTAAAACTTTTACCATCAACCTTAGGTTTTACAGTGACAGAATAATTGTTTGATTTTGAGGGCATTTGAGATGGGTAAACCCATGAAGTTGCAATTTTGCAAATATATTGACTCAGACGGCAAAATACTTAATTATTTGGGTAAAAATTGAAGTATTGTTCGTGTGAATTAAAAATAATGAACTCCCACATTAACCGTTCCAGTTTCCTACTTTTTATTCCACTCTAGTTACCCTAACTAAAATTTTTACAAAATCCTCATCGTTTTGCCACAAGGTTTTGCGCATTTTCGATTTCTGAGACCAACTTGCTCTACTCCACCGATCGCAAATCAAATATTTGGTGAAGATGGGTGAATATGAACATGCCCTCCTTATTATGTTTGCTCGTAAGAAAATGCGGAAGTTCGTCATGGGTAAAGGTTGGCGGCAAAATTACGGTTCACATTGTTAGGAGACGAGGTAATTTCGGCTTCATCAGAGCGGGGCCGAAAAACGAGACCACGTTCTCGACGTTATTAATTTCCCTAAACGCCAACAACGTAAGGTCGGAATGCCCGTAGGGTCTGCTAAACATTTAGACCCATGGCGTTCCTTCGATTCACGCTTGGCGAACACCTCCACCTTCAGTCGATGCCCTAATAATTTCGCTCCGACGCGAAAGGTTAATGAGGTTTGGGCCTCGCTCCCCTTTAGCACACAGGAGAGAATAGGAAAGCATTGGAAGGAAGGCCTTTAGGCGTTTGCTTTTCGATCGTCCGCGACCTTAAGAATCGAGATGGAACAAACTTACGCTAGGAGATGCGCATCCCAGAAGAATGCTAACCTATTCATCAATCTGGGTTTTCCTCGGTATTTTGAGGAATGGGAAGTTTTGCAAAAATGCGTCAAGCTATGGGGGTCGGATTATGGGGATCTGATATTGGAACACCCTTTGGAAAACTGGTTGAATCTTACTTAAGGGAGATTTGGACTGGAGTTCATCGTGGCAGCTCCTGCCCTCAAACCTAGGGGTTGCACTGAGGCTGTGATACAATGGAACAATCGCGAAGGGAATATAAGACATTTTATCAAAAACAGCGCTTTTCTCAGCCAAATATCAATTTCAACGAAATGCGAATAAATAGAAGAGGAGAATAAACGCATGAAAAAGAGAGAGAAATCTCCGTCTTCTTCTTCTTCCTTTTTAGCTGTCTTTCTCAAATGGCAGACATTGTGTTGAAACAATCAGTATTTGAACTCATAAGACAAGATTTCCTTTTCCCTAGAGACTAGTTACGAGGCTTTGCCTGACGATTTTGTTGTTATTTTTCAAAGACGATTAATGGTAAAGAGTTAAGAATAGTTTGACAGTAATAAATTTATTATTATGTAGGTAGGTCGCTGTTTTTATTCTTCTTTTTGCTCCTCCCAGCAGCCGCCCCTGCTCACGTGCCTTCCTAAGTTGTCTTTGGGTTTCCAGCTATAAAAATCTCGATTAAAAAAATTACCTAAACTTGAAACACAAAATTTGTTGGTATTTTTCAAGTTCTAGACCAGAGACTTTTGAACAGTCGTCGTTTCTACTAAAGGGTATTACGAGCCTCCATAAACCCATTAGGATTACGGGGTCGAGAAAAATTATGACTTCGCTCCACGCTGCAAGTGCATCGATAAATTTCACGATTTACTCCGCCTTATTCCCGACGGCGTTTATCCGGTTATGTACAATTCGAAACAGGTGACACATCATTCAGTTTTTACGTCTCTGCTTGCGGTGTTGTGCCGTTTGACCTTTAGAACAGTTCCCAGCGCCCGTTGCTCGGGATTCAATTAACGGCTCCTTTGATAAATGGCGGCCCGACCTCATAAAAGCTCCAGCCGTCGGGGCTTCTCCTGCACGATCTCCGGAGCGACAGAGGGCCAGTGGAGCAAATGGACCGGACGAAGCTCGGCCGGCTCATATACTAACTCGCTCGCTTGGGCCTCGAGAGGAAAATAATGAAAGTCCATTTCGCGCGAGGAATGAAAGAACTCATTCATCATGGCGATCTTCAAAGTTTAACTCACCCAAGTGTAGCTTTAGCGATAACAAAGAAATCTAAACTCGGTCATTATCAGTTTTTTCGCCGTTTAAATGAGTAGAAGTACTTTGATCTCGAAGTTAACTTTGATCTCGAAGTTGAGTTTGATCTCGAAGTTGAGTTTGATCCCGAAGTTGAATTTGATCTCGAAGTTGACTTTGATCTCGAAGTTGACTTTGATCTCGAAGTTGAATTTGATCTCGAAGTTGAGTTTGATCTCGAAGTTGAGTTTGATCTCGAAGTTGACTTTGATCTCGAAGTTGACTTTGATCTCGAAGTTGAATTTGATCTCGAAGTTGAATTTGATCTCGAAGTTGACTTTGATCTCGAAGTTGAATTTGATCTCGAAGTTGAATTTGATCTCGAAGTTGACTTTGATCTCGAAGTTGACTTTGATCTCGAAGTTGAATTTGATCTCGAAGTTGACTTCGATCTCGAAGTTGAATTTGATCTCGAAGTTGAGTTTGATCTCGAAGTTGAATTTGATCTCGAAGTTGACTTTGATCTCGAAGTTGAATTTGATCTCGAAGTTGACTTTGATCTCGAAGTTGAATTTGATCTCGAAGTTGAGTTTGAACTCGAAGTTGACTTTGATCTCGAAGTTGAATTTGATCTCGAAGTTGACTTTGATCTCGAAGTTGAATTTGATCTCGAAGTTGACTTTGATCTCGAAGTTGAATTTGATCTCGAAGTTGACTTTGATCTCGAAGTTGACTTTGATCTCGAAGTTGAATTTGATCTCGAAGTTGACTTTGATCTCGAAGTTGACTTTGATCTCGAAGTTGACATTGAACTAGAAGTTGAGTTTGATCTCGAAGTTGAGTTTGAACTAGAAGTTGAGTTTGAACTCGAAGTTGAGTTTGATCTCGAAGTTGAGTTAGAACTCGAAGTTGAGTTTGATCTCGAAGTTGACTTTTATCTCGAAGTTGACTTTGATCTCGAAGTTGACTTTGATCTCGAAGTTGAATTTGATCTCGAAGTTGACTTCGATCTCGAAGTTGAATTTGATCTCGAAGTTGAGTTTGATCTCGAAGTTGAATTTGATCTCGAAGTTGACTTTGATCTCGAAGTTGAATTTGATCTCGAAGTTGAGTTAGAACTCGAAGTTGAGTTTGATCTCGAAGTTGACTTTGATCTCGAAGTTGACTTTGATCTCGATGTTGAATTTGATCTCTAAGTTGAATTTGATCTCGACGTTGACTTTGATCTCGAAGTTGACTTAGATCTCGAAGTTGACTTTGATCTCGAAGTTGAGTTTGATCTCGAAGTTGAGTTTGATCTCGAAGTTGAGTTTGATCTCGAAGTTGACTTTGATCTCGAAGTTGACTTTGATCTCGAAGTTGACTTTGATCTCGAAGTTGACTTTGATCATTTCATAATCGTATTTTTTAATGTTGGAGTTAAGAACACAACGTTTTGGAAGTCAGAGGTTTTTAGTCGAATTCAGAGGTTTTTTCGGTGCTCGCCAGAGGGAAAGCAAGGCGACGAGTTGGCAACACTGGACGCTAGGCTTCTGATAAAAGGATTCAGGTACTTGAGTAAATTACATCAAGGAATGGCGCCTCATTTAATGTTCAATTATAGGTACGTCTTTTGTTTTTTGAGGACTTCAATTAATCTCGCAAATTCAAGAATACCGGTGGTGCGCTGAAAAGACACAGTATTTTCCTACAGAGAATTTTGGACTGGATTTTTGATAGCAAGACAATAGCACATTTTGCAGCAAAATGAAGCGCTTTAAACCAATGAGCCCATATTTGGTCCAGAACTACATTACTACAGCTGGCCATCCGGAAGTTTCATAAATCACAAATCCCTCTCCAGAAGGGATCACGTGTGTTCCATCATCGTATATAGAAAATACCCTTTTTAGGGGAAAGGCCGATTTCAAGGCATCAAATTGATTTCCGATTCCCGGAGCTGCTTCCAAATGGGCTAAGGGAGCTAAGAGGAGACAATTGGCTCGCCGGGACGGAAGGGATGTTTTTGGATGGGGCTAGAGCCAGAGCAACCGGATGGTGGAACAGTGCCAGTGACTTAAGGTTTATCGACCGATCCTTCAGGTAACAAAGACTCTCCTCGCCATCTTCAGCCGCAGCGTCCGTCTGTTCCCTACTTGGGAAAGTAATTCCCGCCTCATGAGACCAGTTCTCGACCCACGCTCCAGCTAATTCTTCCAAGAAGTGCTGTTGAAGTTGGATTTAATGTATTTTGAGAGCGGAAAAGTGATCGATATTCACTACGAATTCCTAACGTGGGATAGTTGACGATATTCGGTAGGTGTCTTCCCCAATTCGGGGTTTTTGCCGTGTTCCACTCAGCAGGAAGTCCTTTGAGTTGAGAACGATTACCAAATTTGGTCGCAATATCTCAAAAATACTTCGCCTCCTTATACCAAGTTTTTTTTTTAAATCATTTCAGATATGCTACAGGTAAGTTTGACAATATCAAAATTTTTCAATGGTCCAAATCTTGATGGCCTCGATTGGGTTAAATCACTTCTGAACCTCCCTGCAGACTGGTGTAACTCGAGCTGTATTGTTCGGCTATTAGTATGAGCTGTCAAAGCTTTTAGCCCACCCCACCAATTGCATATCTAAATTGAAATATGCGCGATTAGACTAATGGCGTTTATCTTGGACTGCATCCATTAACTAATAAATATCTACACGTTTCCGATTACACTGGTGTCACTAGTGTGATGAATGGCCACCAATACCCTCCTTGGGTCACCCCTCAAAACCGGAGTTGGGTTTCCTTTAATTACTTTATAGTTTGCATTATCTAGGTTTTATGTTGCTCTACATGCCACGCGTCTTGATTGCACTTTCTGAATCATTGGGCTGAGCTCGTTACTGGGAAGGGCCGGTATTGTGTTCTACCAGGGGCTCTCCTGGTCGTAGATCTCCCTTGAACAATCACGGGTGATATGGGCTCATCGGATCTGAGGAGCGCTAATCTCTAAAATAACACGGAATTACTTCGAGGGTTGAGCCGTTAGCGGGTGGTCCCGGATTATAAATCAATTACCTTAATTACCAAAGCGCCTTGTCTCTCGTCCCGTCTGTGCAGAGCTTGATGGTGACCTCTACCGCAGCTGAGTCTGATGGCGCACCCATCATCGGAGCCCATGCAAAGTGATGTCGCTATCTAAAGCGAATTTACTGCCACCTGATGGGGGCTAAAAACGGTTTACTTAAATGCCTAATTTCTTGCATTTTTACTCATTTATTTCAAACCTTTTCCGCTACCTAAATTTCACATTGGATTTTTTGTTCCTAGAAATAGTTTCTAAACTAACATTTGCGAAAAATCCAACAATCTATATCGTAGTTTACGCGAAGGAATGCAATTATTTAAAACTCATCTGCATCCTATTAATGTGCATCGATGGAACTATGAATATTCACTTGAACACCTTGCAATCTTATGACTTGAGGTGGTCTTATGGCCTCGGTGTTCTCAACCGTTTGTAAATCTATTGAATTATTCATCGCTGGATGTTTCCGGCTCGATAGTTCTCCTGTATCGATCTGATAGCTGTTATCATGGTTCTCGTCCCATTCACTTTAACGATGCTCAATAAAATATCAGAATGCCTATTCCAATTTCGAATTCTGACTTGGCCGGAAAATTTCTCCCGAAGAGTTAAAAGTAGTTGGAAAGAATCCGTGATGTCGAATAATTTTTCCAAAGTTGTTCCGAGTTGTTCTGGGCTGGGGCCCCAATTAAAATGCCGCCAACTTCTTCGGAAATTACGAGTCCTGGTGGAGGAAGTTTTTTGAGCTTTCCTTAATACTTTATCCGCTGGATTCGCTCGTGACGGTGCCAGGTGTCCGCAATTCCCCCATTTATATTTTATTGGTTGAATCCGAATTATTGAGGATAATGTGAGGAAGGACTGTTCAGTTTCAATGTCTGACTTCAACTCGATCATCTGATGCAAATGTTGGAGAATGACGTTGTTTTCCTGCATAAGGTCATTCTGTTCTGAATTTTATAAGGGTGGCAGAGTCAGATCCTATTAAATTTCAGTGTACCTAGTCATAGGTTACCTCGTATCATGCTTGATAGTTTTAAACTCACACTGAAACCATAATAATTATTAGTGATCGTCACACAGAAGACTAAATTACACCCTATGCCCTATAATTAAAATACCGAATGATTAAAATCAACGAGATAACCCTGTGAAGAAAACTCAATTGAAATGCATAGTAGTGATCTTTTCTCTACGAGTGCATCCTCCTCAAGCTCTTAGTTCCCAACTCATCTGCCAATCAAAACCAATCATACGGTATGAACGAACGAAAAAAAGAAAAGAAAAAAAAACACTCCCAGAACCTCCTCCTTTTCGTTGATTGAGGGGTTGTCTTCGAATATGTGGGCGACCGCTTAGGCTAGAAATGAGTTTTTAAATTCCCAACGATTACAATAGTCAAGATTGATCGACACTTTTTTTCAGACAACCGGCATACCCCCGTCACGTCAGCCGGGTAAATAAGATTTTTACGTCTACCAGCATATGAAAGAGATGATGTGTTTCGAGTAGATTTCCATAACAGAAGCCCGACCTTCCCAGACGAACCCTCGACTATTTACGAGCGCTGCTGGCCCTACAGACGAGTGGTAGCTATAACAATGAACTCTTACAATAGTGCGGGGTTGTAAACAGGATTCATTACAAGGGCGAGGTAACTATACGCGCCAGTCGTGTCGCGGGTTTGCGGCGGTAAAAGCTGATAATCGGCCGTTTCGGGTCTGGCACCGCGGTGGGGAGTCTCCCGGCCAACTGCTATTAAAGAACATTTGCGCCATAACCCATACCCCTGTACCCTGGGTACACATGGGCACTTTTTCTATCTTGTCCACCTTTTAACTGCAGGATCGTAACTCGAGGTCTTTTAACACAGTTCAGTGAATTACTGCCGCGCAGGAGGCGCATTGTGGGCTGTGGTTGTCGAACATGGTTCGCTATCACCGTCTTTATCGGAGAAAACCGCCTCTGATTTATCAGCTGCTCCAGTTCCGAGGTTGAAAACAATTTTACGCCTTAAAACGCGAATTTCCTACCTCTTTTTTACTTTTCAGCCAATAGCGTTGTCAAAAAAATCAGGGATAGGGTCACGCGGTGAAACACAGTCTCCTTCGACGAGCTTTCGATAAATATAATATATTATTATATAATATTATTATCTTCATCAAGGCTTGGAGACAGGCTTAAGCAGTCAAGGGACCACTACCGTCCAAGAATAGTAGGTAGTGGTCCCTTGACTGCTTAAGCCTGTCTCCAAGCCTTGATGAAGAAAATATCAAAAGTTCCGCGAAGGAGACTGTGTTTCACTGTGTGACCCTACCCATGATTTGCTGACGACAGAAAATTCAAGGGTCGATCATGCATCATCAATGTCGTCAAATGTTTATTTTGCTGGGTGTCCTGAATCCGGTGTAAAAAAGACTCTTGAGTGAAACTAGACCGAAATTAGGACAGAACTCCTCCAACCATCGAATTTTCTTATCCTGCTCGTTTCACAAAAGGTACGTCTTTTTAAAGATTATTTAGGGAACCCACGCTTTGCTGTATAAAAACCCAAATTTCTCCGTTTCAAAACAACTTTTTTTTTACTTTTATGCCCTTTTTTGGAATTAGGGTTAAATTTCCAGTATGCCGAGTGTGCACTCGATACCAAAAATTAGCCCTCAAGCACCGCAAATGAAAATGCTTTGCATTAACTGCGTTTCTCAGCAAAAGCTGAATCCAGAAATGTCCTCAAAAGCTAGAGAAGGTTGTTTTGAAGAAGAAAAATTTAGCGTTTTATAATTCAAAACGTAGAAGGAAAAAAAACTACATAAAATCGTATTTTGGAAACGAGCTGAGATTGGAAAATTCGGTTTGTCGCGTTTTGCTCCATTTTCGGGCTAGTTTCGAACAAGCTTTTTTTACCCCAAGTTTGGGACATTTTCAGATACAAATCCTCGCAAACAATTTTTCACTCAACTCTTCATTTTGTTGGCATTAGTTGTTCTGTGTGCTGGAAAGTGACGGCAAGGTATGGTCTGCATAATCGAAGAACCTGTAAACCCATCTTCGTATAAAGCAAGTCAAGTAAATATATTGTTCCAGACTTAATACTTCTCATGTTCGTATCAGGTTCCCCTTCAGTTCAGAACCTGTATTTTTTCGATTAGGCACAAACCCAAAGCTTGTCTGGATCATACGTTGCTTTTTAATGAATGCCCATTCATTCCCGTTTTGTTTGCCTTTGGGCGGTTTTTTCCTTCAAACAAACATTGTACAAGGCCTGTAGCGAAGCTCTGGCTCGTATTCGGAAAGGGTTCCTCAAGAAGACGCCCTCTGGTTTATCTGGTTTGTCCTGCCATTGGTTCTTTTTCTATTTCAATGTCCCTCTTTTTTCGGAGTTTTTGTCGGCCCGTCCGTGCGAGGTTGATATTTCAATCTCTTGTTAACAGCTGGTTCCTCTCTGTCCCAGTTGTTTTTTGTCACATCAGCGTCTCTGACTTGGCTTTGTCCTCGGTCGGCCCGATTCTCGGTTTCGGTCAATTTCGTCCTGAGATTTTGCTAAATCGCGTTTTGACAAATCCCACCTAGTTTTTCCAGGCTTTTTGTCCAACTTGAGTATCGATTTCCTACTCGGATCAAGTGCTGAAAATGTTTGATCATCAAAAACCTTCCTACGCATGAAAATACCAATAAAAATATACCACCAATATCCTCTGTGCACCTTACGGAGCATGAAACCGGCGATGTTTCGAAACATGAAAGGTTCGGAACACTCAGAAGTTACGGCTGCAGTGGATCCATCAATCTTGACTGGAAGGTTGTTAACTGAATCATTTTATGAATATGTATCAGACTCAGACGAATTGAGAGCAGAAGTGAGCTCTGGTCGAGCAAGGCTTCGCCCACTCACATCCAATGGAGCCTCTCGAAAATTATTTTCTGGCATTCGGAAGATTCCGAAATATTTCAGCCTGGTTTTTGATGGACATCATTCAGCCAACTATTTCCCTTTGTGCGGAATATACGCTTTTTGGTATCTAAATCATTGAGCCGAATTCATCTCCGCTGGTAGTATGAGCTATTTGAAGCTAAACTTCTAGTTTTAATATTATATAAAAAATTTCAAAGTTTTCTATTTCAGATTCTAAAGGAATGCTTTTGACTACTTCATTCTTGAGTTTATCCCAGTTATTGGGAATATCGAACAAGGCAGCAGCCTTGGTAATTTTTTGCACCTGGCCTTGCTATCGACCATTCGTTGGTACGCTGATCTCGAACGTGTAAATTACTTTTCTGCCTCCGACACTGTATAATTTTCAGATTCTGAGAACGATCTATTCTGGTTTATAACGACCCCGTACTGAATACCTTCCGAGCTCGGATCTGTTCGATGGCTCTCATCGTTTGCGCTCACTACTGAAAATTGTTCGAATAATGTTTTTGTCTTTCGCATTCTTAGATTTGAAATTTTTTTCATATTTCTTTCGTAAGACGACTGCTTTTTTGACCTTATTACATCTATACCAACTGATTGATCAAAGATTTGTCGCAATTCTTAAAAATTATCACTATCTCGTCCCTTGTCACTTTCGATCGGGCTTTGTTTGTTTGTTTGGGTCACAACCAACGCCATTACACTCAATTGAACGACGGCGCCGAGTGACCCTTGGCGAAATTATCGACGCCCTCGTAACTGGATATCCTTTTCACTTGCGACGCCTCGGCTGGATAAAAGTCCGATCTTATGATAATAACCCGATAACCAGAAATTTATCTCCAGCCTTCGGATGTAATATCGGATTTTTGAGATTCAATTCCCGGGGGAGAAAATGGCTCTAATAACTGAGGAAAGCAGCGTTTTCGAGCCAAGAGTTTTCCAATATTCTTGTGGAACGCTGGCTTTGAATGGAACATTACTTCAAAACTTGGAGATCATTGGTAGCAGGCTTCCATATCGAAATATAATCACCCATCGCCAATATCTTTTACCTATTTACTTTTAATTCAAGTATATCTAATAATTTTATCAGGGGAAAATATTGAAATTCAGCAGTGCTGGTGGGTTTTCAAGTTTTCAATTCCTTTCTGAAATTTCAGAAAAGAAAAACTGAAATTTGTTGTAGAAATAGCGAGTATTCTCAGTGAATGATCGTTCGACTTTTCGTTGAAGTTCAGGTCTACCTATCAAAATTGTCGGTTTTCTGTCACAATCGAGTTGTTTTTAGAAAAATCAGATCAAACCACCTGTACAGATATCGTCGCTGTGGTCACATTAGCTCACTGTTATTGTACTTACGCTGATCCGGGGAATTTCCGATGGTAACATCGTCCCGAATCGACTGAGTACAATTGTGATATGCTCACGTATCGAAGGTGATACATTAACGAGCAAGTCGAAGGTACCCTCGAACAGGGTGAGCGGGGGTGATGTATAACCGAGATTTGATCGATTGGCCCAATACACGGTGAGACTCGGTGGCTGAGGTGGGTTATGTGCCACATGAGACAGGTGCACCTCTTCCATCTCAGACACCCCCGAGATGGCCGACCTGGTTGAGATGGCTGGAAATTGTCGTTGGTTTGTGTCACACCTTGATAACCCTATCCATCTTCGGCAGAAGGGCGGCTCTGCAGGCCTCCTACCCTGACGTTAGTTACCACATCTCCAGCCATTTTCGTCGTGATGGGATTTGTTTCTTCTTGGAAGGTACTCGGATGGATTTTCCGCCCTTCTATTCTTCCGAAGGGAAAACGAACGAATCCATCACAATTGGCTACGCCACAAAAGTCCTCAAAGATAAATCATGTTTTCTTTCACGATCATTTATTTCGGTTTCTTCTACAATTGTTGATTTTTTGGCGACCATGACGGATAGTCTATAGTTCCAGGGTACTTCGAATCCCGTAGGAGTCGAAGTTGAGAGTCATAAAATGGTTTTTCGTTGAATTTTGGTTGCTTTGCATACCCCTATAACAAAATATATTTCTCCTAATCGATTAAGAATATTGCAATTTGAATTTTGAGATGAAGAAAATATTAATTACTGACATTTTGTGCGTTCTTTCCTCTAGCGAAACTTAACCGGACTTCATCTCAAGCCAGGATTCGGAGAAATCAAGTTTCAGCACGTGGAAAGCCGAAGGATATCAAAGCTTCGGGAAGGTGAACGGCCTAAACTATAGAACAATGCGTGGAACTTTGATGGTTCGAAAAGAGTTGTTATTTGTGAGGTGGTCCAAGTAATGTGGAAAGTTGGCGCTATAACCGACGCTATGGGATAAAAGCCTTCGGACCAAAGTTTAGTTTAGGACAGGGCGAGGCGCCGCCGATAATGGGGGAGCCATTCCTCCAAGAAAGCTGAGATTGGTCGTATTTCGCTTCATTCGAGCCAGTTTTTGATGTTTGCGCTGCAGGATACCATTTTTAGAATACAGCCTCTTCTGCGTTGAAATGAAATTTTCGAGGAACTCGAATTCCAAAGCTCTCTCAACATCTGCTCAACATGCTGAAAGTGTTTTGCGAAAAACACCATCAACCGATAATTTCCCGCCGACTATTGCAACGATCTTGAAAAATTATTACCCAGCACTAAGATGGGAGAGACGGGCTTCCATAAATTTCACGGGAACTGGATCTATCGAAGTTTTTCATCCCCCATTCTCGATGAGCGGTCGCCAGTCGTTAGCTGAAGAAGGAATGCAACATCATAGGTCGCATCTACGGCAGAGGTACAAATAACGCAAATAGGTCGGCACTAACCTTTATGTCTTTGGAAAAGATAATTTTGCAAACAGATCGTAAAAACCATTAGCGACCAGGTTTAATGGTCTGCCGCCCGTGAGGTTATGCCCGCTAATGGTTTTCTGAGGTCGTCGAATAAGAAAAGACAGTCGCCAAATGATAATGGCTTCACGGTGGGAGGTCGATGTATTCGACTGCCTACGATTAGACTTTCTTTTTCGTTCGAATGTGGGATAGGATGAGAATTGATCCTTTGATCTCCATTACGAAAATGATCGAACGATAACTGTAACGGATACGCAACGGAATTGAATCCAGAGAACAACCGAGTCCCGTTGGCGATGGAATCGGCGATGAAGATGAACTAGAGGTCCTCGCAAGTTCGGACTAGACCTTGCTGGTGTTGTATTGGAGTGAGAGAATGCGTATTCCGTAAATTCTGGAGAATGCGGTAGATTATTCATTTACAAATTGCACGAGCGATAATGCTGAGTTTACAAAAAAAGCGAAAATAAAAAGTTCCTTATCAACTCAGAGTTGACAGCTCTGCAGGGAGATGTTGAAGTAAAGTCGTACTAACACACACTTCATATATTAATACGTAAATAATCGAACGAAAGCAATTAGATTTTGACTAATATAATGGCTATAATGATCAAAAATGTCTAATTGCACACCAGGTGTATAAAAAATATCCCCGTATTCTGCAAGGTAGAATAAAAATTTTAAGTTCATTTTTGTGAACCTGAAAAAAATGAGATAGAAACCCCTAAAAGAGCTAATTTATCGGATGTACTGCGAGTAATTTAAAGTCCGATTAAACAGTGAGATAGGTCCTATCGAGACTAACGTTACAGTACAAGAAATTAAAAAAAATTTAAGAATTGAAGGAGCTACTGCCATTTTTATCGGTGGCCACAGACGGACCCTTAGAAGTTATTTAGTGTAAAAGCGTACAAGTGGAAGTTTTTACTAAAGCTCCGTTCCGGTTTTGATTTTAGGACGATTACAAGACTTAGTAAAGTATGGAAGTAAAAAATGGTATCGGAAACGGATGTGCGTCAGAGTAGGCAGTTGTACATAACAGTACAGTCGTGGGTGGTATCAAAATGCACACCTATGCGTTGTATTGTTTCAAATGGGACATCAGCCATAAACCACTGTAAAATTATTGCACATTCTTTCACGTACCTACATATCACTTCTTTTACTCGTAAATGAACTTTGATTCAGTCTTTTCATACTCCCCGTCTGAATCTCAATTCGCGATGTTGAATAATTTTGACCGACCACCACCGGTCCAAAAGCTGTTTCACCTCGTGCAAAGATTCGCGTTTCCCATCATGAAAGCCGAAATGAGACGAGCCAGCGGGACCTGGATGAATGGGAAGTCAATTGTGTACGCAAGGGACAATGGATGAACCTAATGATCCCTGAGTGGAACGCAATAGGCGTGATATTAGGTGGTTTGCCGAGGACATCGTCTCAAACTTGCCATCGCTAAACGCTGAAAAGGATAATACGAGATTGAAGTAGTATAAACAGAACGAGGCCAACACGATGAATAATCTTGTCCCGCATTATATTATCTTTTCGACATCTCTATACTGCTGAAATTAAGTTGCTGTACTGCTGAATCGCGTACTGCTCGCGTATTGCTCTCTATTAGGCCTTCTGTCTCTTATGGATCTTTCAGTCTAACGAATTGGTCAATTTATTGGTATTAGATAATAGAATTAAAATGATATAATTATCCCGCGAGATTGCGACCCCTGTCTCCAGTAGCTAACGGATTTCCAATGCACAATGAACAGCGACATCTGTCTAAACACTCGAAAAACATGAGAGCCGGAGTAATTACCATTCCGTCTGGTTTGATCGCCGACATGGGTAGCAAAGCCATTGTTATCGATGCTAGGACAGAGAGACAGGTTATCAAGGGGATATGTTATTGTTCGTGGAGAAGTAGCGTTTTGGATTACATAGAGGACCACAGGGGCTCGACTGGGGCAGACAACAGGCCCTACACTGCAGGGTGGTGAAGCCAGGAGTGTCGCTCTTTCATTTTCCTCTTTTCTTTTGTTGGCGAAAAGAGAAGCCTGGGCGTTACCATGGTGACTAGGCAGCACCTGAGCACCTATTGAAAAGTTAACGTATGGGGATGAGATCGGAAACCACTCATTGGAAGGACTAACACCCTCGCAAGAGGTTCAGGCTCCTATCTACCTAACAGGAATGGATTCACTTTTTCTCCTCCGAACAACCGCAATCCTCGCCGACACAATGCAGCTAACAGCTAACACCCCTTGGAAAAACGTCAAGATGATGATCATCTTGGATTTTTTCCACGCTACCCGTTAAGAAGCATTACCATAAGCTCGGTCCAGGTGGTAAAAAATGATGTTCTTTCCAGGCTGGGGTAGATCTGTTTTTATGATATTTTATGATCGATCACTCTCAAAAACTTTGTAGATAGAATGGAATTTTGTATAAGTCATAATTAAAAATTATGAATTAATTTTTTTCGTTGTTTATTCAATGTGATTTTGTGCAGGCGTTCTCTATTTGAGTGAGAATCTGATGGTGATTATAATTACATCATACTCATTTTACATGTTTACATGACTCACATGCTTCTGTAATTTTTAGATTCGCCTCTTGTTCTTTAGAAAAACCAAAATCCGGAAATTTTGGTTCGTTATTTGTTTTCTTAAATCTTTTTTTCTTTCGGTAAATTTTCGTATCAACGCCAACTCAAACGATATGACGCATTATTGCATCTGGAAATATTGAAATCCCATTCAAATCCACCGAATGGATGATCCACTGGATGTGGACGCGTCTCGTTTTTTCTCTTGGGCAGATTATTCACTTCCTGTCAGAGAAGACTGATACCATTGTATGTTAAACGTTGCTGAAAACCTCGTATTCCGACAATCGGATGGGGGTGGATGACTATTCTGCCCACAAGAATCAGTTGCAAATGCATGATGAATCTGTTTTCGAGTCAATTTATTCAAGAACTGGAGCGTGGGAACGGAGAAAATAGGTATTAACAGTAGACATATCAGTGGAGAAACTCTTCGTTGTAACGAATTGGTAAAACTCAAAATTTGTGGTAACTACCTATCTTTTTATGGTCAATATGGAAAATTTACAGCAGTATCTGGTCAATACAGGCCCTGATTCTCAAATAACACTTCGGTGGGTTCTTCAAGCTTGAATGATGTGCATTGATGTAATGCCTTCAGTGGGCATCCCCTGCATTTTTACATCAGCAGTGTAACCATCCGAAACCAATTCACCAAGAAGCACCAATTGGTAGAAGAAGAATTTTCCTCAGCTTCCCAACTGATCCCCCGAAATAAGAATGATTCATTCTGCAATCAGATCAGGAGCATTGAATGCGCATGAAGACCGCGCCCAATTTCTGAGCAATACAAACAAACACCAAGTCAATCCCAATCTATTCCCCAGGCGGATATTGTATCAAAATACTAGGATTACCAGTCGGATGTAATATAATGAGCTTAGACGAAAAGTATGAATTCATATTGGAATCTAGAAGGCCGTGCAGCTCTCCTGGGAGACATGACTCATCTTAAAGTTCAGGGGGTGTATAGGCATAAATCAGGCGTTATCGAGGTTTTGAATCATTACGCATCCTATCTGTTGTGGTACTATCAATTTTTGTGAGGGGGTTGATATTGAATCGTATTAGCCGGACCTATTTATTCATCGTTTCACTCATAATATTGAAGACGCCATTTCAAGATTGTTCCACTATTCAATTTTTCAGCCCTTTATGCCTTGTAGGTATTATTGACTTGGAGGAAAATGCCTAAGCTTCCATATTGTACTTATAGGTACCCGAAAAATATCGTAATTAACAATGGTCAACCATCAACTATCTGGTTTATGAAGATAATATGAAACGTCCCTGGTTCTTCATCGACGGATATACCTTCACCTCTGCCTAGCCCCTTCCTTTTGATCGGGATATCTTCAAGCATGAAAGATATCGTGTTGGGAATGTCGAAATTTCCTCTCCAGCAGGATTCGAGCCTGGCGCCTTCTGCTCTCCTGGCAGACGCCCTTACCCTTCGGCCTCAAAGAGTCAGATAGTCAGTCGAAGAGGGTCAGATTCTCTGGGGTTTGGGTTATCAGATCATAGGAAAGGACAGGGAATAGGAGGATTGTTTCTCGAAGGCGATGTGTCTTTTGAGTCCACCTCCCACACTGTCTCATCCCATCGTCTCTTTGATCATCAAGGCGTTCGCCTATAGAGCAGGAGATCCCAGGTTCGAGTCCTACCGGAGTGCGAAATTTTGCCATTTCCAACTCGATCTCATTTACGCTTTACCTCTGCTTGATTTCGTGCCATCTGATATTCGCAATCCAACTGTTCGTCCTCGGAGAACTTCTGCAAGAAGATGTACGGAATTTCTTGCTCCGAAAGATCAACGAATACAGCATGTACCACCTGAATTGATAACGGCAATTAGCCCCTAACCCTTAGGATCTTCCGGCGCCTACTCCGTGCAGAAGGATGAAAGTCGGCCATTAATTTGCTCACCCGCGTCTGTCTGGCTCAGTTGTGCAAATACCCATCCTTCACCGTTAATCTAATTACTCGTCCCGGGTGCCCCGGCCCTCGACCGTCGGCAAACAAATTTGTAAAAGACGGATAAACTCATCGTGTTTGCGTCGGGTAAACAAATTTTCGGTTTTTGCCAGCCTTCAAGAGGCGTCGGTAGCTGATGTTCTCGCGCACGGTTGAATCACGTTTGTCATGCGTCAGTATTCTGGGCGATTAGCGGTTAGTCCGTTTTCCCGCGAAGTTCAATTAGCAAAAGTTGGGGCGTGGTAAAAAACATCGCATTAGGCTCATGTAGGTACCATAATATGGTACCTACATGAGCCTAATGCGATGTTTTTAGTCACTGTTGCATGCCTAACGACAAAATATTATTTTGTCGTTAGGCATGCAACAGTGACTAACTCGATTTTTTAAACTCCAAAATACTGGTATCCATGCAAATGAAATAAATTGAATCATCGCCTAGGGAATTGAGTAAAAAAGTGGGTAATAATTAAAAAAAGAGCTTCACCAACGTCAGCTTTCGAATCGCAGCAAAAGATAACTTCTTTGATAAAAATGGGAGCCCAGAATATGGAACTGAAAGCCCGTAAATTATAATTTGCTTTAATTTCATGGGGGAATCATCGGTAGATTTTCAATCAATTTCCCGACGATATTTTGGTTCCGTTTCAATCGCTATATCGAAGGTCGAAAATCTCGCGCAGAAGAAGCCTTGATAGGTGAATTGGCTCCACAACGGAAAGCCTTCCAACTACCCACTTTCGAGAGAGCAACTCAAATACAAGGGAAAGAACACTTGCGGAAAGAAAATAAACTTGTTCGGACGTCTCACGGGGAAGGTAAAAGGTGTTCTTGAAGGCCGACTGTGCAAAGTGGCAGGTGAACTTTGTGTGATTTTTCCGTTAGCAGTCCCTCAGCGACTGATTCTATCCGACCGGACTTGGAAAATGTATGGTGCAGGTGTTGTTTCTGATTGTTTATCCTGTTTGAATTTTTCGCGTACTGCAATGGCTTGTTTATAGAAATATTTTTATATATCGACGATGAAACTGCAATACTGCCCAATTCAAAGCGTCGTGTCTTTTGGGGGCGTCTGGGTTGCCTACTTCTCAAAACTTGGATTGGTGGCAACTTGGCAAATCACGCGTCCATAGATCGCATGGCAAACGAATTGGGCAGTATTGATTCTACACCGTCGATATATTGATTATGATCTTCATTTAATTATTATTTTTTAATTTTTATGAACAATTCATCAACAGGATCTCTTCCTTATTTTTAGGGCTGAGTTATTGATTCATTTAAAGCTAGATTCATCCAAAGACGCTCTAGATTTCACCTAAAAAATATTTTCATTGATCGTCTAACTACATATTTCATGAAAATTTAACTAATACGAGCTTCCTTGGATAAATCCAGCTTCAAATGATTTGACAAACCTGTCCTGAATATCAAAAAAAGAATTCTATTTTATGCTTATCTTTTGGTATGGTTGAACTTATGCAGATACATCTTTCAATAGTCAAACAATTCTAAATTTCATTCTAGTTACCAACCTGATCAATAGAAGAGCCTTTCTGCGCTATTTGTTAGATAAATAATTCGCTAGGAATTAGCGCTGTCGTTAGTTTCTACTTTCCGAAATGACATACGAACTCGATCTAGATCAGTCCGCAACTACTCGGTTGACCTTTTCTTCTGTAGAACGGTCTTCGTTCTTCTACTTGCCGATCTGGAACTGTCTGTTGCTTGAAAGCCACTTGTTCAGTACAGCTACACCGTTTGAACCTGTCATCGTAAATTTCAGCTGTCTCCGACCCGGGGATTCCTGAGGGAATCTTTTCTTTCGATATGGATGGCGAAATTACACTTGTTACTCTTATGTAGTTTAACCGCTTCGAATAGCTGGAGTTTCTAATCGAGGTAGGTTTTTTTGTTCGCTCTTTTTTTCCAATTTTATTTGGCTGCGTAAAAAATTCTACAAACTAGCTAGCGCATAATTAAGCAGAATAAAAATCATGCTTCGCTATCAGAGGGTTAAGCAATATGTATGTGGAAGTCTGTCTGAAGTTTACTACCATGATATTTCATAATCCTCCTTTGTGCGATTGCAATATCGTGAAGATGTTAGTGAAGATAGCCACCAGAGCATTCATGACCGTGGAGGCTCAGACCAAGTTTGACCATCACGATCCTTTGGAGCCAATAGGATCTCATAAACTGCCATTTATGGTTTCACTTCCAATTTTATAGTCCTGTCACGTTGTACATTGTATACCCACTTACTCCGAACGTACCATGATTTGATGTCATGAACCTAGGAGTGGTGAAATGCCAAAGTATTCAATCCTTCGATCGTAAATCAGGTCGTACCTCTGCTCGCGTTTCTCTTTTGGCACGAGTCAAAAATATTAATTTTATCTCCTAAAATGTTAAACCAGTCTTTCAAACAAAAATCCAGAATTAATTGAAAAATTTAAGCTTATTTGAAGAGTTTTCCTTCGAAACTGCATGTATCGAGCATATTTCGAGTTTGGTCGATATCGATTTCGTTTTTTCGATTTTCGATTGCTTATAAGTAGGTACCAAAACTGCTATGAATCGAAATCGAAAAACGAAATCGATACCGACAAAACTCGAAAGTGGATATATGCTGTTTTGAAGGAAAACTCTTCATTTCACGGAAAACTACATTCAAGGCGCGCTTAATAATCGATTATCCGTAAATCAATGACCAATCTCTAGGCCACTGATTTCGAGGTGATTTTTGTTTCTAAAATTTAGTTGCCTTGAGATCCATGCTTTTTGGACAATCGACTTTTGATAAAGCGGTCATTAGGATAGAGTTTCCAATAGGAGGTATTCGTGTATCAAATGACAAGAGGTCAATACATTATGCATTTTCCCCAAGTTCCCGGAAAGTTCTAATCGAGTTCCGTTGTTCTAAAACGTATATTTTGCCGAAATATTCGGCATGGATAGTTTCTCTAATAAAACGTACGGATCATGCCAAACGGGCCGTGAACGTAATTTCGTCCGTTTCAGCTCGTCTGAGCGATCGACCAGCTCGAAAGAACGAAATAACAGTGATTTAAGCCTCTTTGGCCGGCAGGGCTTATAGAAAATAGCGGTTTATTCTTATTGGAGGCTTGAAAACCGCAAGCTATACCATATTGTTCAACTAGCCATATCACGATTTTCGATTGTCGGTTAGAATTGGATTATTTGCATAAACCGAGGTCGATAATGCAGCAAGAACTAGTCGATCCCGTGTGTGATAGCGTGAAGAACAACTTCCAACCTCCAATTTTCTACACTTGTGCGAAATATTTTCAAGTTTGGAGGAAAAGTGTTTTTGAACCCCTCGAAAATTCGCGTGCCTATACCCAGATAGGTTCCCAAACCGTTATATCAATTTGAAACAAGACGATCTATCATAACTTATGTATCAGCAAGGTGTGAATCGAGAAAAACATTGTAAAACGAAAAAAAATTAAAAGGATTTGACTGTTTCTGTCATCGGTCTGTATGATTGATAAAAAAAATTTTTGTGGCCTGTTTAATTTACAAAAATCATTACGTATAAAAACGTAAAGAAATCTCAAACGGAGCCGTTACCTACAATATCTAAGCTTATTTCACTCTCAACTCAAAACCGCCAAGTTCAATAGCGAATTGTAGTGCGGTTGAGTGACTCCGAACGAAAGGCTCTTGGATTAGAGTTTAACCGCAAGATGAAGACCTCTCTTGGGATCAGTTCTACCGTAACATAAACACAAATCTTGACCAGGTGGTGTTGCTTTATCAGCCTAGAAAGTCGAGGGTTGAAAGCCCATTATCCGTAGGAAGGATTTCGAGCATGAAAATCACATAATCACCAAAAACCTTCTTCCGGTTCCCATCAAGGGCTTCAAGGGCCCTAGAATGCACGGATCTGGAAACAGTTTCCTAAAAATTGGCCAGGTGTCCTAGAAATTGGCCGTCGGGAGTGTGAAGAATTACAAAAAAGACACTCCCTCCCTTCTCTATATCTATTCAATAGAGTCCCCTCAGGTTCGACGTTGTTCAGATCTCGCTACGACAGGGGGCAATTTCCAAACCGACAATGGCATGCCCAACTAACCGCCACCCCCTGTTCTCAGCTTTCGGCTATGAAGTTGTCACTGTCTCCAGTAGCTTCGCCATCTAACTTCGGTCCCTCCTGCGGAAAACAACGTTTCGGGGTGCCTGTTGTATATTGCCACTCAGCAAACGCCATTGAATTAGCCTGCCCTCCCGTGTTTGGAGACTTGGTAAAGGGTTTGGGGTGGATTTCCAACCGCAACATTTACCTTCAGACTGTGCTAGACCGCTTATTGATCTGGTCTGCGGTCGGTTTCTTGTGTTCTACAAAACGGATGATTATAAAGTTAATTTTAATTCGCCTGTCGAGCATTCATATAATTAAAGGTACCTACTTACTTCAGAACGACTTTTTGGACCCGTGCGAATACATTTTCTCTTCCAATCTTCAACAAATTACTGGACAGACGATTTGAAAACTGATGTTGGGATTTGGACAGTTGTCCCATAGTTTTTGTCGAGTATTTGGTGGAAAGAGCTCAAAACCAGCTGTCGTGCCTGCTGGGACACTGATGTCTTTTTCAGGGTAAGCCAGGGTGGGAAATTACTTGTTTTGATAACTTCCGCTTTGTAAAAAAAGGTTAAATTTTATCAATATGAAGAACTTATAACAAATAAAATGTTTTGGGGCGTTCCAAAGGGTTTGAACCAAATGCCTGATTATTTTTGTCGTTTTTGAAGTGATGCATGCAAAAAAATTGAATTTTTATTTTGGGCGAGCATCAGGATAGCTAGATCAGTGACTAGTGGCCAAGATCGGTCACTTCATTGAGTCGTACTTTTGGTCCAAAATTGATTTTCTCTGCAACCGCTTGATCCCCAAGATACGTGGTCCCACATTATGCTCAAAAGCATCATCTAATGCGGCATATCGACGGTGTAGAATCAACACTGCTCAATCCTTTTACCATGCAATCTATGGACACGTGATGTTCCAAGTTGCCACTAATCCAAATTTGAGTAAATGGCAACCAAGACGCTCTCAAAAGACGCGATGCTTTGAATTGGGCAGTGTTGCAGTTTAACCATCGATATGTTGCGTAAATTTACTGTGGGGTTAACAGATCCGAAATCGGCTGATCTTTTAAACACCATAAAGACATCATAATAATCATAAAACCATTCTTAAGATGATGGCAGAATCGAGGGTGAGAGGGACGCCTTTATCCGGCCGAGATTATCATTTCGACTCCTGGGACTTACAATCGGAGGCATTCGCACCTCAACAGCCGCATTACGCAGTTCCATTCTTGAGAATGAATGGACGGGACCCGGAGCGTCGGGACGTCCTTGAAACCCTCTCAAGAGTTCCCTGAGGGAAAACTAATGGGCGGCCGTTCACGTTCAGACTTAGCTCCTTCGAGTCCTTTCTTCCTCCAGGATCATGGACTCCGGGATGATAGCAACCTCTCGACTGGGGAAACACGGTTTTGCCATTAGGCGAAGTGTTTTCAGGACCAGTTCTATTCTACTGAGCCGAGTTGTCGAACAAAACTCAGATCCCGCTCCTTGCGTCGAAATACACGTGTGTTCCGCCACCTCATCCTTGTTTTTCTCAAGTAAATATACTCGACGAGTAATGACTTCATCCGCTTTGAAGTCAGCCAACAGGTTTTCGCTTGGAAAACGCCCTTATCTACTGTCTCCGTGCTTGGCAGTTTAATATGAGCAGTTTTTCAATCAATCCGGCAACTAAATTCTTGCGTGAATAGGAAAATCACCTCCAAAATTTTCAACTTTTTTCATCTTTCTTCCAATGGAAGTGTCATCGAAATTCAGTGATTAGGAAATCGTTTTCTGAGCGATCTATTTCACTACCCAGTAATCGTTTTATACGTTGGTGTAGCCAAGTTTGAATATTGTACTGCAATTTGAATATAGATTCATCAAACATATTGGCTAGTATGCATAATATAGAAACCATTATAATAGAAGCAAAATTAATACTTCTACTTTAAAAAGTGTTGAATGAAAATTTTATGAATGAAAATCCAAGAATTCACTTGAGTTACTGGAGTGAGCATTTAGTTAGATTTTATCCTTACTGTCCATTGTTGTTTATTATATTTCTTATACCTAACTTTTTCATAACTAATAATTTACTTCGGTTTTTCAGGTACTAACTACGGTCCATCCACTGTACGTGGGTGAGTTCATTGTACAGCTTTGTACTTACTTCACTGCGAGGTTTTAACTGCCACCGGATCCGCCGGTTAACGCCCGCAAGGTTACGAACTGATGCAAGTTTAATGCCTTCCAGTGTAAATATAGACGATGACTCGCTACAGCGATTCCAAGGCCGTTTTTGACTGCACACTTTAATGTTTCGTATTGGCAAAAAAACACAAACTCATCTTTCGTCTATAGTAAATTTCATAATTCAAACTAATTCATCGTAATAATCTTAAGTAATTCTATTTTCTTAATTTACGTTTAGTTATCTCTTTCCCGAACATTTCCTCGTTTCTGTCTTACTGGCTTTGCTGAATGATGATAAATGCGGAAAACATCGAGATAATCCATTCTTATCAATTTCCTTAAATTGCATTACGTCCTCTTGTACATCGGATTTCCCGGAATATTCGGTCGACGATGCCGATTCTGCCGAATCTCATTTCGTTACAAGTTCCCTCTTTTCCGGACCACCAATCAAATCGCCGGATTAATCCCCCCCCCCTCGCAGTTACTGATTTTTATCGTCAGAGGGAGGCCCCCATTAAAAAAGCACTCGCCCAAGCAAATTACGATACTTCATTATTCGCTTGACGAGATTATCTCTTATTTTTCGGACATCGCAGATAATTCGATGGCGATATATGTCGATAAACTCTTTGCACGCATCATTTTCCCGTTAATTGGATTATGCAGCGTCGTATCAAAATTGAATTTGTTATCTTTGGCAAATTTAATTGCCTCGATTTCTAATATTGGCAGAGTAAATGGAAAATGAGTTGTAAATATGAATATCCTTTGAAAAAACCAGCGATGCGGGTTCAGATCCGTCTATGCATCAACACAATTTCCTAATGAACCTTGGGAAAAATTAATATTTCGTCATCTTCCTTGATTTGCGAATAATACAATTGATCATGATACAATCGGTTTATATTTTCACAAAATCTAACAGTATTGGTTTCATTAACTTCGAATGCAATGTAGGAGGTTGAATTACTGATAATTGATCATATTCGCTATAAATGTGATGACCTAGTTTCCAATAATGTACCTCAATCTATCTCTATAATGTCCGGTCGATCAGCACATGACAATGAGCGTATTGGCTTCTGGTTTGATTGGACGAGTGCCATTCGGTTATACTACCTGCATTATGCATTGGATTGGTGTATGCCATTTGCATTCAATTTCAATGAATGCCCCGCACGAAATTGCCTGGCAGATCGAAACATGAGATGCTACATTCGGAATGGCAATCCGATAACTTAAAATTGTTCAATCAATTTATTATGACGATATGTTTTCTTGCTCCGCTGACGAACATTCGCTTTTGGTCACTGTGCTTTCGTCCCGACATTTCCAAAAATAATTCGACCTAAATATCTTATTTTCCGCGTATTTTCGGAGACATAGCTCGATTCGTTTTTACGCCAATATTTCCCTTTGTTCCCTTAGATAGATGAACTGCTGACGTCTGGATCATGGCACCAGCTCAGCCTAGCTAAATCTAAAGATAAGTCCAAGTGAGACTCGAGTCATCAATCACAACCTTCCTTAGTCCTGCTGACGTTTATTCTTTTCTCGTCGCCGTAGAATGTGGAACTTCAGATGAGAGGCGAACATTAGAAATGAGAACCTGAGTCAACTTTGCTCATCATGAGGATTTTAGTTACTCTCATTTATTGAGCTGAGTTATTGGAAAAAAATATCTTGCGCCAAAGCGCGAAAAATGTCCTGAGCTGAAACTCGATAACAAACTGAAGCTGAACATCAAAAAGAAAAAGTTGTTAAAAAGAGTTGATTTTGATCTCGAAGTTGACTTTGATCTCGAAGTTGACTTTGAACTCGAAATTGACTTTGATCTCGAAGTTGACTTTGATCTCGAAGTTGACTTTGATCTCGAAGTTGAGTTCGATCTCGAAGTTGAGTTCGATCTCGAAGTTGACATTGATCTCGAAGTAGATTTTGATCTCGAAGTTGACTTTGCTCTCGAAGTTGAGTTTGATCTCGGAGTTGAGTTTGATCTCGAAGTTGAGTTTGTTCTCGAAGTTGATTTTGATCTCGAAGTTGAGTTTGGTCTCGAAGTTGAGTTTGATCTCGGAGTTGACTTTGATCTCGAAGTTGATTTTGATCTCGAAGTTGACTTTGATCTCGAAGTTGACTTTGATCTCAAAGTTGAGTTTGATCTCGAAGTTGACTTTGATCTCGAAGTTGACTTTGATCTCGAAGTTGATTTTGATCTCGAAGTTGACTTTGATCTCGAAGTTGACTTTGATCTCAAAGTTGAGTTTGATCTCGAAGTTGACTTTGATCTCGAAGTTGACTTTGATCTCGAAGTTGACATTGATCTCGAAGTTGAGTTTGAACTCGAAGTTGATTTTGATCTCGAAGTTGAGTTTGATCTCGGAGTTGAGTTTGATCTCGAAGTTGACTTTGATCTCGAAGTTGACTTTGATCTCGAAGTTGACTTTGATCACGAAGTTGAGTTTGATCTCGAAGTTGAATTTGATCTCGAAGTTGAGTTTGATCTCGAAGTTGATTTTGATCTCGAAGTTGAGTTTGATCTCGGAGTTGAGTTTGATCTCGAAGTTGAGTTTGATCTCGAAGTTGACTTTGCTCTCGAAGTTGAGTTTGATCTCGGAGTTGAGTTTGATTCGAAGTTGAGTTTGTTCTCAAAGTTGACTTTGATCTCGAAGTTGACTTTGATCTCGAAGTTGAATTTGATCTCGAAGTTGAGTTTGATCTCGAAGTTGACTTTGATCTCGAAGTTGACTTTGATCTCGAAGTTGACTTTGATCACGAAGTTGAGTTTGATCTCGAAGTTGACTTTGATCTCGAAGTTGAGTTTGATCTCGAAGTTGATTTTGATCTCGAAGTTGACTTTGATCTCGAAGTTGATTTTGATCTCGAAGTTGACTTTGATCTCGAAATTCATTTTGAACTCGAAGTTGACTTTGAACTCGAAGTTGACTTTGATCTCGAAGTTGAGTTTGAACTCGAAGTTGATTTTGATCTCGAAGTTGACATTGATCTCGAAGTAGGTAGATTTTGATCTCGAAGTTGAGTTTGAACTCGAAGTTGATTTTGATCTCGAAGTTGACTTTGATCTCGAAGTGGAGTTCGATCTCGAAGTTGAGTTTGATCTCGGAGTTGAGTTTGATTCGAAGTTGAGTTTGTTCTCAAAGTTGACTTTGATCTCGAAGTTGATTTTGATCTCGAAGTTGACTTTGATCTCGAAATTCATTTTGAACTCGAAGTTGACTTTGAACTCGAAGTTGACTTTGATCTCGAAGTTGAGTTTGAACTCGAAGTTGATTTTGATCTCGAAGTTGACATTGATCTCGAAGTAGATTTTGATCTCGAAGTTGATTTTGATCTCGAAGTTGATTTTGATCTCGAAGTTGACTTTGATCTCGAAGTTGAGTTTGAACTCGAAGTTGATTTTGATCTCGAAGTTGACTTTGATCTCGAAATTCATTTTGAACTCGAAGTTGACTTTGAACTCGAAGTTGACTTTGATCTCGAAGTTGAGTTTGAACTCGAAGTTGATTTTGATCTCGAAGTTGACATTGATCTCGAAGTAGATTTTGATCTCGAAGTTGAGTTTGAACTCGAAGTTGATTTTGATCTCGAAGTTGATTTTGATCTCGAAGTTGATTTTGATCTCGAAGTTGACTTTGATCTCGAAGTTGAGTTTGATCTCGAAGTTGACTTTGATCTCGTCATTTCGAATTTTCGTAATAGTATCTGTTTTAGTTTTTTTCTGCTTGGGTTTCAGTTAACCGTTATTACGGCCTTTGGGTTTGAGCTTGTTTGAGTGTCTGTTTCAGTTTGAGCTTGAGCCTTTGTATCAGCACTAGTTTGAGTTTGGGTTTGGATATCAGTTTGATTTATAGGTTCAGTTTGAGTTTATGTTTCACTACCAGTTGGGGTTTCAGTTTGATTTTGTGTTACCTTTCTTTCGATGTTTGAGGTTGAGATTCAGTTTCAGTTTGGCTATCACTTTGAGTTTAAACCTGGGTATCAGTTTGGCTATCAGTACCAGTTTGAGCTTGAGCTTAAGATTCGGTGAGAATTTTCCTTGACTGACTAACGTGGGACGAGAATACGATCCAAGCTATAACATTTGTAGTCAAACTGATTGTTCTGTTGGGTTCTGTACTGTGTATATTGTTTAGTTCTAGGTCGAAGGGTTGTTCCAATGAAGCATGTTGAACTTTAGCCATAGGCTTTTAGCAGGGTATTTCCTATTTCAAATTATTGCTGATTTAAATTCTTCCTGACTCTTATCAATGGTGGTTATACTGCTAATCGTTCCCAATTACACTTTCGTCGCGAATGAGCGATATCATGCTCGATTGGTATGCTGTCCAAGGCAAGCTCGAGGCAATGCATGCATTTTACTGGACACGTGTCCTTGATGCATTTATTATATTTGATTCAGCGCCTATGTAACGGCGATTATTCAATGCAGGATATAAACTCGAGTATATTGCCATCGTGGGCCATTAATTATTGGTGGTGACTTGAGACTAATTGCGCTATCTGTGCTCAAGAATCGCTCGGTGTTTATGGCAGTACGTCTGAATGGTGCTTAATTGATTCTAATACGGTAATGGACTTGGGCCTGTAATTGAAAGTTGAAACACCAGCCGCGGGGCATCACGGCATTCCAGCCGACGCATTGGAAATTATTGAGCGGACATTTCCAATTTATTCCGCGTTAATGCGTGGAACGATTATCCAGTGTCGGCTCTACTTCCTCGGTGAAGTATGCCGGTGCTATATTTTTGTTTTGGGTAGATTTCCTCAAAATTTACCGTCGGAGTTTAAGGTACGGAAATTGCCCCATCATCAGAATTAAAATTTGAGCGGGGTGGGGGAGTAGAAGGTTTGAAATGATTCTACTCTAATTGTGCCCCCCCCCTCAGTGTAAAACGTTGAGGCAAGCGTTGGCCCTCAAAACCCTTTTCTATTTCCACCTGACAATTTTTCGGTTCGCCAAAATAATCGTGATCGCTTTCAACCCCGCAATTGTCTGCTTACCGTCACGTCTCGCCGGAAAAACAACCCCTCATGGCCCTGGTTTCTGGGTTCGGAGTGTAAATATCCTTATTTAGGGTTGTAATCTCGAAGTGGTTTGGAATACAGATGTAAAAAGGTATCCCGTTCCTGGAGGTCCATTGGGTATTCTGCAGAAGCCCGTGCGAGGGGAGCACATTGCAGAAAGAAAAAGGGCTGGAAAAGGGTAGGTGGAACTTGTGGATGCTTGCACACCCCGTGCTCGCTCCTTCACGTTTCATCTTCACTTTCCAAGCTGGGTTCGCTCGTATGAACTATGATTTACCGCCAAGATGTTCTCCTTTTGCGCCGATATACGCCCATTTCGAGCCGCCCTACTCGCATCCACCCTTAACCGAGAGCAGACCTCAATTTCGCCAAACTGCTAAACAGCATCAGACCTTGAAAGTATGAATAGTACGAAGTTCTTTGAAAGTACGAATAAAGGGAAACACGAAACAACCGCGAAATGTTTACTCTTTTTACATTTTGAAATTGAATTTCAAATTTTCTGCTGAGATTTGTCGGTGTAGAAGTCAATGAATTGAGAATATAGCCGATTTTATGTTGGTTATTACTTTTTATTCTTATCGCTCTCAAGTCAATGTCCCTGTGAGGTGTAAATAAAAGTGGTTATCCTTCACAGGGCTGAATACACCGGCACCTAATGAAGAACCACTATATAAATCCACTACGCCAGAATGTCTCTATCTACTGAGAACTGGCCTTTTATATAGACGTATCCTCTAATGCATTAAGGCCAAAATACACTTGCCCCATTTTCTCTTAATTGGCTCGTCGCTTTTCCCGACTCTTTTTCGCCGCTTTGCCAGGCCCAACAACGCGCCTCTTGCGGATTCATTTACCTAGCTAACATTGGAAATGTAAGAGAACTTTTCCTCCTTTCTAGGCCCAGGTGAAAAACCTTGGGTCTATATTTTAATTAAGTTCTCAATCCTTCGTATTAGTGTTATCTTTCTCTAAAAATTCCATGAAAGTGGCCCTTATTCTTCAGAGATTTCACCTTTCGCATACTCAGTGCAGGTTTGGTTAGCAGCACCCTGGGAAAAGCACATAGAAACATCCGAGAAACCTTACACTGCGCATGCGCAAGGTACCTACACACGCCTGCACTCACGCTACTGGAACAAGGCCATTGACTTGCACCCTTGTAGCACTACATCAAGAAACCTTCGATTTGCCGAATGTTCCTGCATCCTCACGTCCTCATACGGCTGAGCACTTGAAAAGTTTATTCGGATTACCTAGGGTTGAAATCCTGTGCGGGGAAATGCGCGTCTGAGTCGCGATTGTTTGAGGGGACGCTCAAGTACTGCCATAGTAAAACCCTCTTTTTAGGGTTGAATTTTTTCCCTCAGGATAGACGAGATTGACGGGAAGAAGCTTCGGCGAAAGAGATGAAACATCGGTTCGTTGAAGCCTGAAACAAATTGCAAGGTTGGGACCGCTTTTCTGCCTTAAATAAATTACATTCTATTTATTTAGGAGCCGGGCTTACGCGGAGTGCAAACATGTAAGCGTCGCCCCGTCTGATTTTCAACTGTAGCCCGGAATGAGGTTTGGCGGTGAAGAAGTAGCCCATCCGAGCTTAGCTCGCGGTCCTGGCCGTAAATCAGAACAGACGTCGGCATTCGGCTGTTTCTTTGCCGTTCTCAGTCGCTCCCTGGCTTCGGAGGTCGGAAGCCTCTTGTTTTGTTGGCTTAGACGATAACAGATTTGTACGAGAGTCGTAATATTTCGTGGGCTGTTATCCGTCGAGGTCTTTTGGCTTCTCATCTGCGGAGCATATGCGAGGATGTTCCTTGAGAAGGGATTTTGAAATTGGATATGGAAATTTTGAAGTGCTTGAGCGCAAATTGCTTTATTCGAGGCAAATTCGACTTAAAGTGGACCCAACGGTTAAGTTATTGATTTGACGATCTGTGATATGCCGTTTGAAGTATACCTAACGATGGCGATAAATTTCTCTCTATCCTCTATTTCATCTGAAACTTCTGCATACTTCTTAACCGTCAAATTCTCGTTCTTGCTAGCCTACAACTATCTTGATGACTCTTCTGCACTGACAAAGCTATTGGCGAATACTCCGGAGGTCGCCAGAACGTAATGAAGGCACCGCCAGCAATTGACCGACTGGGAAGGTTGAAGCCGCAGAAACAGAAGGGGCTTAGGGACCTTCAAAGGGAGTGGAAAGCATCATCGTGGATGTAACGACTGGTAGAGGTGGAGGCTTTGGTAGGCGCAGCTCCCTTTTCATTAACGTGGACTCCGCTGTTGCCAGTCGGGTCTGTCCACTTCATGAACAGACTGACACTTGATCAAGATTCCGCTCGTATTCACGCCATTGGGTGCACGAATTTGAATACCCCAGATAGTCGACAGCGATGAAGAAAACGGAGCAGGGAGAACATACCATTGGTGTCCTGCGGATGGTGCAGGATGGGTAATTTAGATAGGCGCGTATCAACATTTGAGCCAGATTTGGCAACACCCTTGGAAAATGTTCACTCTACTCGGATATTTTCATTGCACTATTATTTTGAGTTGATGGAAATCCAGTATTTAGACGACAATGATCTACCATCTGTCCCTGACCAACATGAATGAACACTCTCGATCGCTGGGCATCTTCTGCTCATTATATTTGGCAGACGAAGCGTCTTGAGCTATAAAAAATGCCCACAGCTTCATAAAATCTTGGAATAAATGCGGCAAAGGACATTTTTCATTATGGCGCACGCATAAAATTGGCGTTCCTCGCGGGTGCGAATCGCGTAAAAAACGACGGTGGCAACATAAATAAAATGCCACCACCGGCTTTTAACCCCTTGAAGAAACATGAGGGAAACCCGCTCGCAGCTTCCTCGGTTTCACACTTTTAAACGGTTATAATAACTTTAGAAGATGGCTTCTCTACTTGTTTTCTCCAGTAAGTAAGATTACGCGTGGTGGAAGGGCCGTAAAAATTATTTAATGGTTTCCTAACGGCCTGTTCCTCATCTCATCCCAGGCGAACACCTTTATTGTTCCTTTCCTCTTTAGTCTCGACGTGAGTAGAACCGGGAGCGGACGGAGGGGAACTTTAGAGCAGCGGTTGGTAATCGCTTTTGTAATTGCTTGAGGTTCAAATCCTCGCAGAAGCTCCTTCATTTTGATATAAATTCACGCTGTTTTATTAGCCAGCGTATTTTCCATCGGGGTTTTATAGCTGGTGAAATTTTCCATTTATTTTTATCGTATTCAGGTCGGTCCATGCGATGGCGTCGAATTTATGATCGAGTCACTTGATGAGGAATTGATAAAATGTCAAGCCTGAAGCGTGAAGAGCGATCGTTGATATCAAACATTCGTTTACCACCCCGAAATTGAAATTTTGAGCCCTTGTTTCTGGCTTTTTTCGGGTGGAAAGTCGATTGAAGATTTTTGCGATTTGGTACTTCAACAATTGTTCTGTCTCATGAAGCACAGCGATTTTTATGTCTTATGAAGCACAGCAACTGTTCTGCCCTATGAAGCACTCGTCTTGTGAAGCGTGAAGAGCCGACGTTGATATAAAAAATGTTGAGCCCTTGTTTCAGGATGTTTCCTGGTGGAAATCGATTGATGATAAATTTTTTGGCGATGCGGTACTTCAACAATCGTTCTGTCTCATGAAGCACTCTTCGCCATTGATACTCCACGAGTGGAACCGTCGCTCTGCACTCCACAGTCATCCCTCCCGTTCGACAATGACATGGGATTACAACGTTGGTCTCCCTCCACTCAATACGATATGCAAATCTGGTTCTAAACGATAATCCCTGGGACCTGGGCCCCTCCAACTTTACTCCGGAGGTACCCACCCTCACCTATGACGTCTACCACTCTGTACTTTACCGTATTGCCACTGCCAGAGGATTACACCTTAATGCAACTCCATTACTTCACCCTCGGCCAGACCCCTCACTATTTACCTTCTATCATGGAACACAAGTGGTTCCCTCCCTATATACGTGATGAAATCCCCCCCTTTTTCGGAAGCGAAAAAGGTGTAAAATAAGATCAAAAAGGAAGTTGTGAGAAACTTTGCCTCGAACAAAAAGTGTTTAAATTCGGGCTCAATCCTATTAAAAGTCCTTGTCGAAACTCGGGGGAAATCAGGGGAAACTGTTCCCAGCTTGAACTCAGTTTCTCCCCTTTTTTTGGACGGATCGATCTGCGAATTGAATCGATTTCGTATCGCTGCTCTTAATTTGGGATTCTTCGTAAAAATAATCGTCAAATTTTCAAAATGGAAATGTTGATGGCTTCTTGCGAGTGACAGACACATCCATAGGCAACTCTCGACTCTCGGCGGTTGACCTTTTTGTCGGGCTGTTCAAGGAATGTGCAACAGGTTCCACCGCTGTCACGTAATCTAAGCCAAGCCTTGCGCCAAGCCGAGCTACGTGAATACACGTGATAAATCGTCAACAGAAAAATGTCACTTAATTTTTTTCGCCCAATTTCCAACTTTCACTCTTGGATGGGAGTGCGGTGGTTGTCATTATGATAAAAATCGGATCGGAGGTTTTTCACTACCTATTGTTTACAATCGATCGCTCTCTGAAAAGTGATCTCAGATGTCAATTCCGGTGGGTCGTTACAGGTCGTGGGAATTGCAGGTTAGTCTGTAATTCTGAAAATACTGTCTCAATTTCCAGAATTTCGTCAAGCAGTGGAAATCGAAAAACATTCAACCCACGAGATAAACTATTTATTGTTGATGATTCGCTACGGTATGCATATTTGTAAGTCTATGACCGAAAGATTCCTCGATTTCCACAACATGTGTCAGCATAAGCGCTTAACTTTAGTGATTCATTATTCGTACCCGCGTCTAATGCGATAATTACAGGCCCCCCGATGAAGGTAATGCATTTGTGAACCGAACGCGTTGGTTGACCTCTGATTTCTTGCCTGCCTACAGGTCAGACATTGTTGATCGGTTGTGGGAATTGATTCCTGCGACTGACGTCATTAATTATTCATTTCTAGTCGACAAACTAGGTTCAGTTTAGAGTCGCCTCATCCAAGTAAGATGTGCTTCGACTTGTGAGCAGTTTAGTGGAATTTCGATTAGGAAACCTAAATTTTATCATCTATACAACCATTCTTCAAAATACCCACCAACCCAGAATGAATAATTCGCCTTTTTCCATTCTATTCGTCAATCATTTTATAACATTTTCTCTAGGCATTTAATTTTTTCTCCATGAATAAATAATGCGATTGGGCGGACGACAATAGAATAAAACATGCTGATAAAATTTAAATAATTTTGCATATTGAGTAATTACCTACCGATGTTGTACTTTTGATTCACTTTTCATTTAATTTTTAATTTTCTCTCGAACCAGCAATGGAGGAAAAAAAACGAGAAAATCGATTCTTTTATTTTTACAAAAACATCGATAGTTATCCTTCTGATGAAGCTCACTAATTATATTACCTGATACCGTTGTTCCCATGATTAAGAAAATCACCATCCTCGCCAAAGGTTGGATCATTAAATTATTAAATCAACCGTACGCTGGGTGGTTTCCCGAGGTTTTTTCTTTGCCCTCAATTATTTCCCTGATTACTTGGAGCAAACGGTGGCTTTATTAAACTTTGGTTGCGAAGCAGAACTTTGAAGGATGTTCCGAGTAATTGGAAACACTAGCTGAATCACTTCGAGAATTAATCCGCGCCAATCAGCGGACTCCAATCTGGTGCAATTATCGGCCAGTAAAACAAGGCGGTTACAACTCTTCTGCTAACCTGCGGAGATTACCTGCATAAATATGGTACATTAACTTAGCTTTATCTCCATGTATACGGACAGTATACTTACTTAGTTCGTGAAAAGATTGACCCATAATATACTGAACTGAAATAGAAAATCCAAAAATTCGAAGTTCATCGTCACTGGTACCAGCAGATTCAATTTTATATTCGTCCCCAGAAGAAAAATTTGAACAAAAACTAAAACAGTTTGGGATTTTTTCAAGACGTGGCTAATTCTGTATCCAATGGCACCTTGTAAGTGGGAGTAACAGATTTTTCTTTATCATCCAGAAATAGTTTAATGGAATTACTCGGATGATTGTGCATCCAGATTCTTCAGACAGTTTCTGCTAAGTATTTATCATCAGTAAAACGATTAACAGCAGACGATTGAAATAGTTCTGCAGGGCTTTCATCAACGCATCAAATGGGCTGCAGCTTCACTTTATTCTACGGCTCCCTAAGGCCAAGTTAAGGGGAACTCTTCAAAATCATCTCTTTCCTCGTACATTGCCCGTGTTAGGGAAATGAGAACATTTAGGAATAGGGCGTTTGAAGGAGATGGCTCCGGAAATAGATACACGCGACCTTTTACCTTTCTGTCGTTGCCTGTTTGGATTTATTCCGTCTGTCTGCGTACGAGAATGTCGAAGCCAGAGCTGAGAAATTGTTGGAAAAGTTACGCGAGCTCAGAAATCATACTGTACCTTTAAAAATCCTTATAATCAAACTTGAGTAACCTCCTTCCTCTTGCAGTCCGTTAAAACAATATTAGGGAGGACCATTTTACAATTTTGGTTCATTTTTCTCAAGAAATGAACCTTTTTTCCAAGATTTTATCGTTTTATCGTCAGATTACCCAGAACTTCTGGGCCAGATGACCATTTTACAATATTATTTTCTTGAGTTCATACTAAAGTTGAATCCTGATTTGTTGTGAAGCTAAACGTCAGTAGGTATATGAACAATAGAATTTTTGCCTGGTGTTGTAGAGTTAGACCCTTTCTTGAGGTTAGCACAAATATTTTCCTTCAAGAGCAGTTCTACTTGATTATATTCAAATTCTCAAGATGAGCGTGTTTTCGCTCTCGGTTGCATTTCATTTGCGCCTCCAAGGCTGTTATATGCACAACTCCGGTAAACATTTCAATCGAGGGCATCATCTGAATATTCATGAACTGCAGGGAGTTGAAGAATTCTTGTTAAACGGCAATTCTGGTTCCCACTTCCAAGACAGTTTTTTATCTGATGCGTTTAGTACGAAGAAGTTGAAATTTATCACAATTTATTAGGGAGTGAAAAATATTTTTAATCTTCATTTCCCACTGAAGTGTGCACGAAAATTATAATGTACGTAGAATTTGAATTTAGGTCGAATTGAATAGCCGCAGCTCGTTGGACACTGATTTATTTCACAACTGAAAACTTATCTTCTAATCATCATCTTATCATGATTGTGTGATTATGGTAGACATAACAAAAATCCAATCTTTTTTAGGTTGAGTACCCTTTGTACTACATTCCTGTCCTCGCGATGGAAAAAAATCTCGCATGCTTACATGATATTTTGCCAGGTATTTCTTTAGGTATCGTTTCGAGCCAGATTGAACGGATGAGGATCGCATCTGATGATGTTATGTGAAGAACTCTTCTCAATAGTCCAGAAGCAAACTCTCGAACCTTCTACGGCAAAACCATCTGCTTTGATTCCTGCTTTTGTGCGCCGTATCCATTCACAAAGCTCGGGATGTTTTTGTGTCGAATACGATTCATACACGGCCTATACGGTTTCTTCTATGGGCATGTTCGTCCGAGAATGGCTAGGTATCGTGTACTTTGAATATTCATACAAATGCTAATGAACGGCCATATGATAGACAATGAATAGCAGTCTAGAACAAAAGTGGATATGGAGCGAATGTGGTCGTGACGTTTTGGATTGTACGCAAGAAACAATACGGGCGGGAACTGCGGATAATGCGGAAATGTGATACTTATTATTACATACAATTTAAGGTTTCCCGTGCATGTGCACAATGGCAGAAAGATAATGGCTTATGATGGCTATTGGATTACAGTAATTATTCGTTAATACGTACAATTATTAAATTAGTAATGGTGTTGTATCACTCGCAATGTTCTTGATGCTTTGCGGAACTCTGCCGATTTGAATAGTCAGCTTGAGTGTTGTAATCCATCAGTCGTGTTCAGAAGTACACAATACCATTTTGGAATGGTCGTCATTTCAAAAATAGCGTGAGTTGCAGGAAATTCGATTATATAAATTAGTCCGTCGAATGGAGAAAATATAATCGGCTGAATATGTTCAACGGCTGTTAAGGACCGATAAGTGGGAGTCGCCATATTCCAATTAAACTGGAATCAAAACTGCTGAAGGGGCACGAAACCTGAAGTCTTAGTTTCGAACTGAATGGCTAAATTCTGATTATCCTCTCCTTTCTATTTAATCTCTATCTTTTCCGTTAATCCTGTGAGCTTTGTATTCTGATGCTCCCCCTTCCTTCGGGCATAATGGGTCTCGGGAGTCGGGTAATTTCGAGAAAATGTTCATAGTCGTCCAGTTTGTTATGTTACCGATACAGAGGTCCTGATAACGTAAACAATTCCTCAGAGAGTGTTGAAATTTTTTTTATTTTTTTATACCAAACAATCGTCCAAAATCCTCGCGAATTCAAATTCGATTCAAGGTCGGCCTATTTCCTGAAAAATGTACTTTTAGAATTCCGACCAGACTGTTCGGATTTCTGGTATGAAGTTCGTCAAATTCGAGTAAAATAAAAATGGACGTATCTTTTTTGATCTAAACCTAATCTCGTGTCATCCTTAGGTCAGAGCCCTCCCGTTCATCCATCCTTCAGTCACAACCCGTTGCTTTTAGTAACCGCTATTTATTCTTGCTGCGCATTCCCCCTCCCCCACCTGCAAACCTTGCGCATGGCTTTTCCGAACATTTCCCGCGAGGTGCTTCTCAAGTAGTTCTTCCTCACGGGAAATTCGCTTTTCGACGTCTCTTTTCACGTTTTCCCCGCCGAGTATTTCTCGTTTTTTCGCTTTCCCTTCTCAATTTTCCTTTACTTTTTTGCCCTGCCGTTCTATTCTTTTTCTCACTCGGTGCCTCGTGTTGTATTAGCTTCAGTCAATGTCACTGACTCTCGACGTTATTTCCTTCCTCAGACGACTCGATTTATTTTCCCTCACCGCATCCTTCCTTTTTCGTTTCCGGTTTTTAGGCAAATATTTATCCTTGATTTATACCCTAGCATCTGCCATCCTGTGTCTCTTTCTAGAACTTATGAATTTCTTTCATTGTCCTATTTATCACCTCGTTTTATTAAAAATTAGATTTTCTTATTCTATTATTTTCCTTTTTCCTCTGACTCCAATCGTGTAATCTTTTCAAACACCTCAACGATGGAGGATTTATGACCATAGGCCCCACCATGGATCCCTGCTGTGGAAGAATGTAGATAAATCGTCATGCAAACATTCGATTTCCTATCGGAATGAGCATTAATCATGGCTCTGTTGGGACGATGAATGATGAGCTTGACAGCAAACCAGCACCTGCTACTCTTGGATGGAAGTTTTCATCTATTCATTCCATACCTAATATCTTTTTCCCTAGTTACCATCCTAATTGTTCATAGTTCATCTATAATAGAGGTAGCACAATTAAAAACTATTCAAACATGTTCAACATCATGGACCCACAGTAGGTTATAATTAGTGTGCTCAAATCGATTCGTGTTCGTTGCTTGAAAAAAAGAATAAAACACTAAAAGTGCCAATTTAGATGGTTTTTCTTGAAGGGCTCGATTCTTTGGCTCATTTGCTACAATTTTTGTTCTATAGAATTTTGTGTGAGCCCAACGGAAAATACAATTTTTTTTGCTTTTAAGATTTGTTTTGTGCTTTTGGCTATGTCTCAGTTAAATCGTCGTGAACTCCTTGAATTTGAGAGTAATCACAAAAACGAGGGTACCGTTGGAAAGCCCGTTAAATTTTCTATAAACTCGAGGTTTTAGGTGTGTTTTAAAATTAAGGTAAATAAGCGGAAAATTGGGCCAAAGTTGAAGGACGAGATAAAATCCCTCGCACTTTCCGGGAAAACCAGCCCAGGATGTCGACTTTCCAGTAGTATAGTAATTTTTTAATTTTTTTTTCTGACCATAGTAGGAATTGACGTTTGAATGCGAAAAACGAGGTTTTTCGCTGAAATTTCGGGTTTCACGTACTGTTTAGAACGCTCAAGCGTTTTTAAAATTTTTCCAGCTGAAGTCGATCCTTCTATATCCGTTGGTATGTGTTCGCGATAATTAACAGCTGGTGGTTAAATATTATCAAACAAAACGACATTTACATGAAACAGTGATCCTCGCGCTTTACTACGCAATTACAAGAAGCTTACAAAAGCGTCCAGCGGTAGACTTTGTTCGAAAGTCGCTTTATGAATGCGAAAGACTCGGCGATCGGAGATAAGCCGGTTTGTGAAACTTTTCCTCGCTTCAGAAAAGGGGTTAAATTGTCAGAGGATCATTTTCCTTCTGCGTATCAAAACGGACAAAAGTTTCCGGAACAATGTGAAGATGGAGGCGACGGCTGCAAGCTGATTTTCGAGTTTTGGCTTCAGAAATGTAGACGTCCTTTTCTCCAGGCGCTGTCTTTCCATTCAAACGGACGCCGACGTTCTTCCTGAAACGTATTTTCGAGACGGATCCTTCACTTTTCGAAAAGACTAAGCGAAAGACACGCGGCTTATTCGCAAAATGTTACAAAAGCCTCGTCTGCTCTCCGCGGACTGACAATGCTTCCAGGGGCGTCTCTCGTTGAAGTGCTTTGTATTTTAAATATTTAAGACGTTAAAAACGCTTCCTCTCCCTTAGCTCCTAAAAAAGAAATAACTTTAGGAGGTATGGAATTTCCGTGCGCTCTTTTTTTCGCCTGTCACCGCGAAAATAAAAACAGAACCGTCGGAAAGGCAAGACTGCGTCTCGCCTCCTTATTTTACCATGTTTTGCGATGTTTTGGCTTTTTTCATGTTCAAATTTTCAACCAAACATTCATTCGGTTTTAATTATTTACAGTCTAAACTTATGTATGGGAGATTCTATCCTTAGGACTAATTTCACCATAATTTTTCCAAAGCGATTTGGTTAACTTGTGGGAATAATAACTATTGACAATGGATAGTTGGCGTTTCGTGTTGGTTGTTCTGTATATTGATGAGGTTAATTTTTATTGTTAGGTTAGTATTTCATTTTACATTTATTCATTTTTTCTTAATAGGTATTACTTTTAACATTGCCATTCCATTTGAACTGGGTTCACCCTTGCCAACAAAATTGAGAATTTTATCGCTTTACATGAAAGGGTTCATTAGCGTATAGAGTCAATGCGAAAATCGCATTCTCCAAAATTTACGATAAACCTTCCATGGGTGGCAAAGCGAAGAGAGCTTATAAATTGCGAGGCACACGGGATTTTTTCTTCTCCTTCGCGCTGCAGCGACGACAGGAAATTCCGAATTAACATGAAAGATACGATCGACGGGACGGAGAACGTTTGACAGGAATGGGAAATGATGAAGTTTCCAGACTGCGCATGCGTTGACGGAGGATAGGCTGTATTAGTAGCCACCGGGGACGAGAAGTCTTTAGATGGCGTTTAGTGCCAGAAGCTGCCGTTCGTTACGGACTTTATGAACCTGGTGACGGGGTCGAGTTGAGTCCATTTCAAGCGTATAACTTCCTACCCGTTTTCCTTCGTCCTGGGACTCATTGGAAAACGACCATTCACGGACCGGGGCTATCAAAAGCGGCTGGCAAACAACAAAAGGCCAACTGCGCTTGCAAGAAGTTGAGGAATAAGGATGGTGCCGAAGAGCCATAAGACAAGAGGATGTGTGCGCTTCTGGAGTGAGGCTCGTCGAGATGAAGCCCGACGTGGGAGGTCCTTGATCAGGCCACCGGTCGTAGATCTAGTCCTGGAAGGATATGGAAAAGGGTTTGGTGAGTTTGTCTTGGAAGAGAAAGAAAGAGATAAGTAGGATGGAAGGAAGAGCTGCGGCGCACCTGTCACTCCGAGGTGGAAAAAATGTTATTCTGGACTGTCTGAGTGCGCACTTGCCTCTCAGCTGCTTTCGAAGTTTGTCAAACATGGGGCCCAACGGTGCTTGAACTTTATACCAAGACGAAACGTTGTCAGAGTCTTATGAAAAGCCCTTCGGCATTGATTAATTCGAAAAAATTTGGAAAAAGGGGTCAAAAAGTGAACTGTTAACATTTCACTTATTTTAATCGCAGTTTTATCTAAATGTTTGTCAGTCGATTAGGGCGCACTCTTCTGAAGAACCTGCCAAAAACTCAGGTTCGAAAGTCGAAAATATGGTTTTTGAAATTACCGGTTCTCCAGCCATTTTAGCGAGTGAAGTTCGAAAACACGCGAAAATTCCAACAACTGGGTTTTCTACTGGACAAGTAATTTATTTCTGGAAGCAACATTTCTTGTTGGGAATGACTTGTTCATTCTTCTTCACTTTTGACCTTCGAGAGGTTGGACAGCCTTTACAAAAATAATAAAAAACTGATAAAACAAAGACAGGGCTGAAGCAACATGACCCTCCCAAACGAAGCACCAACATAAAACTAAATAACAAAACTCTGATTGGTAATTGATTGCAAAAGAAAATATTGGCTGAAAATGACGAGGAATATCATCATAAATAATTTATTATGACACTGTATTATACGTGATAACAGCGTATAAGCTCACAACGTTTTTGAATAATGAAATCATCAATGGATTACGATGTTGACGAAGGAAAAAGAAAATTGTGCTGTCCTCGAGTTCCATCCTTCCGATTGCGGATCCTTATTAAACAAACAAGTCGATACTAATTTCCCAAAAACCTTTCCAGGCCCAAAGAACGTCGGAATCCTCCAAATCTACGGAAAACCCGGATTTCCCCGTTTCGGCTTCTTCTTTCGGCGACATTGTTTACTCTGCCGTCCGGGGATTAAAAAGCGAACCGCGATTTATCACGTGCGTATTCCAGAAAGAGAATCCCGATCCCGGAACTGGCGTTTTCCTCCGTATTTTCGACACTTCCACACGTCCGCAAAGTGTTAATCCGTGGAAAAAAACGCGGGAAGAAAAGGAGAGCGAAAATGAAAAAAAGGGGTACGTATCCGGAAATGCGAGGAGGAAAGAGGTGGATTGAATTGTGTTCGAACGGGGTTTTTGTTATGTTAGATTTATCGCTTTTTCCAGTTCCGAATCGCGGCATAATCTGTCGCTCGGTAATTTATGGCTACCGCATGCGCCGCCATTATTTTTTGCCCCAATACGATCAGTTTTTCTCGCCCCTTTTTGCGTTTTGGTGAATCGCCCCCGACATACCTCATGCCGTAATTACGGTTTGCCATTTCGTCCTGGTAAATGAATTAACTGGTCGAATGACTGATGAACGCGCTTTTATCCGTGCAATTCTCCGGATAGCGGTGGTTTCTAGCTCGATGGAAGTGCTTTGTTTGAAAATTGCATTATACGCAGCTACTTTTTCACGATATTGATTTTATTTGTATTTTCCCTTTAGTGTCGTATCCCATTGATGTGTAGGTTGAGGGAGAGGCATATTCCGTGACAACGTCCCATAATTTTTGCTGGTTATGAATAGTGAAACGCGCATGCTCTGCCACCCATATTCAGCTATAGTCGTTGGCAGAGGCCGTTTCAAAATCCGTGGATTTGCCCTAAAATGTGAGTCATTTTAACCCAAAGATTTCCTGCACAGAATGAACCCGGGCCTGAATTTGAAAAAAAATTAGCTTTCATTTCCTAGTTTCTGTAAGTAGGCCCTGGTACAAAAATAAACAGTGCTGGAAACTTATCGTTCGTGAGAAGCCGACTTCCCTACAATCACTGTCCTTATTACGGTTTACCAACTTTTGGAAAAACACGTAATGCACGTTTCACACCCCGGTTTTCGGTGGCGTTTTGATGCTACACACAACTCCAGTTGAGAGTAATTGAGGTAATTTTTGAGTGAAACGGCCGTAGAGTGTCGACGACGGAAAGGGAAATTATGAGCGTGACAAAGGACAGTTGACGGCGTGCACCTCCTGCCTTTTCAGATAGGATTACTGGCAGAGGATGAAGTGGAGGGTTGGAATGGGTTTGTTCTCTGAAATGAACGCCAAAAAGCCTTCCTGGAACGCTGCTGTGCAGAATGCTCCTTTATTACACGCGGATGAGTATTAAACTCGAGGGCTGACTTCCTCTTTCGGACACGCTCGTCTGAAGCCGGAAATTCGAGAAATAGCTCGCCCAATCTCTGAAATTACAAACGAGCGAATTAATTCGAGAATTTGAAAACGAAAAACGTGATAACAAACCGTTTAACATGTTTAACGAGAGAGCTGAGTTGTGAGCTCGTCTAAAAAGCAGTGCTGAAGAGTTTTCATCATTAGTTATTTACCTTTGGCTAGAATTTTGAAATATAGATCGTAAATAAACGTTATGATTACAAAGATAGGCGAAAAACTCGAATTATTTACCTTTTTTGTGAAATCAGATTTTTTGAAAACGATTGAGGGCTGGTTTATCAATTTTTTAAAGCTAAGTATATCGGAGGACGCTTTCACTACATTTTACCTAAGACATAATAATATTTTCATTAATCCTCATACCAAAGATTTCTCGGAAACTAGCCGATGCAAGCTTCTTTGGATAAATCTAGCTTTAAAACAAATTGATTAACATTACCTGATATTTCGTTTAAACTGACCTGGGCACCTCCAACATGATGAATTTTGCAAAACGATAATTTTCTATCCGAATATGTTTTGATGCTATTTAGGGGAAAACAACTCTAAAGTAAAGCTACCCATTGGAATAAAAGCTTGGAAGATTGCGTTGGAATGTAACTCATAAATCAGAATAAGGGTCTTTGCCGTACGTTGGCGCCGGGATTCCGTATCTTTTCCAACTGCAAAACTTCGTTGATTATTCATGACGATCGCTAATCCACCGAAATTTTCGACCCCGCGGAAAATCCCATTAAATCTTGTTTACGATTCGGGCACATTCGGTCCCCGTTGAGGGCGCCATTGTTGCCAGTTTGCGGAAGTGAAACTCTGAGCTTCGGGTTATTACGTTACTCCAGGGTTAACTAAAGGGAGTCCGTTTTAATTATGCGAAACTGCCGGACCGAACAGGGAAGCAGTGAGATTCATAAGCGTTTTATGACGATGTGTGAACAACGGGTAAACCAGAACACTAATCAAACTGGAATGGTAGGCAGTAAACCGAAATTGTTAACTACGGGTTATCAGGAAGAGTCGCGTTTCGAGAAAATTTATGACTGTTGAAAGTAGGCATAATTTCTTCACTTCTTTTTGAGCATGAAATACCTTCCTAGTCCGCAGTAAAATATTTTCTCTCATTAGACCTCTCCTGTGGCCCTTTGTTTATTTTGTAATGTAATTTTTTAAAATAATGAGTTGTTCATGACGGTAAATGACCGTTTTTTGGTACCTACGGAAATATTTACTAACTCACTGAGGCGCCTTGGGTGATAACATGAAAGATACAAACGATCCTTTCTCGATCCGTCGATAATTCAAACACGAAGTGAATTCATTTTTCTAAGGTCATTCGAATGATCGATGCTCATTTGAACGATTTCTTCGAATCGTGATTCGCTAAGCGGACTCGTATAATGTACGGACATGATAGAACTCGAGGAGTTCAAGAAGAGGGTCTTCGGCGGGGAAATGGAAAAGGTCAGAGGTGAGAAAGGTTCACGAGGTGTGACCATAGAAGTCGAGGGAAGAGAATGGACGGAAAAGAGAGGAGGATAGCGAGGAAGAGCGTGCCCCGTGCCCGTGGGAATGGAATGGGACTCTTTCACGGTCCTGTGTCCTTTCGGACGGTCCTTGTGATTACCATGGTGTTATCACACCTAGTGTCCGAGCATGAAAAAGGTCTTTGAAAACTTGAAAACTCTTTTTAAGTTTTGGATTTTTAAATCAAAGATTAGATCATTTTGGGTTAGTTTATCAATTGCCGTAAATTTATTATCGAAGTACCTGCAACTACTATGGACAACATTTGCATGGGCGTGCAAAAAAATAATGCTAGGTGAAAATGACTCTAATATATGAGTAGCATCAAGTGCATTGTGCCCTGAAGATTTAGATTTTATAAGGAGAAACTGACGGCTTTATTTTACTCGAAATTCTGGCTTAAAAATATTTAAATCATCAAAAAACTTTGATTTTCGGACGATTTTTTCGGGTGCATTAAGAGTGCACGCCATCGGGCACCAATCAAGTGACTCCATTGTGTTTGGAGAAAGCGCTTAGACGTACCTAACAAATTTTTGTTAATTCGTTTCAAGCATATTCTTGCGTATTAGTAATCGAATTTACCTTTTTCCGCTCATGTCCTGCGGGACGATTCTTCCTGTCCGCTCGTATGTCGTGAGCGATCGGCGTGATGGTCACAGATCGTTCCGCTCGTTTATTTTCATATTTTATAATTATCGTTCGACATCGTGATAATTTTTAGCGAGAGTCACGAAGACGATAGAAGAGGAGAGTGACAGGCTAAATCACGTTATGCCCTCTGGCAAAATTCAGGGGCGATTAAAGGAATTGAGAGAAACTAATAATGAAAGGTGGGTGTGGGAGTTGACGTTAAATCCCTAAGTAAAATTAAATTGATTTTTAATAATGTTATAAATGGCCTCGTTTTTTGGCAGTTATTTAGGCCCAAATGGTCGGTTTTTGCGGCCCATTTCTCAATAAATCTCAAAAATCGGAAGATCAAAATTATACACAACTATTAGAGGCTTACTGGGTGTTGATGAAATTTGCATTAATGACGAATAACGAATAACCTTAGTGGAAAAACACATTTTGGTCGAAAAAATATGGAAAAAGGATTTTGAAATTGTTGGCGATACGACCAGCTCGAGTAAATGTGCGCACAGCCGGAAAGAGGACATTTCAACAGAAAGAATGCGTTCACAATATTAGCATGCGCGCACTGGCTATCCAGTCGTCAGAAACCAAGGGGGCGACAATAGCGACGCGGCGTCGCTCTAATCATCTTGACGCGGCTGAAATGACAACCCCCGCAGCGAGGCGGGCGCCGACGTGACGTTAAAGTGAACGGGGGGCGCCGCCCCCTGCCTATTTGTAATTAGTGGCGCTGAACACGCACTGTCCGTACGTGATGCGCGCGGCTGTGACACGTGCAAATTTCAATAAGAATGCGAGCTTCAGAGTGTACCATTACAGTGTTAGCATAGTGTGAAAAGGTGATTTGGTCGGATTAATTGAAAAGTCTTGTTTTATTGGGGCGAGGGCGAGGGATAGTGTGGGCGATTGATTTCTTCATTATAAGCTTCAGCACTTTCGCCTCCATGGTCCTCTTCAGGAGCTTTTTCTAATGCACCTAACCACACCCAGATATGACCACTGAACTTGAAATTTTCTCAAAAAATCCATTTTTACTTAGGTACCTACTCCTCCCCCTCAAAGGACTAAATCAAGTTGAGTTCCAGAATTTCAAGAGAGTGTAAGAACTTGATTTCTTCAATATCAGCTCCAGCGCTTTCGAGAATTCGAATCGAAACCGCTAACGAAGGATGACGTCGATAGGCCTGGAGAAAATCGCAACTGAAATTTCAGATTTTTGAACAAAATGCCAGAGACTTTGATAGGCTCCATATCCTTACTCCAATGGCCAAATCAAATTGGGTTCCAGAATTTCGCGGTTCTTAGAGTCACACTGTCCTGCCATGAGACAATCCTCATCTCTCTGTCTCACTTGGAGATGCAGCGAGTCCGAGTGAGAGAGTAATGCTCGGAATTATTAAAATAAAAGCGTATCTCCAGATACGGTGCCAACCTTTCACGCACGTCCTCCGGCAGTAAATCAAACTTTTTTGGTGCCTCTAAAAGGATTAAAAATTCAGTTCCGGAAGCCCAAACCCTCGGCGCACACTTGTTTTCGTTTCCTCCGCTAGCAGAATTTCCAACTCGAGTATTTCAGCGAATTCGGGAGATAATGTGCGGTATGATTTAGTCGGGATGTGAGATTAAACTTATGGAAACATAAATCGGGGCCGGGCATTTGAAACTGGGGCAGTGTGCTATCGCTGCTATGAATTGCTTTTTTCTGTCTGCCATCTCTGCAGTTTGGGGAGATACTCAAAATCTTTTGTTCATGTAGCTTCATTAGTTTTTTTTTTCAAATAAACTCAAGAGTTTACTGAAAAATATTTGAATTTTCATGGATCCTAACAAACTAATAGTCGATTTAAGTTGTCTATGTGCGTATGTTGTCACTGATTCCTGATAAAGCCTGTAATCTGATTCATTACCAGACAAATTGTAGAGTCATTGCTTCCCAAAAACCAACGTCAACAAAAATGTTTCAAGTCCTCGTTTTCGTTCTGAAAAAGCGGCTCTTTGTCTCCATTCTCAATTTCAAACTTGCGAGAACAATAGGTAATTTGAATAATTCCTTACGCCTCCCATTTACGGTGGATGTTTTGAGTAAAAAATCCTTACACCTACACATTGTACTATCTGATCGAAAAATCTTTTCGAAAGCTTGTAAACGTGTCGTGCTACTCGAGTTAACTCATTTGAAAGTCTATGACGCTGTTAAAGATTCCATTGTTAACCTTTCAGGCGTCCTTAAAAATTGTTGATGACGGGTTCTCAGTGGAAATGCCATACTCGCGAGATAGGATTCTTGTACTTACCTACCGTAATATAAAGGTTGACGTCAACTTCATTAATTGTGACATGGTGACATTAAAAAAGTACAGTATTTCAAACCCAAGTACCGTGAATAAAAACTCAAAAAATGAGGGAAGAGAAATGGTCTATTCCACTATTAAGGTACAATTGCACAACTAAGTTACAACTTTGTACTTGAGTTACAATTGTTAGTACCCAAGTACCGTTGCGATTGACATGTGCAGGTATTAATTCGCAAGTTTTGTTCATATACAATAGTATTATATTATAATATGACATAATATATTATATACATTGTATATATATTATATATTATTTTTGAAATATCAATTTATAAGTCAATTTTTGACATTTGGCTCTAGCTATGTTGTAGGTATGTACCCTCTTTTTGAATGAAGAAATTAATGAATTTTAATTTGGTTTTCAGGTGAGTCCTGTTCTGCTAACAGAAAGACCAGGCTAGAGCACGGGGCATGTTGAAACGGGACGCTAGTTGAGTAAGTGTTTTGTTCAAATCGAGCATTTTGAAATAAAAAGTTAGGAATTCAACAAAATAAATAAATGAAATAAAATTAATTGGGAGAAATAATTATGAGTCTGGAAGTGATTCTGAGAAGTTGATCCCAAGTCGAAGTTATCTATGAACCTCTAATTCTCACTTTATTACACTTTCCACTTACATTTTACACTACTCACGTACACTTTATTACACTCGCAATACTGACCATTAAAATCCATCCGCTTTGGAGTAGGTAATAATACTGGAATAAAGAAAGCGAGTGACGCCTCTTCGTTGCCCTCAATGCTTTGTCTTTCGAACGCCAATAATTCCTCTTATTAATGAATAGTTGGCATTTAAATTGACGCAAAGCATTGGTTCAGGTTCGATTTTTAATTTCAGCAAATATCCATTTTCTCTCGAGTAAAAAGCATCTTGGCCATACTTCAATCAATCATTCTGCGCCAAAGTTCACCGTTACTTCTTCTAATGACTTGGAATTGCTGTACGGTCATTAGAGAAAAAACGTAATTGCCTAACGCGGTTTTGATGGCCCTGATAAATATACAGGCAGACTCGACCTGAGCTTATCTCTGAACAACTTATCATTTCAGCTTTGACTGATGGTCCGTGAACCTTTGCAGACACGTTTTCTACGTTCTCGACTTATCGAGGTCGCCTTTACCTTTCCGGCTAGTGCATTATTTTTCTTAATCAAAAAAAGCTTTCTCGTATCTCCTTTGATGTACCAAGGTACAGTGACGGACCTGCGTTCTTTAGAGTTTTTTCCAACTCTTGTTCGAATGGCGGACACAAAAGCATTTTCTGGAAACCAATTTCCTTGACCCAGACGAGGAAGGCAATAAGATCCCAAGCCGAAATAGGTAGTTTGACTTCAAAACGACGCCGTCTGGTAGCGAGTTTCAAAGGAGCGACCGATGGAAAGACTTTTGCCGAAGTTACACTGAGGAAAGAAAATCGCCGAGTACTGAAAGTTCGACCTAATAAAATTGTACTTCAGTAAAGTAGTGGCGCAGAGCATAATGAAACTATATGTCTACATAAAACTAGCCAAATAGGTGTTTTGGTTTATTAAAATAATTTTTAAAAATTGATTGCTAGATATTGGACATTGAGAAACTTTTTTGTTGCTTCTGCGGCTTTCGGCATCAACATTTTACGAGGCAAAGCGACATTCTAACAAACGCCTTCCTCGCCGAATAAAATGTTTCTTTCAATTTTCGAGAGCATCATTATTCGCTCAAGATACCCTCCTTTCGTAAAGGAGCGAGTTTATTTTCGGATGAAAACTTTCTGAAACACTCGGCAACATGAAACAAGCCCATTTACATCCAATATATATCTCCGGGTCCCCGAAGAGTGAATTTATATTTTTACTTTTTTTACTGCTTCCCCGGCGCGGGGTAAAGTACAGGCTAAAAGCAGGATCCCCCCCGCTATCGATTCCGATAAAAAGAAACTCGAAAGCTTTTAGTGGGCTCAAAAGATAAAGCAAGTTTAGCATTTGGTACTCGGGGATGAGTGGCGCAGTTGATAAAACGTATGGGAGTTACTTCTCTTCTGAAGATGAGGAGGTTCGGTTTATCTATTTCGATAGGAGTCAGGATGTGGAGGCTCGACCATTGGCCGAGGAAAAGAAACCTTTTCAACTCGACACGATTAGGGTTCTTTTTTGTCGAGGGGTACTTGAGTTGTGGCGTTTTATGTTCGAGGTTGGATGCCAAAACAGTGTGTAAAATACTCCTTTAAAAAACAAAAAGCGCACGCTCAGCTCGTAAAATGCCCTTGCAATCTCACGGCATCGAACCCTCAGCATCTACTTGTAATTTTGCATTTATTCGAACACAATCTTCTCCTCATTTCGGGTCGTCCTGGTCGTGTAATGTGAGATTAGCCTCGGAATTGCTGACTTTCGCTGGAATCCGTCGAGAAATCTGAAACACCGGACTACTGAAATGACTGATTCGTAAATAGCTTCGACACCGATTTCTGCGAAATGTTCGTCGGGCTTTGTTCCTCGAACCATCTCAGAAAGGAAGTGGAACTTGATACCATGGATCAAAGTTCTTGGCTGAAGGACAACTCATATTGTCCCGCGATGAACCGTTCTGAGAAAACATTTTTCGCCCTCATCGCAGATTGCTTGATTCAAGAACGAAAGATTTTGTTTGTTCTGGAAGATCTATTTTTTATTTCCTCAATGAACTCGAACTCAATGTCGATAATGTGTCAATTCACACTCCAGTCTCCTTGAAATAGACGAAAGATCAATTTTATACGATCTGAACCATCCAGGTATTTACTCAGATTTTTTTCGAATTTTGCTTTACGATTTTTGCATGAGTTTTTTTCCATCAAACGTCGATTTTTCTTCCAATTAGCATGATAAATCAAAAAATAATTTAACCGTTGGAAAGCTGCCGTTTTGGAAAATTGAGCAATCCTCGACTTTGGACCAACTTTCTGCTTATTTAACTCAATGTTTCAAAGCTGGGAATACCACGAGTTTCTGGCAAATTCAACGGCTTTCCAAAGGTATCCTCATTTTTGTAATTACTCTGGAACTTGATGGACTTATGGCCATTTTACTGAGACAAATTTCGAAGACACGATACAATCTTTGAAGCTAAAATAGTTTACTTTCCCATGGACTCACTAATCTCTGTAAAACAAAAATTGTAGCAAACGAGCTGAAGAATAATTCTTCATTATTGACCCCTTCAAGGAAAACAATGTTAAATGTGAGCAATCTGTGTACTATTAAATAGTAAACACGATCTTAAGGTCCAAATTTTGGATCTTACCATCGAGTTTAAGGTATCAAAAGATTTTCAGATAGGTAAATATGTGCTAGAGGAACAGTTTACTGACACAATGAATCCATCCGATATCCAAGGAAGCTACGAATAAACTTCACCACGGTAGTTACATCAAGTTCCGATGCAAAAATTTCATTGGTAATGTGAATCGGTCGCTTCTTTGGATATCGGATAGATAAATTTTGTCAATAAACCGGGCCTGAGTAAAATATTTTTGAAAATCCGCCATCGGCCCTCTCTTTGTTTACATGGCTGCTCGGTACTCTCTTTTAAGGATACTTTTTCAAGCTCTCGCCTGATCAGTACTCGTTAGTGTCCTTCGGACATTCTCAATTACCTGCACTCGACTCGTTCGCCGCTGTCGCCCGTTATTAGTCGGCAGGAAAACTCGACTCGCACGTCTGCTCCGTCGTGCTTGCGCTCAAATTTGAATTTCGTGATCGAAGTACAAAATCAAGGCCTCAATTGCGAGCTACGCTAAGTAATGAGCGGTTCCGACGCGTGAAGTCCAACACGCTTGAGTTGGCATTCCGCTCCGTTCGAATCGCCCCGAGCAATTCCGTGACTCTTCTCTTTGGCGTGTTAACTGTTTTCTTACGAGTCGAGTAAGTGAAACCAGAAATGGTCTGTGCGATTGTCGACGGCGATTTTCAGAAGACAGTCGAAAACTTTTATCTTCGAATTAGGCGTACTTTTTAACCGACTCCGAAAAAGCCGGTTACTCGTTGGGATTTTTTATTTCTATAACTTTCCCCTCATTCCTGATAACCTATGGTGGAATCTGGGACAACCATGGTCCCCATGGATTATTATGGACACTACAATGTGCTGCCCTGTTGCAAGGCTCGACTCCATCAGTGATGCTGTCACTACTGGTCACTTCCGTCTTCGAAATCGATCATTCTTCCCTGCAGGTCGAACGAGGGTCTTCTCCCCTGAATACCAAACGCAAGAGCATTAATTTACATTTAAATTGAAGTCCTCAGCGCCCTTCCAACCCTTCGTTCGCTACCTCGGCCGAGATTCCTGTTCACTTCAATTAGTTGATGTACCTCGTCCAGCTGGCTGGTATGTGTAAGTGCGTTCCGAAGAACGAATATTACCTGTTCATAGCGTCCTAATGGTTATCATCGGGCTGTTATTATTGTTTTTCACTCGGTTATTAAAAATGCCATCTGGGCTTAAGAGAAGCATTAGAGGCGCTGTGCATGTATCTTTTTAAAGGCTTAGGAACCTGCCTGACATTTTTTTAAGGTATTGCATAAACCAAAGTTGAGTTCTTCCCAAAACCCTTTTGCACATTTTGGACGGTAGTAGCTCCACCAATAATTTGTTCATCAAATATTTAGGTATTTTATTCTGAAAAATTAAAAGGTCCGGGAAAAAGGTTGATTTTTCCCGAAAAAAAAATCTACAACCCTAAGGGAGAAAGAGTGAAAACGGCGGACGGGGGACGCCGGATGGCGGACAGTGTATGGCGGACGGATGGATGGATATATTGCAGATTCGGATTCCACAAGTTTTAAGACTTAAACCATGAAATTTTCAGGGTAGGTTGGAAAAATTTTTTCTTGCTCTATTTGAAGGGTTTATTATTGAATAATAGACCAAAAATTGTTACTTAATTCTTCCCACACCTATTATAATTGTAATCCAATAAACAATTACGCGTGCAACGGGTTCGTTCTAATATGATGGGATTCTGATTATAGTTAAAAAACTGACACGGGATACTTATTTAATCCCGTAATAGCGAGCTAGATTGATTCAATTCACTCAAAGGAACGCCTTCGTCAACATTTCCACGGGTGAAACATTGCGTGTCGGCTACAGCCGATGACATCGAGATAAGCGGCGCTTCGATCCGCGTTAATTCATTTTATCTTATCGCTTGACGCTATATTCGGGTAACAGCTTGTATAGTGTCGAACTGGCTAACATTACTAGCGCCCCCGCGACCTTGTTCGGAGGTGATTGATCTTCATCGACGAAAATAAACCCACTCGATTTCGAATTCGTTTTTCGACTGATACCAAATCTTGATCGAGAATTGGGGAAATTGAAAGACGATTAGTGCAACTTGAGGAACAAAACGTACGACTTTCTGCTGTTGCACCATTAATCGCAATTATATAATTATTTGTTATCAATTATCAATTTTTCAATCGATCCAAAAATTCAGATAGTCAGCTAAAATGAGCTCTTCTTTTTGTCTTGTCACTTGCGTTTTCAAAGTCAAACCCCAAGTTTTTGCTCCCTAAGACAGAGCCTAAGGATACGATCATTTTCAGTCGAAATTTTGAACATCGCTTAATTAAGGCGTTCATGAAGTTTATTCACTCCTGATTTTTATTTACACATTTCAAGAAAACAAATACAAAAATTTGCTAGCTTGACTTTTTTATTGAAGATATTTTGTTTTCTCATTTTCCTGTTTATTATTTTGCTGCACTTTCCGCTAAAGATTCCTTAGGATAACTTGCACAGTTGAAAATCGGTCGCCTGGAAACACGTATCTTTTTCATAATTTCCTAAAAAAAAAGTCCCTCTCGCGAATCGCCCAACCCTGCAGCTCGAAGGGTTCAAATAACTGAGGAAAACGCTATTTTCTCCCTTCGATTCCGCCTCAAAAACTTCTCGAACCCTTCCGTTTCCGAAATGACGCTAATTTATTGAGTTGTCGAAAGGCGTTACCGGTTTCGTCGCTTTCCTTTTCAGTCTTTCAAAATGGGAAACTTCTTTCGCCGGCCTAGCCAACACTCGAGAACGAGAGGCGACGGGTCCTTTTCCTTATTCCACTTCCATTTCTTCTTTTATCGTTTTCCACTTCACTTTATGATTTTCCTTTCTCGCTTTCCTATCAGATATTTCGGTTGTCTTTTATAGCGGCTCCATAACTTTTCCTCGAATTTCCCCTCTAACGTACCCTTTCCGATTCGATTATGGCAGTTGTGACCCATTTTATCCTTAGCTTTTATCCTCCTTGGCCCTTTCGTCCTCAAGATTGTACTGCCGGAAAAACTATGGTTTATCATTCTTTTAAACGATAGAGCTAACCGATCGGTTTTTGATGAGATTTAGCTAAGGGAAGATTTGAATTCATGGTTTTTATATGTATTAGTTTAAACTGAATATATTTATCTCTGTCAAAATAGATCGTAACGTAATATTAATATAATAAGCCTATTCTAAGCATATGGTGGAAAATAATCTGATTCAATAAAATCCGGCGTTTCCTCTTAAAACAGGAGCAGTATACCTAAGGTTCTAACATACGTATATTTCACAGCCCGGAAATGACCGTATCATGATCAGATTCATGTACAGATGAAGATGATTACGAATCTGCGTTCAGAAGGTCAACTTATACAACCATCGGTTCGGCGGTTCCATTGATGACTTCATAGTGCGAGAATGGGAATCACGATAGCTTGCAAGAATAACGGCCGTCGTACGATCTCTGACCCTGCGAACCTCCCTCGAGCAATTACGAGCAGACAATGCAAACATATCCCGGCTCGGTTCCTACAACCCCCCAGGCAACAGGAAGGCCCACATGTGAGGATTGCGGGGGAGGAATCCTTCGCAGGATCCTCTCGAAACGACCGTCCTCAGGACACACTGGCGTCAACCGACACAGCCCTCGGAACCTTGCTTTGCAAAAATTAAAAATGACATTTTTTTCAGAAATGAACCATGAAAATTGGTGTTTTGGCTGACGGATCTATAAAACGGGAATCGTATCACGAAGTGCTCCTGAAGCGTTGTCGTCGTCCCATGGAATCCAGGAAACTGCTGAATACAGAAATTCCTTGGGAATTCTGTCCTAAGCCTGACGTGCCATGCAGGCTGCCCTGCTGTGCCTGCACTCGATTTTCTTTCGTTTGAAAAATTATCAATGTTTTTTGTACTGATAGTCCTCTGAAGAAATCATCCCCTATAAGGGCTGTCCAGCACACCATGGACGTGCAATAAAAATTTTAAAAAAGTCTATAAATTAGGGGTTGTGCAATTGCAATCAAAATTCCTCGCTCATTATTCCCTCTTGTATCCGAATATAAAAGGAAGCATCTTCAACTTCTTCATCTTCTTCGCTTGACGGTATCGGTCGTGTGACACAGACTCTGCGGCATCATCCGCCTGAAGACTTAGACGTCTGTTGGCTTTTCTTCTTAGCCCTCAGCCCCGAGGACCTTAGGTCCTTTTGACTTCCAGCTACGGTTGTTAGTACTTGTACTGCGCTTTTAAAAGATCGTCACGGGTGGTTGTATTCTTGCATTGTGTTTTTGGGACACCGCCAGTGGTGATAGTGCCCCTTTTGACCTGGACGTTTCTTCTTCGTTTTTGTTCTCTTAAAATACGAATGAGTCCGCTCGTGATTGTGCGGTGGCCCAGACCGATGGAAGAGTCGTTCGGAACCCATTGTGGGTCAAAATGAGTTTATGGGGGTCATTCTAAACAATGGCGATTGGAAAAGGCTTTGATAGCTACGAATGAGCGACGACTTACAAAGGAATAAAGGCTTGCCAGCTGGACTGAAACCTATAGTTTTCAATGTGCTATTGGAAATTTTGAAACGCTCCAATTGATGAATCCAGTCGGATGATTTGCGGCTCCTTCTCATACATCTTCGCATTTGAAAATCTTCCTTTTCCTCAAGAAAAACACGGGTTATGTGATCATGCCAAATCACACCTGCAGTTTTTTATATATTTATAGTTGTTTATATCCGATCATGATTTCTTTATGCTCAATACACTTTTTTCGGAAATTGGAAAAGAGAACTCATGAACTACTTCAGTACCCACATTGACCCACATTTACATTTCCTATACAGGTATTTATACAATACTGTATTTCACACTTCTACACTGCTCCTTGCTATATTCCTCAATCTCGCCATAAACGATTTATACTCTAGCTGTGTAAGCAAGAGGGGATGTAGGGGCCGTATTTCATTGAAGAAGAACGACTTCATGTTGCTGTTGGTAACAAAGCGGGCACCCCCGTGAAAAAATAATACCCGCCTCCTTTTTTCCCTCTTATATTTTTTCTCGTACCTTTAACAAGTCTGAAAAACAGTGAAAGCTACAGGGCGGCTGGATCAGTTGCTCCTCCTTCCGCCAATATATATTTAAATTAGAACCTTTATCAGGTCATTCTGTCGTGAAATTTATAGTCCTGGTAGGAGCAAGCGTAGTAAGGGGTCTAATGAAGGGTAACCGGAGGAACCAGCTCGTATATTTATGTTTGTTTTCGTGAGGGGCTTGAGTCTTTTAGTCAACTCGAATATCGCCAATTAGAAGTTGATTCTTTCGACTACCTCGACGAAAATTTATTGTTGAACGTGTCCTATATTCGACGGTTAACCGAGCGTGGAAAAAGTTGAAGAAAAATATCCCTTTAAATAGTCCGAAGTCGTAAATTATTCCTCTTTGGAGTCGATTTTTTTTTTGTAGTAGCGTTTAAGGTAGGGCTATTCATCAAATTCGTTTTGATCTGATAGTCTTTAAAGGCGTTCGTTCATCGTGAGTTATGAGGTTTTGGATGTTCGAGACTTCGGGCATGTCGAAGCTTATTGAGCTCCGCCATGTCGTCTCTCGATTTAGTTTTGAAGAGTCAATTATTGTAAAAGTTTGAACGAGCAGTATTAGGACGTCTTCTTATAATTACGTTGATTATAATCATAACAATTGATGAAATTATTTTTAATGCTTACATACTTAATAGGTTTTTTTGTCTCATGGCTAAAATTTCGATTTTGGACGATCCACACGCCGTTCATCCGTAGGAACAGGCTGTACGATAATGTAGATTTATGCATACCTCTGTCTATTGCGGTATCATCTTCCATATCATGGCGCCAGCGGTACCCTGTGAACCTCATTCAGATACATGATCCATCTCATTACTTACCTTTTCCCACAGAGGAGCCGACTGTTTCAGATAAGGGCCGCATTTTCCCGACAGGTGGTTTCCAATTGACGTTAATTACCAGTTCGGCAACTGCCTCTGTAAACGTCTATGAAATTGTGATTCACGGATGGAATATAATCTACGCTACTAATCAACTCTGTTCGATTGTCCCGTTTCGTGAGTTGAGGATCTCCAATGAGCCAATTAATGTCAGCTGGCCATTAATGAAGCGTATTGTCTAAATCTTTGTCCGGGTTAGTGATTCGTGCCACAAACTATACCGCTGTAGATACCAATGTCCGAAAATTCATCTACATGTAGAGCATTTTACTCCCAAGTAAGTAACTACAGCAATTACTTGATGCAACTCCAACACCAAAAATATGAAAAAGCATATTCTTTCAAAACACTTGTTCGTTAGCAGCATTTTGGGTAAACGCGATGAAGTTGCCAAATTTCAGAAAAACTTGCCCAACTTGCTTGATTGAATGGGCAAGTTTTTCTGAAATTTGACAACTTCTAGCACCTTTCCCCAAAATGGAGTTGGTGTACAAGTTTTTTAAAAGAAAATGTTTTTTTTCGATTTTGGATGTTTGATCTGCTATTGCGGTACTCAGGAGCTTGTTTTTGATTACGAGTGTACACTAGTCATATGGAAAATTTAACGCTGAATCCAGAAATATCCTCAAAAGTTGAAAAAAGTTGTTCTGAACCCGACAAATGAGGGGTTTTCATGAAACAAAGCGTTAGTTTTCTTAAACAAATACTTTAAAAACGCGTACGTACCGGATGGTGGATTTTTGTTCCATTTTTGGTCGAGTTTCACCCAAAAGAGATTCCAAATTCGGGACACCCTTTCTCATTAGGTGCATACCTATTTCATAACGAGAATAATGCGTCTTATTTTCTATGCAGATACTTATTCTTACCTAATTCAATCCACCTCATGCCAGCGATGAAGTTTACATCCAGGTTTATTGATGTGACCTGGCCGATATTGCCCAATTTTTAATCGTTTATACCTATTAAATTACAACCTTCCATCAGCCCTACCCCCAACTTTGAAATTTCTGTGTGAACCAAAGACATTCTACAGTTGGCCCTTTCGGAGATGGACGAAACGATGAAACTGATTGTAGGGACTCGAATTCATCGTGGAACCTTCCCTTCACTTTTTCTCGATGGGATGCACACATTGACCATGGAGCAAAAAATCTTCCCAAAGGGAAAAACATGGAATAGATTTAAGGCCGACCTGTTAAGAGTTGAGATTTAGTGACGTAGACCGAGTGGTTTCTTAGTTTTTCCCCAACTTCAGTCATCCCCTGTCTGACCCTTCGGCCGAGAGACTCACCCTCGGTGCTGATTAGTAAAAAATGAATCCCCAAGGGAAAAAGGTGGGCTGGGAAGCGTCTTGCGAAACTTTTGAATGTTATAAATTGCAGAAAAGGTGGTTGGGAAAGACACCGGTACTCGGCTGTTATAGGTGAAGCGTAAAGGTCCCAAAAGTGGAAACCCTTGTTTCTAATTAGTTCGGATGGTTTGCCTGAGAGTAGCGCATGTGTTTTTCGACCCTGACGGTTTTAACCCTGGTGAAGACTCTCCCTACCTTTCCTGCCCCACCAGCCCTTCCTACCTTTCATGGCAACCGCCAGGGTCGTCCCAACTGAACGATGACTCCTTCCAGTCTGAATTGCCAGGCCGGAAGATATCGTTTCAAGGAGTCCTACCCCCGACGTTCGAGCGATGCTCTTCTGTCTCCAGACGTTCCTCCAAACTACTCGGCATCCCATCCCCTAAAGATGTAGGGGTTTGTGCTAAAAGCTCTCTCTCTCCACCTGTCGGTCGCACTTTACGGCTTTCGAGGGGGATCCTTCGCGCTGGTGTTTCTTTCCTAACGTTTCACATGCTTCGGGTCTGTCTGTTTCTTTTCCTGTGCGCCTGTTTCATTTACACAACTCGGAGACGGAGTTTTGTCTCTTGGCCTGCGTTCCGTCAAACGTGGCGCTAGTAGGAGGCGTTCCTACTCTTTTTTCCGCAATGCGAATCTTTTTTATTTGGTATCATACAGGGAAAAACGTGAAGCCTCTCGACCCTGAGCCTACCTGAGCTTGCAGTTTCTTGCAGTACAAAAATGATGAAAATAGAAATTTCATTTATTTTCTCTCATTGTTACAATGGAGAAAATCTTGTCAATTTTGAGAGAAGAAACGTCAACATTTTCAACTCGAATCCCCTCTTGGGAATGGTCGATCAGACGTGCGTTTGAAGTCTGCAAGACGTACCATTTAATTCATCCCACGTTGTCATTTCAATGTTGTAAAAGCGTTCGATACGATCTGAAGACATTTGTCGGGTGGAATTGCGATGCCTCGGCGCAAAATGCGAGCGGGTCGTGTTCGGTCAAAATGGTGGAAAAAGGTAAAAAAATAAATACCGGCAGAAAAATGGCTCCGAGTGTCGGGTAACGAGGACGTGAAGAATGGCCTGATCTTGCGATAGGGGCGCCGTTTCATAACTCTAGGAAATTTTCACCGGTGGCGCTTCGTTCACCTTTTAACGTCCCCTGCCATCTAATTAATGAACCTTTCGGTTCGTTTGCCGCAATGAATTATCCTCATGATCCTGCGAGGGTCGTTAGAATTCAGCCACTTGCAGAGCCGAGGTCCGTTCACGATAAATTTCTGCTCGTGTGGCCCTTTTTCTCGGGCAATGAAAGATTCCATAATTTCTGTTTCCCGTGTGCGTGCGATCTGGCGCGTTTGTCGAAGGGAAAAATCCCTTTTGACGTATATCGCGATCCCGCGGCCGGACTAAACGAATTATGGCGACGGTGAAATTTTCCCGCTTCGTTAGTTCCTCGGTCGTTGCGACTCGTAGGAATCGCTCTCTTTAATCACCGACGATTAATGATCACGGTGGAAACGCAGGTAACACCTCCCGTACCCGCAATTTCTCTGCAACGCAAAGGTAAAATAAAAGGGCCAGTTTATAATTTCATTTCTGTTGAATTTCTCATGGTTTCTACTTTATCTACCTACGAACTTATTAATATTTCCAATGAAAAACGCCGCAAATTCTTGCAAAGGGGTTTATTATTCACGGGGCTCGTATGCCTCATTCGACACATCCAGGCAAAAATAGTTAAACGGGGTTGAAATTCGATGTAGCCAGAATCGCTCTAACTTGGGCGATTTCCATTGGATTCTTTAACTGCACATGTTAAACCAAATTTGTTTCTGTAATACGTTTTCTCCCGGACAAATAAAACCTTCAGTTTTATCAAAATCGGTCTCAAAAAACAGATTTTTCATACCAATCTCGTTTCAAAATTGAATCAAAATCCGGGCTGTTCAACGTCACAAAAAATTTTTTTTTGACATACTTCCGATGATTTTAGGCGTTTGATATCATGGTTTTCTCTTATTTCCATGCCCGTAAACAGAACGTCATTGCTTGTGGGAAAAACTACCCGTGGAGAAAATTGTCTCTTCGCGGGAATGAGCAATTAATGATTCGGAACGGGTGTTTTCTCACCCTGTCCGTTGGTAATGTGGACAATCGTAGGGTGCGTTACGGACTGCCGAACGACAAAAACGCAGGTGAGAATTACGACTGCCACCTCAAAATCAACAGTCGGGCCCCATTAAAAGCGGGAAAGAAAACATGGAGAAATTACCCGTTAGCAAAGGCGAGTGAAAAAGGTCGTCAACCTCCTGTTACCAGGGAGTCTTTGGAGAAACGCGTCCCGATCACGTAAGTAACTGTAACAAAACGCAACTTACTTAGATGAGGAGAGATAAGCTGATAACCCACCAGACTAAAATTCAGACTAAAATCGATTACGAATTATCTCAAAATACGCACTACAGGCACTTACCCGGAGGGGGAGAAGGGGGTAAAGAGAAGCCATCCCCTCAACAAAAAAAAAAAAAAAAAAACAAAATGGAATGCCATCACATAAGAACGACGAACATGATATGTTTTTCATCCTCAAACTTTCAAGTGTGAAACTCACAATGAAACAGTTACTCGAACTCAACCTCGAAGTCAAACTCACGATGAAACGAAAACTCAAACTCATAATTGAAATCGAAGTCAAACTCACAACGAAAAAGAAAGTCAAACTTGAAGTCAAACTCACAATGAAACGAAAACTCAAACTCATATTCGAAATCGAAGTCAAACTAACAATGAAACGAAAACTCAAACTCATAATCGAAATCGAAGTCAAACTCACAATGAAACGAAAACTCAAACTCATAATCGAAATCGAAGTCAAACTCACAATGAAACGAAAACTCAAACTCATAATCGAAATCGAAGTCAAACTCACAACGAAACGAAAACTCAAACTCATAATCAAAATCGAAGTCAAACTCACAATGAAACAAAAGCTATAACTCATCATCGAAATCGAAGTCAAATTCAAAATGAAACGAAAACTCAAACTCATAATTGAAATCGAAGTCAAACTCACAACGAAACGAAAACTCAAACTCATAATCGAAATCGAAGTCAAACTAACAACGAAACGAAAACTCAAACTCATAATCGAAATCGAAGTCAAACTCACAATGAAACGAAAACTCAAACTCATAATTGAAATCGAAGTCAAACTAACAACGAAACGAAAACTCAAACTCATAATCGAAATCGAAGTCAAATTCAAAATGAAACGAGAACTCAAACTCATGATCGAAATCGGAGTCAAACTCACAATGAACCAGAAACTAAAACTCATAATCGAAATCGAAGTCAAACTCACAATGAAACGAAAACTCAATCTCATAATCGAAATCGAAGTCAAACTCCCAATGAAAAAGAAAGTCAAACTCATAGTCAAACTTGAAGTCAAACTCACAATGATGAAACGATCACTCAAGCTCATAATCAACCTCGAAGTCAAACGCCTTATGTGTTCGAGTTTCTTTCTCATTGTGAGATTGAGTTCGATTTCGATTATGAGTTTGAGTTTTCGTTTCATTGTGAGTTTGACTTCGATTTCGCCTTATGTGTTCGAGTTTCTTTCTCATTGTGAGTTTGACTCCGATTTCGATCATGAGTTTGAGTTCTCGTTTCATTTTGAATTTGACTTCGATTTCGATGATGAGTTATAGCTTTTGTTTCATTGTGAGTTTGACTTCGATTTCGATTATGAGTTTGAGTTTTCGTTTCATTGTGAGTTTGACTTCGATTTCGATGATGAGTTTTAGTTTCTGTTTCATTGTGAGTTTGACTTCGATTTCGATTATGAGTTTGAGTTTTCGTTTCGTTGTTAGTTTGACTTCGATTTCGATTATGAGTTTGAGTTTTCGTTTCATTTTGAATTTGACTTCGATTTCGATGATGAGTTATAGCTTTTGTTTCATTGTGAGTTTGACTTCGATTTCGATTATGAGTTTGAGTTTTCGTTTCATTGTGAGTTTGACTTCGATTTCGATTATGAGTTTGAGTTATCGTTTCATTTTGAATTTGACTTCGATTTCGATGATGAGTTTTAGTTTTTGTTTCATTGTGAGTTTGACTTCGATTTCGATGATGAGTTTTAGTTTCTGTTTCATTGTGAGTTTGACTTCGATTTCGATTATGAGTTTGAGTTTTCGTTTCGTTGTTAGTTTGACTTCGATTTCGATTATGAGTTTGAGTTTTCGTTTCGTTGTTAGTTTGACTTCGATTTCGAATATGAGTTTGAGTTTTCGTTTCATTGTGAGTTTGACTTCAAGTTTGACTTTCTTTTTCATTGTGAGTTTGACTTCGATTTCGATTATGAGTTTGAGTTTTCGTTTCATTTTGAATTTGACTTCGATTTCGATTATGAGTTTGAGTTTCTGTTTCATTGTGAGTTTGCTATCGATTTCTATTATGAGTTTGAGTTTTCGTTTCATTGTGAGTTTGACTGCGATTTCGATCATGAGTTTGAGTTCTCGTTTCATTGTAAGTTTGACTTCAAGTTTGACTATAAGTTTGACTTTCTTTTTCATTGTGAATTTGACTTCGATTTCGATTATGAGTGTGAGTTTCTGTTTCATTGTGAGTTCAACTTCGATTTCGATTATGAGATTGAGTTTTCGTTCCATGGTGAGTTTCACTTCAAGATTGACAATGGGTTCGAGTTTCTGTTTAATTGTGAGTTTGACTTCGATTTCAATTATGAGTTTTAGTTACTTTAGTATGAGTGTATGTTTTAGTGTCTTTGTGAGTTTGACAATGAGTTCGAGTTTCGGTTTCATTGTGAGTTTGAGTTTCTGTTTTATTATGAGGTTGACTTCGAGGTTGAGTTTGTGTATGAGTTCGAGTTTCTGTTTTATTATGAGGTTGACTTCGAGGTTGAGTTTGTGTATGAGTTCGAGTTTCTGTGTTATTGTGAGTTTGATTGTAAGTTTGAGTTACTGTTTCATTGCGTATTTGACTTTTTGTTCGATGAAGAAAATGAATACAATCTGAATTTCAGAAAAAGATGAATTTTTGAATTCAAATTCAAAGAAACATTTACTCATCCATTTTCCCCACTTGCAATTTCGAATCTAAATGTCCGGTCCTTCAGCCGGATCAATGTCCATCGTTAGGTAGTGTTTCGAGGGCATCATTCCGTATTAACTAAACTCATTGATGTCCAACATCAACCAACTCGGTTATCAACTCCAAGTCGTTTTCGAGGCGATTCTCTCCCACGGACAAACGTGTGGGCCCGGGCGACCGCTTGGAGAAAAGTCTAATTAGCGGGGAGCGGAAGGAGGGAGTCCAAAGCCCGAGGGCCGGCCACGGCTAACCAGACCACCCGAGGGGGCTAATGGAGTTACAGAAGTTGTGCCAGGCTCCGAAACGGACGGTCTGGCCAGACTAAACAGTTTTCGCCGTTCCACAACAGAAAGGCAACGTCTGCGCGGGGCACGAAACATTTCACAGCAGTTTCCGTTTATTTGGACCCGAAAATGTTTACAGTATTTTGACATTTGTGCGGCTTCCGATTTCATATGGTTTACAACGTTTAAATGAAATGTTTATTTTTTAGTGTTTCATCATTTTGGTCAACTTTGTGGTAACAATCTTTTTTAGACGTCTTGTTGGATAAGAGAGGAATATTTTTAACAGATTTTTCGCTACATCATGGCGCTGTTATATTAAATATAACAATTTTTTAAATTATAACAAATATAACAAATATAAACAAATATAACAAATTATATTAAATATAACACATTTTGGGAATTACTATTTACCATGTTTTCTCCCGAAAAGTGAAAAATAAATATTTGGTACCCAGGTAAGTCTTCAAGTAAATATAGAAATCTTGCGTCCAAAACTTGTGAGTGTTGCGACATTATTACCCTTGATTATTCCTGGATATACCGATGTCGGAAGTGATAATCGAACTTTTTGATCTTCCTTTTTCTAATTTTCGATATTTTTTCCTCGATTAAAATCTCCGCACATCGGATTGCGTAAGACACGCCCACCTTCGGACGCCCTTTCCACGGCACGACCTCCAAGCAAACGTGAGAACGTCAAGTTGAAAGTTGGACGAGCCGTCAGTAGCCGTCGTAACGACCCCTGCAATTATTTTGTCAGTGCCGCCAATGAATCACTTAGGGCGAAGGAAGGAAAAATGCCTCCGTGGTCGGCTCAACCTCGGAGCAATCCTCTTTTTTTATATCGTAATAGTTGCCTGACGATAAATTATTGCCCTATGCGATCAACATGGCAGTTGCGGATTTTCATGCGCCCGCATGAGATTCTTGTTTTGAAATTTCCGAAATCGCATTGACTTTTAGAGTTGGCAGACTTGAGAAAAGCGGGAATTTGCGAACATTTTTTAGCATAGCACAATCACAGTAGCAAACTGGTGGTTCGTCAAGGGAAATAATTTTTTACGAGGCAGTATAGTTTTCAGTTGCCAGGCTCTTTGGGCGAAAAGCTCTTAATACGAGAGCCAAACCTGTAAAATCGCTCTACATTTGAAGAGTTTTCCTTCAAAACTGCATTCATCCACTTTCGAGTTTTGTCGATATCGATTTCGTTTTTCGATTTCGATTCATAGCAGTTTTGGTACACCTATAAGCAATCGAAAATCGATATCGACAAAACTCGAAAGTGGATGAATGCAGTTTTGGAGGAAAACTCTTCATTTATGGATTAGGTTTGACCGCAAATTATGAAAATCTAGTCCATTCTGAAAAGCAAACTTTGCTTTTAATGCTAGTCTGCCACTAAAAAGCCCATCTTCAAATTGCGATTTGAGCGTTCTTGGTCTTAAAATCTTTGTTTTACCTTGCAGAATACGTGGATATTTTTTATTCCGATAACTCGTCGTATTTTGATTTTAGGCGACTTTAAAATTTGCACAGTGAGTTTTTCGATATTTTTGAGCTGAAAATAGTCAAAATGTCATCAAGTTTTACCAAAATTTCACGTATCAAAATATGGATATCTAGGCACCACTGGTTCCACATTCTATGTATATAAGCTGAGATGAAATCCTTATTTTCTGCAAACGAATGCCCTCCACAGCCGTGCGACCGTATCTTGCGGTATAATGAAGACGCTGGTAGCAGTGGCTGCTCGGCTGGCTAGATCGCTATCTCTGCACCATCTCTGTGTAAGAAGAAGCTCATTTGCAACTAATAGTTCAGCCCATGAACGTGGCTACATTGTATGCTTAGCGAAACAAAAGCGACCGATCGTGGCCCGACTTCCCCGCCCTGCAAGAGAGAGATATTCCAATGATAAAAGAAAAGAGTAGGTATCGCTTTGTCACGTTTCTTTCCAACCGTATCACGTGAATTAGTTAATTAAACAATCGTGCGGGCTTCTCGGTCTTTTTTCGGACTATAGTCGGGGGCTACAAGGGGATTTGTAATGAATTGCTACCACCCACGAATCTAATTTGAGACGGTACGGTACCTAATGAAAACGCGGTAGGAGGCATCGCCAGACTGTAATATGAGTCAGCGGGTTTTGGAAATTTCGTTTCACTCACGACCGGCTGCCAAGTTGTAACAGATTCAAAAACTGGAAATGATTTATGCCCATCGCATCAAAACATAACAGTTGCGCGAACTGTTGCATCAACAAGTCAGCTTGAGAATGACCTTTTGAGGACCTGATTTTTGGACTTTGGAAGATGCGCTCTTCTCTCTATAATTTAAAGCAGCCGTTTTAAACTCTAGCCCCGAATTTTAATTTTTGTTGAAACTAAAAAATCGTAGACCTTTCACATTAGGTAGTTGAGTACATTAGATAACTTTCCCCCTGTTGTACTTCTCTGGTTTCTTGAGTCAAGAATTACACGTGGAGTCCAAATACTGCGCAGATTTAGCAAGAAATAATGCGTTCGGACATTTTGATTCCTCGAGGTGTAAGACGATTTCCTGGCATTGGTAGGGCTTCATGTTAAAGCTCAGATACCATTAGGGGCATTAGAGTAAAGCGGACCTCAGTGTGAAAAAGGAGGCGTCTTCAAAACCTGCGGCCTAAGTAGATTGTGTTTAGGTCCAAAATGGATTTGCTTCCTCGTCGAGAAAAAGAGGATCCACCTTTTGGAAATCTTCGACGGTAGCGGGGCTTCTCGGTTTTTACCGAATTATGTTATCGGATAGGCCTCGTAGGGGGGGGGGGGGGTGCAGCTGAGGTTCGTATTTCACCTTCGGTTACACGATACTTGAAAGAATCTTGGCCTTCGATAAAAAAAACTATTGCAGCCCTCGAGGGAGCAGTTGAATGTGATTTTCGCTCGCCAACAGCGAGGAGGGAGAAAAATAGACAATCAACAGGTTAACAAAGGTGTGAGGGGGAAACTTTTCCCATACTGAAAGTGCATTTTGACTCATTTCCAGGATGGGCTGTAATATTATTTTGTATTAGGATTTAATAACATAGGTACCTAATGCGTTTATTTTTTTCATCGCTAATCTCTTGACGCGTGAGCTCTATTAGGCAGTTCTTGAGGTTTCGTTTTTCTGAAGCCATTTTCAATGGATTTTTGACCATCTCTTCGAAACTGAAAGATATGAGATAAAGTCATTGAATTCCATACGAAAACTGAGATTGTATTTGTTTATGTACACAACCTAATTTTTTCAAAAGTTAGATTTAATTGGATCGGCTGTGGTGGATTTATGCGGATTTGAATTTATATAAAAAATGGATTTATGTGGATACAACCTAAATTTGTTGTATCTCGGAGAGTAGCAGTGAAATTGGTAATTACTACAAAACTGAGCGCAGGAAGGTGGTTATGTACCCAAACTTTTGTATTTCCACGCGAACGACCTTGATAATCGCGTTTTTATAGCATCGAACGCCTGAAGGTGACCCCGAGCGTCAAGGTGACCCCAAGCGTCAAGGTGACCCCAAGCGTCAAGGTGACCCCAAGCGTCAAGGTGACCCCAAGCGTCAAGGTGACCTCAAGCGTCAAGGTGACCCCAAGCGTCAAGGTGACCCCGAGCGTCAAGGTGACCCCAAGCGTCAAGGTGACCCCAAGCGTCAAGGTGACCTTGGGATGACCTTTAGTCAGCTGGCGCGACGTTGCGGCCACTTTTTCACTCCAGTTCGGCTAACGATACGCCGTTTTCCCGCTTTGTCAGCCGATTCTCCGCTTCCCACGTGGTGGACACGCGTTCATTAAAACGGTTCCCTCAGCGGCGTGCGCTCTCTTAATTTTCCCGGATATAATGAACGCTATCCGCTACGCGATTGCGATTCCGCCCGTCAAGAGTCGGAGCGCATAAATCCCCGAGATCCGTCCGTCCGTTCTACCCGCGGTGCTTCCCAGATGAACGGCACGAGTTTTGCTGAGGGCAGCAAGTCGTCGAAGTGCGTTTGTTCAAATTTTGGTCGAAAAAACGCTGAAAATTGGAAATTCAATAGGCCCAATTACATTCCCGATGAGTCCACTTATATGCCGTCAATGGATTGGTGTCGTGCCGGATTGGAATGCCTCTATCACCAAGGTCTTAGCATATTTAATGCCATCTTCAGGGCCTAAAACACGATAGGTACTATAAATTAGAATTCGGCAAACACATACGTATATATCTGGGATACGTTGACCTATAAGCCTAGTAGGTTTTAGTTCGATAGTTTTTTAGTTTTATAGGTAATCTATTTTGATTTTGAGTTTTTTAGTATTATAGGTAATCTATTTTGATTTTGAGTTTTTTAGTTTTATAGGTAATCTATTTTGATTTGGAGTTCAGCAGCTACAAAACTGATTACACATAAACATTTTTCATATCCGACCTCATTCTATCCGCAAATCGAATATTCGATTCACCTCCCCGGACCGTTCGATTCGAGTCTTCCATCCGAAGAACGGGAACGGAGATTTACCGCGCTAACGTCCATTTCTCGGCCGCCGATTATTAACGTCACTCAGCCGGACGTTGTGACTGACCGCTGATGACTCATTCCGTTGCGCCGCAGGAGCCCGACTCCACGTCTGGTCATCAGTTTTTGTCGGCTTCTTCGCATTCGGTTCTAATTTAGTTATCTCATGAGAACACGAGCGTTGACCTGCTTTTCTACTCTTCAACTTCAAAGGGTTTGTAGGAGGAGAAAAATTATATTTTTTTTAGGAATGTTTTGAAAATTATTTTAAGGAAAGGGGAAAGATTTTTTTTTTGAGAAATCGTCTATAAACTATTTTGAAGTAAAGGTTTGAAGCTTTGTTGGCCCGACGAGTTGCTTTGAACAAAATATCACAGCATTGAAAATTTGTATTAGGGTTATTTTTATAATATAAAAAATTAAAGCCAGACAATACAATTGATTTTCTACCATCAAAAATGGAGACCAGTTCTATAAATTTGAGAATGATACGGGTTCAACCTCATTCAAATTCCCGAACCGTTTCGATGCATCATTTGCAAGACGGAGGGGATAGAAGCGCCCAGCTTGCAACACCTTTCCCGACTGAATCCTTAACTAGGAGAGGACTAGGAAATTTGAATAATTGCCTTTAATAGCTAACTAGAGTGTGCCGGCTGAGCAGAAACGAAGGGGCTTCACGAATATTTCATATGCCTCCAACTCTTCGGCCTCATACATATACATACGTATTATCATTTCTCGAGATATATCGTATTATTTGGGTCCTGGGCGAGGTGCCTTATCGGAACATCGAGTTTCTTATCAAGTTTAATGTTGCACAGATACGCAATGCCTTAAATCAATAGCGATTTCGTTTAGGGGTGTAAATGACTTTGGTTAATTACCTGAGTTTGTGAGATTGGGAGTTTTATCCACCCACTCGTCTGTGTTAGCATGCTATATAACTTTTATCTGGATATATTTTATCCCTCGATGAAAATAATGATCCTAATGCCACGGATTCGGTTCTGAATTGGACCCAACAAAATGGAAGAAAGGTTTGTCATTTGGCTATCTTGGGTTATGGTCTGAAATACAACAAAAGAAGGTTTCCTACTATAATATATTTGTTAAAAATTCAATCATTACATTTTCTATGTTCTTCACTCTGAAATTCGCTTGGCAAATGTGAAATGGCGCATTGCGGCTTCCGTAACCATAGAGTAAACAATGTTCGTATGAAGAAGTTGAGCTGTACAACGTGGAATACGAGAAACCGCATTTGCTAAGAGATAGGGAGCAGTCGGGAAGTTTCTCCGGCGGAATAGAAGCGTCAGATAACGTCAATGAGGTTCGAAGAAGCTCCCTCAGCATCAAGATCACTTCCCTCCCGAAGTACGTCTGATTTATTCGGGAAGTTGCGACGTAAAGGGGCCAAAGTATAATATGGTTTTTCCCCTCTTAGGCCACAATCGGCTTGAGGAAAGTGCGCAGGATTCAACTGATTTCTAACTATGATTGATAAAATTGTGCTCCCAAATTTCGGTGCATGGAAATACTAACAAGAAACATCCAGAAAAATATGATTTTATTTTCATCGTTTCGTTTGGCGTGTTAGCTCAAAATGCCAAAAAATTGAAAAATTGATACTCTTTTTAGTAAATAAGAATTTCGTTGAGCGAAAAGACATTTTTATGGTCATAATAATAATTATAAATTTCAAAAATCCGAGAATGTAATTGAGAAACTTCAATGTATCGAAGCATTGGATTACTATGTGTTTTGGAAATTCTGGTTGAGCCTGACCATGTGTCTTCAATGTTCAAAAAATATTTCTGTGGAGAAAATTTGAAAAAGTTGACTTTGAGGGAATTACAGCGCTTTTAGCTATTACTTCATTATTATTACACAAGGACGGACAGAATGAAAGATTCTCCGAACTACCACAATGTATTAAAAGTAAGGACCAGATGTTTCTATCCTTATATCCTCTTATGCTTTCGTCGAAAAATAAGATATCGCCGCCGGCAGCTGAAAAAATCCGGTGACAAGAAAATTTATGTTTTCCGCAGTCGTTCACCTTTGAATGCAAATGCAGTTTTTTACGACAAACGGTCAGTTTTTCACGGTTCGTCAACTGCTTGGAAAAATAGGGTACGGTAACGAAGCTTAAGCAACCGCGACAAACGGACGGGATACATTCGGAATAACAGCATGGCTTTATGGCTACGGATCCTAACGAGACGAATAATTACGAATGTGGGCCATTAGTGAGTGTCAGTGTACATCTGTTATGCTTTGTTACACCAGGGAGGGGGATTTTCAGGGGACGATTAATGAGCAATTCCATGGATTCTGAACTGAAAGTCAGCCCTCTAAAAACTAGAGTCAAGGAAGATTGTTTCTGTGGTCTAATCAAAGACAAACATTCAAAAAAATTATTGAACACACAAGAGTCGAAAAAATCACCCAAAATTTACAGGTTAAATTCGTCTCTCAAATTTCATAATTGGGAAACCTCCGAACAGTTCAAAAACTTGATACCTACTCAGTTTATAAACCGCCCGTAAAACCCAAAATTCAAGAGAGGCGCAAACTTCGGGACAAATATGTGCGTAACACGGTCCCATTGTGACAATTCCGGCCCGCCACGGTCCCACGCGATAACTTCGAAAGACGTATCAAAGTTTTGGAGTACTCTTCGGCAATAATGGTTAGGTTACAAGCACACGTGCGTTTTAGAAGTGGAAGAGGGACTTGAAGTAAAGCAACAATGCCTTTAAACTCGCTTAGCTCCCCTTTTCTTTGGCTTATTCTATTTCCTCTGCCGGGGGGCCTCAAAACAGAACATTCGTATTCAATAGGAGCGACTTCAGGGAATGAAAACCCTATTTCCACACCCTTTTGCAAATCCAGGTACCTAGTCTTTTCGTATTAACAGCATTTTTACATCTTCGTAAACCGTCCTGGCCCTCCTCATTATGCCAAGGAGGGCGGTAGTCCAATTTTGTAAGAAAGTCTTCCAACATTCGAATCCCTCGTGTTTCATTCGTGAGTGGATCGTCGTTTTTTTACGACTTGACGTCTATGTCTCTCAGCTGTCGTTTTGAAGAGTTATTTACGATCCTGCGCAACGCCTTTGGTCGTGCGGTTTGAATACAAAGAGTGGTTTTCACTTTAGACGCACTTTGTTCGACAGGTCTTGAACCATACTGGCTCGAATCGTTTTCGGGTGACGTGTACCTACTTATTCAGAGTCATGAACCTGTTCAATTCAGAAGCCGGTATAGCGCTTAGGGTACTTCCATCTTTTTGGAGTGGAATTTTCAACCGAATTCGTGATAAATGTTGACTGAATTCGTTGACTTTGGCCCAATTTTTCGCTTCCTTAACTTGATGTTAGAATTCTGCGAATACCTTAAGGTAATTGAAAATTTAACGCTTTTTACAACGGTATCCTAATTTTTGTGATTAACTTGATATTTAATAGACGTATGGCTACTTTACTGAGACTAAATCAAAACACAAAAAAAAAACTTCAAATCGAAAAAAGTGTACTTTTTACAGGGCTCACAAAAAATTGTATAGAACAAAAATTGTAGCAAATAAGCTGAAGAAATGAACTATGCACGAAAGACAGTCTTAATTGAACACTCTGTATTTTACTCCCATACCAGTGAAAAATTGAAATAAAAGCAAAAAGGATGAGCAAGGGTTCGCGAGGTAGACCCATCATTCGTCACTGTAAACTACTTACTTTGTGGTCAATCCAAATTTAGAGGATTAGGTACCTAATCAAAAGAATAATGCCGAAGAATTCAACTTGCCTACCTCATGACTTTGTACTGGATTGTTGAAATCATTGATGATTCGTCAATGTCTCGCTCTTTACCAATAATTCTCGAGCCTCTTCAATTTTAGACTAAAATGTTCAACTCCACCCCATCAGGAGGCCAGGGGCAAATTGACCGACTAAAAGAGGGGAAGACTCGGGGCCAGATTGTGCCTAATGTGCCGTCAATAATTTACCCTATTAACCGTCACACTCAGACGACAACACTCGAAATAAGGCACTTATTCACCGCCCGAATTCGCCTAATTCGATCTTCGTCCACTTCATTTCCAACCTTTTACATGGGACCGCCGATGGTGGAATCGTGATTATAGCGGTCCTTTTTTCGATTCTTTCTGGAAATGAAATATTTTCCGTAATTCCGTAGCGGCTGTCGAAGTTAGAGACTGGAGGCTGCAATGGTAGGCGTGTCTAACTGAGCTCCGTCCCTGGTCATTACGTGTCGCCAGGTACCGGTCGGGCCGTCAACTCGTCTGTCCGTCTGTGATTTGGCGTACTGTGTGCCGGGATGTCCGCCGCTTCGAGGCAGGATCCAGAGTGAGTGCAGGGCCATTTTTAGGTAATGGTGTGCTGAAGTTGAAAACATTTTTTGGACAATCGAGATTACTGACTGCCCTTGACGATCGAATTGAATTTTTGGGTTTAAAGGGGCACAATGTCGACAATGTGTGCTGAAAATTATCCGAAAATGTGAAACTTCGAGTTCAGATAATATAGCAGAACTCAGATTTTAATGTTTCTCATCCGGTGTCTCTTGTGCTGAATCTTTTTCCCCCAATTTCTAGGATATTGGTCCATCGGCCTTCAAGAGCTGCCCGGTGGTGTTCCAGAAACAGAACACATTCCAATCATGCTCTCTGAAACACTATCCTTCGATAAACTGTTTTAGTTCCCAGGGCTCTCCTATTCACCTATTCCACAGCTGTTCTTGACTAGAAAACATCGAAGTAGCTAAAAACACGAACTAGAAACATCCAAGTAGCTATGCCCACTGGTTCACACGGATTGCCCTCCGTGTCTGCGTCGAAGCGATGGCGCATTTCTTGGCATGCCTCCATTTTCTTCGAAACGCCTTCTTCGGTGTTTAGTATGTCCTTCTTCTTCTCGACCTTCGACTTTAACCCGATGTTTTTTCTGTTCCAGGAAGATGGCTTGATGGTAGGCCAGCAGTTGTGGTCCTCTGCTGCTCGAAGATGACCACTCTCGACTTTCGGCTGGTGGTTTTTCTTCTTTCGACCGCTCTCCTCGTTTCCACCTCCACGGATCTTGAAGGTAAGGATTAGGTACTTGTAATTTTAAAGTTTACGATGAAGTGTGGTCGTTGGTACTTGAAATCACGAGTGCAGTAAGTATATTATACTTAATAGGCTCGTTGAAAGTGCTTACCTAAATCTAAGCAGAGAGTACAAAAATTAAGCTAAATAAGGTAGCTAAAAAATTTATTAAATCATCATGCTACGAATTTCGTCCTTTTGCTCGTAAAAGTGACTGAAAAAGTCCTACGATTGCTGCAATTTTACAATTTAGAAAAAATCAGTGCTTTTGAGATTAAAAAACTATATTTTTCACACTGTTATCACGTTAAATTCGAATATTCAACCTTGTTTTCCAGTCGTTTTCGCACTTGTGCCATTAGGAGGCCCAAAAATATCGGTCTTTCCGTATACAGCCCATAATTTTCCCCTCGTATAAAGTCATCTTCGCCTGTCTTCGTGTAATCAGAAATGATAGATGCGCTGAACATCGCGTCGCGTCGTCGTTCTCACTGATCCGCCGATCCGATAGCGGGTTCCTCTCCTTTGCTGGAAGGATACGAACTGGGCTGAAGATGAAAGAACATATTTGGCTGATATCTTCATCTCGAGCGTTATTAATAAAGCCGACGTGGGTTTAGGAAATCCTTTTAGTTATCTGGCGATCCGAACGTTTATATAAACGTCTCAGTAATTCGGTTGCCTGGGTTCGTTTGTGATTTTTATGGGGAAAAAAACGTCAACGCGGCTAACAAGCTATTGATTCCGTTTCAACGCTCGTTCGAGTGTGAACTCGATCAATCTCCTTCGTTATTGATCAAACTGACTTACGTAAAGATGATTGATGCTCCGAGGAACATTTCCCATTCCCTCCGAGTGAGTCGTGATTCTCCCAAAGGGACCGAAGATGCGAAATGGCCGTCCGAAATTGATGGAGCGAAACCATTTAATTGAGTCGGCGAAAATTGACAGGCCGCTGCGGTCAGAGGAATTAGGGCCAGTTGTTGCTGACCCGTCAATGCCTAAGTGTCATGTCAATTCGAAATACAATAACATTTTAGCGGGATGCGCGTTTTTTGAAAATACGCACAGTGAGTGGTCAGCACCGTGTAATTCCGCTGGTACTTGAGAAAAAAAAAACACAAAAATTCTCCAAAAAAATATCCTTGGCAGGAATCCTTGTATAAAACCAGCTTTATTGGGCAAACGACGTCATTCCGGGGCTTTGAAACGACAAAAAATTAATGCCGATTTCTGATTGTTTGTGAACTTCAAAAGAACCATCAGCCGAAGAAATTGTGCGAAAACTGATTGAAAACGATGCAGCGACGAATTCTACCGCGAAGTGAAGTCCAGCGGTTGCTGGTCGGTTATTATTGGCTCGCCTTAATCAGCTTACCTTCGGAGGGTAGACCTCGCCTTTCCTATCGTTTTTTTATCGTCGGGATTTTTCATTCATCGCTTCCCTGTAATCGCGGAAACCAAAGTGAAGCTATCGACTTTGCATAGAAATGGGAACTCTCAACGAGTTCGCAGTCGATTCGGAATGATAACGTTATTGTACTCGATCGAGCCGATTGGATGAAAACAGAATCGAAAAATCTGGATGCTGAAATTATGCGAATGCGCGTTATTAAGCGTACAATACTTCCGTTCTATTCATATCAAATAATGGGTATCTATCTTTTCTTAAATATTGTCTCAGGATCTATATTGATGTAGATCCATTACAAAATAATGAATGCTCATATCTCATACCATCTGCTAGACGATAACACTGCATCCCAAACTGCAATCTCATCATCGCCAGAATACGACCATAATGAGGCAGTAATGATCGTTGTTAATTTCGCTCTACGAGGTTGGAATCCGACATTGTTCCCGCTGAATTGGTATCAAAACATTCGGGGTATCGAACCCTAGCAAGGAGCCAGTCTTAGCTAACGAGGAGGTTTTAAGGTGGACCTCAACAAGTGTATCTTTCCCGAGGATCTAATTAATTAAAGGACGGCCCGAAGTTCCTGGTCGAGTCGCATAGATAATGCGCTGTTCCCATTGTACCTCAGGATCATCTCCCGGCCACCATGGGCGTACCGAAAGACTTTTTCCCGCTTGTAAATGAATTCGGTCAGCTTTTGTAGTACAAGGACCTTTGGTGTTGGTGGTCTTTTTTCAGAGAAGAAGCGCTCCTAATGAAGTAGTTTTCGAGTCGGCGACACGGGGGGAATTAATGAACTCGAAGATTGTCAGGTTTTTGTATAGAAAATTAGGAACAGAAATTGTTGAAATCCTGAAAATTTGCTTTCTTAACTTGAATAATGCCGTACTTGAACGAAGCCCTTCAGATGGATTCATCTCACATAAGTACGTAACAACGTGTCCTTATTGATGCTTTAGCGCATAAATTTCTATTAAATTAGGTTAGGAATTATTTCTAACAATTTGTAATTCTGTAACATCTGGGACGTAAAAGGCCTTTCCAGGCGACTTTGTACGTAAAGACTTCAAAATACATCAACTTTAAGCGAATTCACTTTTTCGAGGGACCTTAAAAGTCGTCCTCAAACTGCCATTTCGTCAAGTCACCCCGTCGTTCGACACTTGAGCAACATTTTACGGCGGCTGCTGATGCGTCGAAATGGGACCATAACAACGACTAAGGCTTGTACGAAAACAGGCGCTGTTATTACCAATTCGTGCGAAACAACACATCCGTGAAACTTTGCCAGGTCGAAGTTTCCAAGGACCGGCCTAAGTACCAGTAGGTAAGTATTCTCGTCGAGGGACGCAGTCGAGGTTGGAACTTGGGTTAAGTGCTTGGTTTACGGTCGATGTAAGCGTAAACGTTGTTCGAGGCTTACGGAAGCGTCAAAAAGAGGCTTCGAACTTGAAAAGGCCAAGGAGAGATTTTTCCAGTCAATAGCGACTGGAGACGAGGATTAAACTTTTGATGCAATTCGCTGAATTTGGAACATAATTCATTCCTAGTGAGAATCTACGTCGCTTAGGGTTCCTACGTACCCAATTCCATTGTGTCGGGAATTTCATTTCACCCAGGCCTGAGAGTCATGATATGACATGATATGATATGATATGATATGATATGTGATATGATATGTGATATGATATGATATGATATGATATGATATGATATGATATGATATGATATGATATGATATGATATGATATGATGCATGATATGATATGATAATCATATTATGATATATGATATTATCATGATATCAAAATTTTCCATAAAACATCCTCAATCATAAAACGGACACACAAAATTCTTGAAAATCGCAAATTTTATTTTCATTTCTCTATATTTTATTCACCGGGAAAATGTTGCAGGGCGCGATTAAGTTGTTGTTCTGTTTGTCGCGAATATCTCAAGTCCGGCCAACTTGAAGCCCCACCGGTGGCAATGTAAGGCATTCCGAGGATTCGCCTAAGCAGGTGCACCGTAAGCACGGAGCGAAGTTGGGCGATAAGGTTAAACCGCGCTTTGCGACGGAAGAGAAGCCCGTTAGCTTAGCTGTAAGCGAGCCATGCAGCCCGGGGGTTGAACTTTCAGCAACTCCGCAACTACCCCAGGAAAGGGGATGAGAAGAGTTGCGGCAATTTGAAACGTTTCGCCCCGGAGTTGGCCAGTTAAGGCGAGCAGCGTAGACAGGTCTGAAGTAAGGTTTTCCTCGGAAACACGACAGCAGTGTTTCAGTTGGTTTCCGTCTGGCTTGAAAACCAGTGATGCGTAGACAACACACAATACTTCCATATTTTGATACGTGATTTTTGACCCAATTTGAACGTATTTTGACAACTTTTGAGGCTGTTTAGGTCATGGATATTGGAGTACTCACAATGAAAATATGAAAACTCGCCTAAAATCAAATTACGTCAAGCAATCTGAAAAAAGAAAAAAACCCACGTATTCTGCAAGATAAAACGAAGAGTTTAAGCCCAAGAACGCTCAAATCGGTTCATTTTTGTGGCCAGGTAAATATAAAAAATAAAACACTAAAAGTAGTTATGTATCGGAAGTACTGTGAGCAATTCAAATTCCGGTTTAACAGGGTGATAGGCTTTGCCGAGACAAACATTTCAGCTAAAGAAATTTGAAAAAATGTCGAGGATTGAGGGAGCTATGGCAATTTTTATACGTATTATATTATACTTATATCTGTGTATGAAAAGTCAAAATGGCGAAAAGACAAACTGGCTATTTAGCTATTTCGAACGAGACTGGTGAATATTTCTATAGAAAACAAAAGAGAAAGAGTCCTCGAAAAAAGATGAATTTCCTCCCTGGATTCATAACTCTCTCGGTGAATTAGGGCTGTACCATGAAACCTTTCATCGTCGGAAATGCCGTGGAGCCTTTTCGCCGATCTGTAATCATCGGAGTCGCAGACTTCGAGATAGAGCAGGTGGTGATAAATTGGCGTATTAGAGGCTTTTAGCGGTGGTGCCTTATTTCGCCTCTATTTTTCGACTTGTAGGTGTTGTCAAGGCGAAGCTCATATATCGCAGACTGCCACTAAGGCTGTTTCACATCTGCCTCCCGATGGCTATCTCGACCTCTCTCGGCTTAAATGGACGGCTATTCATCAGGATCGTACGTGTGTACCTTTAATGGTTTCACCGCCAGGCCTGTGATCAAGGGTTTATTCACACCTGAGGGATGGGCCATATCGCTATCGCGTAACGATGGAATTGATTGAGGGGTCCGCGCACTCCAGACGGTCTTCGCTCCTCGCCTAGGTCATGGCCGTTCGAAACGGATCATGGAACTGAACATCTTCTCGCTTGGGGTTATAAAATTGTACAAAAATTGCCATAACATTATAATTGCCATAACAAAACATTACCATAATTGGGTAGAATCCTCGAACTTCTCACAGCTACCTACGAAAAAAGACCTTTTAACCTTTTAACCTTCAATAATTCCTCTGTATGTATTTCAAGACGTTGAGCACACTAAAATTTTAGTGAGAATCTGCGTATGGCGCGACTTTGGCGGGCTACCAAGCCGAAAGTTTAGCACACGGTTGGAAAACCTGCCAAAATATCTTCGTACGGTCTTCAGTACTCCTGTTGACAACCATGCAAGGTTTATCAGTCGACAAGTGGCCTGCACATAATAGGCCCCCAACTGCCGACCTGAGCCGAACTCACTCACAGTTTTTTACCTCTTGAGCACTCTGAGAATTTTCATGGAATCCGGCCAAACGGTCTAACAGAACCGGCCGAAAGCGAGAGCGCAATCAGCTGAAATATATTTCTCCTCGCGTTTATATATAGAACAATTTCCCAAAAACAGTTCCTCGTGTTGGAAATTTTCGCGCGTTCTTTTTCTCGCCTGAAATGAGCCTACGGACGCATTGTGTACGCAAGGCGTCTGACAGCGAGAAAAATGAGCGCGTCAATCAAGTTGACGTGTAGGTTGACGCTAATAGGTGGCGGGCGAGAGCAGCAGACGCGCTTCATAACCGCCTACCGATATGAGAATGAGAAGACGGCCGTCGTCCATATTTCATGTCTTGTTAACCCGAGAAATATATACGGGGCAGGAGACAATTGGTAGATCATTATCTTGGAGAAGATTAGAACCGTGGCTGAAAAATTAAAAAAGCTAATTTTCGGAATTATTTTCGGCGGAGCTGCGTTTTTACTCTGATCGGGGCTGTTTAACTTGAATTTATGAGATGTTCAAAGCCCGAAACGCGGATGGCGATTCGGACGGGCTTTCAAAAAACACCCCCTATATTAAACGCGCGTGAAGTGTTACAAATATTTCAGGCCAGTAGTACCTACTACCGAAAAATTACACACTTTCACAGCCTTGAAAGTAGAACGCTTTGAAGGATGATTCTCTTCAAAACCATTTACAACAGCATCCATCATGTCTCGTATGCATTATGACGAGCCCCGTTCCCGTAAACTGGATTAGTTTCGCTCGAAATGCTCACGATTTTCGAACGAGCTTGCGGCGAATTATTTTCACTAAACAGGCGTATCAGCAGCTTGTATATAGTGTTCATTAGCCGAAGACTTCACTTTAGTGGCTTCACTGGCCTCTGGAACTGATTAATGATTGCGTGCCCCAGGAGCATATGGTGGGCGCTCTACACCGCTCTGACAAATCGATTCCGCACACATATGTCGAGAGATCGGCCCTTTTAGATTTGGACGGACATTGCGTAACCGATGTGTTTCAAGTTCATCGTGGTAATTAATGCAGATGTGTTGAGGAAATGGTATCGATTTCACACCGACATTTTTCCTATTATTGAACTGAAGGGGTACAGCTTGATTGCGCCTGAGTATGGGACCCTGACTAAGCCAATCATTAAGCTGTAATTAGGTTCGTCCTGGGAATGCATGTCTTGGAGCAATTCCATGTTTGGGTCCAATTTATGTTATCGTTTCGTTCCTCGCATAATGGGCAGTTGAATGGGTTTTTTTTTCGCAAATCGAGAAGTGGAGAGTTGAATTTGGCGAAAACGGGTGCCAACATTTGCGGTTCTAAGGCTTCATGCTCTCAATAATATATCTCTCTCATTCGCACTCGATCCGAAAGCCGCGCGGTTATTACGCACTCGAAATCCTACTTTGCAATGTGTAATATGGGCTTAGTTGCATTAGAGAGTAGTGAACAAAAATGAAATAAAAAGTCACTCCGTTAAGTTGGCCCATTTCATTTGTCCATGTCACCGCCTTGTTCTTGCATGTCCTGCGCAGGAGTTATCAATGAAAAACCCGACGACCAAAATCCTGTTCTGCACTTCCACATTTTGAAGATCGACGTTTGCATCGGTCGTTTGAGAGTGATTGTTTTGGAGAAGTTTCCTATTCCACAATGTGGAGACACATTCAATTCCGAGTTGGGCCCATATCTCTCGAATCTTTACGATGCCACGTCAGCCTGGCGCTGTTTTCAACATGGGCGTACACCAAAACAATTCTTGTAGCCCCATCTACTCATCCTTCCCATCCCATCCCGCGAGATTTAGAGATATTTTATATTCCCGATGTTCTCTCTCGAGACCGAATTCGTCCATTTACCGTAATTGCTGTTAATGGGTCGGCCCTGTGTTCGCGGCCTGCGTACCCAGCACTTCAGCATCCTCTTTTCGTTTCTGCACACGAAACGACCACGTTTCGCAATCTACAATCACTCGTATCCGTTTGAAATTGTGAGCGTCCGTTTTGGAATTAATGAGCTGGGCCGGTTCAGTTTTCACGTGAATCCACCAGGCCAATAGAGGAGCATAATGCGTTATATTGGCACCTATTAGTGCTATCTACCCCTAACAAGCTCGTCAATTCTGTTCGTAGGGGGGCCATCATTACGTTTAGTGAATCAAATTATTTTCTTCGATCTCTCAGGAAGTGTTGATCTGAAATGGTTAAAATCATCATTGACGATGGTCATTGCCAAACCTCAAATACATCCCATTTTTAATTTGTTCATTGTGTCCATCTTGGATCGTTAGTTATTCACGCACCGAGCCGAGAAATATTTCTTAATAGCCGTCATCTTCAGATTCACTTGGCAATCTTGAAAGTAAAACATCGCTAATTCAAGCGTCGGTTGACCTTATTTTGAATGACGGTTAAAACAGTCCGCTAATAAATAGAAAGGAATTAAAGTAGAGCCGCCTGGGAAGCGGTTATTAATTCATAAACAACCTCTTTCTTTCCCAAGTTTTCCCTCTCCGGGCTGAAAAACGACAAACTTGCTCCATCTGCTCCTTCATCGACTCGCCTTGCCGGCCATATTAAAACGTTTCCATCCAGAAAACTTCTACGAGCCAGCCACCTCCTTCGCCAATGACTTTCTCATTTATTGCGACCGCTCGCCGTTCTATTGCCCTCTTTGTCATTTAAAATTTGTGCCTGCAAAGGCGTCATAGTTTAATCAAAGCAACAACATCGACAACAACAACAACGAATGCAGCAACAACAACAACACCAGCAGAAGTAGCAGGAGCAGCACCATCAAAACACAAGACCAACAACTACGCCGACACCAACAACAACGCCAACACCAACAACTACAATTACAACAACAACAACAACAACTACACCAAAACCAACAACGACGCCGCCAACAACAACAACAACAACAACATCTAACAACAACAATAACAGTAACAACAACAACAAGATTGAACTTCAACAAGTAAACTGCTACGAGCCAGCCACCTCCTTTACCAATGACTTTCTCATTTTTGAGACCGCTCGCGGTTCTAATGCCAATTCAAAACTTGCCCCTGCAAAGGCATCATAGTTTAATCAATGCAATAACATCAACAGCAACAACAACGCAGCAACAACAACAACAGCAGTAGCAACAATTACAATTACAACAACAACAGCAGCAGCAGCGACAGAAGCAGCAGCAGCAGCAACAACAACAACCCCAAGAACAACACCAGCAGAAGTACCACCAGCAGAATCAGCAACACAACACCAACAACCGTTGTTGTTACTATGCCATAGTGGTTTATATGCATAGTTACTATGCCAGCACCAACAACAACGCCGGCACCAACAACAACAACACTAAAATCAATAAAAACAACAACATTAAAATCAACAAAAACAACAACAACAACATTAAAATCAACAAAAACACGAACGACCACGATAACACTGACAACAACAACTACAACAACTTCAACAACAACAACAACACTAAAATCAAAAACAACACGAACGACCACAATAACACTAACAACAACAACAAGTTCAACAACAACATTGAACACTAATAAACACAGTAAACCTTATAAAACCATTTCAGTTGGGGTTGTCTCTGCTTTGGTTTCTTTATTCTTTGAACACCCATCTGCTAATCATTTTTCGGCATCAGTTAGTTATATGAAGGGGGATACGAAATAAAATTCATATCACGATCCTTTTTTGTGGAAATCAACGTCACTATTGTTTATTTCAGAGGGGACATCGAGACTTGACAGTTCGGCTGATTTTCGCATGAGAGCTTTCATGGCTGCGGAAAGAGTGTGAATGAGCCCCTTGCTTTAATCTAATTATTTTTGGTTGGCGCATTCGAGTGGAGGAAGGCTGTTCGTCAAGCCAGCACCAGCGGCGGGTCAGCATACCGAAAGGGGACCGACATTGGACGTTTCGTATAGCCGATGAAAAGCGAAGGGTTTCATCCGGACGACGATGATGACATTGGAATTGAACAGTCTGGCCAAGTTGGGAACGAGGGGACTTGGCAACGGTAGCCGTTTGTTAGCGATAAGTTCTGAAAGGGGGGACCCACTGTTTTGTGTATTGAGATGTTGCGACATTGACGGCTGAATCCTCCCCTCCGGCAAGTACTGCGACATTGACAATATCCGAACTTCCATTCATGTACCGATAGTATTCTCAGATGAGACACCGTTTGAGTTGTAACCGCCTACGTTCAAGTCCTTTTGGCCCATTAGTCTTGAGCAATAGGCCGTGGTGCAAGCCTAGGTAGCCCTTCCGGTCGAGAATAACCGATCTATGAGTCGATTCGAACAAGGCCTCGTTTTAGTGGTTGATAATTGTTGAGAATCAATTTATTTTTGAGATAATATCGAGAATCAATCGTAAAATTTGTTTAAAAATGACAAATTGTTTTTAGTAAATTTATGAGTACATTCCATTGTTCTTAACCTTTGCTGGCCTTCTCCTTTGAAAAATTCTTAGACGCCTATAGGTACCGCCTTTCCCGTTTCGATTATCGTGTCCCAGGACACCTCTTTCAGGATTTATGACAATGCTTCAGCATGTGTAGACGCCAGTATTAGTTGGCGCATGTTGGCGCCAAGGTTGGCTTCTTAATCGGCCCGAGAGATCGACCAATTGGCTTCCGCGTTGCAGGCGAATCGACGGCCGTCGGTTTAGGTGAATTACTGCGATATGCATATGGAACGACGCACACGCGTGTCTCCAAGGTGTATCCATGTTATTACACCTCTTATCTGACGCCGTCCAGGAAGGAAGAAGGGGAAAGTGGGTATAATTCTAGTGCGTAATAAGCCCTTCCGTGCTAAACCCTTGCTCAGTCCTAGACCAATTGGTACAGTAAATTACAGTCTATCTCATGATTGGCGAGTATGTTCACTTCATCAACCCCTCAGCCTGATTGGTAATCGTCGTCGTCGTCGTTGTAGTGCAACTCATTTTCGTTGTGACTCACCGCGCTGAAATTTACATTGCAGAAAACAATAAATTATTATTGCAATCCTGCTGGATTATGTCCTAAATATTGTAGGTAGGTATTTTAAATTTTTAGCTATTTTATTTTTTAAAATTTTTAATTTTTAATCAGGGATAGAATGGTTGAACAAGGATTGTATCAACATGTTTGCTTATTGTAGCGATGCTGCGATTCTGATTAATTTTCCAAGAACACCAGTTATCCCTTACTTGGTGAGGTCTTTTGAAAATTCTTTTTCGATTGTACGGTGCTACCATCTGCAGACTCTCTATGGTTAATGATGGCTTCATGAGGCACTAGTGTTTTTATGATCCGAACGGGTGGCCTTAACGTCATTTCGAGGCATCAAGACAATTTTCGTCCTTTTCTAGCAAGGTGGTTCGTTCAGTAAGCATTCCCTTGTCCGTCACGGATGAATGACATTCATCCCGTTTAGGGATTAAAGCTGTTTTTCTTTCTCCCTTTCTCGGACCCTTTTCTCAGGCTTGGGGGTCTCGTCAAGTTGAGACGGTGAAAAAATATCGAGCCAATTATACATTCATATGAGCTGCACATTCTTAAGAGCGGTCTCATGCATCTCTAAGTGGATACTATTCATAATCACCCTGCCGGCATATAATTTTAGAAGTTTTTGTATAGCTTAAATACGATTTAAGTTGGAGGGAATTAACCGACTAATGCTCCGCGTTAAAGGGATCCTGACGAGTGGTTGAGTATTATCTCAATAGCTGGCTCGTTGATTTATTCATGCCGCCTAATACGACACTATTTCGTTTTTCTACGATTATTGTAATAATAATAGAGCTTTGGCTTGCATTTTGAGCGATTTTCGTTAGTTTGAAATATGTATGAATTATACGGATTATTGAGAAATATATCATTATTGATTATACCTGTTACACATCAATGCTTGATCGTGGTTTTGGATCCTTATCAATAAATCATTTCATTCCTACCGAACAAGAAAATTTATCGGTTGCGATGAGCAGCCGTGGCTATATTTTATCAAGAATATCATGCGGTACAAAATTCTGAGAAATTTTTGAGTTCTTATTTTCGTGATTTTTTTGTTCCAGCCGGTCCAGAGGATGACGTCGGTGACGATGAGAGCTACCCGTTGGAAGATCCACACGAGCCGACGATACCGAGTTCAGAAGCGCACGATGGTTCACAGTCGGTACCGTTGCCGGTTTTCCTCGAGGAACCAACTGACGCGTTCATCATCAAGAACAAACCGGCAACACTCAATTGCAGAGCGGCGCACGCCCTCCAGGTATGTAAAAATTGATATATTATCATAAATTATGCGTAATACCTACCGTGATTGAGCTTGAAGAGCCCCAGAATGCCTTCACTCCAACATTCACTCAAAGAGTGCGATGCTGTTTCTGAATCCTGAACGCTTGAAAATGTGAATTTCTACAAAATAATGCTTCTGACAAATGGATGCGTCTGGTGTTGCAGGTATACTTCAAATGCACTGGCGGGCGAACGCGGTTCCCTTCGAGCCATCAAGAATTCGTCGACCCTCAGACAGGCGTGCGCAACATTGAAGCAACGGTCAACATAACGCGCGACGATGTCGAGGAATATTTCAACAAGTACAAATGCGAATGCATCGCTTGGTCGTCGAGCGGGCAGATCAAAAGCACCCCAGTCACCCTTGACGTTGCATGTAAGTACTACCGAGTAATGCATACTAGAATACTCTCATGAATATCACCACATGCTAGCATACACCAACATGCTATCGCACTATCACCAAGCCATGCCACAGCTGCACTATACTGCACCAGATTTGAGGGATTTCACAATTCTTTTGCTTTGTTACACCGCACTACTGCACAATCACACAGCTGCGCCATCACACCACACTACTGCTCTATCACACCACAGAAAAAGTAGAGTAAACCGTGGCTTTGTCTTCCACCCGATAACCAAAGTTGCTCCTGGCGTGCCATGCCACCCTCAAGGAGGAGGTCGGAACTATTCTCACACCATTCTACTGCACTATTACACGACACTACTGCACTAACACACCACACTAAAAGTAAAAAGTGAAGTAAACCACGGACCCCAGCTAACTATAAAACTATATCAGCATTTTATTGAATGTATTCTGGATCCTATACGCCCTCCTGTAGCTGAATCCTGGAGGGGTCATTCAGAACACTGCTTGTTCATGTTGTGGTCCATATTATTTCGTCAATGGTTCATGTAGTTTGCATGATAGCTTTACAAAATGTCATCATCATGATTCAATTTTCCTCGAAATTGTTGAATTATTCTACGAGAGCAAATTGGGAACCCTCACCATTTTGATATGCATTAGTCGAAACGGCTGGAGCCGACGAGAAGCCCGGGATTGGAACGTCGGTAGTGTCCCGTATTTCAAAGCTTAACAATACCCTGAGACAGGAGCAACTCTGTCGAAATAGGCCAACCCTGGCGGGGACGGTTCTTAATGAAACCATTTCAAATGCAAATTGTCCACGATCGGCCACGCGTTTGTTTTCATTCGAGCCAACATCGACCCGGAGGCACATTCGGTTCCATCGGCAGGGCAAATTCGATTGCGAGTTACGTCGTTGGTCTTCGACCGTCAAAACGACATCCCATTCACCGTTTTGTGATTTGGACATCGCCTCCGACAATATTACCACTACCCGGAGCGAGGATTAGCGCTCATCTGGCTGGAAGATCAAAATAATTCTCCTCTGGAAAAAATGTAGCCTGTTTCCGATTTTAAATCGACTCCTTTTGAGGGCATTATCCTTCATAATACGGGTTCAGCATTCCAAAAACTACCTGATTCCCATTCAGCTTAAAATCGTGTAAGCTTGGATCGCAAAAAAGACTTTGGGTGTCGTCATAGCTGCTGCATCCTCCAGTACAAGAGTAAACAACAAAGAATCAGCAGCGAAGGGCGGGTGACGTCATAGTTCCGCATATTTCAGCGTTTGTTAGGAGAAAAATTACTATGGGTTTTTGTAAAGCATTTTATTGCTAATTCGATTTCAAACGTTCATTTCCCGAGCAAACATTTTAGAAGCATCATCATCATTTTTCATCCCGGGGCTTCCCCGCCTCGATCCCAGATTTCCTTCTTCCCCCTGACGAGTTTACCTATTTGAATTTCACCCCAGTTGTTCTGTCATTGTCATCGCAGTGCCTCCCTCGTGTCATTCGTGCTGAACCCCCAATGTCGCATCCGCTTGTTATATTACAATCCCTGCCCATCGTATTCTTCACAGGCCTAAGCCAGGGGTGTCATCGTCTGGATTTTTCAATCTCGCTTTTCTCTACCGAAAATGAGAGGTTTCCCCTTTTTCCCCCGACGTGGGGCTCAGGTTGGGAGAGCCGAGTAATTATTGCTCTGCAGCCAAACCCTTCTCATTTTGGAACACCATGGCGCTGCAGAGCGAAGGATTTTCAATGTATGGAAGCTTGCGCTCTTGGACTCTTGACGCATTTTAGATGATTTTCATTGGCTAGAAAAATTGTCAAGAAATTACCTAGACACTTATTGGTATTTCCCACTAAAATTGCGTTTATTCAGGGATCGACGTTAAAAACACATATTAGTTGGGCTTGCAATCTCTGCTGTGACGTAGTTAGGGCTATTTTCACCAACAATAATCGTCGAAACCTTGTTCTATTATTGGTCTTTGGTGATTTCAAATATTGACAGAGCAGTGACAGATCTAAACTGACCATATCACTTAACCTAGGTTTCAATTGTGTAAACTTTTGCCAAAATCCTCATATTCATTTCAGTTTCTCGTGAATATTTTCCTAAAATATTTTGTGAGCCCTGTGGATCAATTCTAACTTCTCACCGATGCTGTAACTTCAACCCACAAATTAAGTAATGCCCATTTACAGTTCACCAAGCTCGACATTTCCCTTTGCTTCTACTTTTCTGTACTTATCTTATACTTTGTGCCATCTCACTGTCGCAGTAACCGGATGTAATGGAGACTCCCTCAGCAAGAGTATTAGATGGCTTCTTGAGAGCTAGATGTTCTCGTTGTAGACTTTTTTAGTCGAAACGTCACTTCTTCAGGCCCCCGTCCGAAAGATCATTACGAGTTTTTTGAAGAGTAAAAAGCCTCCGATGGAAGGTCTCCTTCTGTGGGGGAGAGTATCTAATTTTTCCTCTTTAGGCGTAAAAGGAGCTTAACTGGCTCTTGGCAATTACTCGACAGAAGTTCTCGTGCGGTACTCGACCGGAGTAAAGTCGTTTTTGAAGAGGCTACTAACTCTACTTTGTGGCGAGAAATCTCATAGAAACCGTGTGAATAGATGGCTCAGTGAGGTCCTGTCAATGGGCGGCTTACACGGGCCTTACACAACTTACAACATGTCTGAAGTCAGTTCTGGTCTTGCGACCATTTAATGATCGCTGAAGAAACCTGCGAGTTCTGGGAAGTTGGTAGTGATCTGTTCTGTCTGATTTTTCCACCGCAGGCGTGAAAAGAGGGCAGTTTTTTGCTTTTCTTCGCGTACACATTTGCCGACTCCTCCTTTTCAAAGTTCTTCCTTTAAGTCAGCCCACCTGTCGGGCCTCCCTTTCGTGATGGAGGCTTTTTTTTCGATTCGGAGCCTGTCGCTTTAGAAGTACAAGCTGGTTCTTATCAGATACAAGTACCTTATTTTTTGACACTTCCATCGCTCTCAATGCAGTTCGTGGTTTATTTCGCTTGATCAAGTTTCAGGACGTCATAATTTGAAGTTTCAAGACGTCATAATTTGACGAAAATATTATTTTCTGAGGTTTTGAATGACCTGAACGATGAATTATCTGAATTATTCCACTGTCAAGAATTGGAACTTGATTCTTGTGACCAGGCACGTTCGAAGAAAGATAGCATGATATGCCTTTCTGGATAGAGAAGGACAAAACGTTAATTTCCCTCGATCCAAGACTTGGAAGAACAAAGTTCACCTGAAGAGTGGCTCGTTCATAAATGGGACTTATGAGTTAAGATGAGTAAAAATGAGCGCTCTATTGAAAAATAGATCCGTCACTTAAATATTCAAGATACAGTGCGTATTAAGCTTCCCCATTGAAACAAATGCTCACCCATCATGAACTCTGTAATTTCGGTCTACGGTTAGTCCGTGGTTTTTAATTGACAGTTAACCTTTACTTGTAACATTAATTTTTCAACGTCGGACTTTTTGTAGTGGGAGTTTTGTGGGGGGAAAGTAGTGGGGATGTGCTCGGTCCGCCTGACAGTTCCCCCAGCCCCCATTTTCCACCCTGTCCGGTTCTACTACTGAATTATTTTTCGGTTCTGTGGGTCATTAAACGTCGTTCCTTTGCCCGGTCTTTACACCCACTCTCTGAACTAACTTCGGAATGCCTTTTCTCCTGTTCAAATATTAACAGTCCCGGGCGCCTATATGACTCTTCCTCCATTTCCCACGTCCACTGTTCAAACTTTCAAGTCTTGACGAACGTGAAGTTTTTCCTTTCTCTCTTTCCAAAGCGTAGAAGTGGTGCAGGATGGAGCCTAATTATATATAGGACTTCCATCCGACGATTGGTCGTTTTCATTTGGCCGCCCGAGCAAAGAAATCGTTCGGGCCTTCGTGGATTTATTAAAAACCCATAACTTTCCGCGTCCGTCCTTTTCGTACGAAAGTTTGAATTAGCCTCCGTATCAGCGAGGATCCGTGCGGGATATCGGAAAACGATTTCCCCGAGAAAGACCCCGAGATATTACTTCTTCATGCGTACGTTATTCGGTGTGAGTGAGTCTTCCAAAAGGCAAGGCAGACGGGGTAGTTACAGAGCTACTACAGTAGTCGGCGAAGTCGTTATTGCCGCCGTTATAGGCTCCGATGATCGCGTGTTAAACGTGTTTGACAAACATAATCACAGCCCCTCGAAAGCGTCGAAAGGGAAATTTCTCCGAAGGCAGCACGGCAGCAAAGCAGGTGAATCACCTGCTGTTCTCCATCAATTCTGCTTGCTCACTTCATCAAATAGTGACGTTTGAAAAATGCATCTCCGGCGACGATAAAAACGCCATGCCTTCACCGTGATTCTCCCAAAAGGGAGGACGATGTTTGACCATAGAACTCGAACATGAAAATTTCGATAAATATGTTTTCCCTGTCAAAAAAAGGACTAACTTGAGGTCAGATTGTTGATGTAATTATGAAATCGAGTGTATGGTGCATGTCCTTCGTGCGAAATCCATTGCCAATTTTAAAGTGGGTTTTAGTCCATCCTTTCAAGGGGAGGTTTAGCTGTTCATGCTACCTGAGATATGGTTGAAGAACAGATTCTAGCACTGAAGATACCAATATGTATTCCCAGATACAGCTAGCCCCGTATTCCTTGATCCTCGTTGGTTTTATTAATTCAATTAGTCGCTCTTTCCGCCTGGAGCCTCTTCGGTTAAGTCGGAGAGGGAAACACTGTAATTGAATCGTACACCGACCTGTGTAATCCGCAGTTGCGTCTGGGGATAGTTGTGATTCCTCCAGACCGGCTACAATTGCAACATTTGCTTCTTCGAGGTCTCTAGTTCCTTTTTGCTCCAAGGAATGAACATCAGGACAGATTGCTGAGGAGGAGGATAAATTTCCGGGATTTCCAGCTCATTACAGCTTGGCCGGTTGCTAAATAGACCTACCAGAAAACCTCCTCCTGTACTTTTGAGAACCCATGGTAAAATTTGTCTCTTCCCTAACAGGTCTTATGTCGCTGTTCTCACCTATGATACGATACCCACTTCAGGAGATTACGGTATCCCCAAAAACCCTTGAGCTATGCAGAGAATAATTGAACTAATAAATTTCATAAATCTTCAACTGGTTAGAGCTGGCCTCACGATTTCTTTTTTCAAATGTTTGACTTGCCAAGTTTCAGTAGATTTCCTCATACCTATTGAAGTACGGCGTACAAATGGGAAATTTTAAAATCAATTACACCAAGCAGAACCCTCCCGAGTCTTTCAAGAAGCTCCCTTCGTTATACCATAATTTAGCAGACCAAAGGAGTCGCCCGTGTGAAAGGCAATACGGATAGCAATGGCCAAGGATTTGGTCCCATCAGAAGACCTCTCTTTCTCCTTTTGCCGGGGTCATTTGTCCGGTTCGTTTCATCCGGGCCGAAACCGGCTGAATCGCTTTGCCACGTGTAATACGCAATTCGGTCCTGTTATACCCGGCCTCGTCTTGTTCCCTACGTGTCCTTCGAATGTGGGTGGCACCTACAGCCAAAAATTAGCACCTGAGCCCAAAGCGTTACCAAACCGAAACCCTCCGCCTTTTCACTTTACACCTAAATGCATATTTACGGGTTCAATTTAAAGCCTATCTCTTCTCCCTTGTTTTCGGCTTCCGGCCCTGCAGCGCTTCCGCGTTAGGCGTAAATAACGTCGCATAAAATATCACCCCACCCTTTCATTCGCTGCAGCTGATGCTTACTTCCAGTTTGCAGTAAAATCGAATCCACTCATCCAAATTTCATTGAATATTGAAACGGATGCAAGATCGTATTTACGAAGGAGTGTGTAAACCTACAAGCGTTGTAGGGAAGCTCCAGTTTCCTGACCCCACCACAGTGCGGGAGAAACGAAGGGCTCGCTCTCCAAAAATGCTAAAGCATTCCGCCTCCATAGGGTAGACGGCCGTGTCGTAAGACCAAAAGAACCCTACAGTACTGAGAACTATATTCTTGCCGCTGAGGGACTGCAAGGAGGGTGTCTGCCGGATGTGGGACTAGGAAGCAGGAAGTTTTTCGAGCTACTAGCTCTAGATGTTTTATCATCAACCTCTGTCCTCTTGGTAAAGGCATAAAGCCAAGATGCACATATGGTCGCATCCCAAGGGACCGGGCCAAATTCCAGATGAGTGTTATGGGCAAGCTCCAGTTTCCTGGTTCCACCACAATTCTAGCGCCATACCGTCCTTGCTCCTCAAAAGTGGTGAATTTTGGCAATCGATGTTGGAAGTCCTTGTGGAATTCATCTGCAGTTCCTATTTTGAAGATCATGTTGTTTCATGAAGCAATTCCAAGAAGCATCAAAGCTTTTCCATTATCTTGAGGTGTGAGATCTTGACGCCATCATCATGGATTGAACCCTTGCAAGGAACCTGCCTGCGTGAGCTCAGCATCCCAAAATGCGTGTCGTATCAAAAAACGATGGGTTTGTTCCAGGAGCGTGGGCATTAGGTAAACCTAGGCAACCCAGCTACGATATTTACACTTGCCGGGGCGTTGCCTTCCAAACCTGTTCACCTCATGCCTACACCTACTCTCCTGGAACAAACCTAGTATTCGTTTCCCGATTTCCGAAAATCCCTAATAAAAAGCCAGGAACCTAGCTGTAAATTGCCCATCGTGGATTATAGAGACGTGGCTGGGAAAACTGTCAGAGCCAAGTGGCGGCTCATAAGTTTGTCATATTCCAAACGCCGTCCGATTCCATTGTTTCGCGTGTTCGGAAGGGTTGTAAAAACCCGTTTTATGGGTTCACCCGGTGTCGAGGATGCAAAGGGTCGAGGGAAACATTAGAATCCCCGTGACGAGGCGGGGGCGGGGAACCGTTCGCATACAACGACCTGCAATGATTCATGCTGGGAATATAACGATCCGGAGGCACGAGTTTTATCCATGGCGTTATTGGAAGTTGATGGTGAACTGAGGGTCGAATTTCTGAGCATAAATACGCATTTGGGATGGCGATAAAAATCGAATAAGCGGAAAGTACACGGATTTTTATCGCGTCGAGCCGAACGGAAACGGGAAAATTGACATCATAGGGTTTGAATCACGACAGTAATAAACTAGAGTTGAAAGAGTTCAAACTTTCCCTGCTTACTCTTTTTGTGGTCGCCAGTTATATTGACGTTCAATAACTCAAGACTTTTAGAATTGTAGGACGGTAATTTTCCATACCTAACTCTCGATGGTTTATTAATTGCATTTGCCTACGATTTAAAGCCTCAAAACCAGCTCGTTCCAAAATTTTTCGAAAATCACTTTTTTGGTCTTTTAAGTCCTGAATGATCTCTTACGATTTGCTAAAAGAGGGTGCCCACTGAACCACTTTCACGTCGAACCACATAACCATAACATAACAATAACATTCAATATTTTGTGACATGAGTTGGTGATTCGCTAACAAATGTACGGTTTCTTATTGATTTGCTCCTTCGATGGCCACTAACCGGATTCTCCGAAAAAGTGAGTTGTTGGTAAACATTCGCCGGTACAAAAGCGTACAACTCTATTACTGCGTATTTCAACGTCAGCTTCAGGTCTAGTTAACCTTGGACGCTTCGCCTTATATAGTGGACGGTATTCTAAGTCCTCTATTGAGTTGTTACCTTCAGCAAACGGTGTTACATCTGATAGCAAAATAAAGTTAAAGCTGTCTTATTTCCCACCTATGCGGTGTTCAGACACAATGGTGTCCTTTGTACAAGGAAGCGATATTTCTTTCGCTCTTTTACCAATACGCATTCTGACTATCCTAGGATGACGACTAGGAAATCGATCGCGCCTGCATTTCGAAAGATCGAGTTGATTTATGGGTCCCAAGATCGTTGGGTGATCTATGTTGAAAACGATTATTGTGACAAATTTATGGCCCTGCCTTGAGCCAAATGAAGAGTTATATAGCCCATTAGTCCGCAGTCCTTTCCTAATCGCATTCGGACGGTTTCATCTGCATCGGACCTTATCTTCTGCCGTTAGATACGGCGGTTGTTCAAATATGAAGCCGTAGCGTGCTGTCGTGACGACAATCAAAGCTGTTCAACTTTCACCATAAAAATTTATACTGGTGTCGTACACTATTGATGTGTTGGTTGAGATAGCCTTATTGGTGGACGAGACATATTCCACGAGGATGTCCCACAATTGTTTTATACTCCCCAGCGCCTTATGTGGAGAAAGTACCCAGTAACCAGAAGGTGGGGGGAGGGCAAGGTGGCACCCGCAAAATTATCTGAAATTCCTTCACATAGGTATCTACATAAAACATGGTATATTTTTCATTATCAAACTGTCAAGTGTCAAAATCAAAATGAAACATAAAATCAAACTCACTATCGAAGCAGAAACTTGAACTCATAGTCAAACTCGAGAGCAAACTCACAATGGAACACGAACTCTAACTCATAATCAAACCCGAAATCAACTTCACAATGAAACGAAAACTCAAATTCATAGTCATACTCGAAGCCAAACTCACAATGTAACAGAAACTCAAACTCACAATCGAAAATGAAGTCAAACTCACCACAAAGCAGAAACTTTAACTTATAGTCAAACTCATAATGAAAAAGTAATTCAAACTCGAAGTCAAACACACAATAAAACAGAAACTCAAACTCATATTCAAACCAGGAGTCAAATTCACAATGGAACAGGAACTCGTAATCATAATCAAATTCGAAGTCATGCTCACAATGATAGAAAAGCTCAAACTGTTAATCGAAATCGAAGTCAAACTAGTGATCGAATCAAAAAATCAAACTCATAGTCATACTCGAAGCCGAACTCACGATAAAACAGAAACTCGAAATCATAGTCAACTCGTAATCGAAATCGAAGTCAAACTCACAATGAAACAAAAACTCAAACTCATATCGAAATCAAAGTCAAACTGACAATGAAACCAAAACTCGAACTCATAATCAAACTCGAAGTCAAACTCACAATGAAACAAAAGCTCAAACTATTAATCGAAATCGAAGTCAAACTCAATGACACAGAAACTCAAACTCGAAGTCATCGTGAGTTTGTCTTCAAGTTTGAAGATGATTTTTGGTTTTTGTTTCATTGTGAGTTTGACTTCGATTTCGATGATGAGTTTTAGTTTCTGTTTCATCGTGGGTTGGACTTCAATTTCGATTATGAGTTTGAGTATTGATTTCAATGTGAGTTTGACTTCGAGTTTGATTATGAGTTCGAGTATCGGTTTCATTGTCAGTTTGACTTTGATTTCGATTACGAGTTTGAGTTTGTGTGTCATTGTGAGTTTGACTTCGAGTTTGATTATGAGCTCGAGTTTTGGTTTCATTGTCAGTTTGACTTTGATTTCGATATGAGTTTTTGTTTCATTGTGAGTTTGACTCATAGTTTGAGTTTGAGCTTTTGTTTCATTGTGAGTTTGACTTCGAGTTTGATTATGAGCTCAAGTTTTGGTTTTATTGTCAGTTTGACTTTGAATTCGATATGAGTTTGAGTTTTTGTTTCATTGTGAGTTTGACTTCGATTTTGACTATGAGCTCGAATTTTGGTTTCATTGTCAGTTTGAGTTTGATTTCGAGTTTTTGTTTCATTGAGTTTGACTTCGATTTCGATTAGGTAATAGTTTGAGCTTTTGTTTCATTGTCAGTTTGACTTTGATTTCGATTACGAGTTTGAGTTTGTGTGTCATTGTGAGTTTGACTTCGAGTTTGATTATGAGCTCGAGTTTTGGTTTCATTGTCAGTTTGACTTTGATTTCGATATGAGTTTTTGTTTCATTGTGAGTTTGACTCATAGTTTGAGTTTGAGCTTTTGTTTCATTGTGAGTTTGACTTCGAGTTTGATTATGAGCTCAAGTTTTGGTTTTATTGTCAGTTTGACTTTGAATTCGATATGAGTTTGAGTTTTTGTTTCATTGTGAGTTTGACTTCGATTTCGATATGAGTTTGAGTTTTGGTTTCATTGTGAGTTTGGCTTCAAGTTTGATTAGGATTTCGAGTTTCTGTGTCAGTGAGTTTGACTTCGATTTCGATTAGGTAATAGTTTGAGCTTTTGTTTCATTGTCAGTTTGACTTTGATTTCGATTACGAGTTTGAGTTTCCGTTTCATTGTGAGCTTGACTTATAGTTTGACTATTAGTTTGAGTTTCTGTTTCACTTTGAGTTTGACTTCGATTTCGATGTTGAGTTCTAGTTTCCGTTCCATTGTCAGTTCGACGTCGAGTCTGATTATGAGATCGAGTTTAGGTATAACTGTTAGTTTGACTTCGAGTTTAAGATTGAGTTTGCGCTTCTGTTTGATTGTGAACTTGACTATGATTTCGATCAAGAGTTTCGGTTCCATTGTGATGGTTGATTGTCGTTTTACATCAAGTTTGAATAAGAGTTTGAGTTAATTTTCTACGAACTACGAACGTGATATGTTTTTCATTATTAACACTGTCATCCTACCTATGAATAGGTTGTTCCCTAATGTTGATAACCATTTGGTTTTTTGTGAAAGTGATTTTATTCTTGGGCCTCGTCCTTTCCAAATTAGAATCTTTGGCACGGGCCTGCTCCACATAAAGCCTCTTCAGGAGTATCTTACAATAAAATAACAGCTTCATCTGTTATCTAGTGCTTAAAATTTGCAATCGGAAAGTTTTTTCATACCGAACTGGTTTAATAAGTCTGATACCAAAACAAATACCTACCTACTTCTTCATTGGATGAAGGAAGAATACCTTGATGCGGGCTTAAAGAAACTCCGAGTACGCTCAATCTATTCGAAAATTCGAAGTGCCGACTAACAGCATTCTAGGCCATAGTAGCTGAGTGGATACTGGATTCCAGGATCAACTGTTTTAATGAGTCGCCTGGGATCAGAGTTGAAAAGTTGCCGAGGCGGAGAGCGATTCTGTGTAATCCTTGTCCCAGTTCTCGGATTAAGGACTCCACTAAAAGTATTTCCACGGACTCGGGCGGACGAGACGAAGCGAATTTCATCGGAACCTGGTGACACGAGCGAAAACTGAGACTAAAACCGTCCGAGGTTCGAATAATCCAATATTCTCAATCTTCAGACAATTTAGCAGTCAACTAATTAACCCAGATTCCCCAAGGGGATGGGCCGGAATTTTTTCCCCACCTAATTGGAGTGGTGGGGAGCGGGCTTAAAAGTTTAACCGAGCACGAAATCTCGATTTTCAGGAGCTTCAAAGAATAAGGAGGGAAATTCTCTTCATCGTTTCTCTTTCGGGGGCAAATCTTTAGGTAATGAAAGGAGATGAGAATTAAATGAAAGGTATTTAGTGGGAGGGGGCCGATTGCACTTAAAGGAATTTCAAACGTCTGATTTGACTTGAAAGGCGCGGCTCGAATAACGGGGCATTTCCCTCGCCTAATAAATCGCCCCAATGAACTGGTAATTTAAGCGCAGGAAGGATTCAGAGGAGGATTCGGTTTTAAACGTAGGTAAATTATCATCGTTCTTCCAGGATGCGTACCAGTTTGTCCAGCAGCAAGGCGAAGTGCAGCATAAATGAAAAAATAATAGTGTGATAATTTTTCGAAATTCTTATGCTCTTCATCTAGTGCCCTCAATTTAAAACCAGCGGTGATTAGATACCATAAGATACTTACATATTTTGGAACTTGTGGACTTGTATTTTTTTTTTAGCAAATTTACTATATTTTTGGTGCATGTGGAGGCTGCGGAAATGAAAGTGTCAAAGAACGAATTAAATCAAAGTAGATCAAGTTACCAGGGTAAAAAAATCTGTGAACCCTACTAGGCAAAACAAAGAATTTAGGTCCAAAAACGCTTAAATCGGTTAGTTTTTGTAGCCAGGAAAAAAGGATGCTCCAAATGTGCTGAATATACTTGAAATGTTTGGACATGGCTAATGTAAGCCAAAGAGCTTTTCAAACCTAGGCAAATGAAAATTAAACCGTTGCTCGCCAAGAAATCTGCAGAGTGAGGTAGGCTCGAGATAGTCTTTGAAGCTCAATCCTCGAAATGAAATTATCCCCGGAAGTCTCCAGTTTCGAAGACGCCGGATTCTCATAACTCTAATGGAAAATCCGAAAGAAAGAAAAGAAAACGTTCGCTACTCGTTCTTCGCTTTTTGCAACTTGGAACAAAGAGTTTGAAATGAAAAATCCCTTTCATCCTCCCGCTCTGTCGGCGACAAAAAGTCCATTATCGAGAAACTGCGAGAGGATATGAAACAGCCCGATAATGTACCGGGCTCCCATTGTTAAAAACGTCTGTGAAACCCTGTTTTGATGTTTGTTCCATTCTCGGACGATGTCAGGAGCACGCGTCTTCATTGTCGCCTGTACCGAGCCTCCCTTCTTGTCCAAGTCCACCCCCTGGAATTCACGACAAGTCGAGAAAAACCTTTGAATCCGAGGCAGTATCAGTTTCTCGGTTATTCTTTTTTTCTCGACAAATGAAAACAACCGGCCTATGCAGTCGGATGAGGGTCTCGTACGCCTTCTGTTCGTTTTTCTTCCCGACAAAAGCACTTTTGCTGATTGTAACATCGCCTTTCTCGTCCCTCTTGCCAGCTCAGCTGATGAATCTTCCCAGTCCCAACTTGTCACTCCTAGGACAAAACGCTCAGTTGCATTCGAAGGCTTGGATCCCGTCAATTATAAGGAACCTCCTTTGTTCTGTGGAACATTGAAGAATCAGAAAGGATGAAATGAAGGGTGAGAAAGCGAAAGGTCGCTTCGTAGACTTTCGTGAGACTTTTCTCGCACTTTTGTTCTATCAAGACTTGCAGAAGGGTTGAGGGGAATGTCGTGTTTTCCTCTTTTTGGCTCCCCGTTTTACCAGACTTAATGACTTACTTTCAGCATGGCTTTGGAGGGAAACACCTCTGTCATTGTAACTGGTGCAGGTTGACATCCGACTTTTAGCGGCTCATTCGTCTTGGTTTAAAGGCAAATCTCAAAATATCGTTCCGGTGACTTATCATCCGAGCTAAAGAAATTCGTTAACAGATTGATTCCAAAAATTTGCGACGTTTTGTCGCTCTGGATTTACCTTTGTGCCGAGGTAAAGGACTCATGCTCTTCCCATTCTCCCTTTCTTCCTTAGTACGAACTAAATTCATACCAAACCCACATGACCATTGCTCGTACACAATTGTGTTCTGGGAAATAGAGCACTCTTATACCCTAAAGAAGTCTTCCAGGGAGTATTTGGTAGCTCGAGTCTGCCCTCACGTTCGTAAACGGCTCCTTCAGGTTTAATGAATCTAATTTTGCATCGGATGCTATCTTATCAGACCGTGTAGTCAAAAAACGCTCCGAAAAAACTCACTTCTTCCCTACCCGTTGGACGTGGTTCGTGTCGTAAGAGTTTCCGGGATGTACCCTCCCGTATCACTATCGAGATGAACCGGTAGCGATAAGCTTACAAAACCTACAGTCCCTAGCGGTTTTGGGCTGAGAAAAAAGGTAGTCCCGTGTTTCGGTGTTAGTGGAGCTAGGTAATTCCGGTAACACATGCCACAAGAATGTTACCGGCTAAATAAAGAGTGCGAGAGGCCCTCTCTACTTGTGTACCATGAGAGGCTCTTGTCTGTTCTAGGCTCGTCGGTAGTCCGAGCACGTAAAAGAGGGTTTCTAACGCCAACTTTTTACCCTTTTCCCTCTAGTCCCTTACACGAGTTCCCGCTCCCGAAATTAAAGCCGAGACAAGTGGCGGGGAGGGGAAGCTTTTTTCCAGCGAGCCCGCGCAAAAGAATGCGTACAATTATACGAAGTTACCTTGTAAGGCTGGTGGTAATTTGTGGCAATATATCGTACTTGACTGTGGGAAAATGTGGTGAGAAAAAGCCTCCGACTTGAACGTGAATATATTTCTTTTCGTTAGGTAACGAATGATGAAATTTTTTATGCAACTTTGTGTAAGATGTTGAAGCGATTTCCTAGTGTTGGAATCGGGGATTGATCTTCTATAAAAATGAAAATAAGTTCATGCTTTCGACTGAGAAATGACTTCATTTTTGAAATCATGTACCAGAGCCCTGATCAATAATGATGTAGGGGTATTTCGCAATGCCAATGCCATCTATCCTGTAGAATCGTGGCTTATCTCTGGAAAAATAAGGACTCGAGCGAACAAGTGCCGAATGTGAGCGTGTGCGAGGACTGAAGATGAAACATTGATTATGGTGAAAAGTTCCTTTCTAATCAGGAGCCGACTCCTCTTCAGCTGATATCTCCATCTCTTCACAAATTGAGACAATGGTGACTCCGAAGGGGACTTCAACCCCCTCCTTGTGACCTGAGTACAATAGGGGCTGGAGGACTTGCGGCAAGTGCCCAGATGTTCCGGAGAGGTCCCACGGCCGCAAATATAACCGCAAAGCTCACCCGATATTAAAAACTCCTCATTGCTCTCGAGCGGAAAAGGCCTAAAGATTGCCTAAGAGGAAAGAATAGACGACGATACTGTTTTGTTGTTACTCGGGGGGTACGAAGGGCCAATCTGCCGTAATCAAAACAGCCCCAAGTCACGTACAATAGGCTATTGTTGGAAATCCGCAGGCAGTTTTCGATTAACTGAAGTATTCTGTCGATGGAAATCAGAAAAACTGCCGAGTCCCCGAAGGCCCCAAGTTAGAATTACGATGACAATGAAAAAGTGCCGCTGCCGCTGGAAGTCAAGAAAGTTTCGACGTCCCATTCCGTCGATGCCTCGAGATAAATAAATGCCAACGCTGTCCTGAAAGTCGCCAACAGCTGAGCAAAAAGTAATCCCTGAAAACTGGCGGAATGCTTATTGCGAGAAAACAATGATTGGAAAATAATAATGAAAACCAGAGTTTGCGAGAAAACAATCTGGAACGCTGAAATCATGAAGAGCTATTGTAAGTGGAGTGTAAGATAAATCCAAGCCGATGATTGATCCATGCGAAGTCTTGCAAAAGTGTGCATAATGTTGTTCAGGCACTGTGGAAAGTCCTTTCCCAACATTTTCGCGCATTTCTTGGATGACAATTTTTCAGAATCTCAGGAACGAATTCCACCGAGTACCGTATGAAATCTGGGCCAAATATTTGCACCGAGCAGTACAACATGAATCAGGAACAGGTAATTGCTCCAAACGTTCAAGGACTCGTTGCGATGAACTACTAATTCATCTAACTTTTAACTTCTCGTTAGCTGGTGAAGTATCTATCAAAAAGTTACCATGATCGATTACCATGTTTGGCAATGTTGTAGGCACTTCAGTTCGATGTTCCTCTGCGCATAGAATTAATCGCCCTCTAACTTCATTTGTATGGATACTACGAACTGAGGAATGATTTTTGAGCTGTTGATGAATATTTACGAGCCTCACCTACCCATTTTAGCTGTTAATGTGGTGCCCAAGATTTTCATGATAATCTCCGCAGGTGCCTTCAAGCTAATTATGAAGGGTGTGCTCAATTCTACATCGGAATACAAACCAGGGCAGAATTGCGCGGTGAACTTGGAGACAAAGGCGTTTCAAAAATGAATTCGATCTCTTATGAAGTATGCCTACTTAGAGAAATCGCTAAATGGTTAGTCGGTTAATTCGCTAATGAATTGAACTCGGTTTGAATATATTTAGTTCTGATTATGACACGTTCATGTTACAATGTAGAAAACAGGAAAGTAGGCACCTGTATAAATCCAAATTACCCCATTTGAGTAAATATTCTTGACTCTTTTACACCTTCAAAATGTACATATTTTTGCTGAAACAGACGTTGGGATGCAAATTGTTGTGTGGGTAATGTCAGCTAAAGCCTTGCAAAGCGATAAGGAACACTTGGGATGGGAGCTTTCCCTTTGAAGGGGATGTGACAGGATGCCACTGTGACTTGTCTGCCAGACTGTTTGTCTGTCAGGGATAATTTGCAACTTTGGGATTGAATCGAACCCAAGAAGGGTCGAAACGAGCGTTTCAGAATTGGTGAAACGAAGTAATGGAAGCATTTCAACATTTCTGTGGGAGCCGTCTTAACAGTGGTTTTTGTTTAGCAACACGGTAGGCAGTCCAAAGAAATTGGTTCTTGAATTTCGGTAAATGTGTAGTCTTAACACTATTATGCATTTTCTTATTACATTCTATTTAAATATTATGCATCAGGTATTTTTATGGAATCGAATGCCACTATAATATCTTATTTCTCTTAGTTTTGAGTCACCCTGGGAGGAAGAGCATGTCTTCAACATCGTTGGTTCTGGTCTGCCGAAGTCATTTCAAGCAATTTACGAAGAATCTACCTCAAGTTTCTCAATACTTCTAGATCTAGAGCATAAAGATGCATCTTGAAATTTTCTTCTCCCCAAGTGAATCGTGGTGTACCTCCCTTTATCGCTCTGCATCATCTTCTTCAAGATTTTATGAATCCAAACGATCTCACCATGCAGATCACATGTGGGAGTGGACCGAGTGTCGACCTTTCGACATTGATTCGATATTCGATTTACATTTTGGACTCTAAAGTCGCTCCTCGTAAAGGAAACTTGACTGTAAAAACGACTTGTTTTCGGCTCGAAGGATTTTTGTCTCCTCTTCGCTCCAAGTTATCGGCATGTTTCAACTTTTTCGACTGCTTTTCAAAACTCCAAGGCCGGAACGTTTGTTTTTACGATTTTCCCCATCTCGCTCCCTCGGGTAGGCATTTCTTCAGCCCGTACGTTCTCTTTCTTTCTCAGTTGTTTTCAGTCCTACGTTGACGCCCTACGTGGTTCTGCTCAGCAAGGGGTAAACAAGACTATGAAGACTTGACTGGAGTAATTCCCGTGCGGAGGCGGGGTCGTGTGGAGTCTGCTGGACTGACTGTCTAATAATCGAGAATGTACTACCATCAGGGGTCCTCTTCGTATTCTGATTACAGAGCCCAGAACCCGAACTTGGGGGCTCACCAGTGCGAGATGATCACAACCCCGTGGAATATGAAGGGAATAATTCTAATCTGCATCATACGTGCAGGAGGACTGAATGTGCTGATCTTTTTTCAATTCGTGCCCGTCCAACTGCATTTCAATTGATTTCGAGGGGGAATGAGTCATAAACCAGATTGAGTTCTTTCTTATCAAAACTGTGTGAACCATTTATGGAATTCTCTCGATTTCCGGCAATGCACAATACGGCTGCTTCTTTGAAGCCAATTGATTGTTTTAATCATTAAATTATCCAAATTTTGGTCAAGTTATTTGGCAGGCATGGATGATTGACCCACTTGCATGGTTGCAGTCAATGATTCCAGCAGATCGAAACGCCTTTATAGCTCTGAGCTTTAGCCATATTCATTGTCATCTTCAGGGCATAAAATCCAATAATTGTTGTTATGAAGTAATGGGCAATAATTGAATCGTTGCAAAGGCTTTCTTTTCAACCATAATGTACGGCTCAAAACATTTTTTTCCAACTGCGTAAAAGTGCATCCCCCATCCAAGAAACGCATCAAGAAATGCTACTGACAGGGCCATTACTGAAAGACGAGGGTTTATGCCGTCTAATGGTTGTTTCTGCATGTGAAATGGTCTGACATTCGTTATAAAGGATAACAGGAAATGCAGGAAGGGCCAAAGTGGACGAATGAAACGATGCAATGATTCGTGTTTTGAGGATTCCAAAATTTGGCCTGAAAGGTGTCATGTATATGAAATATTCGATTTCAGAGAATATTCACACCAAAAAAAGTTTGAGTGTTGTTGTAAAAAAGTTTCCCGACCGATTACATAGGTACATTATTTCTAGAAATAACCGTGGGTAGGTGCTTAAATATTTTGATGTAGGTACAGGAGTCTCCCGCGACTTATCGAAAACCGGACCTTAATTTCGATCCATAGATTTTCATAATTGGCATCATTTTATGGCATTACATGCTAACAGAGTGCATAGCAAGGAAGACAAATGTTCCAAGGGAATGCCATCGCAATATCTCTATCTCCGAAGTTCCGTTCGGCAAGGGGAACTAGACAATAGGACAAGACCTCACCCCAGGATCTTAACGTACCGAGAATTCCAAGTGGCTTCCGAATTTGTATTAGGTACAAACAAGGAGGACCGATGATAATCGCACATTGTAACTATCCAGCGGAACTGATGGAACTCGGCGTGTACTTCAAATAGGAGACACTGTAGAATTCGCGCCACTATAGCAGACCCTCGTTCCATAGCATCTGCCTAATCAAATTCCGTTCACAGTCTAGTCTAGTCGAATATCCCGTTTTTGGGTTTAATCTCGTCCTTGAGGAGGACGAATGGGGGATGAACGTGTGTGTCCGTGTGAAGCTATCTTCTCCCGCACTTGCCCTATGACGTCCTGCGTCCTCTCCATCCGGAGAAGGGCGTCCCCGAAGAATCTCCAGCTCCCCTCTTCCAGCTTTGGGGAATCAATCTTCCGGTCACCCTCTCACTCACTATTGTGCTATGTGCAGATATCTTCTCTTTCTTCTCGACTTTGGCAGCAGGAAATCCTCAACCCAGGGAAACCACCATTCTGACTTTCTCTTCGCTGATTTCCTGGGGCGAGAAAGTCGGAGGGCTGCAGACGATTCGCACATGGTTTGTATTTTACTGGCCAAAACCATCTGTCTGTTGAAAACTATCCACTGTTACTGATGGAACCTTAGAAGCCCCAATGATGGGACTGAAATATGCGCTGTACAGGACATTTTTTTTTGTGGGTTAGCCTTGTTGATTGTAGAAGAAGATAAGACCGTAAAAGAAGGAGACATTCTCCCCCCAAGATACTCAAGCAGTTTCATCCTATTGAGTGGAGAATCTGTCCAGTTTTGTCCCTGATCTTCGTCTTTACTTGCCCTTTCTTCACCCTTGTCGATCATAACTTCCACCCTAACTGCGCACATGACCAGCACAAAGAGACATCAGTTACGATCGATGCATTTTTGTTATCCTTACTCTTCCTGATTGCATTATAGCTGATTTTGCCAAGTGGATCTTTCAGGATAGTGAGATCTCCCGATTGAAGCCATAAAAATTGTTGACCATTCCTCCTTCCCTCAATGTTTCCAGCTTACAGGCATGAGAAGATTGAGTACTCGACTCAGAATTGTTTTTTATGAATTCGACCACTCGAGGAGGCTATTTTTCTTAGTTCAGGCCTCGCTTACAGTCACCGAAATGGGAAGACCAAAAAATGATTTACGACTTATTAAGGAGTCTTCCTCGGAATGAAGTGTTATTTATTGCCGAAGAATTGGACGAAAGGGTGCTCATCTGTAAGGTCACCAAACCCAGTTTGTCTTTCGTTGTAGCTATCAAGGGTTGGAGGATCGCTTAATTCATCCTTTGATAGGTCAATCGACTGAGTCATTCTGAAGATTATTAGAAGACGAGTGAAATGGGAGGGAGAAACAAACCCTCACAATTGAGGCGGATAAAAAGGTCAGTCACTTCATAAAGCCGCCGGCGGTTCTGGTACCAGCAGCCATGTTTGACAAGTTAATCCACTAGTTGGTCTATGAATTTCAAGTTTTGTGGTTGTTGATACTTGTTCAAGTCAGGACGTGGAAACAATTTTAATGGCCTGAGATGGGAAAATTTATTTATCAAGGCAGTCATTATGAAACATGATTTTCACAGTAGTTTTTCTTATCTTTCTTCTTTCACAGTGATGCAAGCCTTCTATTGAGATGCAGTTTCAATTTTGATTATCAGGTTCCAAAATACGGAACTGAAGACCTGTAATTCACTGCATATTATCTTGACGGAGTAGCAAGGGGTGGGAGGAATCACTCGAGAAATGTTTAATGGAGTAGACTCATCAGACGAAGGCTTTTCTCGTCTTCCGATGCAGAGAACAGGAGCAGAAGTCCTTAATATGAGACACTTCTGCTAAGCGAGAACTAACACACTCGACAAACTCTCATGAAGCCGTTGGGTGATTAATAGTCGAGCTGAGAAACCCTGAGAGAAACCGTTCTGAAATCACTCGACCTGCCATTCGGCAGTAATGAACAATTGAAGGGTTTCTGTCATAATCCAACAGAACTCGCACTCCAAATTAATAGCGTAAACTTTATAACAATGGTACTTAATTAATTAGGTTGTTCACCTGAAGGGAACGAAGTTATTTCAACTAAACTATGCTACTTTTTTAAAAGTAAGTAGGGCATTGGGTCCTGAATCGAAGGGGCAATGACTAACTGTGGCTCAGCATACATGATATTGGGGTATACGATATTCAGGGGGATTTCGGTTTTTTTGCCCTTGGAGGCAGCAGACTTGGTCGATTCCAGTGATCGGGCAAAAATCAACGCCTGGAGCGGGGGCTTCATGTTTTTTTCTTTGGAATTATAACAGTAAATTCATTCAGCGTCTTTTGACAAGTTATTGAAACCTGTAAGTACTGATTCGAATGTCTAGAACCGAATTCGGAGCTTGGAATAACTGCTTGCAAAGGCAATCAACGCCTTCGCCGATATTGACTTCCTTTCGTGGCACTTCACAATGTACGCACGTCTTAAGTGCTCTCAAAGCTTGATTACGAAGTTGTTAGAACCGCAGCATCTGGTGGTAAAAGGAACGGACGATAAATCAAGGGAGTATTAATCATTGGAAAGCGAGAGGGAACGAGGGGCGGATCCTGAGTTTGATTAATTGTAGGTGTGTAAAGCTCGGGGGACAAGGCGGGCAGGACAAGGTGAATGCAGTCAGTGACAGTTCCGAGACGGGCGCAGGGCGACGGGATCACGTGACAGGCGGTAGCGGCCAGCACGTGATCCAGAATCTAATTGCCGTCCGAAGAAAACCTCCCCGTGGACGTTGGTTGTTCGCCTTTCCTCGCTGGTTCTTGCTTTTGCTGTTCGAGAATTCCTTGCGTTAAATTGGAAAATGTTGTTTCACTCAGCTTGAGCACTCATGGTTTATTTCAATGACCGAAGCTTCAATAATTGATAATTGTACCCAAAACGCCTCAATTATTGACATCAAAAGTACTTCAAGATATTTAAGGCTTATTGAATGTTTGGGGAATTCCGTGAGCCTCTTGGAGTTGAGATCTGTAAAGGAGCCATCCAGAACTTTGATTGGATTCTGGACTTTGATTGGATCCTGGGGGTACGCTGTGCAGCCTCTGAATACTGGGCCTGTTCCAGGATCGTAGGCATGCGCAAGGCAACTGCACATGCCCCCCGAAAAGAACCCACTATTAATTTTGAGTCATAGTGGTATGTTATCAGGTAGATGCACCAAAAACAATCTTCCGTTCGAATGATAACCGTTGTAGATGGCTCGCGTAATGAACCCTCACTCCCGGACAGACTGTTCCAGATGCCGTATTCCCTCAAGATACGTTTACAAGACACGCTCTTACGAATGCTCGTGAAAGGAGCGGAATAAGAACGTAATTTCGCAGAAAAGAAGGGATTCATTTTTGAGATGACAGAGGCTTTTCGAATGAATGAAAAGAGGTATTATAACCCTCCAGACTGATATCGCAATGTAAGGCCATGTTATGAATGCCCCTGACGAGTTCTCCGAAAATATAACCACAAAAAGACTTCCCTCCGTCTGGCTGGGACGATTGTATTCTATGCAAAGCAGTCGAGAATCATTTTCATGAAAGTCTGTTGTATGGGAAGATTTTTTCCTTGCGCCGCTTTGTCCATAGACGTTGCCCTTCATTCTTCTCGAGCCACTTTACATCAACTGGGAATATTTTGAAAGACCCCTTCAAAATTTCGAGCTCTTCAATTTCAGTTGAATAATATGGTCGAATTTTGGAACTACTCGAGGATTAGGGTCGCTCTGAAGAACTGTCCTCAAACCAACTAGGTCGGTCAGCTACAGAAAAAAATTGGAAACTTCATGGATTAAAAGACTTTCCTTTATGGATCTTGGGGAATCACCATTTTCCTTGAACAGCCTATGAAATATATGATGATCTTTGCTATTTTGGGGGTAGCAATTGTGTCCTTGCTCTTCACACTGGCCTTTTGTGTCTGAAAACTCATTTGTAATTCTGTATTTGCCCTCAGCTCGGAAAATTAACGAATTTTACCCGCTTAAATCAACGAGTGACTCGCCTTGAATTGCTGGGCTTTCAGGTTTTCGTATCTATTCTCTCTCGCATCGACTGGTCGTTTTCTCTTGTCCTTCCTCTTACTCGGGATCGCAATGCCCTTTGCCTTTCCCTAACCTCTAACCAAACGCCCAAAAGGTGTCCCTCAACTGATTAAACTCCGAGGCATTTTCCGCTCAAGGGTTAACCTTCCTTTGTCACATGAAATGCTACCTTTCCAGCCAGTCACCTCTAGTTGGCTTTAATCTAGCATTGGTTAAATGCCGTCCAAAGTTGAATGGTTCGTTTCGAATGCAAGCATTCTGGAGATGTGTACAAAGCAACTCGAAGGTCCCCGAAATTCATGATTAATGAAAAACGAGGAGCTAGCTTGAAATATGAATTCTCTCACCAAACGTTAGCAAAAACTATGCTTGATGCAGGGAATCCTCCATTGAGTATTGGTACAGATGCCTGGGAAATGTATAGTGCGACGGACTTCAGGAAAGGCGTGCAAAGAGGATCTGTTGAAGAGTCCTGATCAGGATGAACAGGAGACTTGGTTGTTACCCTTTGTAAGTTGTACGGGCTCATTAATCAACCCTTATTTCTCAAACAAAGCACGTTCGCGCATTACCAGCCCCTCCGCATTTATTCTCCCTCTGCTGGCGAGGTCGTAAGGTAATCGATAGCTGACTCAGAATGGGCTACTTTATTGTCCCATTTTCTCGTCTTTTCAAACGTTTCTCGTACCAGTCAAGTACTCACTACTTACCTGAGTATTGGATGCTGTTTTTGAGTGGCACTAGGTTGCTTCAGCTGCGGCAGGAGGTGGCATTTATTTGTTTCTCTATCGGCACGTTCCCCAAATCAATTTCTAATTCTGGAACGTTTTTGTTCCTTCTCACCTTTATGTATTGAAATATCGATGATTTGATCGGGGAATCCTCCTTTGCGTCGATTGGAGTGGTCACAATGACCGCAATAGAAACAACTTCTAGACTAACAAGTGCCGTGATTTCTTGTCAAAGTTTGCCTTTGGAACAATGCTTTTGATCGTCAAGCACTGCGCTTAACAAGCTTGTTCCTCGTCTCAACTTGGGAAAACCAAAGGAGGAGATCCCAGTTGGGAAGCAAGTGAATACAAACCTCGAAATGATTGAACTTAACCGCAACACTGATGTCTTGGCAGAACCCTCTGTTTCTCCTTCAAGTACTTTTCATACAAACTGGGCTTGGGAAAACTTTGGATTTGAGTTTAAATTCTCCCCTTCTCGGCTGCTTTTTCTCGCAGTTTGGCGTCCCTCACTTTGTACTTTTTCCCTTCTTTCTTCTTGTTATGCTCGAAAAGTTCACCCCTTTTCAGAGATGAAGGCTTATGAAAGAGACTGCTGAAGACAGGATGAGTTTCACCGCTTTCTTTTTTCGTACGCATGCGTTATTGCGATTTTCCTGGGTGGTGCGTGAAAAATCATATTATGAAAACTGGAATCTGACCGAGCCTCATGATGCCATGTCACCTCTAAACGGCTTAAGCCAGAGTCAAATTTCAAAAAAATTTAAATACGAACGTATTTTTTCCCTACGATCTGTGAAAACACCGAATTTTGAGCGGCAGAAGCTCAATTTGCTACTTGAATGTAAAAAGGATGGATTCTTTCCTCGGTTTTGTCCGCCGTTCAAACTAGTAACCCAAGACGACTAAGATTCCTCACTCCTCCCTCTGATTTGACTGCGACTCTGGGTCTCATTATACATTCTTTTGTCCTCCAACTTCGAAGAACCCCCAGCTGAGGCGTTTTGTTAAATTTAGCGTGTGATGTATGCCGAACTACTTAAAAAGACATTACCGTTCTTATATAAAAAGAAATTCCCGAGGAAGAAAGTCGGTTTTATTCACAACTTGGCGCAGACTGTTGAGGCAATCGGTGGCCGCATCAATGAAAGTAGACGATCTCACCAAAGTTAGTGGTAGGCCCTAGCTAGCGGTAGGTAGGGCTAGCGGCCCTGAAAATACCATAAAACAATTTTTAGTTTTCAAAACTATCCAGTCCGTATCGCAAACCTAATCGATTGGCACTGCCACAAGCATTGGAGAAGACGAAAAATATTTTTGGCCTTTTGAAAAAAGCTCGGTTAACAATTTTGGCGCTGGAACGAATATACGTTTTTACCTCTGGTCTTCCACATCTCACGATTCTGCTCCCGCTCGGATAAAAACCCCGTACAGAACGCATCTGCTGTTTATTTATATTCGTTCTCTCGTTGAATGGGGAAAAACACATAAGCAAAACAGGCCACCTTTGAACGGGAAGTGTTGATGAATGTAGGCCATCGGGGAAAATGTTTGATGTTTTCATAGACAGCACGCTCCACACTCCCTGTCAAGATTTGGTGATTTATTCATTCATATTTCATTCGGCATGACTCAATCGACTTTCCAGTGTTTGACATCTGTTTACCTTCAATTTTATGTGGGTTATTTTCTCGATTTCTTAACCTAAACAAATCTGGTTAAACGTAACTCAGCTGCTTTCCAGTTTCCTAGCATTCGATAATAATTAGAGGTTTGTCTACTGAGGTTAAAATAATTCAATTTGGTTTTTTCTGTAGTGTGGCGTTGGAAGAAAACGTTCATTCAAACATCAGACTAAAAACCGAGGATTCTGGATGGAGATTTTCCATAAAAGGGCAATCTTTACCTGCCAGGTAATACCTGGATCGTTCCGAAGAAACAATTAGGCAAATGAACCATTAAAGTTTCCTCCAAGGACATAGTTGAGAAAAAAACGGAAACTTTTCCAATAATCCGATTGCCAAAACCCCAGATTGTAGCGAAGAAACACGTTTTTCTTCATTCAAACGTTGATTTCCCCAATAATAAGCGAGATGAACCAAAAAATGATTATATAGATGGAAAGCTGATATTTTTGTCCACTTTATCCTGGAACGTGCGTGGGAGTTTTCCATTTTTCTGAGGCCCTAAACGAACGTTGAAAAAAGGAATCTTAAGATAAAAATTGAGCATACCTCAACTTTGGCTCATTTTTTTGACTTCTTAATTAAGTATCAAAAAGCTGAAAATACCACAAAACTATGCGAAATTTGACTGCCTTTCCAACGGTATCCTAATTTTTGTAATTACTTCAACATTTGAGGGGCTTATGGCCATTTTAGCGAGACAAAGTCAAAAAAAAGCTGCTTCTTCCTAGGGCTCACAAAAAATTTTGTAGAACAAAAATGTTAGCAAATGAGCAATACTATGTGTTCCCTACACAGGTCCTGTTCTGCCTAATTTTCGCACCTCTCATCCGCGACTGTAGCCTTTTTCTCGCGGTTTTTACCCAGTGGTAAAAACTTTTCTATCTTACTTCGGCGAACTACGTTGAGGTGCGGATATCTTAGGTCATTAGAACGGACGAAAGTTTCTTGGATCCCCAGTTTTCGCGAAGTTGTTAACTTTGATGTACACCAAGAAAAGCCCTTGATTTATGGCCTGCCGGGGTATCCTACTCACTCTTCTTCCGACCGCCCTTTCAAACTTATCAAACTATGTTTTTTCCTGATACTCAACTCATCTCGAGCGTTTCCATTAGAGTTTGGTTATTTTGAACAAATTTGCCTCGGTGTATCGGTGGGTCTAAAATTAGTTTCCTATAATGCCTACTTTTCCCTTATCTCGGCTAACGGTGTGAATACCTACCTCAACAATTTCCAGTTAGCCGTTAAGTTTAATTATTTTCCCACCGCTGGAAGAATATTACATCAACTAATTCAGCTCACGAGCTCCCGGTTTGGTCGATTAAGTTTCCCATCAGGCGGATAAAGTTGTGGGAGTTTGTTTATAAATTAACGTTTTATTGCCTTTCGAACGGTTATTACGAGTTAACTCTACAAATAATGACGGCTTTTGATTAAGACCTGCCCGCCGGGGTATCCCAATTAAAATCAATGTTTCTCCGGATCATATCTTTCCGTCGGGACTATTAAACGGACCGGTTCCACAGTATTTTTTCGTTCTCAGCTCTTCGATCGGAGATTAAGTGAATCCTGATTGGTTATTCATGAGAAAAAATCAGAGTTGTATCGCTAACCGTTCTGTTCTTTACTGGCTAATTTGATTGGCCGAAAAATTGATCTCCTTCCGGTTCCTTTTGATCTATTTTATGAAATTAGGCTGACCGAACCACATTGAAAGTGCTGCAAAATTGGTTTTTTCAAATGGGCACAGTCGTTTTTTACCCATCTGAGAATCAATAGTAAACCGTCAAATCCAAGATACTAAGTACTCCCCTCTCTTCGTCAGGTAGTTAAACGTAAGAGATAAGAAATTCAAAATTTTTCCCCGAGTGGAAGTAACGGCGCGAAAAAAGCAATAACTATACAGCTAGCGTTTAACCCGAAATGAATCCGTTCAAGTGGGAGAAGTTTGTCGTTTATCTTTCCACTTCGAGTGGCACAGAGAATAGAAAACCCCCGAATGAAATTTCCGCAAAGCGACAACCGATATTGAACGATACAAGCGAGGGAATATACGATTTCGACAGGGTTTTCGGATGGTAGGGGTGTGAAATAGGTATTTACCCCAGGCAAACAAGTGTAGCGTGGAAAGAGATCGCGTCGATTTCGAATATAGTATACGAGGGAAAGGAGAGATTGCTTTTTTTCAACATGTAAAATAACCAGTCACGAAAAAGGAGAATAATTTGGGGCCTTTTACGCAGGCAGTAGGGCCTAAAAAATGTTTTCGAACTCTTCCAACTGATCCGTCAGAGTTGACATTGCTGCGATGGGGATGCACCGGTTGATGATTCTGGAGTGTTTTTTCCGAGAAAAAACACCGTTTGTTGGTATCGAGGAAAAAACTTGTCCTTCCGTTAGCTTTTGCCGACCCTTCAGTAGAAATGCAGTTAAACTTTTCAAATTTTCTATGTGTTGTGAGAATTCGCACGACTTTTTGAGGTGAGCAGTTGCGGGGATGCAAACCGGGAAACCCCCCGAAAACTGAAACTAGGGGTAGAAGTTCGGGGTTGAACCGGCGGGGGAAATTAAACTCGAAGCCTGGAAGCAGGAAGTCGCCCGAGCCTTTTGGGAAATGAGCTCCTGCTGCTCCTGCTCTTTGATTTATTAAAACTGCGCCGTTGCTCGCCATGAAACGCGCGAGATGGCTTGAAAAAGGAGCGAAATTCATCCCTACGGAAACGGTGAGTTTTTGTATTTTCGTTTGAGCCGATGGTGTTGTTACGTATATGAAGGAAATAGGGGGCGTACATCCCTTGGGACGTTCTGTCCCTTGTCCCTGATGAACTGCCAAGCCTGACGAGCTCACCTCCACCTGTCGGTTCATGCCATTACGCCGTCGAAACACCTGAAGCTTTTTTCCGTAGGACCTCTTCCCTACGATGATATGCCCATAGAAAACTCGTCGACACAATCAGGTGTATCTATTTACGCAAGGTTTGTTTATGCGCAAAAGAAAAATTTTAATGCAGTTTTCGAAATTCCAAAATAGCTTTACAAGTCTTCTTCTAGTTTTGAGGTTTGAGCCTGAGCATGCTGGCGCCATTAGATCGGTCCGCTACCCTTCGAACTACCACTGCAGCATGGTAAATCAAGGATGTTGACTAAAAAAAAAACTTTCATTGCCACGGAAAAAAATTCTATCTTAGATTACTCCCAGAAACGATCCTTGCGAACTGTTCATTGAAATTACTTGTAGCTCTTTGCCTTTCGCTTTCGGCCGCCGATGTTTTCCCCGAGAGAAAAAAAGCTCGAGATGCAAATGAAGTAATCACTGGCCGATCAGCGATTTCCTTTCAGCACCTGATGATAGCCGAGAAAGTTTCACATTTATATTCGGCAGAGGGAATTCCAACCCTTTCCAGCCCCTCGATCCCGGATATCAAGATCCCGGAAATATTGGAACGAAGAGTCACCTTATTGGAAATTCATCACTCAGTGAACATTTTCATCTCCTCCGGAGCTCCGAGGCAATTATTCAGTTCGCCTATTCGGTGGATATCGTTCGCCAACGGCGTCTCTTCTCAGCGGCGAAATGAGATTTCGTCCTGAGGAAATTGTATCTGAATGATTGAAATAAAGGTGGATGAGGACGCCGTTTCGTGAGGCAAAACTTTCGGTATCTTCTCCAGCAGAGGACAAATCGAATGAGGAAAACCGGTTTTTTGATCCTTTATTCCCGTTGTCTTTTGGTTGCTTCATTATACAAGGGATGATGGATTTTCTTCGAGTACTGCGCCTTCTGTTTTCCTGAAGGGATGACAATTTTGATTCTGAACAGCTTACTAAATTGATGAGCTAAAGGAACCATAAGCTAAGTGAGAGCCTACTATTCTGCTTTTCCTAGAGCCTCTTTTCTTCCAAGAAAAGAGACTGGAATTTTTATAGAAGGCCATTTTATGCCACAAACGATTTTTGTAACTTGAAAAAAGTATAATAACCGACTTCTTTCTTGCTAAATTAATCATCGCTCCTCTGAATTGTATTTTGCTGAAAAGTCACGATCGTTTGGCGTACATTTGAAAAATGTTCGGTTCTCAATTTGGACAGTCGTGTCCCAGTTCTGAAGAGCCGGCAGATTATTTATGTTAACAAGACGCGTAGGATGGCCAATTAAAAGGGGCCTCTCACTTCTGTCGGATCTGCTTCCATTTTGGGCAGCTGACTAAATTAGTGTCCATTCCGTTCCCCAAGTTTGAGAAGCGGCGTTGAAAGAACAGATGATGGCTCGATTTGTACTTCTCTGAAGAGATTTTTCTTGACTTTTCCTTTTTTTTTGCAGGCATAAGCAATAAATATCTCTCGTCAAATTTCACAAGTTTCTACCTTTAAAGATACATCTTGTCCATTTTATTGTCCATTATCGTTAACACTTTCTTTCGAAACCAATCAACCGTTCCTATACCTGCCTGATGGCTCCTCTTCTGCGTCCAATCTGGCCCAGAATGACAAGTTACGCCTCTTAACCAATTGAGTCGCATAAATTTGCCTACATTACGAATAAATAATTCGGTTTGGCTAACTTGGGACAGTTGAATAATCGGTGCCACTTTCTCTCGCGCTGGCCGTTCAAATTGGATCTTGGTCTCTAGTTTAATCCGAACCGTCGTAAACAATCTTGGAAATTGCTCAAGACAGAGCGGCCTGAATCAATTTTCGAATATTTTCCGATTTGTTTCACGAGTAATTATAGACTGTCATTTCTTCTTTTTCAGGTGAGTATTCCAGTGTTTCCCCTTTCTCCTCGTCGAATGGTATGATTAATTATCATTAAGGACCACCCTGAGTGTTTTAATAGAAAGTTTTAACGACTCAAGTCATATCAAGTTTTTTCACGTAAACCTTAAAATAACTGTATTCATCTTTTTACTCGCAGATACCTATTGCTAGGTCGATAAGCATTTTACGATCAACGTTTTACGTTTCACACAATTCCCGATACCTAGTAGGTAAAGTTGGGATAAAGGGTTCCCCGGTTAGAAACAGTAAATCTGGATATACATCAGGTTGTAAATGGACATTTTGGCGGTATTCGTGGCCCCCTACTTCATTTCCGCTACATCAGAATCTGATAATGTCTATTTCCCCCATTTTCTCGCAGAAATTTCATTGGCAAAGATTGACTTATTCGGAAAATTTAAAAAAAAAAAGTTGTTGGCCATCAATACAAACAAGAAATTTTCTTTGAGGCCCGTCACCCCGAAACTTTTTGTGAAAATGTTCAAACGTTTAAAACGCTCATATCTTTTTATTTTATTGTCGAAAGATGCCACGCCATTTTTAAACATTTCTTGTTTATTAGGTAGTGAAATTTACTTCAGCATATTTTTTCACAGAAATTTCTTCTTTTAGAAATCTGAGGAGATCTAATCGGGCCGGTCAAGTTTCAATCAGACCAAAAAAAAAAAAAAATTAAAAATAAAAACAGTTTTGAAAGGATGGTTTTTTACTGGCTTCTCTTTGACTCTCGAATGATTTTTTATTGAAAACGTCTTCTTCTTTATGATTTGGAGAAGCGTGCGTGGGATTGTCCTCCGTACATGAGACTTAACATATCGCCTTGTTTTCTTTCCATTCTGATCCCCTTCCAAGTTATTAATACGACCCTCCGACTAATTATAGTTTATCAGCATATGCTACCATACTGTACCTCACTACTATGGCGCACATGTTTGATAATTAAGATTTAATACGCTCCGTATTACTCATCTCCTGCGCCCAATTACTCACTCTCTTTTTCAATGGCTTTTCTAGGTGGTCCCGCGTTCTTGGCTTATTAATATGAATAATATTCAAATTCTAAAGGCTCATTCATGTTTGTTTTTAGACGAGCGCGTACACGAGAGCCCATTGAATAATCGGAAACAGGATATCTAGGATGGGAATCGATTTCTTTGGGAATTGGTTCGAGTTTCTGAAATTACAGCTTCTTGTGGGTCCATTTTCTTATACCTATATCTGAGTTAATTGGGTTAGAGCTCTAGTTATTGACCACCTTGAGCTTCTAGTATGAATTAACCTAATAAAGGCTCGCCCCTGTTGACCTTAGTCTGACACAGTTGAGTTAGGGACTAATCCAATTGTTATGAAAATTGTTCTTTATTATCCTGAGTACCACCCTTGAAAACACAAGGAATGAGTAGGAACGAATATGAAAAACAATTGAACTTCGGTCGATGTTTAGCAATTAGGGCCAAAAACGGCCAAATTTGGAATTTTTTCGAATATTTCATGTTCCCGTTGTTCTAGGTTTTTGGGGTGTTGTAATTTGGATGGAAGCAGAATGAATACCTATCACAAAATATTTACGAAAAATACAACGCAAAACCAAGAAACTCTGAAAATTTCTTTGTCAAATTTCTCCATGTTCTTGAGGTATAACTCAGGTGACCAGATATCCAAAATTCAAAAGCGGGACGCTATGAAATGAACAATAGGTATGGGTATGGGATTTCGTCACTTAAGTTACAACACCGCCTAACTCAATTTTTGGCGAAAATGAGTTGGACACACCACTCGATAGATTTTTCAATAGCCGATATCATGGTAAAACTGCCAAGGAGATTGAACCAACCAGTGAAGAAGGAGATGGAGAAGAGACAGCACCGCTCAATGTATTTCCATGTTGAAATAATTAGTTTTTTGTACCTCCTGAAAACTTGGAAAAATTGAGTTAGGTGGTGTTAGAACTTAAGTGACGATTTGTATATATAATAGGTATGTATCAAAGTTGGCATAAAAATGAATATCAAGTGTATTAAATTATAACGAATCAATTTAAAAAAAAAAAACAGAATAGGTAGGAACTACACCAAAATAATTATTGACTTTGACCTCGAAGTCGACTTTGATCTCGAAGTTGAATTCGATCTCGAAGTTGTGTTGGAACTCGAAGTTGAGTTTGAACTCGAAGTTGACTTTGATTTCGAAGTTGACTTTGAACTCGAAGTTGACGTTGATCTCAAAGTTGAGTTGATCTTGAAGTTGAGTTTGAACTCGAAGTCGACTTTGACCTCGAAGTCGACTTTGATCTCGAAGTTGACTTCGATCTTGAAGTCGATTTTGAACTCAAAGTTGGCATTGATCTCGAAGTTGAGTTTGAACTCGCAGTCGACTTTGAACTCGCAGTCGACTTTGATCTCGAAGTTGACTTTGATCTCGAAGTTGACTTTGATCTCAAAGCTGACGTTGATCTCAAAGTTGACGTTGATCTCAAAGTTGACTTTGATGTCGAAGTTGACTTTGATCTCGAAGTTGACTTCGATCTCGAAGTTGACTTTGATCTCAAAGTTGACGTTGATCTCAAAGTTGACTTCGAGATCAAAGTCAACTTCGTACAGTTGAATTTCGGAATCAGGACACCTGACAACATTATGATCTATCATGAAACTTATTAACTTAGTACAATATTCTTGAAAGGACTCTTTTTGCACCACTTCCTGGACCATATTTAGTGATCCTGTCTCATATAAACAATCCTATCACTAAGAATTTTCCTGGTGCATAGATCAGAATGGGGTTTCGTTTGTTCAGACTTTTCAGCATGAACACTCGAGCTGTCCGTTGGAATTAGAATCCTCGATCAGAATGGGCAATTTCCCTGCGCGAGTGTGGACCTCCGCTGGGAATTCGGCTGTTACGAAACTAGTTCGTAAATGGGAATTAACCTCTAGGATAGGCCTTTTAATTAACGTTTTCAAAGCGAAATGATTAGTGTGGCGTTCTAGGATCGCATGAAATGATGGGGAGTCGTGGACGTCGTTTCAGGATTTCGTGTCGGAATCTTCGTCAGGTTTTTGATTCGAAAGATGCAGTAAATTGATACCGTGAGCGTTCCAAGAGAAGATCGATGTTAACCGTTACCGAAAAGTTCGAGGGCCGCGGCCGATCTAATTGTTGGAAAATGTATCGTAGCTATGAATATTTCAGTTCTTCTGCAATTACGAAAACAGTCGTCCAAGTCGATGAGTGGGAAGAATTTTAAGCTGTCGTTTGCAACAATGGAAAATGCGAAAAAAGTTAGATAAATGGAAAAATTGGGAAGTTTTTGGTCCTGCGGTTCAAACCAATGGGTGCTTCAGAGCTCAGTGCCAATACAGACATTTGAGGCGTTGATAGCCAGAGTGGACCATTCCACAAACTGTCCAAAAATGAGTTATACAGTGCAATGGGTCTGTGGTTGCTCTATCTATCGAATTATTATTAAAATTTGACTCGTTCTCGAATGTGCTAAGAGAGAGCGCAACTTTTCAAATGGTCCGTCTGCAAATTGGCCGCCGATTTTGATGGCCAGAGTGGACTTTGTGGCTTGTAGAAATGTCCCTATGGTTCATGAGTCATCTGTTCACCCAAGAATGCTTGTATTTTTTTCTTCAAAACACCATAACAAGGCCCTTAATCAATTACAAGAAATTAGTCGAAATTTTCAAATGCGATTTTCTCAGTTCAACACCTGTGTGGAATGGTCCACTCTGGCTATCAACGCCTCATTTGTAATCTGTCCCGTGGTGCGTAAGATGTGTAAATTTGTATATTTCTTTGTGAACATCGCTCATAATGGATAGTTGATGGTGGTTTTACGTTGATTAGGTCTAAAACAGGGATATATTTAGTAAATCAGGCCTCGTGTGGACTTTCATTCTCGTGTTCGTTGTGCCATTCGAAGAATATTTCAGTCGCCACAATCGACGTTTACATAATATCATATTTATGTACCTTTTGACTAAACGACCACGTTCCAATCGAGCCTTTGCCGCATTGGCTGCCCTTCTCGTTCGCCGTATCGCATTCATTGTTCCAAAGCCGGACGAAAAATGTCACTGATTTCTATCGGTCAGTGCCTGGCCTTTTGATGTTTTATTCTTTGGCCGACGTTTCCGGTGGTATTAATATAACGCGAGTTTTGCGTTTGCGTGCGTATGTCGTTTGCGAGGGATCAATACGGTCAACTACTAATGTTACTCCTGTGTATCTTTGCTGGAATGATTCCGGCAAGTCTGCATGTAAGAAATAATGTGATATTATTTTTTGTAATCATAAAAAACCTACCTATACATCTACTTTCTTATGATTTCACTTTGGAGGACTGTTTGATACTATTCCCCGAAGAAACCTGAGACCCCGATAGGGTGACAAACTTGAATAAAGCGAAAGCAGCTTGGAAAAATGGAAAAATTTCACTTCGTGACAAACTAACAAGGAAGGGAGCCCTCGGAAGGGCCAGACTCTCCGACTCTGGATGCATAATTCATAATTCGGCTGTCGTAGAGGATGACGATGGAACCAACACCGAAACCATCGCAGGCACCGGCAAACCAACACCAAGAGGACGGGCTCGTATTTCTGAACCAGCGATGCTAATGGGGCCCTTCGGAAAAAACGTCTGTGTGGTCCGACGATTCTTTCTATTTACACCTGCTCAGAAAACATAAAAACCCCTCGTTATCCTTGTGATGCAACCGTAAAACAAACCCTTTTCACCTCCTCTCACTAACTTCTGAAACTCTTCGCCGGAGCGTTACCTTGAGTAGATCGTTATCTTAGCCTGTTTATTTTTTCCTCCCGTTTTTAACGCATATATTTTTTATTGGCCAAGTAGCAATTTGAATTTTTTTCGGTTCGCCGGCGCTCGCCAATAGCCGTCACATTTATAAAATATAGTTCGCGATATTTTACTCGACTGGATGGAAATCGAATTTCATTCTTGAAGGGCTCAGAGGGTGAAAATTGATTGTATTTCAGTGAGCATGGCGTTTGCAAATCATTTAAATTTAGACAAAATTTTGATGAAATAATTTTTTTGTAGCTTTCATTTTTTAATGATACCATGTTGAACATCTTGTTTAGGAAGATCCAAAAACAAAGGAAATTTTTTGAAGAATTGATGAAATTTTAAATTTTATTTTTAAAGTAGGTGCGCACCCACCCCACCAATTTCGAGGAGATATCGTGCGGGTAATCTTCATTAAGAAGACATTTATTTATCAGATCTTCTCAAAAAAGGTAGATGTATACCTGGTAGCCCTTGAAAATCAATTGATAAAAAAAAACTGTCAAAAACTTGAAAAAATCTTTTATATTTCAATTTCCAAAATTTCTTCCGGTTAGTATACAGTATGATAAGATTTATTATTCATTTTGCGTAGGTAATATTCTAGTGTTCCCAACACTGAAAAAATTGTTCGCATATGAAAAAACGTATTCAATTATCTAAAGTTGTAAGATTCGCCAAAAAATGCAATGCGAGGGGAATAATTTAATAAATACAGTAGTAAACATGCTTTTTTATAATGTTAGCCAGGCGTTAAGGGGAGATAAATGTCTCCCTTTGTATACCGACGAGGCACAATTCGGAGGTGATCACCGCTCGCCGATTCGTCTACTCTATGCGGTTTATGAAAAGGCGCTCGTGCAAATATTAGATTAACTATATCAGCATAAAACAGTTCTGGCTGCGGATTCATCACAATGTAGTCAGCAATATCCCGTTGTGTCAATACGCCGTTCGCAAAATAACCAACGTTTCTGATCCAAAGGGGGACCGGCGTGTTTCAACAGAAACTGTATAAAGGGAACACCGAAAACGTAATGAGCTCATTCGCGGTTAGAATGAGGTGAAATGAGGGGGTGGGGATGTGCGGAAATGCTCCCCACTTTCAGGGCTATAGGGGAACTGTTGGGCAAACAAGTGGGACGACGAGCCCATGGCTTCTATTTGGAGCTAGAGCATTGCGCCATGATGGAAATAAAGCCATTATAGTGTTCCAGCAGCTCATACTCATACATTTTTACTCATATATTTTAATACAGAAAAAAATTACGTTTGTTCCAATTCCAAGAATACCTACACAATTGCTTGCTGGAGAACAGGACTTTACAAGTTACTTACAAAAACTCCCTATTATATTCAAATTCGAGCTGAAAGATTTTCCGTGCCGAAAAAATAATGAAGCTTCCAAAAGTAACAGCTTTACAAGGGGGACTTGGTGGAAAAGTTATGTGACTTGCGGCAAACCAACAGTTTATGTCAAGCTGGATAACGTTCGTTGGGTTTTTTATAACGCCAATTAAAAGGAACCGTTGGCGTAGCTGTGGCTGACAGGGTTGCCCGATAAATGCCGATAAGCCTTATCTGAGCTGGAACTTAGGCAGGACCCAACAAAGAGAGTCGTCGCATTAAATGTAAAAGTACACCTGGAAACATCCGGCAGAACAGGTGTCTCGAGATAATACAATTTTTCAAACAATTTCTGAACAAGTTACAAAAATGTCGGCCTTTGATAACGTGCGCTTGAGATAACGCTATTGTATGTTTTGGGGGCGATTTTGAGCTCACCAATACTAGTTCCTGGAATGATGAAAAAAATAAAATCTGCACAAATACTGCAGGTGGATTGGATTGTCTATTACTCAGAAGAACAATCAGTTAACATGGTCGGAATAGGTAAAACAGCCAACAGGCAGGAAATGTAATTCGACGACTTGCAAGAAACTCAAAATTTTTCCCCCGGGTAATGATGTTCATCAGTCAGATTAGTAATCCTGTGAAAAATTCGTGAGGGACACCCCGGAACTTCCATCAGTCATTCTGCGGTTCGATCAGTGCGAAACCCAACGCGGTAGATAAACTGTCCCTCATCCTATGATTGCGTTCATCAATATATGAATATTCACCCTTCGGTCGTGTTGATGGATCGTTTTTGACGAGGGTCTTCCGCCCTCGAAATTTCCCCTGCTTCACCTTCGGATGAAAAGTGAGATTAGAGCGAATGAGCGGTCTGATTCAATTAGAGCATTGTTGGTATATCATTCGAGCCAAGAGTAAATATCGGTCCCCTTTTCCGGGTCCATTGGAGAAAAAGGAAGACGTCTATCCATCATTTGGACAAGTCGGGGATACGAATTTCTGGCCGAAAGGCATCGAATCGAATTTATGGGAGGCCCATTCCTTCTCGAGCATCAATGATCCCCATCGATGGATACCGCCCGATTGATCACCTTGTAATAATTAGTACGGCGATACATAACCGTCAAGAATTTGAATTGTATAGCGATTTTTGCGTTCATTATTCTTGACGAAGAGGGAACGCTCCGCCTTCTGGTCCCCCGCCACCGCACCACCAACACCACCAAGAAGACCAACTCCAACACCATCACTAACAGCACCACCACCAGCACAGCCACGAACATCAACTCCAACATCACCACCAACACCTGCACTATTTACGCCACCACCAATACCGCTATTAACATTACCACATTACCACCACCACCTCCACCATCAACACCACCATCACCACCACCACCATTATAGTGATGATGGATCACTATGATACTGATGAGTAGCTTAGCAAGAAAGGAAATTTGACGTGCTGTCTACCTGTCAGTCTAGGAAGTCCCAATGACAGCGATAGTCATTTCATGATTTTTGCTGAACCCCTCATACATCCCTCCATGATTTACGAAGAGAGTTGAAGCAATCCTACATTCTTATCTAATCTTCTCCAGTACATTTTTGGCGAAAAACGCTTATACCTTCCTTCTATCAACGCTTATACCTTCCTTACGTGTATACTCTGGTATACCTTCCAGAGGAGAACAATGCGTTTTTATAAGCTGCGAAGATGCGACAAAAATCGTCAGTGTTTTCAGTTACGTCCATCAATGAAATTCATAAATGAACAATTATGAGGCCAGGGAAATTCATCAGCTAAGGATCAAAATCACGCGTATAATTTCCTTCTTGCCTGCTGAAAAGAATTTCCCAATCCGGTAAGAGCTAATTTCTGCTGCGAGCACCACTCGATGAGAACCGTCGAGTGCTAAGCCTCAAAAAACGGGCTAGATAAATACGGCAGTGAAAATACGGAGGGAAACGAGCGAAAAAGGTCTGCAGGTCTGACCGGTCTGTCGACTGCAGTTGACAGAACTCGGCTGCTCCTGTCGCGCTGAAGGGTTTTTCATGGAGTGCCCGCATCCGAGCGACTTGTGTTCCTGTAGCTAACAGGTTCGAAAACTATCGCCCTCTGGAAAGTTTCAGGCGAACCCCGTGGAAACATTGGGATGAAACTAGTCGAAGCCAAACACTTGTTCGATCGATTTGCACCGAAGCTAAGCGCCACTTTCCTCAGAGCTGAAAACTCAGCAAAGAATGAGTTTGGGGTGGGTGGAATAGAGCTCCAAAACGTTGAAGACTGAATATACGTTCGTGATTAATTACATTAGAAATTGTGGTTAAGCTAACTCTTTGAAAGAGAAATAGCTTCAGCATGCGAAAAATTGATAAAAATCCCAAAACGAACAAATTAATCGATTATAAAGTTTCAAAATGATTGGAATTCGTCCTAACTATTTTCTTGAAAAGTTGAATCAAGTGCTACTTACGGCCTATTTTCAACACTGTGATAACCAAACTAAAACTCAAACTCAAACTGAAGCTAAAACTCAAACTGAACTCAATATCAGACCGAAGGTGAAACTAAACTCAATCTCAAACCGAAGCTGAAATCCTAACTGAAACTCACACTGAAACTCAAACTCAGATTCAAACTTTAGCTGAAACTTCAACTGGAACTCTAACTGAAACCCGAACTGAAACTCAAATTCAAAACCCGAACTGAAGCTAAAACTCAACCTGAAACTCCAACTCCATCTCAAACTGAAACTGAACCTCAAATTCAAACTCAAATTGAAACTGAAACACAAACTTAAAACTGAAACTCAAACTGAAGCTGAAACTCGAACTCAATCCAAACTCAAACTGAAAGTGAACTTCAAAGTCAAACTCGAACTGAAATCGGAATCGAAGCTGAACTTGAAACTCACACTCAAACTGAAGCTAGAACCCAATCTCAAAATCAATTTGACGATTCACTCAGCTTGAGTTTGAGTTCCTGTTTGAATTTAACTTTGAGTTCGAGTTTCAGTTTCAAAACTGATTTCAGTTTACGTTCGAGTTCATTTCTCACTTGCAGTTTGAGTCTCAGTTGACTCTGAGTCTTAGTTTCAGTTTCAGTTTGACTTTGAGTTTGAGTTTCAGAATGAGTTTGAGTTCCAGAGTGAGTTCGAGTTTCAGTACGAGTTTGATTTTGGGTACGAAATTGAGTTCCAGCTTCAGTTTGAGTTTGAGCTTCATATTGAGTTTCAGCTTCAGATTGAGTTTAAGTTTCAGTTTGACTTTTCGTTTGAATCGCAGATTTACTTTCAGTTTTAGTTTGACTCTGAGATTCAGCTTCAATTCAAGTTTGACTTTGAGTTCTAGTTTCAGTTTCAAATCAAATTCCAGTTTAAGTTTTGGTTTAATTTCCAGTTGTAGTATGAGTTTCAATTGACTCTGAGTTTCAGTTCCAGATTGCGTTTAGGTTTCAGTTCGAGTTTGACTTTGGGTTTGAAATGAAGTTCCAGCATTCGTTTGACTTTGAGTTTGAATTGCAGATTGAGTTTCACTTTTAGTTTGACTCTGAGTTTCAGCTTCAGTTCGAGTTTGACTTCGAGTTTTAGTTTCAGATTGAGTTAAGGTTTCAGTTCGAGTTTGACTCTGTTTTTTTGCGCCACGGTTCAAACCATTTGACATGAAGATGTTTGTTGACTTCCACTATCTGTTTTCCCAACTGGGTCAACTTCAACCATCGAGTAGTCCGGTCTAGTAGCCAGGTTCAACCGACGTTTTCAGTCTGGAAGGAGCTCGATACCCGGTCAATTGGAAACTGCCCTGGGACCCAATAGTCGTAAATCATAAATGTGTGCTCGGCAGGGTGGAAGTGATAGGTTCCTGCGGACCATTGGAAATAAAGTGATCCCCGAGATGACCGTTCCATTATTCTTATTTAATCGTGTCAGTTGACCCAGAAACGTTATGCTCATGTTGATCAACAATCGAACGACGTTTTTCACGGTAACTGACGATGTTTGTCCGGCTACTGCATGACCTTAATTAGAGTCAAATGCGGACTGCAAATTCGTCTTCAGAAAATTTCGTTAGCGCAGTGATGACTTTCTATCAGCTGCGAGGAAAACTCTTTCATTCCATAAACTTAAATTAGTTAATACTTATGCATTAGTTCAGATTATGTGTTTATAAACACTAATGGTGGTATAAATACTAATGTAATACCTACCTATGTATTAGTTCAGAGTATTTAATCGTGATTTGTGACGTTTTGTTTTTGCTGGTAATTCAGATTTCGAAAATTCTTTCTCTTGGTTTCTTTTCAACTTTTCGTGCATTGAACGTTAATTTGTTTTGCATAATTATACGAGTACAAACATCTTGTAGAAACATCTTGCTACAGTTTTATGGTGTCTACCCCCTATTCACCCAAATGTTCTGTTTTTACGCGATTGGTGGCTTTTTTCTGTTTTTGGTAACATGTTCTGTTTTCACGTGATTAATGACTTTTTTTGTTGTTGTTTTGGTGTTTACCATCAGAAGGGTTAACATTCTGAATTTTGCATCATAACAAACAATAAATTTTCACCGGCCTTCGACTCTTCATGCTGATTAAGTGTCACTGCGACTGGGACTTGGGTTAACTCATATCATTTACACTCCTTTGACCTATTATACAGGTTAGGTATGTCAGTAAATTATGTAACGGTATCTAACAATTCATTTGAGTGGTCGGTATTCTCGTGTATTTTTTTTATTAAAAAGCATAACTTTATTAGGTCTTGCACCCTCTGCGATACCGTTCTCATTATGGAAAAGGCTTTTCCGCGAAAGTTACCGTAAGGCCTCCGTAAGTGAGGATCTTATGAAGGCCTGTGCCTTTATATTGGCTCTAATAGGCCGTTACAAGCCTTTAAGGCTTACGAAGACACTTCCCTATTTTCCATCCTGTAGTTTTCTCGTTAACGATATATTGGGATGGCCGCTATAGGTTTTTCATGATAAAATTTCAGCACATTTTTCCAGCAGTCGATTTGAATTGAGTTGCAGGGATCTTTATCGAAATAAATTCCGACAAATTCTCAATTATTGGGATTTTTACTTTTGGAAAATTGAAGATTAGAATTGGGTGGGCATAGCAATTATTTACTGTTAATGGGGCTCCTCCATCAACTAATTGCAGTTATTTGACGTGACAAAGGTTTAATGACTTCTAATGCATATGAGGAGCGATAGTCCCATATTTTAATCGGAGAACGATACCGTCGACGTGTTGTAACCCTTTGTGCTAATGACCCATTGTCCCTGCCTACACACGAATGGGCTTGATTAAGTTCACCTATCCTCTTCCATCGTAAATTTATCGATCGAATCTCATCTTCTATCCGGCCCGATAGTGGAGTATTATAGATCCGTATAGCCTGCTGTAGCACTACCCTATTAACCGGTGATATCACGTACTAGTCAGCCTCTGTCTCATCCCGAGGCTCCTCATCAATTTATCACAGACCAACAGAGAGGTCTGAAACGTGCTCCGTATGCCCATCACCGACCAAAGTGACTCGAAAGTTGTATTTTTTCCTCCTTCTTCTGTCGCGCTTATCAGGGAGAACGCTTTTGGAATATTTATAACATCGGTTAGGGTTTTTTCTTCAAAGGATTCGGATTCGCTTGAACTTTTTTTCGTCATGGGTCGTGTGGATAAACACGTGTTTCCGCTCGGCAGAATGTTCCGGCGTCAAAATCGGAGTCACGTTAGCCCTATGCAGCAAGTCCGCTAGTCGTCTGGATAATGCTTGAATACAAAATGAATGAAAGACGAGAGCAGCCCGGGTAATTACAATTTTTTGTAGATACCTGTCTTGATAAGTATTCTTCTTTTCGAGTAGAACACCATCCCCCATCCCCATCACCATCCCCCATCCCCATCACCATCCCCCATCCCCATCACCATCCCCATCCCCATCCCCATCCCCATCCCCATCCCCATCTCCATCCCCATCACCATCCCCCATCCCCATCCCCCATGGCGTAGTATGCCATTCAGAGTCTTCGATCAGGTTTGTGCTCAGCTAACTTCTCGGCAAAAAAAATAAAATGAAAAAGTAGTTATCCAAAATGCAGTCATCTGATAGTTGAATTTCAACTGTTGAAAGTATTGGTGCACGAACAACTTAGGTAGATAATATCTACTTATATTTACTTATATTTACTACTTTACTATATTTATTATTATATATTATATATTATATATTATATATAATATATATTATAATTATAATAATATATATTATAATTATAATAATATATATTATATATTATTATTATATTATTATTATTTACTTATATTTACTATATTTACTTATATTATAAGTAAAAAACAAGAATAAAAAAAATCATCTTGACAGCAGTTTTTGAAGTTATAAGGAAACAATTCCTATCTTAGGCCCCTTCCTGCTACTGAATAGCTCAGTACAAAGGACAACTCTTCACTTGAACATTCCACCTTGAAGTCGGTGCTTTAATTTCATCTGTAGCTTACGTATCTACCCTAAAGTTAATGAAGACTTCTTCTTCTTCTCTACCTATTAGTTTTTCGTGTCTTTTTAGATCTGTCTGTTGATTTTTTTCTGTTTATCTTACATTTTGTATTCTTAACTTGTTCGTAGTGTTAGATAATGAAGAGCGAGCTGTTATAGACGCAAAATTTCAAACTCTATAATCGGAAATTTCGGTTCTCATTCAAATCAACGAAAGAAGCTCCTTCAGCACAACTCAATGGACCACACGAAATGGGGCGTGTGGTATGTTGAAATCATTTTGGAGTAGCAGCATCCTGTAGAGAGTTTTGAAATGTTTACTCGTTCTCCCATACGTTTTGACGATTTATAATGAAGAAGTCCCCCATTAATTATGCCGGGCCCAACCCAATCGAAACGGAGATTCCAACGATTTCAAACATTCCGCCCAAGCATGTGTTAGGAGGCTTTGAAAAGGGCAACTCAACAAGCGTTTCCCGCTAATTGATAATTAAACAAAGTTTCGTCAATAATACATCAGGGTCTAATTTAATGAGACCAGTTCATGGAGAGTTGGAGAGTTCCAGACGAAGGCGGATATTAGAGGCAACAAATTCCTCGTTGCCTATCTGGAAAACCTCGGAGTTCGTGAGTTATAATATCTTAATTGTGCCAGTTTAAAAGTTGTCCCACCAGCCGAAGCCGGGGATAATTAGAAAAGTTGCATTTCCTACAATCTACCGCTCCACAGCCATAGGCTGGACTGTTAAAAGTTAAACGTATTTTACACGAGTTTACAGTCATAACACGAGTTTAGTCCTGAACTGCTAGAAGTTCTGCTCCTGGAGATTTTTCAGCCTTTTTCTCAAATCGCTCGTATTAAAATTTTCTACGGTTCCGTTTTAAAGTTTCGCGTTGTGCTTGACGCAGTTTTACGAAGGTATAACTTTAATTTAATTTTGGAAGTAAAGTGTCAGAGGGTAGGGTCTGCAGAAAGACGCTGTCTCCTTCGCCAAGCTTTCAAAAATGTGTTTCCTTAATCAGGGCCTAAAACCTCCAAAGTCACCATCATCAATATAGCAAATTAATTTTCGAATGCTTGGCGATGGAGACAGCGTTTTTCTGCAAACAGTACCCCGCTGACATTTGACTAAAAAATTGAATAACAGGTTGATCTTCCAAAATTTACTTGTGTAACCTATAGGCTTTTAAACGCTTGCAACTTGAGAATCCATTTGCGACCACGAAGAATCTACCTAAAGAAAATCAGGAAAAAATGAACAAAAATAAATAAACAATTTCTGTTGTGCATTCGTGACACATAATATACCCAAAACATGCCCATAATATGCCCAAATTTTTTATGCGGTTTTAGCTACAGTTAAACGCGTTTCGTATCCTGTAACCGCCGCTTTCAGGTGTTGGTGCACGGGGAGCGGTTCGCAATTCCAGCAAAATTGCTTTGTGCTCGTGTAGGGCCCTTACATTGCTCGCTATCTCCGCAGACCCTCGTTCAAACGTCCAGTAACCGAGACGCATTTCACATTTTCCATATCCCACATTTTTTACCCGAGCACATCCTACGTAATACGTAAAAGGATACTATCCTTTTCCATTCGGACAGAATGAGCCCGTAATTCTTGGCCGTATGCAGTTCTCAGGGTTCACTGTATGCGCATATCCATGCGAGTTACTCATCTCTCGGCCATGAGATAGGCCCTTACCTTGCAGTTCTTCATCCCCCAAGAATAAATATCATCCCCATGGCGCTTCCACCCTCTTCCTCTTCCGAAGCTGGAGAGTTCTTGTGTCGCATTTCGCCCCATGTTTTCCCCTGCGAGGGTCCGAGAGAAAACGGTGGATTTTCACCTTTCGCAGATATAAACACAGCCCTCATAAAGTTTCCCGATCTCCACCAATCCCATCTTCCATCTTCCGTGGAACTGCCGTTCTACTACCTTTTCCCCACGTCAGGAAAGTTTTCCAGCCGTGAGAAATCAAACTTTCCGTCGTTTATCCATTAATTCTTTTGTCATTAGCACCCACAGCCTTGCACCATTCGCCATCATTTTCCACATCTTTCTTTCGGAAAATCATTCTTCCGACGAAAACGTGGGGTGAGATGCTGTGCTTTCCGCTTCGAATGCGCCCCGCTCGTTTCGACATTAAGAAAAAGTAGAAGGGTGGAAGTTGTCTTATGATGAAAAGAGCTTCTGTAGAAGAGCTGAGCTGGGAAAAAACCATAAGATGGAAGATTGAGAAAGGAGAAAAGAAAATCGTAAATGATCGCGATCCCTTTTTATTCGCTTGAGCCACGGAAAAAGTTCATCACCTTGAATCGTTTTTAATTACGTAGCTTTCTCATTAGTCAAACCTTCGCTCAGGTCGGTATATAGTAAAGAATAATCAGTTTCAAATGAGTTATCAATCATGCGAATTTTCGTAAAATACTGTCAAAATAGTTATTGAACTATACTGTTTTTTAACAGTTATGAGAAAATGTCCTACACGTACAGGATGAGAGGATATACAGAACCTGATGAATACGCCACTGAGTGGAAATAGATTCTACAACAAATTTCCAACAAAAGTTTAAACATTTTTTACTCGCTTCCAACTGCAGTTATAAGATTTTTCCGTGATTTGGATCTTAATTCGGCCATAACATCCCGAATTCATCAAGAAAATTCAATTTTTTAAAGTGCGCTAATTTTTCAATCTCCCTACAGTATCGAAGATTTGTTTAAGCTAGTTCAAATAGTCGAAAATTGATCGAAAAGTGAATTTTGTAAAATCTCAAGAATCTCCGCTTTTCCAACTCCTTGTGCTTAGTACAATTGAATCTGTCATTTTGGAAAGGGGCCATCACTCAAAACGCATTTTGTGAAAATATTGGAGATGACCCCTTTTCAAAATGACCGATTCAATTATGCTCGTTAAATTCAGCCTGTGGTCCTAAAGAATGCGCCGAGATGTCAGCTTTCCATCGGCATAAACCTTTTTTCGTTTTCGCCAAAATTCGAGCCCTATGCAATCCAAAATACTGATTAAGATTGGAGTGGATCCAGCTCATCTGGGGAAACAGCCTGTACGTACCGAACCAGGCCGTCAATTTATTCGCTCCTGCGAGCATGACTTTGAAGAAATTCGGCTGTTAGTGTTCGAGCATGTTTTTGCTTGCACGCTCTATTCCGCGGACCTTGTGCCCTATTGTTTCAGTGAACAGAGCGGAAGGGTTTTGCCGGTCACCAGCTCGTGACTAACCTTTTAATTCGGTGCAGCGCCAGCGATTCCCCTCGGCCCGTTTTTGTGTTTGTATGCCCTTCTCATTTGGTCCGGCGGAAAGTCGAGCCACCTGGGCGCGCTGCACAACAGCTGGTTTGTTTGTTTGTATTCGCCGGTGCTCGTCGCTCTCTTTTTCCACGACTTTTTGAGCTCGCCTCGTTCCCCTTTTTCTACCATTTTGATTTTCAATTTTTCCCTCCCCTCGACGCTCGTCAAAAGTTTCTTTTCCCAACCCCGCAGCCCGTCAGCGTTAGCCAGGTGGCTCCCGTCGCGATTAGATAGGGGAGATCTGACTCGGTTCAATCTCCGTTGATGTAAATACCATGTCGATATCTTCGTCACTTATGACAGGTCCGTCAGATCGCAACTCCACTTGATCGGACACGATGGAACTGCTCTGTAAATACTCGTTACATTTTTTTGATAATAATTATTTAAAAATACGAGGTTTTTGGCCTAATTGCTTGTCGGAATTCTCGTCAGATATTCAACTATTTTCTGCTTTATTTCGGTGTTCTGGTAGTACCTATGGATCACATAATAGTCACACTGGTCAATTAGGGTTTATGCGTTTAACATTTATAAATATTTCACCTTTGATCTTCGACCGCCGAAAAATCTTTCTCACTTAAAGAAATGGAATTTTTTCCTTGCGTTCAAACTGACAAGATCATCTCAATCTTTCGACGCATGATGATCCCTCTACCTTACCCTTCTGGTTCACTTCTCGTCCCATTCCGAGCGGGAGATTCGTTATTCGGCCATCAAAAGAACCGTATCAAACCGTTATTAACCGCCTTCCTACCTAGCGTGACTCCCTGATTTATAAACATCGGGATCCCCAAACGTTGCACCTCAAGGGGAATAAAATATGACATAGTGAAACGTTATAAATACACCTACCTGCGTTTCAAAAATAGCTAGCCCTGAATAGGAAGACTGCGCATCTATTGAAATCTGATCTTCCAATTTTCTAGGAATCGTTTTCGTCTAAAAACGCCTAATTAATTTGAAGAATCTCAAATCTATTCATTATGCTCGGCAATGAACTTGCTTTTCACGCTTTCTTTTCACTTTAGGAAGATGCTCCATTTCAAGGATGACGTTATCTAATCGTACAAGTTGGTACATCAAGGGAAACTCTTTCGACTCCGAAGCAGCTGCCTTTTTCTTCCATTTGACCCACATTTGAATAAAGTTGCACATATAGCCTACTTTCTTCGTATGTTGGGAAAATTCCCTCCCGCATAGCATCCTGTTTTTCGCTCCCCCATTTCGCCATAGGATTCAACTCACGTAGGTTGGGCTCTTCTTGTTACCTCCTTCCGTAGTCCACTCTGCGCTCGACAGAAGACACACGTCCTCACACTAGGACGGCACACGTGGTCTGGTTTTTTCCCCGTATGCCCCTATGTTTCCTTCAGGTCAATTTCCCGACCCATTCCGATGGAAAGAGGCCACAATGTCTTCACTATGCAAGTCAATTGCCGATTTTACTATAATTTAACCCTCGTACGCGTCTTCTCCTGCCGCAGTTCCGAGCATTATTTCCTGTCTTTCTGCGCCAATGGTGAACATTCTGCAGTATTTCTATTTCCAGGTTACTTTGACACCCCGCTATTCTACGAATAATATTCTAGAAGTATATTATACAGCATAAAAGTACTGCTTCTTAGTATGTTATACTAATTAAATTGATTTCAGAGAGCAAATCATTTGTGTGGATTTTTTCTAATTTGGTTTCAGCTGGTTCAATAGCATTCTGAAGATATCCTTGGTCAGATGATCACCATACCCCTGTTGAATATTGAAAGATATAGGTATATACTGGCGTTATTTATTCAAAGTACCTATTAATTAATCTTCTTTTTTGGCAAAAAAAATTGTGGTTTCATTAAAGAAATCAGTCTTAAAATTAGCTTTTTCTGCGCACCCATATATTTTCGACATTAAATTATTAATTAGCTCTATTTTGAAAGCACCTCCTCACTTCTAATATTTATTGATTGCTAAAATGTTTGGCCTTCGGCTGAAACAAGTACAATCAATTAGGGCTATTCGAACCTCATTCAACAACTCCCACTATTTAGGCAATGGTAATCGGCGATACATTTTCACACAATGATGCATACATTTGAACCGACCTTTTGAAACGTGCTCCATAAATCTCGATCTCGACCGAGTAAATATTAGTAGAAAATAATAAGCCAGTCTACCTGGCGTCGGGCAGTTTGAACTGTGGGCGTGAAATATTTTCGTTATCCTTCAATTATTTCAATGTTATGTATTGTCGTGTCTGGAGCATACGAGTAAACTCCGTAGGTGTGCAACTGGACGGCACTGGAGTGCTACCAACGTACGAGCGGCGAAGATTGTAAATCGAAGCGTTCTATCGGCTTATTATACGTAGGTATAGTGAAATAAATAGTTCTCCAGCGTGGAGAGTTGCTTCAGGTCAGCATGCGTCATGCTACACATACCAATGGCCGATAGATCAAGTATTGAAATACCAATTACCCATTTTTACTCATTATGCTGATTTAGTAGGAAGGTTTAATGGGAGGGGTTTCCTGTAGCTTAAAAATATGGTAATTAAGGTGCAAACTTTCTAAAAATGTGCAATATGATGCCAGGTATATGACGAAAAGATGCTGGAAAAAATTTTTCTGTAGATGGATGATCGACCTTCGAATAAAGCTGATATGATGTCAGCTGATCAGGGGTGGGGTCAGGTTAAAACACTTGTCTCCTTTGTTGACATCTTATGATGCCTTCATTAGGGTTTGGAGACGGTCTTAAGCGGTCAAGCCCACATTACCACCGCCCATATCTATTTTGTTGTCAAATATCAAGGGTAGGGTCTTCAGGAAAACTCTGTCTACTTCGCCGATCCTCATCCAGTCCATGTATGGATTGTAGATATATCTACAGTTGGATCCGTTTTAAAACATTCAGTATTTATTCCTACTTTCTGCAACAGCATAGATTTATAAAAACGGATCCAGCCATAGATATGGACGGGGTCATCTGGGCTTGACCGCTTAAAGCCGTCTTCAAGCCCTGATGAAGGCATTATAAGGCATCGAAAGCTCGGAAAATGACATCATATTTCTAATAAAAGGTGTGGTTGTTTTCAATACTCAAAAGCCTACAGAAGAGCACTTCGAGAAAGAGAAGACTCTTCGCCTTGCATAATTGCTACACCAGAGACCCCATTGAAGACGATTCCTCCCCGAAAGTGCCGAGAACTTCCCAAGATCCAGATGCCGACGAAAAGCAGTGGCAAATGTTACGGCTCCCTTGCATATCTGACTAAAATGCCACAAATCTGCACAACCGAGGGGTGATTCGAGGAACAGCCAGGACGTATAGAAGCAAGGACGTTGGGAAGCTTGTATTATTCAGCAGATAGAGCCGTCGGTGGCTGGAAGCCCGGCGAACTTGTGTTTCTCAAGCATAATTAATAGGAGTCTTGAGTCGGCCCCAATAGATCCCAGAAGGGCCGCGCATCAACCCTTACACTACGGGGCTCGTGGGTGCGGTACATTAGGGAAAGTGATACCTCCCGAAACGCGGAACCGCCACCTCGGCATTCTAACATGGGAACAAAGGGCTGCTCCATTTGGAAACGGCATCGATTCCGAGGTTGCATTAATCACCGAGCAGCGCTTTCGAGTTGAGCCAAAAGTCGCGCTTGCCGCCCCCGATTGAACGGCGACGCTGAAGAGAGCAGTTTCACTGTAATCGGTGGATTTCCCGGAGGATTTCCTTTTGTACTGTAGTCTAATGAAGCCCTGCAGCGCTCCAATTGCAATGACACAACGCTCGTCTTTGTTCGCTTCAGTTCGGATCGTATACAATTTAGTTGCTCTCCCGTTGAGCACCTGTTCTATTCAAAATACGTGCGATTGTTGATTCACCAACTTCACTACCTGAAATGTTACATTCTGTTGAGCATTGATAAATTATTATAACGTAGAGTTGGTATTCACGTTCCGTCTGCACTTGGATTAAAATTGTTCTTGTTGCGATGGCTGCAGATTCAAATAATAGGTAGTAGAGAAATTTTGGATCGACATTCAGAACCTCATCCACAATTGCAAAAATTTTCAAAAATTTTCTTGTCGTGTTTTTGAGATTCATGTTGCATTTTTGGCTGTATTACCACCAATATTAATCCCATAAAACATGGAAAAAATTGTGGTAAGATATGGCAGGCTTTCTTGTCGGTTAGAAAACTCCATTGTGGAAGACGGGAAAATTGAAATAACTCCGTCCTCATGGAAAGGATGAAAAAGAAATTTGATAGCTCGTCAGGTAAGACGCACCTTAAAGCAAATTAGTGGGCTATACACAGACTTTAGACGAAAGAGTTTTTTGTATGGACAATAAGTCGTAAAAAACTTCGATGAGGTGAAGGCGGGGTGGCGCTTCTGAATTAAATACTCCTCCCCTACGGCGTCGCTCGTTATAGTGAAGGGACCTTTTCTATACATTAACAACGAGTTGTAGTTCATTTCTGTGTTGTGAACATGTGATCCATTAGCACAAAGGGTTAGGTCGGGGTTGTCCAGTATGGTTGGCGCCATAGTGTGGGAGGCTTTCGTTCCTTGTCCTATAAGAATTGTTTCAGCCAGTTGTTCCGTATGACGTTTGAAAACCCCTTCAGTCTTTTCTGAAGCTACGAAACGTCAGGGCTGAAAAGCCCTGGGAGGACAATACGAGTTTTTTCTGTTCTCCGTCGACGTGAAATCCAAAACACCCACTCTGGCGTCGATTGTTGTGTTTCTGTCGCGTTTGATGTGTTCTACTATTTCTCGCCTTGTCCTACTCAAAATTTCAACCTCCTAATTTTCGATAACGATAAATATTCATTAGCTTGGAGGCCCCCAACTGCGTGATAAATTGCTCTTTGTATTCGAGAAACCACATGCTCTGAAATCAGGACAGGGATTTTTACTCAAATAATAGCCAAGATCGTCATCAACGAAGTAAGTGTACGTTTTTAAAAATTCACGTTATTCAAAAAACATTTCCAATCTTGCGAGTCACGTTTCGCTCGCTGTCGTTCAACTGTGGGTGGAAAATATGTTCAGTTCGAACGCTAAATAGTCATGAGCCATCGGGCCCATCCTTGTGAATTATGTATACTGTCGGTTTTGAACGCGTGAGATTCCTAGTCAGGTTCAATGACTTTTGCGTCGTGTTTAGTCGCTTACTTGCGGAAACATCAAAAGAACGAAATTTCATACCTATTTACGGACGTGGGAAGAATAATATTATTTTTTAAATATTTTTTTAAATATATTTTTTAAATATTTAAAATATGATTTTTTTAAAATATATTTTTAAATATTTAAAATATTATTTTTAAATATCGATCGTTAAATTCTAATTTTCGAAATACCCTAGATCATTCTTTTGGGGGGCTCTCCTGTTGATGCACTTGATATAAACCTCCTTCTGACTATTCTCGCCGCTGTTGAGTGCCCGTTTCCGGTATAAAGGCTAAGGATCACGACGGTAATGGACTCGATAGGACAGACAGAAGACAGACGTGCAACACTCAAGCCTGGGAACCGGCATACGATATGCCCAGCCGACTCGAAAAGCGGCCATTTTGAATCCTGCACATCCCAAACTGAGTGCCTCCGTTCTTTACTTTACCAACTGTAACGCGGTAGGCATGCGAAGAGCGTTAAGAACTGCGGGATACCATTAGGACGAGAAGTGTTGCTCCGCCGAGGCAGATTGCAACCACCCTTAATTGGATGAAACAACCCTGCTTTTCTGTTTTTCGTGAAACAACCCCCATTCCCTTCATTTCAAACCTTGAAACCTCTTTCCGAAAGATAACCTTCCTTTTCAAGCAGTTCGAGGTCGTTTTCATTTCTCACTGTGAAATCAGTCCCTAGATGCCTCTTGGACAATCTCAGCAAATAATATATTTACATTAGATACTTGGATGTTTTTAATTCTCCTCGTTGACTCAATTAGGGAAGAATGCTTAACATGCCTTATCTGGTATGTGTATATTATACCCTATAAAGCATGTTAAGCATTCTTCCCTAATAATAGGGTAATCCCAGTCATAGGGATACTGTATCCCTATCCATGTATACAGGGTGTTCACACTTAAAATTGTTTTCCTTGGAGGGGTCGATTTTTCGGCTCATTTGCAACAATTTTTGTTCTATAAGATTTTGTGACCCCAAGAGAAAGTGCCTACACTTTTTTTGCCAGAAAGAATTGTTTTGTGTTTTCGACTCAATTCCACTAAAATTGATCATTGATCCCTAGACGATGGGAAGGATCAAATTTTAATTCGGTGAGAAAATTTCCAAAAACTTGAGACGTTTAAACAGTGCTCAAAAACCGAGATTTCAGCGAAAACCCTCGTTTTCCGTTTTCAAACGTCGATTTCTTACGTGATAAGCAAGGTAACCGCAAAAATGACGATACCTACCATTGGAGGGCTGACATTCTGGGCCATCTTATCTGAACCTGCGTGTGGATTTTCTTTTTTTTTTCAGCCTTATAATATAGGGCTACATTCACTTTAAAAAAAATGGTAATTTTGAAAAATTGAGCAATTTTGGCCCGATTTTGCATATATTTACCTTATTGCTAAAAAGTTGCAAATACCGTCAGACTATAGGAAAATTAACTGGCCTTCCAATGGTATCCTTATTTTTGTAATTATTTTGATAATTTATGGATTGATGATCATTTTACTGAAACTAAGTCAAATAGGTACAAGGAAAAATTCTTCAAAGCTAAAAAGTGTTGTTTTCCTTGTGCTCTCCAAAAATCTTATGGAACAAAAACTGTAGCAAATCAGCTAAAAAATCAACCTTTAAGAGAATCTTAAATGTGAACACCCTGCATACATTAGCAAGCGTATAAAAAGAATAGTATCATGTCATTGATTTGATACCGCAAATAAAGTAAGATGGAATACCTTTTTACTTCTGAATACCAATCCAACTTTCTGCAGTTCTAGATCCGTCGGCTGATTTCCGTGGCCCCATTGCTTAGACTAATATTAAGAAGATTTGTATTGGACAGGCGGCTTTGAATGAAATCCTGTTAACAACTTAACGCTCGGCTTAAGCCCTGGCGCGACCCTAACCGACACATTAGTGTTGCTATACTGACAGCCCAGAAATACGGGAACTTTTCCATCTCCGAATTTAATTCGGGATTACAGGCTATTAGAGAGGGGAACGAGTTTGTGAAAATATGCTAATGATTTTACCCCTTGTTTCGTACCAAATAATGAGAAATCTCCGAATGCTTCAACTGGTTCTCTTTTCATAAAATGTTTTCATTTTTCCACCAGCATATAAAATTGTTTCGACAATCCAGAGGTTACTTCGGATTTGATTTATTTTTCCCTGTCGCACTATGATGCCCATTTTTTTCTTCTTTCTCGTCCTGTTCGCACTTTTTCGTCCATTGCACATTTCTTAAGAAAATCCTGAAGGCCGAAGTTCAACTAGAAAAACCCTCATCTAACTGCAATTTTATCTTCAATTTAAAATAAAAATCTAATTATATCAAAACTCAAAAATTCTTCAAACATATGAAAACAATTGGAAAATACCTACTTTTTCAAGAGAAATTGAAGAACCACCCAAACTGTATAAGTACCACAATATTAAAGTTTTATTTATAATATTTTTTAATTTTTTTTTACATATTCAGGCACTTATTTACTCAGATTGTCAGTTTCAGTTTCCAATTTTCTCAACACAGCAATGAACTGGCCTAGTTTCAGTCAACTGCTCAATTCTACAGCCCTCATCACTTCCTCCCATAAATGGTATTGTTGTTTAAATTAGACCTACTCCTTGAAGTTCCATTTTACGAACAATTCCGTATAGTTAATTGGTTTCTACAACTCTGCACCGCGATTTAATTCACCAGGCAGACGAGACACCTCGATAACCGATCGTTCCGTAACCGAAGTTTAACTAATAACCGACCGTAAAGTCGAAGTAACTATTTTAATAACCGCGCGGAAAACAAGCTTAACGGCGCCAACGGCTGCTCGCTGGTTAATTGAGTTTAGCCGAAGTTATCGGTTGTTTTGAAATTCCCATCGGAGATTTCCTCGGAAAACGTTTCCAACTCGGCTGATGGAGGCCGAATGGACTAACCTAGAAACTGGCAGCGAGCGAGATTAGTTGATAAAATTTATCATGTTGTAGATAATCGTTGAAGCTGTACTTACCAGAGCAATGGCAGCTGTACGATTGTTATTTGAACTACAACAGCGACAGAGTACAATTTTTTGGAAATCGAAAAAATCTTCAAGTCGCGTTTGATTTTGTCTATTTCGACCTCCTTGCTTCTCATAATATGAGAATATTGTTATGAATATTGATGTGAATATTAATATTATCAAGAAGATGATAATTTCGATTTGGTTTTTTGTCAGCGAAATTCCCCTCAGTAGTAAAAAACCGTAAAATTTCATAACCGACGGCATCTCCATCGAGATATATTTCTCAAATCACAAGCAGCCAGTCAAAAATGCCAAAAAAATCCAGTGGTGTGTACCAGACTGGTACTACCAGTGAAAGTAGATAACACACAATACTCAGATATTTTGGTACGAAAATTACTGACACAATTGGATTATATTTTGACTACTTTAGAGGCTGTTTGGAACCAAAAAATCAAAAAACTCACTAGGCGAATCCTAAAACTTGCAAAAAAAAATGATTTTAAAATTGATTGATTTTGATTTCAAAACATCAAGTTCAAAAAATAAAACGTATCCACGTATTTTGAAAGTAAGCAAGGATTTTAAGACTAAAACCCTCTTCATTTTTCGCCAGGAAAAAATTATGCAGAAAACGCTGAAAGTGCTAATATATCGGAAGTACTGTGAGTAATTCGAATTCCTGTTGAACAGGGTGATAGTTTTTACTGAGACAAATATCCCAGTTAAAGAAATTTGCAAAAGGTTAAGGATTGAGGGATTTATGGCCATTTTCGTAAATGACCACAGACATGGACAGACGGAATGTTGGATATTTGTCATCGATGATACGGTGCTCCCCCTTTCGGGTATATGTGCGGTTTATCGGTAGGTGTTTGGGGTGCCAGTATCGAAGTTCGTTAGGCAAATCTCCTCTCATTTGGTACAATCGTATGACTGACTGGATGGGTCCACTTTGCCCGATACGCCTTCTCGTAAAAGGTTAACCCATCATGAAGGGGCGCAATCGGTGCCGTAATTTAACAAGTTCCAACCGACCAATGATGGGGGTTAGATCCCTTAGTTGTGTACCATACACAAATAAGACTGGAAATGCTCGTAAAAGTCATCGTCATCTGAGTGTAGTTTGTCATTTCGTTTAGCGAGGAAAACACGGCCCATAAAAAAATCATTCTAACCGCAAAATCATTAATAGGGTCCTGACCATCAGAAGTTTAGGACAACAGTTTAACTCGGCGAAACACAGGCTGACACCTCGGCGACGTTTAGAAAATTAGTGCGGGTTCCTGGGATGATTAAAAATTCAAATTAGCGCCTCGCCGGTCAACTCAAACAAGGCTGGAAAAGCCTTACTCGGCTAACGAACCGAACTGATCAACTGTTCAAATCTCCCAAACTACATAAAAGTGTATGCCTCGTACGCTGAGCCTGATAAATGTTTCCCGCCTTTTCCAGGCGTTGTAATTCAAGTCAAACTCGGGCAAAAGCAAACATCGAGGAATTCAACGCTAACGGTAGCCTCCGCGTTTCGGAAATTAGCCGTCTCGCGCTGCTTTCTCAAAGTTGAAATGGAATAAATATTTGCCACGATGAGAGCAACGATTAATTGTACTAATTTGTCGAAACTCGTGGAAGCGTTTTAACGGTAATTAAATCGAGGTGTCGGAAAACGGAAATTTATGACTAATTGAAAAACTCGTGCGTGACTCGAGTCTTGTGTAGGACACTTTTGAAAATAATTTATTAACATGATGCTAAGAATGTACAGTATGACATGTTACTTCATGTACAATCCCAGAACCAAATAGAGGTGTGCATGTGCTGTTATCGTGATAAATAATAATTCTCGACCGATGCGTTGATGGCACTTGAAATTTTAATTTCCTATGTACCATATTTGAGCGATATTTAACCGACGTGAATAAATTTGCCCATCTGGAAGTGTGTCACATTGCAAGGGTATAATCAAGAGACAATAGGCACGTTTACCTTGTATTGTCGCTCGTTACCTTGCAGGCCCAGAAATGGCAATTACTTTTTTACCGCTTCCACATTATTCGACACCTTTCGTTCCTCGATCTCGTATCCGCGATGGATTTGTTTTATTCATTCGCGAGAATTCCATTCGTCGGTGGTCGGAATAATACATAATGTTCCAGAAAGGGGCCCACGCCTTCTCGAGGTATTGATTCCCGGTAATAATCGCGTATTCCGCACGCAAGAACGGCAAGGAAACACACTTCCGCTGCTTCCGCGCAAATATTCCTGCCTCGGGCCCCATTCATGATTTCCGGCGAAACCAGTTCGGTAATTGTTCCCAGGAACGAGGATCGTAGTTAGTCGAGTCTTATCGTATAAGTTCCTTATATTCTCAGATGAATAATCTTGAAAATTTTCAATTAGGCGTGTGCGCGCCATTGCTACAATTTGGGCGCTCGCCGGCGTCACAGTCAAAACCGCCTTTTGTTGTGGCGGGAGCCTGCGCTTCGCGCCATCATCTGTTCTCCGTTCTCAGCTTTTTTCATATTCCATTGGCCTCGGATGTTCTCGAACGGACACTAATTCATCTTCTCGGTTCGGACTGTCACGTATATTATTAAGTGTTTCTTTTTGATGACAATATACTTCGGAATTATAAATACAAGAGTATTTTCATTCGTCATACCTAAGTGCCTATGGTGACTTATCTAAATACAGTCCAACTAATCTACGACAAACTACGTCAACATCATCACAATTTCACATTGATCCTGATCGGGCCGGATGGATCGTACGGAATAATCGCTGTGCTTGGTGCTCGGAATCCACTCGGCGAATTTGACTTCATTCGGAAGAAAGAAAATAATCTCACTTGGCGGGCTCGGAACTTCAAAATACAATCGGCGGTTCTTCAAGTAATGCAACTTGGACCAGAGGTAATATGACGGCTCTTTTTTAATTTTGTTTATCTAATTTATCCTTTCTTCCCCATTCCTCCCTCTCTCCTCCCTATTTCCTCAAATTGTTCTCTCCCCCTGGGTCAGTTCGGCATGGCTAGTGCAGAGAAAATGTTTAAGGCTAAGTTGAAGGGCGCCAAGGGTTCACTGACCAAGATCGTTAATTTTTTGGACAATGGTGAATTTACCCTCATCTCCTTGTCGGCGAAGCTTGAACAGCTGGAAGCATTACTACCAAAATTCGAGGAAGGTTACTTCGGACTTGCGGAACTTCGGGAAGACGAGGAAGAAGATGAAGATGATTCGGCTTTCGACCAACAGTATGTCGAATTTGAAGAAAAATATTATCTCGCTCGTAGTCGGCTTCAATTGGAAATCAAGAGCATGGGTGGGAGTGAACCAAGCGGTTCAAAATCAAATCACGGTTCGGACAGCGGAATTCGGATTCCAACGGTCGAAATAAATAAGTTCAATGGCAGAAAAGACGACTGGATTCGATTTTACGAGTCATTTAAATCGGTCATTCACGGGAATCCGAATATCAAAAACATTCATAAGTTCCACTATCTCATGACGTGTTTGGAGGGTGAAGCAGCTCAAGTCATCAATGGAATCGACCTCTCAGATGACAATTATGATTTCGCGTGGGAAAAATTGGTCGCTCACTACAAAAATGACAAATTGCTGATCGAGACTCATCTTGCAAACCTTTTTTCGGTTCCTAAATTGGAAGGCCAGTCAGCCAAAGCGTTGCGGGATTTGCATAACGTGTTCATAAAAAATCTCAATGCGTTGAAGAAACTCGGGGTTGCAGAGATGGACCAAAATGTGTTTTTGGTTTATTTATTGACCTCAAAATTGGACAATTCGACGCTGAGAAAATGGGAAGAAGAAACTGCTGCGTCAAGAGAAATGCCTAAGTACGCAGCATTGGAAGAATTTCTCACCAAACATTACCACTACTTGGAAGCATTCGAAAAGAAGAGCGAATTTTCCGAAAAATCTTTTCAGCGAAAGGAAATAAAGAAGCGGACAACCACGGCTCTTGTGGCTCAATTGACCAGGGAATGCAAAATTTGCAATGGGGATTTTCATCCTGTTTACAGGTGCAAAACATTCTTGGAAAAATCTGTGGATGGACGGCGGGATTTGGTGAAAAGGATCGGATGCTGCTGGCAGTGCTTGGATTTTACACATCGAGCGTCAGAATGCACCAACCGTTTGTGTTCAAAATGTGAACAGAAACACAATTATCTACTGTGCAATACTGATCGCGGAAAACGACAATCGGACAACTTCGGAAACGGTTCTAAGTATTTACCCTCGGCAACAAAGGCAACTGAAAAATCGGCTACCGGATCACCTGCAGGCCAATTTCGGTCGTCAAATGTTTACCATGCTTCGGAAGTGAATTCGGCTCACAGTTCGGGTGTTGAGTCTCGAGGCATGAAATCGACGGTCACCATTTTTCCGACGTGCTCAGTTCTACTCTCAGATGTCGAAGGAAAGAATGTGAACGCTCGATTCCTATTGGACTCTGGATCGGGGCTTGAGTTTATGTCCTCAAATTTGGCAAAACGGCTGTCAATCAAACTAAACTCGGAAGATCTTCGCATTTACGGAATCGGTAACAGCACGGCTAAATCACTCGGATACATTACTACCACGTTAAAATCAAGGCATTCGGATTTTACCAAGAAAATAAATTTCCATGTTCTCCCGGAAATAACCAAGGGATTGTTATCAAAACATGGACTAAATTTGGACAAATTCAATATTCCCTCTACCATACTGGACGAACTTGCAGACCCGGATTTTGACAATCGTTCCAAACCAGTTGACGGCATACTCGGTGCAAAAATATTCTTTGAGATTATGGGATCAAAGAAATACAAAATGGGCGACGGAAAACCATATTTATTGGACACGGAATTCGGTTGGGTAATTAGCGGAGAATATATTTCGGACTCGGTAAACACAATCGGCAATTTTTCCAATTCGGCGATGGCGGCGAATTTGGACTTGGATGAAAATGACGGATTTTCGCCCAATCAGAACTACAAAAGAAATTTTGCGGAAGAAGAATATTGCGAAGATTTCTTCAACAAAACTCTAAAAATCGGTGAGGACGGCAGATACACTGTATCACTCCCTCTCAAATCGGACCCATCGAATCTTGGAAATTCAATCAACGGCGCAATGAGACAGTTTCACAATTTGGAGGTGAAGCTATCAAAAAATCCATCCATAAAGGAACAGTATTGCGGCTTCATGGACGAATACTTGGAATTGGGGCATATGGAAAAAATCGACGAATCGGAATTGGAATCTTGGCCTCACTACTACTTACCTCACCACTGTGTCATAAAGGAAAGCAGCACTACTAAACTTCGGGTGGTTTTCAACGCCTCATTTAAAACCACCAACGGATCCAGCTTAAATAGCATCTCGTACTCGGGCGGTGCTTTACAAACCGATATATTCGAAATCCTGGTTGCTTTTAGATTCTCGAGGTATGGCATAACCTCAGACGTGGCTAAAATGTACCGGCAATTTTGGGTTGATCAATCGCAGATTGATCTTCAGCGGATTTTATGGCGATCAGACCCAAACAAACCTTTGGAACACTATCGTCTCAAAACTGTTACTTATGGGACCACTTCAGCCCCTTTTTTGGCGATCCGTTGCTTACGTCAGTGCGCGGACGAAATTGAGAATTTTGACCCGGAAATTGCGAATAAAATCAGGACAAAATTCTTTGTTGACGATTACGTGGATGGTTTTGATTCGGTGGATGAAATGAGTTCCGTTCAATCACGCCTTGAGCAGGCGTTGAAAACTCGGCAGCTCGACCTTCGGAAATGGTGCACAAATTCAAAACAACTGATGGAAAATTTAGCTCGGGTTCCGGAAAATCATTATTGCTTGGACACAGAAACGCACCTGGTAAAAACTCTCGGATTGGAATGGGATTTGAAAACGGACTATTTGGCTGTAACTTTACGGAAATGGACAACTGAGAAAATTTCAAAAAGAACAATATTGGCGGATCTTCATGGTTTTTGGGACCCCCTCGGATTCCTGGTACCGGTTTTGATAAAGGGCAAAATATTTTATCAATCACTCTGGCAAATCGAAGCAACGTGGGATCAAACTCTTCCACCCGATTTGTGCAAAATGTGGTTGAACTTCAGGGAACGCTTATCTTTTTTGGATAAAATTAAAGTCCCCCGCCGCGTTCTCATTGACAATCCTGTCAGCTACAGTTTTCACGGGTTCTGTGATTCATCGGAAAAGGCCTACGGAGCTTGTATCTATGTTCGGTCAACAGATGGAGATGGCAACGTAGAATCTCACCTACTTTGTGCAAAGGCACGTGTGGCCCCTACAAAAAAGGTCACTCTCCCTCGGATGGAATTATTGGGTGCCATTCTTCTGGTTGAATTGATGAAATCTGTTCTACTGGCAATGAAATTGGAAAAGTTGGAGACGGCGTATTATACTGATTCGGAAATCGTACTGGCATGGATTAAAGGAAGACCTGAGCAGTGGAAAACCTATGTGGCTAATAGAGTGGCTCAAATTCGTGAAGCAACAACGGTTGAACAGTGGCACCACGTTCCATCAAAGGAGAACCCCGCTGACATCGCTTCGCGCGGAATCCAACCTTCTACACTTCAATCAAAATCTCTTTGGTGGAGAGGTCCCTCTTGGTTGGTGTTAGATAAAAAAAATTGGCCACTCTCTCATGGTTCGTTACTTGAAGCGCCTGAGCAGAAAAAGATCTCATTCTCGCTTGTAACAACAAATAATTCGGAAAACTCGGACGTGATTCAAGAATTGATAAGAAAAATTTCATCATGGCAACGACTCCTGGATATCATCGCTTACATTCTGAGATTTATTCAGAATTGCAGGAGCGAGGCGACATTCCGCACAATAGGTCATGTGCGAGTTGACGAGCTGAAAAATGCTCAAAGCAGTATTCTTCGGATCGTTCAAGCGGAACATTTTCAAGAGGAAATCGATCGTCTAAAAGCCAAGAAAAATCTCCCCAGGACGAGCAAACTTTTGTCGCTATCGGCTTTTTTGGATAAGGATGGGTTGTTAAGAGTTGGTGGTCGTATCTCTAACGCTAACATCCCAGAATCTCGAAAACACCCCATAGTTCTGCCATACAAGCACCACGCCACAGAAATAATTTTGGAACATTATCATCAAAATAATTACCACGTCGGATCTAATGCATTGCTCACTCTCGTGCGCGGTGAATTTTGGCCTTTGAACGGAAAGAGCGCAGCCAAGTCTGTGGTACACAATTGCGCTCTTTGTCGGCGAGCAAATGCCACCACATTGAAACCCATCATGGCAGATTTGCCTTCGGAAAGACTCAACCCGGGAAGGTGTTTTGAAACTTGTGGTGTGGATTTTTGTGGACCTATTTGGATCAAAACTGGCGCTCGGAAATCGGTACAGCGCAAGGCGTACGTCGCTGTGTTTGTGTGTTTTTCGGTCAAGGCGATTCACCTTGAATTGGTTACGGATTTATCATCGGACGCTTTCCTTGCGGCATTGAAGCGTTTTTTCTCCCGGCGTGGACGCAGCCGAAAAATATTTTCGGATAACGGGACCAATTTTGTCGGCGCTCAGAAGGAATTGCGATATTTCGTCACAAACGAGGAAATTAAATCGGATTGTGCAAGAATTGGAGTGGAATGGCACTTCATCCCACCAGGATCGCCACACATGGGCGGTTTGTGGGAGCGGTCGGTTCGCTCAGTCAAGACTCATCTACGGAAGGCCATGGACAAGATGGTGATGACCTTCGAAGAAGCGTACACTGTACTCACCGGCATCGAAGCTTGCCTGAACTCTCGACCCCTCACTGCCATGTCGGACGATCCCAGTGACCCAACCCCCCTTACCCCAGCCCACTTTTTGGTCGGATCCCCCTTAACCCTTCCCCCTGAGCCTGATTATTCTACAAAAAAGCCTCTGGTCAAACGGTGGCAACGCCTGCAACAAATCCAACAGCAGTTTTGGGACCAGTGGCACACGGAATATTTATCAAGTCTTCAACAGCGGAACAAATGGCGTTTCCCGCAGAATAGTATACCCATCGGCACCTTGGTCACCATCAAGGATGAGAATCTGAAACCTCTCGAATGGAAAATGGCCCGGGTTATTGCTCTCCATCCCGGAAAAGATGGAGTGGCTCGGGTTGCGACACTTCGCTTGAGCGGCGGGCAAGAGCTGATGCGCCCAATGGTCAAGATCTGCCCGATCGTCGAGCCATCCTGCGACGACAACCTGGAACTTCGGACGGCACTCTCAAATTCGGCTTTTTGACTCTTTTAAGGTTGAAATACCTTCGACATTTCAAGGCGGGGAGTAAATGTGCGCGCCATTGCTACAATTTGGGCGCTCGCCGGCGTCACAGTCAAAACCGCCTTTTGTTGTGGCGGGAGCCTGCGCTTCGCGCCATCATCTGTTCTCCGTTCTCAGCTTTTTTCATATTCCATTGGCCTCGGATGTTCTCGAACGGACACTAATTCATCTTCTCGGTTCGGACTGTCACGTATATTATTAAGTGTTTCTTTTTGATGACAATATACTTCGGAATTATAAATACAAGAGTATTTTCATTCGTCATACCTAAGTGCCTATGGTGACTTATCTAAATACAGTCCAACTAATCTACGACAAACTACGTCAACATCATCACAATTTCACAAGGCGGTTGTTGAGTAGGATGAGAGGCTTTATAGTACTTTTTCAATTATTTACCAATGATGTTTTGGTCGAGAAAAGTTATCGAGGTCCTCCAGGTTGAATAATACTTGGGAGCTTTTCGTCCTACCTCCAACATGTCTTATTCCTGACACTCAACGTTGCCACTAGCGGGAATCGCCCGGAGCCGCCCGGAGTCCGCCAGGCCGGCGGACGCGTTGAGGGCCACTCTGCCGCCCGGCCGGCGGTCCCGTTGAGTACCACGCTGCCGCCCGGCCGGTGGGCCTGTTGAGTACCACTCTGCCGCCCGGCCAGTGGGCCCGTTGAGCGGCACTCAGCCAATCAGAGATGCGATTGCCACGGCTGGACACGCCCACCGATGGCTTAAGCCGCTGAAGATTTAACTGTCGAATCTTGCGGGCCGGCCTCGACCCCGTCCCGATGTTGGGTGCGTTGAGCCGCTCGTCTGAGTAAACTGTAGATGATCAAGTACGATGCGACATAATAAAATCACTAAATCAGTATTAGAATCAGTATTGCATCGTAAGATTTTGCTACCTATCGCTAGAAGTGACGTCGATCCGTGAAAAGGGCGGAAATTTTCAGCCCCCAATATTGACGTTATAGTCCTTTCAATTTTACAAATCCCCGTACTTAGCTTGGAAAATTGACCGAGCGTGTAATCAGCTCTCTAGCCGGCTGTACGAGCAGCTTAAACGGTCAAATTCGTGGGCTGATAGGGTCTATATCTGCCGAAACGAGCTTCCCAGCCTTGGCCTACGTGTTTAAAACGATGGCAACCAAAATGAGATGAGTTCAGCTCGTTGTGGTTTCGTTCCTATCGGACCGTGTGTGGAATGGTCCGGAAAAGCTGCGTTGCAGTTTAAACTGGCTTGATAACCCCGATGGAGCCTGTTGAAACTCAATTTCTCCACGAACGCCGAAATTCTGCATTCGAGTCGAGCGAATCATCTTTCGATGGTGGTGATGAGATACTTATGTGAATTATTCGTTGTTATGCAGCATTTTTGTCAGTATCGTCCAAATATTTTAAAATTAAATTGCAATTCTATTTGTCACTACTTAGTGGGTACTTGATGCCACAGGCAACTGACGGATAAAAGAGATTTTCAGTACGAGATACGTCGCATAGAAGTAAATTATTTGTACTTCGTTCTTCGTAGCGCCAAGCGTCTGGTGAAAACGTCCCAATGCCCCCTTACACTGAAACGTTTGATATCGAATTGAATTTCATAAATAGAAGTAACAACTGGTCCGTGTCAAGTTTCCAGGAAATATGCACTATAGTCTTTCGTCTGCCTGTAGCAGTCCCCCCATTCACAGCAGCTTACGGCACTTATCCGTGACACACCTCCGAGCTTAGAGACCACAGCTGTGTCAAATATAAACATACTCGTAAAAGCTAAGGGGAAGAATCCATCCGAGGTATAGAGACCGAGAGGCCACGGGGTAACAAGGAAATATGACAGCCATTTGAACTTCTGTTCGGAGCGCTTATTACAACGCATAAATCTCCTTTTGAAGACCTCCTCCCTTCATTTCGTCCGTTTAGTTTTTTAACCGTTGCTGAGAGGATGTTGAAATTCGAGAGGCAGGAATTTTTTTAGGCTAACTCCATTGAAGTAGAGTCGACGTGGACATTGTATTAAAAGAATTCGTGTATTTCCCCTATTGGTAGGTACTTATTACTTCATGTTATTTCGGAGACATGTCGGGAACCGTGCTTTCTGAATATACCGAAAATGCCATTCGATGAGTCAGCCAAGATCAATTTGGAAACACGTACAAGAATTCAATACAGGCACTCGTATCATGAAACCTTTTCGATACTTGAGTGCCTGATAATGAGAACCCCAATCGGAAATTGCTAAGTCATTTAAATATCTATTTGCCTTATTAGTCTGGAAAATACGTGCCTTGTTGCGCGTGAACTGGACGAAAAGTCAGAAAAATGGAACCACGCTCTGCTACCACATAATGTAAAATGATGAATTCCCATCATTTCTCAAGTTTATCGTTAAATGAATTCTTTCATTCAATTATTCCAACTTGGATGATTAAATCTTAACGCTTAATTAAAGCAAAACGCTCATTTCAATGTAAAACAAAACTCAAATCCCTATAGAATAAGATATGCTAGTAGTTATTATGCCTGGATGGCATAATTTTTACACTTTTTCAAGTCCTTCATACTCAACAACAACAACAACAACAACAACAACAACAACAACAACAACAACAACAACAACAACAACAACAACAACAACAACAACAACAACAACAAAAACAAAAACAAAAACAAAAACAAAAACAACAACAACAACAACAACAACAACAACAACAACAACAACAACAACAACATCATCATCATCATCATCATCATCATCATCATCAACAACAACAACAACAACAACATAAAACAAAAAAAGAACAAAAATAAATAAAAATCCTGTCCAAAAAACCAATAAAATACATATTTATCATCACAGGCCTATTTTTAGTGTACAAATGACAAATTTTGCGTAAATTTGTACACAAAGAAAACTTTCCTCTGGACCTCTGATCTGATTTCCATTTTCGTTCACACCGTGGATAAAATAAAATGTTGGTAATTATTTCAGGCCCTGCTACATTTCAAACTATTTCTGATTCGATTACAATCTCCCTCACAGAGTGATAATAACAGGTTCTCTCACTTTAACCGACTCGTTAACTGACGGACATCGCGGAGGGAAACAACACCAGGCGGTAGGAGAACGCCGGCGTAACTTGATGAAGGTGCTTCTGTCAAGCTGTTGATATATCGCCGCAGAGGCTTAAGCAAACAATAAGCCCCGAAATTCGGGTCATCTTTCATTAGAAGACTGCGACTCGGGGCGGGAAATAAAAATTGTGGCCACATTGTGTGCAGCCGGCCGAGAAAAAAGGTTTCTCCTTCTTCGCCTTGAAGTATACGAAGTGGAAGAAGACGATGGTCGGTCGCTAAGTAAGAAAAGTAGCCGGTGCGTTCCTGAACCGAAGGAGCAAGTCCTTCGGAAGGCGAAGCGCCCCAAGGCGACTGCGCCCGACACCGTGTTAAAGCCTCGTTATAGCCTTCTTCCTTTCGGTGGATTTATATAAGAGGACTTTATTCGCTTTTGTTCCCTTTTTCGGTTATAATTTCTTACCAAAAAGTGGGGTGATAACAATGGGCGTAAGAGAGTTAGTAGCTGCGGCCCGCTTAGCTGTTGAGATATCTTCCTCGAGATCTCTTAACCTTTTTTTGTTGTATTCTTAAAGTTAAGGTTTCATTTGGCCCTCAGAGAGGAACGGTGAAAAATTCGTGTTTAGAAATCCAGCTCTGAAATGATTGTTATCCTTTGTGAGCTATTTATATCAAAAAGAGGTATTTTTTATAGAAATTGCTTATTTGAGCAGCTGCAGAAACCACAACAGCTCGAAAAGACCTCAAGGGTGGCTGTTTCACCTCATAAATCATTTGAACGATTTTACCATTAGCGTGAGGCGGGGTAAGTGCGTACCTGTTTTTCATGAATCACACTTTGAATTTCGAAATGTCAACGGTTCTTCGCGTTCCCCCGATTGTTGCCAAAAATTGGAGAAAATCCTTGTGCCCCTAATTACGTCTTCGTACCTATAGGTAGGTACTTAGCTTGGTTATGGAATAAACTACCATAAAAACACATGATACTGATGAGTTAACATCTACATGAAAATCGCCTTATCTCGTATTAACATGTATAACATACGTATTTATCATGCATACTTAATGAGGATATACATGTGTATATTTACAATATTGTTTATATTTTTGTTTCAGGTAAGTCCATTTCTCATCTCAGACAGATGTACCTATCAAGCGAGGTATGTTTTTCAACCCCACATTCCCAACGTTACTTTCGCCATTAAACGGGAGTTTTCAAAAGCCAGCCGTAGCTGTATTTCCCGGCAAAAGCATCAATTATTCAAATCAGTCTGGTACCTTCGAAGAAACGTTGAAGAGGCAGGTCAGGGCACTTTACGCTTCGGAAAAGCGTGCAACGTACTTCGCTTTTCTGTCTGTCTGCCAATGGGAGCTTAGCAATCCACTTACTTATAAAAGGCACCCTTTTTCTACGCAGAACGGTGGGAACTTTTTCCGACTCGCTTTGGAGAAGGTTAAATTTGATTAATCAGTCATTTGCCCGTATGTTGGGTTCCTCTATCGTCTCTCGTAACCCTGAACGAGTTGTAAATATTGCCCTAATTTATTTGATCAGGTACCCTTTATTCTCACTGTGTTTGATGTCATGTTATTCAGCGTTACAATAATATGTCCCATTCGAATTTTTAACATTTTCCAAAGGATACTTTCACAAACCCAGAAAATGTATAATCGTTTTACTAGGGGTTGATTACCCAGTACCCTGAAAAATACCCTGAAATTATACCCAAAAAATTAGTGATACTAATGAATGAAATCATTTGGGAAAAAGTTGTGGAACGCCATAATTCGAATTATAAACTCAAATTTAGGAAATGGAAGTTGTCTGTTCCACGAAAGTTTACGAGTTTATAAACCGGTTTCGGCCGTCAAGCCATCTTCAGTACAAATCCAACAAATGTATTTTATATTTCAGTTTAAATAAAGGTATTTTAACTAAGTTATTTTATATTTTTCAAAATTTCATTGCGGTGCATAAAAGCTAATACTTTGGTGTGCTCACAAACATTATTATTCAATAAATATGATTGCTATCTGTATCTATTAATATCGTCGGCACCACGCCATAACCGCGAAACTTCTCATTATTACTGATCAGTTTCGCGGTTATGGCGTGGTGCCGACGATATTATTCAAACACTGTAGGTACGGTCGGTATGAAAAAATTCCAAAATTTCCGTGTTTTCCTTCTGCCCAAATAACGCCAAGTCGATTTGAATTAATCGCCTCGTCAACGTACATTGGCTGACCCACAAAAGGACAGCAGCCAGGCGATAAATCCGTCAATAGATGTTTCCCACGTCGGCGGTACTGAGTGAATGAAGCTATTCAGTTAACGTGCTAAGTAACAAATCATGCTATCGCCTGTTAATCCGTCCGTAAGATATTAATGGCTTTCCGAGGTTGACAATGCCACCTGACCCCCTCACCACCATGGGTGTCGCGTGTGGGTGGCTTGCGTTCTGTTTGCCAAACCTGGCTACTGGATGTTCGATGTAGGGTGGCAATCCTGCGAGACCGTCGTGTCTGGAGGGACGGTTCTGCATGACGCGTTCATCAATCGACCTCCCATGAACGTGGTCTTTGTCCAAAATTGATAGTTGCTTTTTGGTATACGTAAGGTGACCAGATATCCAAAATTCAAAAGCGGGACGCTATGAAATGAACAATAGGTATGGGTATAAGTAGGAGAAAAAGGGGAGTTTGGCATATCAGTTCTTATCACTGACGTCATCCCCCGCCCCTCCCGTCTATGGGTCTTCAAAGTGACGTCATCCCCTCCCCCTCCCGCCTATTGATTTCTGACCAGCCCACCCGTTCTGTTGTGACGTCAGAGGTATTTCTCCTGCCAGGCTGTTAGACTGACGTCATCCCCCACCCCTCCCGCCTATTGATTCCTGACCAGCCCTAACGTTCTGTTGTGACGTCAGAGGTATCAGCAGTTATGTGACGTCAGAGGGGGGTAACCTCGACCCCCCTCCAGCCCAAAGGTTATCCCCAGGCCGTTGGTAACCTTCCCCAGTAGGGCAGTGTTGCCAACATGTTAGAGCTGATGACGCAGTGCTGCCAACCCCCCTCCACTCTCACATTGTTGTTGTTGTACGTTTTTGTCCTTATCATTGGCCATGGTGTACATATATTGTTTTTAACCCCCGTTTTTATCGAATTTTTCCCCCGATGCTACCTACCTCGACGCTAGCGCTCCAAGCGGATATTCATCGTACTAGGGGTCCACCACGTTGCAGTATTTTTTTTCCTAACCTGATCACCCCACCCTAGGATAGTGGTACCAACAGCTGTGAGCTGATGACGTAGTGCTGCCGCCATTCCTATCAGCTTTGTTGTACGTTTTTTTGTCCTTATCATTAGTCATGGTGTACATATATTGTTTTTTACCCCCGTTTTTATCGAATTTTTCCCCCGATGCTACCTACCTCGACGCTAGCGCCCCAAGCGGACATTCATCGTACTAGGGGTCCACCACGTTGCAGTCTTTTTTCCTAACCTGATCACCCCACCTCCCTACCCCTAGGATAGTGGTACCAACAGCTGTGAGCTGATGACGTATGCTGTCGCAGCTTTGTTGTTGTGCCGTTTTTGTCCTTATCAGTAGCCATGGTGTACATATATTGTTTTTTATCCCCCTACCCCTTTATTTATCGAATTTAATTAAGGTTACCCACGTCGACGCTAGCGCTACCTAGCGGTCATTCATCGTACTAGGGATGCCACGATGCAGTCGGTTTCCTAACCTGTTTCTGTATTTCTTCCCAGGACAGTGTTACCAACCAACCCAAGGTTGCCACCCCCACCCGTCCTTAGCATTTCGTCCAGCTTGATAGCCGTTGGCAGACATACCTTATTTTTTTTCTACCACATTTACCTAGTGCGACAGTAGCGCGATCTAGCGACGCCTCCATGATACTACCCTCTCCCTAGCGCCATCTAGCGTTTGATCGAGCTACTAACCATGCTAGGTGAAACAACACGTGGCAGGGTGCTGACGTCAGCGTCTTTCGTTATCCGTCTCAATTTTCGAGAAATTCAACCCAAGATGGTTTTATACCTACCCCTTCCACCGTTATATGATCAGCGGAGGAGATCTTTCGTGAAACGCTCTGTTGAAGTGCATTCATTCCAACTAGATAGATCGTGCGAAGAACAAGTATTTCACCTGAACAGACGCTATGGCTGATGTAAGTACCTACCATCTTAATCATACCTATTCAAATTTATAATTTGTTATTATGTGAGAATTTTAATTAATTTGTTTTCTGTTCTAGCTAACTACAATCCTTGAAAACATGAAACGAGGTGCTTCGGGGTGGGAGTTACGACCGTTAGAGGCGCTAACACCTGAGCGACCGTACCCCATCCTGGAGTTGGAGTACGTATCACCAAGCGTGGTGTACGCACTCGTCCAGGAGAAAGACGCGGACGACGAGGAAGACGTCTTCAAAATACGCCTCCCAAAAAGGGCGAGCCGCGTTCTGCGGCCTGAGGACGTGGTCGCCTATAATTCAACGCCGCACCTCTGGTTCCATATAGTTTTCAGACGAAAAATAGGGCGATCCTACGATATTATTTTCTTTTAGCATTTCATACATTAATTGTAAATAAAGAATTGTAAATAAGAATTGTAAATAAAATATGATATTGAATAAAATTGAATAAAATAAAATATTGTAAATAAAAGAAGAAAAAATGGAGTGCAAAGGGGGGGTTGGGGTGGCTGTTGCACACAAAATGATGCGTGGAGGGGCATCATTTAACAAACAAAAAAGTTGTTATTTCTTTCCAATCCTCGATTCAAACATGTGAAATTAACGGCAAATGACTAACACAGAACATAAATTAAATGTAGAAACTCTCCGGAGATCCTGACCAATATCAAATTTGAACAATAAGAGTATTGGAATAATAATACGTATGCTAGACAGTGAGGGAACGTCAGTTTTTTTCACAAAATCAGTCAGAGTCGAAGAGGGAACTTCTGCTGACTTCAGCGTCTTTTACCAACCGCGATCCTATCCGGTAACGTTGGAAATTTTTCTCAAGCTCAGTGTTCTCACCAGGAGGAGAGAGGAAATTTGACCATTGAGGATTTTATAAAAGGACTGATTCACAGCTACTATTGTTTCATATCTTCAGTTGATTCTGTGCGAGAAGGAAACTCCCTACTACTCGAGTTCTGTTTGTTCACTCTTCACCTTTTTTTCGTTTGAGTTATTCATCTTGAGGTAAGTTTCAATCTTGCTGTTTATAGTTTAAATTATGGTTATTTTGTAATTAAGCCAAAACATCTCTTTAAACCATGTTCATTGTCTTTTTTTTCTTCATAAGATCGGTGGAAGATCTGCTCATTTCTAAGGGGTTGCAGCTGTGAAATACGTTTCTCAGGTTCATAGTAAATCATCCCTTCAACAGCTGAGCGTGATAACTCAAGTGTGCGAAGGCAATCGACTCGACTTGGCTATTTCTGCAAGTAAGTATAAGTTTAAAGTTGTTGTTATTTTTTAATTTCAATTTGCAGTACAAATTAATGAAACAAACGCCTACTTCATTGTATGTTTGTATGTACATCTTTTAATGATAGTCTTATTTTTTCGCCACTCTTTTTTAGGTTCAGACAATACGGGATAGAAAGAAATAATCCTCCGGAAGAAGCAGGAATAAGTTGGATTGATCGCTCATTTTTTTCTTTGGTGAGTACCCATATATTTTTATTATTTTTTCATGACATTAAATTGTAATTTCATTGGGTTTTAAGACGAAATATTTCCATACCATCCGATACAGTCATGTGACTGGTAGCTATAACTCTTCATAGACGTCATGCAAAATACGCATCGAATAGAGTCCTTCGCGTAACAGTCTCTGAAAAATCCACGTTTAGCCAGGATAGCCGGATCAATGCTCATTTTGATTCCATTAAATGATTGCTGACGCGGCGCAGTGTCAAATAAGTTCACAGATTGTTGATGAGTTAGATACCACGCGTGTAATGCTTGAATCTTGACCATCGAGCATGATGAATGGTAGATTGGTCCTGCTTTTTCATGGGTTGAACAAGGTTTTGCTGTCGTTGCACTCGAAGATTCCAACAACGCGGTTAACTTCGGACAGTTGAACACACCCAAGTCATGGATCACGCGATCATCTGGTAGATATTCCCTCAAAATTGCACATTTTTCCAACCCTTTGGCGTACAGGAACTTGAAACCGTCAGTTTCAGTCTGGAGAATGTTGCGTAGTTCACAATAAGGAGTATTGCCATCACCGAATTTCAAACCGTGTATATGCTCGCGACAAAAATTGTATTGAAACGAGCCGGTGTTATCCGTTTTTTGTAGATGCATCAAATCATCAGGGGGCATGAATACGTAATGTTTAATCACCGATGATTCACAAGGGTATATGGTCAACTCTTTGATAATCCGATCAAACTGTAGAGTAATATCTAATAGTACGGACACCATGGTGTTGATTGGCCAGATATTAGTTCAAAACTGATTATACGGTTTACGAAGCTCAGTCCTTATATGATCTAGTCGACGCCTTCAATACCCTCACTTCCTCTGCCAACTTCTTCAACTTATTCTCCACTTTTGTTATGAATGATGAAATTTCTTTTCTCAGCACGCTCTCGTTATTTGATCGCATTAGTTCTCTCATTAGAAGCACCATTTCATCTTTCAAGTTATATCGTGCCTTTTCGTTGGTAATCTTCAAGTTGGCTATCGCTTCATCAACATATTTTTTGTTTGCGACGTGTTGGGCTTTCGTTGGGCTATTGTTTACTAGCAGATTCCTCCTACGATGATTCCCAAACTTGTCGCAGGACATTTATGTATATTTTTTATTTTTCTGCCGAGGGTAGATTTCAATAAATATAACCCAACTCTTCTAAGCGGTCGATTATATCGTTCGCTTTGTGTTGTACTCTCGTATTTCCCGCACCGAATGAGCCTAGACACAATTCTAAATGATGCACGAGCAAATTAGGATCATCCGATGAATTTATCCACTCCCGAGTTTCGTCTTCATCGAATGCTGTAAAGCTTGTGAGCTTTTTATCAAGTCCACTTCCCTTTTTATTTGAAGAAGTTTTTTTCAGTGGTGGATAAATTTTTGAAATAGCGATCCTGTATTTAACTCCACCGAAACGATTCAAAGGTCGATGCTGATCATAACCGTGGTATGCCACATTTGTTTGCTTCACTATATCATGGTACTGATTGAAATCTATCGAGTCGTAATTGGTAGGGTTTCGCAAAAAAATTAATTCGAAGAGTCCTGGTGTAGCTTCATAGGGTTTTCCATCGATATATATGCAACGTGTGTCAAATGTGATTTTAGACTTTCCCAATGTAACACCCGATCGTTGAACTTTAGGTCCATAAATCCTGTCCAACTCTCCTTTTTCATGCTCGTCCCATTCGCCGGTGGATAATAATTTAAAATAGGCCGATGCATACGTTGGCCATTGGTTGACAAACTCTCGAACTTGTTCTCGACCTTCTGGCGTTTTAGTCGCAAAAGATCGAGCCGTATCAAGTGATTCCACATTTTCATCATCATCATCATGATTAGATTTCACCCGCTCGCGGGCCTGCAGCATTTTTCTCATGAGAATGGACTTAGGCGTTGGTGTACGATGTTTTTGCGGAGTTCTCATAATATTTGAAGCATTACTTGGAGATGAAATATTACGCAACATAGGTGAGGTCATCGGAGGAGTGAAATCATGAAAATTGGATATATGTTGATTATCCTGTGGGATCACGTGGAAAATTTCATCGTCGCTCCGTTCCTCCTTCACGTCATCTTTATCCATAGTTTCGTCCTCCTCTTCCTCCTCTAATTCCCTTTTGGTTATCATTTTTTCTTTAGCCGTATCGCTATCACTTGTTTTTTGAGATGATGATGATACAACCGCTGACATCAGCGCCTTAAGATTATTTGTGATAGGTTTGTATTGATCCTCAAGAGACCTTGAAGCGTTCTCACTTTTAATTTCGAGTTCTTTGTACTTGCGCTTAAGAGCTTGACGTGCTACGTGAAGTTGGTGTGCAGTTTTTGCTTTTTCTTCGGCGTCCATCTCACGGTTGTGTTTGGTCTGCAGTCGATGAGTCAGTCTCGCTGGCATTTTTTTCATACGAATGGTTCGGATACTTCTTGCCCATCCCTATTTATACGTCGAATTCTGTTGGAAATTTGAAAAATGCGTCCATACCACTTCGATAGCGCCCTTCGTTTGTGTCTCGTGTTTTATCAATCATCAGGAAATTGAAGGGTTTTAACCAAGCTTTTCGACTCAACTCGGTAAAGGTTTGATACGTCATATCATTATGCGCGTGGTCTCTCCAAACTAAATTCAAATTTCGTCCATCCTGAGGAAATAGTATAACCATGTTAGCATTGTCCCGAACAAAATGTTTCATGCATGATGCGTATGATTGGATTAGATAAAATGAATCAATGTTGAAGTGTCTCCCTCGGGTAAAACATGTTTTTATTATCGCATTGAATGAATCATCAACATCATCAAAAATGGCGAGAATATGGTCTTTTCCATTTTCATGATTATCATCATCCCAGCATGAATAGTAAAGCGGTAGCTCATCCACGTTCGAGCATTTTATGTAATCGATATCGGGCAGCCCTTCAAACACTTGGTCCAAAAATGAGTATTTTTCTTGGTGCTGGCTTTTTGAAAAGAGTAAAAGTTTTGAAAATGAGAGAGAATTTTCGGCTAAAATCAAGTTCAGTAGGAAATTAGTTTTTCCTTTTCCGGATGGTCCACATAAAATAGCGCGAACATTTTCAGGTAGTAGGGTGCCGTTCTTATGCCGAGGAAAGTTGTTGTTGTAGCCTTTTGTTTGACCGACTTCGTCGTAGTTTATGATCGGGAATGAAACATCTGCTTGCCTCAACTCCATTTTGGAAACTGCTGTGTATATAAATGAGAGACGTCCTGATATACCTAACCATTGTATGTCTGAACATTTTCGACATAATGGGTTTGCTTAATGCTTTTATCAATCATAATAAAACACCTCTACTAATTCACGGGAATTTTTGCGGTCCGGGTAACCCTATATTAAGCCAAGTGGCGGATAAAGTTGAACCAGTTTCCGCTCTGGATTCGTTCTGTAAACAACATGATTTATCGTACGAGAAATTTAAAAATCTGAATGATAGACATAAGGCCGATCGAAAACTAGCTAAACTTGCTTTCTCGCGTTTCAAAGCTAATGATAGCAATTTAAAAGAACGCCTGGCTTCTCTAGCAGTTGGTTTGGCTATGAAAACAAAACTAGCCCTCGGAGCGGGTATGAAATTGCGACAACTGGTTAAAAAGAAAAACAGAAACCACGACGAAAAGTCAGAGTTTCCCGGAGGACGAAGAAGCAGCGATATCGCGGCGGGTTTTTCCCACTCGTCCCCATCCTAGGGGGCTCGGCGCTCTCGCAGGGATAGGATCGGGTGTTTCACAAATGATAAAAAATATCAAAGACGTAAAACGAGAGGACTCGAAGCTAGAAGAAATGAGACGACACAATCTGGCAACGGAAAGACTAGGAAAAGGCATTCCTTTTCCGTCCACTTCTTCGAAAAGAAAAAAAAGAGCAGGAGAAACACTTCGCTAAAGCGAGATGGGAAGAGGCGGCGGGGCATGGGCTACGTTATTCAACATTACAAGCGCTGTTGAATGGAATTCCAAACCGACCATTGAGTAATTATGAACTGGAACGTGTATTACGCCATAGGGCACCTAATTTTAGAGGAGTTTTTATGCGAAATGAGTTACCTAAAAAACCGCGGTTTGAAGAACGGATGGTTATAAATTTGGCACCATCAACCGCATCAGATGGAACTCACTGGACAGCAGTGCGAAAACACGGTTCAATAGTGTTTTATTTCGACTCTTACGGGATGGAACCACCGATTGAGCTTTTAAAATACTTAAAGGGTTGCATGATATATTACAACAACATTCAGTACCAAGACGTTGACTGTGAGCATTGTGGGCATTTTTCATGTCTTTTTCTTCTCATTGAAACAAAATGTCTAGATTGTTTACCCTTAGTTCTACGGAAAGTCTCATGAGCGCTACGATTTTCCCACCGATTGAATTAGATGTTAATGCCGAGTATGGTATTGGTTTACGAACCTTTATGAGCTATAATACCATCTCTAACATTAAAAAAGATATCACCGATCACTTCCATATTTTTGGAGACGAAGCCATCACCTTTCCAGCCGGTACCTATGGAACTGAGGAGATTTTCGAGTTCATCGAAAAACGGGTAGAAGAGACAAGAATAGCGAGAGATCTACCGCCTGAAAAGCACAACATAAAATTTTCGGTTGACTCGAGCACCGGTCATGTACGCTTCATAGCAACTTTCGACGTCAGCATGATGGAGGATAACAGCATTGGTCCACTTCTGGGATTCACTCAAAAAGTGTTGCTGCTCAAAGATATGACTCACACCGCCCCAAGTCCCGTCAATATTTTCAACTACAACTCGATAAATATCGAATGCAATTTGTTGGCCTCTGATTCGTATTTCAACTCATCGCCATCGACTATATTACACAGTTTTAATCCGGACGTTGATATCAATTACAGAATAATCCATTCTCCGTCACCTATCGTATATTTAAGGATTAATAGAAATGTAATAGACTTCATTCAACTTCGGGTTGTCGATGAACGAGGATCTCTGCTAGACTTCAGAAAGGAAAATATCACCATCGTTTTGGAACTTATACGTCTACAGTGATTCTAATACTTGATGGGTTTTGATTTCAATAATTCATCGTGCACATTGTATGAAGAAATTTCTCACCCCATTCGAGAGAAGAAGAAGAAAGAAAAATATCCTCAGTTGCTGAGGTCGTATCACCATCAATACCCGAATATTGATTCGAGGAAAAGTAAACGAAACATTCTCACTTTGGAAAACGTTCGGATTCTCAAAAACCTTGGTTACAAAGTGAGACGTTATGGAACCTTCACTACAGATAACTAAACCACCAACGATCGCCGACAGGATTGTTGGATACCATTTTATTCGAAATTCACCATTCAACATGACAGATCTCGGTCCAAATTCGGAAATTAGAATCATCATAAATAATAATGACACCTACGCCACATTTGACAGTTACTTATCCCTGACGGGTAAATTGAGGAAAGGCACGTCTGCACCAGACCAACCATTGCGTGTAATCAACAACGGATTTTTACATCTTTTCGATACAATTACGTACAGAATCAACGGTCATGATGTTGATCATGTTCGGAATCCAGGAATTGTTTCTACCTTGAAAGGACTAGTATCATTCAGCGAAGCAGATTTGAATGCAGCATCTAACGCGGGAATCAGCGATCCCAACAAGACGGCTTTTGCCCCTGACTCTATAGTGCACACCGACGGGACCTTCTCCGTTGTGATCCCGTTGCATTATTTCATGGGAGTTTTTGCTGACGAGCGCAGAGTAGTGACTGGTGTAACTCAAGAACTCGTCCTAACACGTTCCAGCAACGATTTCAATGCATTGATAGGAGTTGAAGCTCATACGGATGTTTCTATTGTTTTAGAAAAAGTACAATGGGTAGTACCTGTGGTTAAATTAGCAGACAAATTCAAACTTCAAATGTATATGACTACTAAACGAGACCCTCCATTACCTTTGGTTTTTCGTGGGTGGGAATATCATGAAAATCCTGCAGTTCCCCAGTCAACCACATTTACATGGCCAATAAAAACTTGCAATCAAATGCAAAAACCGCGTTACGTCGTTGTAGCTTTCTATACAAATAAGAAGAACAACATTACCAAAAACCTGTCGGAACCGGACGCGGTATCTCTAGCGAGCTTTCGCCTTTTTTTAAATAATGAGCAATTTCCCTTCCAAGAGATGCAAGTAGATATGAACAGAGGTGTTTTTGCTGAGCTTTATGATAGCTATATTCGATTTCAGCAGATATTTCATCACGTAAAAAATCCTTCGCCTTTACTAAATCGTTCAAAGTTCAGAGAATGTCCTATTATATGTATAGACTGTTCTAAAACAGAAGATCATGTTAACGAAGGGGCTGTAGATGTAACGTTGCAGGTCGAAGTGACTGAAAATTTCCCCCCAACAACAAGTTGTATAGCCATCATTGTATATGATAAGCTTATATCATATACTCCTGTCAGCGGCAATGTTCAGAGATACTAAAATAATGCAGTATTGTTTAATTAAGGAATTACGTTTTGTATAGATATTCAAAAAATATATGTATATATTTTTTTTTCAGATAGTTTTTGCGTACTTATTTTAATACAACGATGGATCACTCATACGCCAGACCATCCTCCTCCTCCTCCTCATCAGCTCAACATCGCCCCTCCGTAATCTTCCACACCGACCACATTAGTTCAAACAACAGCGTGAACCGGGTGGGAAATAGGTATGCGTGGGGGGCGAACCTATCAACAGCGCCAGGGCGTTTTGGCGAAGTAGTTTTAAGATTGGGAGACGTAGCGGCCGATATCTATTTTCACAACCTTAACTGTCTCAAAACAGTAGAATTTTTCCTATTAACCATTATGCATGTTCTCATTGGAACCATAAATTCATACATAGCTCAGTGGAAGAATTTAAAATTTTCTTTGTGGTTGGAATGTACCTTTACGAAGCCTGGTGATGATAATTCTAATATCTTATTAGCGAATTTCAAAACATCAACACGTAACATATATTCATGCGATGATGTTGGGGATTTGATATGGGAATGTTTTGAATCCTTATTAGCTGAATTGGAGTCGTTTGAAAAAAAAGGATCTGGATGGGCATTGTCATCAATCAGAGGTATATTGTTGAAAGTGTCCAAATTCCATCCATTAAAAGGAAGATCATACATTCCTCTTCCGACATGCGTCAAAAACAGATTTGCTGTGCTGAATGTAGTGAATCAGGACGATTATTGTTTCAAATACGCGATTCTAGGTTCGCTTACAACCGCGGGGCAATCGAACACTAATCGCCCTGATTTCTACAATCAGTTGTCATCAACATACAGCTTTTCGAATTTGACGTTTCCAGTTAAAGTTAGGGATATTATTAAATTTGAAAGGGTTAATCATGTTAGTGTTAATGTTTATGGTTTAGATGATAAAAATTCAGTGTATCCTCTGAGGATATCTCCGATCGTAAATGGTATCAACACGTTGTCTCATATCAACTTGTTGTATTTGCGTTCAGGGGACAATGATCATTATTGTTTTATTAGAGACCTGTTCAGGTTAACTCATAACCAAATCAATAGCCATCGTACTAGGCACGAGATGTGTATGCGTTGTTTCAAGACGTACAGCGTAGGTCGCATCGGTAAACCAGCCTTACAGCAACTCAGAGAACATGAAAAGTTCTGCCTCAAATTTGCTCCTTGCCGGTATGAGTTTCCTAAGAGTGACTTTATTCAGTTTAAAAATATAAAACATAACATACCTGTACCAGTGGTAATTTACGCTGACATCGAATGTCTGCTCCGTCCACTGTCACAATCAGCCACCGATAACACCGGCGATGACTGTTCGTGGACAGTGGACAAAGACGTTCACGTGCCAACTTGTGCAGGTATGTATGTTAAGTCGTACTACCCTGACTTGATTGAGAGCAAATTGATCACATTCAGTGGTCCAGATTGTTTGGATAGGTTCATGGATACATTGAAAGATATTTGTCTAACTGTTGAGTTGGTGTATCGAACAAATATCCCCTTGCACTGGACCCCTGAATCTCGAGCCAAGCATGATGCAGCCACTGAATGCGAAATTTGCTCTAAGCGGTTTGACGATGATGATGTAACAAAGGTAGCTGATCATGACCATCTTGATGGTAGGTTTAGAGCCTCCCTTTGCGCGGATTGCAACCTACAGCTCAAGTTACCTCACTTCGTCCCCGTTTTCTTTCACAATCTGTCAGGGTATGACGGGCATTTCTTAGTTCGCAAATTACATTTACATGAAGGGGAGATAGATGTCATTTCAAAGTCATCCGAAAATTACATTAGTTTTTCTAAATCATTCAAAAATTGCAAAATTAAAGCTCGATTTTTAGACTCATACCGTTTTCTTTCGTCAGCCCTAGGCAAGCTGGTCGATACTTTGACGGAATTTCCAGAAATGACGAGTATGTTCCCAGATGATGACTCCCGTCAACTTTTGCTAAGAAAAGGGGTATACCCCTATACGTATATTAGCAATTGGGAAGTTCTGGAGGAAACATCACTACCCCCTAGAGAAACCTTTTACTCGGACCTAACATTGGAGCACATTTCTGAGGCAGACTTCAATCATGCTCATACAGTTTGGAGGCGTTTCAATATTGGTACCATGATGGAATACACCTTATTATACCTGAAAACCGATATAGTTCTTTTAGCTGATGTGTTCGAAAGCTATAGAGGTATTAGTAGGGCTCAGTATGGTTTAGATCCTGCTTGGCACTTTACATCGCCTGGTTTTTTCTGGGAGGCGATGTTGAAGAAAACGGGTGTAAAATTGGAAATATTGAAAGATATTGATATGCTCCAATTTATAGAATCCGGAATAAGAGGTGGTATAACACAGTGTGTTACCCGGTGGGCCCGTGCAAATAACCCTCAAATACCTGAAACGTACGACCCTACAAAACAGGCTGAATCAATTATGTATTTAGACGTAAATAACCTCTACGCATTGCCGATGGTGGCTCCCCTCCCATACGGAGAGTTTGAATGGGTCGAAAATGTTCAAAATTTTGATTATTATCTAAATCAGCCAACAGATGGTGAGTACGGTTTTATTTTTGAAGTCGACATTAAGTATCCGGCAGAATTGCATGATGACCATTCAGACTTTCCATTTTTCCCAGAGTCTTTACCCCCGCCAGGATCGAAGATTAATAAACTTTTAACTACGCTAGGAGATAAGAGTCACTACATCGTACACCATGCGAACCTGGTACAAGGGGTCCAGCATGGTCTCCAAGTGCAAAGGATCCACAGAATTCTCCGATTCAAACAGTCTCCATGGCTGGCTTGTTACATGGAGTTTAATTCTACATTAAGAGCAGCAGCGGTATCTGAATTCCACAAGGATTATTATAAATTAGCCAATAATGCTGTATTTGGGAGGTCGATGATGAATAAGCGAAATTTCGAGGATTTTAGACTTGTGACAAATGAAGAAAGCTTTCTGAAACTATCCCGAAAGCACAACTTTCGAGATAGACATATTTTCGAACGGGACCAGCTTATTGGTGTTAGCATGGATAAAAAAACAATTTTGTTTGATTCGCCAATTTATGTCGGGTTTGCAATATTAGAACTCTCCAAACGTTATATGTATTATCTTTTTTATGATAAACTTAGACCTAGTCTAGGGGGTCGGGATCATATGAAATTAATCTATATGGATACGGACGCATTCATCCTGAATGTAGAAGTATCCAACGCATCCGATTTGTTGAAAACAGCTCTTGGGGATATAATGGATTTCAGTAATTACCCCCCGGATCATCCATGTTACTCTGTCGATCATAAAAAAGTAGTTGGAATGCTCAAGGATGAAACGAATGGTATCCCCATTAAGGAGATAGTCTGTCTCCGTCCTAAACTTTATGGGTTCAGCTATGGTGACGATTTTGTGAAAAAATGCAAAGGGATAAAAACTGCATTTGTGAAACAAAATATCTCTTTTGACGATTATCTAAATATTTTAAGAAGTAAAGATAATACTAAACTGTTTAGCACCTATAAGAAAATCAACTCAAAAAACCATATCGTCACCACAGCCGAACTCCATAAAGTGGCTCTGTCATTTATGGATGATAAGCGACAGATCCTAGAGGATGGTATCCACACTATTCCCTATCATTATCAAGGAACAGAATTTTACGTTCTTCTGCACTGAGCTTATGTATGATTTAGGTAGAAATGAGATTTTTATTTTTTGTAAAAAAACGCTGCAAATTCTTACACGGTGGGGGAGGGGTCATTATTCACTGGGCTTGCGTCTCTCTTATTTTAATGGATTATTTCACTTTTATTATTTCACTTGGGATTATTACTCACTGTATTAATCACTTAGATGATTACAGTTCATGTCATTGGGTTGTGTATATGATTGATGATCCTTTTGATGTGATTGAATGATAAATATTATTATTACTGTTGTACCATATAAAAGTACTTGCCTCTTCAAAGTTTGTTTTTAAATATTTCATAATTATGTACTTACATCATGTTTTTTTCTGGTATTGGATGGGTTTATTTATTTAAAAGAGTAAAAAAACTACTGCTATTGTATTAAATTATTTTGTTATATTCAATCAATATTAAAGCAAATTTCACAATTGAGCAATACACTGAAAATTGTTACAGATTTATTTCAAATCTCCCTTCGGTTTCTTTGTCTCTCTCCTTGGAGCAAAACACGTCATTCAATGTTCTTCTCATTTTCCCAGGTGTTGAATGAATTGTCAAAGCCAAGCCATTTGATCAGCGCTTTTCCATTTTTTCTTTTCAGTATTTTCTCAACCAGATACTTGTCAGGGAACATGGTTTTTTTCATCTCTTCTTCGTAGAATCGGCCTTGAATATCATTACCGTAAACATCTTGCAGATTATACGTTGGCACATTATCATCTTTCCTGATTCGAACTACAATGAACTGTTCATTGGTCCATGCTGGAAGGTAACCTTTGCTCATGAGCGGATCTCGTATTCTCGAGATACGAACCCGATCGTTTATTGCAAACCGAGGAGTACGCTCTGGATGTTTTGCCAAGTTGGCAGAAAGGCGTCTGAGAATAACTGCTTCGTTTTCTTTCTTAACTTCCTCTGGTTTCATTCCTGTCGACCGATGAACTCTATTGTTGTACCGGTGCAGAAGAGTAGGTATCAAATTCACCCATTTTCTGTTCCCTTGGAAACTAAACTCGGTCCACATCCAGTTTTTGATAGTCCTATTAAATCTTTCCACGATTGATGCTTTCAACTCAGTGAAAGTACTATACATATTTATCTTTCTCTTCTTCATGAGTTCTTCAACCTGTTTGTTATAAAATTCTCGACCTCTATCAACATGTAAATGTTTTGGCGTTAGCCCGCTAGATCGAAAAACTGAATTAAATGCTTTACAAACTTCCACACCCGTTTTTGTCTTCAACGGTTTTGCCCAAGCTTTTTTTGATCCAGCATCGATAATTGTTAGCAAATATTTATAGCCGTTATCAGGATGCATACTCAAATCTACAAGATCTGCCTGCCATAGATCCGTTAATAAACCTTTTATTAGTACTCTCGATCGTTGATAGTTTTTCCTTTTAGGTTTGTGGATCTCTTCGACAAGCTGTCTTTTCAAACCCATGTTGACACTTCGTAGAGTTAAATACAACTAACCCTCACTTTGCAGGGCTTGGGTAATTTAAATAAAAAATAATTATTTTTCCTTTCTTATATTTTATTGACATGGGTGGTCATGTAGCTCACGGGAATTTAATTGAATCAGTGTTTACATATTCTCTACGGGCATTCATTTTTTAAAAAAAATAACAATAGTAAATTAAGATGTTGGAGTCCATGTCTTGCTGTTGATTATCCATTGCGAAATTAAGGTTTAAGATGGTCATGGTAATCATGATTGTTGAACAGAGGTATCACCCGCTGCAGGGCTCTGGAGTACATTATTCGGAAGTATGGTGTTGTTATTATCATCGAGTTCCAGATGTAAAACATTGTTGATATCTTCTAGGGAGTTGAGAAGCAGTTTTGCATCTCTTTTCGTGAGAACAATTTCGTTAAATCGAACATCAAGTTCAGGAAGCCATGGAAATTTTTCGTACATAACCAGCGTTCGTTTCTTACCACCCGATGGGACGTTCAGCTCTATTCGTATCAGCCATGTGTCGGACATGATGATCGGATCGCTAGATTTTTTGGGTTTCTTCCAAACGCCTGAGATGAACGCTGGTAAATTACTTTTCAGATTATCAGCAATGAGGAGCCACTCGTCCGAAGTTATAGTGATGTTCTTCAGTTTGTTGCGGACAACTATTCGTTTGAACGTTGAATTATGGTTCCACTGTATATCCAACCGCTTGTACCCATGCTTGTTGAATAGAATTTGCTTGACGGAAGTTACCATATTGTTGAAACGGTCACGTCAAAGCTGGTACGACGACTACTGACGATCATTAGGTTTGAATTATGATCTTAATTTTCTTGTTATTTGTTGGAGCGAGTGGGGGGGGGGATAGATCTTCATGAAATCACGCATGCGCAACCGAACTTCCCCTGCTTCTTTTCCTTCTCCTTTCGCTGTCGTGATTTTACCATTTTGCAATTGCAATAGCACCAACCGTAATGCATGCAATTTTTGCACGCCAGTCCATCAATACAATCATCCGGAAGTTTAAAACATTGCTTTGCACAGCAATAGTTGAAGGCGTTACCATCATCCGCCGGATGCATGTTTCGTACTAAACGCTAGATTCCCGCCAAATACGGTTATATATATGTATATAAATGCGAGGTTATTCTCTCCTAGGAAGTTTAAAAAAAGGTAAAGGGATTTCTAATAGATTTTTATTTATACTAAATTATTAATATTCTGATGGAAACAATTGTATTTTATTTATTTGAATATCGCCCCAAGCCTCGCGATATTCTGTGTGCGCCAACCATTACCTACCTGCGCACTCCTCTTTTTTTTCGTTTATTACATTTTTAATGGAATACAAAGTTCATTCAACTGAATATCTTAGAAGAAATCAACAAGAAAAGCATTCCCCAATTTCCCTCGATAGACCATAGTGAAGAAGGCGTTTGATTCATTATATTTCTCCACCTCAGCTTCGGAAAGATTCTGACCGATTCTTCTTGGAAGGAACACCCGAAAAGTGTCCCCACCACCACCAAAGCGCTGTCCGTCTGTAAGCTCTTGAAGATGAGCTTGAACAGCAGGTCCGAACTTGGTGTCAGTCCAGACCAATTTCATCACCATGTACGGAGTTTCTAGCTGTAGAGAGTCCAAAGACCGAAGCTCGATCACAGCTGCTGATTTTTGAATTTTTTGGAGAAGGAGAGATGACGAGTCCATCTGGAAAATTGAGAAAACATTAAAAAACGTTTAGGAGTTAGATATATGCTATAAATAGCTGATGAATGATTAGCCAGAGATGAAGACTGAATTATTTTACTCACAGTAGTTGATGCGGAGAGAGATGATATCTCGTTGCTGGTCGTTGAATATCTGGTCTGTCGATGATCTGTACCCCTCTCCACAAAAATCCAGTACGTAGGGAGGGGGGTCTAACCTGAACATGACGCTGGGAGATTCTTGGAATATACACTTGAACAGGTTTACAGCGGCGGCTAACGAAAGACGCTGACGTCAGCACCCTGCCACGTGTTGTTTCACCTAGCATGGTTAGTAGCTCGATCAAACGCTAGATGGCGCTAGGGAGAGGGTAGTATCATGGAGGCGTCGCTAGATCGCGCTACTGTCGCACTAGGTAAATGTGGTAGAAAAAAAATAAGGTATGTCTGCCAACGGCTATCAAGCTGGACGAAATGCTAAGGACGGGTGGGGGTGGCAACCTTGGGTTGGTTGGTAACACTGTCCTGGGAAGAAATACAGAAACAGGTTAGGAAACCGACTGCATCGTGGCATCCCTAGTACGATGAATGACCGCTAGGTAGCGCTAGCGTCGACGTGGGTAACCTTAATTAAATTCGATAAATAAAGGGGTAGGGGGATAAAAAACAATATATGTACACCATGGCTACTGATAAGGACAAAAACCGCACAACAACAAAGCTACGACAGCATACGTCATCAGCTCACAGCTGTTGGTACCACTATCCGAGGCCAGGGGGGTGGGGTGATCAGGTTAGGAAGAAAGACTGCAACGTGGACCCCTCCCCCCCTAGTACGATGAATGTCCGCTTGGGGCGCTAGCGTCGAGGTAGGTAGCATCGGAGGAAAAATTCGATAAAAACGGGGGTAAAAAACAATATATGTACACCATGACTAATGATAAGGACAAAAAAACGTACAACAAAGCTGATAGGAATGGCGGCAGCACTACGTCATCAGCTCACAGCTGTTGGTACCACTATCCTAGGGTGGGGTGATCAGGTTAGGAAAAAATACTGCAACGTGGTGGACCCCTAGTACGATGAATATCCGCTTGGAGCGCTAGCGTCGAGGTAGGTAGCATCGGGGGAAAAATTCGATAAAAACGGGGGTAAAAAACAATATATGTACACCATGGCCAATGATAAGGACAAAAACGTACAACAACAACAATGTGAGAGTGGAGGGGGGTTGGCAGCACTGCGTCATCAGCTCTAACATGTTGGCAACACTGTCCTACTAGGGAAGGTTACCAACGGCCTGGGGATAACCTTTGGGCTGGAGGGGGGTCGAGGTTACCCCCCTCTGACGTCACATAACTGCTGATACCTCTGACGTCACAACAGAACGTTAGGGCTGGTCAGGAATCAATAGGCGGGAGGGGTGGGGGATGACGTCAGTCTAACAGCCTGGCAGGAGAAATACCTCTGACGTCACAACAGAACGGGTGGGCTGGTCAGAAATCAATAGGCGGGAGGGGGAGGGGATGACGTCACTTTGAAGACCCATAGACGGGAGGGGCGAGGGATGACGTCAGTGATAAGAACTGATATGCCAAACTCCCCTTTTTCTCCTACTGGTATATATCAAAGTTGGTATAAAAATGAATATCAAGTGTATTGAATTATAACGAATCAATATAAAAAGAAACAGAATAGGTAGGAACCACACCAAAATAATTATTAAATTTGAACTCGAAGTTGAGTTTGATCGCGAAGTTGACTTTGATCTCAAAGTTGACGTTGATCTCAACGTTGAGTTTGATCTCGAAGTTGACTTTGATCTCAAAGTTGAAGTTGATCTCAACGTTGAGTTTGATCTCGAAGTTGACTTTGATCTCGAAGTTGAGTTTGATCTCGAAGTTGACTCTGAACTCGAAGTTGAGTTTGATCTCGAAGTTGAGTTTGAACTCGAAGTCGACATTGATCTCGAAGTTGAGTTTGAACTCGAAGTTGAGTTTGATCTCGAAGTTGACTTTGAACACGAAGTTGAGTTTGATCTCGAAGTTGAGTTTGAACTCGAAGTCGACATTGATCTCGAAGTTGAGTTTGAACTCGAAGTTGACTTTGATCTCGAAGTTGACTTTGATCTCAAAGTTGACGTTGATCTCAACGTTGAGTTTGATCTCGAAGTTGACTTTGATCTCGAAGTTGACTTTGATCTCGAAGTTGAGTTTGAACTCGAAGTCGACATTGATCTCGAAGTTGAGTTTGAACTCGAAGTTGAGTTTGATCTCGAAGTTGACTTTGAACACGAAGTTGAGTTTGATCTCGAAGTTGAGTTTGAACTCGAAGTCGACATTGATCTCGAAGTTGAGTTTGAACTCGAAGTTGACTTTGATCTCGAAGTTGACTTTGATCTCAAAGTTGACGTTGATCTCAACGTTGAGTTTGATCTCGAAGTTGACTTTGATCTCGAAGTTGAGTTTGATATCGAAGTTGAGTTTGAACTCGAAGTTGACTTTGATCTCGAAGTTGACTTTGATCTCAAAGTTGACGTTGATCTCAACGTTGAGTTTGATCTCGAAGTTGACTTTGATCTCGAAGTTGAGTTTGATCTCGAAGTTGACTCTGAACTCGAAGTTGAGTTTGATCTCGAAGTTGAGTTTGAACTCGAAGTCGACATTGATCTCGAAGTTGACTTTGAACACGAAGTTGAGTTTGATCTCGAAGTTGAGTTTGAACTCGAAGTTGACTTTGATCTCGAAGTTGACTTTGATCTCAAAGTTGACGTTGATCTCAACGTTGAGTTTGATCTCGAAGTTGACTTTGATCTCGAAGTTGAGTTTGTCTCGAAGTTGACTCTGAACTCGAAGTTGAGTTTGATCTCGAAGTTGAGTTTGAACTCGAAGTTGACTTTGATCTCGAAGTTGACTTTGATCTCAAAGTTGACGTTGATCTCAACGTTGAGTTTGATCTCGAAGTTGACTTTGATCTCGAAGTTGAGTTTGATCTCGAAGTTGACTCTGAACACGAAGTTGAGTTTGATCTCGAAGTTAAGTTTGAACTCGAAGTCGACATTGATCTCGAAGTTGAGTTTGAACTCGAAGTTGACTTTGATCTCAAAGTTGACGTTGATCTCAACGTTGAGTTTGATCTCGAAGTTGACTTTGATCTCGAAGTTGAGTTTGATCTCGAAGTTGACTCTGAACTCGAAGTTGAGTTTGATCTCGAAGTTGAGTTTGAACTCGAAGTCGACATTGATCTCGAAGTTGACTTTGAACACGAAGTTGAGTTTGATCTCGAAGTTGAGTTTGAACTCGAAGTTGACTTTGATCTCGAAGTTGACTTTGATCTCAAAGTTGACGTTGATCTCAACGTTGAGTTTGATCTCGAAGTTGACTTTGATCTCGAAGTTGAGTTTGTCTCGAAGTTGACTCTGAACTCGAAGTTGAGTTTGATATCGAAGTTGAGTTTGAACTCGAAGTTGACTTTGATCTCGAAGTTGACTTTGATCTCAAAGTTGACGTTGATCTCAACGTTGAGTTTGATCTCGAAGTTGACTTTGATCTCGAAGTTGAGTTTGATCTCGAAGTTGACTCTGAACTCGAAGTTGAGTTTGATCTCGAAGTTGAGTTTGAACTCGAAGTCGACATTGATCTCGAAGTTGACTTTGAACACGAAGTTGAGTTTGATCTCGAAGTTGAGTTTGAACTCGAAGTTGACTTTGATCTCGAAGTTGACTTTGATCTCAAAGTTGACGTTGATCTCAACGTTGAGTTTGATCTCGAAGTTGACTTTGATCTCGAAGTTGAGTTTGTCTCGAAGTTGACTCTGAACTCGAAGTTGAGTTTGATCTCGAAGTTGAGTTTGAACTCGAAGTTGACTTTGATCTCGAAGTTGACTTTGATCTCAAAGTTGACGTTGATCTCAACGTTGAGTTTGATCTCGAAGTTGACTTTGATCTCGAAGTTGAGTTTGATCTCGAAGTTGACTCTGAACACGAAGTTGAGTTTGATCTCGAAGTTAAGTTTGAACTCGAAGTCGACATTGATCTCGAAGTTGAGTTTGAACTCGAAGTTGACTTTGATCTCAAAGTTGACGTTGATCTCAACGTTGAGTTTGATCTCGAAGTTGACTTTGATCTCAAAGTTGAAGTTGATCTCAACGTTGAGTTTGAACTCGAAGTTGACTTTGATCTCGAAGTTGAGTTTGATCTCGAAGTTGACTCCGAACTCGAAGTTGAGTTTGATCTCGAAGTTGAGTTTGAACTCGAAGTTGAGTTTGTCTCGAAGTTGAGTTTGAACTCGAAGTCGACATTGATCTCGAAGTTGAGTTTGGACTTGAAGTTGAATTCGATCTCGAAGTTGAGGTTGAACTCCAAGTTGACGTTGGTCTTGAAGTTGACTTTTATCTCGAAGTTGACTTTGTCCTCATGAAAATGGTCTATTGAATCGTATGGACTTTTGACTTTCATTCCTGATACTTAGGTCAATATTCAAGTATCAATGTATGGGGCACACTGAGGGATATCTGCGCACTACCTTTTTCCTTGTAGATTTCATCAATGCCATGAAAATGTTGGTGCGATAAATCTCAAAAACGAAAATAACGGCTGTACGACGTGCGATATCTCATAACCTTCGCCCTTGACTTGACTTGTTTTATAACCTCCATTAAACCGTAAAAACGTCAACGCTATTCGTAATTTAATACGTCGAAGGGAGCAGAGAATGGAACACAAGAGAATCGAGAAGTGCTGCACGAAGTATAGGGGAGTGTTGTTTATCGGTATCGGATTTTACTGCTTAGTTGACGCTCGATAGCAAACGAACTTTTGATAAAAGTTAGATGTTATACGTGTCTGGCCATTTTGGCCTTTACGGCTGTCCTGTGACCCTAAGTTGGACAAACTCGATACTTGTTTAGCGTTATTATTCTGGCCCTAATCTCAATTTTGATCCATTATTCGATTTATTTTTGAATGGGTATAACGTTCCTCACGATTTCTGGACTACCTATATTAAATGTTCAAACTTAGGTTAAATATTCATTTTTGTGAAAGATTTCTTTATACAGTCGTCATACTTATTTGCATTTGCTTTTTCTGTGAACACAAAAATAACAGACTGTCAAATCGGCTCGGTCTTCATGCTCGACGACTCGAAATCTGGATTTTGGCCAGCCTTCACTCGCATTAGCTGCATTTGCATAAGAAAGAACGGATAATTGCTGGCAGCGGATTGGTGCCCTACATTTTCCCAAGCTCTTGAAGCCGATGGGCGTTTCTCTTCGGGGCCGAAGGGCTCAACGATGCCTGAGGGTTTGCTCATCAGTAACGAGCGAAGCCCTTCCAACAGTTTTCCTTGATAAGGGTTAGAGTTTCATACTAATGAGGAGACTTGGACATAGAGGCCTGACTGGGGGTATACGAAGGGTTGGTGGGGGTAGGTCTGGCAGACTATGGAGGCATAGCGGAGGCGAGAGGACCGCTAAACATCAACCCTGCTGATCATCATAACTTGACCGACTCTAAGCTCCAAACTTGAGCGGTTTTCTGTCTAAATCAGATGAACTGAGATTTGAAGGTTTGACCAGGACAAGCCTACAGAAGCAGCCCTTCGTTAGCCTGGAACGCAAACCTGTTAGTTGAATTACCATGCTGAACTTCTGATTGGAGGCTGCGCTGCAGCGAATACCAGTAGGTCGATCGAAGAAACGCTGCCTTCTTCATCTGCTACAGATAGTTACTTTTCTTTTTTCCAAAAAAAGCTGCATTTAGTCAGAATTAGTAAAATAAAATCTTTTGGTGCTTACATTCCTCAGCGTCAAAACAACTTCTTCAGGTTTTATGAGCACATTTTCTAGATGCAACGTTACATTTTCTCTTCGGCTCAGAATGGGTACCTGCATTCATCATCACCGCGTACTTTATAAACATTGAAAAAATGTTTTTCCTGAAAATACTTTGCGTTAACCTGAAGACAAGACTTCCCTTACGACGCGGCGGACATAGGTAAATCATTATAAAGCCGTTGCCGATAAAATCGGGTTTTTAACTTGCTAATTTTATCAAACTCCATCTTCACGAAGCCGATTCTTGAGTAGTCTTGCTTCATAAATTCCATTAACCAAACTCAGCCAATCAAACGGTAGCTCAGCCGTAAAACCTACGCAGGCGATTAATTTAAAAAAGGCCGCCGTAAATCTTCGTCCAGTCTCGGCAGGTGTGACATTACGTAGCAACTTTGGCCATCCGTGGGCGCTGAAAACCGGACCGACGATGAATAAAGCGTTTTTACCTGGGGATTTTTGATCGTAGACGCCACCTGGATATTGGGTGAAAGTGGCCATTACCCAGTATTCTCAATTTGATTCAGAAACGGAGAATTTCTGTTATGGAATGTTAAGAGAAGTTCATTATCAAGAGAGTGCATCGGCCAAACGTCAAGAATCGTCTCAGACGTCATGGGCCAAAATGTCATTCCTGCTAAAATGGATGTAAACTACTGGCCTGGCTCCAGTTTCTGCATTACTTCAAATTCAGAGGAATGTTTTACTTAAACCAAATATAAGTAAGGGATGGGAAGGCTCCTGTTTCCTGATACCACCGTAAATAACGGAGGCTAACGACCTCTATCCTCCAAATTGGAAATAGATTCCTCGCCGTGGAGTAGCAGTGGCCAAAATACCAGAATTCGTACTCCACAGTTACTGCAAAAAAATATATGTTTATTATAGAGCCTGCATTACTCTTGCTGTCCTACTTGGACTTTTTCGAGCCTGACAGTTTCCCCCAGCTGATACTCATCGGATGCCAGCCGACAAGTCGTTTTTATCCCTTTGATGAGAAGATGCAATTGAAAAACGGTAATGTCCGCCGAGCCGACGATCGTGCACGCGATGTAGAGGATTCGGAGAATCCATTGGATGTGGCGAGCAAGATAGAAGTTAGTGCAGTGCAGGCAATACTAGTGTACCAGGATAGGGGGGTGGGGGTGTGCTGGAGTGTTGTAGCTTCTGTTGTAGAACTTGGCTTGGAACTCGGGGGGAGCGGAGAGTGGGGAAAGCGTAATGACGCAGACCGCCAGATAAGCAGAGTCAGATACGCAAAGCTCTAATGAGGGCTACTTAATTCATGGCCAGAAAGTGATCCTTGATAACCTTCCCTGCTAACCTCCGTAGATAACCTACAGTGCAACCTACACTTTCCCACTAGCCCCGCTCATCGCATTGGCTGTAATTAAACTATTAAATCCACAACGGGCTTTACTCCGGCTATCCTCCCGACTGATAAAGGAACCTCTTCATTGTTATTTACAAGAGCATTCCTCCCACCGCTTACCTCACACTTATTAAATGATAAGCGGCGTTTAACTTTATGCTTGCACAGCGTGAGCGCAATCTAGGATCGTAAATCTTACGAAATTAACCACCCGTGGGCAATAATGGGATGAGTTAAAAAAGAGAGGAAACTCGATGGTTCCTTGTGAGCCCAACGTGAACAGGCGCCATCATTCTGCTCTACAAAACGTTGTTCGAATCATGCCGACCGTCCCAAAAATTGCCGAACGACATTATTGTACTTGCAGACCGATTGGCAGGTCGTATTGGCAACTTCTCATATGGCCAGTTTACTTCAAGAATGACTTGGCACAGGTTAGAAAATAGCGAAAAAGGAAGATAATAATATAAGTGATTAACGAAATAAATGGAGTATGTAAACGAAGTAGGTAGGTACTTCGTTGAGTTTTCAATTCGACTTTGCGATTTGAGCTTGTGAGTTAAGTTTGTAGGTTGAGTTAGTGGGTTGAGTTTACTAGTTGAGTTGGTGAGGTGGCTTTTGTCGGAAATCATGGAAGTACTGTTTGCCACATTGAAACCTCCGGTGTAACTAACTCTGTCGATAATAATGCTTCCAAATTCTTCCTAATATATAAAATGTCTTCCCTTTTCGGTCGAAGTTTTTCACACTGTTGCCTGTCGTTTGGCACAGCTGTGTGGCGAATATGGATTTTTTGATTGACGACTACTTTGAGGTCATCGAGGTGAACTTGGACGATTGGTAATTGTAAAGGTCCCGTAATCGAAGGCCGTGAAAAGGTCTCACGAAATTAAACGCTGTTCGTTCGCCTCAATCAGCTCAGATTGACTGATCGGCACGCTCGCATCATCAGGGCCCCTATTGTGACCCAGTGACTTGTCCTACTGCCGAAAAAAGCGAATGATGAATACTTCATTTGCTATCGAGATAATATTTCATCTATCTGCCTTATCATTCGACTTTCAATTGACGAATCGGAGTCAACTCGTGCGTTTGTTCACCGCGAGCAATACCAACCGTATGGGAACATGGTAATTATTTTCGTATGCATGAAGTGATCAACTAAATCAAGAAAATCGGTTCGAAGATCAGGATGAAAATTCCTGTTCTTTTATTCAGAATCGGTTCAAAACAATTTTTACGTTTCTCCTACGTATTTTTCCGATTTAATCGAAATTATTATGAATTTTTCGTTGCTCTTTTTTCTCCTGATTTGTGCTCCACCAAAACATTATCTAACAGCAGATGGATAGGTACGCTTCCAGTTTGTTGAGAACCTTCTTTTCACTAGTTACCTATTTTCTAGATCACAAAAATCGGAACATCAAGTTCTTTTTGCTTGTGCCCGTAGATAATTTAGGTAATCGAGGATTTTACTTTGGAATATTGATGTACCGCGTTCAAGTACAATTATCGTACTATTATAGTGGCGATTTCCAATAATTCTTATTGACGCTTTTGGTTTTACTGTTAGCAAAAGTTAATCTCCGACCTTGAACCACTAATCTGTGGGACCGAGTCAAGCAATTAGTGGAATCAATTTGGCAGAGCGCCCGCCTTTTTCGTGCGCCCCGAAATCGAAGTGCCTACATTTACCAGCGCCTGAGGGCCAACACAGCCAAAGGGGAGAGCTGTTGCTAATTCTCTTTGAAAAATTATATTTCCAAGTGCTCAAAAAGCTTATTTGTAATTGCTTTTGGTCGAATAATTCTTTATCTAATCATAGGTAGCTGTAACTAAGGTGTTGGTCATATAGCTGTGATGAAAACTATCATTTTCAACAAAAAATTGGGTTGACCGATAGAAACCATCGCGAGAATGAGGGCCGGTTTATCAATTCATTTAAAGCTAGATTTATCCAAGGAAGCTTGCACTGCATTCCACCTAGGACATCAAATTTTGACAGTCATACCGAAAATTTCTTGGAAATGCAAGAATCCTTGGATAAATCTAGCTTTAAGGGTGGGTTCATCAATTCAATTTATTGATCGAATGAACATTATTCCCCGGATAAGTAGTTTCCTGGAAATGTAGACTATGAATTTCCTTGTCAACGTATCAAAGGAAAATTTTAAAAATTGATAGGTAGTGGAAAAATAAACAAACCGGACCTGAAAGTTTGCAGTCAAAATTATACAAAATTTTTGTCCAGCCATAACGCTGTTGTCACTCTGATTTTTGCCTTGCAAAGAAATTTAGCTTTTGAAAAGATGAAAAATCATTGCCATTCTATTGTTTTGACTCAAAGAAAAGCCAAAACGATACCCTAAAGCACAAAGGGGATGTGTCCCAAAATATCGATTTTGAGATTTAGGTACCGAAAGAATCTACTCATCAGGACCTATCGATCACTCTAAGAATCATGATCCTTCTATCTATTTTTGGGGTCAAAAAACAATAAAATAGAAAAACGACAAATATTTATAGAGCGTTTATCTTGGAAGTGTTAAGTGCTACTAAAGTTCTGGTTAAACGAGGTTGTAGATCTTGGCCAGACGAACATTTTTTATTTAGCGAATTTTTTTGTAAAATTAAAAACTATGGGAGAAATCTTTATTATTGTAAATTGATCAAAAACTTATCTTGCATTTTCCTCATTATATCATTTTTGGACATATCCCCTTTGTGCTTTAAGGTATCAATATTGTTATTTACCTACTCGTTACCGTATTTTCGTGTAAATGCTTATCGCGGATTATTTTTAACGCGGTCCCTCGAAACCCTTGATGTAAACCTTAAGCAGATCATTTCCTCGGAGCCGGTCGTTTAAAGTTGAGGACGGTAAACCGGCTTTTCTCTATTCCGCTCAGGTGGCGAGAAAATCTTCATTCTCCGGAAGGACCAGCTCCTTTTCTGAAGATAAGATGGCATTGTCGACCGGAGGCCTCGTTCAGAAAACGGCGCGAATAAGGAAGACGCTGGCCGTCCTATCTTCGGCGAATATTCGACAGCCTTCGAACTCGAGAACACGGCTTTATCAATGTAACCTCCTTGTTACGAAAGCGGCTGAAAGTACCGCCGAACAGAACAAGGGCACCCGAGCTTGGAAATCATAATTCAAGCTTCTTGTCGCCTTTGGAAATCTTTTGTAGGCCGTTCCTAGTTAAGATGTTATGTAAAATAGTGCAACTCGGGCCCGATCTGTTTACAAGGCTGAGTTATAATAAAAGCCGTCTTCTCTTGTATCTGTGTTCCATACCGGCGATTCACATGGTGCGGAAATCGGAGGAAGGTTTACAATTTTTGTTCGCCAGTAACATTAAAAATGTTATATTATAGATTTTTATTATTCAAGAAGCTGTATGCCTTTGGAATTTTGCTTAGGTTCTTGTATTTATCGTTTGTTTTTTATGGTAGTTGTTATCACTTCTCTTTTACGACGAATTTCTCAAAAATTTCATTTTACCTCATATCTCTCACACCAAGCTGAAGAAACACACACCATTGACGACATAAGGCCACTTTAAACAACAATAGGGAATTGGTCAAGAGAAATTCGATGCCACGGTTTCGTTTGCGTATGGATTCGACATTACCATCGACATCAAGGAAAATTAGATTTTAATTGTTGATGAAATTGGGGCTTGGGACCAAAATAAATTAAACCTCGGTCTACATCATCGTCATTCTCTCTCCTTTTCAGGACAACCAAGGTTGCCCTAGTTGTGTACCACTTTTTACACGTATTCTGATAAATTTATCATTTAATAAATGTCTACTGAAGGAACCTGGTGTTTTCCGCTGTATGTGATTCCGCTTCGGTCCGGAGGCGGGCCGTGATCTGTGAAAATGGACTAAGCTCTCTGATCCCGTGTAGAACTACTGCTTGTTCGCTAGGATGACTTTTATCGGCCAATAAGCGGCGTCTGATCTGAAGATGCACCTCAGCCGAAGGCTAAGTCATTACCTTGGGTTATTTTCCATGAGATCTTCCTCAGAAGAGGTTAAAGTCGTACATTATTTGAAGAGAATATACAAAATGATATTACAGCGCCATTATCACCGTAAAATGGAAAATTGGGAACAAATTTTGATCGAATTCGAATATTGTTTTTCCACGTAAAATATCAGTTCTCGGCCGACTACCTCGTTTTCTCATTCCGGGAAAATTCGAACGTAAACGAAACCGACAGTCCTACTCGCGAACCCGTTTCGCTGTCAGATTGAAGTTTTACGCCGGCGTTAATTATGGGTGAGAGACAGGACCGTGGAGCCTGGAGAGGCGGGTTCGGAGGACCGAAAGATCAACACAGTAATCGGATCTGTGCTGCGATGCCGCTACACGGAGGCCTGTGGAGCCGAAAGCCCGCAAATACCACCCCCGTCCCCCGAAGCCACCAACGCCCTGCCGAGCCCCCATTTTCCCCATACTTCCGTCCTATCTGTCCGCTATGCTCCCGTCGCGCACCTGGTCCCCCTGAACGGTTTTCTCCACTGTTGGCGTTTCATCACCGTCCCAAAACTACCTCTGCAAGGTTTCATCAGATTTCCTTTCAGTGGAGAGGTGGATCACAATTCTGGCTTGCAGATGGGATTGCTCGATGGAGACTGTTTAAGGACATACCATGGATTTTTGTGATGGAAATAGTCGTGAAGTACAGGCCAATTGAAAACTCCCTTTCATATATTCCCTCATATGTTTAGTTACGTTTCAGAAGCATTCTGCTTCCATCTTCAGGCTCTATTTCTTGAATTTTTTTCTGCTCGAACTATACAGTTTGTCAATACTCCTGTCATTCCTTCGTCAGTGCAGACAAGAAAGTTGAAAAGCAAAACAAAACCAAACGATTCAGAGCAACTGCGTAAAGTTTTATTTCAGTTAGTAGATAATGCTCTTTTTTGTCTTTCTCTTATTTTATCAAGAAATTCTCTGGACGCAATACCAACTATATTCCTTCCAATTCTATCAGCGATCTGATTCCATCCGTTGGAGGTTTTTCCTTTCAATATCGATAGATTGTCTTCTTTGAAAGCTACTCTCGTTTTTTATGAAGAAAGCCAACGGATCTTCTCTTTCTTTTTCTGTACCGAAGAGCTTTTAAATGTTTGATGGATTTACTTCACGAGCTATTCAGGCGAAAGAGCAAGGCTGAAAAATGCGACCGGGCACTACGGGATATTTTTCCTTTCATTTTCTCGCCCCCTTTAAAATTTCCAAGATAAATCGGTTGGCCCGATTCTCACGAAGCTCAATCGACTCGCTGTCGGAGTCCCTATATTTTTTTACCGAAAGCTTTCTCTGCTGTCCTGTCCGGTTTAAGGCCGTATTAGACGAACGGTTCAACCCGCAGCCTCTCGGTCACGGCCGGCCCGAAAGATTCGATATTTGAATCCTGGCTTGAGCCGTTGGTTGGGTTAATTGAGCCTATCATTGAGTGTTTTACTCTGGCGCAACGGGAGTGACGGGGCGGCTAAGTGCCGCACAAGGGCTCCCCGGCCGGCTCAGGGCCGCACAAAGTAGCGGATCCGCGGTCCCGGCGGTTGGCGGTTGCGGGTGCTTGCCAAATACTGATTGATTTTACCGAATATTATTTTCCGCGGATTTCAAATAGTTACTAGAAGAAATTATTTCATGTTGCGCATCGTTGGTTTAGCTGATTTGAAAAAAAAAATTTATTAAAATTACTCCGCTGTGGAATCGAAGAATAAGCATAGCTCAAACCATCAATTTCAATGAAGCCGTCAAATGAGTTCAAGTTTATTTGACGTGAGGCTGCATGTGGGCCGTTACTTTCCACTAAAATATCCGTCCATTTGTCTTTCGACCGCTGAGGGCCCGAACAATGGTATTAGCTATCCCTTGCAAAGTGGGATTGATTCATAGACGTCCATAGCTCCTAATGACCGCCGGCGAAGGCTGAGGAACTTTGTGAGGTATTAACATTCATTGACCCGATTAATATTCATAAACGCAATTACTCATCGGCATTGTGAAGATCCTCCAAGACGTATAGCCGGGCGCATAAATCTGTATGAAAGTGGATGGAGATCCTCCGGTTGGCGTCTGCGCGTCTTTGCCACGACCTGCATATCCAATTTGAAGATTTTCATCGACTGCCTCGTGGTCGAGTGTTTTTGACCGAAACGTCAGCAGAATAGTTCCAAAACAAGATTTCGGAGTTTGACTTCGCTGAAAAAAGGACAAGTAGACTTGAGTAACCTCCTCTTTTTTGAAGTCGTTGAAAAGCTGATCGAAAAAAGCTAGTCCTGCTATAGTTCAAAACATGCACTTTTATGAAGTAAATAGGTAGTCAATAACATTCCCACTTCAAAATCAAAGTTTTTGCATTTCATCACTTAGGTTCTGATACCACCTAATCCACATTGACTCATTTCACAGGAGAGTCAAAAACTGTTTATTTCCGAAATTATCACGAAAAGTTAAAAGTTCTGAAAAGTTAGTATCTGTATCATGATGGCTTCGTGCCTGATTGTTCCTATCGCTCGGGCACAGCCGCGCCATGCATGGCCAAACATAATAAACACATTTTGACAAAAATGTGGATTAAAGTAAGTAAAGTAAACCGCCGTTCCAGGCGTTGGCTTTTCGCCCGATAACCGAAGTTGTCCCGGGCGTGCCCTGCCGCACTCAAGGAGAGGGTCGGAACTGTTCAGGACATGTCGCTCTAGTCTCACAGCACTTATGTACTGTGACACACGGCTACTCATTTGCCCTTGAGTTGAGAGGGACCGGCTCTAACGCGTTGAACCTATTTTGTGGATTAGGTGGTATCAGAACTTGAATGACGATTTGCTCCATTAATCCATGTCGATCGTAAGACTGACGGCACGACTTTTACAGGAGGAAAAATGGTTTAAATTTTTCCGCCCTTGCGAACTCGCAGTCCAGACATGACAAGATAGGTCATCGTGAATGGACGGAAAATGGGCGAAAAAGATGAGGAGAAACACGAAAAGGCAATGGCCAATGTAGCGAAACGACAACGCACGACTGGGCCCGTCGCTCGATCGCTTCCTTTATTTCGCCTTTCTTCCCATCCTTCTGGTCATCGGATCGAAGTTTTTTCCTGCCGGAACTCGTGGCGTATCGGGCGCCTGTCAGGAGCAATTAACTTGGTGCCCTGTCGAAAGAGATCGGCACAACAGTTGTTGTTGCTGTCAAGCTTGGAAGGAATCGGTTCGTGAAATTTCCGAACGGTCTTTCGTGCTGTTTTGAGTCGAAGCGCGTAAATGACAGTTGAGGAATGCGAGGTGGGGCGAAAAGTACCGCCACGTGTGGTAATTCTGATCAAATCGGAATGTTGCTGATATCTTGTACAAAAGCTTCTAAAAATATGGTCAGAATGGTCAGTTAGTACACCTTTTTCTATTCATGGGACAGATATGCCCATATGGGACTCGTGTGGTTGATTATTACTATTTTTGCGTTTAGCATATAGTTTGTTTGGGTAAAAACAGAAAAATTAAGATTTTGAAAATGAAGAAACGATTTGGGAATTTCGTCGCTTATGCGGCAACACCAGATAGCTCGGTTTTTCGGTCAATTTCGGATTTTGACCGTTCCTAACTCGATTTTCTGCGGAGAATCAATTGGTGAAGCCAGGTTTTCGAAAATATCACAGTTGGAAGCCACTATGTAGAACTAAGGAGTCTTGAACAAGCTGGTACTCCTCCGATTATGAATAAATTATGGTTTTTAGGTTCTCCTAAAGGAATCGTGAAAATCGAGTTATCTGGTGTTGCCGCATAAGTGACGATTTATTTAATATTTTTCGCTCTTTTCTCTCATCATTTCTTTCGACCAAAAAAATTAATCGTGATTCTCCCTGTTTTAGTTTTGTAAAAGGTTTCCCTTATCGACCTTGAACTTTGATTTTGAGCCTCCTGAACATTTTTCACCCCTTGAACACCCAAATTAATTGAGTTTTCAAGCCGAGGAATTTTCTCAAAACTCTTTCTTTGAATTTGTTTAAAAAATATTTTTTGACATTCTAAAAAAATTTTTAAATTCCGAGAAAAATTGTTTCTGGTATTTTTTGGGCATATGAATGCTAGGGAAAATTGGCAATCCTCCAGCATCTTCCTAAAGTGAGATATGGGCAAAAAACTGCTCCTATCCGAACATTCTCGTTCGAACCTCAGATTTCCGACCACTGGCGGTTGAGTTTTGAGTAATAAACACTCAATAATATAAGGTTCTAGAGCGAAATAATTCAAAATGCCACTTTGATGCAGAGGGAATAACATGGCTTAAATAACTGTTTTTGCGATTAATGGCTAATGGAAACATTTTAGAATTTTCCAATATTTTCCCCGTTTTTCTCGCGTCATTTACTGATTTATAGGCGTTTTCCGTACATTTTTTGAGCAATATTGCTTTCTACCCAAGTCATTCGGTGTTCGTCCGTTTCTACGAATAATCACGCTTCTATCAAGCTGACAATCGTGAATCCTACTCTAACTTCTTTCGTATATCCCTCATGTTCTCTCTTCCACACGTGCAGTTCCAAACTCTCGACTGCGGTCAAAATGAAGAAGCCAAGGAATGCCGAATCTCCTTCTGGCCGTCTCTCGGAAGATCTCACTAAAAACAAACTGCGGCAATATTGTTGCGGGACCGTTCCCCACACCCCCCGCCGCAGGATTTATCCTCGAGATATTTCGGGATCCGTCTCCCACGCATACGCAAACACAACTTCTCTGACTCACGCTTTTTACTCGCTCCATATTAATTCCAGAGCTCATCTCGTGGTTTCCCAGTTTGTCCGCTCCTTTCTCGTTCCAGAGGTCGCCCCTGTTTGGTTAAACGCGGCAGTGGCGACAATGAAACAAATCGTTCGCCTCCAGGGCGTCTCTCGGAATCAAGTGCCGACACGCGATAAGGCGCCCTCCCTAGGTTGATCGGGGGAACCGCCATCGCTGATGGATCGTTCGTCATGATCTTGCCGCAAAGGGCAGAGAATGTTAACAGTTTCTCTTGGCAACGTGGAATACAAAAAAAAATCTAGGAATCTTCAGTTCATAATAGAGTTTTTGGAAACTTCGTAGCTACTTCTTGTATAATAGTTAGTGAGAAATAAGTAGTCATATCCTAAGAATTCTTGGAAAATTTCAGACATATAAGCAAACCATAAGTATATTCTTCATCTGTTCCATGAGATTCTGCCAGCTACCTCACAGTATTTGCCTTGTGAAACCTTGATTTGAATGATTAAAGTGTTTTTAATCATGTTGACTGTTCTAACTCACTTGGTTTTGGTGTAGGGACGTTTTTAATTTCTGTGTTTCTACCCGAGAGAAAAAATACTACCTAATTCTTCCAGCATCAATTTTTTTGGTTGGGGGGAACTCAAATCATGAAGCATCAAAGCTGTCATCGCCTCTTCGCTTCTAGGCTAAATATCAGACACACGCCAGATTGCGTGGCATATGGGTCAATTGGAAGAGCTTTTATCCCAAAATTGATCCTGAGAGCAGGTTAACAGCGTTATTTCCAGCTGGCACCGATTCCTGGAGTAATACGAGACACAATGCCTCCGCTACAACTCACATCAACCACCGGCCCACTCAAGTCAGGCGAACAATGTCAAGTGCATTTTCTAGCTCATAATTTCGACGGTCGGTTGACCACAATTTTTTCCCCCTCAACTCTCTTCAAGTTGTGGGTGTATCAATGGACCTCAAGCTTTTTGTGTTTCGCCTTACACAACAATAGCAGCTGTGAGATGTGAGGGGTTTTTGTCTTCGCGTTCAACAGGAGACCCGCAGTTGTGATAATCACTTTGGATGTGGGCTCTACTGTCAGAGATTTCTTTCAACGACCAAACGGATTTCTGTTGATTCCCCCAAAATTCCGAGATAGTCTAAACCTTGACTTTAGAAACATGCAGGTACTTTGCAGCAGTGGGTTACTATAAATCTAGTTAAAGCCCCTATTCTGTTTCGATGACGATGGCTCCAGTAAGTTTTATGAAATCCCAATAGGAAGAGTCCGCAGGTGTTGATATCTGCTTTTTTTTTAAAGCCATAAAGATTTACTCGATTTGTTTAGATTGTGAACATTTTTGGCCGTGTGGAGTGCATTAATATTCAAAAAGTGTTAACAGATGAGATTTCGTTGAGAGCATCATCATGTTTTTCTATCAGGGCTGTTGGAACCTATTCCCTCAATAATCCAAAACAATGCCGCATCTAAGGAGTAACTTTTCTCATTAATACTTTTGGTATACCTACTCTTCCAATCGCATGCTTGGCAGTTTATCGGATGAAGAGGCACTTGACTATTAATATTGTTCTCTCTTTCTTCAAGGATCCTGAAATTTTCGTTCCGAACGAGTTGGGAGAGCCGAAAAGCTCCAGAAAATATGGTGTTTTGATTCCGAAACTTCCCATCCGTAATAACAGAGGGCATTTTTCCCCATCAAACTTCCTACGTCTACCGACCTCTGTTATAAAAGTGGAACTCGTCCCTGTAATCCTCTGACCCAAAACTGCTCCTGACCGAAACTGCTTCGTGCTTTCCCGCTTCGGTAAAGTTTTTCGGACCTTCAAATTAAAACTTGGTTTACGAACTCTCCTGTCCGATGCTCCAGAGCGAGTTATGAGGATCGGAGGTTTATAATTGCCACTGTGAATATCCATTTTTCGGTTCTCTAATCATCGAAGATAATTTTTTCCTGGATATCTGGTTTGGTATAATTACGTTTTTTGTTAAAAAAGGAGAAAATAAGTATTAATTCTGCCCAGAAAGATAAATTTCACTTGCAACAGTTTGGTAGGAAAGAAGAAAAGTAGCAATTTCGTGCTTCTCCAGGATTCGGGTACCTACCTATCACTCTCAATCGACTAAAAGATAGCAATGTTTCCCTATAAAATGACCCCACATTGTCCATTCTGGAGAATACCTAAATTTTCCCAAAATTACTTACCTTCTTCATCTCTTTATTTACCTAATTGATTTTTCTTTGTTCCTTTTTTCCAGATTTGAAGAAAAATTTCGAATCTCCCCCATACTCGCTGTCGGTTGAAGTTGAACGCCAAGCAGAAATCCGTTGCCACCCACCTGGCGGCCTTCCGGCTCCTCGAGTCTACTGGCTCAGGAACGGTGCACCATTGGAGCCCGACACCAATATCATAGTCTCCAGCGAAGGACACCTTTTGGTGAATCAGGCGCGACTACAGGACACCGCCAACTACTCGTGCGTCGCTGAGAACATCGCCGCCAGGCGCGTCAGCGATCCTGCACTGCTCACAGTATATGGTAAGTGATTGATTTTGTATGTTAAATGGGATTTCAGAAAGTGTCACAATTCATATTATTGCTTCGTTTTGATAGTTGGCACCCGTCAAAATAACGTTTTACCCTATAACTATTTTGAGTAATCATACAAAGCTGTGGAATTATCTTTTCATGATTTCAACTTGAGTGTTCCCCGTTCAGATATTTCGAAAAGTTTTGAAAAATGTTTTCCAATTGAAATGGAGATATTGGGACTATAATAGTCCTACTATCTCAATATTGAGGTCTAAAACACAAGAAAAAAAAACTAAAAAGATAAAAAGAACTAGGTAGGTACCTATCCCACCAACCTGTAAATAAAAAGAAAGGGATCACAAATAATAGGACGAATAATAGGATACAGGGTATAGTGGGTGTCCTAATACACATTGCTCCTAAAAAATACAACCACCGATTGCACCCGAATCGTGCTCACGAATCCGATATTCCAAACTCATCTAAAGATGCACCGAAATCTTTTTTACCGCATTGGGAACGAAGATATTCGAGATGCAGTTCAGCGGCAGCCTTTCAGAGATGTGCGGTTGAGCCGTCGCTAGTTAGGCGCCTTTGAAAAACTAACCACTGTAATTCGAACCTATTCTTGAGGTGGAAGAGTGTGGGAAAGGCGAACTGACAGGACATCGTACAGGAGCCCCGAGGATGTCAGGCGCGACCTAGGGCAACATCCGTGTGACGTTTGTACGACGTCCATTTCACGGTGGGTGATCGTGTAAATTAAACAAGAGATCCTCCCGAGCCATTAGGACAACCGCAACTGATTGAGGATGAGGCTCGACAGAAACTTTTGTTACTTTCTGCATAATCAGAAAATTCATAATATGACTTTAAATATTGTTAAAACAAAATAATCTCGGTATATTTGAAATTTGGCTTGAATATTCTAAATGGTCAAATGTCAATTGCCAATTTTTAAAATCGAGTTTTTAAAAAATTTTCATTTTAACAAATCTTTTTTTAATTACATAAAAATTGATTTTTTATGAATTAGGCAATGATGGTTCATGGATAATTTCTTTGGAATACCTCTAGTTCTAGTCAATTGCCAAGTAGAGCCATTTCTTCCAATCCAGCATGTCGAATACGAATTGGCGATTTTACGTTCACTTTTCCAAATCTCCTGCCAAGCCGTTCTGCTCGGGTTTGCCGCTGGATCCGTAGCCAGGGTAAGGACATCATCCTTGAACGTCCCGCATGCATTATGCAGCAGCTAAAGCTGCGGGTCATGCGATGTTCCGTTTTGCGGTGTGTCGTCAAATGGAAACACGGATGGACTATATTTCCAGGGATAGCTTTGCCAAGTATCTGCCAACCGAGGCATTATAAAGGCATGCAGCTTTCAAAAGGGAGTAAAAAGTCGGGATAAGGACCAACAAAAGCTAGAAAACAACATTGTTCCATGCGCTGTTCAAAATATGGAGGGATTCTCACGTTTACCAGACGATTACTGAGTCCTTGCATCCTCCAAAGTTTTGCGCCATTGCAGTTCGCCATCAGCAGTCAGGTCTAAAAATTTCAAATCGAATGTTAGGTGAAATTATATTTAAACGCAAAAAACCGTATGGCTACCCCAGGGATGGAAGGATCAAGACTTTGAACCGAGTTGATATCGTGTGATAGGTACCTATTGGATTTTTGAAAAAAGTAAAATTACTTAAAATAAGTCAAAGTCAAAACAAACTCTATGAATTCTAGAGGAGCGACTTTAACCCTCAGAGTTGCGGTGGAACGAGGAAGGTGGAGGTCTCCAGTACTGTGGTCACCCAGAATTGGAATTTTTGCTCAATTCCCTGTCCAGTTTCACAAAATACCTATGGTTTATTTTACTCCAAGAACAGGACATTATTGTATGTGTAAAGCAAGGTTCGCTCTTGAGACCTGGCATCTACATCATTTTTCATCTTTAAAAGTTCCAGTAAAGAAAAGGGCACTCTTGGTGCACTCAGGTAATCAATTTTCGAGTACAGCTACTACCTGATGGCGGAATTTCATCAAGTTTTTGCGTTGCGTGAGGATTAGTTCACTCCTGCTTTGGAACTCGACTTTGAATCAATTAGGTGCGCCGTTTCCAATCAAACCCAATCGCCATCCTGCCTTAACTTCGAGCGAACATCAAATCCTAACGAGTGAAACCATCAAGTTTCCTAACCATTAACAATTGATTGGCCGCGTAGATTCGGAACGATTATCCGCACAGAAGAAGAGGGGAATTGCACTTTTTCCATCCCATTTTATTTCCGCGCCCGGCGGCTTCGGGGCTCCCCTCGACAATTACAGCCTTGCCAACCGAATAACAGCAATTATTTTTAGTTGGCATCGCGTTCGGAATTATCTCCCACCACAGCCACTCGACGCCTGCTCGCATTTCTTTGCTGGCTTTTCAGCATTTAATTAAGTCGGTTTGCTCTTCCCACGGACGTAGGAGGGATTCGAACAGAAACTTTTCTCGTGGGCGAAAGGCTAATTAGTGGACTTTGAGAAAGTTTCACCCTTTTGTTGTGAAAAATTTGATCAATATGCCCGTTGGAGATGATAAGCGTTCATTTCCGGACGACTCGGGGAGTAGCGGGTGCTTTTGCATAACGAAATCTCTCCCCGGCCCATTGCACCGTTTTGCATAACGGCAAACATTGAAGCTGTTATGGTAATGACGTTGAATTTGTTTCCTTCGGCATTGAGAGTGAATAAATTTCGTCAAACGATGGGCCCCCCTTTCCTCGCGCGCTTCGCTCGTATCGCCGGTCGTTTATAATGTTCAACGACGATATTTATACCGTTTGTGGAATAATGACACGTCATCCCCAGGAATAATAAGGCGACCATTGTGCCCGGCCGTAACAAGCTAACTTTTTGAAGTCCTCGCGACACGGGACATTCATCAGTTTGAGTTTTTATAGCGCGTTTTCACCGTCGACAATGCCTCCAATTTATGCGCCCTGTCATACCTAGAGTAAAACTAATTTGATTAAAGATGTCACCGGCCGGGTGAAAAATACATTTTTTCCTTATGAGAAAACGTAGTTGACGGCAGAGCCCAAAGAACCTCCATATTTCGGTGAGTTAATAGGTACCTCATCATGTTTCATTTTCCGTGTTTGCGTATTATTTTCCTAATCATACTTATATTGAAAAATAACAGGTAATGTAAAATTAACTTATCCTCCTCAGTCTCATCCCCATACTCACTCTCGCCCTCCTCCTCCTGCTTCTCATCTTCCTCTTCTTCTTCTTCCTCCTCACCAGCCTCCTCCACATCTTCCTCTCCTTCTTCCTCACCTTGCTACTCCTCCTCTTCCTCACTCTCACCCTCAAGTTAACCGTCCTCATCCAATTTCTCCTCCAGCTCCGGCTCCTCTCCCTCCTCATCCTAATCCATATCCTAATCCTCATCCTAATCCTCATTCTAATCCTAATCTCATCCTAATCCTCATCCTAATCCTCATCCTAATCCTCATCCTAATCCTCATCCTAATCCTCATCCTAATCCTCATCCTAATCCTCATCCTAATCCTCATCCTAATCCTCATCCTAATCCTCATCCTAATCCTCATCCTAATCCTCATCCTAATCCTCATACTAATCCTCATCCTAATCCTCATCCTAATCCATATCCTAATCCTCATCCTAATCCATATCCTAATCCTCATCCTAATCCCCATCTTAATCCTCATCCTAATCCCCATCTTAATCCTCATCCTAATCCTCATCCTAATCCTCATCCTAATCATCATCCTAATCCTCATCCTAATCAGCATCCTAATCCTCATCCTAATCCTAATCCTCATCCTAATCCTCGTCCTTATCCTCCTCTTCCTCATACTCATCCTCTCCCTCGCCCACCTTCTCCTCACCCTTCTTCTCCCCCTCTTCGTCCACCTCCCCTTCCTCCTCTCCTTCCTGCCCCTCCTCCTCTGCCTATAAGCGAATTTTACTCCCAAATCTCAAGACGATTGATTTCTTATCCAAGAGCGATATAATAACCGAAGTCATTACGATAGGATCGGTTACCTTCGAGGGCTAGCGGTTCTCAGAAACCTTCACCTACCGCCGGCTGATTGCTGTGTTGTGTGGAACAACTTCGATGATGACTTTCGACTATCGTAATTTCTCAGCTCACATTCACGTGACTCACGATTTCGTCTAGATAGGGATTGTGAATCTGACCCTTGATCAGCCCAATCACAGCAGCTGAACTTCGGGATACGAGCCAGATGCCACCCACCTGGTGAATGATGGGCGACGTATAATTAAAAGCCAACGAGGCATATTTAAATCGCGAGTTATAAACATTCTTGTTTTTTTCTTCTTAAAGCTGACTATAGGTATGTCGACATAGGGACATTTCCCTTCGGTTCGAAACTTGTGTTTAAAACTTGAGGATTTCCATGTCGCCAATAGACGCATAAAGATGTCTAAGTAATATTGCTGATTCATCGCGGCAACGGGTCTCTCTATTAACGTTGCTGCTTTTTAATGCTCGATGTTAATATCGAACGGTGTAAATCTTGAATAGAAGTTCTCGGTCGTATGATGGGCAAGGCTCATAAAAGTTCCATCGGTTCCCCGGAGACCAAGGATGACTGGCGAAGTCTGGGCGCATTAACGTATCAGCACTGGGGCAATTTACATTTATGGTTACCGTCCACGGACGCCGACTCCTCGGTACCATCGATTACGCGGTTTCACGTTAAAAGTTGCAAACAGGAAGCAGAAAAGTGTAAATATTGAAAATGCCGGGATGGGCTAGCGGATGATCCGCACTTCCTTGCGAAAACCTGAAGATCCGCCGCCGTCGACGGTAAATTTTAACAAGCTCTAAAATGCGATGGCGAAACGAGCAACATACAGGAAATTAGAGGAGAACCAAAAGGGATTTCAGAGGTCTTGCATTAAGCTAATACCGCATCTGACATTTATAGAACCCGGCCTCCAGCTTAGGCTTGGGATCTCGGCTTTTGCCCTGGAGAAATTAAGAGGAGCCAACCCGAAGAATATCATCTAACAATGGGAGCCTCCAAGACCTAACGGGTTTCGAACGAAAAGCGTTATGAACAACAAGAAATTATTTGTGCCTTGCACTGAAAAAATCCGTGGACCAAAATTGCCTCGAAACTCCGCCAACCGTGTTTTCTTCCCCAAGATGTGAGTTTTTGAAGGTTTTACCAAGAAAACACCGCACTGCTTAAAAAAACTGACATTATTCTCTAAAATAATTTTTCCCAGTATGGGGCAAATAGCTGGATTCTGAGTCAAATTTCCTGAAGGCAGTACTTTTAAATTTGTTCTAAGAAGTTTTGTTAATCTCACTCTGACCCGGGAGGCTTCTCATCCTTAAGACAATTTCAGGCCGTACGTAATGCCCTAAAAAGCATCTAGATCCGGTTCTGAGAGGGCATATATATCACGAGGCACTTTAATCGTAATAGTCCGAGAACTATTACAAGATACAAACGAGGTGCCGACTAGGAACACTACAGTTCGTCGTGAGATAGAAATATGTATACGATATGCCCCGAGGGTCCATAACTGGTCCAGGCCGCTCGAGGCGTAGAACGCACGAACTGTCGACGTTTTTATTACGACTTGTTCAGGGTTTAAGAAAATCGGTGAAATAAAACATCGAAGTTAATTACCCACGTATGCGTCTGATATTCGTTGTCGATCCATCGTGACCTCGATCTGGGGGAGCTACCGGTTTTCAGGCTTACAGCTCAATCAAGTATACGAACATTGATGGTAGGCTTTCAGGAGTACCAATCAGTCAATATACGTGTGTGCAGTAGAATTGGATATAAATGGACAGTCTGATTAGAAATTCTGTTAGAAAAACGTGATCTTTGAACATTGCAGTTGACAACAATTTCGAGGATAATTGAAGATTGGGATGTGGACGATTGAATTCGAATCATAATCCCAGCGTTCTACTACGGATACGGATTTTCAGATGTCAGTTTGGGGATATTTTCATCATGTTAGTAGAATAGTAATGCAAAATTCGAAAATAACGCTATCAGTGATTCTATCCGCGCTTTGAAGTTCAAAACTTCCGCCAACTATTCGTACAGTTCCAAATGGTTGCACATTTTTTCTGTTCCCCCTACTCGCGTAAGCCAATTTTTTCCAGCCGGTGAATTGTGCAACTGAACACAACATTGAAACGTGTCGTAAAAATATCGAGTATACGAAGGCCGGACTGTCTCGAGTTTCCGACTATTGTTTTTCGCTGTCCCGTACTTTTTGCTATTGTTTGCAGGTCCTCATATTTTCCGCGCCGGTATTCTCAACTGAGCAGTTACACTCTTCAATATGTTTCAATATTGTTCAGAGCCGAGCTGACTTTTCGTTCGTACCGGGTACGCATTTTATTATCTTTCAAACCCAGGACTCCCGAAAACATGCATTTTTTCCGGATTGAGGAACAGTTTTACCTCTTGAGGCCTATTCTTAAGACCTATAAGACCTGGTAATGCATATTCTTAACACCTAATTACCAGTATTCACCTCTCAAGACCTATTCTTAAAGCCTACCATTATTCACCTTGTAAGACCTACCTATTGTTATGTTAACACCTACCTTAAGACGCCTTAGATGTCGATGTTAGAGTATACAGTGTAAATAATTTGGGAAAAAGATTCATCCTAGGAACTTGGTAAATTTTAACACGAGGTTGTTGGGAAATGGGAAGAGAATATCAGTTAGAGAGAATTTATGGGTTCTATACGATTTATATTGATACACGTTTTATACGATACAAACGTGTACACCGGATTTTCATCTGGTTTTATTCGAGGTACGACGACTGGTAACAAATGCACTCACTAGCCGATAGAAGAAATCAGTTAATTAAGAGCTGACTATCCGAAAGAGACAGAAGACGACCTGTGGTTGACAAATGAATGCAGTCAAAAGAGAAGAACGGATCAAAGGGAAACTAGCTGCGGTCACTTAACAAGAGAATAGCCCGGTATGCGGAAAAGGTGGGCAGGAAATTTGACGGGCATTTATCCAGCGGTTTGTGACTTTGCTGAGAAGTTGCCGGTCTGGAATTCGCTTATGACGGCCGACACCGAGGCCTCAAAAGAGGGGAATTCTTGGGAAACCAATTTTTCGAGTAATTTTGAACCAATGAGGACCAGAAGTTTTAAAAAATTGTATAGTTGCTTAAACAATAGTTGCTTGTATCAATTTACTTTCTCCATCTCCCAGATTCCAACCTATGGATGGCTCTATCGAGTAGGGTAACTTATCTGCGAATAAAACGTCATCTTTCTACGAAAACGAGTCGAAATCTATACAGATTTGGCAACATCTCAATGCATTTTCGAGATCTTGGTAGATCTATTGTTCAGCAAAAGAATCTTACTAACATTTCATGTCATTGCGGATTAGGATAAATCTTTTATAGGCCCGGGTACCGAAAATCTATAGCCTCTTGGGCGTATTGTATGACTTCAGTGATGCGGATTTATGTTCACCCCCGGGAGGAGAAAAATCGACGAGATTTATAGCATTATCATGTCGGACTCATGGAAAAATATGCTGCCTACATTGTGCGCAACAAGTAATTTCTTGCAACGGAGGTTTTCTTCCATTCGAAGATTAGCCTTTGTAACGTTCCATGCGGAGGACATATGTAATTTTTTTCCATGTCATATCCCGTTTAGAAGTACATGACCTCTTCCCGTGTAATGGCTTCCACGCCTTGTTGCGCACATTCATTCCCTCCACGTATATCACGCGTTCTTTATGCCTGTCTCGTTTATTGGGAAATGTATTGCCTCATTCGAGCATCTTGTGGGCCGTCGTCTTTCATAGAAAACCCTTTGTCTCCTAATGAAACCCCCGCACTGCTCTGATGTCTCTTGCAAGTCCCTTGTAATTAATATGATGTTTTCTGCGACGCTTTTTCATCCCATCTCGAAAGTTGTCGATATTCTGCATGGGCATGCGCATACTAAAATTATCAACATGGGCATGTACATAATAAAATTATAAGCGATTCGATAACAATGCTAGCACGTTAACACGTTGTTGGATCTGTGCGATCCATCAAGCCCCACCGGTTCATTGTGTACCGCTGACAATGCCAAGGCTTGTCTACGCTAACTCTCATATCAAAATGTGATATATTGCTCGTCTTATTGTCTAAGCTCCTCCTCCAAGAATAAAATTAATGCCATCAGAAAGAAAAATATGGAAAAAAGAAAAAAAATTTGAAAGAGAAAAAAGTGCAGGCGTGCTTACTGATTAGGCCTGATACAATTTTATTCCATCTTTATCCATCCTTCAACATTAAGCCAGCTTAAAGTCTTTATGGCAGAATGTATTCGGAATGTGGATAACCTCTTCTCCCTCTTGAAAATTCTCTCAAATTAAAGTAAAATTTGGGTGCCACTATATCCTATGTCTGAAATTATTTAATCAGAACAGGAATTTTTCCCCACTGATTAATCTACAGAACGGAGGAAGAGTTTTATCTTAAATTATGTACAAACCCCCTCGAAATTGCGTACACGCTTTCCATTACCTTGAACTGATAATAATGAAAAGAGGGTGACCTCAGCAGAAAACTTGATACAGACACGTGTCAGACTCATGTGAAGTATTCAGCAGTATCCGAGGGAGAAGTCCGTGAAGTAATTAGTATTCGGCGAAGAGATGATTGCTTCAGCAAAGATAAAAAGCCTCCGCTCCCTATCTCTTATGGATACGGGCCAGGACATCGTCCAGGTAAAAAGGGGAAGGTCTTCTACATTATTCTACGTTACGGGAACCGGAACTGAAGTTTTTAACCCTCATCTCAAGCTAAACCTCTTCCCTTACAAATGAGATGGCGTCATTACTTTTGATGAGCCGCTAAAAGTCTTGTGGAGTAGGTGGCTGAGTTTTTTTTCAGAGGGTAATTTATTTTTGTCTGGGATTCATCTTTTTTCGGCGACTGCTTTCACCAACTCGATTTCTCAGTGTCTCATTTTTAATGGATGAGTCGACCACGACCAATTTTCAAGCAAAGAGTATTAATAAAATAATTTATTACAGGACCTTCGATGGTTTTGTGATGTCTAGTATGGACCATTTCGTGGTTAAAGTATAGAGGAATCATTTCGACTCCAGAGAGCCGAGGAAAAGTTCATCCATATTATGTGGCCCGAAAGCTCCGCCATTTACTCACTTTTAATGCCGGCCGTAGTTTACTTTCGTTGTTTACTTCCTGTTGGTACCTCAAACCCTTTTCGGACGACCCCAACCCCTGAAGACCCCTGGCGATCCCTAAATGACTATGCAAATCGTCCAAAGCGCCCCTTTTGTTTCCAACTATGGGGCCCATTCTTTCTCTCGTTCTCGTCCCTTTTGCGACCTATATCTCTGTCTCGCTTCCATTTAGAAAGAGGTTATATTGTGTTTAATTAATAGCAACATCTTACGATAGGGGGAAAAGTTATGACGAAGTCATGTTCTGGTTTTGTACATGGGTAGTTTTTCAAGGCCGTTGAACAACGTATTCGATACCGTAGGGTCATTCTGACTAAGGAGGCAAAATGCTTCATATCCATACCTTAAATCACAAAGGGCATATGTCCCAAAACATCAATTTGAGATGTCGGTACCGAAAGAATCTACTCATCAGGACCTATCGATCGCTCCAAGAATCATGATCCTTTTTGGCCAAAAAACGATATAATAGAAAAACGACAACATTTAATGAGCGTTTATCTTGGAAGCGTTAAGCGCTACCAAAGTTCTGGTTAAGCGAGGTTGTAGATCTTGGTCAGACATACATTTTTTATTTAGCGAATTTTTCTATGGAATTGCAAAGTATGGGAGAAATCTTTATTTTTGTAAATTGATCAAAAACTTATTTTGCATTTTTCTCATTATGCCATTTTCGGACATAATATGGACATATATGGATATAATATGGACATTTTTGGACATAATATGGACATATTATGCTCTTAGTGCTTTAAGGTATCGCCTTATGTATGCGCATGGGCTTCGTACCTCCACCACAAGGACAGACGTCTCCGGCGTCCTGGCTCAACCACGCTCTAGCCTTTTTCTCAAAATGCTGTTGATTTTGTCGCGATTTTGCACGTATCTAAAATTCTGAGAAATTTCATTTTGGCTCTCCACTTCAGCTCAATTCGTTGTTTATCTTCGTCACTCCTGGTGATATAAGGAAAGCCACAATTCGGACTAGAAAGCATAAAGTGCGGTTCAGCGCCAACCCCAAGCGATTCCGTTTCCCGCCTCGTGGCGCCAGGCTCCCCGCTGACTGACCACTAGCATCGCTTCCATTTCGCCTTCCTTAACCGCTCGGTTTCCACCCATTTCAGTCAGCTTTAGGTAAATAAGGGCTAATGGGCCGCTCGAGTTACTCCGGGTGTTGTTTCTGTACGTGCGGACCCCATGGCTCGAAAAGATTGATCACTCGCTCTCGAAATATACAAACAAATCTTTCGGGGGAGGGTGAAACTCCAGTGGTCACGAATCTAGAATAGCCGGAAACTGAGCTCTTTGCTTTTTGGTCTGCAGGCTATTCTTCTTTTCCCTCAGACGAGAATTCTTTCCGATTTTCCACTCATACTTCTGTTTACCCTTAAGATTGTCTTCCTTGGAGGGGTAGCTTTTTTAACTCATTAAATGAGTTTTATTAAATATATATTTTTTTTGCTCATATTCATCCATCAAATCAGCCCTGTGCAGGATAACCTGTCATTGTTGCATGTGTCACTCTTCATCTCAGTATTCAGCAGCCATTCGTGTCGAGAGGCAATCATCACCTGCACAATCCTCCTTATCTGTCCTGCTGATAATCTTCCGGCTTAGGCTATCCTATTCTCACAATCCGTATGTCAAGTTTGATACCTAGTGAGGAACGTGCTATCTGGAAACTTCCCCTCTACTATCGTCTTACTAGCGATCCCGGCGCTTTGTGAGCTCAGCCTCATCCTAACAGGTCCCTCAGATACCTGTCCATCGTGTAATTGCATATTCATGTCCGTCAGACCGCTAAATTAACATGTATTGTATAATATTAACATGTATGTCACTGGGTTTTCCCAGTCGCCTCTCGACGGTTTATCCCAGTAAACAGCTCGAGTTCTGACAAGTTGACTAATTCAGCCACCCGACCGGCTCCATTAGTTTATTCTTCGCCTCTCTCGACCCAAAAAATCAACTTGTGTTCCATGTTTTTTTCAGTAGCACCCCGGAATTTCTATTTACGGCAAATCTCTTCACTGTCTTTTGATAAAAAATCCCTATGGTTCACAGCCCAATGGAAGACTAAACTTGTGTATCGATACCTTAAAGCACAAAGGGCATATGTCCCAAAATATCGATTATAAGTTTTCGGTACCGAAAGAATCTACTCATCAGGACCTATCGATCGCTCCAAGAATCATGATCCTTTTATCTATTTTTGGGGCCAAAAACGATACTATAGAAAAACGACAAATGTTTAAAGAGCGTTTATCTTGGAAGTGTTAAGTGCTACCAAAGTTCTGGTTAAACGAGGTTGTAGATCTTGGCCAGACAAACATTTTTTATTTAGCGAATTTTTTTATGGAATTGAAAACTATGGGAGAAATCTTTATTTGTGAATTGATCAAAAACTTATTATGCATTTTTCTCATTATGCCATTTTTTGACATATGCCCTTTGTGCTTTAAGGTATTGATATACATCCCTCCAAGCATTATATTGACTTTGGAACGTACTCTCTTCCAAAAAGAAACGTCAACTCAAATAAACGGATGGAAAGGTTTATTATCGGTTCAATAATGAAATAAGCCGTCGGTAGTCAAGTAATTCAGCTTCTATCACACCTCAGACCGTCCTCCTCCGTATCCCACAGACCCCTACAGTTTTGGGGTTAAGAGCTCACCAATAAATGCCTTTCCTGGTTATCGATAGTAAAAGTGTATATCCTTGTAAGTCAAAATTCAGAAATTTGTCAGGGTACCAAAAAAAGGTGCTAGTTTTTGCAGCACCTCTGGAAGGTTTTGACACACAGGTTATTGCACATCGCCACAGAGAAGAAATGAGACGAAAACTGAGGAATCCGTCTTAACTTGATGGATCTACGGCTCAAATACTACCCATAGAGAATCCTTATTTTATAAAAAATTGAGACTTAGAGGTTTTTCAGTTTTACTATCGTTATGTTATGCAACCCGAATCAGGTAACAATAACCGCCGGCACAATTCCGTCCATTTACCAAGATACGCGTATAGGGCCATCAAACCATTCATCAACAGACGGTCCCTTCAACTCTTGGCAATCAAACGGGATGAGGCGAGAACAGTCTCGTTTCATCAAAAGCGGCAATTCGTAGTAAAGAGGAAGCAGTAAAGTGGCCAGAACAGTGGGAAACATGGCGGGCCGTATAAGTTAAACCGTTCGAAATGGGCTTCTTGGATTTACCTCCGTCTCGTTTAGTCAACAGTTTTGACCTATATAGAAGGGAGAATGGTCAATTTGCTCGATAGTACGGCAGGAAACATTCATCAAAACAGGTCCGAACTCAAATACCTACGCTCAAATGTTAGCTATCGGCATTGCCAGAGTCAAAGCTGCAGCTATATGGTGGATTGCATGTACCTACTCATCCTGATGTCCAGACGGGCGTGCGGCAAAACGTCGACGGTGCAGAACGTTAGTGCAAGTTGTACTATAAAATCAAGGCCTATATCGATACCTTAAACCACAAAGGGAATATGTCCAAAAATGGCATAATGAGAAAAATGCAAAATAATTTTTTGATCAATTTACAAAAATAAAGATCTCTCCCATACTTTTCAATTCCATGAAAAAATTCGCTAAATAAAAAATGTTTGTCTGGCCAAGATCTACAACCTCGTTTAACCAGAACTTCGGTATCACTTAACACTTCCAAGATAAACGCTCTTTAAATATTTGTCGTTTTTCTATTTTATCGTTTTTTGACCCCAAAAATAGATAAGAGGGTCATGATTCTTGGAGCGATCGATAGGTCCTGATAGGTAGATTCTTTCGGTAGTGAAATCTCAAAATCGATATTTTGGGACATAATATGTCATGGGGCATATTATGCCCTTAATGCTTCAAGGTATCGATATGTACGATGGGCACATACTTTTTTTCAGAATCTTTTAGAAAATTAGGGTAGTATTATGCACTAGCTGTACTATCAGACACATTATCCTTATCAGTCAGAACACGACTTTTGTTGAATAAAAGATTCATCAAGTTGTGCAAATTAGGGTTATCCCGATAGATTCTGAATTGCTTAAAATTCCCCTAACTGCCTACACCTTGAGGAAGAAAATGCAATATCGTACAAACTCTTATCAATGGTAACGCTTGAGTTTGAATATCCTCCGATTCTGAGATATACGTATACTATTTCCAACATGAACCGTTCTGTCGAGTCAGGATTTGAATTTCACCCGCAATGCACCGCCGGTTTGCATGGATACGTTTATTAGCGCAGTTTCATTTAACCGCTCGCCACCTCTGCGGAATTCGTTGTCAACGCCAATGTTGAAAACCTAGGTCAGGCCGGTGGACGGTTCTTTATTAGAATTGCGCACCTTAGCCTCGAAAACCTGCAATGCCAGACATTCGTGTCGTCGGCAAAATGACTGCGCGTCTATTGCATTCCGACGGCGGACTCAACGTTGGAGAGGAAAGGCATCGATTCGAATCTTTACCTGGTTGAATTACTAGGCAGGTGTGAAAAATAATTAAACAAAATAAGAATTTTTTTGAGAATTTGAAGGTCTTTTTGTCGACCGGAACCCCCAAAATCGGTACCTATATGAGTATTATTTTTTCTACTTCTACAAAACGCGAGCAGAAGGATTTTTCATTTTTCCTTCCATATTTACAAAGCATTTGGAAGTACTGTAAACGTCCTAAAATCGAAAATCGGATTGGAGCTTCAGAAAACACTTTTACTCACTCATTTTTACTCGAAATCGCTTCCTGGACAAGTGTCTGTGTGTCCGTTACTCCGTGTGTCCGTTTGTGGTCATTTACAGAAATGGCCATCGCTCCCTCAATAATAATTCTTGACCTTTTTTCAAATTTCTTGAACTGGGATGTTCGTTTTGTCAAGATCTATCACTCAATTCGAATAACTCAAAGTAGGGACTTCCGATATATTAGCACTTTTAGTGTTTTCTAGTTTATTTTTTCCTGTCTACAAAAATGAACCAATTTGAGCATTCTTGGTCTTATAATTTTTGCTTCACCTTGCAAAATATGTGGATATTTTTTTTTATTCCGGTAACTTTACATTTTTTCGATTTTAGGCGAGTTTTAAATTTTGCATAGTGAGTTTTGAGATATTTTTGACCTTAACAGCCTCAAAAGTAGTCATAATATAATCAAAATGTGTCAAAAATTTAAGTATCTAATTATGGAAATATTGCGTGTTTACGAGGTTTACGTTTGTGTGTTACCAATGGTTTACGATAATAGTGCGAACTGTAATGAGACTTAAACAATCAGCACAGAGTGCTACAATGCTGAGAGGGGTTTAAACGTTTACTTTCGCCGATGTATCAGAAATGTTCCCACCTTCGGTTTTAAGTGGTCTGGTAATAGTCCGTTTTCAACCAGAAAGGTAATGGCTTTTATTTTTATTGACTACTCCGGTCATAACAGTGAGGGTCGACCCTTTGAGGATTTATTGACTCGAAATGAGTTAGGTTGCTCGAGAAATCTCTCCCATTAGGTACACTCTAACGCTTTTAACGCATACTTACACACGCGAGGGAATAAAATTGGGTTTCTACCACAAGCAGAGTGAACCTGGAATAAATAAGAAAACAAGCCAATCTTATTTTTCAAAATTTTTTCCATCTAGCCAGATATTGCAACCGAAACAGTTGAAAGCTTCCCAGACTGGCTTCTAAACGAACTTTCGGTAAAATTCATTGCCGGCCTCGAGCTCCAATTTCGAGATAGCTAGGGGACTGGAAAAATCAACAGTTGAAAATTACGCCTCCCAGGTCTGAAGCGCTATTGCTAATTTTAATTTTCTCAACGCGAGCAAGCGAAAAAAATGTCTTAATTACGTTTTTACGAACTCCAGTCTTACGTCGGAGTTTGACCTAGAAGATTTTACACCTTCAGTCGGAGCTCTCGGCGGGGGTTTTTCAAAAAATAAATTATTTTTCAATTTCATTTCCCTCGAGTCCTAGAGATGAGAGGTCTGTGCGACAAGAGGTAATTAGTTTTGGCGGGGCAGCGTTTCTCCTAATGAGTTTCCCCTTCCACCCCACCCCCTCCCACCCCACCCCTTTCCACCCGTTGCCTACAACAAGGTTCTGAACAAGTAACTCTATCGGGGAAAGGAAGGGCTAAGGTCTCCGGCCCTTTTACAAAAGAAACTAATTTAGTCAACTTGTATCAGGTCGGAGGTCCTCACGGGACCACTTCCGGCTCTCTTTTACTTAACATTTACCTTCTCCAGGCTCTGAAAATAGTGTCCCCCCTCTTCGTTGGCTTTGTGTCTGAGAAATTTAATTTGACGCCTCTCAACCGGAATATCCTGCATGCGCTGCAAAAGCCTGCATCGATTCCGCCTACTCGAGGATAATTAGTTAACAAAATTTGTTTCATAGGTAGTTTTGGATGAATTCGTCCGAACAGTAATCTGTGGATTGCTCAATTTCCCAAAACTCATTCTTGAGAAAAAAAAATGCGTGGGCTCTTTTATGGAAATATCAACGGATCGCGGAGCTTACGGTTTCCGAAATGGAAAGGTGAAACGGGTGAAAATAATTCTGCCCGAGCAATAAATAATAAAGATAACCCTCACTCCAAAGTACCTCCTTACAGGCCGTCATTCAAAAGGCCCTTGAAAACCAGAGAAAGGGCCCCTTCCACCATTAGCAAGTAGATGGTCGGCGTAATGAATTGTTCCTTTTCTGCCCAATGAAACCCGCACTCAGACTTTACCTTCTCTTGGATTCTCTTCTCATAATTGAGTAATAAAGGTGGTGGTCGTGCCCTTTTTCCTCTTAAGGAGAAATCCTCCCCGCCCGGAAGGTATATTTTAAGGGAACGATCATTAGAAAAATTATTCCGCCCTCGTCCGAAAACGGAAAACTAACTCGCTTTCGGTATTTCGCAATCGTTTTATTAGGTACCTGATGTTAAGCCTGCCGCTGAATTTTACAAGCTTACTGCACTCCCCTAAAACGTCTGCCCAAAATTTGTGCAAAAGCACCTCAAAGATCTAGGAATAAATGGCAATCACACTTAAGATTGTCTTCCTTAGCACATTTGATACCATTTTCGTCCTGCAAAATTTTTTGTGAGCCCGAGAGAAAGCAAAAGACACTTTTTTCGCTTTGAAGATTGTTTACATGAAACATTGTTTTCGACTTTGTCTCAGTAGAATGGCCGTAAGTTCCTCAAATGTTGGAGTAATTGAAAAAATGAGGATACCGTTGGAAAGCACGTTAAATTTCCTATTCACTTTCGGTATTTGCAGCTATCTAACATTAAGTTAAATATGCAGAAAATTGAGCCAAAGTCGAGAACTGCGTTTAGGACTCGAAAAAATTCGAACAATTTCTTTTCTAATAAGCGAAGAACATTGAAAACGATTACAAGGCTGGAAAACCAAAATTTTGAGCCAGTTTTTCCAGGAACGTTCACGGGGTTTTCCATTCCATTTTTCCAATCCAAACAGCACGTTGAAAAAGGTTAATTTTCAAAAATTGAGCGATTCTCGACTTTTGGGCCAATTTTTTTCCTACTTACCTTGCTGTTAGGAAGCTTCAAATATTGAGAGTTTATTGGAAATTTAACGGGCTTTTCAGTGATATCGTCATTTTGGTAATGGCTCCTACGTTTAGAGGACCTATGGCCATCCTACTGAGACTAAGTCGAAAACAAGAAAAAATGTTCAAAGCAATGTAAATTTTCATCCCACGGTTCAGCTCAAGGTTGTGTGATTTTCCTGAATTTGTTAACAATTTTTCTCTCTTTAGACTAGTAGCCGCAAAAATCAACTTCATGTATGCAATCCGACCTCTCGTTTGTTATACTGTGCCAAATAATCACTGAGAACTAATTGTGTTTTCTATTTTTTCAGGTAAGCCGTACTTATTTGACTCTACAGCCTGAAGACAAGTGAGCGATTTATCAGAGAATTTTACAAAAACGCAAAGAGCACCCAAGCTAACCCATTTGTTAGGTACTGTAATATCCCCAAATTTCCCATTTCGGGGACCTCGGTTTTAGTGCCGTTGCGCTTTTTACTGACCCAATTTCCACAAATTACTCCAAGCATGCGAGATTGATGTCCTAGAGGAGTCCATGCAATCGTTACCCGCCCCTGCAGCCTTGATGTAGGTCGCGTTGAATGAAAATCGCCCCTTCCGACTGGCCCGCAAATTTCACCCCTTCCCGACCGCACTCTTGGAAAATGAGTATTACCAATCTTCTCCGCTAATTTGCCTCGTAAACATCCTACGATATTGCGACTCCCCTTCTCACTAATCAAGCTAATGCAGTTCCACCTATGTTTGAAGTCGCCAACCTGGCTTGGGATTGGATGCGTATCAAACAGCTTTGCAGAGACCACCAGACCCCCCTGGGTTGTCTCTATCAAGGCTAATGGTATCGGCTTCAATTCGGTTAAGCGGGTGAAACCCAATCAAATCCACTTATTGTCGGCTTGAACGAGAAGGCCGTACTCTAGAACCTTTGCAGGCTATTTTACTCCATTCTACCCTTTTCCGTTATCCAACGCATCAAACCCCTTTCGCAACAACAAATTTGGCCGAAAATTCGTTACCCGTTGCGTAGTCAGTTATGCTCGAAAGCGCTCATCTTGGGGAAATCCGCTCGTCACGTTATGATGGCAGTTTGACGTTGTTTGCTCGTTTAGTTATTCCATCAACGTTCAAATATAGTTCGGTATACCTCGCTAGCTGTACTCCAAGGTTGTCCGCTGGTTTTGATGGATATTTCTTGCTGGGATGGGGGGCTGCATCCTGCAAACCAGCTGTATTCCCTGCAACGACAGTTGTGGCGACTACAAGGTGAGTCAAGATCGGAAAAGAAGTAGTCAGGGAAAAGTATCCATGAGAATTTATCTCTAAGAATGTATCATGGATGCCATGCTTCTTTCCCCATTTTGACTCACTCTGACGGTGCCACAGCTGTCGATGCGGGGACTTTTGCTGGTTTTCAGCCCAATCCAACAAGAAATAAACTGGAATGCGATCAATCTAGATACTAACGGTATTTCGTCTTCAACCAATAGAGACAAAAATATGAGCCGATAAAAAACCTAAGCTTTGAGACGAAAAAAGTCAAAATCGGTTCATTAGCTCGGTGGATATTTATTTATTTATTTATATTTATAGCTTATAAGCTGCAGAAAGGCTAGTCCTAAACGAACGTCGAAGAACGGTAATTTTTGAAAATTTAACAATTTTCGACTTTGGCCCAGTTTTTTGCTCATTTAACTCAATGCGAGAAAGCTTCAAATAACGTAAGTTTATGGAAAATTTATTGGACCTTTCAACGGTATCCTCATTTTTTTAATAGCTCCGAAATTTGAGGGACCTATGGTCATTTTACTCAGGCAAAGTCGAAAACACGAAAAAAATCGTCGAAACAAAAAAAATGTTTTTTCAATAGGGGAACAAAAAACTTTATTTGACAACAATTGTATCAAATGAGTGGGAAAAATCAACCCCATTGAAGAGACAATCGAAGATAAGCTCATTTCTTGTTACATCAAACGCATCGTAATCCTGTAAGACGTCTCATCGCGTGAGAATCTTATGAAGTAAGAGTTTCATCGATGCAGATCAGCATCGGAGTAAAGATCAGGATTATACGGCGAACAATGAAAGTGCACAAGCTTCGCAAAAGTTTCTCACGCAACGTCACCATGTTTAAAACGCCGTATATTTAATTAGGCAGGCCTGGTAATTTAAAGCGAAGTATTTGAATTCCAGTCGGTGGATCGTGAGGTGCAGAACAATGGCGCCTGTGCAAGGCGCAAGCTGCAGTTGCGAGAGGAGGTCGAATTAAAGAAGAGGACAAAAACATCGTGCGAAAAGGGGAAAATAGGAAAGGATGCCACCCACCTCCGGCTAGCTTTCGGGATTAATTAATTCCGGATATTTTACATAAAGACGGTGCCTTTGGGAGCGTAACCTGTTGTTCCCGCTGAATATTCAACCGAATGCGCAATAGGGACGGACGTTTTTTACCCGGAGGTTATGACTCCCTCAGGGAGGTATGGAATGGGCGATGAAACGCGAATGCAGATTCAGGTTGAAAAGTCGAAACTTGAGCGAACAGCGCACACATAGGCTTCGATTTTCGAGTAGGCTTCGATTTTCGGTAGCCCGACGGCTAGGTATGAATGGAAATGGCGCCATCCGAAGCGTTAATTTTCGGTAATGTAATGAAATTATTTGGCGAATGTGGTAGTGAGAGAGGAAGTGGTAGCCCATCATACTCTCATTTTCATTATTCTACTCACGAAGAAACAGAAACTTAAACTCGTAGTTAAACTCGAAGTCGAACTCACACTGAAACAGCAACTCAAACTCTAAATCGAAATCGAATTCACAACAGAAAAGAAACTCAACTCATGATCAAAATTGAAATCAAACTCACAATGAAACAGAAACTTAAACTAGTGGTCGAAAAACTCGAGGGCAAACTCACAATAAAACAGAAACTCAAATTTACAACAGAAATCGAAGTCAAACTCACAATAAAACAGAAACTCAAACTCACAATAGAAATCGAAGTCAAACTAACAATGAACCTAAAACTCAAACTGGTAATCGCAATCCAATTCAAACTCACAATGAAACAGGTGAGGTCACACTCACAACTAAAGGAAAACTTGAACTCGTAGTCAGACTCGAAGTCGAAATCACAAAAAAAAAAGAAACTCGAAGTCGAACTCACAATGAAACAGAAACTGAAACTCTTAATCGAACTCGTAGTCAAACTCACAATGAAACAGAAACTCAAACTTGCTGTCAAGTCAGAAAGTCAAACTATCAATGAATCAGAAACTCAAACTGCTGATAATCGAAATCGATGTCGAACTCACAATGAAACAAAAACTCAAACTCATATTCGAAATCGAAGTCGAACTCGCAATGAAACAGAAGGTCAAACTCGAAGTCAAACTAACAATAAATCAATAACTCGAACTGATAATCGAAATCGATGTCGAACTCACAATGAAACGAAAACTCAAACTCATATTCGAAATCGAAGTCAAACTCACAATGAAACAAAAACTCAAACTCATAATCGAAATCGAAGTCGAACTCGCAATGAAACAGAAAGTCAAACTCGAAGTCAAACTAACAATGAATCAGAAACTCAAACTCATATTCGAAATCGAAGTCAAACTCACAATGAAACAAAAACTCAAACTCATATTCGAAATCGAAGTCAAACTCACAATGAAACAAAAACTCGAACTCATAATCGAAATCGAAGTCGAACTCGCAATGAAACAGAAAGTCAAACTCGAAGTCAAACTAACAATGAATCAGAAACTCAAACTCATATTCGAAATCGAAGTCAAACTCACAATGAAACAAAAACTCAAACTCATATTCGAAATCGAAGTCAAACTCACAATGAAACAAAAACTTTAACTCATATTCGAAATCGAAGTCAAACTAACAATGAATCAGAAACTCAAACTCATAACCGACATCGAAGTCGAACTCGCAATGAAACAGAAAGTCTAACTCGAAGTCAAACTAACAATGAATCAGAAAGTCAAACTGGTAATCGAAATCGAAGTCAATTTCACAATGAAACAGAAACTCAAACTCGAACTCGAACTCATTGTCAAATCGAAGTCAACCTCACAGCATTATGAGTTTGTGTTTCATTGTGAGTTCGCTTCGATTTCGATTATGAGTTTGAGTTTTCGTTTCATTGTGTGTTCGACATCGATTTCGATTATCAGTTTGAGTTTCTGATTCGTTGTTAGTTTGACTCCGAGTTAAAGTTTTTGTTTCATTGCGAGTTTGACTTCGATTTCGAATATGAGTTTGAGTTTTTGTTACATTGTGAGTTCGACTTCGATTTCTATTACGAGTTTGAGTTTCTGATTCATTGTTAGTTTGAGTTCAAGTTTGACTTTCTGTTTCATTGCGAGATCGACTTCGATTTCGATTATGAGTTTGAGTTACCTACTGATTCATTGTTAGTTTGACTTCGAATTTGACCTTCTGTTTCATTGTGAGTTTGACTTCGATTTCAATAATTCGACTTCGAGTTTGAGTTCCAGTCTCATTGTGAGTATGACTTCGATTTTGATTATCAGTTTGAGTTTCTGTTTCATTGCGAGTTCAAGTCCCCTGGGTCTGCGATGAATCGCATTATGATTTGTGTATATGATACACAACTACACACGTATCAACTGTTGTATATGATAGATATCGAAGAGTTTTCCAAGGTTATCCAATGGTCTGGAACCTGTTCTCTAATTTTTTAGGTATATGGATCCATTTACCCCTGGGTTGCCCCATCCACTCCCTGGACAGGGATCGATATTGTTCGAATAAAGTATCTTATCAACAGTCGTTCACAGAATTCTCGCTGCTTAGTTCTTCCGGCTTCGAGGCATTGAAAAATTTATGCGATTGTTAACATGTTCTTCTTCTATTTTATTGCTTTCTTCGGCATCCTTATTTTCTCATGGGCCGAAGATGCAGCACCTTTCAAATAGTGATGCCCTAGGAATCCCATGCTGTCACCTCGACGTATTAACGTGCGTAACGTGAGTGCGCCATCCCCTACCCAGGGGACTACCCATTCAATGGATGTTGGAATACGTTGACTGAAAATATCTCTAGTTGAAGGTCAGGTTCGAGAGGAATAAATTGTATTTCCTAGCCCTACAAGGGAACAGCTGTTCTCTTCGCTTTCCAGATTTATTCCAAAATCCCGGCCTTTTCGGTCTTGTGCTTTCTTCCTTGGTTCCCCTTCGGTTCTAATCGCTTCCGGATCGCAGCAGCTGCCGCGTTCTTGCGCTCACGGCATTCCCTGCAATCTTTAACTCATTCTTGACGTTTAAAAGCTGGAATTGATATTCGGAGGAATGCTTGACGTGCACATTGCTTTACAGGTTGGTGAACGGAAGTTTGAATGATTCGAAGATTTTCATTTTCAAATGCATTCATCATCTGAATGTAAAATCTATGGTTCTGGATCTCCAAAGCATATTTTCATGGCATATCGTATTGGTGGTGATGATATTGTGTCCTAAATGCTTGAGAGATTTGATGATTCGATCGTTCGATATTCGTTCCTTGAGACAAGTTCGTGTAAAGTCCATCCACTGGTCACAGTTTCTCGGACCAGTGAACGAAACGGTCGCGTGACGGATTAGCCGAGACGGAACGAACGATTCACGTGTCTTTCGAACTTTTGGCGTCTGCCGCTATCCCAGGACGAGATCCGTCGGTCGGACTCAATCAATCGGTTCCACATAAAAGGGGAGAAAAGGCGTTAACAGACTGTGACAACCATAATACTTAAAACGGCTCTACAACTTGCAGCTTCTTGAGTTTTCGAAAGTGAAATAGATATTAGATGGAAACTTTTGTTGATTTTTGGACAGAAGTGTACCTAGTTGTGTGTTTTTAGATGTCATTAGAGAATTATCATAATTTTTCATGGTTGGCAGCAAATGGAGGGAAACTTGCTCGGCATTTTCGGCCCTCGGGCCATCCTCAGGTGCTATTAGGTGTGTGCATGGTTTGGGCTCGATGCGTTGATGACGGAATGGAACAATCATGCCTCAAATGGCACAGTTAACATGTCTCAATTGGTAAATGGCCAGCTTTCATTGCAGTGCACTTGGTGGACCACATGCTCGGATATCTGGTGCATGTCGCCTTGTTTCCCTTTGCCTGATACGATTTAACTAATTTTTACTATTCAACTCATCAAATACACATCCTCACAGGCTATGTTAAACGCAGCAGTTGACTCAGCGTTCCTGAAGATACCAGGGCGATGACGAAGGTGAGGATCAAGTATCAAACCATTTGGCTCCAAGGAAACCGAAGAGAAAGGGCGCCGGGAGAGAATTAATTGGCGACGTCAGACGCAGAAGTCAAGCCATGCCGGTCTATGCCGTCTGATAGAGCAGTCAAAGGTGCATCATTAATGCGACATTAGAGCCGCATCCATCAGGAGGTCTTGTCGCTCGATAAGAAACGATTAATCAACGTCACGAGCCGCCGCAGCAATTGTCCCTCAGTCGAGGGAAACCTTTTCAAGCGAAACAAAACAGATTCTCAAGCCCATCAGCGCCAATGTGGCGAGGGGAGGGGATATTTAATTAAAAATAGGGAAATCTGCCTAATGTGCATGATTTTGCACATCTTGGAAACTCCTCGGTGAAGATTTTGTTCGCATCAGTGAACCGAGTCAACGCAAGTAAATGGAAGTATGGCTCAAAGGACCGATGCGTACCGATTACTTACGCTTTTCCTCCCCTTATCCACTGATCACCAAGTCATCTTTGGTGACGTTGAATAATATTTAGCTGTACCTATCTAGAGTTAAATAATATAATATATTCAAATAATAATAAAATATCTTGATTTAAATATAATATGATAATATAAACTCTAGAAACTCAAAAAAAAAAAAAAAAATTAAAATCTGATTTAAAAACAACGTGCTTGTACCATTCGTTCTCATTTTCAAATTTTTTTGGCATTACCACGATATTCTGAAATTGGATTTTTAATGTGAACTTTTTGAGTTTTTTGTGTTTATTATGAATATTCCTCATATCAAGATCAAGCCCAGCTCATATTAACTTCGTAAAATGTTTATCGTAGGTTTTTCATGTTTAAATCTTGATAATGAGAGTTCAGCCTATCAAAAGGTCAAAGTAATATACATGACAATGAAATAAGCGTTGGTGACAATGAGGCCGAACTTCGACTCTACTATCAGCCGGATAAGAGTCAAATAGAAAATCATTCCCACCGTAAAATCCCTCTACAGGATTCAAAACTCGAGAGCGGCTGAAGATACCTCGTTAGAAGTTAAGGTTAAGACGACTTACGAAAGAAGATCAGGCACTTTTTTCGATTTGCGTTATTAAAAAAGAAAAAAGTTCAAAAAAAAAGTTGCCAGCTTAATATTTTAAGGGGAAGGGAGTCTGCGACTGAAGACAATGAATTTGTTCCAACTCTGACAGGGTTTCTTTGGAATGTTGGCAACGGATGGAAGGAGATTATGAGTTTATGAAATATGAGAGGCCCAAAAGGCATAGGGTAGATAGGGTAGGGGTTATCCTCCAATTAGGCTACTATGGGATCTACTACAGGAACGCTGAGTTATGTTGTCACATAATGCTCACTAATCCCGGGAAGAAAAGGCGGTTTTCGGCAGAGGAATTAGACTCTTAACGATGGGAATAAATTCGACTTCTTTATAACTGAGGTAGGAGCCGCGACGATAGAATGTAAGAGCTTCTTCCTGCGACTGAAAAATTGAATAATTGTAACTGCATTTTTCTTGAAAACATGCACAATGTTGAGTTTTTTGAAAATATCGCAGATTACTGCAAAAAAAATCGATTCTATTTTCTCGTAATATCGATATCACGATCAAAACTGTGCTTCGTTCATTGACGAGAATGAACTTTCAACATTGACCCCCTTGAACGTTTTCAAATGTCTCCTCAATTCTACTTACCTAATTCTTCGTCAGCACAATGTGCTATGAGTATAGCTATAAGTAATTGGAAGCTCTTCAGAGTTGATATTTTCGATACTAAACTTTCAAAATGAATTTTTGAGGAATTTGACATTATCTCGCATCAAATCGAATGATCCTCAAATTCCATATTTCCCGTCATGGTAGCTGACCACTTTTCAGAAGAAATTGCATTCGTACAGCTCGTATATCAATTGTGAAAGGCATAATATCAGTCGTTGGCGTACAAAAAGCGCCGAACAGCGGAAATTACTCAATATACATCTCGATCCGAATCGAGTCCATTTACCCAACCTTCCGTTTCGTGGATCAACCTCTTTTTGCATAAGGTCAGCGAAACGCCAATAATTTCACACCGCGACGCCGGATATAACGTCAATATTTTCACAGCGGTGGAGAAACGTTTCCTGATTTCTGTAAAAGTTATTAACCTAAACGATAGCCGAATTTCCCGTCAGAAAAATGCCTAGGTACCTAAAAACTGAAAAAAACGAAAAATACCTACGTATACATCTCTGAACTTCCGTTCAGATTGGGGATTTTGTATGGCATTCATGCTCGAACGGTCGGATCTTGAGTAAATTCTATTTCATCCAACATTTCGAAAAAATGAAACAAGTATGTTTACCATGCTCTTTCGGCATTATAACATTAGCCATTTTTCTGAAACAAATTATTTTGGTATAACTTCAAGCGCTTTAAATAAGTAATTTGTTTCAGAATGTCTTCATTAATCAGGTAATCGACTTTTCAATATGTTCGTCTTGGTCAAACCTTTCTAAAAGTTTTCATTTTTTTCACCGTGACTCCATACCACCATATCGCGGTTTCCGGCTTTGACGTTCCATCAATAAGTACCTATCGTTTTGTTTACTCTCGTAGCCGTTTCCCTTTGTCAGGTCCCTTCCCTTGATTGGCTCCCTCGACGTTGAATTAAATCAGATTGTTGACTTAACCGTGGCGTCGCCCTTCGAATTCTTCCAATCTATGGAAGCGGAGTCTTTTTGTGAATTTCTTTCTTTCCCATTTTGCCGGGGCCTTATTTTCTCCACTGTTTGTCTAGACTCTAGAATCTCCCACTTATTTTCCATCTCTCTCGCTCGCATTCTCTTCCATTCGGTCTCAAATTATCAACAAAAGAGCGCGTGCGAGAGAAGTTGATTTCATTTGCGGAGGCCCCCTGAATAATTGAAGTGCCTTTCCTATTGAGTTCCGTCTGGCATTTCCTCTCAGGGATTTCCACCATCTTTTTGTGCCTTGTCTTTTGAGACATTCCGTTCCGTCCCAAATGCGAGCCAGAGTGGAAGGGATCCTTCGTTTTGAGAGGGTGTGAATCAATTAAATGCTTTCTGCCATTTTTTCCCCTTAGGTAAACAGAGGGGGTGGGAAGTTGGCACATGGCGAACCGTTCGAGGTTTCTCACGATTTCTCAACTTCCCGACTGGAAAATGGTCTTCGATGGTCCTAGAAAAGCAACTTTGGAAAGCTTTCTATGATATCCATCGACGACGGTGCCACAATGATGAAGATGCTGCCTAATTCATTATATTTGATGCCTGGGGAATGTTCTGTTTTGCTTGCATCCTCACTAGAATAATACGGTTTTACTCGCATTGGATCTCCAATTTTTTGAGATAAAATCCTTATTTAGCCCTCTATTGGAGGTATTTTCGGATTTCCTACATTTTGGGGGATAATATCCCCTTGATATAATTGGTTATACTCCCAAAATCAATCGGACCCTCCCTCGAACACATTCGCATACCTACCCTATTCAGGGAAATTACGCTGCACGCTTCCTCGGTCCCAATTTCACTCAAAGCTGAGCGCAGAGTCGTAAATTACACGGCGCTCGGTTATTACGCCGGATTCCACAATTCTTCGTTGTCATTTTACATTGGGGCTCGGAAAGGAAACCCTGGAAAGCCGAATTAGCATCGGACCCATCCTTAGGTGAGACGGATATAACCCGAGGGTGGGAATCGGTGTAGGGAGGATCGGCGACTTCCTTCCTGAAGTGAGAAGAACAGGCCAGAGATTCGGGGTAAACCCTGGGCCAGGACAAAGAACTCCGCAGGGACGCCCATCCGCTTTCCTGCTCTGCCAGTCACTTTTATTATATTTCATCCTTCAACCATTGTAACCCCTTCCCCGGGAACGACCCCAACGATGAAAACACAATGAGCCCCTGCGCTTCCACCAAGCTGAAGGGACCCCTGTATTGCGCCCGCCTCCTTACTGCAACTTCAACTCTGCCACCGTTACAGGTCGTTTTTTATATCGCTTTCCCACTCATCCCCTTCCTTCCAAAACATATAAAAATATTCGAGGGATTACGATCCTGCGCTGATGCCAAGAGTAATGAGAAGCTTTATAAAACATTTTACGCCGCAAAACGACACAAAGGATTCGAGGGCGATAGCAGGGCGCCACGTGTTTTTCGAATACCTGTTCAACATTAATCAAATTCACCCCATGATACCCTCTAGGCATTTGTAGAACATGCGGTGGATTTGCTGTCGAAAACGGGAGGTGACAAGAGCAAAGATAACCTCTTCAGAGAGGCAAAGGAACATGAAAAATGAAGAGCTCTCTGGAAAAAGAGCAATTTCATCGATGAGGGTTCACAGCCGGTGAACATTGCAAAGCTCCAGTTGAAGGAGTCTCCTCATTACTCGCAATAGTTAGCCCCACTTGATTCCCGCCCTTTGAACTTGGCATTTTCCATCTGGCTGGTTGCTTGAGCCGTCAAGGATCGAGGGGGTTCGTCTCAAGGGGAGGACCTGGCTCCCTAGGCTCCGGTAATAATCCAAGAAAGGGATGAAGAGTTAAGTATTTATGACTTCCAGGGCGCGGGAATAACTTTGTTATAACTTTGATTGGCGCTCCAGTACGAGAGGGAAGTTGGCATTTTATCTCGCCTCTTTTTACCGAGGAACGTCAGTGGTTCATGAATAAACAGGGACACGTTTTCGACATCGACAATTTCTTCTGTAGAGTCCATTTTAACATTCTCAGACCCCTACAAAATGCTACTCAATAATAATACTTGCTATGCAACGGAAAATTGTTGCCTTTTTCGTTGCTTTATTCCAGATTTTTCGATTTACCTGATGGTTATCTGGTTCGCTTCTGGAGTGGTCGATGAACAAAGGCCACTTCCTATAGAAGCCCTTCCAGCTCACGATCCGGCTAACCTTTTTCGGAAACCGATTGTTCTAATCAAGCGAAAATGTATGCAAATATTTAATTAGGCGGTGCATTCAGAGGCATGGAGATGCAGGCAACCCTTCGACCTCAGTTGAATTGTTGCTCATTGTCCCCCAGGGGCTGATTGTCTGAGATGCTTTCGTTTTTTCGTCCTCTTCAAAGCAGATCGGCCGCTTAGCAACGATTTATCCTTAACTGGGCTTAATTGCTTCAAGAAGACGATTTATCGGGTTTATGGTTGTATAGATTACCAAAAAAACAATAACTGTGCGCAAGCAGTTTTAAAATAGTTAACGTTACACGATGAACTTCGAAAAAAAAACTTGTTTCATGAAGTGAATATGTATGAATGGTTTGAGTGAGGAATCAGGTATCTACTCATCCTTTCGCGAAAATTTCGCTTTTTCGTGCGCTCTGTGAGTAATGATTACCTGAGCTCTTCCCGGTCGCAATAATTTGTTTTCCTTTTGACGTGAACGTGTCGGCAGATCCAATGCGGATAATTTAGTTTTTATTATTTTATCGGAGGCCCGACGTTGATTTATGAGACCCGGGAATCATCCGTCTTCGAATACCGTCGCTTCCGGATTATTCTTTTCCCTTTCGGCATCTTTAGATTTTGTTTTCCCCTCACTGAAGATACTGTTTTTTCTCGGACCATCGCATTCAACCCGGAAAAGAAACCGAATCTAATTAATTCATACAAATAAAATCCCATTCGGCTAAGTGCGGCCGGAAGAGTTCAGCTTATCGTCGAGAAAAACCTTTTCCGATACTGAAAAACATTCTGACCCAACGGTCGCCCTTCCCAATTCTCCGGAGAACCTCTTAGGGTTAATGAATTTAGAGGTTGGTCATAGCCATCCAAAGATGAGATCGGCTATGGGGAAGGGCGTGATAAAATCCCGAAAAGGCGGGTTCCATTTCGGTTGTTTTCATTCTAATCAAAAATGTTAGCGGCGGTGAGGAGTTCCATTTGATGAATGTTCAGCTCGAGGGTTCGCTGGGGGATCCAGCTGATGGAAAAAGTGAATTCGAAAAAATATCTCAAGATTTGCCGTTGTTATCTTCGTCGATTTTCATTAAAACTAGGACGCTAGAAGAGTAGGAACCAGAAGTTGTTACTATCTCTTTGGCAAGCGCTTCGAATAAAAGCCTACACTGAGAGCACTTGAGACAGTTGACGGTTAATATATTCAATACCGGGGTGCCCTAGTGCCAGAAGAACGAATATATTTCCTTAGGTGAATTTCGAGTGCACTGTTTTTGAAAGGAGGCGGAGATTTCACACGGGCTTGCAGATGAGTAAGAGTCCTCTTTGCAGACGCTTTCATAGTCGATGGGCCAGTAGGAGGTTGTTCTATGCAAATTAAAGTGTTCCCTCTTTTATTCCGTACAGTTTCAAGTCTTCTCTCTCCCTCGCTTGGCTTGGCAAGGCACATGGACCTCGACCAGATTTGGAATGGATGGCCGAGACACTGCCGTTCGCCCGAGGCTATTTGTCACGTATCAACGCCTGTGTCCAAAAGCAAAGAATGGCTGACCCTTGTCCAGCGAGCAGCCCCTACTCTTATTAGACGCCCTTGGTTATAGGGGTCTGTGACCCAATAGGGTGTTGACAATTGAATTTATTTTTGAGAATCGATTTCGATATTTTTAACGCTCCAAATTGAATATTTTTGTTGTTATTGAAATATTTTGTGTTTTGAGGATTATTGGTTGGATGGGATGTTATGTGAACAATTCATGAAATATGTCAATGTCATTGATGAAAACGAATGAAAAGATTAGTTGGAGAAAACCCCCTAAAATCAAAGCATGGACTTTTATACCTCAAAAAAGAATAAAATCAATGACAATCAACAATTTTGCTGACCGGTATGCATCCTTATTTATAAGAGCTCTTATAAGAGCTCTTTGGTCGAGAAATGATTAGGTACCTATTCTATGGTCCAATTAGTTCTATATAGAAATGCTGAAATGGCAGAATTCGATGGAATAAATGTGTGCAGATATATTCAGCAATCACGTAACCGATCCTCATCAGCATCTCTTTTCCATTGGACCATGTTGGAAGCTATTTTGATCTTTCGAGAAGGTTTTGCAGCGAGTCATAACTTTTTTTGAAAATTGCTGCTCCACCTGGTCGCCCATTTCGGCCGATTCGCATAAAAAACGGTACCTACCGGACATCCAAAGTTTCACCTCCGGTCTAATCCTTCGAATTGTTGTTGCTGTATTGGAGCTGTGGGAATCAACCGTTGTAGAATCCTCAGATCGAGAAAACGTGAGGAGAAAGAACGTGAAGAGAACTCGATGGGTTTCGTGTGGTCAGGGAACTATAGAAAGAGAAGAACGACTCGGCGTTGTTGTTAGAAAGAAGAAGGTGAAGGGTCATTGTTCGTTTGGTGTGGGTGGCCAACTTGATACAACAAGCCTCAGGAAAACCCCATTCCGAGCTTAACCCACAACAACCGAACGTTTAGATTTATAGCAGTTTGATCTGATGGCTCGTTTCGAATCGAAGGCCTGCGCGAAGACAAGTTTTTTCTTCCTCTTTGTTTTGGCTATGTTTCAATCGAGGATGGGACCCGAGTCTCGATAAGGCTCAGTAACGACTTGAGTATAAGTGATTTACCGATCATTCCGCCCTTCTTGGAGGTTTGCAAAATCATGTATTTTATTACGACCTTTCGATAATCTCTTTGCAACGGGGAACGGCTCCGGAGGATTGGATGAAGAGATTTATCCTTGGTAAAGGACGATCAATCCTTGGGAAAATTTGAATACGCAGACTTCAAAAATCGTCAATTGTAAGAATTTGCACATCTCCAATTCTAGATAAGCCAATTCGTTTTTGCTATATTCCATAAAGCTAGCACTTTCACTAATAATTTTAATTGAATTGAAAACATTTTATTGTAAAAGCCGTTGGGCGTTACGAAGGTTTGACAATTCTTGCACGTCAATGGCACAGACTTTCACTAATAATTTACCGACTCGTTGAACTACCGACTTTTTAGGTACTTGTTACCTACTTTTACCTTTCAACAAAGCTACCAGCCAAGTCAGCTACATTATATTTTCATATTTTTCCTCTCTCGCTAATAGACTCAGCTCTTGCGGAAATTTGAATATAAAAAGAATAGCGCTGGAAAACGAGCGGTGGAGCGTCAAACACGCGTCACTTGCCATCGCACAATCTCCGCTATGGTCAGCTCTGGCTGTACTGATCGCTGAACCCTTTGACCCGACGGGGCAGAATGTATAAAGATTGTAGATACGCTTCTTTCTTTTTCTATTCCAATTTTCAGTGACAGGGCTCAGTTTTGGCGAAAAATTGTTGTTGGCACGATGTTGACCCAATTTTTGGGCCGCGAATAAACAAGGTTATAACATAAAATTGAATTTCAATGGTCAAAATTGGTTCGAAATTTCATCCAAGTTCGCCCTATCTTCTCTGGTGAGGTAACCAACTGAATTTTTCATTTCAATTATTTTTGTACGTCTCGATTTTGAATCGCACCAGGCACCCGGTCTTCTAGATGGATGGATCGACCCTCGAAATTTATGGTTGTCAGCTGATCGGGATTGGGGTCAAACAGAACCAGACGCCTCTTTTGCCAAACAGGCGTCTTGTCCTGATTGACCACAACACCGATCAGCTGACAACCAGAGACCAGGTCGGTCTTATTGGTCTAATTATTATGAAACTACTATTAAATGGGAAGGCGAATTACAATTGAAAATCCACATCAAATTTACATCCAAATTCCAAAAACGAAGCCAGTAGTTCTTGCGTGGGCGTTAACAATTTACCGAGGCCTATGTCCATTATCATCTTTACTCCGAAACTTATGGACGAAATGTGCCTCGATCCAGATACCGGGTAACAGCTTCTCTGGAGGACATAACTGATGAAAGCCGCGGTGAAGGTGCGGGGTAGGCGGACTGGAGCAATCAGCGCTGATCTCATGCATAATGGAAGATTTCTTGGGCCGGCTGAGACGCTTGAAGTCCAAACGGGCGAATAGCAAGACGGGGCTTAGACCTTAACCCGAAGATAAAGATAAAGAGAGGTAGCTCGGAGAACATGGAGGATGAAGGTGTTCATAATGAGAGACGGGCTAATCCGTCGACGTCGGCGGCGTTGCTGGTGGAAAGAAAAAACTCTTTTGATCTAATGATCCGGGGCTAAAGAGCGCCGAGACATCATCTTTCATGCCGGAAAAGGCAGAAAGTAACATTATCATAATAAATTTCACAATTTTTTGTTCCGTCTTCAACCTTTTTAGTCAATGTACGAGCCTCCTTAAATTTTGAATTTGCTGGTCCTACATGATGGTGAATGCCATCATATATACCTACCATTACCTAAATACTTACCATATATGCAACGAAACCACACTTTGCTCCATCATCTCAGTGATGTGCCTCTGTTAACTAATTTTCAACGTACGACTTTTGGAGCTTACAGCTGAAACGAACCTTTTCAAAGGATCTCCTCATTACCTGTCTCGGTGTTCGGTGATACCCAAAAACTACGATCGCATGCACCTCAGAATATAGGCCAGCTCAGCAACACCGGGTTTGAATTGTCCTTAATATCATCCACTTGCTCTAGGACGGAGAAAACAATTTTACTAAGTGTACTTAGGATATTGCATTTTCATAGTCATGTGCTGCTCGAGGCCATGAAAGAAGAGGGTTGATACCTCGGCTGTAGGACCGAAATCATGTATCACCCGGCCATTTCCATTGTTCGAGAAGTGAGACATTTTTCGTTCGAGGGGAGAGAGTAACATAAGATTTTCAAGGGCTGAAGTAACATTCCCGCAAGACGGGAAAGGTGTGAATAGTTCAGAAGACTTCCAACTTGTAAATAATATAACGGCTGAAAAAGGCCCCTTGTATGCGTGGTGCTCGAAAAGGAATGTACGGATTCTGGTTGATACATGCTATAATGCATAAGGAAGAAGGTTCGGATGGTCTGTTTTTACTCACTAGAGCGATGTAAAATATGCACAAGTCACCAGCTTCAATGCACATAACAGAAATCAATAAAAAAATAAGTAGATCAGTGGCATGTGCACATCAGTTTTCGGTATATCCGAAGAACTCTGCAAATTTTGCACAGGGGTTCATTTTTCGATTGCAAAGACAAATCTTACGATTTATAGGTTCTCCTCAAACACGGAATTTAGTTGTTATTATTCTAGAATTTCAGTATAAATTGGTAGATATTTTAGATGGGGATTTAGAAAAACGTTTTTTCAACCCGGCAAAAATAAGCATCCTCTTTGCTTGGTCCTCCTTGCTTGACATACCTATCTATCTTTTCAACGCAGCGCGTCGTTAATTTTCGTTGAAATCATCACTTAATCTATTCTTATTTACCTACATAACTAACAGAATAATAATAATTATTAAATTCTCTGAATAATGAAATTAAAAATGCGTCAAGAATGCCTCAGAACCTTTGTTAAAGCCTGTCTCGTTCTTATGTTGCCAAGCGCAACTGGTCGTAGTGTGAGTGCGTCACCTTGTTGGTGTAATAGGTTAGTGGTCGTAAGTAGATCAATCAACCGTATCTAAGAGCCGAGGCCAAATCTCAACTTTTTCCAATTTTTGTTATGCTGATTTGTATGATGCGACCAAATTCTTTGAATTGAAGATATCGGGAGGACAGAAGTTTTTGTGGGGATTCCAACGAGTGGAAAACGATTTTTGTGGCTCTGGTAGTTTTCGAGTTATTAAGAATTGTAGAAATTTTTAAAAACTCAAAAATGTCTCACTAAAACTGCAATAACTCCTAAACGGTTGAAGCTACCGGCGTGGCGATGGTCTCATTCGATTCAGCATAGAAAAATCTATAGAAAATGATGCGTCACATGCCTATGTTTTAAATTTCCAGAAAGACACGAATTTTTTCCCACTTCAACAGCTGTTTTACTGGCCTTAAAATTAAGGTAGGGTTCTGCCGAGACGTTAGGACCAACTAGATACGGAACTTGATTTTTGGTAAAAATTTCAAAATTGTTCGATAACTCCTTCCCCCTGAAAAACCCCGGACGGCGGACGGCGTACGGCGTACGGCGGACGGCGTACGGCGGACGGCGTACGGCGTACGGCGGACGGCGGACGGACAAAAAATTTTTATTGCAGATTCGGATTCTACACCCCTTGAAACGTAAACCAACAAATTTTCAGGGGGTGTTAAAATTTTTTTTTTCCTGACCGATTACAAAGGTTCATTTCTATAGAAAAATGAACCAAAAAGAAAAAGTCCATTAGTAACTAAAAACATTGTAGGTTATTTTTTGTGCATGCGAGTATTGAATTTTAATCCAATAATGCGTTACAATTTATTTTGATTAATTACCTACCTGTGTTACCTATGCGTTTTGGCATATTGGGTAGGTAGGTTTTATTTTGGTTCATTTTTCTATAGAAATGAACCTTTGTAATCGGTCAGGAAAAAAAAAATTTTAACACCCCCTGAAAATTTGTTGGTTTACGTTTCAAGGGGTGTAGAATCCGAATCTGCAATAAAAATTTTTTGTCCGTCCGCCGTACGCCGTACGCCGTACGCCGTACGCCGTCCGCCGTCCGGGGTTTTTCAGGGGGAAGGAGTTATCGAAAAATTTTGAAATTTTTACCAAAAATCAAGTTCCGTATCTAGTTGGTCCTAACGTCTCGGCAGAACCCTACCTTAATTTTAAGGCCAGTAAAACAGCTGTTGAAGTGAGAAAAAATTCGTGTTTTTCTGGAAATTTGAAACATAGGCATGTGACGCATCATTTTCTATAGATTTTTCTATGCTGAATCGAATGAGACCATCGCCACGCCGGTAGCTTCAACCGTTTAGGAGTTATTGCAGTTTTAGTGAGACATTTTTGAGTTTTTAAAAATTTCTACAATTCTTAATAACTCGAAAACGACTAGAGCCTCAAAAATCGTTTTCCACTCGTTGGAATCCCCACAAAAACTTCTGTCCTCCCGATATCTTCAATTTAAAGAATTTGGTCGCATTATACAAATCAGCAAAACAAAAATTGGAAAAAGTTGAGAATTTGGCCTCGGCTCTTAGATACGGTTGATTGATCTACTTACGACCACTAGCCTATTACACCAACAAGGTGACGCACTCACACTAGGCCAGTTGCGCTTGGCAACATAAGAACGAGACAGGCTTTAACAAAGGTTCTGAGGCATTCTTGACGCATTTTTAATTTCATTATTCAGAGAATTTAATAATTATTATTATTCTGTTAGTTATGTAGGTAAATAAGAATAGATTAAGTGATGATTTCAACAAAAATTAACGACGAGCTGCGTTGAAAAGATAGATAGGTAGGTCAAGCAAGGAGGACCAAGCAAAGAGGATGATTATTTTTTGCCGGGTTGAAAAAACGTTTTTCCAAATCCCCATCTAGAATACCAATTTGTACTGAAATTCTAGAATAATAACAACTAAATTCCGTGTTTGAGGAGAACCTATAAATCGTAAGATTTGTCTTTGCAATCGAAAAATGAACCCCTGTGCAAAATTTGCAGAGTTCTTCGGCTATACAAAAAACTGATGTGCACATGCCACTGATCTACTTAGCAGCGTTTTTTCTTGCAATTTTGGTTCATTTTTCTATAGAAATGAACCTTTGTAATCGGTCAGGAAAAAAAAAATTTTAACACCCCCTGAAAATTTGTTGGTTTACGTTTCAAGGGGTGTAGAATCCGAATCTGCAATAAAAATTTTTTGTCCGTCCGCCGTCCGCCGTCCGCCGTCCGCCGTCCGCCGTCCGCCGTACGCCGTACGCCGTCCGCCGTCCGGGGTTTTTCAGGGGGAAGGAGTTATCGAAAAATTTTGAAATTTTTACCAAAAATCAAGTTCCGTATCTAGTTGGTCCTAACATCTCGACAGAACCCTACCTTACTTTTAAGGTCAGTAAAACAGCTGTTAAAGTGGGGAAAAATTCGTGTTTTTCTGGAAATTTGAAACATAGGCATGTGAGGTATCATTTTCTATAGATTTTTCTATGCTGAATCGAATGAGACCATCGCCACGCCGGTAGCTTCAACCGTTTAGGAGTTATTGCAGTTTTAGTGAAGCATTTTTGAGTTTTTCAAAATTTTCCCAATTCTTAATAACTCGAAAACTACTCGAGCCACAAAATTCGTTTTCCACTCGTTGGAATCCCCACAAAAACTTCTGTCCTCCCAATATCTTCAATTTAAAGAATTTGGTCGAATTACACAAATCAGCAAATCAAAAATTGGAAAAAGTTGGGAATCCGGCATCGGTTCTTAGATACAGTTGATTGATCTACTTACGACCACTAGCCTATGACACCAACAAAGTGACGCACTCACACTAGGCCAGTTGCGCTTGGCAACGTGAGAGCGAGTCAAGCTTCAACAATGGTTCTGAGGCATTCTTGACGCATTTTTAATTTAATTATTATAAATTTTATTTAATTATAAAATAATATATAAATAATAATAATAAATAAATTTATTTAATTATTCAGATAATTTAATAATTATTATTATTCTGTTAGTTATGTAGGTAAATAAGAATAGATTAAATGATGATTTCAACAAAAATTAACGACGCGCTGCGTTGAAAAGATAGATAGGTAGGTCAAGCAAGGAGGACCAAGCAAAGAGGATGATTATTTTTTGGCGGGTTGAAAAAACGTTTTTCCAAATCCCCATCTAGAACACCAATTTATACTGAAATTCTAGAATAATAACAACTAAATTCCGTGTTTGAGGAGAACCTATGTATCGTAAGATTTGTCTTTGCAATCGAAAAATGAACCCCTGTGCAAAATTTGCAGAGTTCTTCGGCTATACCAAAAACTGATGTGCACATGCCACTGATCTACTTAGCAGCGTTTTTTTTTTTTTTTTGAAAGAACGTTTTTTTTTTCATTTGCGCAGTCACTCCTGCAGCCATGATTCGACGTCTCCCAAAAATATTTCTCCGGTAGTCGATTTTTCTTCAGAAGACTCAATCGGTAGATACCTACCGTTGATAACGCGTGTGTGTTGAGCGTTTCGAACACCGAACAGGTTGTGAACCCAAATTTATTGCGAGTTGCTGGCGGATTGAAAACCGTCGTTCAATTACCGGGCCTGTTACTCGGTGTGGGAAGTAGCGAGGAATTCCGGTTGCTCTTTTTTGCCCGGGTGGACTCATCGTGTGAGAAATCCGCCCGGTAGAACAACAAACTCCACTGCAGGGAGGAAAAAAGAATGGCAAAAACGAGACCGAGGGAGATCGATTCGTGTAATTCAATCGAAGGACAGCCGGACAGATAGGTACAGACAGTAGTGGAATGAGTTGGCCCTCTGGAGCCGATGGGTTCGAGTGCGCGGGGCACCTGAATGTGATGTATAGGCCATTAGAGCAGGCCTGAGGGTGCGAGAGAGAGGGAACCAGCCTGCGGGACAGAGAGGCAGCCAGTGCACCCGAAGTACTAACAACTATGATTGAATTCACGAAGTGCGGAGTGAAGTTTTAGTCGAAATCATCAATTCCTAATTTGGAGGGTAGAGGTCGTTAGCCTCCGTTGACGGTGGGATCAGGAACCAGGAGCCTATAAGGCTCATCCGGATTTTGGACCGGTTCCTTGGGCTGCATCCTTATGCGCATGGGCTTTGTGCCAAGAACAGGCAATCATCATCATTGATCACCCATCCCCGGTCATCAATGCTCCTGCTCCTGGATGTCAGAGCTGCTGATGAGCGAGGCGTATGATTACGCTGCAGAAAGATATCAACCCAAAATGGAGATGTGCTGTCAATGGAGTTGGATTGGTGTCGTGCCGGATTGAAACGCCTCTATCGCCGAGCCTTCAGCATATTTAATGCCATCTTCAGGGCTCAAAAGCAAATATTCTTCCAGGATTTCTTTCTGCAAGGCTTCAAACACAATTTTTTCCAAGTTTTCTTTCTGCAAGGCTTCAGACACTGGAAAAATTAACACTGTGGTAACCATGCGAGTGGGTAAGCCTTAAATACTTGCTTCTGAGCCCTGAAGATGGCATTAAGTATGCTGAAAGCTCGGCGGTAGAGGCGTTTCAATCCTGCACGACCCCAATCCCACTCCATTGACTGCATACAAGTTGCAAGTGGGTCAATTAACAGGATTACAAAATGGATATGGGGCAAAACGCTTATGATCAATTTGCAAAATTCCACCGCAAGGGTTTTTAATCGGTTGACTGCTGTAAGAATTATTTGGAAGGATACATAACTGCCCCTTCATGCTGCTGCGGAGGATGGGGCCTTTACTTATTTTCGAGTTAACTACATTATGACGTACAAAGTTTGTCGTATCCCTTCAAGTAGATGAAATTTACCTAACTGATGGCTTCACGTGTTAGGCGAAGCATCTCGCGCTGCTAACCCGAGTAAAACTTAACCGAAGCCTTGTCTCTCGCTAACATTTTCTTTCGCTTAAGAAGTGAAACGACGCTTCTGTAGCTGGGGGAAGTTTGTCAGCGGTCCAGCTGTCACAAGCAGTCACGGGAACACGACCCGCCCCATCCACGGAGGACAAACTTTAACGGAATTGTACCCCACTTCGTAGTCCTCGGCGGATCTCTTCCCCATGTATAACCCTGACTGGAACCTCCAGGGTCTCATCTCTTCTTCGTCTGACCTCCTGAAGTTTTTCCTCGTGCGCTCGTCCCTCACCAGAATGGAACCCTTTTTTCCTTCCTGCCGTTGGGGTGGAATCATATTTTGTCACCGGCGTTTGAGGCGTAAGAAGAATCGACTTGACGGATGCTACACTCGCCTTGTTCTTTGCTACGTCCGAGTCCCATTGTTGTCCTCCCTGTTCCATTAGCTCTAAGAGCAGCTTTACTCCTCTCTGACATACGACTCTCCATTGTTTCTGTCATCCAGTCACAAGGCGAATTGCCGTTTGTACCTTCCATATAACTCACCGTTTCTGCCGCCCATGATTTATCCTGTGCCATTTCCCAGTTGTATTATACTCCGGAAAATAAGCATGTCTAATAAAGTGCTCCCACCTGACATCTCCGGAGGTGTCTCATGCCCAAAATCGGTGGATGGGTAGTCACTTGAAAGTAGCGACTGACCAAATATGTATCTTCGAGAATCCTCAGTCTATGTATCACCATTTTGCGATTCACAATCTAACAAGGTCTAGTATAGTAAAACAAGCGTGACATCTTCTTCATGCTTTTCATCAGAGCCGGAGCAACTGAAATAATATTGTACTCGAATAGTGTTCCAACTCGAAAAAACTTACAAAAATCCTCTTTTTTCAGGAAACGCGAAAAACTGTTCCCTGATGCTGTTTTCAGCTTGAATTCATTCCGTAACATAAAATATCCTTTAATAATCAGTCCTGAACCCTCTTTTAATCTGAATGATTCAATAATCAATAGTCACAAAAAAATGTCAATTTTCCGAGTTGAAAAGTGTTCATGATTCATTCAGTAATTTCTCTGTGAAGTATGTAGAGTTGTTGCATGAACTTCAACGTAACACTCCCTCGAAGAACAAATCCGTAATCATGTTGAATTAAAATCCAATGTGGATCCACTTGCAATTTTGTCAATAACGAAACAACACAAAGTAATACGCTATCACTCCATTATTCAGTCATTAATAATTTATTATTAAATTTATTAATTCTTACTTAAAGAAAACATCATCAAAGCGCCAACTGAAATAATTTAAAACGCTTCTTTGAGATCGATAGAGCTTTTTTCTGAATCCAAAGATACCAAAAACTCGAAACTGACCTTTTTTGAGTTGTAACACTATTCTCGCAAGAGTGCGATATCATAGTAGAATATGTAGGTACCTTCTCATGTGGCTGTTTAACAACTGCCTTTACCGTATCCGGCCCCACACCGAGCGCCAGCCATCTCGGACCAAAAAAAATCAATCCGCGCAGACTTGAGCGGAACTTTTTCCCATTTTTTACTATGCTTGTAAACTTTCTTCAGCTGTATTTCACCAACCGCAATGTGTATGTTTCATCGCCGAAATACGGCTTTTTCGCCGTCAAGTTCCGACTCTCTAAACTTTACATCCCACGCGGAGGCGTTAAATTATCGTTGTCTGCGACCGGCGGTTTTATTCTTAGCTGCGTTCTTTTCTTCTTCCTAGGAATTTATTGCCCGTTGGGTCGTTCATTCTCAAAACCGACATCTCTATACTAAAAAAATCAAAAGGTCCGTCATAGGTTCTTTTGAAAAAGTGCGATCGCAAAATAGAAAATAATTTGTTTGTCTCAAAAATAGTCATGATCAGCATCAACAGGTATATTGGAACAGGAAAATTGGTTGAAGCCAGTTGAGTAGGTACGGTTATAAGACAGCTTGATAAACACTTTTCAGCTACAGCTCTTTTCCTGGACCTCAAACTCAAACCCAAACTTAAACTGCAATTCGAACTGAAACTAAAACTCAAACGTTGAAAGCAAAGTGAACCTTGAACTCAGACATACTCGAACTCAAACTAACTTCAAACTGAATCTCATACTGAAATACAAACTGAATCTGAAAATTTAACTCAATTTAAAACGCAAACTCAAAGTGAGGCTCAGAAACTTAAACTCAATCTCGAACTGAAACCGAAACTCAAACTAAAACAGGAAACTTTCACTCAATGGTTGCAATGTGGCCCTTGAACTCAAGATGAAACTCAAACTGATATTCAAACTCAAACTAAAACTCAAATTCGAACTAATACTGAAGCACAGATTCAAACTGAATCCCGAACAGAAACCAAAACTTGAACTGAACTCGAACTGAAACCAAAACTCAAACTCAAACTCAAAGTTCGAAATAAAGGTGAAACTCGTGCTCAAACTTCAAATTAAACTGAACTCTGAATGGAAATCAAAATGAAACTCGAACTGAAACTCATGCTGAAACTGAAAATCAAACTCGAATTTGAACTCAAACTGAAAATCGAACTGATTCGCACGCTCAAACTCGAGCTGATACAAAAATTCGATGTGATACTCAAACTCATACTAGGTACCTAGAACTCAAACCGAAACTTCAAGTTTCAGTTCGATTTTCACTTTGAGTTTGAGTTAGAGTACGAGGATCAGTTTGAGTTTTAGTTTCAGTCGGAGTTTGACTTCACCTTTCTTTCAACCTTTGAGTTTGAGTGTCAGTTCGAGTTTGAGTATCAGTAAGAGTTTGAGCTTGTCCTTCCCAGTTTCAGTTTGAGTTTGTGTATCAGTATCAGTTTGGATTAGAGTTTACTTTTGCACGATTGCATTAACAGATTTGGAATTTTTCCCCTTTTCCGGTCCAAGGTATTGAAATATCCCCAATATTTTCGCCCTGGCCCTTAATCGGTTGAGTCACTGCCTTCGTGCCCGAAACGCGTACCTATTTAAGGAACCAATTATTATCGGTAACGATGTTGTCGTTCGGAGGATGATAACAATCGCTTCTTAATAGAATATTCCATTAACTAATGCGTCCCACATCTGCATAGTTTATGGAGCAGATCCCCTGTTGTTACGAAGCCCTCCGACGTTCAGTGAACAAGATTCAATAGGAAGATAATCATATTATGATTGAAGCATTTCCAGCATAGGTACCTAATTTCTCATATCTAAATCGCCGGTTTAGTTTAGTTGAAAAGTGCCAACATCGGGCATCGATTTGAGACAATGGACCGGGATCTAAAATGCTGAGAATGATTTTTTCTTAATTCTTAGTTTTTGGGACGAGCTCAGTACTTTCATTATGTGCTCTGTAAACCTAAATATGTGGAAATCTGTTATCATTTTGCATTCAAAGTTTGATGTCAATCCCATAATACGAGTATTATAAACTCATACATATAAACCGCACACTCATATCCTGAGGGGGGCATCCTGCAACGCCCGGCGCCACACGCCTGTTTGTCTCTCGATGTTTTCATGACTGGCGACTCGAAACCTCAAAACAAACCTTTCGTCACGTTCAATTTTCCATCTCTTATTTCACCACCATAACCTACATCTGATGTTTGCTTGTTTGTTTGTTTATTCCAGTGAACGGCGGGTGGTCTTCGTGGTCATCTTGGTCCGAGTGCAACGCCCGTTGCGGTCGAGGCGTACAAAAAAGGTCCCGGACATGTACGAATCCGGCGCCTTTGAATGGAGGGAAGCCCTGCCAGGGGACGGCGCAGCAGAAGGACGACTGTACCTCTTACTGCCCTGGTGAGTTGACTTAATTTGGTTTTATTGAGTCCCAAAACTCTCCAACACCAAAATAGGTATTGGCAGTTTAATAATCAAAAACCAACTCCGTAATCTGTATGATTTTGGGGTGTTTCATGGATCAATCAATATTAAATTTTAATAAAATTGGTTGTTATCGATGCAAAAAAAAAAAGAAAAAATCGATCATAAAATAAAATTCAATTTTCTCTCATAACAAATCTAATAAAAGATTAGCTCATAAATTGACAGAAAACTCCCCAAATTTGGTATCCAATTTTTTCTTCGCTGGCTTCTTTTTAACGTTACTAATTTGGGGCGTTAGGCTTCTGGGGTGGCAGCAAGGCAAAAACAAGCGAAACTTTGCTATCTGCTGAATGTCCGTTGTGGTGTTTCTGTAAGGAAGATCGTATTATTTATAGCACTATACCATCGGTAGGGGTAATATACTCTTTGTTTGCTGTAGTGTCGTGAAAACGCATTTTTATCGCTCAAGATCCAGAACCTCGTAAATGCCTGGTATCGGTGCTAAGTAATAATAATGAAAGCAATAATCACTTCTCTTTGGACTAGAGCTATAAAATAGGTGCACCCCACTGCTATAGATTTCTTCCGAGCCAATAAACGTGCACTTAACATTGGGCTTTATTGCATTTCAACTTCCCTCGACTGGCCAGACTGTCAGAATTTGCAAAATTATTTCCTCCGCCGGGATAAATTATCCATTGCAGCGGAGCTGAGGTTTTTCACTCGTCTTTCGCAGATTTCTGCCCAGCTTACTCTACAATCTTGTTAATCGCGGGCTCCGAGATGAGGATCAGTCCGCCATAAAACGAGACAGCATTTCCTCCTCTAGTTTTAATACGACCTAGCTGTAAAAACGTTTACGGTGCTCCGAAGAGTATTTAACCGGTGACAGTGAATGTTTTACGGTCTCGCCTTCGGTTTTAGACGTTTTGCTCTTACGCTCGAGAATGTTGGCCATGTCCTCCATAAATCTTCCGTCGAAAGGTAAGAGTTTGTTAAGTTCCGGCTCCAGCGCAGCCTCTCGTGCGACAGGAGTTTAAACGCCCGTTTTACTGACTTTATTCGTACCTACCCCCGCCCCTTCCGATTTTCCGGTTATAAAATGGAGATGCAGGTTCGTTAAGCTCATTTGGATGTTATTCGTTGGGTTGTCGGGGGCTTTAAATGAATTATCAGCTTTTCGTTCCTATTTATCCCTTGTCGTCTATTTTATATCAAGGCTGTAGTATCCGTTGCAGTCATTGTCCAACCATTGCAGAAACAAAAACGCTATTATTTTCAACCTAATCGACGTCTGCTGGATGGTACCTGGGTAAAATGGGCTTACGAAGAATTTTAATTTTTGACCGAAAGAAAGATGGATTTCCTCAGTGTTTCGTTCGATCGTTTGTCGCTTTCCGAGAAAACAGGTGACAGGAAAAAGTTTGTTTACTCGCCGCAATATAGCGTCTATTCTTCACAAAGAGTAAATATCAGGCTCCATTAATCAGAGGAAGACGGGGACGTGATCCAGAAGCTGAGCTAAAGGTGATGAATGACGCCAGCGAAGCCTAGTGGCGATGAAGAGCAGCTCGACTATTGTCCGAACTCGATCCCCTCAGGGTATAGTCCAAGGGTTGGAGTTACATAGCCAGGAGGCTATATACATCACCGGGGAAGGTTGGACCCTGAATAGGGGCGAGCAAAGGGGTAAAGCGAGGGCCTAATCCATCAGAAAGCTCCAACGGATTACATTCGTTGTCTGAGAGTGTCGTGAGGGACATTGTGCTTTTGACGATGCTGCTGATGGTTCGGGTGAGAATGGGCCAAGGCATGAAAGACCTGCAGGAGCCAGGATCACGGAAAACAGCGGAAAATCTTCTGATGGGCCTAACGTTCCGTAGGAGTGCATGAGGGGTGGGGGTGTTAATACATCGCAGAGACGTGTCGCAGCCCAAGAATAGCAAGATGGATGGAGATAGCAGGGGAGGAGTTTTCAGCGATACTCGCCTCTGATGAGATGGATCAAATGGCTGATCGTGGTGGTCGTTCAAAAATTGCCTCATGTCTTCAGGTCTGCAAGACCTGCAAAGTCTGCAGATCTTTTTGCATTGGTAGTTGAATCGATGGTGTAATATTTTTAATCGACTTCAAAAAGGAGTTTACTCAAGTTGACATGTCGTGGGGATTATTATTATATATTATATTATTATCATTATTTCAAAAAAACCTAATAATAAGAATAATTCATTCAATTAAATGCGGAAGAAATGCTGGCCGCGGTCAATTGGGCTCAATCGCCTCCATTGTACTGCCGTCCTTAGTTAAAACGTCCTATCTCATTTTTTTCGCTTTTTGAGTTAAGGACGTGGTTGTATAGATTTTGACATGACGCGTCTGATGGGCCAGGTTAGAAAGTCCTATCTTCATTGGAAAGGACTGAAAAATGGCTTTGTCCTATCTCACTTTTGTCAATTTCCGCCTCCATCCAAGAACAGAAAGTCCTAACTTGGTAGTCCTAGGCTAAAAAGTCCTAAGTAGCAGAAAGTTAGGACACTTTGACCTTGTATAACTGAAAAAATTCAGTAACTTGTGCTAGAATAAATCGTCCTAAGTCAAATAAAGGAGGTCTCAAATAAAGGAGTTAGGACTTTCTGGCCTAGTGAGTAGCAAAGCTGTGTCTGTCATGGATGTGGGCAAGATATTCATCTTCGAATACTGAGTTCCAAAAACTACTACTACTAGGTTAAAAAGTCCTATCCTAGGTATAAAAACCAATGTCGAACGTGGCCTAAGGCACACGACAAGAAAACAAACAACAACAACAAAGTCTTATCTTCGACTTCTTCCACTTCAATTGATAATTTCTACCTGCTGGTTTAATATTGAGGTTTGTTGACAACTGACAAAGTTGGGGGGTGATGTCAAGGAGCTATCGTGAAAATTCCAAATAGCTAGGGTTAAAAACGTGGACGGTGCAAACAATCTCACTTAACCGCGTTTTTCTCAAAACGCTAAAAACTGAGATAGGACGTTTTAACTTAGGACGGCAGTGTATTCTTCGGTCGGCTAAAGACCGGAACGGTTGACATTCTGTGCTACCTGCCCATCCAAACGTCCGCCTCCATACAAAATATTACAGGACGTCATCGCCTGACAGTCGGAATCGTTCCCACGGCAGTCTGACAATTCGAGCTCACATGTCGTTTTGTTGACACAGCTGGCTTCAGACTTTCGGCTCGTGACCCGGATAAACATGTTTGCGATGTCTACGGAAAACGATAAAGTATCGGAAACGCGTGCGGTGGCCGTCGGTTGCAACTTTAATTGCACCGCATTTGCGACTTCCGCAGCCGCTGCGCTTTTAGCCGCCCTCGCATTTTTCTGGCGCAAGTCTCAGTCAGTGGTGCGAGTTGAACCGAAATTGGGATTTACTTGTAGATGGTGTACATCTACCCTTATCATCGGGATTAGGGTCATACAGAAAAATTGTTTTTGCGAAAGGACCTAAAAACCACCAGAAGTCAATGCGGAATAGAGATTTTTTATTTTCTTTCGCAAAAAAGAAAAATTTCCCCAGCTTTCTACTTCAAAATTAATTATTCAAGTTCAAATAGGTACTCTCTGAAGCCCTGCGTATCCAAAATTATGTTCAAGCTATCATAAAAACCTCATAACTCCACAATTTACTGTGGAAACATACCAAGAAATCTAGGCCACGTTCCTGCTAAGAAGAAGATTGCCTAAATACCAAATTCCCTGTGTTTGGTTGTGGCTACTAAACATTTTTATTTTATTTTTGATTTGGCTCACAGTACAATAAAAAGATACTGGTTCTATATAGGCTGCCAATCTTCTCTCTTACCACGTACATCACATTTACTCCTGATGAATGGGACTAGAATGAGATTTTTCAACGAATCCCTTGCAGCATTGATTAAAGCTGCTGTTAGTGAATCCCTGAAGGACCGTAATGTCCCTTCCGAGCTTCTTCTGTAAACCGTGTTCAAGTCTATTTGATATTATTCTCCCGATTTCTGTATCCTGATCAACTGCAGTCTAAATGGTCGCATTTCTCTCGATCCACTGAATACGGATTATCCTTTTATTCCTCTCGCTGCTTCGGTATAGCCTACTTTTCATACTTATTCCTACAGATGTCAAATCTTGTCTTCGCTCATTCGATTCAGGGAAACAAAGAGAGAGGCCGTAAATTTGATATGCACCCTTTTCCATCATTTTGCCCAAACTGAGGATCCCTTCCTTCCGAACCTTCGGGGCCGTTCTGCCGTTTGCCAAACGATTCTCCATCTCCCTTTCTCAAACTCGCCGAGCATTGTCCTCCGAATCGGACCGAACTTGCTTTTGTTCCACCCTAGCAAAACCTCAACGGCAGTGCGCAAACTCGAAGCCATTATTCAGTTTTGTGTGCACAATGTCCGATAACATTGTTACCCCATCGGAACAGCAATGCTCCACGATTGAATCCGCCTTCAATGATATCGGGAAGTGAATGATCCTACTTATTGTAACCAGTCCATTGATAGCTTTGGAATTCTCGTCAATGAACGTAATACCAACTCATCTTTAGCATTAGCGCCATTTAATTTAAGAAAAAACTCTTGCCTTTGCCATTTTTTACGGTTTAGAATCAACACTGCCCAATCCTTTTGCCATGCAATCTATGGAATCGTGATTGTAATGTATGTGCTACGCTGCAACTCTTCCAGGACATAAGGACATAACCTGTACAAACCGTAACCTACTCTGTAACCTACCAGATGTTACAGCCTCTAGCAGGCATTCGTATGTGAGCCCGCTCCAGAGTAGATGTGCTGTCCTAAGCTCTTAAAATATAACTATTTTCGCTAACCTAACTAAGACGCGTAGTCTGTGTCCCGTTCTTTCGCCCGATCATAATAGTGATATGCTAAGTTTTGGAAGTACGCAACCCAGACGTCCCCAAAAGACACGATGCTTTGGGCAGTATTGCAGTTTCACCGTCGACTTTAATTTTCAATTTATGTATAATCGCGAGTAAAATTTTAACATTAGGTTTCCTTGGAGCCGCTGTTCGCAAGAGTTCCCCCACGACCCTGAAACGATTTCCTTTCTATGCCCGCCATTCATGAACCTTCGCGTAAAGGATCTTTTCCCAACCTCATCCGGGATTTTCATCCGTGAAACGCCAGTTGAATAGCCCGTTCCTCTATATTTTGGGTAATCACGTCGAGAGGATAAATCCTCCGCATTTTTCAGGGTGGGGTATACCTTTGATCCCGAATGTAACTGATGAGAAACGGATGAAGGAAGAGTGAGATTGCTCAGAAAAGATCAGTAGCAAGTGCAGTCGAGTCGATCCATCTGTGCACCTGGCTTTACGCATCAAGATGAGCGAACTTGGATGTTTACTGCTTTATGCTGAGTGCCGTTCCACTTTCATCTCCCCAATACGAGTTTTCAATCTTTTGAGAAAGGTATTTCTCCCTATTCCCTGTTGAATGCATCGAGGGGAACATGACGATAGACGTAAGCATAGCTGTCGAATTTGATTTTATGTAGAAATCATGTTCAAGTATACCCCAGCCACGTTTTAGGGAGATGATTGCTCAATTACTAATAAAATAGTTTAATTCTCGAGCACTTGCGGAGTTACTATGAATTCTTTTTCTCGCCTAATGTGCCTACCCAAAATCATCCGATGGCGTCCAAAAAAATCAAGCACCCCCTGTTCTTAAGTTTGAATCTCATACTTCGAGTTTGTAGCTAAATTTGTATTACCTTCCAACGCTTTTTCGTCAATAAAACTGGATCGACTCTGGACGATTTGCTCCTTCAGCGAAAGAAGGCAGGAAGTCACTTTTCACGGACGCCTTCCTATCGAACCCCACTTTGGAAATGTTAGATCGCATTATGCGGCCATCGTAAATTTTTACGCCCCGTTTCCGGATAGTTTGCTTTTATGTTTCTGTCCGGCACGGGCATGAATTTTTCATAGTTGCGCGCCGCCGTTTTCCTTGATCCGTTCAGCGCTGAAGAAACCAGCGTCGACACGAGGGGAGAAAGCGATACCCCCTCCCCCTCCCGGCCACATACTTCCATTTCTTCATTGGTTATACCGTTTTAATCAAGAACAATTTATTTGTGGTCTGCCGCTGACGGGGTCCCCTTCCGAATGAAGTAAAGCCCAGACCTTTTTGCTTTTTGAATCGCAAAAAGAGAGAAAATTAGTTTTCGCCCGTACATTTAACACCCTTACCGCGAATGGTTTCGAAAGGCCATTCGTCATTTTTCGCACTGATTCGATTACCCGAAAAAGGAGGAGGAAATTGATTATGAAAACGATCGATCAATTTCGTAAAAGACGAAATTATTTCTACGTGCGGTCTATTTGCGTTTCTGAAAATTGAAAACTTCCAGGAAAAAGTAATCATATGTGATAGGATATATCGACAGTGATAGTGTAAAAACCTGCAAGTACGATTTTTGTCGAAAATGAGGTTTTCAGCTCATGATGGGTTCATTGGATCCGGTTAAACCAAGAATGTAACAAACATTTTTGGAAAAATAATTTTTTTTACGTTTTTAGCCTGACAGCTTGCTTTTTTATTTTCTAACACAACTGAAGAGTAAGAAATTAAAAACATTCAGCATAAAAATAAAACCGACTTCAAAGAAAAACAAAAAAATATAAATGAAACAATAGGTTAACGATTTTTCAAAGTAATTTTTAGATAGATTTTTAGATTAGATTTTATATTTTCGAAGTAGCTTTCATTTTTTGATAAAATTGTTTACTGACAGTACAAATTGGACATCTCAGGAGCAAAAACCCAGTTACCCCACGTCAGCAGCTTTTGGAGCCAACCCTCGTTAAGTTCTTGTTAACCTCGGCGTTTTCCCCCATTACCTCAGCTCCTATTAGTTTCTCCGATCGGTTTCATTTTACTTAAACGAATGTATTGAACAGTCGTCAGCGAAACATTTCGACCCAGGGCCGCATCTCATAAAAATCCATCATTTCAATTTACGACAACTCATTGGATTCTTCGTTCGAAGAAAAAGTCGTCAACGATTTGAGTTACGGCTCGCCCTTTCCATTTCATCGCTAACGAGCTGTATTTCTTTTTGCCGAGGTCAAGCGATAATAACGTTGTCAAAATAGGTGATCCTCTCTCCAATGGCAAACCGCATGATTTACGACCATAGACATTTCGACCGACCACCCGCCCATGGAGGTTCGCAGCTCCTTTACAGCCCTGATCGAGTTCTTAAAAGTTTTTTTCCGACAAAACTTAAACTGATGGCTAAGTTTTGAATCCATTCGCTCGGAGTTGAACTGTTTAAAAACTCCACGCCGAAGATAGCGAAACACTTAGGAAGTTTCTCCTTTTTTTTATATCTCTCGTAAAAATGAAATCGTGATAAATGACTTCTTCGCCGGCGCACATTGTTAATGTTTATTTACCCATTGGATTTTTTTGCATTTAGTCGATGAATTCTCGAACTTCATAAACTTGACTCGAGTTGAAAGCATTCAGTTTTTTTAACCCGTAATTTCGTGAAACTTTTCAATTGCGCGTTTTATTTTGAAGCAAAGCTATTTTCCAGGATTATTCAAATTCTTAACGTCTTTGTTTCTCGATTCCGGGCCAAATTGAAGATTATGCGATAGCTGATGCGTTCAACTTGGACGAAATCGCTCCAGAAATTAGATGCGCATCAAATGACGCGTTGCGAACAATGGGGAACAGCTCGAAATTGAGGCTCGGCCCGACGTTGTAATTTGACGTTATTAAGACTGCGGCGGGTAACTCCCAGATATTATGATACCTCGAAGATACCAATGAATGCGATCGAAGGAGAAAAGGAAGGATATCCTTGTGGATGGCATGGCCACGGTTGAATTGCTCCGAACAATACGGAAGAGGTGCGGTTGCTGTCACTACCATCGGCGATAGTGGAGCTCGAAAGAAGGTGACTCGTGTTGGGGCACTTCCATTCAAAAACCGGGTATCTTCGTCTTTCGGCAGAGAGAGCGAGAGAATCATAGTTAAGGCTAATTATACCCCGTAACAGTTCCAAAAATTGACGTAAGTTGTACTTCAAAATTAGCAAAATCAACATTTTAAACCATGGCCAAACCGCTGGTCCGATGCTCGCGATTTGATTTTTTGAAGTAAAACGTGCGCTTGTGGAAATCGGATCACGACTAAGAAAATGTGAAGGAATAGTCTCGGAAAATTCAAATTCAAATTTCTTCACTCATTAAAGAAGCAGCTATTATAAAAAACTAATTTTTATTTTCCTGGGTTTCTATTCGAAGGAGATACTAGAGAATATCTTCAATCTTTCTGTGATATCCTGGACGTAGTTTTATTTAGAAGAAGAAGAAGAAGAAGAAGAAGAAGAAGAAGAAGAAGAAGAAGAAGAAGAAGAAGAAGAAGAAGAAGAAGAAGAAGAAGGAGGAGGAGGAGGAGGAGGAGGAGGAGGAGGAGGAGGAGGAGGAGGAGGAGAAGAAGAAGAAGAAGAAGAAGAAGAAGAAGAAGAAGAAGAAGAAGACAAGAATGAACTCCTACTCCTACTAGAAATTCATTTCTTCCTACGTGGAAACCACCATGACTCCAAGAAGCTCTTGTAGGCTCCAAAAAAAAAAACACCAATAATACTCCTAATCCCACTGGAAATTCCAAATCCATGCCTGCAAATTCCTAATTTATACCCTGGAAATTTCTAATTAACACCTTCCAATTCATTTCTAGAATTACGAATATTTTTGAGACAGTACCATCCACTTACGTCAATCCACAGTCAATTTCATCCTACTCGATATGGTAGCTTTGTGATGCCTCAGAACTCGAGATCTGGTTTATGGAAACACATCTGCGCCGTTTCCATTCTTCTCATTCCGCTTTGATCTTACTCCAGATAATTATGGTTTCCTTCCAAGCCTGGGTGGTCTAATGTTGAATACATAAACATAAGTCGGTCTCTCACTCGCATCCTTTGTTCTACCAATTGATTGATCAATCATCGTACCTTGAATTCCACCTCAGCCCTGGAACCCCATGGCATCCCCTTCCAGAAGATTCACCTGCCCCTACGTGGAGGGCCGTTTCGGGAGAAAAACCCAAACTTCTTTCCACGGTTCCTTTTGGAGTTATAGCATCGCGAAGGGCCTACCTGGCTTCTCTTGCGTCTGGCGGCTAGCGAAGGACGTTTGTCATCTGCCCCAACGGCGGGGGGTCGGAGGGTTAGGGGCCCTCTACGAAAACGTCGTCCGCATACGAAATAACTTTATTTCCGGAGTACGCTGTAAAATATCCGGCCGTAAATTATGATGCGGGCCCATGAACCCCCTCTCGTGTCCGACTCTTCCTTACGAACATTACGACTACATTGTAATGACTTGGGAGATGGGCTCTTTTTTCTTCACCGAAACGAGAGGATTTCCTATCATAAACTGTGCAGTTGAAATAAGCTTATAAAATTTCAAATATGTAGTTATACCGATATGTAACTGTAATTCCAGAGTTCTTCTCCGGAAAACACATATTCAAATCTGCATGCTTATGTATGGGTGGCAATCCGAAATGTTCGTTCTTCGTCAAACTTTCACCAAATAGAAGTGTACCTACCTATATATTCAACGAAAATAATTGAAGGGCTTTGGGTACAAAGGGCCTAGGTGCCACAATTCAAAAAAAAGTTATTGCAAATTTAAAGTTGATTTGCCCACCGTTCTGAAATTTTTGGATGGAAGAGGTTGGCAAACATGCTTCGTGGCGGACTGATGAGACGTGTTTGGCACTTAGGCCCTTTCTAGACAATATCTCACTGGTCTGTAGGTGTGGAAATCAACAAAACCAGCGAAAAATGGAATTTGGCACTTAGGCCCTTTGTACCCAACGCCCTTCAATTAAAATTTCATATTTTATTTGCATTGTGAATTACTAAGTAAGGAAGCTATTTTCACTTTAACTCAACGGTTCTTATTCATGAGCTGTTCCAATATTAAATCTGCGAACAACGATCTTCGATAATTTTGTCGTCTTTGAATCTGTACGTTCAATTTTACAAGTATAAACACATTTATACCTGTAGCCCAATTTCGACCGTCACGACATCCTCAAGAAAAGTGGATAATCCTGGTTGTCGCTGTTTGACAAGGTCGAATTATAAATTTGCACGCCGAAAGTCATCTTTCAGGGGTACAATCGCTGTGGATGTTCGATTTTGGCTTCGAGGCGCGGCTCAGCGCCCACCCGGCCGACAGACACGAGATAAAACACTACTATACACAGCCTAGGCCACAATACAAGGCAATATAACTCTGTTTTATCGCCATACCTTTTATACCTCGTCCCATTTTCGATTCGAAGAAAGCCAACGAGCTGTTGACAGTCTCGAAGGATAACGAGCCGGGTCAAGAGTCGTACTGACATATAATTCCTTTCACATCAGCGTATTGTCCTCTTTTCCATTTCGTTCTCTTATTTCTTCGTCTTATCAGCGGTCTTACGTAGGTCAGCAATTGATAGTCAGCTTGTCATCTGAAGGCCTGGCCAATAGAATACGAATCGCAGAGAAATCCTTTTGTTCTCCACCCGTGGGGCTGCACCTCTTGTATTATATCGACAACTGCACCATCGTAATAGGAGCTTGACCAGTTTTCACTTTCCACTATGCAGAAGCTGATTCGACATACTAAAATCAGTCGTCAGTTTTCAACTTATAAAACTATGTTTCATAAATAATAAAATCCAAGACTTTATGCTGAGGCATTTTTTCAGAAAACAATTACTTAATTATTCAGGATCCTGCAAGAAGTGAACAACGGATCATATCCTTCCACGTCTGATCCCATTACGATAGTAGTTTTCTCCACCATACACCTCGTTGTTGTGTTTGTGGTTGCATTCATAAACACATTTACAAGGTACATTTTCCCTCTGAATTGTTGTTGGGGATTTTTTGTGTTTTGCTACTTTCTACCATCAAAAAGCGACCAATAACTGAGGAAATACATTTTTGAAGCGCTCATTCGGTATTGGGTATGACTCAACACAACTCTTTCGGCCAGTGTTAAGTACTTGAGCAATTTTTATGCAGGTATGCGTATATTGTATGGCCATGGCCATGATAAATTTTGCACATCTTATTGGTCACTTTCAAAAATCAAACATTCAGTCCCCAAATCCCAATCCAAGGTTTGACCAGCAGGCAACAGACGCCCATCAAGTACTTGCATTTTTTGCTACTTGCCTCAAACAAGACTCGAAATTGGCCAGTGCTTGTACTCCTAATTGCATTGGCTTCCCAGTAAATGTAACTTGTATATGCCCTTGCCATGGAAATTCGAATACACATACTTTAGAACGATTGTACTTGCATTGATTTTGCAAATACAGTTCAAGTACTTAGTGCATCCCAACACTTCCTTCGGCCAATAATTGTGTAGCTACCTAATTCTTGAAATTCTCATAATCAGAAATAATCCCTCAACCGACAAATTCAGTGCAACCAGCCAAACTTTTGCGATGAAATCAGTAGTTGGTAGCATTGCAGGCTCCGCTTGCGGTTTTCGAAAACCCACGACCATTTTGCGATTTTCGCATGGTCTTGACCGAAGAGCTGCCGATTCCTGAGTGATAATATTTATAAAACATTCGCTCAACAACAATGGCAGGGTCGCTAATTGAAGAAGATTCCCCGTACTCGCAATTCCACTTAGCGCCCCATCCCAGATGTCCCTGATCTCTGACGTATGTTGGGCCCCGTGCGGCAATTTACCTTCCTGGATGTGCCGTAAATGGCATTCCATCTAATCCACATGTCTCCAAACATATTAAACCGAAGTTAATCCCGCCCGGTCGGGGGGAAGCTCTCAAGGGGTTAAGCCAGGTTGAGTGGATGCCCGGCTGAGGGGAATGCGGCGAACAAACAAAGTTGGTGACAAGTGAAACACCAATTAATGGCAACAATAACGTGGGGGATTGGACCACGAATCACAGCTAGACCCGAAAATTGCCGCTGATTTGGGTTAATTTATTCAGCGCTTTAAATACAATGCATATTTTAATTGAGCATTATGGCATTTTTATTAAAACACAAAGGAATCACAGCTACTGAAGGCAGAATAGAGCGCTAAAACTGGAAAAAAGTTTTTATCATTCCCATGGAATTTTCAAGATTTTTTCATCATTACCACTATTGATCAGGCGCTCAATTCAGGTAATTCAAGTGATTTTTCGATCTTTATTCACGCAAATGCACCTTCCTCATCTTACCCAAAAAAAGGAGAACAAATTTGCGATGACGGAATAAAGGTGGGTGTCTGTGTGTAGCTTGTGAGTTTTTTCCCCGGGGTTTTTTACCATTACTTTCGTTCTACAAGAGTGTAGGGCTCAAGCTGCTCATAAGATTGGAGCATGTTCGTCACTGTTTCACCAGTTCGTTTTACTGGAAGCAATAAACTCACGTGTCGTCTAGAGGCTGTGACGTTGGTGGAAGCCTTTATCTCTGCGATCCTTATGTAGCAGCCCTACGTTTGAGAAAATGGAATGAGTCCAATGCTAACACTTCTTTTACACCTGGGTAATATAGGCTCGTGTGCTACTTTCATTGGTCAGTCTGAGCTTTTGTGCACTCACGCCTCAAGCCTTGACCATCCTTATCCGAATCGAAGGAGTGAAGTTGTAGCTTTAGCTGTATAAAAAACATCCCTTCCAACCATTGGTCGATGCGTCAATAGTACGAATAGGCAACTATAATAATAATAATATAACAGAATAGTGCATAATAATTTTGGTAAACCACTATGGATTGAATCGTTTGGAAAGAATTTGCGGAACCTCATACCTAATAACTATGGGGTTTGAATTATTCAAAAAGAAACTCAAATTGAGGGACTGGAAGTAGTCAGTTCCACGAAATTGTACGCGTTTGTGCCAACTTGAGTTTGAGTTTCTATTCAAACCACTATGATGTTGAGGGATGCGAATTAACTGACTCATCAAATTATACCACGATATCAGCAAAAATTTGAATTTAACTTACTATATAAAATGTTCGAATAAACTGCACGCATTACAAATTTTTCAAAATTATGTATTTTCTCTACTTTTTTGGCCAATGCTCCAAAAACAAGGCCTAGATAACGACATTTTATGGTTTTGTAGTTTCAACAGCTCAGCCCAGTCTTCGACTATGGTGGATTCCTAAATTTGAAGACCCAGGTCCATGATATTCGAATTCATTCATAGACCTATTCCTCATCATTCAGTTTTTGGGATCAGTAAATGGATTCACTGCATTAGGTAACTAAATATGCTTATATTATGTTGAGAATAGAAGTGTGCGCTATCCTAATTTCAGCTTAAACGACCAGGAATAGATCATTAGATATCAATATGCTGAGCTTCTGTCAGCCTTCCAGATGTTTCGAAAGAACTAATGGCCGCTTTCATAAAAGATGATCCTGCCCGAAGATGAATCATATTAAACCAACAATTTGATAATAAAGGTATAATGGATTCGAATTGAAATTCGAGACAAGGAGGCCCGAAGATTTTTCCCCGATCGGTAATAAATCCTGTCTTATACGCTTGAATTATGGCGTTTCGTTAAAATTCATGACAAGACCTTGGTCAGGGAGTCAGTCTATGAAGAATCTCAGGGTGGTATGAGAAAAAAATAAGTATGGCGGTACCACGCCCTGATATGAGAAAAACCGAAGCTGTGTTAATTACGAGTCACCCACGCCGAGCGCTGATATCGACCTACGTTCGTTCGGAAACTCGAACGATTGCGCTGCAGTCAGGTGCCCACATCGGAGCTTTTCTTTTTACGTCGAGACTTTTTATCACTCATATCCCCCAATATAAAGGCACTTTAAAACTTGGAAGCTCGTAAAAGCGCTGTAAAATAGTCAACCGAGAAAGCATGGAGGCGACAAGGATGAAATCAAAGGGCTGAATTATTTACGTGGAAACAAAGAACGATAAAAATGTACGTGGGAGCCATTGTGTGAATTCTATTAACTCTTAAAAGCCAGATGAGAATATTAAAATTTATAAAGCGCCAACTTTGTTATTTTGGCCCGCTCTTCCGTGGGCTTTTCTTTCTTTCTGTAAGGAAAATGCCTTTTCTGCCAGCGGCGGGAACCTTGGAGGGCAGTTGGGAATTTAGATGGCCGTTAAATGTTAACAGCGTTATAACCTGGGAAGGAGGCACTAGGTAGATTCCTCTTTTGCAAAACAAATGCTGATGTTAGACTGCACTACGTGCATCGTTACCTGGGGCCTAGAATCTTTCCCGCGGTAACTTTTGACTGATTTTATTTTCCTGCGAAATATGTAGTACGAAAGAGGTTTGGTAATATTTTGATCGATTTTAAATGGAATCCAAATATGATCATATTAAGGCAGGTATGTTTTGATTATTATAAATTATAAGGCTTCAGATGCTTTGAATCTTAGTTCAAACAGCGTTCTACCTCAAATTTTCAAAATCTCCTTTAGTCGGGTGTCTTATCGAAGTCGAATCTGTTCCCTATCCCTTCGCTGCGGCCTGTATAAATCAACAGTTTAGGTACAAGGAGAAGCTCTTCCCCTCAAACACAAACCGGCCCATGGCCAAACCGCAGGCCATTGTCAGCCTAAGGTTTTGATTTACCGATTTAGGTAAATGGTTCAGACAAATCCCTTGCCAATTCTAAACCGAATGTACACGGCCTTCGTGAAGCAACTCTGGCAACTAGCCTGCAAACTACAACGAAACAAGCTCACGCCTATTAGTTACTTTGAACAGGTCCGTTCCGTACTAATGGAATTCAAAAAATACTGGACGTTTTCCAAAAATATGAAAAACGCAGGGACGTCACCCATGCTCATTTGTTCCTGAATCGGTTTCATTTGAAGTGGGGTTTTTTTTATAGAGCTTCATTTGTTCCCCATGTGAACCGCAATTTTGTTACTATACCGTTTTGTAATAGGCTGCTTGAAAAATGTTCGAATTATGGTTTTCACCTTTACCAGCAAATCCCTCTACCGTGTGTTGCGGAACATCTCTGAGGGGTAACATTGTGTACCAGGCAAAAAAAGATCAAAATCCATTGGTACCAGTTGGCAGGCTAGCCAATTGAGGAGCTAGTTTCAAAATACATCGACGGTGTAGAATCAATACTGCCCAATTCGTTTGCCATGCAATCTATGGACGCGTGATTTGCCAAGTTGCGACCAATCCAAGTTTTGAGAAGTAGGCAACCCAGACGCCCCCAAAAGACACGATGCTTTGAATTGGGCAGTATTGCAGTTTCATCGTCAACATATTAATCAAATGCGGGATATACGCAAAAAACCTTACTGGCTTGCAATAGTATAAGAGTTTAGCATATTTTTCACTAGGTATAGCCAGTTTTCCAATTGATATATTACTTTTTGAAAACAAACATTTGGTAATTTTTTTATTTGATGGATTACCTTGTAATTTTCATCAAAAAACGAGAAAAAAACATATTTGAGCTCCTTGCTCCTCAAAGCTTCTTACAATTTAACTTATTCATCTTTCTCAAAAAAAAAAAAAAACACGAAACATGAAACTGGGCCTGCAACTGTCGGTTTCGACCGCGGTTCGTATGCTGGAAACTATGCCTTAACCTCAACGGGCGTCACCTGTTAGCGCGGCGTATATTTAAACTTACTTAAAACAAACGGTTGACCGTTCCATAAAAAAGTCGTTTGTTCGACTTGAACCGAATAAAACCCGTGTTCTTTTTTCCACATCGATTTATTCCTTCATTCTTGGAGATGTATCGATTTCATTTGAAACGGCCTTGTCTGATTTACATAGAAAAGAGGCGCCCCGCCGGTCGGAAACGCTCGACAAAGGCCATTACAAACCTGCGTATTCAAATGTTTCAATTGATTAGGCATTTTCGATATATAAATACGCCCTGATTTATGTGACATCTCTGAAAATATTCCCGCTCATACGACCCGACATGGGCCACATTGGGTGGATTATTTTAAACAGTTCCACGCTGGAAGGGCAGTCTTCCAACTCTCGAGGTTGTATAAATAAAATGACATTCTATGAATATTGTTATTAACGATTGCTTGTAAAAACGTCAAACGTCATCCGCGAGAGGAAGACGCAGTCGTTAACATGTAAAGACACTCGAGATGAGTGAAACCACATTTCTAACACTAACTAGACGAGCGAGTCGTAAAGTGTGGAATTATGACGGGTTTCACCGCGAAAATGGCTGTTCTAACGTTGATTTTAGCGGGCGGATGATGTAAAACGAGGAGGCGTTGTTCATTCATGAATTCTATTTTGGTGGGGTAACGGTTTTTGGAAAGGAAACCCTTTCTACCTTTCAACCGAGCGAGCGCGTGCCAAGAATTTTTCTCCGCTAAGGGTGGATTCATTAATTCAGTTTATTCATCGAACATCCATTATTCGTCGAATTAAATTTTCCACGTGTACGTTGACAGGGAAATTCATAGTCTGCATTTCCAAGAAACTGCTCATTCGGAAAATGAGGTTTATTTGACGAATAAACTGAATTGATGAACGATTTTCGATTCTAGGACGATTACAATACTTCGTAAATATGGATGTAAAAATCTAGGTACAAACTTTTCAGCTCTCGAAAGGAGTTAAATATTCGTTTTCTTTCTCTGAAGAAAAAATCGATTTCATCATCTCTTAATGTTCTTGGTGGCCACCCATAACTTTTTTGGCATGTTCTATTAAACAAATTCCCAATGCCTACTGGTGTTTTCTTGATGAAGATTCTCGGAATCGTGGAAATTCCATGCAGTTATTCCGCCCTCGGTTAATGCATTCTGCAGTTTGTACCGATTGACTTCAGGCATCTATCAGCATGGTTAACTACTGTAATTCCGTTGGCAAGTGAGTCGGATTCCTCGGAACCAGTTAACGGATCATCTGGCAGACGGAACTTGGTAGTTCATGTTACCGCGGGTCGAGAACCGCTAGATAATAAGGCCCATGTAATGCAGAGGTTGGATCATCATACTAGTCGGTATAACTTTAGTTTCCAGCAGTTGGATCGGAAGTAGGTAGCTGGAGAACGGCCACCTGATGGTTAAATCATCGCGCATAGTTAGAGAATATCGTATCTCTTCGATGGTCGGACAGGCGCGGCGCGAATTATTCGCATCACTTGACTTCCCGTCCGTCGGCTTTCAATTAGTCACCCCCTCGGGGGAGAATGTGTGGCTTGTGAGCGATGCTAAAGGGCTCACCTACCCCCTGGAGCCGGCCGACCATTCGGTCTCGAACTGGCTCCCTAATTATTCTATAACGAGTGCAAAAGTGACTATCGAACCTCGACATGTCCAATTTTGTAATTGGATGGCTCGGAAAAATATGCGCATGCTCACCATTGAGCGAATGAAGCTGAGCATACCTGATATTGGGTAGACAGAAGTTTTTGTGAAGATTCCAGCGAGTGGAAAAATAAATTTGTCGCTCTTGTAGTTTTCGATTTAATAAGAATTGAGGACATTTTAAAAAACTCGAGAATGTCCCACTAAAACTGCCATAAATCTTATACAGTACCTTCCTTCACAGTACTACCTACAGTATCTTATACAGTATACCTACTGCCGTGGCAATGGTCTCATTCGAATCAGCATAAAAAAATCTATGGAAAATGATGCCTCATTCCCTGAAAAGCACGAATTTTTTCCCACTTCAACAGCTGTTTTACTGGCTTTAAAATTAAGATAGGGTTCTGTCGAGATGTTAGGACGAACTAAATACAAAAATTGATTTTCTGTAAAAATTTCAAAAATTTACGAAAACTCATTCCCCTCGAAAAACTCGAGGCGGACGGACTAAAAATCTTTATTGCAGATTTGGATTCAACACCACTCGAAAGTCGACAAATTTTCAGGGGGCGTTAATTTTTTTCTTACCTACAGATTACAAAGGTTCATTTTTCTTAAAAAATGAACCATAAAACAGCGTTATTGTAAAACTACTGTATTGTAAACAAACACAAAATTATAGCTCAGCAAAGTTTATAAGTTTTCGAGGGATAAACTACTCCGATTTTGTTGAAAATTTGCACACATTTAGGCAAGATGGTTTACTCTTGATCTGCTCGATCAATTTTGTTAGCAAATTTTTTCCATCAGCTCGAGCCGCTGATTTATTTCCAACATCCTCTTTTCAAAATTTTGTATTGTTTGTTTTGTTGATACAACCATGAATCCACGATATTAATTGGAGACACCAAAAAAAATTGAAGACCAGCGGTGATGCCAGCAAGAAATTCCATAGATATCACTATCGCATCATCGAGTTCTCAAGAACAAGTAAATTGTCCCTATTGTCAAAATTCATTCACACGAAGGGGTCTCAATATTCATATTGGCCGCCAACATCGGACAGAAGCACTCTCATCGCGCCAAAACGATGCCCCTACAATTCCCTCAACGAACCGAACCCCAGAGACTCATCAAGAAATACATGACTACATCGATGAACTGTTCCTGGAGGGCTTCGGAGCTACTTTGGTGAACGATGAAGGAACCGGTAACTTGACATGGTCAACGAAATGGCGAGCAGCAATGTTATTGAAAGGAAAACAATACCATCTTCCCCAAGGAGCTATAGGCCGTCAATTCGTATCTTTGCTAGCAAACGAAATACAGAATCTAGCAAATGAAGTGCAAGACTCCGAGCGGATATTCTTTTTATGCGCTACAATACTTCAAAAAGATCGCAAAGTCAAAGTCGGAGCCGACATAAGAAGACTATTACGAAGAAGGCTTGAAATGTGGGAGCAAGGCGCGTACGACGAATTGCTCCAAGAAGCTCAGAGATGCGACCGACAATTAAAACGAACAGTCGAGAAAGAAGACGATGACCACGATGCAAGAGTATTTACCCGATTTGTATTACAAGGTCGATTACGTGACGCAACACGCTGGATCACTGGTAGAGGCAATGTTGGAGGCGTTCTTCAACCAGAGGACGTAATGCCAAACGGTGCAACGGTCTTGGACACGCTTCGTGATAAGCATCCTCCGCAATTTAAACCACCTCAAGAATCATTCATAAGAGCCAACCCATTGCCATTAATGGTTGACGTGGATGTAACCGCAAACCTCATAGAAAAAGTAGCTCGAAGCATGCACTGAGAAAAAAAATAGGGCAAAAGTCGGTTGCGGGAATGCGGTTAATGGCTAGCAACCGCATTGCAACTTGGTTAATGTCAAAAGTCGGTTAATACAAATGCCGCCCCCGGAGTTGGTTAATGTAGGGCCGCCCCCAGCCAAAGTCGGTTAATACAAAAGTCGGTTAATTTACGTGAATGCGGTTAATGGCTAGCAACCGCCTAATAGTCGGTTAAACCCTAAGAAAAGTCGGTAAAACCTGCATTGCATCTAATCGGTTAAAGCAGTACATTAGCCGTATATTTAGTCGGTTGTAGTCCTACATTGACCGCATGCCTAATCGGTCATGGTACTTCATTGACCGTATGCGTAGTCGGTTATAGTTCTACTTTAACCGCATGCCTAGTCGGTCATGGTACTTCATTGACCGCATACTTATTCGGTTATATTCGTACATTGACCGCATGCCTAATCGGTCATGGTACTTCATTGACCGTATGCCTAGTCGGTCATGGTACTTCATTGACCGCATACCTATTCGGTTATATTCCTACATTGACCGCATGCCTAATCGGTCATGGTGCTTCATTGACCGTATGCGTAGTCGGTTATAGTTCTACTTTAACCGCATGCCTAATCGGTCATGGTACTTCATTGACCGTATGCGTAGTCGGTCACTGTACTACATTGACCGCATTCCACAGTGGAGTACATCAACCGACCAGAAATACGGTTAATGTAGCCCACTTGAAATGGAATTTCAAACATGTGATCTGAAAATGAAATTTGAGTAACATTTTGGTAATATATTTTTTAATAAAAACGAATTAGGTATACATATTATTAGAATGATAATGAGAAAGTGGGCCTGATTCTTCATGGTACATAACTGTTTTCCAAATATGCGACCTAAAAATAAAATTTGACTAGCATAACAGGAACATCTCAACATTTTAAGTTATAAATGTGATGGATGCAGTTGTTAACATACGTTTACTAATAAAACATTTTAAACCTGTATGATACAGTCAATAGGTACCTACATATGTTTTTTTATTTGTACAAATTCTTACAATAATGGTAACTATAAGTGAGCCTCAATATAGCGTTTTTCAACTTGGCGACGTTCTTCGGCAGGGCGATACTGTCAAGTGCCGGGTATAGTTGTTGGAAATCAAGGGATAGCTGAGAAACCAAACACGAAACACTGTTAATACATCTGAGGGCTGAAAATTACAACCGAGCAAGTACCACTCAAAAAAAATTAGTTTCTCACCAGCTTATGGCCGATTATGGGAAGTCCGATAATTATCACCGTGTCGAGGTAGTCTTCAAAACTCGCGACCTTTGCGTAAGCTATTCGCTTACCGGCCGTTTTCTTCCAAGATTCGAGGAATGTAGATGATTCAGCGCCGCCCTGCACCCCTCTTGCCGCTCTTGCACTATTTGAGAATCGGGGTCGTTGAGAAGAGCCGTTTTTATTTCTGGGAAAAACGTTTGTTAGATCGTGAAAAAATGCTCAATGCACAATGAACCTGACAATCAATCTCTCTTCATTCAATAGTATTTACCCTCAACGTCGATCACGTCTTCAATCTTCCTTTTTTTTATTGCTGGCTGCAGGCGTCGTCCGTCAGTTCCTCAGGACTAAATGGAAAAAAAATCAGAAAGACAGCCTGATGCACACACAGCCTCAACCAATATACTGCAAATCATCCACCGAACGTACACAATTACTTACCATTTTCTTGTCCAAAAATAGGCGTACCCGTGTTAGCCAGGAAGTAGGAAGAATCAAGAGAAGAGCCGAGGTCAAGCCGAAGTGAGAAATATCCGATCCGTGAGAGCCGATTGCCGAGAAACGCGCGAGTCAAAGCCGGAATAAATGACGGATAAGTTGCTGATGAAGCAGAGGCGATGGGAGAAGATCTCTCAAAAACTGTGGACGCACAAACGTTTTAACTACGACCGAGGTTGAAAGAGGAATGATCCCTACTTCTCCTTACAGCCAAGTAGAGGCTACAAGTTGGAGGGGGAGCACATGCGCAGGGCGCCTCTCTACTCGGTTACTGCTATGTTTCAACGGTATTGCATACGGTGAAAGTAGTGCAATAACCGACTATAAGTTGGAGGAGTGGGGGAAGGTTCAAGTTAATGTCAATCGGCCAGACCTGTGTTGGTACGAATTCGGTCAAAACTATGCGTTAACCGACTATACACGAGTATGCTTTAACCGACTCACCTTATGTAAAACAACCGGCTTCTTGTAGTGGTTTGACCGTAATTGACGGAAATGGGGTGCAATAACAGACTTATACGGTCAAAAGTATGGGTTAACCGACTGGGCTCCAGTACGCTTTAACCGACTTAACTTATGTAAAACAACTGACTTGGTTTCTTTAACCGTGTTCACGGCACATTAACCAACTTGAACGGTCAATTGAACAACCCATACGCGGTTGAAGTATGAACAGTAACCGACTTCTGGTTTCCTAACCTCACCTATTCTTAGTTTCGGCGCAAATATTTTCCACTTCGACAGACCTTTGTATACGGTTAGTGTTTCAAGGTCATCCTTAGACCGCATTTTACGGTCAAATCTGTAGGATAGTTGGTTAAAATGGCCTGGGGGGCGGCATTTTCAACATTTCGGCATTTCTCGGTTTTTCGTAGTCTGTTGATGTCGGAAATTTGACCGCATTTCGTCATTAACCGCATATTTTCAAAATTTTTAACCGACGATTTTTCTCAGTGTGAGGGGAAGTGCCGGACCAAGTGGGACGAACGCTAGTCAATGGCAGAATATGCTTCTAAGGTTTGGTGCGCACAGCAATCAATTAAGAGAAGCAATTGCATCGCTGATTCGAAGGATGGCTAATAATAACGTCGATTGGAACCGAATCAAAGCTTTGCTGGCACGAAGGGCTGTAGCACTCGACAAATGCCCAGGAGTTCGTCCAATAGGAGTTAGCGAAGTCCTTCAAAGAATATGCGCAAAAGCAATGGCTTGGACAACCGGAGACGACCTAAAGGAAGCATGCGGCTCCGACCAGCTTTCTGCCGGGTTGAAGTCAGGAATAGAAGGCGCCATTCACTCCATGTCAGCAATCTTTGAAGAAGATCAGACCGAATGCATACTGCTCGTTGACGCAAGAAACGCTTTCAATCAGTTGAGTCGACCACTGGCACTGTGGAATGCCCGTATTTTTTGGTCTAGATGCGCTCGATTCCTATTCAACTCCTATCGAGGATACCCCCTGATCTTATTCCGTCAAAACAACGCTTTTCTTCTCAGCCGTGAAGGGACAACCCAAGGAGATCCATTAGGGGCCATGATGTACGCAGTAGGGACTTTACAACTTATTAAAGAATTGAAAAGCCCAAATTGGAAGCAGATGTGGTACGCAGATGATTCATCCTGCGCCGGTTCCATTGCAAGAGTGCGTGAATGGTTCAATTCTTGCTATGAACTCGGTCCCAAATGGGGTTACATACCCGAACCAGAAAAAAGTTTCCTCATAGTTAAGGCTGGCTTAGAAGAAGAAGCACGGGCAGAATTTCAAGACCTGGATGTCCAAATTGTTCCGTCACACCGATTCCTTGGGGGCGTAATTGGACCGGTCGTTAACAAAAGAGCCTACGTTCAAGAAAAAGTGGAAAAATGGTCAGGATACACCATTAAATTAGCCAAGGTAGCCAAGAAAAGCCCGCAAGCCGTCCACGCAGTAGTGACGAAATCCTTTCAGCATGAATGGGGGTTCTTACAAAGAGTGACGGGGGGTTTCACCGAAGAATATAAGCCACTACAGCTTTCCATCCAAAGACACTTGATGCCGGCCATTCTTGGGAGGGAAATCACCGAGTTAGAAACAGAACTACTAACTCTCCCAGCAAGGCTCGGAGGTCTAGGGATAAACGACCCCGTCACAGAGCAAGATGAAGCCCATAGGGCGTCACAACAGGCTTGTGCGTTGCTGATTGAAGCTCTAAGAGAAGGCACCGAGCTAAATTATGCTAACCATCTAGACACGGTCGCGCACACTATCAAAGAAGAAAGGGTATACAAAAACGAGGCTCTGGAACAACGACGAAGAGACCTGGTCACCAGAATAGAAGAGGAGAACCCACGATTGGCACGTATCCAAGATCGCGTAAACGGAAATTCTCAATGGTTAACAATTGTTCCTTCCTCAGCAGATGGATTTGACCTCGATCCAATTCAATTCCGAGATGCCTTGGCGATGCGCTATGGTCATACACCACAAAACCTACCAAGCTCATGTGATGGTTGCGGAGCAGCATTCGACTTGAATCACGCCCTAAATTGCAAGAAAGGCGGGCTGGTGAAAAGAGGGCATGACAGCGTTAGAGATGACTGTCTCGAAATCGCCAAGTTAGTCTGGGGAGGAGCAGTAAGGGAGCCAGTGCTGAGAAACGGCAATGATGGAAGCCCAGAGCTCGTTGCGGACATGAAGTTACAAGGAGTGTGGGACAGTGTGAGGCCGGCGTTTTTTGATCACCGCATCATCAATGCTGACGCCGCCTCACACAGCTCCCGAACTTGGAACTCCATCGCTGAGTCGGCCGCACGAGAGAAACACATGAAGTACGACCAAGCCGCAGAAGACAAGAGAGGATCCTTCAGCCCCCTGATCTGCTCCTGTGATGGCGCGCTACACAGAGAATACGGAGTTTTCCAAAAAAGGATGGCGCAAGCCCTAGCTACGAAATGGGAAAAGCCGTATTCCGCGATATTAGGATGGGTGCGCGTTAGAACCCAGCTCTCCATCATACGCGCCACCTCCATGCGGCTGAGGAACGGGAGGAGTCAAGTCAAAGCCCTAGGGCTCGAAGATGGAGCCGGATTGCCATCAGTGGAGGATTAAGCCGCCATCCGCTTGGAGCGCTTAGAAGAGAAGAAGTACTCCCTCCCTTCTTACCAAGCTTTAGTTAAATTAAAAATAAATGTTTGTTTAAAAATAAAAAAAAAAAAAAAAAAAAAAAAAAAAAAAAAAAAAAAAAAACCATAAAACAGCCACCTACCTACCTACACAATAATATAGTTATTACTATTCTCAACTCTTTCCCATTAATCGTCTCTGAAAAACAACAACGAAATCGTCAGGCAAAGCACCTCAGGTAGAATGCGGTAGGAACATTACTGCAGGATTATCTTATCTCATCTTATCTTATCTTGTCCTATCTTATCTTGTCTTATCTTATCAGTTCTAATACTGATTTGTTTTGGATTTGGTTGCATCATGCGTACATTCTGCTCTCCTGTTCATTATGAATAGTTCATTCATCAATCCATGAATAAATTCATCCGTATTTAGTTGAAATTGATGTTCGGCCGAGAGAAGCACGCTGTTTTTGATGAATTGTCTCTCTTCGCGATTGTTCCATGATATTACGATCTCAGACAGAGACTCTCAGAGCATCCCCTGGGTAAAGTCAGTTGAGGAGCTCATGATCCAAAGCTGAAATCGAGTGTTTTTCAAGCTCTACCATTTTATTTACTACCTTAAATAGGTGAGGAATATGAGACTAAGTTTTGGATTCTGATCAAATTTTTAAAAACTCTCAATGTAATGTCGCATAAGCTGTTACTTTGATAGTGAATAGTGTCTACTGAAGCCTGGTTTACATGGCGTAGAAATAGGACAGGCTAGAACCGATGACCGATAAAAATTGTACTTGCTCTCGCTTGGTGGCGATTGGTTTGGCTTCTGATTGGTCATCGCTCCCGACAGGTTTGCCTTTCACCCTCTGCTTACGTTAAGTCGAGCATCATGGATATTCGCGACTCCACCGTTCTCATCCATCAGACCGGAAATCGAATAATTCACAGCCATCATTGTCGCAACAAACTATGCATGATAATTGAAACGCCAGCTTGCAGTTCCCCGCCTGCATCGCATAGTTTCCCTTCGTATTTAATTTAATCATACGCGGGAAAGGACAGGTTCTGAATGCACGAAACGGGCCAAGGGACAGGCCCCAGTATCCTCCACACATCCAGGGAACCTCGGCTGATAAATTTACCGTACCCTGCAGATAACCGTAGTTGGCCCTTCGAGAGTCTCTGCCCTGCAAACACCCCTGACCCTTCCCAAATTACTCCGGGATTTATATGCTTATGCCCCGCTGAAGCTTTACAACGTGGAAATGCGCCTGGCGACTGCGCTAAACTGAAAACCCCCATCTCCAGATTTGTCCGTCCCCTTTCGTCCGGTGGGTTCGAGATTGAATTGCACGCTGCGTTAGCTGCTAATGTTGCTCGCCCCCGGAGGGGTATACAGAATGTTTGTATATGGATACATACAGCAAAAAGGGGAGCCAATTGTTAATGTAACTGCTCATTCCGAACATGATGATATAATCCGTAACTTTGGCTGCCGTTGGTGCTTTCATGCCTTGGCTATATCATGCTGATTTATATAGTACCTACTGCACATCGTTAGCTATTCACGCACACATTTTTGTTTAAGTAAGTCTAAACCATAGTTGGATTTGTAACACTTACAAACTAGTTCAATTAATTCGTTGTAAATGGAGTATAAGCATGGCGTCGGGACAAACCTACTTCAGCTGGTTGGACATCCGACAACCTAGTAGGTACATAAACATATCCATAGTTTATGGGGTATAGTGAAGTGTACGCTATTCGCTCTTCAACCGATTAATGATTCATTGGCCGGTTCATTTGAAGCCGTTCATGAATTTCTAATGGGATGACTGACGGAAGTCCGCCCGCGGAGCGCCGCTGTCGCCCGGAGGCAAACTGCCGGGCGGCATTTTAATTACCTCGGTGGAGATTGATTTTGTTGGGAGGCGAAAGGAACACTAGAAATAATGTTGGCCTGGCCAGAGGCTTCTGGTTGTGTTTTTATTGAAATGTCCGTTTGTTTGAAGGAGACTTTCCACTTTGTTTGAAATGGTGATTGAAGCCGAGGCCTTTCCGACTCCTCCGCTAATGAACTTATCGACGTCTTCCCTTCTAAATGGGGACAAATTAATTGAGTTTTCCCCATAGGATTTTGCTGCCATTTCCCTATCGGTGGAACGGTGGGAACAGACCAGTCCGAGGCCGTGTGATTGAGATGGAGATGATTGTTTGCCCGAGCGGTCAGATCGGAAATTAAGGAGGCCTCTCCCATCGGATTGATTACTCCCCGCCTCCTATGACAGTTTTGTCGTGACACTATATACCCCCGAAATACTTTGAATAATGTAGATAAATTTTTGAAAATTCAAAATCCACCAATCCACGAACGAAAAACTCAAACTTGAACTCCTCGGTACTGAACTTGAAACGTAAGTTTACGACTTCGAGATTGATTATGAGTTGGGTTTGATTTCCATCTTTAGTATGAGTTCGAGTTGACTCATGTTTTAGGTTACAGTTTCAGTTTACTCAATCTTAAGTTCTCACTCAAACTGAAACTGAAATTAAACTCAATCTATAACTCGGATACTAACTCGAACTGAAACTCAAACCGAAACTCAAACTTGGACTGAATACCAAACTTGAACTGTAACTGAAACTGTAACCTAAAACATGAGTCAACTCGAACTCATACTAAAGATGGAAATCAAACCCAACTCATAATCAATCTCGAAGTCAAAATCACAATGAAACCAAAATCGAAACTCATAATCAATCTCGAAGTCAAACTATCAATGAAACTGAAACTCAAGCTGATAATCAAAGTCAAACTCACAATGAAACAGAAAGTCAAACTCATATTCGAAATCGAAGTCAAACTCACAATGAAACAGAAAGTCAAACTCATAATCGAAATCGAAGTCAAACTCACAATGAAACAGAAAGTCAAACTCATATTCGAAATCGAAGTCAAACTCACAATGAAACAGAAAGTCAAACTCATAATCGAAATCGAAGTCAAACTCACAATGAAACAGAAAGTCAAACTCATATTCGAAATCGAAGTCAAACTCACAATGAAACAGAAAGTCAAACTCATATTCGAAATCGAAGTCAAACTCACAATGAAACAGAAACTCAAACTCATAATCAAACTCGAAGTCAAACTCACAATGAAACAGAAACTCAAACTCATAATCGAAATCGAAGTCAAACTCACAATGAAACAGAAAGTCAAACTCATAATCGAAATCGAAGTCAAACTCACAATGAAACAGTAACTCAAACTCATAATCAAGAGTTTGACTTCGAGTTTGAGTTTCTGTTTCATTGTGAGTGTGACTTCGATTTCGATTGTGAGTTTGAGTTTCTGTTTCATTGTGAGTTTGACTTTGAATTTGATTATCAGCTTGAGTTTCAGTTTCATTGTGAGTGTGACTTCGATTTCGATTATGAGTTTGAGTTTCTGTTTCATTGTGAGTTTGATTGTGAGTTTGACTTTATGTTTCATTGTGAGTTTGAGTTCAAGTTTGAGTTCGAGTTTAAGTTTGAGTTCGAGATTGAGTTCAAGTTCCAGTTTGAGTTGGAGTTAAGTTTAAGTTTGAGATTGAGTTCCAGTTTCTGTTTTGTGTCTGTCCAAGTTTCAGTTCCAGTTCACTTTCAGTTTGAGTTTAAGTTTCAGTTCCAGCTATGGTTTGTGCAATATGAATTATTGAAGTTTGAAATGGAAACTCAGTTCATTGAATGCTAGATGTTATGATGTTGCAAGATCGCAAAATTTCGAGTCGTATGCGTCATATCCGACGTGGTCAAATTTCACTAACTTTTGGTCAACTATAAACGACTATGATTGGCTGTATATTTGGATTGTTTTGTCATGAATGCTGGCGATGCCACCTGCTTTATTCGAAGATGTCCTCTCGAAGTTATCGGAGGAGTTTTCCAGGATATCTGCGATATTATGCGACCGGGAATGATGATGCAGTATTGGTGGAACTTCTCAACTCAAATTTGACTTTCCTCTACGTTGTGTTGGACGAAAATGAGCGATACGCCTGCCGTTGGGAAAAAATTGATTTGAGCGATGCCTGCCAAACTCTTCCATATACTCCTTATCATTTCTCTTCAAGCGGCCACCGCTCGCAAGTGAAGTCGAGAGGAAACTCGAGGCGCGAGAATCCATCGGGCGCGGTGATCAATAACCCTTTCTGGGTCATTACTAATGGGCCTGCCAATATGAGTTAGAGACACTGCCTTGCCTTCCAGTACCTCAGTATGCCCATCTCACTTCCACTTCTTCGTCCATTATTGCCTTCCTCGTCCCCGCCCTGCACGGCCGACTTCCAACCATTACCCAAAAATTACTCCCAAACGCCGGGCGGTGACTGCGCCAGTACAACCCATCGCCTCAAGAGCGTTTCCTTCACTTTCCCATCTTGAGTTTTCAGTCTCCCAAACAAATAACCTCTGCCATGAAGGGGCAATTTTATGTATTAGCCGGTCATTTGTAACTATGGGGACGGAAATTTGCCGCACCGATTTTTCCCGTCAGAGTCTGCTGCAGAACTCAGCTGGGATGGTGGGGGGATTCTGAGGGGGTGGATATGAGGGCGGATGGTGAGGGGAAGATTCACGCAGCCCGAGATAAGAATGATTGAGAACGATGTTTACTATATCGGCTTCTCTTCGTCCCAGGGGCGCACTTCGGCGGCCGTCCCAACAAAATAACGTTCGGTCTTTACGGCATAACCGACCACGGCCATCGTCTCTCAACTTGATTGGACTCTACATCCTTTCCGGGAACGATATTTTCTGAATAGTATTTCCAGTGCCTCGTTATTCGTAAAATTGCTTCGAAAATATCAATAAAGGAAAAATGTCCAGTGATATTCTCGCTCAAGAGATCGCGACACCGTCGGGGGTAAATTTATTCTATCGATAACATTGGAGCCGCTGGATGGAATTTCACTATTCAAAAGGCGTTCAGCGTGTTTTGGAAGCTAAAGTGATTAGAACTGAAATTCAAATTTTCTCTACTCGGGAATAACCATCGTTTTCAAGCCTCCCAATTGACAATGGTCGATGTACTTCAAAATTTGATACTGCAATCGATGAAAAAAGACGAGGTATTCCTCATCAATGTCAAATTATGGACAAGAACGCCAGGTACACATCCTGCAGAGCTTTTTCCCCTAATTGTGTCCCCAACATCCACGTTTCTTGATAATGTCATCAAGATGGCTTAGGAGATAACCTCCTGCCTAAGTATTGGGAGGCGCTTCATGCTCATCGAGAACCGTCTACTCAAAACGAAACCAATTTCAGGTTGGAAATACGTGCTCATAACTGCTGTCCGTATTTAGAAAATTACCAGTTACCCAAGTTCGAGACGAGCTTCTCAGGCTATTACCCCTGTTTAACTGGACTAGGACTCCTGCCGTGGGTGGTCGACCTTTCTGTTTACCGGACCCAATGAGTAGTTATGACGTTATAACTACGGCTTATTGCGGCGTTTTAAACATAAACGCCATCGCTTTGATGTCTCTGGAGAATCTTTCGCCGGCAAAGAGTCGTCCGTAATTTCAAAAGGTTTAATGGGTTTTCCGCCCGGGAAGTTTCCCGTGGTGACGAAGATGGGGCTTCCAAAGACCATGCGTATGACGTCCTTTGATAGGTTGGCCGCCGTAAGTACTTTACCCGTAAACGATAGTCTGCCGTCCTTCGTTTTACCTTTGCGGTAAAAGATGAATTTAAAAAATCTTTTCTCTCGCGGGGAAAAGGTTTAAGGAGAAAAACAGCCCTCGCAGAGATGGTGAAATTACAATTTTCGATATTAGTATCTATTTGTCGGATAAAAATTGTTTATACTTTTACTCAGTCTAGTTTGGAAGTCCTGATCAAAATAAATCTTCATTTTAAGTATCACATTGGTTTGATTTTGTTCAGAATTTTAAATTCCAGCGTTAAATCAGCATAAAGACCGTTTTTAAATGGCGCACATGAGAATTGTATAAAAAGTTCGTCGGCTAAATTATCATCCTTCTACCCATATTGCACCCAACCTCTCCCTCCGTAGAAAAATCTGAAAAATCTCCATTTTTCCCATTAACCTCAACGAGTAAAGTTTTTCATTTGGAATGCAATCGAAACTGCCTTCCGCATTTTCCGTCGATCGCTGAAAGCTTCTCGATACCTTAGGAAGAATAGCAGTGACCAAGTTATAAGGCCGACTCTTCGTAAAAAGTATTGCGAAAAATCACCATGAAAAGTTGCGTCGGATATAGAAAGTTTTATCCTTGAAAAAAGACGCAATAAAAGTTTTCTTTTTCCGATTTTCTCTCAGTTGAGACAATTAGTGGACAGTGCAGGAAGGTCGGAGTTCGAACTGAGTTATGGGAGGTACAGGAATGGGGGGCAGTAGTGGTGATAGGGCGAGTTGAGCCACATTAGCCGAAGGAGATCTGCTATGACTGTAGGAAACCTAGGCACCACGGCTCATTGCTTCCTTCAACCCCTCGACCGCAATCCTTATTGCTTTTTTATTCTTTTGCCCGAGCGAAATCGGGAACTTTTTCTCCTTTTTTATTTCTATTCCTCCACTGGCGACAGCCTAGAGGAGAAAAACGGGAGAAACTTGTTTTTTATTCTTCCCTCAGCTTTGCGCTTATTTGGTATCCGGGCTTCCCTCTGGTGGTAATAGATGCGCATATCGAGCCTGCCAGATCGGTAATTCAGAACTGAGATAGGACCTCAGAAGACGTAAATACAACCGCTTCGATAGACCGAAAAGAAGAACGAGTTCGGAAAGGAGGTTATGCGAGGATACAGAACAGCTTTTCCATAGCTTTTACGCTGTTTTCCTCGCCGGAGGGATTTTCCCTAAGAAGTTTTTAGCAAACTACACTTTGCAAACGGGCGGGACGCGGATTGACGGTGTTATCCTCTATAACGACGACTTTGCCGCAGAAAGGAACCTCGAAGGATCCAAAGTTGCGGGGAAATCTTTCGCAAATCCTATTCGCCGTCGAGCTGGAATAATCAGAAGGTACCTTGCTGAGCGTGGTTTGATCAGGAGTACAAGTTTTGTCGCAATCCATGCGGGAATCCATGCTGTTTTGATAGAGCATGAATGGGATAGTTGATGCTATGCAACCTCAAGGGCCACCCGTCTCAAAAAAAAAATTGGTTTTCAAAATTTATGATAAAAATCAATGGAGAGGATCAGAAAAAAGAAGAAAGGCACGTTATCCGCAGGATTAGCCGGATACTTCCAGGAAACGTATGCGGTCCATATAATATTTATGTTGCTCAAAAAAATTTTCCCATTTCTCGATAAACTAGATCCTGATTTTCTAAATCTGAAAATCGGTGCACAAATTTCGAGGGCGCCAAAATCTACCTTGATCCGATAAACTATGAATACATCAATAATGAAACGACGCTTTTTGCTGCATTGCTCATCCAAAACACTTATTGAAAATTTGCTGTCCGTTCTTTAATTTTGCTTTATGTGTTTGTTTCTGTTTTCCCTGCTTACCCACACGCAGATGGATCGTATGATTCTGTTAGCGGTAAGTACACCAACCAGCAATGCTTTTGTACTTTGTGGTTGCCTTATCATGAATTATATCTCTATTCGATTCAAAGCATGACTGCCAAACCCTCAGTTCTGAGTTTTTTTTCTCTAAAATCCAATTTTAAATTTGTAAGAAAATAAGAATTCAAGTTTTTAGTGAGTTCGATGGCAAAAATGAATTAAAATTAATACAAGGGGATTGTACTCAAATCTCGTGCGATTCTGAGACAATGTTTTGTATTTTTCGCATGGTATTATTTTCCCCACGATTTCAAATCACCTGCTTTTCGACTTCCATCGTGGAAATCGCGCTTTTACCACTTTGCTACATAACGCCAGCTCCTATCCTCGCCTTCCATCTCAGTTAGAAAGGAATGGAGTTGAAATGAGCAAAACCAAGCGAGCACGACGAAGAGAATAAACTCTGCGTGGAAAGATTTTCCGTCTCAGCCTTCCCCGTTTAGTTTTCTCCATTTCTGTCTCTCTCCTTCCCGTCTGTGCGAAAGCCTTCATATTGCCTTCAATATACGCCAGCACCTACCGCCAGCATCCATTTCGCTCGACTATCGGCTGTTCTCATTGCAATTCTGCTGAAATGAGACAGCGCTGAATCTTTTTCATTTTTTTCGTCGGCCGCTTGAAGTTTGCTTTTCGGACTTTTGTTCTAATCAGGATAAATAATGGGGACAGAAATTTGCATGCTTTCCTATAGGAAGGAGTTTATAAGGAGTTTTACTCCTTATAAGGAGTTTTACCAGTTATTCCTCGAAAAATATCGCGATTTTACCCAAAGTGGAATCCTGAATAGCATCTTCGATTGCCCACTAACATATTCACTCAAAATTACTCCATTATTCAATAAGGTTTGAGAATTAGAGTTTCTCCAGGTACCTCAATAAATATGAAGATATCATTGAGGGAGATACCCTAGGGCTTTTGATAACATTGCCAGCTGAATACGAATGGAACAGTTTTGCAGTACAATGGAACTTGCGATTTTGCGGAGTACAAAGGTTCTCATATCAGCCTAGGGGTACATGGGAGTTCGATCTATTCTCTCTAATTGCAACCCTTCGCGTTTCTATAGCTGCAGGGAACGAATTGTTAACTTTCACTTAGTTTCCAATTTTAATTCCAGTTTTCGCACCCCCCGTCGGCCGAGTTCGGACAATTAAGCCTACGCAAGATACTATGGGGGTGATTTTTATCTTGGCACGACCTTTGTCCGAACGGTGTCCATTGTCCGACCAGTCGTTCAGCGGTGGGAAACATGGTGAAGGTGGGGTGGGTTAGTAGTGAATAAAGAAGAATACTCGGTGGTAGCCTTTAGCTATTCGAATCACACCCCTTCCTGTCCTGCGAAAGGGTGACCCTAGTCGTCCTATGAATTATTCGAGATATCTCCAAGGGTTGCTGACTACAGCTCCCCCACTGCTAATACCCGGGTACCCCATCCGAAAAAAGTCTAGGGTTAAATCAGGACCTTCGAGCCCACGTGTAATCGCCTGTGAAGTTCCGGATAAGGGCCTGCGAATTTCTTCGAGCTGTCAACCCTTGCGAATCCTTGATGCTCGCCTCTGATCCGACATCTCAACTGTTCTAGGCGATAACCGAGCAAAGGTTCCTTGACTCGACTGGCGATCAAATCAACAAAATTTTTTACAAATGTTCGACAGAATTTTCCAAAAATAGGAGACGTTAAACATTTTTTCGATTCTTCCCACCCGCTCTGATCGTTTTGTGGCGACCTTCTCACTAGGTCCGCTCGACCATTTTTGATCTTAGTATCGAACTGCCAATTATCGATCATGTGATCGTTGCACATCAAGGGTCCCACATAGCTTCATCTTCTACAGTTTAAATGAAGGAACCAGTGATCCTGGCTATCGATTGCCAGGACTTACTTGCTGCCTCCCACGGGAGCACTGAATTGCACATTGCGTCCTGTCTTGGGGGTCGATGCGGATTAAAAGGGAAAGGAGTCCTGGAACTGGGGGGCGATCTGTTTTAATTACCGTTAATGCCTGTGGCTCGGGTTCAGCAAACAGTAAATCGAACTGCCTCCAGTCGTCGAAACGTATCCTGAATGCCTAGGAGCCAGTGGGTGCCGACCAATGTCAGTCGAAAGTCCGGGATTAATTAGAGTCTCTGCCAGCCTCTGTCTCTCCTATTCCTCGTACACGACTATCCCGTTGCTACCTGCATTGTATTAGCATTTCCAATGCTTCTGGAATACCGTATATTACTTAGGCTTGTATTTTTCGTACCGAAAATTGTTCAAAATATTTTTTCTGGGGAATTCTCAAAATTAATAAGTCTGCGTTCTTCAATTCAGTGTATTCGCCAAATAAACATTATTCCCAGCATATGCAGTTTCATGAAAATGTACAGTATGAATTTCCTTGTCAACGTATCCATGGAAAATTATATCAGGCGAATAATACATAATATGCATAGAATATTATTCGATGGCTAAACTGACTTGATGAACCCGCCCTAAGAGAATTATCCAATTCAATTTTCAAGCCAAATCGAGAATTTTCCAAGGCATTCTGAAGTTTTTGATTTGATTTGGGAAAATGGGCGTTTTGTTTCTTTAAACAGTTGAATATACAAATCACTAAATCACCATTTATCATAATTGGGATAGGGATTGTCCTTGGTGCTAATAAAGGTTTTTAGGATATGGCCCTAAATCTTTCCTCAACTCTAAAACCGGACCAATTTATGCGAAAATTGTATGGGCAAATATCAATACCCACCTGACAAAGGAGCAGGAATCCTCTTGTTTTCATTTCCACAACGGATTTCGACGCTCGAATGAGGATAAACCTTTTGTTTGCCTAAGAGGACGCGGGTTTTCAGATTAATTCAACTCGGGGATCCATTTTCTCTCCATGGACTGCCTCAAAGGCGGAAAGGGTTCGTGGCTAATGGCTGAAAATCAAGGTGCATCACAATGGTCACTATTAATCCCAAAGGCACGGGGGATTAATGGTGAGCTGCCTCTCGCTATCCTAGCACATCCTTTTCCTTGTCCGCCGCCTCTCGTTCTCCCTTCGAGGATTCCTTTCAATATCGGCGTTGGCCATTATTTCCTCTATGTTTACACCGATGGTCGGCAGGCTTCCTTTTGTGTGTTATCCGGGAAATCCCGAATTGTGTTCCTGCTTGCCAGTCGCTTGATTTGCACACCTTTCATTTTGCGAGACTAATCGCAAATCAGTAATCGGGCAGGTATACCTGATCGGGCAGGTATATATCGGTATACCGATTTTGCAAAATGACTGTGATTCTCATGAATGCGCTTGGTTCTTGTCCTCAAAACTCTTTTTAAATTAAGTGAGGATAGTTTTCTAATAAAATTTGGAAGAATTTAAATTGAAGGAAATTCTCAGAAAATATAACTAGTAGGTTATGGTTTCTGGTCATAGGCTTATCTACCACGTTATGAACTCACGTTGACCTTGAAGTATAAGAAATGAAAGTAGGTAAATGGAAGTCGTCCCAAAATTGGATTGAAGCTTCGGAAAAAACTTTCACCTACACACCATTACTCAGGATTTCTTCCTGAACTAGTCTCTGTGTGTCCATCTGTCCGTGTGCCCGTCCGTGGTCGTTTACAAAGTGGCCTTAACTCCCTCAATTCCCAACTTTTTTTCAAATTTCTTTAAGTGGGATGTTTGTCATAGTAAGACCTATCACTCTGTTGAACAGGAATTTGAATTACTCCCATTATTTCCGATATTTTAGCACTTTTAGTGTTGTCTTTGTTTCTTGCAACAAAAATTAACCAATTTGATCCTTTTTGGTCCTAAAATCTAGGTTTTACCTGGCAGATGCGTGAATACTCTTCATATTCCTGTAACTCGGCGTATTTTAATTTTAAGAGCCTTTTAAAATTTGCACGTCGTGTTTTCTTGACATTTTTGGTCATTGAAGGGGCCAAATTAGAGTTTTAGACGCTTTGCTTTTGAGAAACAACCCTGAAACAAGGTCGACTCCTGCGGAACAGTGAAAATATTTGCCATTTTTCACTTGACCTCATTCATGCTTAACTATACCTTTATGGTACTTCAAAGGTTTTTCACTATTTAAGACTGAGCGTATTGATAACGCTGGTTTGACCAACATTGAATTTCCAAACTGGTCAAACGAGTGGCCGCAGCCCTGAAACAACGGCGGCGTAGGATATCCAGCGAAACCGTCGCTTATCATCATCATCCAGGACTTATATCAGCCGCGAACAAAGCGCCGAAATCCGAGCCATTCATCACGGCGGGAAATTCATCGGAAGGAGGAAAACCGTGATTATGACGCCATTAAATCATTAGCTCTGCTCTGGTTGTTTAAGATTTATAACGGGAAATTCCGGCCGGTCAAACAAAATTTACGGAGGTGATAACGAACTTTCGCATTCAGCCCGCTCAAAGTGGCCCATGAAGGGCGCACAATGGAAGCCTCTAATGGGTCACAGGAGTTGTATTAAATTATAACTTTATAATGAAAGTCGAAAGCAAACAATGAGTAGTACCCAGGAGAGGGAAAGCGAAGAGGTTTTTCCACCAGAGGTTTTCCAAAGGCAGATTCAGGACGGGGGCTTTTGTTCGCTGGGAAATGCGGTTTCAAATTAAATTTTGTCTGTCTCGTCCCTGTCAACGATTTGATGGGCTGGTTTCATTCTCTAATCTGAATAAACAATAGTTGCTGGAAATTGCTCGACGCGTTTCGCGCTAAGCGGATGAAACTCTACTCCATTGTACGGGAGAATTCAATCTGCGATGACTATATAATATCTCTGGAGATAAAAGTATTGAAAATAAATACATTTCTGTCAGCTTGAGGTGATGAAAATTAATGGAAAATCGAATTATTATTTTTCAACTTGGTTAATAAACGCATACCATATTTTCTCTTAAGAAGAGAAAGTCTTAAAGAAGAAAAATCCTCATTTTTAATTGTTACAAAATTTTACGAATAACATAATCATCCTACTCGAAAAATAAGCTTGAAAAACTAAAAGTAAAAAATAAAAACGCAAATGGGGGAAAAAGATTTCGACAGCCATTTTTGAAGTGATAAGGAAACTCAAATTTCATCCTTTCCTATTCGTAAGATCCTTTCAACTGAATCTCATGAACATCCAACTTCAATCTGACCTCACTTGAATATCGAACTTTGAAGTCGATGCCTCATGTCATAATGTAGCTTATAATCAATGAACTTCAAAGTTTGGTGTACTTCGACTACAAGCTGTTGGACGTAAAATTATGAAATTTCAAACTTACGATTTTTTCCATTTTTTTGACATTTTACTACATTTTTGGCTGTGCGCCACCAATACCCTTATAAAAATGGAATAGTATTGTTACCAAATGGCAGACTTCCTCGACAATTCAGGGAAAATATTTTAAAATTCATTCCTCAGACGCTGTTAGTTGAATTTTCGCTTACTTTAACGATCTTCAGTCCGACTTGTTTAAATTATACGCAATGCAACCGAGCGTTTCTGAGCTCTCCCTCATCCGAGTTTCCATATCGGAAATGAGTCGAGGGGAGTTGAAAAAGGTGCGACAACGAGGAAAACACTTTTCGCCCGAAAGTTGCCCTCCCTACTCTTATTTAAATTAAAGCGGAATTTACAACTCCCCACCCCTCGAAATCGACCCCCGGTCGGGGGGAGGAGAAGTGAAAAAATTCTGATGCCCCTATCTCTTCATCGTGGGAACTCTGCTGTTTTTGTTGCCGGAAAAAAGGCTCTTATTCAGATCCACTTCTTGCATTATATTCGCAATCGTGGAAATTCCGTTAACCGCCCTTCACCTTTGGAAAGTTCATTGGCTGAACTTCAAGTCCCATCCGGCTCAACGAAGGGGCAATAGATAGGAAATATGGTTCGTCTTTGCTTTATTCCAAAATGAATTCTTACCAGGGAGGGAAGTTTTTCGTTCATAATTTTATTTCGGACTTCTTTGTAATTCGGATCCGATTTCCGCTCGTTACCCGGGGTAACTTCGTTTATAAGAGGGGACCTCGACCTTCTCTTTCGGGGCAATACCTGTTTTCGGTCATGGAGGGGCATGCCCCCTGCTCTACCCGAGTTGATGACAAAACTCTTTGTCCTTCGAACTTTTTTTGCCCGTGGATGAGAGAGGATTAATATGAATTTTCAATGTGGGAAATTTTTTATTCTGCTTCATTTTTCCCCTCTCAGCTCCTGTTGCGGTTTTTGATTTTTTAATCAAATTACTCATATTAGGTAACTTTGCCTTGGAATTTTTTACACGATGAAATTTTGGGAATCGAAGTTCTAAAAGGCAAAACAAAGATTTTAAGACCAAGAACACTCGAATCGGTTCATTTTGTTGATTGGAAAAAATAAAGAGAAAACACTAAAAGTGCTGAAGATCGGAAGTACTGTGAGTAATTCGAATTCCGGTTAAACAGGGTGATGGGTCTTGCCAAGAAGAACGTTCTAGTTCATGAAATTTGAAAAAAGTTAGGAAGTTCAGGGAGCTATGACCATTTTTGTAAGTGACCACAGACGGACACATGGACACATAGGCACTTGTTCAGGAATTGATTCTGAGTAAAATTGAATAAGTCAAAGTTTTTTCTGAAGCTCAAATCAGATTTTAGGACGATTACAAAACAAATCTGTAAATATGGAAGTAAAAAAGCTCTTTCCTCTCGATTAGATTGAGTCAAAAGATGCTGTCCCTCGAATCCATGGTACCACAGAAATTTTGCGCCTTTCAAATCTTAACTCCAAAACCATCACTGACTTTAGGAAGGTTTCGAGTTGGCAGGAATTCATTCGGAACTTCGCAAAGTTGGCGAAGAATCGCTAACCGGAACAAGACGTGTTTGTAACTCGCTGGTGATCATCGCGATGACAAACGCCGTATGAAGTTAACGGGATGAAAATGCAATTACGCATTCAAAACTTGTTTGAGAGACTAGCGACCTGTTTTGATATTCATCCCGCGTAATTCATGTGTCTTCACCGGCAGAATCTCTCAGACCGAAACTGGGCGAGGCAAGTCATGTTTTCATGCTTGCGGATTGTTGTTGACAATGTTTAGTACATGGATGGAAGTTGAGTATCAGATTCTTGTTTCATTATACAGCAGGTGCTTAACTGCAAGAGACCCAGAGAGTCGAAGTATGGCGACTTTCATTGGCTTAAGTCAGCCATTCACTATCCGATTCTGGTGGAGGGGCTAAGGAAATTCATTGTTGTGATTGGGCGAGGAGGCGTCGGGGTGGAAACCGATATATTTGATTGTTTCTTTCCAAGCCAAGTACCCGTGTTCATCCCCGCTCCGACAGCCAGCAATCGAATAGTGTGCGGGTGCCTTAATTTTGGGACACTCTTTATGGATCGCGCTTTACACTCCAGAACTTGATGCAATTTCGGTTAAAATGCAGTCAACTATTCGCTGAAAGCAATTTTTTCAGAATTACGACGCCTAATTGTACGAATTCATCATTCAGTCAAAAAAAAGGGCAAACAATACTAAAAGGCCAGGACGCCGGCTCGTTATTGAGATGTCAACTCGCTCGTCGAGCTGTTTGTTTTCAGACTGTCAGCCGAAAAAGAAAAATGAGTTGACTGAGGTTTTTTCCCAGTTGAATTCCGACCGTCTTCGCTTCCGACTGGAAAAAATTTACGTTTGTTTGGTTTGTGAAAACAGAAAAACGGGGTCCCCGACTCGCTCCTTAAGGTTCTAGAATTACTTCGTTAGCAAAAGTAAATATCTCCGAGCTAAGAGGATTGCGACAGTGTTCAAATGTTGACATTGTAACACAATACTCGTAAAGCGGAGGAAAGGGGACGGAAAAGTGACGAGGGAAAGATTGCTAATGTACCGGAATCGCTCGGTTCGATGTCGAATAGTTTTCAGGAAATACTATCGCGGAAATGGAATTCAATCAAATGTAGTTCCGAAGGGTTTGTTGGTCTATATCCCATCAGGTGGGAAAATGTCGCTTCGATCGAATAGAAATAACATGTGACCACATCGAGTAGTGTGTCCAATGTTGACTAGTAGTGTTAGTATGTACTCGTTTCCAAGGTCTTCCGATAATGGTTTCCTCCCCGTAGAGGTTTTCTCTAGTAGACGATTCCGTGTTTTTCCTGCCCAGGAAGACTTGGGAAAGGGCGGATGTTTATCCAAGCGGTTTTGACGTGAAGTCCTCGGATGCTTGTGTTTGTTCAAGATGTCCGTCGTCCCTGACGCACAAACACTCCTGTATTGATGTCCTTGTAAGGCATCGATAGGCAATGTCCACCTAAAGCTAGGGGAAAACAAATCAAAATGCAGGACATTATTGACCGCGTATCTCATTCGCTCACGGCGGTTTTGGTGTATGTGCATTATCCAATACAACAACATAATTCCGATAATTTTGTCCTCTGAACATCGTAATCGGAAACAAAAGCTGATGTTGGCCCTAGCAGCATAATTCGATCACTTGATTGCATAGAAGTAATTTTATTGCTAAGATAAATTTTTTTTACAAATTTTTCGACTCTCTCCAACTCTTCTTGTTTGCTTGTTTTAAAATATGACAATTTTTTCAGAAATTTTCTTCCTTTTTCAATTCCTCTTTCTTCCTGAAAAACTCCCAAAACTCTTCCAATTTAGTGAGATAATTTTATGAAAATGACTTCTCGAAACTTTCGCACTGGTTCAGCATGCATTCCCTTTTCAGTCAAATGATTGATCAACATGAATTTTGAATTGGACGATTTTGTTTTTGTTGCAGCCGTCGACGGAAGATGGTCAGCTTGGTCCGGCTGGTCGACGTGCAATCCCGAGTGCAAGCAAATGCGAAAGCGCTCCTGCACGAATCCTTCGCCTTCCAAGGATGGGAAATTCTGCTACGGGAAGGATACACTTATCGGCAATTGCACCGGTGGTCTATGTCCATGTAAGTATTTTCTCAGTAATTGATCTGACTTTAATTAAGTTTTTCTGAAGGTCCTGAAAATCGGTTTAGACAAATTTGGTGACTAACCTTTTCAATTTTTACTTCCAAATTTACAGAGTAAGGGCCGGTTTATCAATTGAGGCCTGTAGTTTCAAAACCGGCTCAATTCTTGTTTTCCGAAATGAGTTTTTTCCGTTTTTCCCAAGTTCATGCCCCGATCTATCTGCCTGCAACCCCTTATGAACCAAATCCGGCTCAAACCGATAGAATAACTATTCCGAAACTGTGGGTTTGCTTCAAAAATGTTCTTCAATTGAAAACGTTTTTGTGTTTCCTGGAAAACTTTCAAATTTGGATTGAACAGGCTTTGAAACCACACGTCTCAATTCATAGTGCTAGATTCGTCCAAGGACCTTTGCATTACATTGCATAAGGACATATTTTCATAATTCGTCATACTTAAGATTTCTTGGAAATTATTCCAAGCAATTCTTGGTTATTGCAAGCTTCCTTGGATAAATCTAGCTTTAAAAATTGATGAATCGAGCCTAAATGGACGAATTCTGATCTTACTAGAATCAAAAATCATAATGAACCTTCAGAAAAAATTTGATCAATATTTGGTGAACTGGAAGTCCGTCTGTGGTCATTTACGAAAATTGCCGTAACTCCCTCAATTCTTAACTTTTTTTCAAATCTCTTGAACCGGAATGTGTGTCCTGGCAAGACCTATCACCTTGTTTGACCGGCATTCAAATAACTCACAGTAATTTTGGTGTATAAGCACTATAAATATCTTCAAATTGTGTCAACATTTTATGCATCGAAATATGGAAGTATTGTGGGTTATCAACTTCAATCCATCACATTTTCGAAGTCAAAACTAGCAAGTGAACGTACTATCGAAAGGTTGAAGTTGTTCGTTATACTATGCTCGTTGTTGGGAGGGAATATCTCATATTTTAGCAGCCGCCTTGACTTCAGCGTTCCAAACGATCGTCCATCCCTCGAACTAACCGAGGATTCGGATTCAGGTCCTGTTCTAAATCAAAAGATCCCTCACGTCAGCCCGTCGGACTGGTAGCTCACAGTCCACCTATTGCCATGTCGGCTATCCCATTGTTCGGCAGTACTGATTCACAGTATTACCGTACTGTGGTACCCTGGGCCCCTCGTACTGTCATTACGATTACCATTGCATATCAGGGCCCCCCTCCTCTTGGACTTGACATATCAGGGATACGGGCCGAGTGGTTGATTTATGGTTGGATCCGCACAATGACCATCCTACACACCTCCTTCACAGTTCACCAGATCAGTTCACAATTCATAGCTCTCCGTTTTGGTCCCTTGCCAGTCGAGGGAACTTCGCGGTTGTTTCGTGTCATGACCAGTCGAACGGGTTCCAAATTAAAAACTAAAGAAGTGACGAAAAAATCAGAAGAGATTTTCATATTCTTATTTTTCCATAATTTATCATTTCAACAATCATGTTGCAATTTGTTAACGGTAAATGAAGAAATCGGCCTTCAAAACTATTATGTTTATACGTTCACTGTGCTGCGACTCGTTTTACTGTTTTCGGTTACATAATGCTTTCTACAGCTGGTTGCCAATTTCAGTTATAGACTTGCATTTGTTTAGTCTTTTTTTGATATTCAAAGACATACTTAGAAAAAATAAATAACTACCTACCTTCATTTATAATAATTTTGTGCGTCAACACGTATCTTTTTTCGTACTTACTGATATTTCTTCTTTTACAGTGGGAATGGACGGATCAGACGGTTCGCATTTGACTGGGGAAGGTGAGTACCTATTTATTGTATCAATGAATTTATCGTGTAATTCTTCGTCGAAATTGGCGTCCCTATTATGTTGAAAATAATAATTTAATATATCCACCTCATTTCTTGGCATTTTACGTCATTCCAATTTTTCGAATGTTTGATCAAAATTTTCCGGAATAAAGTAAACAAATTAAAAATTAACAGAATGAAAAATAATTATTTATTTACTTATTCCGAAAGAATTATTGTAAAATTTTCGTAAAGTATTGAGTAAATTCAATAAAATGTAAACATCTAACTGTTTTTTTTTTGCTCAATAGGTAGCAGTTAGTACCTGCTGCCTACTTGATGAAAAAAAAGTAGTTATACTAAAGGGGTACTTTCAAGGGTACTATAAAGGGGTACTATAAGTATACTAAGACCTATAAAGGGGTACTAAAGAGGTACTATAGTATACTGAATTACACAAAAATGGTAGGTAACTGGAGGCTACTTAGTCATTCAAAAGGAAAGTTTTCCAAGTATTTATAGTACGGGTACCTACTTTTTACCTGATTTTTTTTTTTTTTTTTTTTTTGAGGCCAAATAATTATATTTTTCTTGGTTAAGTCCTTTGAGAAATCATTGTTTTCAAAAACCATTGTAGAAGTGATTCTTATTGGAGCATAGTGTTACTTTCCAACTCTATTCTCTGCGTTATTTGCCAAGGGCCTTTATTCCGTCGTTATTCGGCAAAACGTTACGAACGATAGCTTTTTGACACTTTTCATCCAACGTGTCGCAAAGCGATAGGTGCGCGCCGAGAGGTGGAGTTTAATTAAGTCGCCGAAGCTCGCGAGCCAGGATCGATGTCTGGCTTTGATGTCAATCACTATCGCGGCTGCGCCTGTCACTGAAAGGTGTTTCAAAGTGTGTTCAAGGCGAGTTCAGGAGTGTGTGAAACTGAGCGGTGCCCCAGGCAACTTTTAACTAACAGTGTGAGGTGTCGTCGAGGCGTCAAAACACGTTGGAGCCTGGCGCACATGAGCCGTTTAACTTCAAGTAGCCTGGGAATGAGATGGCGTCACTAGTTGGCCTCATAGAATTTTAGAGATTGCGAATGAAATTTTTTTTTAAAAAAACCTACTCTAAGAAGAAGCACAAAAAGCTAAAAAGTTGAAAAAATTACGTTATGCAAATGGAAAAAAGGATCTTGACAGCCAATTCTGAAATGATAAGGTATGCCTATCGCAGGACCTTTTCATCTGAATAGCTCGGTACCAAGGACAATTCCTCACTCGAACATCCCACTTTGAGGTTGGTGCATTCATTAATTTTAGTGTTTTAAGCTAAAGATGAAATTGACCATTTCCGTTGTAAATAAAGCGAGGAAAACCGAGAAAAATACTCGAAAAATCAAAAATCCCGTACTCAATGAAGTTAATTCTAACCAGCACGACCGTGCTGTCGCGCGTTTTGGAAGGATCCTTCGATGGTCCAGCCCGCTCAAGTCTGCAGGGTGAATCCTTAGGGTTGTCCTGCAATTCGTGTTTATAATAGCGGCTGCCAGTGAATTTTCCTCTTTTCAGCTAACAAGAGAAAAGCGATGGCCTTCATTCCGACGCGTATTCGATTAAGTGCAAATCGGAAAAGGGGCCACCCAATAGATCAGTCCTTTGTCAACAAACCCGCCAATAGTGGGAGAAAGAAAATATCCTGGCACAGTCAAAGAGAAGAACGGAGAATTTTTCCGCTCTCAAAAGGCGAGAAAATTCCTGATCTTTTTTCCCCCCTTTGGGACAGCAAAAAAGAACTCAAAGGCCGCCTTTTATTGACGGTAGGTGCACCCCAAAAAGCTGGAATGAGGAGAGACCTACGAATTCCGCGAAGAGGTAATGGTGTTCTAGTTTGACCCAAAGGTACTTTTGAGGTCTGAAGGTTTCCTTAGAATTCTTTCCACCATTAGAGGGGTTAATTTAGCAGGAAAATAGGTGAGGGAAAAAGTACCTATCTGAAAATCTAGCGTTTGACACCTTTGTGACTCATAAAACTAAAGATTTCTCATATATCTTGCAAGGAGAGCCTAAGAAAAGTTGGTAAATAGTCTGAGGAAGATCATCGAATCGACCGAATTAATTATTCGTATGCCTACTGTAGCAGAATATTCCTTGAAAAGTGCAGGCATTATTGTCAAAACGGCTGACAGCTTTCCATCAAAACTCGAAGGAAGCCTTTGGATTCCAAGCATCTAGAAGAACGATCGTTCGAAAATTCGTATTTTCCAGGTTGCTTCTTCTCTACAATAAATTCTTCGTTAACGCTATGTTTCTAGAGGTGGAAACATTGACATTAATCTTGGGTACGAGCCAAGAGCGAAGGAATTGTTAGCGGCGACAATGCGCAACTTGGAAAGGGAACGATGAAAATGTAAGCATTTTACCCAAACTGAATAATAATAAAGGACGGCTCAGGAAGAAAAGAGAAATTCCCAACAATTGTGATGCGGTTTCGAAACTTCAGCGATGTGAAAACGCTTCGAAACGGTGACGAAACGTGGTGAATAATTTTCGTCGGAGAATTCGTCCGTTGTTTAGAATCCGCCAATGCCTGGGGCCCGGTGTGTGAATTTAATTAAGGTTTTGGCGAAACAGAAGCTCGGTATGATGTGCCAAGCGATGAGGAATGAAGACGTGGGTGGGAAAGCGTCAAATTGAGGAGTGGTAAACATTACACGGCCCCAGAAACTTGTCTTGGCGTAAGAGGCTCGATTGTTTCGAAGTGGCGGTCCGGAAAGCCACCATTCCATGAAGAAGGGCCGCTTTGAGGGGCAAAGCGAAGGAAAAGCCAAGTCGAAGGTGGCACAAAAGCCGAAAGCGGTAATCTCTTCAGCGAAGCAATTCCCATATCAAATTACTCGAACCTCTCCCGAGGTTTCGACGCATTGTTGGGTAAAGCGAGCCTCCCATGGGAAGCCAGGTTTGGCTCCAAGGATCCGGAGGACTGTTTCCCAGTTAGTGATTGTTTAGTTTGGTTCGGGGTTCCACCCTTCCCACCCCTCACCTGATCAGCATCCATTCATCGGCGCGCTCATCTTTGTTCCAAGTCGTCGTTGCTCCACTCTCGAACTATCTCCAGAACTCGCGAACTATTCGAGCTGCTCATACCGTGACTGGAAGGCTCCGACCGACGTGTCCTTTCAGGCCTCCATCCCTACGCAACCTCGAGGAATTCCTTCCCTTTCGAGGAGTCGCAAATTAGGTTAGGACGAAAGGCCCTGAGGAGAGGAACGGGGCAAGAAGTATATCATCTTGTTAGGATATAAAGTCACGGTTGGGCGCTCGTTCGTTATCGATGTGCATCCTTTGATGAGGGCTAATAAGCGGAGGCGGCGTCTTCCTGAAACTCGGGAGTTGATTGCCGTGCTCCTATTGAGGGGTACGGATTCATAACCTGCAGATATTCGCAGTAGGTACCTGAAAATAGACGAGAATCGATCGTGATTGAGCCATCTGTACCTTTATTGTACTTGCTGAGCATGGGCTCACCAAGAGTTGTTGCTTGGTTATGGCCGTAAGAGAAGGGTTATGAGCAGTTTTTTCAATTTTCGTAAAGGTAGATTTATCCTGGGACCCTAGTCTTTACTTCTTAGTTTTCAATGTTTTTTTGGAGTCGGTTTTCCGTGTAAGAATTGGTTCATCCTTCCTTTCTGGTAAACGGAAAGGCAAGTAAGAAAACTTTGGATTGTATACGCACTTCTTGCTACCCACTCCAAGCTGTCAGTCCTCTGACATTATCAATACCTATCGTTCGGACTGCTACACTTATCGACTAGTCCAGATACTCTGAAAATCCAATTTCTCAAAAGCTTGATCACTCCTTCGTCTCCGTATCGGATGACAACTTCGATAATGAGGTCATAACGAAGCTTCACTCTCGAAACTGGCAGGCCTTCCATTAGGAGGGGAGCATTTCCCAGTTAGAATGGAACTTATTCAAAGGTCCTATCGGTTGAAGGTGGAAACGTTTTTCCGAACAATGGAAAACTCAAACGGGCAAGTTGCGAGAATATTATCACGAAGTGGCGGTTTCCACGGTCTCAACTTGGACCTGTCAAGTTCAAGTGGGGAACAGAAAGCGGAAAACATTGAAGTGAGTCGCTTGCAACCACTCGAAGCTTCTCCCCCTCAACCTCAGCAAACCAAACAACCGAACAACCCCCTACTCAACTTTGTCCTCGGTAATGTCGCAAAGTTAATTGGAAAGAACGCGGCTCCACACTCGACTTTTTTCTTCCCATTCAGAGGCGCGTTTTAGATAGAAAAACCTTCTCAACTTTAATTGAAGAGGGTTTCTTCAATTTTTCCAGTGGCTGTCGTCGAGTGAGTTGTATCCACTTCACGCGTTTTGAATCCCCCTGCCGCAGCGGCACGACGCACCTCCTTAAACGCCGAACTTCTTCAAAAGAGCCCTCGTTTCCTCTTCATTTCTCGGACTTTTTTCCCCGCCCCCGCAGATAAGAGAGTTCCTCGTCCTGGCCGGGTGTGGCTTTGAGTAATTCAGCCAATCAAGATCGACGGAAAATGACGGAAACGTAGCCATCCCCTTTAGTATAACGAGATAATTAAATTATGAACTTGATTGACGTCCAATCAGAAAGGAGGATAATAGGATGAGAAAGCGCCTGATTTACGATTTTCGTGTAAATACCTATTTGAATTTGTTGAAAATTACTAACCTGACATAGGTACCGGTTCGCACCCCCACAATCCATAACCGTTCAAAGTGAAAACTCTTCCATGACCCAAAAAATGATTTTAATTCCCATCATGGATCAAATCTGGATATAATTTTGTTCTGATAAGTCACTGAGCCTTAATTTTTTCAAAGAAAAGCCAGTGTTTTCAGTACATTACTTCATTGGCGTCATGAGTGGCATCATATCGAACAATTTTTCCTCAAAATGTTTCTCTACGTAGCTATTTTCACGCCCTTCCCTTTCGAATGGTTTTTCTTGAAAATAATTGCCCCTCCCAGATCCTGTTCAGTCCTTGTACTGTTTCTATTTCGCCCCCTCCACCAATCGTTAGATTGAAATCTTGAGCGTTGCGCCCCTTGACGGGATTCATCCCCTTGTCATCGCTCGGCTGTCCATATTATCCCCAATCATGTCCAGACCTGTCGTCTCAGCCTATGACGACATCCCCTACAAAATGCAGCTCACGGCTCAAAACAACTGAGGCATTCGGGACAATTTAATTAAGTTTGCTGGAGAGCCGATCGTTGGTATAATCGATTATAATCAATCTGAAACGAGGACACCCCTGCCCTGCTGCAATGTCCAATATGCAGTAGATACCTACCCAATTTCACAAATAATCCCAAGTATTTTTCAGCTCTAACAAAAATCGGTCTTAACGATTGATATCGAGCAGGTGCAGATCTTATTAATTTAAAGTGAGCTAAGGCCCATTTCCAGAGCTCAACGAAACCATTTCTTGGCGCCCACTCCATCATACGACTTGTCATCAACCTGGCCGACTTTAGTCTTCAAATTTTTTTCATCATTAGCTTTTGTCCGAGTGAAAATTCTTTTCATCACCTTAGACTCGGAAGAGAGTCAGGATAGATGAGTTTTCAACATCAAAGTCAACTTTTTTTGATGGCCCATCTGGCACTCTTTTCAACAGCGTTCGAGCAATTCAACCATGTCACTCATCTCTGTGTATTAATAGATTCCAGTAATTTTCTTCAGGCTTTAATCAATGAAAAGAAATGATTCAGCGATCATTTGAACAGTTCTGATAGCTCCTCAAGGTACATATAGGAGAATATAATTTTTCAGCGACCAAAAACTGATTTCTTTGGCGAAAACGAATTGTTGTCCCAAAAAAGTATGTATGTATCGAGGGTTATTTAATAATGGTGTCCCCCTCTGTGCTAGTATGGCAGGAGAAGGGTTTAAAGTTCCGTGATGTCACAGCAGGCGCATCAATGTAGACGACAGGGGTGGGGGATGTCTTCACTGATAACAGCCGATAAGCTCCAACCGCCGGAAGAACACTACTCTCTCTTACCCACGACGTGATCAAGTATGTTTATGAATCTTGGCTTATCTCAACGTAATCGTGAGCCGAAATTTAGGACCTTTGAGGGGCACCTGGTCAAAAAAATGCAAAAATAAAACTTGAAATCACCGTATACTTTCAAGGGGACTGTTTTGAGCCGTGTTGTCCTCTTTGAAACATGAAATCGACCCTTGAATCGTCAATCATTGCCGGGCAGCTTTTGACTCGTTTTTACGTCAGCGTTATGCGAATGGGATTTGCCTTTAGTTCATCTCAAAAGGAGAGAACTCGGTGCCTAAACAGCACAGCCGGGTAGCAATCTATCCTAAATCAGGCTGCCGAGGGTCTTCCAAGGAGAGGGAACTTCAGAACGTCTTATGCCCCTGGACCGGCAGTTCGGGTTGGCTCGGATTGCCGGAAAGGAAGAACGCGCCGGGTTCGGGGAGAAATTGAAATTAAACTGTCGTTACTGCGAGACAGCTCTGCTCCATAGAATAGAAACAGTTCCACCCTTCTTGCAGCAAGTTCCAAGTTTGTCGTGGGGCACTCTGAAGAGGAAACTCATTATAATTTTAATCGCATATAGCGCAAAGGGCGGTTTGCCGAGCCAACATAGCGATTCAACCTCGCAAGCTGAACTCTATTTTCACCACTTGGCAAGATCGTCAGATGGCAGATTAAAGACCTCTTCCGAGGATTCTCATTCGTGAATCCGCGGCGACAAAATACACCTACCCGAAAGGGTTGACGGCTGATTCGACGGAGATTCATCTCTTGCCAAGGACTCTGAGTTGGGTCGTGAAATAGTGTTTAAACAGCTGTAACTACACGAGTATGAGTGAACAGAGGGAGGGGAGAGTGTGTCGTGAGGGCTCCACTGCAAACAATGGCTGATGTCGTCCGCTTCCCGTGAGTGATAGCCGCTCTGATTATTCTCCAGCCTTTGCGTTACTGCATGACTCATTACATACATGCAGGAGCTTTTTACTTATTTCTGATAATAGACGAATGAATACTGACGTTTAAAGGGTGTTCATTTTTGGTCTAGTTCTCCTCATTTCAAACCTTGCATCCTAGAAGACAATAAAACTATTATAGATTTGGTTTTTCGGCATCTGAGCACATTTGCTGTCCAAAGTGCAAGTTTATTTGGCGATCTTCAAAACATTACATCAGTCCTCTTCGTCCCCAATTCAGTTTTCTTCAACTACCTCCCTTCGTATCCTGACGGAGTGACCGTACGACTGGGTCTGTTCTACCAGGACAGTCCTGGGCAGCCCTGGACCAGCAAATCCGGACGCCAAACGAATCCAAGCCATGCAATTGGATGAATTTGCTTGGCGACGGTAGTAAACAGTCCGGGAGTACCCAGGACTGGCCTGATCGAATAGACCCTCTGATTCCAGTTCACAGATTTTCGACCCTCAGTGCCTTTGGGATCCAAGAAACCTGTATCTAGGCATCTTGGCATCCATTCGTCATTGCTCTTCGCATGTTCCTAGTCGTGTTTTTGAAAAGCTCTCGTGAATTCACCTGATAGAGATCCGAGTGCTTTTCAAAGATGCTCCGGAGCCGTTGGAAGAGAACGTTCCCCGCAGCTGGAAGTTGGAAATTATTTCCTTTAATGCCGAACTAGTCGGAAAGTAGCATAACAACGGAAGATACTTTCAGTCGGAGCGAGCAACGCGAATCTAACAAGAGGAACTCGCGGCAAGAACTTGGCAATACGAAAAGCCCTTTCGATTCGAGGGAGGAAGAACTTAGTTGAGTTTATAATAGCGGCCTTCTCTAATGAATCCAAGAGTGTGCAAAGCTCCTTAGACGACCCTGCCAAGCGTAACAGTTCCACCGGCTCCCACGGATAACTTTTTAACTCTCATAAAATCCGCTTTGGTTTCCTCGTCTTTTTCGTCCGGTTGTAAATGGGATGCAAAATTATTTAAAGCATCCCAAGTGTAAACATTGTTGACACGGAACATCACCTTCCATTTGGATTCGTCTTTCGACTAATCCGAACCGAACTTGACGAGCAAGTTATTTTCGAATCGCGTTCGCAAAAAGCCATTAACCCCTTCGTCAGCGTCGGGTTAAGAAGTGGAGGTTTCCCGAACAACCGGTAGAGGTTTTATCTCGATTCCGAATGAATAAGTTACCGGATTCCCTTCAGGATCAGATGCCGATAGAAGGTTGGGAACGGGGCGTTCTTTTATTCACTCGATTCCGCCGAGTTTTCGAGCTACAGTTGCCGTTGGAACGCGCAGCCGTCGCGTGTTCGTTGAATATGCAAGAGTTGATGTCTGATTTTCGAATGTCGATTTGCAAATGCGAAACCGGCTAATCAGGAGACAACATGGAAATTACGAGTCCTACATGGCATCAGCATATCGACTGTTTACATTGCCGAATAGGCGGGACTGTTGAAAGTAAGAGGATATTGTTATTCATCGGGTGTTCTTCCTAAGGATAGGTACTGAAGAAAAGAATTTGAGAATATTTCATAGAACTCCTGGGTTTATTCCTGAAAAGCTTCCTTTCTGGAGATAAATGTCGAGGCTATTTTTCAATTGTATTTTTGGTGGTAATCCATTGATGTTTCGATTATGGCATATCAATGAAGACCCACAGACGAAGACGTTGACGATGATTTCGGGCTTTTCTGGAATACGAGTCGATGATGATAGGGAAATTTTGTATTTTTTGGAGACTGTACCAACGCTAGTGCGTATTTTCGACGATTTAGCTCTCAATCCGTTCCCGGATTTAAAAAATCCAAATGACGCTCACGGTTTAAAAATAAGAGCCGCAGAAATATGCGAGAAGCACATTGAAAAAAGCTTCGTTTATTGTCCAGGAGTCCACCAACAATACACCACCTTCCTTACCTTCGCCGTGTTGCATGTTTTAACTCCCTTCTATTTACAATGGGAAACAATGGCGTCGTGGGTTGGGGATTTGGAAATAATCCTACTGTTTCTCTCCTCGGGCTTGAAGCCCGCACGGATGCGACCTTTCTTCGGAATAATATTAGCATTACGTGACGTTTCTATATTTCAGCGGATACGGGACATCAGAACGTTCGAATATCATTATGACGTCAGCTGGCCATTCATACATTACTCGTGCGTTTTGCGCTTGAAAATATGAAAAAACTTTTCTGTGTTTTTTAAAGTGCTGGTTTCCTAACCCAACGTTTACTAAATAATAAATATGTCCATAGCATAGGTGCATTGGATGCCAACTACCTTTAAATAACCCACTTGTGGCTCACCACGTGGGCTATGAGCTACTGACAAGTTCAGTACAATAACAGTGGTAAACTGGTTCAAATTGAGATCTTCCGGCGTCGAAGCAGTAAACACAAAAGACATCCAATGATATAATTTTGATTGGGGCCTCGAGTCGTATCCTATTGTCCTGACGTGAGCGCATTATTGATGGCTTGGCGTCTGGTCATCTGTTTCATTTTTTCAAGATTAAAAATCATAGCTAAAAATACAAAAAATACAAAAAATGAAAACAGTAAAAATCTTGCATTAGTCATAAACTAAAAATCATCACCCAAAGATTAAAAAACCGAAATCATACTTAAAAATAAAGAACCAAAATCATTCCCAAAAATAAATAAAAAATAGAGGCCACAAACAACTTGCAGATCATGGATTAGCCATGAAACTAAATTAATTCCTGCCTACTCCATCCGTGTCAAAACATGATATTTTTTAATCGAAGTAATTTCTTGTAACATTTATATGTAACTGCTTTTCGCAGTTATATAGAAGTACCTTCACACGATGCCAGCCAAAACCCTATGATAACTAAATATAAGCTCTAATAGATGAGCTTTATTGGAACTTCGTTTTTTCTGTGACTTTCTGGGAAAAAAATACATTCCAAGCGTCAGGAATGTACCAGTTTCGTGCAACGGTCATTTATTTATGACTGTCTATTCGCTATGTGCTGGCATGCATCTCCTGCACGTCCCGTAAATTATCGTAATACGTGACTCGAGCACATTATTCATTGTGAACATGCTTAAAACTTTGCCACCGTTGAGGCGTAACTCATGTTGGAAGTTTTCGCTGAGATAGGGTTCTTTCCTTCCTGTTACCCATGTGGGTCAATAGGATGCAAATGGCATTTTATTCGAAATTTAATGCTCTGTGCTTAGGATTTTACTTATGATTTTTTAATGCATTTCGGGCTATTTTCCGTTATTGGCTATGCTTTACTGAATTCGGCTCAACAATTGCAGTTGTTCGGAATCAGCCACCTGCTCTGCAAGGAACTGTTGGTAACTGGAAATGAATCGGGTTGAATTTATAGGGCAAGTTAGGTGTTCTGAGCAATGTCTACAGCTACCCCTACGGTATACAGCAGAAGAGGTACATTAGGGTTTCCGAAGCCGCATAAGAAACCTTTGAACGCGACAACTGTCGTCCTCTGCCAACTCAGGACTTCAGTTACAGGAGAATGCCAGCCGCTTCAATGGGTATATTATTTTACACCCATAAACTATGCACCATAGTTATCATAATTTTTTCTTAGTCCAAAAATATTGTACCTAAATATAACAAATAATGAATACTATAATCATAAATAAATAAATAATAGGTAATAAATACTATTAAAATGAATAATAAATACAAATATAAATGTAACAGATATGGTACCTAAATACTAAACAATGTTGGTAAATTGATAAATACTTCCTAATACAACAATATTATTTGATGCCTAAGCATACTTCATAAATTACTAAGGGTGGGTTCATCAATATTTTCACTGACTAAATAGCAGCTGCCTCGACTCATATTAATTGAATTTCTAATTGGTCATGGGCCCAGCACGATTATGTCAATCGAATTTAACGTACAATTTTATGAAGGTCTCCTCAAATCGATAGCTCTGAAAACAGTTTTTTGGCTCCCACAAGCTGGAGATTTTCCACAATACATCGTATTTTAGATGGAAGCGAGAGAAAATTGTATCAATGACTGTATTATCTCTCCAGAGGGCTCGCCCTGTAAACGTAAGGAAGGACGAAACGATCTAGATACAACTTCCAAAGGATGTCCTCTCCGCAAGAAATTGACAACACTATATTAGCATACATATTGCCGCCGAAAATGGATGGGGAAGTGGATGAAAACTAATGCATAAATATTTCAGCTCCGTATGAAAAGTTTTTCGGGATTATCCCTTTATAAGGAAAGTTCGGTAGGCGTAAAAACCTTTTTACACGTGGCAGCTTATGAAAAATTCGACCCGTGAAATTCTCAGTACAGTTGCCCTCGAGAAAGGGATTCTTCACCTCTAGATTGAATTTCTCGGAATGCGCGTTATTCTCCCCTATTCAAAAACGAGAATCGTATTCTGGTTTAGCTCCCCCACGCAACTTTAAATACCGGAACACCCAAGCGTTCAAACCTGAGGGAAGATTTCACTATAATTTCCCGCCGCCCCCGGCAAAGACTGAGACATTAGCGGGTCCTCCCGACCCTTGACAATTAATGTTCCGTTGACAAAGGAATCGAAGGACTCCCCAAAACCACTAATGAGAATATTCGCTCGTTAAAATTGCCTTCTTCTCGCTCCCGGAACCGTGGGGGCCCAGAAAGTTTCCGAGTTTCCCCTTCGTATTACGCCAAAAACCACAGCCTCGCTCTTCTATTTACATAATAAAGGCGTTTATATTTTAAAAGTATGACAATTTATTGTTTGCCTTGCATTCCCCAGTTATTGCGTTCCTTCAACACCCCCCGGTGAGGGTCCTATTCTTTGAGGCAATTGTGCGAGTCCTCCGGTATACGGGCTTTATGCGGTGCGGACTGTGGAATACCGATAAGGACCCTCGTCCTTGGATGAATTTGGCATAAGGACGAAGACGGACTCTTTACGGACGTTCTAAGCCTAAATAGCGTACATAGAACTAACCAAGAGATTAGAACTAGAACTAATGCATAAAAACGGAGTATACCAGAGTTCCAGGAATTGCCTTTCCGCCAAGGAAGTTGTCGCGGGCGTGCCCTGCCGCTCCCAAGGAGAGAGTTGGATATGAACATGTTGCTCTAGTCTCACAGTACTCATTAGAAGAAAACCAGGAAGAAGAAGGTTCCTTGGGAATTTTGAGATTTTACGACATAACAATTTACAAGCTTTTTGCTCTTGAGAATTGAATTATTGAAATCTCCAACCTACTGTAGGCATACTGTAACAGTGTAGCCAAAATGCCAAACATCATCGTTGTATTCATCAAAAATCTGTATCAAGATGGAAAAGATCGTTCAAGAAATATCATTTTTTGTCTATTCAGAAGTAGATCCTTATACCTAGTGATAAATTGAAGTCAAGCAGAATCATTTTCGAATAGGTACTCCGTCCAGTCGTACCTCCCAATTTTTCTGAATGCCAGAACTGGGCATAATTCTGAGCCGGATTGCTCGCCCCCAGGAACACCAACTTTCAAGTCGAGTTATTCGCCATTTTTCCCAACACTGCTCAAACATGCCTCACAAACCGCCCTGGAAATTCACCTTCCATCTTCTCATAGTCGAGTTTTCTCAATACACTTTTGAGGTACATTGACGGGTAGACTTCAGTGTACGAGGCGTATGAAATATTCGAGAGGGTTCCGCACTGCTTTTACCGGGTCACCCTGTGAAGCGGTTTAGACCTAACCACATATGAAAACCAAGTTCACCATTTTATCCTCCTTTTACGCTTCGTTCGCTCAAAGCGCCCTCGACCCGCCCTCCCCCTCAACTACCCCTTTTACTGCTGCGCCCTCCCCAGTAATCTTCAACTTCCCATCTCGTTGCTCAGACAAGCGCTTTGAATAATATCGTATATTGAGAATGTTTACACATATCCGCCGCGGGTTAAACTCTGCAGTGGAATACATTTTTCGGCTATTGGATGGTTCAATGATAATGCAGAAAGAGATATATTGCGCAATGTTTTTGTAAAACATTGAAAGTGCAAGTCATTAGAGTCCTGCAGAACTGCGGACTTGGGATTCTGGAAAACGTTATATTATAATTTCTCAAATCGCTATTTATCATCTTTCTCATGTGACCATCTATGACGGACTATAATCCAATTTAATTATGCCCTATGATTGGTGTAGGTACCTAGCATTATTTACAACCTGACGTCCCTTGGTTATGATACCAGAAACGTGTCTATTGTGGTGGCTTTCAACTCCGGGGTTAACCAGCGGAAATCAATGATGGCAGAGTCAAGGACAATAAATCGTTACATTACGAACAACACTGAGAAAATCTACAATAAAAATTGATGACCGTCGTGACGATTTGAGTCACGTTATACGGCAAGATTGATGTCACATGAGCCTCGACATGTGAGCTGAAAGAGAATGTCGTAAATAATTTATCGCCGCCCAGAGAATTAGAAATCTGTCGAAGAAAAGAAGATAGCAGTCAATTTTTCCTGAAAATAATATATTAGGTAGCATTTCATTCTGGAAACCAGGGGTTCGGCTAGACAGGACGTTGTTAAATTCATAATAAAGATTTTTACGGGAGAACTGGTATGCTCACTTCACAATGAAATTACTCATTCATGATTCGTAGCGTGGAGGAAGCCATGAAAAATAGGCAAAGTCACCCATAAAATTGTTGGCGTGACTCATAAAAAAGGTATAATATCCCAAACGAACTCGGCCCCTTCGGCTCAATATCAATTTAGCATCGAATAACGAGGAATAAGGATGAATGAATTCTCTTGAGAAAGCAATCAAATCATATGAGATGGATTTGAAAAAATAATGTACCAAAATGCTGCACGAGCAATTATGTTGCTTGTTATGTATCACCGTCACCGTGGAATTTGGGGGGTGTTATACCGAAAGTCAAAAACACGAAAAAAGCTTTGAAGGGGAAAAAGTGCGCTTCAAATTGGGCTCACAAAACATTTTATGGAACGAAAGTTGTAGCAAATGAACAGAAAAATCGACCCCTCCAAAAAACCAAGTATGAACACCTACGTATTACACTTTTCAACAAAAGCGCACCTATTAAGTTTGGATAATGCTTACCATAATTGATAAAATAGCTTCAATCATTTAAAAGCGACAAAAAACATGCTTGAAACCAATGGGGTGAGATTCAAATATTTATTTGATATTGACATATTATGAAAAATATTATCAGGATCTTTGGTGTTTAACGTGAAACGTGATTGTGCTCATTTTCATGTAACAAGAAGTTCTAAAAAAAATCTCGAGAGTATCGTCCGATTAATTGGCATCGAGTGAGACTCGCATTAATTTAGCGAGTTGGTTCTGAATAATTATTACGTAAAAGCCCGTTTTACCATTTCGTTCCTTCGGCCTAGCGAATTTCGAATATTCGACTCCCCCAGAATCAGAGCAACATCCGCCTCAAAGAAGTAAACCGATGCTTCCGCCCTTTTAATTAAAATAATAGAAGAAATAATACGGCCGGATGAAGGAGCCTTCTAGCTGCCGAGGATTTTGAGGTTACTTTATATTATTCTTCTTAATTAATTGAAGTTTCAGTCCGGGAGGGTAGCCACTAATGAACACAATTCCTCACTGCGAGAAGATCTTGGCGAGCTTTTCGAGTTTATTTAACACTCTCATTTCGGGTGGCAGGATTTTTTCTAAAAGTAAATCTATTGTAGTTTTCTATCTCACAATCGCTTTGAAAATGCTAGCAAAATGAACTCACTGACCATTTTATCAAAGCTAACTTGACTCAAGAGTTTGAGGACAGGCAGCCCCAAGAAGATTAACAATTTCCTATAGGTACGACTTGAATTTGTTCGGCAACGTTAGCAACTAGTCCAGGACAAGTCAGGGACTGCTTGACAGAGCAGATCCAATAATCCGTTCTTGCGGATTTTCGCGGTTTTGTTAGATGATCGATTCATGATAAATTTGTCCGCCCAGAATACATCAAGTGTGAACAGCAAAAGCTCCTTATCCTTAGATGGCATCTTATAGCCACACTGTGCAAGCTGGCGACAGGCAAAATCCTTGAGGTAGGTCCCTTCTTCAATATGAAGTCCAAGGAAGACGAGGAGGGGATTTCTAGGGTTGAAGTATGAAAGGCAATATCCTGGAAGGATTACGCTACTACGACGTTGCCTGTGCAGCAGAAGGGTCGTTCTCACGAAGGTTGATCTCCCATTTTCAGGGTTTAAGGGTTGATACTCCCTGGCTCTGAATATACTCCCTTGGCAACTGAGTCTATTGTCCTCGCAATGATTAGAAATCCCCTCTCCTCCCAGGTCCCACATGCCAGAGCTGTAATGCCTGGACAGTCCAGGTGATCGGGAAAGTAGTTTCCTGCTTCCGCCCCCTTACATCAGGGGGTGTAAGGATATGATAGGGGAACATTCAATTTTACACTCCATCAGCTTTCACTGTCGTACGCAGCAGAAAATACACAACAAACCGACCAACTACACGTTAGATTAAAACAATTTCTTCGACGTTTCTGATTGACCAATAGATAATGTCTTACTGGAATGGAAAACGTCATGCATTTTCGTGATGATTAAAGTGGGTGGATCGATAGGTAGCCTATATTCCGTTATGGGTATGACATCTACGTCTTCTCAGTGGACGGCATCGCAGAACACGACCTGGCAAGGACCTATTGCTCCGAACCCTTGTCCAGTAGTGATATGAGATAGCCAAAGACAGATAGTGCCTCTCCGTACGTATGTGTTAACAATGTTACCATTGGAACTACTCAGTTCGACCTGTCAATATGGCAACCGGTCCCATCCGTCTAATCCGAATTGGCACCACCGTCCGACTAATAGACCGATCGAGGTCCAATAATTGAATTATATTGGCACTGATACGATCCTTGTCAATGCTCGTGTATTGGTTCGTGACCACAAACCGATTGATAGCGTCCCAAAGGCGAATCTCGAAATTGGCTGCGTCAGCAGGAGACGAACAAGGAAATTGGGAATTCGCGAGTGCCCAGCACCATACGAGATTGTATCTAAGATAGTTGGCCTTTGGTCCAAAAGCATTGAAATCTACCCAGTTCTCGTCAAGTTTCTTACTTTTTTTGAATTTTTGAAGAAAAAAGTTTGATGTTTTTAGTTAGATAGCAAGTTGGTGGAATTGGCCCAGAAAAACTTCGCTTGAAACACAGGGTTCAAGAGATTTGGCAATATATAATTAAAACTTCATTTTTGTGTCAGGTTAGGTGTGTAATTTTGCAATAAAGGATAGGTACCATGAATAATTCTCATTTTGATTTCAAATTTCTTACTTCGGTAGCAAAGAATTTACATTTTCTGCAACGAATGAGGAAAAAATTCCACTTGACAATTTTCGTTGTTGAAGCTCGTGGGTATTTCCCTCCAACTCCACTATTTAGGAAAGATTCCCGTTCAAAAGTATTTGCTGACAAGTTATGAACCACTGCGAAACTCCCCGTCGTCCCAAGGTTCGAGTCCCAACTTGGAGGAAACTGAAGTATACCAATATACACTTTCCTATACTTCCTAACTGTCACACAAGTTACAGATTAATTTCTGCCCTGTTAGGATCGGCGAGATGTGAGAATGGCGAGGGGGTTGTCCTCGAGAGAGAAACGAAAATAAATTACTTCCACGACGTTAAACGCACTCGCCTTTTGCGCCAGTCTTCGCCCCGAGAAAGTTGGCACCTATCAGATTAAGGGGAGACAGTTAATTTAGAGCGAGTTTATCCTTTCCTATATCAACTCGCTGCAATCACTTAGGAAGTTCTTGATTGGTATCGAGACTGAAAAATACTTACCTCCTTGCTCCTTTGCGACGGTGAAAAAATGATCGGATAAAATATCGACTGCGTTTTATGTTGGATTATTTATTTATTTTTAGAAATTGAAAAAGGTAGATTATCGACGTTAGAAATGTGAATTGAGAGAGGCTCAAAATGAGTTGTTAGAAGTTTGAAAAAAATGCGAAAAATCTTCTCCAGAGTTTAGTACACACATAGTTAGCAAAGTTACATATTGTCCCAATATCCACTGTGCTTGGTGACCTTTTGAATCTCTAGAGGGTTTCGTTTTATAGGCAAACTGATCACAAAAACCCAAACGATGTCGAAGACCTTTGAAGATTGAAGTGCAAGGGTTATTGGTGGACGTGATCGATTCTTGCAGGAAGTTCCTAGGGTCCTGATTGGCTCCTTTTCCACCCCTACCATCAATCCTGGCAGGCTTCCTCTTGGCTGGCGTATTCTACTGCGCGTAGATGTTACTGAAGTCGTGATGGTCATGATGAGGGTTTACCTTTTTCAAAAATACCCTATTAATTCAGCTGAAGCAATATGCGGATTCAATGATGCTGAGTTACTCGAAATCACCATGCTCTCAATTTAATATTCAGAAGGCGAAAAAGTTTTTCTTTTTAGCAAATTTTCTCCTTCTCGATTGTCGGTGTATGATGCGTGAAATTGCTTTGTCCAATCTAACCCTTGTTTTGTATTTAATGTTGTGCACCCAATTGATGCACCCCATATAATTCTCTCTTTTCCAAAGAGCAAAGAGGATCAGAGGCTTCCTCAATTGCCACAAAATTTAATATTGGCCTCTGAGAAGGATGGCCGATGCCACGGACAGGGAATCCTTTATTGCAAGAGGTTGGACCTCGAATGAGCCGATGGCCCATCGGTCTGGTGCTGAGGGTATTCTAAAGAAACCTCAAGACATTTCTGGCATATCCAGGCTAGTTAGAAGCTTTTGAAGACTCTTCGATGAAGAGCCATGAACTTATCGATGTTAAGCAGCGTAACAACCCAACTGTTCTAGGGATGGGGGGCTCAAAAGATTTACAAATTTGCCCGTACCAGAGAAGCCAACCGTCAAACCGCAAGAACGCTATTGGAAACGTCTGACAGACAAAACGATTTATTGACTAGAAACTAATATTGTTGATTCTAGGGAGGTTTCAAGTCTTTAGCCACGTAGGGGGACTTTGTTGCTGTAAGTAGTTGTATCCTTCAGAAGTAGGGACATTCTGGACTTTCCCCTTCCGAGTTTTCTTATTTCTCTACAACCTTCTACTGCTTCAGAAGTGTATTGAAAGCTGTATAATTGAAGTGGGGCGATTCAATGACTTTCAATCGTTCCTATGCTGTATACTCGACATTCCTTGTTCTGATTCCCCCGATTGGATTCATTCATAAGCGAGAAACCAGAGGAGAGTTCTGTGAAAGTACGACTTAGAAATTCGCAAACCGAAGTCAACCCACAATAAAAAAAAAAACTCCTACTCACAGTAGCTCAAACTCATAGCCGAACTCGAAGTCAAACTCACAATGAAAAATACACTCAAACTCTTAATCGAACTAGAAGTCAAACTCACAACGGGCCGGAAGCTCAAACTCATAATCGAACTGGAAGTCAAACTCATAATCGAAATCGAAGTCAAACTCACAATGAAACTAAAACTCAAACTCATAATCGAAATCGAAGTCAACACACAATGGAATAGAAACTCAAACTCATAATCGAAATCGAAGTCAAACTCACAATGAAACAGAAACTCAAACTCATAATCGAAACCGAAGTCGAACTCAAAATGAAACAGAAACTCAAACTCATAATCGAAACCGAAGTCGAACTCAAAATGAAACAGAAAGTCAAACTCATAATCGAAATCGAAGTTACACCCACAATGAAACAGGAACTCAAACTCATAATCGAAATCGAAGTCAAACTCACAATGAAACTGAAAGTCAAACTCATAATCGAAATGGAAGTCAAACTCACAATGAAACTAAAACTCAAACTCATAATCGAAACCGAAGTCGAACTCAAAATGAAACAGAAAGTCAAACTCATAATCGAAATCGAAGTTACACCCACAATGAAACAGGAACTCAAACTCATAATCGAAATCGAAGTCAGACTCACAATGAAACTGAAAGTCAAACTCATAATCGAAATGGAAGTCAAACTCACAATGAAACTAAAACTCAAACTCATAATCGAAATCGAAGTCAACACACAATGGAATAGAAACTCAAACTCATAATCGAAATCGAAGTCAAACTCACAATGAAACAGAAACTCAAACTCATAATCGAAACCGAAGTCGAACTCAAAATGAAACAGAAAGTCAAACTCATAATCGAAATCGAAGTCAAACTCACAATGAAACTGAAAGTCAAACTCATAATCGAAATGGAAGTCAAACTCACAATGAAACTAAAACTCAAACTCATAATCGAAACCGAAGTCGAACTCAAAATGAAACAGAAAGTCAAACTCATAATCGAAATCGAAGTTACACCCACAATGAAACAGGAACTCAAACTCATAATCGAAATCGAAGTCAAACTCACAATGAAACTGAAAGTCAAACTCATAATCGAAATCGAAGTCAAACTCACAATGAAACTAAAACTCAAACTCATAATCGAAATCGAAGTCAACACACAATGGAATAGAAACTCAAATTCATAATCGAAATCGAAGACATACTCACAATGAAACTGAACGTCAAACTCATAATCGAAATCGAAGTCAAACTCATAATCGAAATCGAAGTCAAACTCACAATGAAACAAAAAGACAAACTCATAATCGAAATCAAAGTCAAACTCTCAATGAAACTAAAACTCAAACTCATAATCGAAATCGAAGTCAAACTCACAATGAAACAGAAAGTCAAACTCATAATCGAAATCGAAGTCAAACTCACAATGAAACTGAAAGTCAAACTCATAATTGAAATCGAAGTCAAACTCACAATGAAACAGGAAGTCAAACTCATAATCGAAATCGAAGTCGACACACAATGAAACTGAAAGTCAAACTCATAATTGAAATCGAAGTCAAACTCATAATCGAAACAAACACTCAAATTCGAAGTCAACACATTATTTAACAGAAACGATCATGAGTTTCAGTTTCAGTTTCATTGTGAGTTTGACTTCGATTTCGATTATGAGTTTGTGTTTCGGTTTCATTGTGAGTTTGACTTCGATTCCGATCTTGAGTTTGAGTTTCTGTTTCATTGTGAGTTTGACGTCGATTTCGATTATGAGTTTGAGTTTCTGTTTCATAGTGAGTTTGACTTCGAATTTGACTATGAGTTTGACTTTCAGTTTCATTGTGAGTTTGACTTCGATTTCGATTATGAGTTTGACTTTCAGTTTCATTGTGAGTTTGACTTTGATTTCGAGTATGAGTTTGACTTTTTGTTTCATTGTGAGTTTGACTTCTAGTTCGATTATGAGTTTGACTTTCAGTTTCATTGTGAGTATGACTTCGATTTCGATTATGAGTTTGAGTTTCTATTCCATTGTGTGTTGACTTCGATTTCGATTATGAGTTTGAGTTTTAGTTTCATTGTGAGTTTGACTTCGATTTCGATTATGAGTTTGACTTTCTGTTTCATTGTGAGTTTGACTTCGATTTCGATTATGAGTTTGACTTTCTGTTTCATTGTGAGTTTGACTTCGATTTCGATTATGAGTTTGAGTTTTAGTTTCATTGTGAGTTTGACTTCGATTTCGATTATGAGTTTGACTTTCTGTTTCATTGTGAGTTTGACTTCGATTTCGATTATGAGTTTGAGTTTTAGTTTCATTGTGAGTTTGACTTCGATTTCGATTATGAGTTTGACTTTCTGTTTCATAGTGAGTTTGACTTCGAATTTGACTATGAGTTTGACTTTCAGTTTCATTGTGAGTTTGACTTCGATTTCGATTATGAGTTTGACTTTCAGTTTCATTGTGAGTTTGACTTCGATTTCGATTATGAGTTTGACTTTTTGTTTCATTGTGAGTTTGACTTCGATTTCGATTATGAGTTTGACTTTCAGTTTCATTGTGTGTCGACTTCGATTTCGATTATGAGTTTGACTTTCTGTTTCATTGTGAGTTTGACTCCGATTTCGATTATGAGTTTTACTTTCTGTTTCATTGTGAGTTTGACTTCGATTTCGATTATGAGTTTGACTTTCTGTTTCATTGTGAGTTAGACTTCGATTTCGTTTATGAGTTTGACTTTCTGTCTCATTGTGAGTTTGACTTCGTTTCGATTATGAGTTTTTTTTTCATTGTGATTTTGACTTTGATTTCGCTAATTAGTTTGAGTTTCTGTTTCATCGTGAGTTTGACATCGGGTTTGGCTATGAGTTTCAGTTTCTGTTTCATTCTGAGTTTGACCTCGAGTTCGACGATCGTCAAAATAGGTTGTTTGCTAATGTCGATAACCCAATGTTGGTTGTTAAAAGTGACTTAATTTCCTGGTGTTGCCCAATCCCCCTCCCCAAATTAATACCCTGGGTTAGGAGCCTGCGAGCGCTAGCTTGTTTTTCAACTAAGAATTTTTATTTTTTGGTAGTTTCTGCTCAAGAGGACGAAGAGGAATTCAGCTCTTGACCCTGTTTGGCCAAGACGCTCATTGGCTCTCTTTGGGATTTGGCTGTTTGTCCTCAAATGTTACCACCGTATTAGCTCAAATTAATTTTTAGCATTGACAGTGACTTCGGCTCACATCTGCCCCAATTGATTGTTGAAATCGGACCATTGTGTTTGGATGATCGATGGCGATCCACCAATCCTCGTGTAGTACGCACTTCTCCGTTGGTCCGGCTACAGTTGCACAGCGCCGGCAGGCTCTTCACCGCAAATCAAACTCACGGTAGACCGAGCGTCTAATCAAGCGGCTCGCCTGCAAGTGCATCCCTACCACTACACGCCCAGCCCAGCCGTGCACAATGCGCTCAATCTCGAGGAGCCTGTGCGCCGGAGGTCTGTTAATAATAAATCTCCAGGAAGGGGTGCAAGGCGAATCGACTTGGCGATCCTTGGCAATTGTCCTCTCCTTGAAAATCATGTTTGGGCCATGAATGCTTCATTCTAAGCTGATATTTGTGGTTCATAAGTGGAACAATGTCAGCCAAAACCGATGCCTATTTGAAATAGGTTATTTTTATCTTATCAAATTTCTCGGAAATTTTGATGAGAAATTGCTGAAACCTGCGTATGAACAGCATATCAACAGTGTTGAATCAGCACTGCCCAACCCTTTTGCCATGCGATCTATGGACACCAATCCAAATTTTGAGAAAGAGGCAAACCAGACGCTCCCAAAAAACACGATGCTTTGAATTGAGCAGTGCTGCAGTTTCACCGTCTATATATCGTCATAAAAGAAGAGAATAGTCGTACCTCCATTTTCTCTTAAGAAAGCCACTGTTCCTATGTCACCACATTGAATTTCTATGGCATCTCTGCACGTGCAGGGCTATTCTCTTCTTCTTTTACAATATGTTTGAAGTCAGTATCGCAAAAATTCAAACATCTTTATGTATACGTAGCATAGTATATCTAAGGGTTCGTTCTGATGGTCAATCCACCCACCAACCATTTTTGCCTTTCGGGTTCCTCCGCAGAAACCCGGGGCTAATTTAACGGACCGAAGCTCACCAAACAGAGGGAGTCTCGAATGAGGAAACGAGTTCGGAATTTATCTAATTACAGAAAGGAGGAACGTTTTCTTCCAATAAACGAAGAAACCAAGTCCTAGCAGAGCTGTGGCCGCAAGTATTAACTTTTCCTTATACCGATTCCACACAGCAACAACTACAACCTGGAACTCTCGGAAAGTGGAACTGACCATAGACTCCCGCACAAGTTCCCCCAGGCACAATTTCTTGGCATTCCGACTTCGTCAGGTCTCAAACGAAATGAAATTCTCTAAATTTCAGTCTGACGTTCCCTCCTTGAAATCGATCCGAGGCGAAGACAGCTCCTCCACTTTACAACAACTTCCCCCCCTGTTTCGTCTATTCGACGTCGGCGGAGCCAATAATCCTGTCGGAACCTCAACGTTCCCCTTTAATGTTCCCTAAACGTCTAATGGGGGACCACTTAAATGTTTCCGAGACAGAAGGGGCCTCCACTATAAAAGTGAGACGGTATCACCGTAAATTGGATTGACGGCTTTTCACCTTAGATTGAAATGACTGGAAACGTTGGAGATAAGGCTGGAAATCAATTGTTATAGCTTTCCCAGATAAGGGGCTAATCAAATCGATCAGTGTTCGAAACTCACCCCAATTTTGGGGAAACCTTTGTAGGTATTTCAATTAAAGCGATTGGTCTTCGAGATTTATGTGCTTGGCGTGGTGGCCAGAGGCTAATCTAGATCAAAGTTGATTGAAAAATGTAGAATGCTTGAATTTTTTCCTAAAAAAAGTTTCAATAGGTTAGCCGAATCTTGTTTCATTCTTATTGCCCTTTCGAGACAGTTTCAGTTCATTCGTCATTAAATTAAAATTTTCATTAAAATCTATTGGCATGCTTCAATTTTTCGAACTTGAACTATTCGGTAATGCTATTTTGCCTACACTGCATGAATAATTCGCTCTCCAACACAATGTTCAGTTCTGCTACAACATCGGACATGATTTCTGGGACTTTTTGCCTCAATTAATGCCGATCTGCCTAGGTAGACGAAAAGAAATTGTATCTATTTATGCCTAGGCATACGAAAGGGAATTCTATTTACCAAGACAATAAGATAGGAATACAAGGGCTGTATTTAATTTTGTGATTGAAGGTTTCCTTAGGAAACATTAAACATTCTTTCAGCATGACGGACAGTTTCTATAGTGATAGCTAATGCTGCCTTAAGACTACGGGCTGCCGACACTCCGCGCACCTTTCGATCAACACTTGAACATGAAAACAATATGATCGTTAGCATATCTTTTGTGTAGTCCTCATCGAACCTGATCATTTTATAGTTGGTCACGTCAAAATACGGTGGTAAATATACTGACGTGCCCCAAGTGTTTGCTTAAGGCAGACTCTTAATAATATGGTGCCGGTGAGACTTCCGAAACATTGGCTGAGTATCGTGAATAAATTATCCAAGGATTCTTTGGTTAGTTCTCAATAGTACCTTGTTTCCTTGCCACTGACTCATGAATCGATTTCCGATAGAAGACGGTTTGTTTTAGGGCACAGAACACAGCAGAATGAGCGAAGTGAAATCTTTATGTACTGCAAATGCTGATTTTGAACTTGATAGTCATTTGGCTTGTTTATAAGATCGAGTTTGGCTACTCTTACTCAAAATACCTCAAAATCTGTCAATCAATATGTTTTTGAACCTTGGATCATCTTACGATAAGCTGACCGTGGCTGACAATACGACGTAACCCCCGAGTCCATGGACTCATGGATTGCAATTATTTGAGTATCTTATCTATAAGTCTAAACGCAATCATCATAGAGCTTGAAATAGCGACTGTTTTGATCTTTACTCATGGCTTACATATGGCTTCACTTATATCAATGAAGCCCCTTTTAATATACAAAGCCGTTAAAGCCGCTACCGATTCATATTGGATGTTTCCCTAAAAATTGAAACGCAAAGGTTACGTTATTAACGTTGAGCCGAATTCAAAAACTACGAGGCGGATGTGCGATAAATAAAATGTCGAAGGAAGAAAGACGTCAGTTGGAGACCCCCTAACGAGGAGACCCCCGTCGACTGACCCCAATAAAAGGAGCGACTTCCCATGAAGGATGAAATACGACCACCTGGACTACCTGCAGGTCTTTCTTGGCTACGCTATGCAAAACCCCTTTGATTTACAATACAGTGCCCGAGGCATTTAAATAATAATTAGTCGCTATAATAATCATGGTCAAAAAATCCCTCGAAGCGAAGGAACTGCGGTTTATAATCATTATTATTGTAATAGACTACCCAGGATTTTTGAATGCGTAAGACAGTTGCTGTCAGCAGAAAATGTTCGATGATTCCAGACAAACCAATAGGATTTGAATAAAAACTCAAAAATTAGAGAAAAGAAATATTCTGTTCTACTATTAATTAATAATGAATGAAAATGGTTGATGGACTAATAATTGGAAGGATTAATAATGGAATAATAATAGATAAATAATTAATCGTGAAATATACTATTTTTTCTCACATTTTTTGAGTTTTTATTCGAATTATAAGATTCCACAATTTCTCCGCAAGTGATTTAGTATCAATAGGATTTATCTTAATTGCTTGTAGGCACTGCCTTAATAAGTTCTGATTATCAAAAAGATCAATTCCCAAAAGCCATTCTAGATTTTTTTGAATTTTCCTATTCAAACTTTTCAAACGCTACGAATTCGCACATAGGGGCTTCAAGTTGAGGTTGCACTATGACAAGGTGATTTTATGATCATCGTTTAGGTACATCATTTCAAAAAATAATGTACCTAATCAGTATTTACTCGTAGTCCATCTGAGAGTCCCATTACTTTCTGAGCTCTACAAACACAATTTAAGGACGAAAAAATTGAATTCTGTCCCCAAGCTGCAGCCCTAAGGAATCCTTAGCAAGGCGTTCTGCTGTGTTTTTTTACATCATCAGTAAAAAATTCTCAATCATGTCGCATGTTCATTCCACATTTAAGCCTGATCCTCCATCAGCTTCAGCTGCAACAATCGGTTGCAACAAAATTTCCAAACGTTCAGCATGCTATTCATTCAAGATAATTTTGGATCATGCTCTAAATTTAAACAATTTTAATCGTAATTCCTCACGATCGATCACGATCGTGCGATCAGGGCAGCCACCCGAAGCAAAAACTAGCCGCCAAAGGACGCTCCTCAAAAGAAAGACCATGGAATCCTCTTTTGTTTAGAGATTCGGAACGGTCTCCCACAATCCAAGGCTTGACAGCCTTCTCAGTTCCACCACGTTCACTTACACTTACCCCGAGAGCTTGACCGATGGGCCTGTGTCACTTTCCTTCACACGGACCCTCGGGCAGTACGTAACTGTAATTGGACTGGCCAGGGACCCCTCTGGCCGTAGCCCCGCTGACTGAATCAATTCAAATCAATCACCCTCTCTTTTTTGGAGCGAGCCTTTTCTCTTTTTTCCCCTTTCTTGCTTTTCCTTCAACCCTACGCCGATTTATTTAGCAGAAGAAAATGACCCTGTAGATTTTCCACTGTGGCCCCCTCGTGTGCGCAGGTACACGGGTTTCCATGAATGTGGCGAAACCGGCTAGGAACACGATGGGCTTCGAAATCCACACCAGTCTCGTATCGAGTCCATACCCTTTTTCGAAGGTAATTATTTATTGATGCCCGAGTGGGGTTTCAATTAATTTATTCCAGCCGGGATCGGAGTCTTTACGAAGCTTCCCTTTTATCGGCCCCTCCCCAGTTTCCGAACGGGAAATCACGTTGAAAAGAATGAAGGGAAACGAAGCCAAAAAACGTATAACGCGACGTTACGTAAACGATTTTGTAATATCAACCGGAGGACCGACGAAAATTGGCAAAATCGCGAGGAGAGTTCAATTAATTCTTGGGGTTGGGGTTGACTTTGGTTCGAGTAACGCCCATTGGGAATGAAATGCGAGTTGGTCTGAAATTGGTAATGCGATTCAACTGGATGTAACAATAGTATCAATTTTCATGTACACGTCTTACTCTGCATGGAGATACACTCCCATTGGGGCGGTCTTTTGAAATCACTTTCATGTTGTGTAGCAATTGTAGACTTGAACAAGAACGAGGGAAGAATTGTTCGAGGATGAAAAATTAAATGATATACCAACGTAGGTACTTGATTAAAAAATTGGTTCTTATACTGCGTTTGTCCCAGGAACATAATATGTTCATAACATATTATGAGTAGGCATTTGTATGTACGCAGGTGGAGTGCAAAGTTTGGTAGGCAGCTACGATGCTTGAAGACCTTGCAAAACCTTACACTGCGCATGCGCAAGGCATCTACACGCTCCTGAAACAAGGAAGACCATCTCTATGGCTAATATGGGAGACATTCTGGCTTTCAGTTCGGGATAAGTTGATTTGATGAACCACCCTGTACAATACCTGTCGCCATAGCTGCTACGAATTCTTTCGGAGAATTCACTCTCGCGAGATGCAACTGTCAAGATTGTGAAACCGGGGGTTGATAAAACGCGGCTTTACAAACAGAAGTTCAAGTTTTGAATGGCAGCTGTCCCCATCCGCGGAGCCTATCCATCTTGGAAAGGTGCGAGACAAGTTATTCGGCAGGCCTGTCTTCGGGAATAACAAGTTGCTTCAATGTGGCCTCTCGCACGTAGTTCACCTGCCTTTAGTTAGACGATATGCAAATATCTCGTCAACAGGGGGAGACTCAGCTGAGTGGGGGGACGAACGTTATGAAAGATGACACTCGTGACGTATATCATGCGAGGGGGTGAACTCACCGGCTGAAGTGCTCATCTGTTGGCGCGGGGTTACGGGGTGGAAGGAGGGATGTTCAACACTCAACAGATATAAATCAATGAGTTCCACTGTTCGGTAAATCTTCCCCCGTAATTACCATAGGAGGGAGAGGGCGGAATAGCGTACAGGTCCTCAGATGTTGCCTGCTGCGGATTTGCCCTTTTACACGGCAATAAAACTAAAACTCGCGTGGCGAACTTTTTCGCTTTTCGAAGGGGGCCGGAACCAAAAAGTGATACTTCGGCTTTTAACGGCCGAATAAATCGTTCAAAACTTGTCACTGGTTGCGAAAAGGGTTGGAAGTAAGGGTTGCGTTTTGTTACGTGAGCTCATCTGGGTGGACTCTCTTCGGTGCTCATCTGGTCTCGTTCAAACTCTTCTTTCGATCTGAGCGAGGAGACATTTTAATGTGTTTTAATCTACAAGCGAACAACTAGGAATAACAATGAACTGGCGGGAAAAGCTTGGGACAACCCCTTCCATGCCGAAATTCTAATACGAGCTGAAATTTCTCGTCCGGAAGATTTGGTACTTGGAGGCGGTGGGAACAGGCGACGGGTTTAATATACGAGACCCATCTGCTCCCTTTGGCGGAGGAATCATCACGACCTGTCCCCCTCCCCCACCCCACCCCACCCCCACCATCCAGACCGTCTCTTTTTCCTTATCCAAAACTTCTCTCCCGTCGGTCGAACATCATTTTCCTTATAAAAGGAAGCTCATTTCTACCTCCTTTCTAGATGCCCCGTTCTTTTTTCCAAAGGTTTCATCCATATCTCCCTGATGGAATTCCATTCTTTGCTAAAAAAAAAAGAAGAATTCAATAGGCTTACTACCACTTTTCATCCGTCGGTAAAGACTACAATAACTTCTTCTCCAATTTGGTTGAGGCGTCGCTGAAGAAGGAAAGTAGAACTCTTGCAGAATAACTGGCGATTTTCGCTAACGGAAATTCGGACATGTACCAAGCGGAAGAGCGTTGAGAAAATATTTTTCAAATGTTAAGGTGGCGTTGCAAGTTCAGTATGACGAAAAAATTGATAATTTGAGGGACAACGGATTCTTGTTTTTCATTCTATTTCCTACATATTCGTTATCGTGTTAAATGTTCGTCAGACGACTCCTTCGTGCCAAAAATCGGCGCTAAAGATGACCCTAGGCGGTAGATTTGGAAATATAATGAAAATTAATCTGTGCTCGGCATTATCTCCAAATCGGCTGGTCCAAATTTGCTAAATCGCCCCATATTTTTGTTCGTCTTGATTTGAAAAACCAGGAAAACTCAAAAACGGACTGTGAAAATACACGATTAGACGGTAGAGCCGTTTGAAATTAACAAGTCGGTTTCTTCTTTGGTCTGATAAGATCGTGGACCCTTCTAGTCAATCTGGAGTGAGGAGTCATTCGGTAGGAGGCAGTGGCTTTCGTTAAGTGATCCAATGTGTTTCGGATCGGTTCGTCGTCCCTTTTAAGATGAGATACCGATAAAACTGGGTTCCCAACAGTTGGACTCTGATAACTTTTGAGACATTTTCACTCAAATGCATGTGAGCAACAGGCTGTGATATTTCGTCGTGATATTTGGAATCAGAACACCAAAATTTGTCTAGAAATGCTGAGAAACCCCAGACAATTTTCCAAAAAAGGTATCAAAATCTTTTTTCTTTCGCATTTCTATTTTTTACCTATTAGTTTTTCAAGCTTCTTATTTGAGTAGTAGCAGATTAATTTTCCGCCATGTCGTATAGAGGTGTAGAGGGTAATGAGTACTGGAGTAATTTGGATTTCATGATTGCTTCGAACGCGACCTGCTGTCATATCATGTTTAGGAAGACGACATTATTAAATTTGCCAGGATCGAGGGCGAACACGAAATGACATTCTATTGATTATTTTATTTTCAACTCAAAATAAAATGTCACAGTTTGACCCCTTTTGTAGGGAGAGAGGTTCATCACCTGTCGAATTTTGGGCATGTCGAAGTCGGTTGCTAGCGGTCGAACTGCATTTGGAAATAAAATATTCACGGAAACGTCGCCCTTTCTTCCTGCCTTCGACCAAAGGAAATTGGAAACGACGAAGACTGCGAAATCCAAAATTTCGAAGTAAAATTTCACATCACAGCACCAGGCACTATTTTTCCCATTTCCAGTAGTAGATTACCGAGGATCATAGGGTAATTGGTAGTACCTCCATTGGATTTTTCGTATACGATTCCACAGCTTCTAGGAAGGTTCCACGTTATTACGAAAAATGGCTGAACGCATTGATGGATGGCAACAACTATATTTCCGCTCTGTAAAGCGCCTTAACAAGACGTTCACCCTCGAAGCTCACAACGCAACGTGTTGTTAAAGCGAGTGCACGCGAGAAAACCCCTTCGAAAAATTCCCCTCGTTAAGTCGCCTCGAGAAACCCGTGGAGCTGCCGTTTTTCGATAATTCGAATTCCACTTCTCTCTTTGCCAACAGAAAACACCCAATTATTTCCATCGAACTGGAGGGAAAAAAGCGTTCAGTTCTTTTTTGCCCTTTTCTTCCATTTGATATTCCGAAAATTATTTCAGTCTCAAATAATTGGGTTGTTACGAATCGTCGGGGGCCCTTGTCAAAGCTGATAGTCGCTTATTGCTTTTCCGCTGACAATTGGCTCAGTTTTTCCCTGTCGTGTCTCTCGGATAACCCTTTTCCGCTCATCTCGATCATTTTCTCCGGAGCTTTTTCCGCCGGATGTTCTCTTCCCGAGTTCGAGAGTCGGATGTCAAAAAGTACAATTTTCAACAATTCTTCGGAGGACAATTAACGAACAATCAATCCGGTTTACGCTTTCGTCTTATTGATTCGTGTCGGGAATAATTGGGGGTTATTCCACGAGTCTTATAATGCTGACTGTTAGCTGGAATTGGAGGATTTCAGCGAGTTAATTTGAGTTTTAGTTGAGAATATTAATCAGTTCATAATTTAATTCGTTATTCGAGCAGTCCATCAAGCTACCTAGGATCCAGGAGTCGTTAAAAAAGGTCCTTATTAGCGTCGAAGAAGTCGCATTTACAATTTGTGTATGATTGTGAATAATCCACCTCCACACCTTTATATTTATATTCCTTTGTGTTAACCCTAGAGTGAGATGAAAATGCAATGATGAAAAATTCAGTAAGTTGAGCGTTCAGAAAAATTTTTTTTAAGGTGGGTTCATCAATTCAGTTTATTCATCGAATATTCATTATTCTCCGAATAAAATTTTAGAAGGATACGTTTGAAGGAAATTCTAAATTTCCCGGGCACTACTTATTTGGAGAATAATGTTTATTCGACGAAAGACTGAATTGATGAACCAACCCTTATACACTTCCTGAATATGTGTCCGTCTGTCCGTGTATGGTCATTTACAAAAATGACCATAACTCCCTTAATTCTCAACCTTTTTTGAAATTTTCCATACTGAATGTTTGCCTAGGCAAACCCCCCTATTTAACCGGATTTTGAGTAACTACTATAATGAAATTATAGTGTTTTACCATTTTATTTTTTTCTGGCCACAAGAATGAACCAATTTTAGCGTTTTGGTCCTAAAATCTTTGTTTTACCTTGCAAGATACGCGGTCATTTTTTTATGTTCCGGTAACTGGATATATATTTTGATTTTAGACAGGTTTTTATATTTGCATATCGTGTCTTTTTACATTTTTGATTATTGTAGCTCTTGGCCAATAAGAATGAAATGAAATTAAAGCGTTGGTTCAAAAATTTACGTATCACAAAATGGGAGTACTGCGTGTTATCAACGCACCACTTTTTTTTCCATTTTCAGTCGAACGGTTTGATGAAAACGATGCTTTTGGTAGGTGTAACATTGTTCCATAAACTCTAGGCAACCCGAATGAAAGCGAATCGTCTTCCTCAGCAACCCTTTCCGTGAAAGGTGTTAGGTAATGTTGTAAAGATGTCATCAGGAGAAGGAAAGCCGAGCACTTGCCGTTTCTGTAAGGACTCGCGTTCCGATGGCGTGAGATAATACGCTGGCGTGGCTATCCACAGTCATTCAACTCCACCACTCAACATATCCACTTATCAGCGGCTCCACCAATTCATAGGCCACTGGAGTTTAATTACCCTTCGACCGAATACAATCGGAGAGAATTTAAATTATTTCTATCTAAATTAGATATCTAGTTTCCCTTGGAAAGTGAAGACTTATCTAGGAGGAAAACTTGCTCGGTAGGAAGTGAAGTCTTTCGGGCTAACATAAAGTGCAGCTATCTCCCCCTTTGGTCGCTCGTACCCGTTTTTTCGCTCTTTTTTCCCTATTACACATGTTTTCAACCCTAGTTAGCGGGGTCTGCGTCGTTTTTTCGTATCTCCTACGGCGTACGGTGGATATAGAACGGAACTGTTGAACAAAAAGTCCACATAAATCAGACTCAATTATGTAAATACGCCCGAACATGTGTACACCTAGACGGCAATTTGTCTCGTGTGGTTCTCATACGTCCCGTGGGAGCAGCGTTGGTGAATACAATCATCTTGTGAATATCAGGTTTCGAAGAGCCTGGTTGAACGGTGCTTATTGATGAGAAATTACATGATTTCACTGTTTTGGCTTGAAATCAGTTATACAGTATCTAATACCTAGTAGGGAGCTATACGAAAATTGTTAGTTAATGTAACTTATGGTAAGATTCACCATCAATGTATTTTTTCTTCAGCCCCTTGAGCCCTAAAATTATGTGTGATTTGCTACAGTCAAATTTTTGTTGAGTTTTCATTTTTAAAATTGGTTTATTGGAAACTAACATGAAATAAAATGAAAATTCAGTCAAAAACTAATGCTTTTTTAAATAGGAAAAGAAAAATTATGAACATACTCACCCACATTTAAAATCAAGGATCCTGGAAATTACGTTATTATCTATTCATATCCATTGAGTACTTAATTCTCAAAAAAAAATCACAAAAAAATTATGTATCGCTTTCAAGTTACTAATTACAATTTTTGCTTTTTTCTCTGTTTTAGCTACGAGAGCCGAAGTGGAAACTGACGTGGCTCTGTACATCGGGCTGGCTGTCGCCTGCACTGTATTCGCCGGTCTGTCCATGCTGATTTTCAAAATTTTCCGCAGAAAAGGCCGAGACCACAGCATGTACAATATGGCCGTTTCTGGTGAGTTATCGTTTTCTATAAATAAATATTTTACTTCAAGCTCAATGGATTTATAAATTCAACTAAGTAATCAAATGTCTGAAGAAATCCTGAAAATTTGAAATAGGTTCTTCTTACGAACTTGAAGTTCTGTGGAAGTGTTATGAAAAAAGGGTGAAGATCGTTGTTTGAAGGTACTGTCCAGTATTGTCAATCCCCCATGGGTGAAAACACTTGCAAAATATCAATTTTGCTCAGAATTTTCGATCGTTTTCACAATATAACCTACCCTAATGGCTAATTGACGATGCGGTTATCTGGAGTGAGAACACCGTCTCTCCATTGAAGAGACAAAATGCGCAGTTGGCATTGCGCATTTTGCTCTCCCCAGGGAACGAATTGCCTCAGTCGTAAAACGTCAGTGTCCCCACTTCCGCACAGCCAGTAATTACCAAGAGGGTCCTGCGATAACTCCTAAGCCGCAAGTTCCTCCTCAGGAATTGCTCTGCGCATCATTTCTCCGATTCCTATGAAGAAAACAAGAAGCAAATTTATTGCGCTGGAGGGCAGCAGCTGATCTCTCATTAATCCCCCAATCCGTTTGCCTATAAAGTTCGAAAAAATTTCATGTTATCTCGGGCATACGTCCGATGGAGCATTTTCAGTTCTATCATTTTGCTAATTTGTCGCGTTTTTTGTAGCCCTAGCAAGATAATACTATTTTTAACTGATGCTAAATGTCAATTTCCGAAGAAATCCTCATTTCATCCTTTTTACGATTTATGTCGAACTTCGTTCCCTCTGAATGTAGGAGTGATGTAATTTCCAAGTTGACACGATGAAAGCTCAGACAGGAACGTGACTGTACAGACTTTTTGTGCCGACGCGTTAGAAACTTCATCTCAAAAATAATTGTCACCCTTGTTATAAAAATGGCTGGGTTTTTTTTCGATTCGGCATGTCGGATGACCGGAAACTGAAGGTTGCCAACGAAGCCAATTACACCGATCGCCCTCATACAACAGCGACCCATAGAGTTCCATTTTCGCAAATTTCCTCGTTTCGCAATGGGTTTTCTTGATTGTAATTGTTGATCCTGAATATCCGAAATAGGACTCGCCACGTTTACTAAGGTATAATTGTTCACCCAGGCAGAGAAATACCCTCTTCATTGATCTCAGATCGCTCACATTAGATCATCAAAAAATGCACGTATCACGAAGATTATTCAAAATGGCGCCTCACCTTCATCGAACCTACGGTCAAAATGGACCGATATAACGCTTGAAACAAACTTTTATCGTAATTATAGCGTTTGAATTACTGTTATGTGGTACCTACGTTGCTAACTAGATAGGTACATTAAATGTGAGTTATAACTCCACTCCTTATTCCTAGGGCGCAGGATGTAAATTCTAGTTAGCTCGTTCTGCTTGCGGGTTATGCACGCTCTGAGAGGATAGGCGTACTGGCTTAGGACGGTATCCTGCGTAAACTATTCACTCGGCGCAATCCGCCGGGTAATAGGATCTCGAGGATTAGGAAAATAACGACGCCCCTGGACCTACATAACGACGAGAGGATAGGGAAAACAATTTCCCCGGCTGTGCAGCAACAGAACTCACCTATTCCGAGAACAATACTGTCCTTGGGTATTCGTGCACGCAGACTTACACATTTACGATTATGTATCTAGTGTATTTAATGCCTAATTTTCTTTTGAGGTTTTCAATGCCGTCGTTGAATCATTATTCTGAGAATGGGACAAAACAAATTTCCCCCATAATATCAGTTTTGGAAATATTTTTTAAAAAGGCTGGGATGGGGGTGCCAATAGCATTTTTGCTGATTGGGTCGTTGCCTTCAAGTGTAAGGAACAAAAAGGCTGATGCTGAAACATCTGAAATCTCAACAAGTCCAACGCCAGTGAGCATGCAGTAGACAGCACTGCAAAGCAGTTGTGTTATGGTGGCTTAGTATTCTTTCATCAGGGCGCTTAAACGTCATGCTGGTTTGCATAGCTCGTCCATCTACAGCATCCCATATTTAGTTATCGTAAACGGATGTTCGGGATGATTTTTTGTAAAATGTAGTACTAAGTATTTTGCATACCAAAATGAGCCTTGTACTTGTATTTTTGAAGAAAAATTTGATTTGAAGAAAACAATTTTCTCTTAACCTTCTCGACCGATGTTGTAGAATCAACCGTTATTCTGCAACAAACCAGATCGAGCTAAGCGCCTTTTCCCGGCATAATTAAGGTGACCATCCTCACACCCTCCGGTGACGTTATAAGCTTCCACCCCTAAAGTTAACCCTCCCCGAGTCCCCAGACAAAGTCGTTTGTTTATATCGGGTTTCTCGGTTCCCATCCCTTGTCATCCGTTTTTGACAGCCGGTCGTCCATCAAGAAATTGTTCTAACTAAGGTCGAGCTTTTTGTTTCCCTTTACCGCGACAGCCCCTCCTAGAATCACGTTTAGAAATCCCGAGGAAAAAGGGGTAAGGAGCTCGGAATCTTTCTTCAGACTTCATTACCGAAATCTGAAGATGTCAGACGAAATGTGAGCTAATACGTTACACATGAGTAAGGTTGGAGAATCTTCTAGGGTCGTTACTGGGGCAGCCATAAGCTTAGATGGTACCATACACGTGCAGCACCCGAAACTGTCGCCTCTAATCAGCACCAGTTTATCACCAGTTTAACTTTCTCTGGTGTCAGATGACAACGATGCGTGGGAGAAAACTCGCCTGAATACGGGGGTGATACGGATGTGTCAGCCTGTCATGGAAGTTAATGTGAAACTTGGGCGTTACAGGTTAAAGTCGTTCGTTGAAGCTTAAAATTTGGTGACATTATTGCAAAAGGGAAATTGAAAATTCTTCCACGCATGATCAGGAAATAAATTATTTGAATAATAAGAAAACGAGGTTGGAAAAACTGGAACGAAAATCTCAAATCTTCAGTTGCATCCTATCATCTGCAATGCAGACCCTGGACCTACTTTCCTGATGTTAATTCATTATCATTCGCCAGTCAAGAGTGTTTTTAAATAAATTTACTTTTTCTTTCTGTCATACTACCCAACTTTTCAATCCGATTCATTACTTTTTTCAGAGTACCAAGCCCAATATTATCCGGACGATGACAAAAAGAGCCTGCACAACGGCCAGCAGCCGGACCTGACTCGGACAGTGGTCATCCCATTGTCGGTGCCCGCCTGCTACGAGTATCCCTACTCGGACGCTGCTGATAAGTACGGCCTGACACGTTCTTGTTCCGAACATCACTACGACGTGCCCCATCTCAATTCTCCACCCGGGGCGTCGCCTTCGACATCCACGTCCACGCATTCCGTGGAATCGAACGGCCACCAATCGGGCAATCGCGACCACCCACACTCATCGTCGCATAGCCTGACCAGTTTTTCATGTTCCTGTAAGCTATTGATCGAAACTGTAAAAGTTGAATTTGGAAAATTTCACGTCTTTATTACTAGGTTCCGAAAGAGGCTCTTGGTCGCATGCTGCAGAGCAATTTTTTGGAAGTTCTCAAACAACCACTTCCACGAATCTTATTGTGTTTGGTTCTTCCGACAGCTCCCTCAAACGTTGATTCAGCTTACGACTCCAAATGCGTCCCAGTCCGCGGCCTAGACGGTGATTGTGTGGCTTGCTCAACGATGATCTCCACTGGAGGACGCCTCTCATTGCCTGACTCGGGTGTGTCCCTGACTGTTCCTGAGGGAGCCATCCCTCGAGGCCAGAAGGAAGACATCTACATAGCCGTCCTCCGGGACGATAGGCATCGCCCTAAACTGACTGGTACGTCTACGGAACCATCAAGACCTCGGGACAGCAACCGAGCATTGCTCGAGAACGTTCTCGAAATCTTCTTGAACCTTCTTGAGTGCTCTTGAACATTCTAGAATGCTCTTGAACCTTCTTGAATGCTCTTGAACCTTCTTGAATGCTCTTAAAACGTCTTAAATGTTCTTGAATGCTCTTGAATGTTCTTGAACCTTATTGAATGTCCATATACCTTCTAGAATGTTCTTGAACCTTCTTGAACCTTCTTGAACATTGACATTTCCCAAGTATATCCCAGAATCTACCCGATAGTTGTCGAATCACATATGCACGCTTTTTCTTGCAGATCGGCAAACCCAGTTGAGTCCAGTGGTGCTGTGCGGTCCAGCTGGCGTCGTCTTCAAGAAGCCGGTCATTTTGAACTTCCACCATTGCGCTTCACTCAAACACGGCCAATGGAGCGTCTCTGTTTGGTCGTCCGACTCGCCACCCGAGGCGACCCCCGTATGGCAGGTAGCAACGAATGTAACTATCAATAACATATCAATCGGAATGAGCTAGCTGAGGATTGCGATTAGGTCGTCAGTCGACTGCCTTGTTCAGCACTAAACTTTAGTGCATGGTATTCACATTTGGCTAGCATTTCCTATCTGTGGACGCACCGTTGTCAAAAGCAGTGTAATGTTTTAACAAATGGCAAGTAAGCACAAGTAAGTTCTTGATGGGTAGTTCCTAAGATTCGGGAATAATGCATAATGCAAGTGGAGAAATTTAGGACTGCCAAACTTAATTTGGGCTACATGATTTTTGCCAAAACCTGTTTTTGATTAGATGCTGTTTATTTAAGTTAGCTCGAATAACTTGCTCACTTTTTTTTGCATGATAGCCGATATCGAAAACCACAAATCAGGCATTCCAATTCGTTCCAATTATTTTAGTTCTAGAAATTGTTTGTTCAGGAATGCATCCAAATGATTCTATTCGCTTCATTCCCTAAAATTGTTGTTGCGGTTTTTGGCAGAAAATCGTCACACTTGGAGAAGAGACTATCAATACTCCAGTCTTCACGCAACTTGACCAGAGCCAGGTTTTCCTTGTATCGGACCAATTGACAAGGTTTGTCCTGGTCGGAGAAGCGGCCAACCCCATGTTACCAGTTGCCAGGCCTGTGAAAATGCTGAGGCTAGCAGTCTTCGCGCCTTCGCCGTCCCACAATACTCAACCGCTCGACTACAGTATTCGTGTTTACACTCTCGAAGACACTGTTGCTGCTCTTGAGGTAAGACATCGTTTGGGATGATTTAGTCGGATTTGGATCGTCTGGGAAACTGTTTTAAAATTCATCATTATTGTTTCAGGGAGTCGTACAGATGGAGAAGAAACTCGGTGGGTGCCTCGTGGACAAGCCGAAGATTCTACTGTTCCAAGATGGCGGCGGTAACTTGTGCCTAAGTTTAGAAGACATCGGCCCCGGATGGCGAAGTAAACCCCAAGCCGAGTACCAAGTAAGTTCTGCCGATGTTTTAATCTTTACAAATTCTTAACTTGCCAACGACGAAATGCGTTTTTGAAGTTTTTATTCGTGTTTTTCCCAATTTGGATTCAATATGAACTCTCTTTTGCAGGAAATCCCATTCCAGCACGTATGGAATTCGACTCAAACGCACCTTCATTGTTCCTTCACGCTGGAACGAACTGATCGACTAACTTCCAACGTGAACTTCAAGGTGCTCGCCTGCCAAAAGGGCTGTCAAAACCATAGGCAGATATTCCGAGTCAACGCTGAACTCCGACCAGAATCGTCATTATCCTCTTTGGTTCGTGAATTTATCGCCTCAAATTCATCATTTGCTAATTTGCCATATGTTTCCAAAATACTCATGGAATTCGTTTCTTGCAGATACCTCCTAGTCCCGCGATCGGCAAATGTCGGACAGTGACGAGTAGCAGCGGCTGCGGATCCAGTGTCACCACCTGCGACCCACCTTTTAGGTTAGTGACGGTGCTGAGCATCGCATCGCATTATGTGCAGTTTAGTCCATAGTATCAACAATGCTGAGGGTCTGTTCGATCAGGCTAGTCCTGGACAGTCCCGGGCAAGTTACCAACGACGCCAAGCCAATCTAGCCAATCACAGTGCTTGAATTGCTCTGGCGTCAGTAGCTACTCGCCCAGAACTGTCCAGGACTGGCCTCACCGAACAGACCCTGATTAAAAATCCTCGATTTTGCTATAGCCCTTGAGCATTCCAGACAATTTTCACCAAGCTGCTGCGGCAATTATGTTCTCTCTACGACCTCAATCAGACCAAACATCTATTGTTATTTGTCTTTCAGATTTAGCAAAACGCTGAGAAAACAGCTATGCCAATGCCTCGATCCACCGAACGCGCGAAGCAACGATTGGCGAATGCTGGCTCAGAAATTGAATGTTGATAGGTTAGTATTACATGTTCATAAACACAGTTATGACAATTTCCAACAAAAAACGTCCCTCCCTCTCCAGTAGACTTCTACCCTGAGAAGAACAGCGTTTTATACCATCAAAAACAAGTTTCTTTCATTATTGCCACCTATTCGTTGCAATTCGTCAAGAAACTTACGAAAGGTAACCTAGCTAGATTACCTAGGTAAAAAAACCTAAAGGTAACCTAACCAAAGGTACTCTTCTTTTGCAGATATATAAACTACTTCGCCACCAAAGCTAGTCCGACGGATCACATACTCGATCTGTGGGAAGCGAGACATCGGGAGCCGTCGGCTGTCACCGATCTGCTCAACATTTTCCGAGTGATGGGCCGAAGCGATGCCGCTTTGCTTTTGGAAAAAGAGCTCGGCCCTTGGATTTAAATGGCTTCGGTGTCGAATCGGCCTAATTACTGGCCTGTCTACTTCAAAGGCTCATGGACCTATTCAAGTTCCTCCAGCACGAATAAAAGCGAAGATTAACTATTTTATACAGCAAGATTTTGAAAACTGCATTATGGTTACTGACGATGGCGATTTTCAAGCCGTTTGTGCAACCATTAAGATCCTTGTTTTGTAACCAGCCAATGGCGCAGAATTAGGTACATGCAAAAAGGCCTTGAAAACATTTAATTACGACGTTTAATCTTAAGTCAAATTCAAAGTGTTTTCCGCTTTGCATACGTGACCGGTCTTAAATGTTGCTATCTCGCTAACTACCAGCCTACCCAAATTCTGTTTTTTTTTTTATTAAGGGCGTAGACACAAAATTTTTGAGAACCAAAAAAAAATTAGAAGCCTATTAATTTTTTTGTACTATGTTGTGGAAAAAACTTGTTGATGTTATCAAAGAATTTAATTTTTGAATAATTTTGATGTTCATGTGTGTAGGTACATTTTTTTATCAAAAACTTTTTCTGTTGTCCTCATAAGCCTTAACTCCCTGCACCGCTACCAGTTGACATAAATTCTAATTTATTGACAAGTGGAATAGGTGACGAGGAATATTGACAACGAATGCGCCGTATTCAGTTTGATGTACCTGTTTTCTCAGCAAGCACAGCTGTCAAATTCATCATTTTTAGTTTTTAATGTTCTATCAAAATTTTGATCTGTGGAGCTGAATGTGATTGATACGAAGCAGGAGGGTGAATTGTTGAAAATCATGAAGGACATCACGCGTATTCTGTTGTAAATACGACAATAGTTGTTATCGATGGTCGCTGAGTCAAAAAACTAGACGGAAGAATCGTCCTCAAAGAAAATTGTAAAATTGTACAGTGCGGACCAAATGCCGCTGAAATTGTTCGTGTAGTGATGTCTGTATATTTATCACATAGAAAAACGATGCAGAATCTTTGTTTATTCGAGCAGCTACACCAAAATTGATGTGAGAACGACTAACTATAGTAAAAATACCTACTGTATTATGTGAAATGTTGTCAGAGCGCCTATCTATGTTGTGAGTATTCGCGTGTTCATTCGATAATAGAGCCGATTTTCTGTCTGAAGAGGCCGAGGAATTATTATTTTGTGTCGATGAAGAACAGAACATTTTCATTTCCCAGTAAATTTCGTTTTGGATAGCGGAAGGTGAGAATAAAACGTAATAAAATCGTCAATTTTACCCGTATTTATGGCTTGTCTATCGATTTGGGTGCCCAGAATAGCAGTGAGTCGGTAAACTACAGTATTAATTTACAGTTTTTCGATAGACATTTCGGCATTATTTCGATATTCTTACCAAAACAGGGTGACGCTAGACGGACGCTCGGATTTCGAAAGAGCATCGCGCCTTTTAGCGGTAATCGATAGTCAGAAGATGGAAAATTCTGCCAGCAAGTGCTTTCAAAAGCAAAAATACCAATATCAAGCACCAAGAATGTGTTTTGTGCAAGAAAGCGCAGCATGACTAAAAATGGGCCGAATAAAGCTCCTCGGTGTACTCCTATCTCCGTTGGAAAAATTTTGCTTAAATTCATTAGATAGGTACATTATTCAACCCCCTCGCTTCCCGACAGTCAGTCCAAATATCAATTGCCGAAATGGAGTATGATTGAATCAAATTTCCGATCTCCCTGATTGAAATCCTTATTTTGCTCGATAAAGAAACGATAAAAAACTTCAATCCTTACGCCAGCTATGCGCCACCCTGAAGGAAACTTGTATCACAACGTCAGGTGACCATAAAAATTGAGAAATATCCATTGAGTGAAGCCATATTGACTAAAAACGGTATACAGCGTGTAAATTTTCAATTAGTAGACTGATAAGTATTGAAAAACGACTATTTATGTAAAAAACGGATGAAACTTAGAGCGTGAATGTTTATAGAAGAAAAAAATTTGTAAATAATACATTATATTTAACTGGCAAAACCTTTATATTGATTGCGGCCGATAGCAGTTTCAGTAGATAGTGTTATTTAGTGATTGTACAGCAAGGATCGATGATGCAATTATTCAAATATATAGATTGCATATAAAACTACCTATTGTATGTTAGAAATTTAACTGCCGTGGTTTCTTTTTTACTTAAAAATGATCAGATTGAAGATTAAATCAGTTATTGTGATCGAGCAGGAGAAGAAAATAAAGATTTTTGACACTGAAACTCTTCTTTCTTTCATTTACCTACCTGAGCTTTGGAGTCTACAGAAATCTGCGAGAAAAACTATCTGGAATTTTGAAGGTTGGATTTGGAAGATCATGAGAAGATCACAACAAAACCTATTTATTTACTTACAACCACCCAACAGAGTCATCAATTTAACCACAACTGCTACACACCAAAGTCGCATTTTTGTGAATCGAACTGACTCAAACAGATACCTACTGATTCTCAAACTAAAACTCAAACTGAAGCTGAAACTGAAACTCAAAATTAAACAGAAACACAAACCGAAACCGAACTCAAAGGTTGAAAGAAACAAACAAAACACAACCAAACAAACTCAAACTTGAACTGAAACTCGAACTGGAACCATAGGTAACTCAGAATGGAACTAAAAATCAAACTCAACGAATTAACATACTGAGACTCGAACTAAAACCGAAACTCAAATGTCTAAAGAAAGATGAACTTCAAACTCAAACATGCTATCTAAGACTCGAATTCGAACTCGAACTGAAACTCGAACTGATGCTCAAACTCAAATTGAAATTAAAACTCACACTGACACAGATACACAAATTCAAACTTACACTTGAACTCGAACCCAAAGGTCAAAAGAAAGGTGAGTTTCTAAGTCAAACATACTGAAACTCGAACTTAGAGCTCAACTGATCAATAATTGTCTTAATTATTAATTACTTCCATATTTACAGAGTAAATGGAAGTATTGTGATCGTCCTAAAATCGAGAATCGGAACGGAGCTTCAGAAAAAACTTTTTCTTATACACATTTACTCAGAATCACTTCCTGAACAAGTGTCTGTGTGTCCGTGTGTCCGTCTGTCCGTGTGTCCGTGTGTCCGTCTGTCCGTCTGTCCGTCTGTGGTCATTTACAAAAATGGCCATAACTCCCTCATTTCTCAACCTTTTTTCAAATTTCTTGAACTGAAATGTTTGTCTCGGCAAGACCTAACACCCTGTTTAACCGGAATTTGGATAACGCACAGTACTTCCGAGATATTTGCATTTTTAGTGTTTTTTATTTTATTTTTTTTCGGCCGCAAAAATGAACCGATTTGAGCGTTCTTGGTCTCAAAATCTTCGTTTTACCTTGCAGAATATGTGGATATTTTTTACATTCCGAAAATGTGGCGTTTTTTCATTTTGGGCGAATTTTAAAATTATAATACTGAATTTTTTGATATTTTTGACCTAAACACTTTCAAAAGCAGTCAAAATATGATCAAATTGTGTCACAATTTTACGTTTCAAAATATGGAAGTATTGTGTGTTATCTACGCACCACTGGTTTTTGATTAATAATTGTGTAATCAATAATTGATACTTATCAATAAGTATCAACGCACTGAGTGTTCTGTAAAAACCCGCCTTTTCTAGCTGTCATAGAGGGGGAAGCATTCTTCCGTTTATTCCGTATAATTATCGTATACCCATGTGTTATCGTATAGTATTCATGTAGGCCATTTCGCTGCATGCCAATGACTTGTTCATGACCGTAGCGACAAGTAGGTACAATAATACAAGTAGGTACAATAATAATGTAACTAATATTATGAATTTGAGTCCTTCCTTGGTTGGTGCTGTTGGGCTTGGTTGCTTTGGATAAAATTGGCCCTTTATTGATGGATATTTTATTTACAAATACCAAAAATGATTTTGCGTCAAGGTTCAATAATAATTTTCACGTTTCAACCTGTGTATGACATAGCAACGCCGACGGACAGCCCGGTGGAAGCAGCAACAAGAACTGTCAAATCAATGTTTAGCATTGCAGCCAGTGCGGGAATATTTCCCTACTTTGAGGGACTTTCTTGAGCGCGAAACAGGATTTTTTCAATCAACTGTCCTCTGAATTCAGATCAATTCAGACATATTACAGCTCAATAAAGCACATCAGCCTTCGGAGTTTTCTTCTGGAAGTGAAGTCTTTCATCAAAGTGGGGAGAAGTAAAAAAATTTGACCTGGGAAGTCTTCGGTTAAAAGAGGGAATATAAGCTTTCTGAAAAAGGGAATCTGACCCGTTCAACCCGTCCTCCAATAATATTGATATTTTCCATACATACGTAAAGCCCTAAACAAAATACAGTAACAGAACTAAGCTCCTCATTTGACTCTGAATCTGAAGTGAATTTCAGATTTAGAAAATCATATGATTTTTTTTACGATTATTCTCGTATCAAGAAAAGTACTAGGTATATAAAAAGTATTGATTTTTCATCTCGAGAGCTATGGAAGAATTCGAAAGAGGTAACATGAGCATAAATGTGTTTTTCTCTGAACATGAATGTTCAATACCTACCTACTTTTTTCTTGATTAGTTTTTAAAGAAAGAAAGAACATTTTTATTGTAGCTCACCGCATGACAGCCACATAGAGCGCACATGACAATAGAGTTGGTATATTTTTAATGAAAAAAAGTTTGTGAATAGCATTTAGCTATTATTATTATATTTTGGCCAAATGCTTTAGCTATATAATTCTACTGGATTTCTTCCTGAATTGAGTTGGTAGGCATTATAATAACTGGCACAACTTTGGATCTTAAAAAATTTTTAAGGATAAATTCAAAGGTGGTTCTAAAGGGTAAATATTTAAAGGATTCACATTAAATGTAAATCCTTAAAATATTTACCCTTTAAGTAGATCTTCCATCCTTTGGTAGGTATCCTAGTTCGATAGAACCCTTTCTATGCCCTTTCCTCATGCCCCCAGACTAGATTTCAATCGGTTCAATTCTACTGTCAGAATTTCATAATAACAATATAAAACGAAATTTGCCGATGATACCTCTTTCTGTCATTTTAATTTTCCCAATTTATCGCCTCGATGTATTTTTGGATTATCAACATTTTTTGAAATATCAATAGATAAATTAGGTAGGTACCTATACCTTCCTATGTACAATAATAATGCCTGCTTTTTTGATGTACCTACCCCTGAAATATCGATATTATCTTTGAAATTTCACAATATTTTTGAAATATCGATCTTTGAAATGTGAAGAAAATTTGATTGGAAAATACATTCCTAAGTTTTCTCATTCAATTACCTACCTTCCTGATTAGGTATAGTACGTATAGGTACCTAATTAAACCTATCAATATTCCTTGACATACTTTTGTAATGTTGATCGGGTATCTAATAGGTATTACCTACTGTATTTTTCAGTTTAACATCCTCGATTGCCATCATGTGTTTCAATTTATTGCAGGTATACCACCGCTCAGCAAACGTTTCAAGCGCTCAATCGAGAAAAAAGACGGCAACAAAGAGAATGAAAACGGTGGCCCGCCTTTGGCAAAGAGGGGTTTTTTGATGTCGTTCGTCACTGGTGAACCGATGGAAATCCCCGAGAAAGACATTGTGAGCGTTTAATGGTCTCACGTGTCATGATTTGGCCACTGCATAACCTTAAAAAGAGGCAGAATAAAAAAATCCTAACCTAGCTTTGAAAAATACCTTCCTCAAAATTTACGGGACGAAAGATGTGATATGTGAAAATATGATATTTTATGCTTTAAAAATTGCCAAAATCCTCGATTAGTTGACCACAATCAGGATGCTATTCTTTGATTTCCAGCTGGGCAGATGTCGATTTGTCGCTGAATTTGAGAAACTGAACCGAATAGGCGAAGGCACATACGGCATTGTTTGTGAGTATAACTGTTAACAAGGTATCACACGTTTTTTGGCCTCAAGTTAATAAGTTATAGAATGAATTTTGTCTTTCTGTTTTGGATGAAGATCGTGCCAGAGACACAAAAACCGACAGTATCGTGGCCCTGAAGAAAGTGCGGATGGAAATGGAAAGGGACGGCCTTCCTTTGAGTGGACTCCGAGAAATATCCGTACTGCTCGCTTGTTCGCACGAAAATATCGTACATTTGAAAGAGGTAGTCGTCGGTCGGAGTTTGGAGAGGTTAGTTTTTACTTAATTTGGTTTTGACTCGTTCGGCAAACGTTCATCGTCATCACTACTGAAATGCCAGTAAAATGTGACATTAAAATTACAATGATTGCAATTTTTGCAGTATTTTCCTCGTCATGGAATACTGCGAGCAGGATTTGGCCAGCCTTTTGGACAACATGCAGGCCCCGTTTACCGAAGCCCAGGTCAAATGCATCATGATCCAAGTACTCAAAGGGCTGAAATACCTTCACAACAATTTCATCGTTCATCGCGACCTGAAAGTGTCCAATCTTTTGATGACGGACAAAGGCTGCGTCAAAATTGGTGAGCTTCTTTGTTATTTGAGTGCACTTTTTTTCTTTGAGAATTGAATGAATTAGGTAAATAGAATTTTTCATGAAGATCACTATATGGTTTTCAGCGGATTTCGGTCTGGCTCGCTGGTTCGGCTTGCCTGTTCAACCGATGACGCCCAAAGTTGTCACTTTGTGGTACAGGTCTCCCGAACTTCTCCTTCAGGCCAAAACTCAGACAACTTCTGTCGACGTATGGGCAGCCGGTTGCATCCTTGGTGAACTTTTAGGTTGGTTCTTGTTTAAATCGGATCAAAGCCGCCTGTTTGTGCCATTATTATTGGGCAATCACCAATCACCATCACCCAGTTTTGGCTCGCATTGCCCCCGATTTTTCGCCCCGAATTTCACCGCTAATTGAGTCCAACTTTTTCCAGGACACTGCCCGCTGTTACCGGGCCGAAGCGAATTGCACCAATTGGAATTGATTGTGGATCTGCTTGGAACGCCGTCAGACAACATTTGGCCAGAATATTCGAGTTTGCCGGCTTTGGCCAATTTTACATTGAAGAACCAGCCGTACAACAATTTGAAACAAAGGTTCCCTTGGCTGTCCGCCGCTGGCTTGCGGCTTCTCAATTTCCTCTTCATGTACGACCCCAAAAAACGTGCGACTGCCGAAGAATGCCTGCAAAGTTCCTATTTCAAAGAGCCTCCGCTTCGTAAGTGCATTTTTTGAAAGGTCTGACAATTTTAGAGTCTGTCGCTTTGAGCTCAAAAATACCGGGTTTTTTGTTTTTGTTTCAGCCTGCGACCCAAAAATGATGCCGACCTTCCCTCAGCATCGAAACATGAAGAAAGGCAGCGCAAATCCACCACCACCTCCAAATTTGGATTCTGGTCTGAACGACCAAACGATGAATTTACCAGCCATCAATGATCTGGTGAGTTAACTTCAGTTATCAAGTTGTTATCATGGTGTAGTATGTACTTGTCGTATAACTTTTGCCGGTATTGTGAATTTTTCCAGCTTGGCTCATTGGTGAAGAAAAGGACCTACGACTGAACGAAGACACATCATAAATAAGACACACACGTTGTACATTGGATAAGACTTAATTTGTCGTTGATTCAGAGGAAAATTTTGGTTATTCTTTCCAACAGTAAACGGTGCGGATTGAGTTTCTGAAAAAAAGTTTGTGAGAATCTTTCAAATGTTTTGACCCCTGAGCAAATGAATAACATTTATAAATTTTTACTTATGGTATATTATACTTGTGCTTGACCCCTCAATAAATTGTCGTTCTTGACACGTACCTGAGAGGAAATAAACGCCCGGCACTTTCTTTTCTATCAAGTTTCTGCCCAACCCTCATGCTATGCTCAGATTCGCCTGGCAGGAAGGTCTTGTTTTACATAGTTTCCGTAGACAGCCTCCTCCTCAAGATCATCCTTCACATCAAAGGGAAGGAAAACTTCAAAGGGAGTCTCGCGGCTTTTAGCTGCAACGGTAAGCAATTAGCAATGCGGAAGACGAGACATCCCACGGGTTGGGGCACCCAAGGGTGTCACAAGTGGGCGATTTAATGAGAGAACCTTGGCAGTGTAAGCGTCACGTTTTGAGGCTCATTAGCGTTATTAGATTTGCGCTTGTGCGAAGGACGGAAAAATGAAGGAAGGAGTTAAAAGTCTCCCTTGCCAAGAACGTGACGCTAAGAATTGCGGAAAAGTCATGCCCAGACTTCTTCTTTGTTGATACCTGTAGTTTTCCTGGCACCCTGAAGGCTGATTTTGGTACATTATTTCCCGAATTTCGGTTGTGTAGCACTTCTGAAGCCTCCGCAAAAATATATTCCTATACGGAGTAAATACCTGGTCGAAAAAATTGAAATTCCGAACTCGTTCAGTCACAATATTCCGCATTTCGTTTAGAGATGATCATTAAAGTAAACTTACTCCCTTCGACTGTATAGGTAATTATGGACCCGCCCTTCCGCTCCGAAGTCCCCGTACGTACGCTTCGCATAAACCATATTCAAGATTAGAAACTAAATCCGCCAAACTTTGCGTGACTATCAAGGCATTATCTACCCCTGGCAGATTAATCTTCATTAAGGATTAACAACGTCTTGCTACTCACTCGTAAATGGCCCCTCATCCTCTCCTTGGGATATTATCGTGGATAATTTTATTCAAGTTTGAAGGCTTGCCGGTATTCGTGGAGTGGATTTGGAAGCCTAGTTGGAAATTGTGTGATAAATAGCTCATTCACTCACACCTACATTTTGTTATCCATACCAACTGATGGTTAAAATGATGTCCTTCAAGTTTTATAACCCACTTGTTATGTTATAACCCACTATTCTCACCTATAGCATAGGTACTGATTTGTGGTAACATCAGACATGCGTTAGAGAGCATAAAGGGGTAGATTCTCGTCTGTCGACCGAAGTTGCCGTGGACGTGCATGACGCTCTCAGGGAAAGTCAGAAGATAAGCGTAGCCCTTAGGTAACCATTGCTTAGTTCCAAGTCTTCGTCAAAAGTCCAGTCGTCTTATCGAAACCGATCGAAGGGATTTTTGAACATCTATCACCAAATTAATCAAAATCAAACTTCTTTGGTTCAAAATTTACCTATCACAATATGGAAGTATTGCGTGTTATCTGCGCGCCACTGGTTTTTTCAGATCCCCATCAGTGCTGCTTTGTAGTCAATAAGACCCCGCAGGGCCTTTCCTGCCTACCAATTACAAACTTTCTCCCTAAGAAGACCTCACCACAGATGGCAAAGGAAGTTGAGTCTCCCCACAAGCCACTCGCAGATGCGTCCTGTGGGCCGCTACATTGACTCCTTTAATTAGAAGTAGCCGAGCTCCGGCAGACAAGGGCTATCCAAGTCCGGACTTCTTTTAGTACGCATTGTCGGAACTCGACTTGTGCATCTCCTATCGAATCGTACATAAGGGTAAACTCAACCGAGTTGTTCCGGGTTAGAGAAACACAAGTTGAAATTGGTATTCGGAGGATAGTGGGAATACTAATATTACGTTGCCTCAGATTGAGTCAGCATCATGTCATGTGACCGTGGAAATCGTTTGTTTTCGATGATAAAGATCATTATTTCGTATGAAATTCTGCAAGCTGAATAAAATCAAGCTTAAAAACGCTGCTACGTAGATTAGTGACATGGGTACATTATTTGTCTGGGTATCTAAGAAAATAAAGTTCAAATAGTTGGAGTAGGTCAGTTTATCATCATATCATTTGTGGAGTAATGGTCCATGGTGAGCTCAATGGTGCTAAAATGGTACGTTTTAACAATGATGAATAAATAGGTACCTACAAAAAGAAAATACGCGTGCACCAACCCCTCCCGGGATTCAACCCTCACCAGCGCCCGGCACCCCTACCCCTCCCAACCAACCTTACAACATTCACCCCTCCCATTCCCCGCCTGGGACCCGCGGCTTCAAAATTGAGTTTGTGGTGAACAATTCCTTAAGAGGGCGGAAAAGCCGAAAGCGCTTGGACGAATAGGAATATAGGATTATTGATACTCAGGCTTTATAATAATCTAATTATAAGGGTATAGTTGGCATAAATGATGACTGATTGCGATTCGATACCTGCGTTTATCAACCAACATTGCCCAAGAATCAGCAAGTCCTAGATACCGATACAATGGTTAATTTTCCGGTCATTCTACCCGACTCACTCGGAGAAGGCCAGCACAATTTATTGGGTTTCGGTTCCATCGGTATGCCCGCATGGTCGGCCGGATAAGCGGAAAAGCACCGCTCCACTATGGAAATAGTGAAGCTGGCCGGCAAAGTCCGCTCAAGCCGGTGGAGTAACGCGATAATATTAATTAAAGCCTGATCTATTGTCAAGCGATCTGTCGGGAGGCCATTGGGCGGGTCAGGTACGTAAGTGATAAACGGAAGAGGATACATTGCCTATTGCGAGCCTGCAGTTGCAGACACAGTCCCATTAAATTGCCACCCTCCAGTAATCTTGCACATAGTTTGGCGCTAAATTACGAGATTCGCCGGCTTGAAGCGCCCGTTTCCACCACTGCTGCTTCGACTCAACTAGCTGCGGTCAGCAGAAACATTCGTTGCGCTCAGCTCGGCCTGACGGAAAATTCGAGGTTAGCTCTCGAGCGGATACGGTCTCCTACCATTATAATAGTGAATATTACCAATCTACACGATTATAATACATCTAGTTACTTGTAGATATTATTCGAATAACAAATATCCGAGCACAAAGTGATCTACCTCTGTCGCTAAAAGTCATGTTCATGACATCATGTTTATGTATACCTACTGGTTTAGGTATGTATGTACCTATGCATATATAATGGTTTATATGTAAGCCAGGGTATAGGGTACAGAGCGTGTACTGGAATAACTGCATGATGGCTTAAGTACAAGCCAGGGTAGAGTTTAGAGAAAGTAGAGAGTGTTTGTTTAAAGTATTATTACAAGGGAAAGCTCATTTGACACGATTGTGGGTATAATTGATCGGTGGAAGTAAACGCGTACTTACCAGTAGGACGAGTATCAACGCATTAATCGCTGTTGAACCCGCCTTTTCTAGCTTTCATAGAGCGGGAAGCATTCTCCAGCTTATTCCGTCTAAATATCGTATAACCATGTGTTATCGTATAGTATTCCGTAGGTGTATCCATCTTATTTCGCTACAAGTCACGTTCATGACCGTTGCGACAACCTCCACTTAATTCTTCCATAATAATACTAGGACATAATTGTACTGATGGGTGTTTCCTAGTTTATGGACCAATTCGTTTTTCTCCGGTTTTTCAAAACGGTCAATTGTTCATCACTCAACATGATGTAGGTACTTAAGCAGGTTGGGTGCCAGTATTGATATTTTATATGAAACAATTGTCAAATTTACCATTTTCTGGCATCGGTAATTCAATTTATGCATTCTTTTTCTCCAAAAACCCAATAAAGGCTATTTTGGTGGGGTGTCTGATATTCATCCAGTGTTGTAATAGTGTTGAGGCACTCTTGGTATTCGGATTTTCCATTCTTCGGCAATCCCCATTACAAATTTTCCGCTCAATCTTGAACTTCCATCTCTTGAATTCATTATTTTGAATGTCTACAATGATTTTGGTGTGTTGGAAAGTTTTACCTGACCGGAGAATGATATTATTTTAATTATAATTTATAGAGTGTATCATAGAATAATGAAATTTAAATGTAATACTGCCACGTAGCATGAGTTCTGACTGCAATACTATTGTGCATCAATGAAAATGTTCAAGAATCATCAGAGGACGAACCTACATAACTACCAGTTCGGTTGAGGATTCAACTTTTTACGTCGGAAGTAAAACGGAGAACTTTTGAAATTAGGTCGTTTTAACGCACTTTTAACCCCCTCGTGGGAACATCTGCCTGTGAGGCAGATATGATTGAAAGGTTGGTCACTGGAGCGCTCCACTGTCAACCTGAGGCGCCCAGGCTCTACATGTGCTTCAATCAACATCTACCCCTTGCAGAAGAAGGGTCAATCCTGCTCTAAGTTGCGTTTTTTCAACGTAAATGCAATTTTCCTAAACTATAGTCTGCCTCACAGGCAGATGTTCCTTCTAATGTACGATCTAATATCTGCCTGACAGGCAAATATTCCCACTGATGTATATTTTAGCGTCTGCCTGACAGGCAAATATGCAACGAATGCGCCAAGAAAAATTGAATGGAAGCCTTCAACAAAGTGCTTGTCCAGAACTTCAGCTCCTCCATCGTAATTTTGATGGTGTTTTGATATTTTGTGACCCGTAACTCGCAACTTACTGTGATGTGTTTTGGTATATTGGTCATTAGTTGAAATAATTCTTCATACTATTTTGACATTGTTACTGAATTTTGAGATATAATATCAATAGTAAAAGTGTAAATCCTTTATGTCCAAATTCAGAAATTTGTCAGAGTACAAAAAAAAAAAAACGTGCTAGCTTTTGCAACACCTCTGAAAGGTTTTGACTTACAGGTCATTGCACATGGCCATAGAGCAGAAATGAGACGAAAACCTGGAGGAATCCAGCTCCACTTGATAGATCTACGGCTCGAATACAACCCATAGAGCTCAAATCTTTATTTTACTAAAAATTGAGACTTACGAGGTTTTTCACTTTTACTATCGATATACTCTTTGTCAAATTAGAGATAAGATAAATATATAGTGTTTTTGAAACATACAAACAGCTTTAATTGTTATATTAAAGTGAAACCCAGGTTTTAGAGACGATTTACTACTATAGCTGCCTCTCAAGCAGATGTTCCCACTAAGCGGAGCAAAATGGCATGTTCCCACCAGGGGGTTAAACAGGTTGGCCAAACATGACTTTTTTTTCTAAATCACCTACCAGCAGACAGAGTTCTTCACCCTTAAAAACTTCCGTTTCTGAAAGGTAAATCACCACTTAATTCGCCATACTTTGTTGAGTCTTCAAAGTTGAGTGGTTCCCCTCCTGCACCGCTGTGGGCCGACTTAAATGACCCATGATAACCCTCGGCTTCCTCACTTGAATAAAAAAGGAAAAAGGGGAAAAAAAGAACCGTCCGTTTTTACGCAAATGACCTATGTGATGGATGTACGGGTCCTTGGCCAAGCAAAGCAAAAGCCGAGCCCATCTTCTAGAGAGCATCCTATCCTCCGAGGGCTTCTCTTCCGAGTACTCAACTGATGCAGACCATTTCATCAGTTGAGTGAAATATTCAGCCTCCACCGAACCATAACGCGGCCATCAATTCGATGGATTGACGAGTACGCTTTTGTACGCAACCGTACGCACAAGTACAGCGCATGAGTACAGGGCATGAAAAAATCTTTCCTTATAATACACCACAATGTACCATTCAATTCGCGTTAACGCAGTAAGAAAATATTGAAATTTTATGGGCATTATAATAGGGTATGAACGCAAGGCAGAAAAAAAAGATCGATTCAGAGTCAAAAACGGAAAAAATTGAAAAAATAAATTTTCACCAGGAAAACGACAGAAAGTTATTCCAATTTACCTAATGCATAAAAAATATTTATCTATGCACGAAAAAATTCAGGTGCCAATAAAAAATAAATTACCAAAAAACACCTGAAATTTTTTTCAAATTTCACTTATTAAAACATGGAAGTATCAAGTGTTATTCACGCTCCACTGGTTCTGGAAACCATGGAACATGCAAAATTCGTTTTTGATTAATTTTCAAAAATAAAGATTTCTCCCATAGCTTTCAATTCCATTAAAAAATTCGCTAATTAAAAAGTGTTTGTCTTTCCAAGATTCACAACCTCGTTTAATCAGAACTTTGGTAGCACTAAGTTTTTCCAAGATAAACGCTCTTCAAATATTTGTCGTTTTTCTATTATATCGGTTTTTGGCCACAAAAATAGATAAAAGGATCATGATTCATGGAGCGATCGATAGGTCCTGATGATTAGATTCCTTCGGTACCGAAATCTCAAAATTGATATTTTGGGACGTATGCATACTTTGTGCTTTAAAGTATCGAAGTTATCCTACGCTGGAAACTCTCACTATCTCAATTTTCCTCATTCAGAAAACCAAGTAAAGGGAAGTCTGATCACTCGCTGTCTATCGAAAACGTCGGTCTTCAAGCGTCAGTCAGTTCCGTGGGAAATGGATGGGAAAATTAATCGGACGGAACCTTCCATCGGCGGAGATCTTCATCGTGTCAATTCCCCGCAATCCGAAGCAAGTGCAAACGCTTGAAGGTGAAGTCCCATTGAGAGGCGAAGTCCAAGATGTAAAACCAAGTCGAACTTGGAAGGCGTCCTAATCTTTTTTCCGCATCTTTTCGGAAGTTTGAGAACGACCTTAGATTCCGGCGAACTGTTAGCATTGTCTGGGGTCGGCCCCCGCTCGGATCAACTCTTGTGGAACAGAAGTGGCCGTCTCGTTTTTCCCTACTCTGGCCCATCGGATTTTCCCTACTCTCGTACCTACAATTGTACATTCCTACTCCTTTTCTATCGCCTGTCGAGGATGATCATCTCCATTCAGAGTCTGGCTCATCTTTTCGAATGTAGCTCGAACGTCGAACATAGTGACGCGTCAAAACGAGTTCTGTGCACCAGCGATTCCGACCAAACGCCGTCCGTCGGATTTGGATACCATGCTTTGGACACTTCTGTTGATGGTACGTGTACGCACTATGTGTATTGCCTTGTGAATAGGTGTACATAAAAGATTCCATTTGCGAGACCGATTGCATCCAGAAAATCCGCATTTAAACCGATTTTGAGGCTACTGTGATCGATTATGTTTAGAAAAACCCCATTTTCACGTTTTGATGTTTTGAAAATTGCAAATTAAGATTTCCAGATGTTGCTTCATTCATGAGGATGATCATTTCGACCCGTTCTTCAGTTTTGCAGTCAATTATCGAGCAATCAATTGCAAGTCAATATTACGATAATAATACGATAATAAAATAAAATCGTAGTAGGTATATTAGTGGGTCTACAAAAAACGCTGTCTCCTCCGCCAAGCTTTCGAAAATTTATATTTTCTTCATCAGGGCTTAGAGACAGGTCTATTTAGTCACATTATGGCCACTCATTGCAAAAAACTTCGGAAACGTTAGATACAATTGTTTTTACACCACCGCATCTATGGCACTTTTTGAAATCGTATTTGATGATCTGCGGATTCAATGAAACCATTGCAGTAGATATGGTAAACTAAGATGAAAATCAAGTATAGGCATATCTATCTGTTGACTTGACACAAACAACATGACATGGATTTCGGGCGTGCTGGATTTCAGCTTCAGTTTTGTTTTTCTTCCATTGTTGTTGACTAAAATCTAGACCAATAATTGGTCTAATTATTAGGTATAATAGATACTTAGGTACCTATTTTGTTTGATCCAACGTGTGAGGCACAAAATTAGAGAGTTTTTGCAGCCAACGGGTGACGGGGTGACGTTTCTCACGGGTGACGTTTAGCGTGCGACGTTAACTACGACTAGGGGCAACAACGCCAGCGGTTGCTATGTTGGTTGCCATGGTAACCGTATTACCATTATTAGTTAGGGTTATGATTGGTTAGGCATTCAACGGGCCCGTCTCTTCGGCTCAACGGGCGACGCTGAATGGACCATTTTACCGGCACCCGTAGCTAACGTCATGTCGAGTTACCGTCACCCGGCTCTTACGGGCTCTGTCGCAAGGTTCTACGTTGCCCGTTAGTGGCTTGCAAAAACTCTCTATTATCAGACCCTGGGCCGCTTTATCAATAGTCGGTTATCCAAAAAAATCATAGGCTAATTTCCAAATAATAGGCCACTAATTTCAGGATGATTTTTGGGTGGATGCGCATAGGCTGTGTTTCCGAGAAACTTGTAGCCAAGAGATCGGTTAATGATTTTTGGATAACCGACAATTGATAGAGCGGCCCCTGTGCATTATCTACGGACCAATGGTTTAGTTATAGAAAACCCGTAAAACTGGAGAGAAATTTTATTAAACTTAACGACACTTGTGTCGTTTTATTCGGACGTCATTTTCTCTGGGGTGAGATGCAGCGCCTCCCGTGTGACTGCCATTCGTACGCGCCACTTTCCAATAAAAGAAGTCATCTACATTGGTTGGGTCAGAGGTGTAGGAGATAGGTACTGAACTGTGGTAGGCCTGCCACTGTCGGCCACAGGTGGTGTCATCACGCGAGTGTATTCAGGCTCTTGAACAAGTCGGTAAATTACTGTTGATGTCCCACGGCTGCCTTTCCAGCTCGTTTTACACCGCTTTGTTGAAGAGTAAAACGAAAATAGCGAAGCAAGGTTGAGGGACAACAAGGTCTAAAATGAGGGTAAATTTTTCTCTTTTCCCCAGGAAGGTATAAAGCGATATAAACGGCTCTCTAACAAGAGTAAAATTAGGCTCTTTCTTTGATTTCTGGCTACACGGAAATGTAGCGGCGTTTAATTATCTACTTTAGCATGGAGGCGTGTATCGTATTAACCTTAATTAAACAGCAAAATTTGCTGTTTGCAATTTATACAACTTTGCGAAAGTTCCAGCATAATGGCATATCATTTCGAACCTGCACACCTTTCATCCCCATTCAGACCTTTATTCTATCTAATAGGTCATGGGCACAGCAGGCTTACACACCGCACAGTGGTCCAAAATCCAAATCTAGCTGACCAAAACCTCTCTAGTATTTACTTACTTGCTAAAAAACATTGCAGTATTTTTTTGGTTCATTTTTCTATAGAAATGAACCTTTGTAATCGGTCAGGAAAAAAAAAATTTTAACACCCCCTGAAAATTTGTTGGTTTACGTTTCAAGGGGTGTAGAATCCGAATCTGCAATAAAAATTTTTTGTCCGTCCGCCGTCCGCCGTAGCCGTCCGCCGTACGCCGTCCGCCGTACGCCGTACGCCGTCCGCCGTCCGGGGTTTTTCAGGGGGAAGGAGTTATCGAAAAATTTTGAAATTTTTACCAAAAATCAAGTTCCGTATCTAGTTGGTCCTAACGTCTCGGCAGAACCCTACCTTAATTTTAAGGCCAGTAAAACAGCTGTTGAAGTGGGAAAAAATTCGTGTTTTTCTGGAAATTTGAACATAGGCATGTGACGCATCATTTTCTATAGATTTTTCTATGCTGAATCGAATGAGACCATCGCCACGCCGGTAGCTTCAACCGTTTAGGAGTTATTGCAGTTTTAGTGAGACATTTTTGAGTTTTTAAAAATTTCTACAATTCTTAATAACTCGAAAACGACTAGAGCCACAAAAATCGTTTTCCACTCGTTGGAATCCCCACAAAAACTTCTGTCCTCCCGATATCTTCAATTTAAAGAATTTGGTCGCATTATACAAATCAGCAAAACAAAAATTGGAAAAAGTTGAGAATTCGGCCTCGGTTCTTAGATACGGTTGATTGATCTACTTACGACCACTAGCCTATTACAACAACAAGGTGACGCACTCACACTACGACCAGTTGCGCTTGGCAACATAAGAACGAGACAGGCTTTAACAAAGGTTCTGAGGCATTCTCAGAGGCATTCTGAGGCGAAGTTTTTCTAAATCCCTATCTAAAATATCTACCAATTTATACTGAAATTATAGAATAATAACAACTAAATTCCGTGTTTAAGGAGAACCTATATATCGTAAGATTTGTCTTTGCAATCGAAAAATGAACCCCTGTGCAAAATTTGCAGAGTTCTTCGGATATACCGAAAACTGATGTGCACATGCCACTGATCTACTTAGCAGCGTTTTTAATACTACTTTGGGTTGGAACGTAACTACATTACTTTCATTCGTCGGTCTTTTATCAGGTACCTACCTTTTTTCTTCCAAAGATTGTTTTCCAGAGGTGTTAAGGTTTGGTGGAGGGTAAACTACACTACAGATCGTAAATGATTTTTCCCAAAAATAGCTGAAAAATAAATTTCGCTTCTCGTCCTATTCAATTGAAAATCTAAATTCCGAGCCGCTCCTTTCCCGATAGGAAAATCCGCTCTTATGAATTTCAATGGCATCCGTAAAGGGAGGGTTAGCATTTTCAAGGGGTGGAAGTGGAATTCGCGGCTCGGAAGGTCTGTAACACAATATCTCCGCATTAAGATTCAAGAGGCATTGTACGGGTTGCGTATGGTTTCGAAAATAACGAGATTACTTCATCCACAAGCCTGGGGCTTGAACCGCTGATGCGAACAACAATTTAGCGTCACGCCTTTCCGTGGATGCTGTGCCTCTGTGGATTCTGTGCCTCCACGTAGCATCGAACAAACCACCAACCACAACAACAAGGGAGCCCTTTTTGTTAACACTGCGAACTTTACTGCCAAGAAACGCACAATGAGATATTATGCGATTCGACGATTTTTGGTGTCATATTTCGCTTTACACATGCTGGTCTTCAAGCTTTTTGATGCTGAGCAGAGATGCAGCCATGGATTGCGTTCTGCGATGATTGCGCATTTCGTTGGTAATCGGATCGGAGATGAGAATCATGCACTTCCATTCAGAATCAGTTTCTGAACAAGTGTAGACACAGACCTGTGTGTCGGCCCTTCTGTAAAAATTGCCATAATATGGTATTAACTGTCTCGAAGATACCAACCTTTTTTTCGAACTCCTCTCTCTGAAATGCTTCTCTGGGCCAGAGCTATGGAAAAGTGGTTGCAACTCTATTAGATGGCTTTCAAATTTGATCCTGGGGGGGGGGGGCACCTGGGTGGGTTCGTCAAACCAGTGTATTAATTGAATATCCATCATTCTCCGGAAGAGTAATCTCTTGGAAATGTAACCAATGAATTTTCGTAACATCATGAAAAATTTTATTCGGAGAGTAATGTATATTCGACGAATAAACTGATTCGATTAACCCACCTTAAGTAATATCCAGTCAAAGAAAAAATAGTATTGAAACGTTTGTGACTTGTTTCAATAACCATGGGGATGGGGACCTTTCTAATTATAATCCAAAACTAGTTGATGGTTGGTATTTTGTCCAATTTCATTACACAGAAGGTATTTTAGGGCATTGGAGCGCCGAATTCGCTACGGGGAAAAATTGTGCTCGAAAATCAGCCAGTACCTCATCCTTCTCCTTCGTCCTTCCGACCCGACCGCCTTACTACGTGCTCGGAATATTGCGTCCCAGTAACGTCGATGTTTACAAACACGGTTCCTTCCTTTTCCATCCATTACAACCATTATATGCAAGGCAGAGCCCGATTCACCAATAGCGATGGAGTACCGGGAAATTTTTCTCCAACCGCATAATATTACTAGGAGTCGCCCTTGAAACTCTGCGGTTTTTATGGTTTAATATCATCCGAAGATTCTACTTCGCGCATTGTATCGTTTTGAGTTGTAGGTAATGATAAATCTGGATCATTCTCACGGAGAAGGGCAGAAGTGATGTCCAGACCGTCTGCTGCCACCCTATGATGATTTATATTGTTACACCGAACATCATGCAGATATGCCCTTTTCCTTTTTCACAGTTTTTTCGAATTTGTGAATAGGTCCATTTTTCTTAAGAAATGAACCTTTGTAATCGGTCAGGAAATTTTTTTTCAACGCAATCGGATGGTTTTCATATTTTTGACTGAACGCACTCAAAACTGTCCCTTTCTGTGAGAATGGCCCATATCTTCCTGGATACGGATTTACCAATTGCCGAATTTCAGCACCAATATTACCATCTGTTGCTTTCGGAGCCAGAATTCAGGGGAGGATCAGGTGGGCGGGGGAGTTCGTAAAAGGACTTGCCAACTTGGCGTCTGTTCGGAAACACTACAAAGCTGTGAGAAGCAGGTAATTCTCGCTTCGGCAAGTCCTGTCTCCCCCAACAGGAGGACCTCACAATCGGAATCCTCTGCCACTTCTGCCTAACCTGCACCCGAGCCTTGTAATTGATTCGATGGGAAGGAGCCAGTGTACGGCAAACCTTTGGGAAGGTGGCAGATTGTCCTTTGCCACGGCTCATAATTAGAGCCAAATGACCCCCAAGGAGAGCGAGCCTAATTACTTATCAGGAGGTCGACGGCGCTTCTACCAGTTCAGTCTCTATTATTTCTTCATCTCCGAATCTTTCTTGAATTGACGTAAAATGACAAAAGTAATGCACGAAATTACATGAATGACCGCAGTTGTTACAAAGCCATCGGAGCGCAATTAGGGCGCGGATCAATGATTGTGCCTTGGAAGTATTGTGTGTGACTAAAATGCCTATTATCCAACTATGAAAAATATTTTTCTCAAAAAAATTTGCTCGGGCAGAGAGCCAGATAGTTTTTTAAGCAATTCTGGGTGTGGGTAAGTACAAAATACCTACCTACTGTGCCCCAGAAAAAGTTTTTTTTAATTGGCGGGTTGTTCAATTATTGTTATTGCTCACTATTGGTTTACAATTCAATAAGAACCCGTCCCCCGTGAATACTTTTTGTTTCATACGGCCGGAGATTTTTTCCGAAATTTTAAGGAAAAATCATTCTTGTTCAGACAAGACCCGGACAGACCCAATTTTTTAGCCTAGCCAATCGGTCAATTTTACCCCTCTGGAAAATAACACGCCAAAGAAAAAGTTGTGCCGAACCTTCAATTGGATGGACTCGCCTGAATTTTGGGTCATTTTTCTCGAAAAATGAAACTGTTTTATTTTTCGAACGATTCAATTATTTCTCCGTTAACATGTTAAATGTAAATGGCTCAATTAGCGGGTGCAGCGGACGTACCTACGATTATTTGTTCAAATTTTTACTCCTTTCTCGAGGCCTTGGACAGGTACTAGGATAGAAGTAGATACCCGCAAAATTACAATAGATATCTGGCTATAGATACACTGATATCTCGGTTTGATACTACGTACAGATTGTTGTACCAAATGCCGCAAGCTTATCAAGATAGTCGTCACCCTTGGGGGAACTCAACGTTTTTCAAGTTACTTGGTTACCGGCAGGAAACATTTTTCAGTCGGAGTTGAGCCTGCCTGTTTTTTGCCTCATTGCACAGAATTTTCCGAGCGGCTGAGATTCTGATTAGGCGATGTTATCTTTTGAATAGTATCCGATACCAAGCATCTAGTATCAGCTTATGTACAACAGGATATCAAGGTATCAATTATTAGGTGGTGTTCAACGTTCAATTACACAGCTTCTGTATTTTTCTTCATGCTGTTCTGAAGTTTCTCAGACGAAACATGTCTTGGATACGCTAATAATGTGATCCTGTAACAGGAAATGCAACGAAGGTGCAATCTTCTAGATCTTTTTAGCCGATCATACACGATAGTGGAGCAGAACTTGGGCAGTCTCAGGTCTGCTCATACCTTAATAGTTCTGTTATGTGGGAAAAAGGTAAAATCAAAAACATCAGGGAACAAAGCGTTCTTCACAATGCAATAGGAAAAAACGTGGTTTACCACTGGATAGGAAGCTTTTCTGGAATTCTGGAGGGTTCTATAAGACCGATTTTGACTTCATCGGGTTCAAGGTTTTTTTGTTAAACTTTTGAGCTGACAGCTGGTCTTATATTGACTGAAACAAATTGACAAATAAAAAAAGTAAGGAATGCTTTTAAAAGAAGCATAAAAAAGCTATTAAGATAAAAACTAAAAATGCAAATTAAAAAAAATTGACAGCCATTTTTGAAACGATAACGAAACTATGCCTATGGTATGACCTTTTCTACTGTATTCAATTCTTCAATTGAACATCCATCTTTAAAGCCGGTGCCCTCAGGATTTCGTTCGAAGGATTCCTTGGTCACTGGTCTCGTGTGTTCGGACTAACAGAATTACATCAGGATGAATCTTTCTTGATAATGGGAAGATCCTTGCAGCCATAATATCGTGGAACCGAATTAAATCAGCTGGCTCAAGCTGGAAGATCACTTCAGCAGATTTCCCACGTCAGGTCCTGGTGCGGATCCGAACCCAGCAGTTCGCAACTTATTTATTTCCACTCTGAGCCAGGAAATTACTAATCAAACGTAATCTTCGGCTTTGTTATCACCATTCATTGTCTGAGTTTTGAGTGATGTTGCCAGCAGTTCAGGCTCGGTCCAGCTAATGAAGAAAAAAGGGACTGAGGCAGAAAAAGGATAAAACCCAAATGAGGAAAGACGCGAATGAAAATACTGTAGTTGACAGTTTTGTTGCACTCCGAGGGATAAATCTAGCTTAAAAAAAATGAACCAAAAAATCGAAAACCGGCACCATACAGACACAAAGATTATCATTTGCGTCCAATTTTTCAATGCCTGATTGTTAAAAACACGTAAAAGTGATCGCAGATTTTTCAGAATTTAGTTATTACCTGTTAGCAAAATATTATGTGCCACAACCCTGCCTCAATTTATTGGTCATTTATTTTATGTTCTTCATAATTCTGATTTTCATACATTTTCATTCGAAATCCCAATCAACCCCAAAGTTTCTTGCTGCGGATTTCAAAATTTGCTGAACCTTCACAAAATGTTTGAAGGTTTCAATATTTGTTAAACCAACAGAAACTTTCGGTTGATTTCGATCAGAAGTCATTGGTAATCCCATAAGATGACCAATAAAGATAGCTAGCGAAAACCGCCAGCCTATAAAATCCGCTTCTCCCGTGACCCTGACCTTGAACTCGTAACGTACTGACAGTCGCTCAGCGCATGCGCGAAGGCGATGAAATTAAACCAGCCTTCGCTTACTGTTATCTGCGCCTGGAAGCTCCCACGTAGTTCTGTTCATAATTAGGCGACTTCACACGCATCCAGTGGTAAAGCTTGTTAACTCGGTTACTAAAAAGGTACCGATAAGCACAACAGTAGTGCGAGCTTAACTATACTGCGATTAAGATGTGCCTGATAGTGGCATTATCCTACTGTCCCACATAGATAGAATTTAAGTCAGAGTACTCATTTACAGAATTTGCTCAGGACCTCGTATTCAATGATAGTTCCCAGAACATACGTTAGAAATACATGATTGGAAAAAAAATTCTCAAAAATTTAGGGTTTCTGAGCTTTGGCCTAAATTTTTGCTGTCTCAACTAAATGTTAGAAAGCTGCTGATACCGTAGGACTATTGGAAATTTTACAGTCTTTCCAACGGTATTCTCATTTTTTTGGTTACTTCAATTTTTGACGGACTTACTGAGAGCCGAAAACATAAACAAAAACTCTTCAACGCGGAAAAAGTGTAGTTATTCTGGGGGCCACAAAAAATTTGATGGAACGAAAATTGTAGACATTGAGCCTTCAGCCTTGCTTTTGAGCTTTCTGTCATTCTTCAAATCAACCCCCTCAAGTAAAAGCCTCTTAAGTGTGAACACCCAGTGTAAAACAGTCTGTTCGTGAAATTTCTCGAATTTTACCAGATTTTTGGCCCGGCAACATCTTATCGTTTTTGCCGCAAGCCATCATCAAAAATTGGGTTCAGTCCTCACCCTAAGAAGGCTATGAATTAATTTCCGAGCCCGAAAAAAAACCTTTGAAAAACCGTTGCTTATCGCCGCAATTATTTCCAATGGCATGGTCAAGTGAGTAAGCCACCATCCCACAATACTGGCATTGAAAGCATTGGAATGAGTCGAATTTTCGGATAATGGGATAATGGTACTTGAAGCACAATTTTTCGCTCAAACGGTTATGGAAGCCGCCTTTTGGGCCATTGTCCGGTTCGGAGCTCTTGCAGAATGTGCTTTACACCATTGTCCAGGCAGCACAGGCCTCTATCATTGTCCAGCGTGGAACAAGATTAATCGACTTACTTCAAATCGATACTGATCCTATCTGAGAGACCCTTGAATTCCTCCTTTCTTCCTTTGAGAGTTTCCCAAGTTACATCGTAAATTCAAGCCCACCATCCCCGAAGTCAATGCCTTTGTATTCCACGTTGATAATCAGGAGGCGTAGTATCAACAGTGCTTTATCTTGGCTCCACCAGACAAGTTACTCTTAATTGAACCTTCGTCATTGATGATGAACTGTAAGGTAAGATCCCATTCAGCGTGAGTGGGTGATCAACCGCCATTGATTTCTTCTCATCCAGAAAATTGACTGGCATTCCTAAGACGGCATCCGATTTCATGCTTTCAAGTCAGCTCTGCTTTGCTGGTTGGTTTTTGGCATCGAAGAATTTTCTAAATGCATCCGATTTCTTTTTTTGGGCCACAATAGAGGTTGATTCAACAGGGTATCTATGACGTGTCAAGAAATGCCAAATCCTTATGCAAGGAATCAGTGGCTAGCGCGACTATCTGCAGGCAATACCCGGGGATTCCCATAGGTGGCATGACATTTTTGGCCCACAATCTTATATGTCATGTTATTCTTGGTATTCAGGGTTACTGGAAATTATCGAAATTGGAGAACTAAAACCCACTCCTTGTGATTCCCTGAGGGTTAACACAATTAAACCATCAAATCGTAACGCCATCATATAGGTGTCTCATAATATATTATATATATATATATATATCAATATCTCCTTACAGCATACCTACTTATATGAGTATTTCAATTCAACACTAGCCCCAGATGATATTTCCCAACACGATTTAGGTTTCGGTCAACTTTTCAATTTAAGGAAATTGGGAGGAAAGGAATTCCGAATTTTTGCGAAATCCGTTTAGTTGGGCTGTAGGCCTTGGAAATAATTTTGCGTTTCGGGCATCTCACAATATCGAGATCCGCCTCTTTATCTCGCTCCGCCAGCTCTTTTTTCATAACTCCCATCTCGGCTTGAATGGACGAGCAATCGTCCGTGAGGAATTCAGAGTAAGGTCTTATGAGGTCAACGGAGTATTTTCTCATTGTTCTTAGGCTAAAATTGGACGAGATCGAACTTTCATTTTGCCATATTCGTGCGCATGCGCATAATGAGATTCTAAAACTACAAATAAATTTGTTTCTCTTGACTGCCATTTATAGTGTTCTATGTCGAAGGGCTGCAGAAGTTTATTTTGGTAAGCACTGGAACTCGTCCCGATAAGTCTTGTCTCTTGTGGTTTATATACTTATGCAATCAAGCTTGATGAATGTTCTCAGGTTATTTGGACAACTACGATAGATGGACAGCAAGGAGTGCCACCCGTTGGAAGCGAATACAATGACAAATCTCCAGACGGAAGTTACCGCTTTGGCTTCCAGACGGGAGATTTAGGTGGCCACTACGAAGCTGTCGTCGCTACAAAAGACAATTCAGTCGCAGGAAAGTAAGTGATGGAAAGCTGGCAATGTGAATCTGCAAAAAATTTTCCACTTGGTAGCCTTCCGGAAAGACCGAAATAATCCTTCATTCTACATTACTTTCTTCCAGATTTGGATCCAGAGACCCAGCCAAAGGCCAAGTTGTTGAAACCCAGTTCACTGCCGGCAAACGGGGCTACCGCCCCCGGGGTCCCAACGTAGCCAGGAAATACGATCTTTCCCAGAACAAAATTCCGTACAATCCTCCCGTCAATCCGAGCTCGCCCAATTACAATCCAACTCTGGAAGGCTATCACGACCCGAACGAAGATCCAAGCTACAGTTTCGAATTCCGAACACCGACATACACAAAGAACGAAGCTGCTGACTCGAGAGGGCATGTCAACGGGCTGTACTCTTTCGTTGATGACGTGGGGGAACGACATGACGTCAGTTACGAGGCTGGTGCCAAAATCGGATTCAACGTCAAGACACCGTTTCCGGATTCGAAGGTGTTCTCCGGAACATTTTACCGAGGCCCTCCCTCAAAGCTTGGCAGTAAATCTGTCCGGGGAAAGACATCAATACAACAGCGCAACGACGGCTCTTACAGATTTGTGTCTGCAGGGCCTGATCAGCGCAGAACTGAAGTGAGCGATTCGAGCGGCAATAGGCGCGGATCATACACGTACATTGACGATAAGGGCCAACAGCGTACGGTGGAATACATAGCAGGGCCAAATATCGGCTACAGGATCGTCAGTAAAGGGCTTGGCGTGAAATTTCCAACTGCAGCTCCATTCATACCACCCAGATATCCAGATTTTCCGTCAGGGTTCGACCCGAGTTTCCCGACCGAATTTCCACCTTTCTCGTTAGATGGCGACGGCAGTTCTGGAAGTAAGAGGCCTGGAAGTTCTGGAGCTCCTGGTCTACCAGGAAGTAATGACGGCGGCTCTGGAGGTAGCTCCTCAACCGGAGGTGGTAGCGATGGTGGAAATTTTGATGACATTTTTGGAGCTGGCGGAGCATCAGGTAATGACGACGACAAAGGAGGAAACAAGGGGGATGGTGGCTTCGGTGGAGGATCTCAGGGAGGCTTCGGGGGTTCTGGATTATTTGGGAATGGGAATCAAGGAAGTAAGCCTGGTAAAGGAGGAGCATCCGGCCAGGGCGGGTATGGAGATGGAACGAGCAATTTCGGTTCAGGAAATGGAGGCTTTGGAAGCAGTGGCAATCAAGGTGGGCAAGGTGGTAGTGGTCAGGGTAGTTTTGGGCAGGACTCAAGTTTCAGCGGAGGCCAGGGTGGCTCGGGTAATCAGGGTGGATTCGGAGGTTCACCTGGCTTTGGGGGTGGTTCGAGTAACAGTGGAGGACCTGGTTTTGGCAGTGGCAGTCAGAATGGCGGATACGGAGGTAGCGGTAGCGGGAACAATAATCTTGGTCCAGGTTATGGGCCTCCTACTAGTGAAAGACCCGGCACATCATCAACACCTGGTTTCCCGGACGGTTTCTTTAGCCCTTCAACAGGTCCTACAACAACCAATCGGCCGAGTACCGTTGGCTACCCATCAAGGCCAAGCACGCCAGGATTCGGGCCAACCACGTCAGGATTCGGGCCAACCACGTCAGGGTTCGGGCCAACCACGTCAACCTCAGATCCGTTCAACGGTTACCCAGATGGAAGGCCACCTTTTGGCTCGCCAACGCTGACAAGCTCCAGGCCTGGATATTTTCCACCTCAAGACAGATACCCTCCTCCAACCACATCCAGGCCGCCTCCGTACGGCACTGATTCTCTCGCATCAGCATTCCCCGAAGACGACCCATCAAGACCGCCGAGACCCCTCCGACCCAGCTTAGAGGACGACTTCCTCCAGAACTCATTCAAAGACTTGCCGAAGAAGTTCTTCAACCATCCAACGTACTTCAAGCCTAAGCCAAGACCTGGGCAGCGCCAGGAACCAGAACGGGATGACAGTACTTTTCTCAGTTCGGACAAACGATTCTACAGTTTTCCACCCGGTGTTGCCGTTCGTGCTCATGTCCAGTCTCTGGATATACTGCCGTACGGCTCAAGAATACCTTCCCCAGGATTCGCTCTGGAACACAGCATCACGCACAGCAGTGGACGATAGCTTTAATCTTTTCAACCTGGAAACTTGTAAATAGCTCTTCCTATTTTTCTGCTAGGGAAATATTTTAATGTGTATGAATGAAAAATTGTAATTATTTATACTCCATCCGAGTTACCTCTTTTTTGAAATAAATTTTTTTGAAATTAGCGTTTTATTCGAGATAAATCATATTTTTGAGCGAACATTTCTCTTCAACCACCGTATCGCAAGTCAGAGAGTATTCGGTGGAAACAAGTCAAACTTCGGGCGATAGTTCGCATCATTGGAAACTCAAGTGCTCGAAATTAAGGGGAGTTAACATGAAAAAGCAAGATGGAGATAAATGATGTGTTGGTAGATTATTTTAAATTCCATATTAAATATTCGTAAATTTCCCTTCGTAAATTTTACGAAGTTGATCGGAGTGATGTAATCCAAATATGGAAGTATTGCGTACTATCTACGCTTCAATGGTTTACCAAGCGTCTCGAGTTTCTATCAATCAAGTTTGAAAAAAATTTTTGTGGAATACGATTTTTTCGGGAAAAAGATGATGAAATGCTAATAGTGGGGGAATTCTGATTAGAATCGGGTGCCAAACTTTTCGAGAAACCGGGTCGTTAATAAATTTTTTGAAGGGAAAGCATGTTTGAACGATAAAGAGAGGTAAAAATAAATATTTATTTTGGACGCATCGAACGAGCGAGCCATAAAAATCAAGACATTTTCTCAGAACACTTACTTTTACGGAAGCATGAAAAAGTTGTTCGTTTAATATAGACTGAGGCTCTTATAACGGTTCGGGCGAAGTAGGCGGAGCTTTGTAAAGCCCATCTGACGATATTAAAATCTTAAATTGACGAGAAACGTTTTAACTTCAATGGGAAGATAAAAAGTATGAGGGTATCTTCAAAAATTATGTTCTCATGAGAAGACGAACGTACAATTTCTGTGAGGATCTTCTTCTTTTGGGAGAGTGTATTCTACACCGAATCAGGGGAAATGAGCATTATGTAGCAACAGTATTGTTTTATATGGACGATGCTCACGATTCTTCATTTGTATCGAGAGCTAAGTTGAGGCCGAAACCATAAAGCCATACAAACACAATAAAAAGGCTCAAGTATTTTAGAAATCAGAATGAAATCCTTCTGGTTTTCATTTATTTTAAGAAAAAGAGGTCGTTTGGTAAACTGGTTCGTGAGCACTTGGTGACAATATGGATAACTTGGAATTGCTATGTTTTCTGAAAAAACATATCAAAATTTTTATTGTGATTGCTGATAACTGTTTTTTGGGGAAGATTGATGAAAATCTAGGTATTAAAAAAAAAAATACTGCCTACGTGCAAGGCATATAATAACAGAACGTCCTACCTAAGAATCCGTCGAATAAAAACGTCCTACCTAAGAATCCGTCGAATAAAAACGCGATAAGTATGTAAAAAAAAGATTTCCAAGGCAAAGTTTGAATTTACCCGAGATTGAATTTTTCAACCATTATTCCATTTTCATCGACTTTATAAGATTGATATTGGTTCTTTGATTGACATGGTTCGCGGAGAATAATAATATTATCATGAGCGCCAACCTGTATGATCAATATACATATAGGTACATGAATTATGCATTAACCGATACCGCTGTAATCTGAATATCTAGTCCGTTCGTGCATTCGAGACGGTTTACTATCAAGGATCAAGAATCAGTGCCCAGCTATTCAAACTTCAACCCCTGGAAAGTGGGGGTATTGGACAGTGCCTTCGTACGGACTGAGCATGCGTTGATACGCACCAACGTGTCCAATCCCTTTGACAGATAGCTCAAACTGCTCGAGAGAACTTAATGGTGGCGCATTATTGAATTCTAATGCATCAGATCCTCTGCCGGGCCTGTAGTAAACGCGTTATCATCGAAGTAGCCTCAGCATAATATGCTGGACATAGATGGGACGGAGTCACTGCACTAAACCCGCATCACATAACTGTTGTGCAAATAGTGCATACATGTAGCTGCCACTGGGAAGCCCCTCAAACCTCTTGATAGATGAAGCAACTCATGACTTCTTTTTAAAGGCTACAAACACGCACAATGTGTATGCCATAGACTTTCATTGCAAGGATAGATCATCAATGAATTTTTCATGCAGTCATTGGTCAAACACCCAATTTTGAGAGACAACAGCCAGTCGAAACTTTCAGGTCCGGTTTGTTAATTTATTTAAAGCTAGATTTATCAAAAATAAGCTTACGTTGCCTAATTTCCAAGATGTTTTTGGTAGGAAGGTCGATGAAAATCCGGTTGAGTGGTATGGGGAGGCTCCTGGTTCCTGATCCCACCGCAAATAACGGAGGCTGATTACGTCTTTACTCCAAATTAGGAATAGATTCCGCTTCGTAGAGTAATGGTGGTCAAAAGACCAGAAATCGTACCCTACAGTTACTGTAAACTTGATAGTAAAAAGTATTTCGACGGTGTAGAATCAATACTGCCCAATTCGTTTGCCATGCAATCTATGGACGCGTGATTTGCCAAGTTGCCACCAATCCAAGTTTTGAGAAGTAGGCAACCCAGACGCCCCCAAAACACACGATGCTTTGAATTGGGCAGTATTGCAGTTTCATCGTCGATATTTAAATTAGATGCTTATTTTTGATTTTCTAAATTGTTCCAAATTTTTCACCAGGCATTTTTCATCAATCTTTATTTGAGGTCATCATTTATCTTCTAGTTATAGTTCTAGTTGAAAGCACCTTTTTTCCGATCTTGCAAAACACCAGATGCTGGACTTTATAACAGTTACTAACCTTCCCGATTGGGATTAATCGAAGCCTCAAAATTTGAAGGCCATCGAAGAGCACCCTATCTGATTCAAGTGTTCTTGGATGACTATGCCCAGTTGGCTCCGGAGCAGTAATTCCTTCCATTCAACGGCAACCGTCTTGTCAGAGCAACCGTGGTTCGTGCTACCTGGGATAATACGGGGGCGCAGAGTTGTACCTTCTATGACAGCTCCCTTCACAGTCGAGTTTGGAAGGTTGGTTTGCGGTAAGGACAGTTGTAGCCGAACCATCAACCCAAACGGCACCTGCCAAGTTCCAAGTCCCGATCAAGTTCCTCCTCTCGTCAGTGCGTAATGAATTCAGACCGCACCTCAGACTGATCACCGCAGACCTCTACTTCGTAACACCGATGGAGTCTGCCCTTATCACTTTACGAAAAATGAGATCTGTAGGTCTAAAAGGTAAAACCAGTGGTGCGTAGATAACACACGATCCTTCCACATTTTGATACGTAAAAGTTTGATACAATTTGAGTATATTTTGACAAATTCTGAGGGTTTTTACGTCAAAAGTATTAAAAAACTCACTATTCGAACTTTAAAACTCGCCTAAAATCGAGATGCGCCAAGTTAAATAAAAAGTATCCACGTATTTTGCAAGGTAAGACAAAGATTTCAACACCAAGAACGCTCAAATCGGTTCGATTTTGTGGCCACGAAAAAATAAAATGGTAACTCGCCGATTTCGACTTGAACTGGAAGATCAGAGAAGGTGCGCCAAGATGCGGAAGGCAAGTGGAATAGGAATAAGTCGTTGGTCAAAGGGAATCCATGGCAGACAGAATGTGTTTCGAAAACATTGCGCCACTAGCGCTGTTGCTCAGTGTCGAAAACACATACTAATTAGTAAAAAATAGAGCTACAAATTTATATACTAACGTCTATAAAGCTGATGTTGGCAACTGCTGATTGATTCATAAACAAACTATGGAGGAGTTGAAAATTCGGTGAAAGTGATGGAAAATGTACCCCATTTTAGACTTTGCATTGGCAAACGACTGCACTGCTTACGGTAGGTATCTGGCTAGTTTATTACCGACGAGCCTCCCCTCCGAGTGCTACTACAGAAATTGACCGAGTTATTCCTTGTATAGAGACAGCCTGAAGGATGTTTGCGGTCCTCTTCAGTCACTATGTGGCAGCCGAGTTGTACACCAGCGACCGATACAATGCAAACAAACTTTTCGAAAGGGACGTGATCGCCGAGTTGGCGCGGTTTTCCGTCACGGCCGTCGGAGTTGTAATAACAAAGTGAAGGCCTGCGATATGTTCGACTTTCGGCCGCTGAACTGAACGTGTTTTCTTTCGCTGAACAGCCTGTTTCAACGGCAGATAGTTGAATAGAGAATTTAGTTGTACACGGATACGAACTGATTCAGAGAATTCTCGACGCTGCATCCTGTGATGGCGCTATATTCATCCAGTCCGTTTTACCTTGAAATACAGATATAGTAGAAATAGCAACTAATTTACGAGAACGGGCAAAAAACGTAAAAACGTATCGATCATTTTGGTGTTTTTGGAGATAGGTAAGTATTGTAAGCGTTTGTTAAGTAAGGCAATCTGCAGATCTTGACGTGACAACTCTTTTGAGCCAAAGAATCGTAAAGAAATGACATTAACCCCATTTCCACTTTGCTGATTTGGGTCCTTCTCTCGAGTTGTAACGTCTTAAGTGCGTGCTCCTCAGCTTGTCGGCCTCAAGGAGCCATAAAATGGAGAGTTATAGCACCGTAATAACTATAAACCGCTTTCATGAAATACATGGGCTGCATTTCAATGATTCTTCGTTATTTCACTTGAAACGCGTTTTTCAAAATGGAAAAAAGAAAGTATCTATGCAGTTTTAACAATATAACGAGGGTAGTATAAGGAAGCCTACTGGTGATTGGAATAGATAGAAAAGATCGACGCGATTAATACCTATTTTGACGTCAGCTTGTCAGGGGTGGATTCGCAAAGATAACACCGTCTGTTTGGCCAAGATTTCGAAAATATTTTTATTTTTTCAGGGCTTACAGATAGGCTTACAAGGCCGAAGTGTGACCAGTGTCCTCTGGTATAGTACAGAATATCTTATATCTCATTTTTTCAGTCCCAAATTTTCAGAAAAAATATTTCATCAACAATTTAACAATGAAAATTGGGTATGTACCTAATTAATTTTGAAAAATTTCCACACAGTCATTTCAGCCAACAAAAAGCGAAAAAGAGACAAAGGGCAAAGAGCGTTGGATTTTCCCCATTATCAGAAAAGCAGTTGGCACTTTTAAATCAAACAATGCAAATGAAAACAGAAGATAACAAGGGCGATAAAGAACTGGGTGCTGGCGTTGTAATGCGGTAGCTCAGTTCCCTTTTCTCTGTGCTGAGTCCTAAGTTGTCAATGATGTTAATTAGAACCCCCTACCTCGAACGGGATTCTTCCTATGCGTCGAGAGGCTCTTTCCCATTTATTCGACATCCGAGACGCTCATCTGGTTAACTTCCCCACAAACGGAAATCTCTTTAGGTGTAGCACCTCCGGAAAGGTCCTCTTTACCTGCTAATTTGATATCGCTTTATACGGCCGATGTCTGCTTTGAGACACGAGAAACACGCTGTATTCAAGTTGATTAGTTGCCAACCTATGCTGTTCATTTTCAGTGAGAAAAAATCTATTCCTCAAAATACTTTTTTTGCCATGATGACGTTCTAGAAAAAACGCTGCTAAGCAGATCAATAACATGTGCACTATATCCTTCTGGTTTTCCTGAAATTTCTGCAAATTCTGTGCAAGGGTTTATTTTTTGATTGCGGAGACTTAAAATGCATTATGTACTCCTAAAAAGCGTAATTCAGTTATTATTATTCCAGAATTTGAGCACTCGTATTTTGGGTGCTGATATAGACAAAAGTTTTTTTTTAACGCAGAAAAACAGCTACAGGTGGTAATGGCAGAGATTAATCATCCATTTTCCTCGATATATACCTACCAATTTTTTTTTTCACAAAGCCTGGTGACATTCAAAGTTGTGTCAATTTTTTTCCTGACCGATTACACAGGTTTATTACATTTGAAAAATGCAGTCAGAGCCCAGTACACTGAGGCGTAACCCTGCGGGGAAAACGGCCAAAAGAATTAAAAAGTGGCTCTTCAGACTCCAACAATAATTTGCAGAAAGGTATTTTTTCTTTACGCAAAAACCTCTTCCACAGTCGATTAACCTAGACTTTTTCATACATCTAGCGATGCCACGAACCTTGGAAATTAAAGGTTTAAAATTTCAACCGGGAGCCCAAAGGTTACCGCGTAAAAGAACGGAAAAGATTTATGGGCGCGGACTCGAGTTATTTTCATGAAAAACGACGCCATCGAGAACTGAGGCGCAGGACAGGTCTTCTACTGGAGCACGTTTGCCAGCCAGTCTTCAGATAACGGTTCGCTTCACAACTGAATTTATCGACTGGGATTTTTCAAGGTTCACTTCATCCCTTTTTTCACGCACGGTCACAACAGGTTGTAAAGCCGGTGTAATTTATCTACGAAAAGTCTCACGTGGATTTCATTGTCCCCGGCGTGGTGAGATTCAGGTGGCATAATCTATCAGTGGCGACTATGATAAGGAGCTAGATTATATTATGATAAAATCGGATACATGTATATGCCAAAAAAATTAAATCACTTTTAACAACCAACATTGGGGAACCTCGAACTCATAATCGAAATCAAAGTCAAACTCACAATAAAAAAGACACTCGAACTCATACTCAAATTCAGGGTCAAACTCACAATGAAACAGAAACAAAAACTCATAATCGAAATCGAAGTCAAACTCACAATGAAAAGGGACCAAACACTCATAATCGAAATCGAAGTCAAACTCACAATGAAACAGAAAGTCAAACTCTTAATCGAAATCGAAGTCAAACTCACAATGAAACAGAAAGTCAAACTCATAATCGAAATCGAAGTCATACTCACATTGAAACAGAAACTCAAACTCATAATCGAAATCAAAGTCAAACTCACAATGAAACAGAAAGTCAAACTCATAATCGAAATCGAAGTCAAACTCACATTGAAACAGAAAGTCAAATTCATAATCGAAATCGAAGTCAAACTCACAATGAAACTGAAACTCAAACTCATAATCGAAATCGAAGTCAAACTCACAATGAAACAGAAAGTCAAACTCATAATCGAAATCGAAGTCAAACTCACAATGAAACCGAAAGTCAAACTCATAATCGAAATCGAAGTCAAACTCACAATGAAACAGAAAGTCAAACTCATAATCGAAATCGAAGTCAAACTCACAATGAAACAGAAAGTCAAACTCATAATCGAAATCGATGTCAAACTCACATTGAAACAGAAAGTCAAATTCATAATCGAAATCGAAGTCAAACTCACAATGAAACTGAAACTCAAACTCATAATCGAAAACGAGGTCAAACTCACAATGAAACAGAAAGTCAAACTCATAATTGAAATCGAAGTCAAACTCATAATGAAACACAAAGTCAAACTCATAATCGAAATCGAAGTCAAACTCACAATGAAACAGAAAGTCAAACTCATAATCGAAATCGAAGTCAAACTCACAATGAAACAGAAAGTCAAACTCATAATCGACATTCCATTCTGTTCCATTGTGAGTTTGACTTCGATTTCGTTTATGAGTTTGACTTTCTGTTTTATTGTGAGTATGACTTCGATTTCGATTATGAGTTTGACTTTGTGTTTCATTATGAGTTTGACTTCGAATTCGATTATGAGTTTGGCTTTCTGTTCATTGTGAGTTTGACCTCGTTTTCGATTATGAGTTTGAGTTTCGGTTTCATTGTGAGTATGACTTTGATTTCGATTATGAGTTTGACTTTGTGTTTCATTATGAGTTTGACTTCGATTTCAATTATGAGTTTGACTTTCTGTTTCATTGTGAGTTTGACTTCGATTTCGATTATGAGTTTGACTTTGTGTTTCATTATGAGTTTGACTTCGATTTCAATTATGAGTTTGACTTTCTGTTTCATTGTGAGTTTGACTTCGATTTCGATTATGAGTTTGACTTTCTGTTTCATTGTGAGTTTGACTTCGATTTCGATTATGAGTTTGACTTTCTGTTTCATTGTGAGTTTGACTTCGATTTCGATTATGAGTTTGACTTTGTGTTTCATTATGAGTTTGACTTCGATTTCAATTATGAGTTTGACTTTCTGTTTCATTGTGAGTTTGACTTCGATTTCAATTATGAGTTTGACTTTCTGTTTCATTGTGAGTTTGACTTCGATTGCGATTATGAGTTTGACTTTGTGTTTCATTATGAGTTTGACTTCGAATTCGATTATGAGTTTGACTTTCTGTTCATTGTGAGCTTGACCTCGTTTTCGATTATGAGTTTGAGTTTCGGTTTCATTGTGAGTATGACTTCGATTTCGATTATGCGTTTGACTTTGTGTTTCATAATGAGTTTGACTTCGATTTCGATTATGAGTTTGACTTTGTGTTTCATTATGAGTTTGACTTCGATTTCAATTATGAGTTTGACTTTCTGTTTCATTGTGAGTTTGACTTCGATTTCGATTATGAGTTTGACTTTCTGTTTCATTGTGAGTTTGACTTCGATTTCGATTATGAGTTTGACTTTGTGTTTCATTATGAGTTTGACTTCGATTTCAATTATGAGTTTGTCTTTCTGTTTCATTGTGAGTCTGACCTCGTTTTCGATTATGAGTTTGACTTTCTGTTTCATTGTGAGTATGACTTCGATTTCGATTATGAGTTTGACTTTGTGTTTCATTATGAGTTTGACTTCGATTTCGATTATGAGTTTGACTTTGTGTTTCATTTTGAGTTTGACTTCGATTTCAATTATGAGTTTGACTTTCTGTTTCATTGTGAGTTTGACTTCGATTTCGATTATGAGTTTGACTTTCTGTTTCATTTTGAGTTTGACTTCGATTTCGATTATGAGTTTGACTTCAATTTCGATTATGAGTTTGACTTTCTGTTTCATTATGAGTTTGACTTCGATTTCGATTATGAGTTTGTGTTCTGTTTCATTATGAGTTTGACTTCGATTTCGATTATGAGTTTGTGTTTCGGTTTCATTGTGAGTTTGACTACGAGTTTGATTATGAGTTTGACTTGCTGTATCATTGTGAGTTTGGCTTCGAGTTTGACTTACTGTTTCATTGTGGGTTTTACTTCGGGCTAGATTGAGAGTTCTAGTTTCTGTTTTACTGTGAGGTTGACTTCGAGGTTGATTAAGAGTTTGTGTTTCGGTTTCTTTGTGTGTTCGACAGTTAGTTTCATTGTGACTATGAGTTCGAGTTTGATTGTGATTTTGAGTTTCTGTTCCATTGTGCGTTTGATTTCGAGATGGATGGATTTTTTTCGCATAGGTATGTATTGAAATGTAAACTACGAGAATTTCAGGGTAAGTTGGAACAATTTCTTTCTTGGGCGACTGCAATGGATCGTTATTGAATGATAAACCGAAAAACTGCTCAAATAACAATAAATTGATTAATATCACACCATGGGGGCTGTAAATCTTTATTTCTCGTCAAAGGTAATTTCACCGAAACGAGCTCAAATGCGAGGACCTGTTTGACGCAAATATTTCAATACCCGAAGGAAAACAATATTCGAGCGAATAGCTGCGCGTTTCAAGCAGGTTGAGCTTGAGGCCAATCCGTAACTCCAGATATTCGCCTTTGGTAATTTTCGGGAATTTGAAATTTAATTTACTTTCCAGCAGGAGGCGAAAGATTGACGGAATGTTTCCCCGGCTGCACAAGGCGGTGCCAAGTTCACACGCAAGATATTTCACAATTTCCTCCAGCGACAAAGGAATCGCTCGAGTTCCTGATGCTTTGAAATAATTCCGCGGCGCTTATAATTAAGACCCGAGGCGTCACTTGTACCAACAACATTGCCGCCGTTGTTTCTGGCAGCTCAATTTTGGAATTAATTCGGGCAAAGCTCTTGAGACCTGTTGTGGAGCTGTTAGCGATCCCCAAGTTCACGAATTACGTCTACGCAGGCAAATTTGAGATTTTTTCGTTTCTGGCGATGTGTGATTGCTTTGCAGAATTAACAAAAAAGGACATTATCAGCAGGACGGCCTATATCGGATCATTTTACCGTGACGGTATGATTTTCGAAAAACTAAGCAGGACCCGCTTAAAATTGTTTTCATAATTGATATTCTTCACTAAAATATTAATACAGATATGTATTTTTTTGGGGAAAATTATGTAGAATTTTCTCAAAAACACATGTGGTCTTTGAAAGGGCCGCTTAGCTCATTTGCTTCAATTTTTGTTCCGACAATTATTTTTTGAGGCCTAGAAAAAGTACACTTTATGAATTTTTTTCTCTCTCAGAAGTGTTTTCGGCCTGGTTTATGTAGAATTGCCATAAATTCCTTAAATAATAAGCTAATCACAAAAACGAGAGTACCGTTTGAAAGAGAGTTAAATTTCCTATTCACTTAGGTTATTTTCTGGTAAAAAAATTTGGCAAAAGTTGAGAATAGGTAAATTTTTAAAACCACCGTTTTTACAACGTGCCTTCAGAACTAGAAAAAAAGGAAAAAAATCTTTTTTTGGATTTGATCGACTGATCATGAAAAAACCGACGTTTGAATCCCGGAAAACGCGTGTTTTCGCTCGAATCTTTTGAAAAATTTTACGCTGAATTCAAAGGCGACGCGATGAGTTCCGAAAAATGAAGATTCGAGCAAAAAACCACGTTTCCCTGAATTAGAACGTCAATTTTTTTTCTCCTCTAATGAGCGAGATTATGAAAAAACTTATCGGACCTCCATTTACAGCGACATGTTTTTTCTCAGAACCTTTTCAGTCCGATTCAGATGGTTATAAATTTGAGTGATGAAAAATTCGGCCAGTGACTTCGTTCAGTCATGTATCATTTCATCAATGGTGACGTTTCAAAAGAACTTCTTTCATCTTCAGACCTAAAAGCTGTTGAAAAACAGCCTCCATATCCAGGATTTGTCAGGTACTATGGTGAAAATAAATCATTAATATCGTATCATTATAATATGAGGTTCATTCATCCTCATCATGTAGATAAATTGCTCATTCATGGTCCTATCTATGGTCCTTGGTCATTCATGACCCAAAATTCGGCATCATACCTTGGTAATTATCAATGTGTCTGATTTCTTCAAACCTTCCGAAAGCTGCAATTTCCTGTTATGGGCTTCGGTGTCATCGAGCACGGTGAAAATGCGGAAGGAAATGCTCGGGTTGTTGTTACCCGAGGAAAACATCGAATGAAGAACTGAGGAGATCCGACCTTGGCCTTGCCTGCTGACAAGGTTAGTTCCGGCCTTTTCGCACGATCGTTGACCGCCTTCATTGCGGATCGCGGCAGAAATGTCACGTCTGAATCTTCATTAAAAAGAGTTACCTACCGGAGAGTCTTCGTATTTTTCGATAACCGGCGAAAGATGATTCTCCTGAACGGATTGGTGAGTGCTTCTCTTGATTTTTTAGGATTGGTGAAATTTCTTAGGACGATTACAATACTTCCATTTGGAAATTTGGAAGTAAAAGACACTAAATTCTGAAAGAATTTTCCGACTTTGCCCCAATGTTTTAATGTTCTAACTCAATGTTGGAAAGCGACGAATACCCTATTTTTATAGGAAATTTTACGCTCTTTTCAAAGGTATCCTCATTTTTGTGAATCTTTTTATATTTATGAGACTTAAGGCTATTTTACTGAAACTAAGTCAGAAACACGAAAAAAAACTTCAGACCGAAAAACGTGTACTTTTTCTAGGGTTCACAAAAAAGTGTCTTGAACAAAAATAGTAGAAAATGAGCTAAATAATCGACCCCTCTAAGGAATAATAGGTATATAGGCAACCTACCATGTGTAGGTACCTATCAAAGCGTTCAAATCAGGCGAGGCAAACCAATGCTGATCAAGAAGACCATACAGGTAGACGTTCTTCATTGAAATTTTTGGGTTTTTCAAAAATGTTTTCCAAAAATGAATCAAACGAATGAAAAAAGTCAAAATAACTTTTATCGAAAAACGTCTGCATCTTATTGGATTTTTGAGGATCGACCTGTTATTCAATTTTTGAAGTCCCTGAAGACCCTAACCCTGATATCTGCATCTTATGGTAAAAACGCGAAGCATCTGGGGAATTGCCAACCTTATTGAGTCGTGTCCGAGAAATATTCGCTAAACGAGATACATAAAAATGTAAGTAACTATAGGAGTAGCTACAGAATCGTGGGTCGTAGAATGGCCGGCCCAAAGCTGCGTCGTAAGGCCGAAGCCGAAAAGTTTATGGCCGCAGATCCGAAATCTCTCCGTTTCAGACCCAGAGGGCGAATTTTCCGGCCCATAACCTTTCGCGCCTGCTGCACTGTCCCTCCGTTTTCCATCGTCTTCCGGAGCCTGGGCAAACCGTTGCCTAAAACTCCCTCCGGACCTCACCTACTCTTCTATCACTTTAACCATTGCTCGAAACGAAAGAGGCTGAGGCCCTTATTTATCTGCCTTTTATCCCACCAAACAGAAAAAAGTCAACCCACCCGACCAGAAATGCGATGGTGAAGAAAAAGTAACCTTAGGTGCTGGAGCATTAAAACCTAAATGTCAAAAGTAGGTTGCTACCAGCGTAATATTTAAACTCAGTGCCTGACTAACCAACAGATTAGTCAAGCGAATATAAATAGTAGAAAAAACCTCGAGAATTTAATGATAAGAGTGATAAGAAACACAGGCGTTTATACCTATTTTCGACTTGAAACCCAAATGAGTAATCTTTTTCAAAATCGTTTACTCAATGTTCGTCTCGGCAATACCTATCACCCTGTTTAACTGAATTTGAATTTCTCACAGTTCTTTCAATACATTAACACTTCTGTGTTTTCTATTTTATTTTTTTTCTGGCTTAAAAAATGAACAAAATTGTGCGTTCTTGGTATTAAAATCTTTGTTTTACTTTGCAGAATATGAGGATGTTTTTTATGTTCCGATAACTTGACTTATTTTGATTTTAGGCTGGTATTAAAATCGACATAGTGGGTTTTTGACATTTTCCATCATTATAGCCACCAAATTAGTAAAAATGGTTGAAAATGTACAAAATATAGAAGTATCGTGTGTTATCTACAATGGTTTCAGGCTATCTTGGCAGTGCTTGCTTTTGAAAGAGCAGCTGGTCAATCAAGAAATTTCTTCCTCGAATCAAACGGAGGAGGATTGGATTCTCTTTACAACCCAGGGAATTCTGCATTGAATAATGGAGTGGCTTATCTCAATCAAGCTGGTCCCAACGGCCTCACAAGGTGCACGCCGCTGCAAAGATTGAGTGAGTATCTGTAATCTCATAAATATACCCCAAATATCAATTTCTTTCAATACAAATATAAATCCAAGTTGGGTTATCCAACGCCAAAAGGCCAAACGACTGATCCTACCACCAAAAACCCTGATTTTTTCCAGGCACCCAGAGGAACCCGGTCAAAGGTCCGTACAAGATCGTGATCCAGTCGCAAGGCCAGTCAAGGATCGAACAGGCGGACGAAAATGGAAACGTCCGTGGAGTCGTCTACTACGTGGATCCTCAGTATGGCTATCCCAAGTCCATATCCTACGAAGGCAATCTGGCAAGTGGCATAAGAAAGAGCTCATTCGCTGACCCATCGCAGCCTTTCTACCCCAATCGCCTGGTTTCTCCATTCCTGAACAGCAACGATATCAGCCAGAACGAAGACGACGACTCGATGAACGTCATGAACGCTTTCTTCAATGGGAAAGTCCGTCCCAACACGAACAATCCATTGGGCGTTTCTGGATTACAATCGCAGCAGTATCTTCAGCAATTGCAGCGCATGACGGCCAATCCAGCAGCACCGTTTTTGCAATCAGCTCAGTTGAATTCTCTCGTACCTGGACAGAACTTTCCGGTGAATTCTCTTACTAACGTGGGCCAGATCTGGCCAACACGCCAGCAGGGCATCAATCCTTTCGATACGATTTCATTCCCTCCACAAACGAATCCTTTCCAAAGGCTCCAAATTCCAGGCAATGGCTTAAACCCGTTCTTGAACGGTCAGCGCGGATTGCCATTCAGGCCGAACTTGGGTAACGATCCTTCTCAAGTCCTGCAGACTTTGGGTCGTATCCAACAGCAGGATCCGCAGAGTGTCAGTTTCGGCGGCAATATCCAGTCTCGGACGGCTGGGGATGGTTCCCGTGGAGTCATAAATGGACGCATTTCCTGGTTGGGCAACAACGACCAGCCTCAAAACGCATTCTTGGAGCAAGAGGATCAAGACAATTTCATTCCTACCGCAAATAACGGTCTCGTTCCACCGACATTTTCGAATCTCGTTCCAAATTCTCTGATCAACCAGGCGGGGAATCAGTTCCAAGGAGGCAATTTAGCCTTCAGCAATCCCAGCAATGTTAACGGATTCCCGCTCACTTCCCCACTGGCACGGCCACCAAACCAAGCTGTCCCTTCCAATTTGGGCCAGCTGTCGAACGTGGCGAACTTGCCAAGCAGCATCCAGGGCGGCAACCAAGGCAGAGCTCCAAGCAATCCTCGCCAGATCGTGGAAAGCAGTTCAAGCCAGCAGGAAAGCGATTCTGGAGCACCAAAATCTGACCTTGACTACGAGGTGCTGGTAGAAATCGCCGATAAAATAGCGAAACTCGCCAGATCCAAGACCGCCGAAGAACCATCCACGTCAGTCGAGCCATAATCGGAATTAAATTATTATCGACGGTGAGAAGCGAGGATTTTCCGTATAATGTTACTGCAGATATTTATTGTTCATACGTAATTTATTGAATAAATTTAATTTATCGCTATGCTGAGAGATTTCATTTTGCTTCGCTAAATCGAAGAAATTCCTCCGAAAAAAATTGAAACGTAGGTATTCGAGAAAAATATGAAAAAGTTGGAAGAATTGACTCAATTTCGCAGAAATTATCAAATATTACCTTCGGCCGTCAGCTACTTGAAACTGACACCCTCGCAGAACTCATTATGGCGAGCCAGCGAGATAACAATCAGCTCAGCGCAGGCCGATTTCTATTGTTCGTTCTGTCTCGTCCTCGGAAACCGCTAAAGGAATGAAGGACTCACTGCACGTCGAAAGCAGGACAGAATACACAGGACTGCTCGTTCAGCATTAGCTTCATCAGCCGAACAAACACTGAGGCAGCAACGACAGTCATTGGCGTAATGCCTCAGCCTACATAGCCAATCTTTACCAAGGTTATATGAATAGTAACTTCCAGAGGTTAATATTTTTCCTGCAATCCTTGTAAATTGACTCTAGACAAGTAAAAACTACGTTCAGGGAAGTAACGTTTCTCAAATCATTTTTATTTCACATAATATACATTAATATTATTTCACATTCATTTTTTTCTTGGATTCAACATCAATAACCTTATTTACAAATTTACAGAGGCACAGACAAAATTACACATTAACCCGTTGCAAAAAATGCAACTTTTTGAAGTGTATCAATTTCTTCTCGAATTTTTTTACAAAATAATTTTCCACCATAATTTCATTTTACAACTCTTATCATAATGATATTAGTCGGCAAGAAGTACAAACGAACGGAGTAGATCATCTTATCAACTAGCTATGTTTGATTTGTAAATTTTTACTCGTCGCTATATTGAAAAAAAAGTTTCTAAAAGATCGAACTGAAATTACAAGTTCGAAAATTGGAAAATACCAGCAGCAATATTGGAAAACAAGAATATTGGATGCGTTCTATGATTTCGAAGGAAAAGGGTTTTGGATGTTGAAAAAATACATAATAGAAGTAAACAAGTAAGAATATGGCCGGCGAAAAACAAAGAAGTTTGATGGCGTCAACAATGATATACAAAGCAAAATATAAAAAAACTGTGCTAACTTCTTTTAGCTGGCCATTCCATTTATGAACCGAAATCCAGAAAAAATACGAGTAAGTATAACTGCGTATTGAACTAGGTTAATGTTATACTAAAACCTGAGAAGTTGGAGATAATCTTAACTGAACATTTTTTGCAATAATTGAGCGAGATGAACTTGATTCTTGAAAGAGGAAAAATTAAGGTTTAATAAAAGTGGGCAACTGAATTCATCGAAATAAACGTAAGATTATCTTGTTGGTAAATGGTACCGAGCAATCATAAGAAAGTAAGAAAATGTCAGCTCCGATGGGAATATTCACGATAAAAACACTACTATCGGTTACAACGTCATAAAACCTATTTACATCCCATAAACGTGAATATAATACAGCAGTTGCAAAAACCGGCATCGTCAACGGATCATATCACAAACTGCCGTCCGAAAAATGTTTTAGTCCAATCACTTTTGGGTTCATGGGTAATTTTTTTCATGATTTCATTCGGTTGTTGTGGCATCGACGATTTCTGCGAATTTATCTGGGCCTACGTGAGCCTAGAACTTGAGAACCTCCAGATAAGACGATAAAACGGAAAAAGAAGAAGATAAGAAACAAAAAATCAATTAGCCATGGAAATTCGCGAAGAGTCACAAAAGTGAGAAAACTTATTTTACCAAGGTCTGATTTCACCAAACATTTTACGCGAATTTAATGCCCTGCTTAATTGTTGTTGACATATCTATGGAAGAATTACCATTATCGATTATCCTGAGGATAATATCCTCCGTGCTTAGGTAGCCTGGGTGTTGGAAGTTTGGTGAAATTGGGCTTAAATCTTGGACAAATGGAAACCAATTGGTGAGAAATGTCGTGATACAGAGGCTTGGCCCAGGATCGTTTTGATTTCAACCTCAATCGTCGTGAAGCATCGATCTTTGGCTTTTTTGTTGTTAAGATGATTTGGTAAGGTTGACAGGTACACGATGTCCTTTGTAATGTGTGTCAAAGCCATGGATGACAACATCTTTTAGATAACAATCAAAACCTATGTAACCTGTGTTACTCGTGCGAACAGGGTTTGTTATTACGGTTCTGATGACATCTGGGGGTGACAAACTTGTTCCATCTCGAAGCCATATAATTGTACCATACTTACATACTGTTATCGTTAGTTACACCCCTAGAGTTACCTCTTAGCGACCTTGAACTTGTAAAGCCAGCGTTTACGAAAACTCGCGTCCTGTTTTCAACGACAAGCGAAACGACCGCGAGTTGTGCACCATGGATCCAGCTCATGGACATAATGGAGTATAAACCCCTCCTGGATTGGGTAACAAGAGGCAAGTTGTGACAAATTCATAAGGAATCGTTCTATTGGCCTTGGTAAGAACGTCCGAGCCACAAATTCAAAATCGGCTATTGTATACGACTTAATAAAAACAATTTCCTCACCATAAAAATAAAAAATTCGGAAACCGAATAACTAGTGACACTGCACTGCTATCCTTGCAACGTGTTGGGCTCAAGTTATGATTTCACCAATATAATTACCATGTTTTTATGCTGTCCAAATGTTAGAACACCCTAGAGCCAGAGTTTCACCCGCGATCCAAAATGAGTGTAAACGTTTTTATAAGTCCCGATTCCGTTATTAAACGGCTACCAGAAACGCAGCAGTCAACACGAGTAAAAATCGGCGCCATGTGTCCATCTGCGTTGCGCTGTTGTAGCTGTTGAGGAAATGCGTGAGAGGAGGCAGTTCCGGAGCGTTGCATTGGAGCAACGGCGGCTGGAAGGCTGTGGGTCGTTTTTTGGGTTCGCCCTTTTTGGTCGAATCGCGATCCGAATGGCCCAGGTAGAGAAGAGTGTTGCCCAATGTATCCACTTCGACACGGACGAGCTCGTACTCCGTCGTAGGGATGACGATGCCCAGGGGAGGGCACCCCTTCGAAGGAGTCAGATCCCGCTTTACACCGATCTGGAAAAAGAGTACATTTCACGAAATATATTCTCAGGCCATGGTAGCTAAATGCGTATAACTGCTATCGGGACTTCCTGATTTCCAAAAATATATCGAGCATATCTGGAAAGTTTTATCCTCGCTGTAACAATTTTAGTGCTCGGAAAGGACTGCGAGTCGCTCTTGATCCAATGGGAGCGAGTGTTGTAGAAACAAATATTGTCTCCCCTCGTCTCGGCCAGGATCAAATCCTTCCTCAGCAATAAAAGCAGCTGTCGGCTCCACCGCCCCATACCACCCCATCTTCGTACACTCGCGCTCCCTCACTCTTATATACGCTATTAGATGGAAACTCTGTCTCTCTTCGTTCTTCATCTGTTCGTAAGGCCGATCGCGAAATAAAACCAACCTATCGTATAGGCTCACACAGCGCCCCAGGGTCATTCGGTAGCTTCCCAGTACATCCTATACTTTTACCTACTTCTAGAGTGGCTCCGACTACCCAAACTTCTCGGCAGCAAACTTATTGCTTCGGATTTTGACGAGCCTTCCGTTCACGTGGGGACGATATTCTGTACGAACAGGGACGGGTTATAAGAATCGGTTTGGGTAGCAGCGAAATAACTTGAAATCTCCAACCTATCCGTTGCCCCATCACGCAATTTGGTAGTAAGTATGGGGCGAACATTAAAAATAGGTTTCATGGAGGTTTTTCTACGTCTTTAGGGTGGTTGTATCCGAATACGAGGTGTACCACCTTAGAATCGCGCGGTTTCTACAAAACAATGGAAAAAATCTTCAAGACACGAACAGTTTCTTGAAAATCTTCCTGGAAGGTGGTCCTGCCTCTTTGGGCCTTGGGCTACCTCATCCCTAAGGTTTCCTTGGGTTACTTACTTATGAATTAGTTCAAACTTTGCACTGCAAAGCAGTAAACTTGACTCGCTTACCTACTTGAGCAAAATAACTTGAACAAAGAAGAGTTCAGGCCATACCTATAGTGCAAATACGCAAAAAGCCCTGGAGTAACGCTATTCATGCCAGTTCCATTCATGATTTCGCAGTCGTTGTGCGTGGGTTAGGCGGGACAAAGTTTGGCAAAAAGCAGTTTCATCAAAGAAGGTACTTGAAACAGCGTCCCACTGAGATCAGCGTATTACCAAACAACTGTAGTCACTGTAAAGGGTATTTCTATGCATGGGAAAAAGCAAAAGCGTAGCAGAAGGTTAAGAGAGGCTTCACTTCCTGCTTTTGAGTCAAAGGTTGCCAGCAAAGAAGACACAAAGTGGTAAGAAGTGCATACACTTCCCATACGAGAAGAAAAGAACTATATGTAGTTTGTAATCTTACTACTTCGTACATAAGTAACTCCTTTTGGGTAGAAGCTTTCTGGGCGATGAACCCTCGAGTAAATCCGGGGGGGCGGCCATTTTCTGCTCGGTTTAATACGAACCGTCAAGTTATAACGCGTCTGATGCGTGCCAGAAAAAGAGTTCAGTACGGCCAAAAAGGAGACTTATAGGCTGGGGTCTGAGAGTCTTTGTAACTTTGGGTCCGCGGGTATTACAAGGAGTAACTCCTTGAGTCTATACACCGGAGAGATTGAAAATCTTTTCCGCCCTTGTTACGTCATTGTGGTGCCAAAATCTTTTCGTGACCACCGCGAAAGGACAAGTTTCGCTTACAATCCTTTGCTACCCCACTCGAACGGTCTTCGGACGATTTGGCATTTTTCGAAGGATTCTGCTAGATAAATAGCAATAATGCGAAATGCCCGACGAGAAACTGACAAGAAACATTAAGAAGCAAAGAGTAGGTACTATGTAGCAGGCAAAAATAAAACATTTTCTCACCGATTCGTCACCTGCACTATGCACAACAAACATAGTAGGCAAGAGGAGTGGAGTAGGCGAGAAAACCAAACCTTTGTAATTCACTATGCGGCAGTTAATCGACCATGATGATGATTAGTGCTGAAAAAGACCCTAAGCGTCGAGCTATTAGAGTTTCGAAATAACGACCTGATTCAAGAAAACAGCTTCACTTTCCCAAAAACTGGATGAAAACCGTTCGTTGAATTCTACTTGGGCAGAACTTTGATCGAGTTCCTTTCAATCAAAGCACCAACAACAACCAACGAGAGGTTAAAGTTTACGAGGTGTTGAAAGTTTGGCAATGAAGCCCCAATTCTCCAAGCGATTACTGATCATGATGTAAGACACCATCAGCAGTTAGGACACAACCAATTTCGCTTTAGTTTCCCTATAAATTGCCCGAAGTGGCAATCCGCTCCTCGTTAAAGCCAATATCGGGCCAAATTTTTGGGGCGAAGTTCAAATAAACAAACGCCTACCTCCGCTTACCTAAAACTGCCGAAAACAGGTTGGCAAACGACGGCGGATTCGTAAGGTTTACGGCCGGCTGAGCCTGAGTTGGATGTTTATGGGAAACTTCTTCAAAGTTGGCTCGTTCCAAGTTGTTATCCTTTCCCTGACTCGTTTCCCATCTCCGGTCCGCTCTTGTTCCTCTCTTCACAATCGCACAAATAGGTGAAACCCAAGACCCTGAGCGGCCTGATCCCTCAGCAAAACGGGCCGTCAAAAGGTTTATCGCGTCCATCAGCGGCGACTTGGAGTGGTCCACGGATTAACCCGCGGGTTTCATTTAAGTTCGCCCTTTCTTCAGATTGCTTTGTTGCTCATCGAGATGAAAGCGATAAATCCTACTAAGGAAAAAAGCCTCTAGGATGACTTTGTCCATTGGGATGTCCATTGGGGCCCTCTATTCTTTTAGGGAATGGGGCGAAAAGTTCAAGAGAGAAACATGAATTCCAGGCTCCCAAGAGTGCGGCTATCGAGCCTGATGAATATTTTCAATTTCAGACGCCCGAAACTCCGCCCAGAAACTCAATTGATGTCTTCTGAAGTTGGCGAAATTGTGGAATTCGACCTACAGTGGTGCACCATTCATGAATCTCCCAAGAACCGTCATTGACATTCTTCAACACTGCCCAAGTCTTTTGCCATGCAATCTGTGGACGCGTGATATGCCAAGTTGCCACCAATCCAAATTTTGAGAAGTCGGCAACCCAGACGCCCCAGAAAGACACGACGATTCGAATTGAGCAGTGTTGCAGTTTCACCGTCGAAATATGAAAATTGTTAAATTAATCTCACCTGCCATTCACCAGGTGGCCCGCAGCGCTTATCCTTCTGAAGGCTGGCAACTAGGCCTTTGTCGTGAAGCGTTAGAAACCCCTTATCGACGACGAAGTCGAAATCCGAGGCTCCCAGGACTCGATCAGGTGGCGTCTTGGCGGTTGAATAGTGGCCGTGCGCTGCAGCCACTAACGTCGGCGTCGAGCACTTGGCGTCCGAGAAAAATCGGAATTCGGCTTCCCACGAACGGCCTGAAAGTCGAGAGAAGGCCATTGGATGAGTGGTCCAGTATTCGAATTTTGGCTAGTTCGATGAGAACTGAGAGATTTTATCAATTTGACGAGGAGAAAAGAGCTTTCAGAAATAAACATATTGACCATTCATTGACCCGCCGGTTGATTGTCAAAATGTCATCTCTGGTTAACCACAACGAATCTTACCGGACACTTTGAGCCGCCGACGGAGGAAAAGGCCCATGGGTCTTGTTTCGCATCGCGTTGACAACCACTCGCCGCTCATGACGGGTGGCAGCCTGGGGGCAAAGGGCAGACTAGGAGGTGTTTTGGGCGATGACCTCTCCAGAGCCAGGCAAACTTCGCAATCCACGCTCTGCAACAAAAACGGAATACGGGATCGATCATTTTCAGAATCACCCAGCAACAATCAACTGCATTTGGAAATGTTTCGAATGGGCGCAGGACATCAAACACCTATGTAAGGTCAACATGACGCTATGTAAGGTATACCTAATTCACAAATTGACCCTTGTAATTTCTTCTTCATATCGTCATGTGGTAAGCATAGTCAAGAGTACACCCATATTCACTGTATTGATTTTCATACATTCGCTAACTGCTCTTTTGGAGTTCATCAATTTGCTACTGTGATGGCTACTCACTTAGAGTTATTCCCGGCTCAAATCAATTATTCGTAGCACAACGTGAAACGCCGTTTCCCGTTTCACTTTAGTATCATGTAGCGTAGGCTAACTGATTTGACAGGAAACATCCCAGATGGGACTATTTCTGTTCTTAACCAACTGGATTGCCATAGGTTATTTTCTGACTGCAGGCCACTCAGATTCAATGCCTAATTGTATTGCGCACAAAGCCGGATTAAAAAACACAGCGATGATTATGTTTTTTGAAAATTTCAATGCTCCTAATCAATTGGCATTTCGTACAGACCTCACTTTAACCTCAGCGGCTGCCAAATGAGATTCAGTTAACGTTTAACCAGCTAAGTGGACCAAGTAAATTAACGCACTCGAGTAACTTGATCTAGAATCTCCGAATCGTCCAAAGGTAGTGCAAGAGACATTTGAATCTTGGATGCGGATCTAATTGCCGTTTGAGTGTAGCATTTGAGCTGTTGGTCTATCATACAACTGAGACATTCCTTCGGCCAAGACCAATTTCACTTCAAGGGACAAGTCCTTGGCCTTTGGGACGGGCCCTTGGAGGGAGGGGAGGGTTCTTGATGAAATTGGCCAGCGGAGCCTGTAACGCAGAGCCGAGTAAGACCTTTGATGCCTGAATATAATCTCACTGACCCACATTGACAGTGATAGGGTGCCTTGCGAAACTTGATATATAATGCTGAAATGAAGACTGCGAACAGGGGTAGGTTTACTGTTTCGAGACGGTTTTGAAAGCATTCAGGGCCCAACGAAGGATTGTTTTCGACCTTACAGTCCCCATTCAACAATAACAATGAATATTTATTTGGTCGATTCGGAAAAACTAGAATTCATCATTCTATTGCAGGGTAGAAAAATCCGCTTTATTCAATCCAAATATAAAATCCCTAGACAAATTCAACCCCAATGCACGAACTACCAATAGGCGAGCGAGTGCATATCTGTATCGAACATGTCAAAACCGTCAGCCGTCGGTGTTGGACGGTTCGTGACTGAAATGCTGACCTTACCAACAGTTCCAAGGAATTTTGGTTCATTTTTCTATAGAAATGAACCTTTGTAATCGGTCAGGAAAAAAAAATTTTTAACACCCCCTGAAAATTTGTTGGTTTACGTTTCAAGGGGTGTAGAATCCGAATCTGCAATAAAAATTTTTTGTCCGTCCGCCGTCCGCCGTCCACCGTCCGCCGTCCGCCGTCCGCCGTCCGCCGTCCGCCGTCCGGGGTTTTTCAGGGGGAAGGAGTTATCGAAAAATTTTGAAATTTTTACCAAAAATCAAGTTCCGTATCTAGTTGGTCCTAACATCTCGACAGAACCCTACCTTAATTTTAAGGCGAGTAAAACAGCTGTTGAAGTGGGAAAAAATTCGTGTTTTTCTGGAAATTTGAAACATAGGCATGTGACGCATTATTTTCTATAGATTTTTCTATGCTGAATCGAATGAGACCATCGCCACGCCGGTAGCTCCAACCGTTCAGGATTTATTGCAGTTTTAGTGAGACATTTTTGAGTTTTTCAAAATTTCTACAATTCTTAATAACTCGAAAACTACTCGAGCCACAAAATTCGTTTTCCACTCGTTGGAATCCCCACAAAAACTTCTGTCCTCCCAATATCTTCAATTTAAAGAATTTGGTCGAATTACACAAATCAGCAAAACAAAAATTGGAAAAAGTTGGGAACTCGGCATCGGTTCTTAGATACAGTTGATTGATCTACTTACGACCACTAGCTCATGACACCAACAAAGTGACGCACTCACACTAGGCCAGTTGCGATTGGCAACGTGAGAGCGAGTCAAGCTTCAACAATGGTTCTGAGGCATTCTTGACGCATTTTTAAGTTAATTATTATAAATTTTATTTAATTATAAAATAATATATAAATAATAATAATAAATAAATTTATTCAATTATTCAGATAATTTAATAATTATTATTATTCTGTTAGTTACGTAGGTAAATAAGAATAGATTAAATGATGATTTCAACAAAAATTAACGACGCGCTGCGTTGAAAAGATAGATAGGTAGGTCAAGCAAGGAGGACCAAGCAAAGAGGATGATTATTTTTTGCCGGGTTGAAAAAACGTTTTTTCAAATCCCCATCTAGAACACCAATTTATACTGAAATTCTAGAATTATAACAACTAAATTCCGTGTTTGAGGAGAACCTATATATCGTAAGATTTGTCTTTGCAATCGAAAAATGAACCCCTGTGCAAAATTTGCAGAGTTCTTCGGCTACACCAAAAACTGATGTGCACATGCCACTGATCTACTTAGCAGCGTTTTTTCTGGGTCATGGTGTCATTTTTTCAAACCCTCCTTATTCAAGAGGAAAAAATATTGCAAGTAACTCTCTCCACTGAGTAAAAGAGCTGATTCCTCGACAATGTCTGGAAGCTGACTGCCTTGCCAAGGGCAGATGAGGTGGTACTCTTCACTCTACCTGTATTTTCCCTCGACGTCGTACGTATTTCGCTCACGTTGCAATACTTGGGCTCCTTTTCTTTGAAAACCCATACCACCAACCAGAGAAAGGGCTTCTAGGCGTTGAAACTTCTGCAAAGACTCTCCCCGGTATATTACATTCTTCTAGAGCTTGGATGAAAAAAATCATGTTGCATTCATGACCAAGTGGATCTAAAAGATAAAGTGGATCTAAAAGATAAAGTGGATCTAAGAGATACTTTAGTCGAAAAAGTGACGTGTATCAAAGCTGTTGTGATTTTTCAGATTTTTCCCTCCCTACTTCCAAAAATTAGATTTCAAGTTTGAGCTGAGGAGAATCTATTTTCTTGACGTGATTGGGTCGAAAAATCGTTTTTGGGGTGGAAACAATGTCTGATGTGGAATAATGGAAATGCTGCCATTGAAACTGAAGTTGGAAAACTGAATTTTTCAGTGCGAACGTTTTTGCCGTTATGAAGCCTGGCATCGTGATTGGAGTTGCCATGGTAATTGGAGTTTCCATGGTAATTTGAGTTGCCATCGTAATTAAAGTTTCCATGGTAATAGGTGTTGCCATGGTAATTGGATTTGCCATGGTAATTGGATTTGCCATGGTAATTGGATTTGCCATGGTAATTGGATTTGCCATGGTAATTGGATTTGCCATGGTAATTGGATTTGAGATGGTAGGTAATTGGATTTGCCATGGTAATTGGATTTTACATGGTGATTGGATTTGCCATGGTAATTGGATTTGAGATGGAAGGTAATTGGATTTGCCATGGTAATTGGATTTTGACATGGTAATTGGATTTTGACATGGTAATTGGATTTGCCATGGTAATTGGATTTTGACATGGTAATTGGAGTTTCCATAGTAATCGGAGTTTCCATAGTAATCGGAGTTTCCATGGTAATTGGTGTTGCCGTGGTAATTGGTGTTGCCATGGTAATTAAAGTTGCCATGGTAATTGGATTTGCCATGGTAATTGGGGTTGCCATGACAACGTTGATTCCATGGTGATTAGAGGTGTCATAACAACTGTGAATTCTATGGTGATTAGAGTTGTCATAGTGACTGGATGGGCTATGGTAATTGGAGTTGCAAAGGTAACGAGAGATGCCATGGCAATCCCGTCTTTCATTCCACTCGCTCGAATTTAGGCTAATTGCAAAACAGAATGGGGCCGGAATAAATGCGCTTTTACCGATTTCCCGACCCTTCCACTCGGCTCAACAGACGAAAGAATGTGATTTGATTCCGTCGGGAAAGTACTGTCGGTTGTGAAAGAAATACGAGCGTCACGTTGCGGATTGACGTCAGCCAATCGGTTCGATTCTTAAAATGCTTCGGAACACCGTCGGTCTTCCTTGGCCCCAGGCCGAGGGACAGCGGAGTAATTAATTTGTCTCGAAGAGTTTTCAGGTTTCCATTCGGATTGTAAAGGGAGGAGCCTCCAGGGGAGGCAGACTCCTCTGAAGTTGGCCCTTGACCCAAAAGCTTCACCATTAGCGAGTCTCGATAAAAGGCTAACTTAATTTCCTCTGTCTGAGCTTTTTCTCTACCGACCAGCTCGCTACTTCAGCCTCCGATGCCGGGTGAGGCCATCCGGTACTTCGTTTAGCTCTTTTTTAAAATTTTTGGAATACTGCTCGTAATTACAATGCCAGGCCCTTTTGAATTCGGGTGAGAAAAATGAAAAAATATCTTAGAATTAATACAATGAAACGACCCTGGAGTTAGGGAAGCAATGCTTTTCGGAAAGGTCTTTTTTAGTATTTCAAATAATTTTTTTTCTCCATCATTCAGAGGTCAAGGGATGCAGAATCTTTTAGCTGTCTGTATTGATGAAAACATTTTGAAGCGAAGATTGATTCAAATGATGAGATTCTCTCGATTGATATTCTTTTCCTAAACTGAGGGGTTCTGAAAAAATGCTCCAAGGGAAATCCTTCGATTCATGAATGAGGATCTTGTTAAACCACAGGGCTGATGATCACTTCTCAAGCAGCGACGCTTTATGTCTCCATACGAGGACACCCGAACTTGAGGCTCCAGTCGTACTAGGTCAAACAAGGAGTACGTGGAGGAGGAATGGTGGAGGGATGGAGGAGGGATGGTGGGGTGGGTGGAGGAGGATGGATTGGGGGATGGAGGAGAACAGGACCCACCTACAGAACACCTACCGCAGCTATTCAACGTTCGAACAATGAAGAGCTGATGGTCCATAGAAGACGATAGTCAGTGGGAGGGAGGCAGCGCCAAATTGAACCCGCTTGTTGGTAGTTAGGTAAACGTTCCAGGAACTGCTCGTCGTCTCGACTATTCAGCATGGGATGAATATGGCGGATAGAGGGGTTTCAGTCTACCCAAGGGGTAGAGTCTAATCTCAGATGGAAAGGTTCCTGAATGAGGTGTAGGGTAGTTGACTCAGAGAGCAGCTCCGATTCTGCTTCTTGCAGTACCTATTTATAGGTAACAGGATATCTTGAGATATCTTGAGATCCATTACTCGGTATAGAGTTTTGAATCCTCTCCTCAGGAGAATTTGAGAAGGTTGTACGGAGAATGCGATTGACGTATTTTCGATTGAATATCATCCGATCGGGCATCATTCGAATCGGAGACAGTCTGATTTAATCTACGAAGTCTTCCATCTGACTCGACTTTTGTCTCGTTCTTAGATCGACCCACATTACACAGCTGCTGTGATGGTAATGTAGAGTGTAGGAATATCACAGATACCTAAAGAACCAGAAAATTGAAAATTAAACTAATGACTACATCCAAGAGACATACCTAATAAAAAACCATTTTCATGAGGTAATCAGCCCATATCCATGAAAGTTCCTTAGAACCCGATCCGAGTTATGGGAACGGCATGTTTGTTTTTTGAAATTGACCAATAAAATTTCCAACATTTATGCGGCGCATCCTTTGCAAAAGATTATGTAACCTGCTCAATATTCAGTATGTAACCTATTCAGTGCCTCATGAAAATGGCCAATAACATAAAAGTCACATACGATTGCTGGTGGAGGGGCTTCCAACAATGTTTACCTTAGTTTGGGCTAAATAAACTGCTTTTATGTCATGCTGTCGTTTGAGTCAAGGATCACCATTCAGTTCAAGGTTGAACTGGAGTTTTATTGTTGGTGAAGTTGACCTTAAGTTTACAATTAGCGCAGGTTAGGGCAAGCTGGACTTATTTCTCAAAAATGTTTATAACCCGTTTACGAAAAAATACAAGCAAAAAATTACACCTAACATTTGAAACGTTCGTAAGGAATTTTTATTCTCGAGACGTTTTCACTTCCATGCGTCGGCCGCACTTAAAACTTCATTTAACGTAAGTGAGATTTGAGCACCGCAGGCAGTTTGCTGAGTGTTCTCGCTTAGTTACATAGCAGCGGTTTGAAGCGCTACGAAATTTACCCAACAATTCAGTTCATATTTTATCGTCGATCTCTACCCTTCTTTAAATACTTGTCTAGCTACTATACCGACACAATAAAAATCCAGTGGAAAAAGTAATTTTGGAAAATATTCAATATTCTCGATATTTTAAAGAATTGTGAAAATTTTGGTGACCAAGTATGTCCGAACAGGGGTGGTGAACGAAAAAATTTGAAGAACCCTTTTTAGAAAGTGATTTTCAGTTTTCGTGAATTGTTTAGGTGATACCAATTAGACCGTAATAAAAGAGTAAGCCACGTCTAATGTGAAAGTAATGCAGTCGAAATTTGAAGACCAAGCATTCACTGTCGGTACAGGCGGAGAGAAAAACGTTTTCATGAAATTCTGACTAGCTATAACTGGGGCCCCTTGACAGCTCAAGCACATGCGTTACTGGTACCTTATCGAATATTTTACGAGGGGAAAACTGGCCAAGTGGAAGTCCCGTTTTATATGTACCTTCCTGGAGATAGGAGCTCTTGAATATTGAAATTTTATGTATCGCCAGCCATATGATGCAATAAACGGCCGAGGCGCAGCCGAGTACATAAATAATATGAGAATTAAAAAAGGCGCCTCCTTCGAATCACAAATACAAGGGAACGAAAAATCTGGGAAGAATATGGGCCAATAGGTACAAAATAAGTCATTCAAGTAGATACAAATTAGGTTTAAAATTGAAGGCCATTTATAATTCACGATTCATTCATTGTCGATTTATTTATTTGATGATTTATTGGGCAAGACAATGTTGATAGGTGTTTTGATTTAGGAGATAAGAAGGGTATTCTGTATCAATTTTACATGGAGTTGGGGGATATTCTAGAAAATGTGTGAGGAGAAAATTTTGTTTGACTTTCACAACCGACTTTAACCTATTTCTAATTAACTATAAGAACTTTAATAAAGCCCGATTCAATAAACATCAACAATTTTGTAATTTGAAAAAAAAAATGGACAGCTGATCGGTTTTGAAGTGGGGTGTTCTCAATATGAAAGTACCTATTAGGTATCTCTTTGGAAAAACAACTCTCTAGGAACATTGAAAGATTTATTTTCTGAAGCGAGTTTGTTCAATAGAGCTTACTCAAAGTAGACAGAGTTAATAATTCAGTAGTTAAGACAATGATTTCAATATTTGCTCTGATTTATATGTTTGAGGAAATGAGAAGGGGAATATTTCGTATCAATTTCACCAGGAGCAGGGGGATATTGTAGAAAATGTGTGGGGAGGAAGTTTCGTTTGACTTTTACAACCGGTTATGACCTGCCTACTTCAAATTAACTATACAAATTTCATTAAAGCCTAATTTACACTAAAAACCATCAACCATTTCGTAATTTGAAAAACAAATTAGACAGCTGATCGGTTTTGAAGTGGGTCGTTCTCAATATGAGAATATTATCTCTTTTGAAAAAAGCTCTATTTGGGAATATCGAAAGATTCATCTTCTGGAGCGAATTTGTTCAAGAGAGCTTACTCAAAGTAGAGAGGGGTAAACTCGAGCGGCAGGCACTTCTGACCGCCTGCACTTGTTGAACTCAGGGCACCTGCGTGGGTACCTTAGATTTTTTATAAGTCGTAAAAGGTCCGCCCCGGCCCGCAGACTGAGATCTGAGCTGTTGGAAACTACCCTCAACCCTCCCACCTACCCCTGCTTGTTTCACCTTGGAGCTTCGCATGATCAAAAGCCCTGCATTAGAATCTCCTTTTACCTGGGGGGAGAAGTTGTTTTCAAGAGGCCCCAGGGCCAGGTCAGAACTCTTTGAGTCGCTTTCAAGTTCTCATGTTTACAGCCTAATGGTCACGATGTATTCGCCGACCTTTGACTTCGAGTCACCGGGTCATGTCCTTTGGTAAGATAGGCCAGGGCCGAGAGGTTTTCTAGCCGGTAAAGTTGGCTGCTTTCGTTACAGGGCAAGTAGCTTTGAAAAATACAATCGAAAATCGAACCCGATGATACGGGTCTTCTGCTCGAACGATGTCAAAGTCCAGTCAAAATAGTAACAAATACAGTAAAAGTGTGAAATTTTTCTCGAGAGTTGGTGTAGTAAGTCTACACTTGAATAAATCTGACGAAATCAAGAAAACCTCTCAATTTGCCCTATGCTCACTGAAAAGGCTATAACTCTCAAACGGTGAACGCAATCGACTTTGTGGTGGATCCAGCATAAAAAATCAATCAAATGAAACATCTTACTTGCGTCGAGTGATTACAATGGTTTATTATTTCATTCAGGTCGTGAATGTGCGCTTTATGACACACCAGGGCTGTTGACATTTTGGGAATTTAAGATGGCTTAAAATATTGCAATATTTTCTCCATGGAGCGCTTCGAAGTAACGACTATCCTTGCAACTAGGGCGAATTTTATTTTCAAACCACAGGTAACAATCATAATTTATCAATTCATATTCTGATTACGTCCAATCACACTAAAAAACCAATTATATTCGGCTACAAGTAAAGCAAACCAGCGCTAATAGTATTGGAGCTCTAATAATGTGCTAAGTTGAGGAGATAGTTGATTACGGTTCAACAATCCTTCCAACAGGGTTTAAACATGGGCGAAGCGCCATCTGAACCTAAGGTGATTATCTAACCCGATCTAAAAACAAATCTGTTTCAATGGGAAAGTTCAGCAGTTCGAAAACCCGAAACCCGAGGCAATTAAACTTAAAGTATAAATCGATACGGTTTCGGTCTTTCGAATGAGCCGTTTGCCGAACGAGACGAGACGAGTCAACCGTATTTTCTGGGCAGATTAACCGTTGACAAAGCGCGAACGCTAGTTTAAATCCTAGTTGAAAATTACTTCTGCTCCCTATAAATTATAACAAGTTCGAAGACTGGCGCTCGTTGGCGTAAACTAAGTTCTATCTCCATCCGCTGTGATGGGATAATTGGAAACATACTGAGCGGTAAGCTGAAGAGGGCTCACGCATGGCAGATTGTCGCTCAACTATACAAAAAGCTTAGGTCACTCGAAGACATTAAACAGAAATCAAACATGAATTTCCAAAACTGAAACTTGAACTAAAACTGAAATTTGTAGTGAAAGTCAGAATGATACTCAAACTCGAATTCCAAATGATAGTCAAAGATGAACTCAAACTCGAACTGAAACCAAAACTCTAACTGAAACTAAAACTCAAACATACTGAAACACGAACTCAAACAGAACTCATTCTGAAACTCAAACTCCAACTGAAACTCAAATTGAAACTGAAACTGAAACTCAAACTGATACTGATACTCAAACTAAAACCGAGATTCGAACTGAAATCAAAACTCAAACTGAAACTCAAGTTCAAAGGTATGAAGAAAGGCGAACTCAACTCAAACTGATACTGAAACTCGAATCCAGAATGATACTCAAACATATGAAGATATTCATAGCAGCTTTGGTACCCATAAGCAATCGAAAAAACGAAATCGATATCGACTAAACTCGAAAGTGGATGAATGCAGTTTTGGAAGAAAACTCTTCATATACCAGAACTCGAACTGAAACCAATACTTAAACTTAAATTCAAATTCAAATACAAAATAAAGGTGAATTCGGACTAAAAGATACTGAGACTCGAACTCAAGTTGGAACTGAACAAAGATAAAATCCTACTGATTCTCAAACTCGAGCTGAAACATAATTTGAAACTAAAACTCGAACTTTAACTAGAACTCAAACTAAAACTGAAACTAAAACTCAGACTCAAACTGAAACTCAAACATAAAATGAGCTAAAACTCAGACTCAAACATACTGGAACACGAACTCATACCGTATTGAAACTCAAAGTGAAAATCTATCAAACTGATACTAAAACTCGAACTGAAACATAAACTTAAACGTCGAAAAGAGAACTCATACCTACTCTAACATACTGAAACTCAAACTCGAATTGAGGCTAAAACTGTAAATCAAACTGAAACAAGAACTCAAAATGTAACTTAATTCGAAATATCAGTTTGAGTGAGTTCGAATTCCAGTATCAGTTTGAGTATGAGTTCAACCTTTGAGTTTTGGTTTTAATTCAAAATTCATCGTAAGTTGGAATTTCAGTTTGACTTTGAGCTTGAATTTTAGTTTGAGTTTTAGCATCAGTTTGAATTGAATTCACCTCTTTTCCTCCCTTTGAGTTTTAGTTTCAGTATGAGTTCGAGTTCCAGTACCAGTTAGAGTATGCGTTCAACCTTTGAGATTGTCTTTTTATTTTCAGTTTGAGTTCATTCAATTCGAAATTCATTTTGAGCTTGAGTTTGACTTTGAGCATCGGTTCGAGTTTCACTTTGAGTTCCAATTCGAGTTCAAGATTCGATATCAGTTGAGTTTGAGTTCACAATTCTTTCAACTTTTGAGTTTGAGTTTTAGTTCCACTTTGAGTTTCCGTTTGACTTTGTGTATCAGTTTGAGTTTGAGCTTGAGTATCAGTTTCAGATCGAGCTTGAGTATCAGTTTCAGATCGAGCTTGAGTATCAGTGTCACTATCAGTTTTTTATCAGTATCAGTTTGAGTGTCAGTTTTAGTTTGTATGCCAGTTTGAGTTTCGAGTATTTACTTACGAAAATTGTCATTTCTCCCATAATTTCAAGTTTATAAAAGAAATTAGTTTCAGGAAAAATGTTTGTCGTATTAGGTACATTAGTTCGTCGAGAACTACTCACCACCTCAATTGGAACTTCGATGACAAGCAGCACTAACTAGATGGATGAGCTTTCAGTTTGTTTTACGTTTTTCTATTCTAATGTTAACTGGCTTCAAAAATATTTCACCGGATAAAGTTTTTAGGTGCAATCGATAGGCCTAGGTGATTAGATCGTTCCTCGGCATCCCCGAATACGAGTATATGAATATTCTATCGAGCATTGGACCGATGTTTATCGGGACTACGAGACAAACAGCTCCTACCCGAAAAGTAGCAAGGTTTGAAAGATGCCTGACTGTTTTGTTGTTTACTGCTTGCACCATTCGATTTGCCGGTCTCATAAATAAAAGCAATGGCCCGAAAATACGCCGGACCAGGGGTATGGAACTTTCCTTCCGTTACGTAGCCGCGTAGTTTGAAACCAATCTGGGGTAGTGCTCGGGGCCGTGATTAAGCTAACAGCTCGGGAACATCATGATCTTAACCTTTTTTTTTTGTCAATTGCGGGCCTGTCGCAAAACGTGATTTTCCCGCGAGGTTGGGGTGGAGTTGTCTCAATCGCTGGTTGACCTCTCTATTCTCCATTTCTTGCTGGGGCGAATTGGCGGGCCAGATTTCCTCTGATGGTGGCGTGATAGTTCGACTTCGAACGGTTCGAACACGAATCTCATTTCCGGTAGAGTGACAGGGGTCATTCGACCAACGAGATTGATCGCTAATGCAGCATTAACATTGTGCGGAATAGGCTCAACATTTCTTTGGATTCCGATCACGTTCCGACTTTTGCATGAGGGAATTTTCTGGCCTCTGTTAAGGTTTGTTTACAGTCAGTTCCGAAAGGTTGACCATGCCCCTTTTTGGCTGTTTACAAAGCATTATTACTGGTTCAGGATTTTTGAGTGGCTGTTCACACAGCTGGCTCAGCACCATCCCGAACGCGTTCTGACGGTCCTACGTTTTTTCAGAACTAATGATCCCGCACATGCGCAGTAAAAAGCGCAGGCTCCTCCCCATTCTTATCTCCGCCTTATTTCTTATTTATCGTGTTCTTCGTCTTCTTTATTGTCCTGTCTTGGACATGACGGACAGTGTTTGCGTCAGATTCTGTTGGAGATTTAAAAATGAATCAAAATCTTCTAAACGGGGGGGGGGCATTCGGAGAACGCCTCGGGAAACCTGGAGAAGTCAGGGCCATAATCTGAAAAAAACAGGCACATTTCGATTGAGTATGGTCCAACCTTTTATTTTCAGGCACGTTTTTTTTTCAACGCAATACGACAACTGATTACAGAGGTTGAAGGTTGCATTACAGGTTATCGGTTCTGAATCGCCGAAAACGATGATTCGAGACTCGGTTATGTCAGTACTCATCCCCTCCCTTTTCAGAACGCACACCATTCCGAGCCGGTTAGGAACTAGCTGTGAAAACCAACGGTTTACGACCCAATCTCTATAAAAATTCGGATGAAAATTTCATCAGATTCACGTAAACTCTCTCAGGGCAGCATTGACTAATTCTGGCCGATCAATGAGCTATGACAGGCATCCTCGCTTCTCCTTGCTACTGTTAATGCTATTCCATCAGCCGTGAAACGCTTGCCCAATTGGCTCGACGCCAGTTAGCCCGTGACGCGGCATCACCTCAACACCGAACATCCAAACCTAGCACCGACGATGGGAAAGCATCGTATATCCTATCCGCAAAACTCCCTCCATAGCTAGATTGTTTCCCATCCAATCTCAACTCATCCTGCTTCTGCACTCCAAGCGAGAAATCCGGCTTCACGCTGGGCCAAATCATAAAAGCAGTAAAGCTCACTAATGGCTTCATCACTGGATTCGCTCTGGTTGGTTTATCCTCGTATCGAAGCGTATCCAGGGTCTATAGGATGGAGAGTTTTTTTCCATGAATTTGAAGTACATGCCTAATGGTTATCTCGAGCGTTCAGCATTTATATCTCATCCGGTAATTTATTGGTTTCTGGTCCGTTGAAAAACGTCAGTGGAAGGACAGGAATATGCACAACCTCGAATGTTGAAAACCCAAAATTTTACAGGAGGTAAAAAACTTGCTGGCTGCGCAAATGGAGATGACCATAGGGTCTTGGCTTAGATCCGCCAATGAAATTTGATGGCTTCAACTTTGAAGGTACCAATTAAATTAATGAATTGTCTCGACCAGCTTTTGGATAGTGAATGAGCGCCTAAAAAGCAGCTTGAGTCCATTTTCTTGACAAGTCTTCTTTTGTTATGGCCAATCCGACATTATTGAAAACATTTTTAATTTGTGATTTTGACAATTTTAGTGCTACGTTACCACTAGATTCATTTTTTTGAAAATGACCCTACTTGCAGGATGCTGTCGTGGGGATGACCATGGGAACGTGGTTTAGAACTCCAATTCGAGTTGTTTATCGAGTCATCTCGGCCAATTGAAGCAATTGGTCTTGGCCCCACGACCAGCAATCGGATAGTGAGTGGGCACCTTACGGAAAGATTGTGAACCAAGTCTTCTTCAGCAGCCATTGCGATGAACTGGTTTTGGCTGTGCAGTCTCGAACAGTGACTCGATTTTGATTCGTGATTTTGGGAAACCCATATTTTTAGGTGGCTTCCCGTGGGACGGGTTACGTGCCTAAGCGCAGCTTGTCGCTACATGTTCCTGCGGTGAGAGCTATTAAATTTATGCAAAGGGTTTGCTTATTAGAGGGTTGAAGGGGTTGCTAATCTGCGTTTAATCCGCGCCAGGCGTGCGGGCCTCCACCTTGCGAAGATCCTCAGCTGCTGGTACGAGGGGGTCTTCCACCGAAGTGTACCGGCTTGAGTTCTCGACGGCATTCGAAGGGACACCGTCTGCTTGTAGACACGATGTAGGGACAGATGCTGATTTCTCCCTCAAGGGTGTCCTCCTTATGCTTCTACCCTTGAGACCAGCTTGATGCAGGAAACTCGAAGCCGAGAGGATCATCAGCTGCGGCTAAGGCTCGACAAGATGTGGCGCTGCCGAATCAAGGGGTATTCGGAATGGTTTGCTGAATTTTCGAAAAGGAGCCTCGGTAGGTCTATCGAGGTAAATTTTGTGGGGTGATAAGCGAATAATGGCCAAAATAGCCCTACTGAAAAGATTAATTTTAATACATAAATAAATAGCTAAATGATGCACATTCTGTGGTTATTGTTGATGCTTGCTTATTGAAATGAGTGTTATTTGAATTGTACGTTTTTTGATGAATTTCTAGCAAAAATGTTTTGAAAAAGTTGGCCAGAAGCAACTTGCCGTGCATTGATGCTTTAATAATAATAGTTCTTCAAAATTTTGCAATAGAACTAGAATCGTGGACATCATTCCCCAAAAATCAGATATGGGCATAATGTGACTGAATAGACTGAAAGCCCTGATAAAGAAAATACACATTTTCGAAAACCCTACCCCTAATAGTATCTGACTACAGAAAAACAAAAAAAAAAACGCTGCTAAGTAGATCAGTGGCATGTGCACATCAGTTTTCGGTATATCCGAAGAACTCTGCAAATTTTGCACAGGGGTTCATTTTTCGATTGCAAAGACAAATCTTACGATATATAGGTTCTCCTTATACACGAAATTTAGTTGTTATTATTCTAGAATTTCAGTATAAATTGGTAGATATTTTAGATGGGGATTTAGAAAAACGTTTTTTCAACCCGGCAAAAAATAATCATCCTCTTTGCTTGGTCCTCCTTGCTTGACCTACCTATCTATCTTTTCAACGCAGCGCGTCGTTAATTTTTGTTGAAATCATCACTTAATCTATTCTTATTTACCTACATAACTAACAGAATAATAATAATTATTAAATTCTCTGAATAATGAAATTAAAAATGCGTCAAGAATGCCTCAGAACCTTTGTTAAAGCCTGTCTCGTTCTTATGTTGCCAGGCGCAACTGGTCGTAGTGTGAGTGCGTCACCTTGTTGGTGTAATAGGCTAGTGGTCGTAAGTAGATCAATCAACCGTATCTAAGAGCTGAGGCCAACTCAACTTTTTTCCAATTTTTGTTTTGCTGATTTGTATAATGCGACCAAATTCTTTAAATTGAAGATATTGGGAGGACAGAAGTTTTTGTGGGGATTCCAACGAGTGGAAAACGATTTTTGTGGCTATAGTCGTTTTCGAGTTATTAAGAATTGTAGAAATTTTTAAAAACTCAAAAATGTCTCACTAAAACTGCAATAACTCCTAAACGGTTGAAGCTACCGGCGTGGCGATGGTCTCATTCGATTCAGCATAGAAAAATCTATAGAAAATGATGCGTCACATGCCTATGTTTCAAAGTTCCAGAAAAACACGAATTTTTTCCCACTTCAACAGCTGTTTTACTGGCCTTAAAATTAAGGTAGGGTTCTGTCGAGATGTTAGGACCAACTAGATACGGAACTTGATTTTTGGTGAAAATTTCAAAAATTTACAACAACTCCTTCCCCCTGAAAAACCCCGGACGGCGGACGGCGGACGGCGGACGGCGTACGGCGTACGGCGGACGGCGTACGGCGGACGGACAAAAAATTTTTATTGCAGATTCGGATTCTACACCCCTTGAAACGTAAACCAACAAATTTTCAGGGGGTGTTAAAATTTTTTTTTTCCTGACCGATTACAAAGGTTCATTTCTATAGAAAAATGAACCAAAATCCTGTTCGACTGAAAATGCAACTAAAAATCGATAACTCCGTTATTAAAATACTTCATAATCATTTATTCTTTTTTTTTTTATTAAGTTTTTGTTTCAAAGTTCTTGACGCCAAGCACAGGTTACTAATTATCATATTCATCTCAGTTATTGTTTTTGTTGATAATAGATATGTTTTTGTTAGGCATGTTGAGGTTAATTCAGAGCCGATAGGAAGGTCATAAATCGTCTGAAAGCTCGGCAAATTAATTTATTGCGGTTTAATTGGACCCCATTCCCAATATCTGGGCGAATTATCTGATAGGGCGATCCGGAACTTTAAAACTCAAAAACGGTGCGATGCCAGCAAGACGCTGATAAGCGAAGGAGCCAAAAGCGACCGATTAGTGTCAGAACGCTTTACACGCCAAGTAAACTACTTACAACTAACGAACCGAAAGGGGCTACAGGCCTTAACTTGTTAGTCGAGGGTTGGGGAATTTTACTGTTGACTCCGGACTTCGAGGGGTAAGTTGGTGAAGTCTGAAACCGTCTTACTTGAAGTTTCCTACGAGCGAAGACGAGAATCGATAAAACTCGGGTTTGCGAGCTTATAAGAATTTTTTAAAACCGGATTTTTATTTTAACCAACGTGCTAAAAACATTGCGAATGTTCGAACAGGTACGTATGAAATGTCGGAAAATCATGTATTTATCTCTTAAGATGATAAAACTATCTCGCTTGTTCGTTTCTGCAGCTTTCTTCGACAATGTTCTGGAAATTTAGAAAAAAATTATTCAGGGCTGAAACAGGCTGGCATACACATACCCGGTGAAACGGCCCCCAGGCGTTGCTTTCATGCTAAAGGACTAATAGGTATATACGAAGGTGCCAAGTCGTTTGTCGAGGACCAAGGGGGTCCCTTTTAGGCACAATAAGAAGTAGGCGTTGTAGGTCATCGAATCTAACGAGACGTCTGTTGCATATATGCACATGTCTTTTGTATGTTGCTTTTTGTTATTCCTGCATATAAAACATCGTTATATTCGAGTGCTTCGTTGACGTCAGTCTCTCTGAATACAATGGAAGGCTTACGTAGTAATGGGATCCCTTCGTGGAACGGATTATTGAGCCGTCATTTCGGCATTCTGTTCCCATCTATTCTAGTTCTATACTATGGTGGCATATACACGAGTGGCACCCATTTCTATCATCGAAAAGCTACCATGTTTAAATGGTACCTAACAATGTAATAGATATTAAATATCTATAACACAAATTTTGTGTCTCAAAATAAAGAGTGAGGCTCGTTCCGGGCGATTTCCGAGGTCGATCATCCCCGAAGTGAGAGTTTTCTCAATAGATAAGCATACCTACCCATAACCGCTGAAACGCCATTTTACAATTGCCTTATAAACATTATACTAAATAAAAGCGTTTTTTATTTTTTTAACGTCCTATTATTTAGTGACGCCATCAAGACACCCAAATTAGAGGCCATCACTGTTTTTGTAGAGCTGGCCGTCCCTAAAGAATTTTTCCTCCCTTGAACGACCACTAACGACTTCCTTGATGACGTTCCCATCGCCGGTTAGACTTCCTTTTCCACCCTCTCCTGAAGAACACAGGAATTTTTATCGTTCTTTTCACAACCCTGTTATCCGGGTGCAGGGCCTGAATCAATCCATGTCATACAAAACGTGAAAATATAATTTTAACTCTCTATTTCTATGATTTTTCCACAAGTTTTGAACTAGGTTCTGTCGGCAGTTAATTACAGGCCCTGATGAAAGTGGCATAGTTTCCACCGAAACTTCGGCAAAGGAGTGAACTTGTCATCTGTATGACCCTAATCCCGATAACACTGACTAGTTAGCGAAGTTAAGGGTTGATCTACACCATCTACAATTCCCAATATCTGGACTAATTACCTAAAAGAGGGTCGAGCTTTTACGATTGGCTAATTATCAGAGGAAAATTATGGAATTGAGCTCCCTGAACGTTAACTGATATGTATCTATTGAGTTCTGGATTGATATTGAATTCATAGGCGAGAAATAGTCCACACCCTTAGAACCCAGTCATCCGGGTACAAGAGGATATACACGCCTGCGGAAGAGATGGAGAAAATGGAGTGGATTATATCAGGAGTGGTTCAGCAGCTAATCCTCCTCTCCCGAGCCACTCAGACTCGCTGTCTGGTTGGTTGGCAGCCTTCATCTGGCCTCTCTCTCACACTTTCAGATCCTATATCACCCCCTACTCGGTCCGCACCCATCGCTACCCTCCGACGTTCGTCCTGTGCCATGTGAGAAGCCGCATCATGCATAAGCAAAGAGGAACCCAGGATCAGCCAACCTTCACTTCACAAGCCAGCCATCGCGTGTTGTCCTATCCGTCGAGACTTGAGAGGCAAGAGTTTCTCTTCTGTTACGCCGCGCCCCATCTCACACATGAACATGGAACACTAGAAATGCTATTTCCTGGATACGCCCAACCCCCAGGCAGGTCTTCTACATTTTGAATCAACTCGCCGGATTTCTTCTTCCCTGTTCTGAGGAAATTGATATGCACCCCGACTACTTTATCGGGTCCTGGTCATGTTCGTGAAATACAAGGTCTTTAATTTTCCGTTGTATTTCGACGGGAACTTCGTGAAATGGCAAATCAAATTCAATTCCAACTATACATGTAACTAGAACGAGAACCACTTGAATGGCCTGTTTACCTTAAGTACCCTGTTAAAAAACACAATACCTAATTGTGGCCAAAACACTGGTTGAAATGATGGAGTAGTAATAAAGCACTAGGGGGCACAGGGAAGGCGATGATGGCGGAATCAAAAGTGCGCGTCTTCTCAAGGGAAGGTCCGGAAAACAAAATTTGAACTTTTCTGTACTCTCGGCTTATCCAGCTTGGTGTACTGATCTGTATTGAAATTGTATCGTCGTTGCTCAAGCACTTCCGCATCCGGAATTGCTGGAAATATCAATCGAATAAATATTTCCCTTAATTCATGATCCGGAAGTGCCTTAGCTACAATGCTACTCTTTCCATAGAGATCAGTATACATTTCTAGTAAAAATGGCGTTCAAATGATGTTCTCTGGACCCAACCGAGCCGCACAAAGACGTGCACTTGTGAATCCGCCTAAAGGTAGTGGTAGTTTTTTGCATTCCAAAGCCGATGCCACTTCAACCAATCACAGCCATAGTGCGAAGCGACTCCTTCCATTGTTCGACTGTCCTCCCATTCATGTGATCCCTGTCCCATACGTTGATGCCAATAAAATTCTCCAAGGAGTCCAACGATAAGGGTAACCTCCGCCCATACACCGGGAGACTCCCGGCGTAAGTCCATCCTCTTGGCCAATGTAGGAATATTCCACTTTCCGCCGTAAATTTTACAAAAAATATAGCGCAAATTTCTCGCTCGGAGGGGTGAACGGGAGAATGAATTTGTGATCAATGGCCTCCATGCTGCCGTTTCGGCCTTGGCATTCAAATTAATCGCACGACTGCCGATGCCGTCGGGTTCGAAAGTCGCTGCGTGACGTGAATAACAATCATGAGCCCCTTTTTTCAGTGACAATGTAGATTGAAATCGATTGCCGGTCCACCATTGCATAGCAGGATACAGAAGTGCGACCGGGTCCGCGGATGAGTTTTGCAGGAAATGTCACGCGAACACTGGATGTACCAGGGTCGTGAAGTGAAAAAAACCACCGGAGAAGCCCTGGCCGAAACCATTGTACTCGTCGCGGTGGTACCTTTGGACAATATTTCATGGAAAACTTGTTCCCCCCGTGTGTGTATACATATACAGTGCCTCCGTGCGTTTGTATTGGGGCAAGGCCGGCCGTCCCTTTTATTCTGGTGACCGCCTGCCCTATACGGAACGAAACAAAGGCTCCGCATGCGAAACGGACCGGCCAATCGATGATGTCCCCCTTTTGACCATTCAGCATGTTGTGTGACAACTGAATACTTTCAATGGAGTTGTCCCGAGAGAGCAGATTGTATCCCTCAAATTTTCGAAGAAAGCTCAAATTGATAGTCGTCAGTTCAATTGATAGGCTCGGTACTCGCTCAATATTCCTTTGACTAGCGTAATATTATAGTCGAATAATGCGCTATTCGTCCGAGCAAGAGACTCGTCAAGCTAGAATAATTTCACCATCGATCAACGAATGGCTGATTGTTAGCAGTAGCCATCTAACCGTTCTTTTTCCTTCAGAATTGTTGGGCGTGCAGCCAAAGGAGATAGTCACGCCCCGTTCCTACTAAAGCCCCCTCTGGGGACGGACGAGGAACAGACTTGAATTTTAAATAATCCTGAAAAGAGAAGGATGAGAAGAATGAAGGGGCCGAAAGCCGCGAAGGCTAAGGCTACAAGTCGTCTTGGCAAAAAGGAACGCAATTTCCGTTTTTCTCAAGGAGCTACCAGAACTGCTCATAGACATTCTGATGGCGTCTCACGTTTTCCACCCCTTCCAACAGCGGCAAATGACCCCTCGGGAGGGATAATTTCAATAGCATTGAAGAAGGAGCCAGAAGCGCGTTGGGTGAGCAAATCCAAAGTAGTTGTTAGCGGTCGGGTCTTTCTCTCCGTTTCCGTTGTCTGCTGGCTGGTTGGCTGCTGTTGTTGGCCCGAGACTCTTCCACCGCCATCTTGTCCCTGTTCTCCTCCATTCAGCTCTTGGTGAAACAATACGAAGAGCAAATTAGAAGGATCTCCACAGCAGCCACTGCCTCGCATAGAGCTCTTTTAAACGTCCCAGTTTCCAACCGTCCCGTGAGCTAGTGAGCTGTTCAGTAATCCTGTTACGCTAATAGTCAACAGTGTCAGTGAAATCGTTAGTAGCTCCTTTCGAGAGCGAGTGAAACTAATAAATTCGACTCGCGTAATTCGAAGGGATTTTCTAGAATTCGACTCAGCCATGATGTTTATTATGGAAACCTTGGCATTTTCTGAAATGAGAACCGTACAAAGGCTCGCTCATGACCGCGCGGCAACAGATCGTTTCATTTTCCGGCGAACAGTGCGGAGCCAGCGAGTTTTATCTCTTGGTTAAGCGCGGATAGTTGGCCACTGGTTAATCAAGCAAGTGGAGGCTCTAATTGAAGAAAACTAAAACCCACCGGAAGCTGGTTTAATCGCTCGGAATGGACTAGTTCGTTAATCTTGATGGGACCTCTACAATGCGGAGCGAAATGAAGAAATTTCGGCAGAGAGGGTAATCCTCGTTCTAGTTTTACTAACATGCTGACAAAGCAGAAGCCTTTACTTTACAGAAGACCCGTCTCAAAATGTACCTGATCGGATGATGTCGGTTTAGATTAATGTGTTGCCAAGAAAATTCATTTCCAGCTTGAGCTTGTTACAGGAATCTACTCTTCGAATCTACTCAATTATCGAGCTCTTCATAACTGTGTGCCTTGCCCAATGCTTTGTGATGTGCCACACGCTTTCGATAAACGAAAGATATGACTTCTTTCACTTCTACACCAGTCCACACCAACAGAACACCAAAGAACGAGCACTAAAACATTTCTTGCGAACGATTGTAAATTCTTATACGAATGCTTGCAAACGCACCACATTGTCAACAGCTGATCGAAAGGCCAGCAGGGTTGCCAAGTCCATTCGATGAAATCCCCCTGAAGTAAACAAAATAATCCCTTAGAGTCCCCTGATGTAAAATAATGTTCCCCGAAAATTCCCTTTCTACATTAGCGGTATGTTCATCCCAATCAATTGATTCCGTCCCAAATGACTAACAAACACAACAACGAAGTGCGAAGTTGAGGACGAGTGTTCCATTTTTCCAATTTTTCTTGGAAAATCCAATGTCCCAAAACATCTCCTGGGCTCAAATGAAATCCCTAGAACATTTCTTCCCCTAGATTTTTCCAAATCAGAAAAAAATCCCTCGAATCTGGGGTGGTATTCCCTGATTTGGTAACCCTGCCAGCCAGTTTACTCGTCATCATAAGGGAACTTCCTCACCTGTGTGCATGTGGCCCTGTCAAACACACAGCATACACACATACAGCTGCTCGGTTACAGAACCGACGTGATGCAAACTATCAAAGCGATCTGTCGACCCGAGGGCGTCCTGCACCTCACGCTGCATAAGTAGATACACAAGCAAGAGGTTTTGGATGCTTACTTAACAAGACTTGTTAACAATACTTCGTATGCCCTTCATGCACTGTAACACGGTTGTTTCGTTTGGCTTCGAGGAGGTATGTTTCGAGTTAACCTCGTAAACTTAGGAACCTCACTATTTTCATGAGAAATAAGTTCGTACGTTCCTCTCTGGTCGTATCAACCCACGAGGTTCTGGACAGGCGGGCTCGTAAGATCCGACGAAAAACTGACGACGCTGCAACCGACAAAGACCCACTGTCGCCGTTTCCGTGTTTTCTAATTTGGGGGGTAAGAAAGTAGCAAACGTTTTCGACCCGAGACTTGGCACGGCCCACACGCGCTTAAATGGAAGACCGCGAGAGCAGAAGTAACAAACGGTCCCGACGTAATACGAGCGAGCACAGCGAACTGAAAATGAAGAGATGGCGAGACGATAAAGAAGGTGAATTGATTTCCTGTCCTACTATTTCACTCCTACTTTTCCCTTGGCTGACTCCTTCTCTTTCACTGTAAAAAGGAACGGATGGCTCCGAAGATGGATAAGATAACAATACATTTTTCACCCTTGCGCACGGAATCGTGGAAACGTTTTTTGGTCTCAGCATGGAAGAATGACCGAGGATTAATACGAGGAAATGGTCATCCGGAATGAAATCCACCACAATGTGTGGTGTCTAGGTGTCATGTTGTCTAGGTGTTCCTGCAAAAGTCATTACCATCATCATCCCCCATCCTCATGGTCAGCACCATCATCGTCTTCATCATCATCTTCACCCACCATCATCATCATCACCATCATCTTCATCATCATCATCATCATCATCATCAAGGAACATCACCATCACTATCATCTTCATCATCATCAGCAGCAGCAGCATTCATTGAATGAACAACAAATTATTTGCTCATTTCGGTATTCGCCATCGAATTCAGCTTGGAATAATTTCGGACTAAATGAGAAATTAGCTACCTATTGGCAATCAGCTCTAAAATTAGGTACCCATCGAATGAGGACACTCCATTTGAAATTCATGACTTTCGATCGCCAACTTCAGGATAACTCCGAATTTGATGAGTTGAAACTTGAAAAATGTACCATATCCTCCACGATTTTTGAACTCGGAGAAAGCAAAGTGCAAGAACAAACTTGAAGACTTCCTTCCTCCAATTCAACAATGACAAAACACTTTAGCTCGTCCAAGAAGGTAAACTACCGAGGAAAAAATGCTTTCGCCAACGAGAGGAAATTCGGACAAGGGGCTGTCAGTTGGGAAAAGGGTGGATGCAGGTGAGCGGGGAAAAAACGGCAAACTTGTACCTCCCGAATTACGGGCATAAAGAAGGGTAGCGAAGAGGAAGGGTATCGGTCTGGGGGAACAGTGTAAAAGTTACTGTAGTTGGCCTCGGGAAAACGCTAGAGATATTTCTCGTAACTTCATGCAAACCTAATGAGGGTGTTAGCGATACCTTCTTTTCCCCGGCCCTCGTTCCAGGCTTAGGATGAGGGAGGAAGGACCCAAAGTACTACAAGGTCGGATAGCCCGGGTTGTTGGACTCGAACAAGAACAAAACTCGACCATCTCACGGATCAACTGGGGGAATCTCTTGGCTGGTTGTTACGTGCCTTTTTCGTCTTTTTTATTATTGAAGAAGAAAAATGAAGGTCCAAAGGAAAAGTCGGCATGTTGACACTTTAGCACCTCCTTTTCAACGCCGGCTAGTCCAGCTTTTATGAGTTTCCGTGGATTCAATTTCTTCGATCTCGGTAAATCGAAGTTGAGAATCTTTTTCGAAAATTTTTGGCTCTTAATAGCGAAACAACATGGCGATAGAAAAATGAACCATTGAGTAAACATATGAGGCGATATGCCTTTACACCATTAACATTCACATCATGCTCAACTAAAGGCATTTATACCAAAACTTAGCTCTCCCAAGAGCACCAGCAGAAATGGAATGAGTTTGGTGTTCTGAATTAGAATTACTTTACAACTTACCAACTCTTCTTGAGGTAATAAATGAGTGAGAATTGAAAATGATCTATCAAGTAGGTAAAGCTGCTGAAAGTATACAGGAGTAAGTAATCTTCTTGAACTTCCTTAGCAGATTCACTCAATTGTTGTGTACCTATATTTATAATTAATTTTTTTAAAGCCTGCTAATTTCTAACGTTTAAAAATAAGAAACAGCAGTTCCCTCTTCAATGAAAAGGTAAAAAGTCGTACATCATTTTGAAGGCGTTCTTTGAGGCTCAAGTAACTTGACAGAAAGTTGAGTAATAAATTCCAACTTTTTTCTCAGCAGGAGTGAAACAAAACTTTTCCGAGCAGTTGTAGTTCTCCTAATCTTTTAAAAATTAGCTCCCAACTTCGCAAAACAAGCTCAGATCATGCTTTACAACGTCCTCTCGATGTTGATACTGCTTGGAACATTTTCTTGTTTTCAATATAATTGCGATAAGTTTTTCTGAATCGTTCTCGTCAAATTCCGGTTACTACAAGATTCATGTCAAGTCGTAGCTGGGAGTTGCCTAATTGAACAAACCCACTACCCATCATTTTTCATAGGGGATTTGATATGAGATTACCACGTACGATTCAGATACCTATATGAGTGATATGGTCACAATTTTCTTTCAATTTCATACGTACCTAGCGTTTTCATTTATGCGATCCTGTTCATTGGCTACCAACGCTTGGAATTGTGCTGGAAAATTTGCAAAACGATTGTGCAAAAAATGGCGCATTTTATTCATAGATGACGTGTGCGTTGCACTATGATTGCAATGTGTCAGAGATATTTCTGAATTAGGTAGTTATTAGATTACTCGAGGATTTCTGCTGAAGGACGAAGGCGAGGTTGGCAAGAATGACAGAGAACTACAAATCCACTTAAGGGTGGATATTAAACTTGCTACAAAAGCTTTTCGGTGCTGACGAGGTAAAAACCGCGCTGCGCTTTTTGACTGAAAGGAGAAAATACGTAGTCGGAATGGCAAAGATGCGAACAGATGGCAAAAGAGGACCCGGCAACGAAATATATTACCCGCTAAGGAGAATGGAGGAGTTTCCACTGGAAGAGAGATGGCAACAAAGGAGGGAAAATGAGGTGAAAAGGAAAGGATTGTATGTCGCTTCCAATTGCCTTCCCCCAGAAACGAGGGACTGTCTACTTGGACCCCTGACTGTAGAATATTGCATTGGAAAGCTATTCGTTTTTTCGACGAAGAATCACTAAAACGTCTTCTTGCGGAGACGACCAAGCCTTCCACGGTATGTCAACAGGAATTCGGCGCAATTTGTCAGGAACCGCTAGCGATACCTTGTAAAAAAGTCAGCCTCTTGCCAAAATTGAGGTCGACTCCATTTTTGGTGGGTACGTCGATCTTAAGGGTGGAATTGGTATAGCATTATTGCACCTTTGCGCAGCTCTCGACTTGAAAGTGTGCCTATGCAAATTTCGAGCAGGAAATTTGATGATTGAACGTAGAAAACCATATAAATTTGCCTCTTGTTCTCCTTAGTCCTTTCTACAGCTTCATAAAAAGCGGCCTCTTACGCCCTGATGTGGTCGCTCAGCTGGTTTCCTTCCGTGAAAGTCAGGCAATTCGCCAACCGCCACTGACATAACATAAATGCGTACTAATTGCTAACTATTCAGCAAATATTGGTATGCAGACTTAGCTACATTTTAGCTGGAAGCTGCTGAATTGATTTTCCCACTCTTCACCATGGTATATCAGTAAAATATCTAGAATATTGTGCAAACTTCGACGACTCGAAGGAATTAGAAAGTCAAACATTTGAGCGAAAGGCAAGAGATGAAAAAATTGAGTCTCCAGATTTGTAAACAAAGTTAAGCCATTTGCAGCCTTTGACGCAGTTAAAAGAGAAAAGAGATCGGAAGAAGTTCTTCCGAAAATGGAAAAAATTCCTCGGGAAGAAACTCCGGTTTGATTATTGATGCCTTTGGGCGATGCTATTAAGAGGCATGAGAAACAACTTTGTCGTCGAATGAAAAAGGGTGAGATTGTTTTCCTTTTAAAAATAACGAAAGCTCGTGTCTCAGAGTTTGAAAGTCGCAGAAGAAAGGCGTCCATTTCAAAAGCGGATATAATTATTGGAAAGTATGCGTAGAATCGAAGAAAAAAATGCTTTGGCTCCAGTAACTGCAGTAAACGCTTCAATTTTCATTCATCTCTTTTTATGAATGGAAATGGGGGCGGTTACTGCGGTTGCTGGAGCAAAAGTATTTGCTTAGGTTTTATGCATACTTATGCAGCAATTTCATAATTGTCCAAGAGTACACTCCTACTCATAGGTATTGGTCAAGCCCATGGTCCGGTTCGCCATTGGCGGTCTTGGATGCTATATTGAACTGTTAACCAAAAGAACCTCTCCGTTTTGTGCGTCGCCTTTACTTCTATTGTTTTGATCAATCTATTGCCTTTTGCGTACGTTGCATCTCTTGCATTAAAAGTCGATTCAAATTTCATATTGTTATCGTTCTTATTTATACAGTCCACTTACCTTAGGCCAAAACAGGTATAATGATCAAAACGTTGAAAAGATGAAAAACAGAAAAATGTCAGAAGATAACGGAACAACTACCAACCTGATGCTGTTATCACTGCTTGTGATAAGGCCAATTGAATTTTCGGCAGTGCTTATGGTGCAATTTTTGGGGTGGCGGAAATTCGGCCGGATTGAGCTTTTTTCTAAAACTGCTGTAGTGAGGACGGTAAAACTCCTTATTCAGATTTTTTCTTTAAATTTTTAAGAATTAAAGCTTCGGAAAAAATGTCTACAAGTAAATTTGAGCTTTTTTTTAAACTGCTGTTGTGAGGATGGTAAAACTCCTTTTTCAGATTTTTCTTCAAATTTTCGTGAATGCCTTGAAAACAAATTTTCTACGACAAGTAAACTTGAGTAACCTCCGCTTTTCTAATTGGGCTAAAAGCGGTCTAAATCGCTTTTACCTAGGTGGATATGATAAAATGTGGCTTAAGGTACAACACCTTACCACACCAAAGTGGCCGACAGAAATATCGTCATTTCAAGTAATTCCTATGGTAGTTCCTCAACGACGGGAGCAAACTGATCCGCTGAATCATTCATTTTATGCATGGCTAATTATTAGCCATGCATAAAATGAATGATTCAGCGGATCAGTTTGCTCCCGTCGTTGAGGAACTACCATAGGAATTACTTGAAATGACGATATTTCTGTCGTAGAAACGTGTTTCTGTTTCTGTTTCTGCCGTAGAAAAGGTAAGGATCCTAACCTGTTCTACGGCTTTTCTCCTTTGGACGGCAGAATAGCTGCTGTCGAACTAGCGAAGTCGAACGAGAAGCAGGTTGTTAACGCAGCAGCTCTTCACAACAGTTAGGTACGTCAGAATTTTACTGATTTCTCGTGCAAAGTGCTCGATGAAACGTTCGGATTGTCTATCAAATGCGAGCGATTTCAACGGTAGAAGTGCCTTTGTAATCTCGCGCAGGGCAGGTAGTTGTGAAGTGGTTTGAATCATTCACTCAAGGGAAAGTTTCAAGTGTTACTAACTCCGCTCGCATATACGCCCGTCAGTACAAGGGCCCCCGAGAGAGACCGTCGAATCAGGAAATTGTCTGTCAACTCCAAACCGCTTCTCTTCGTCGGGTTTTCAATAAGTCAATTCCACCCGCTCATCCATATGCAGGAGCCGGGACATATTTTGCAGTGTCCGCTTGCAGAATTGAAAAGGCCGTAGATAAAACAGTGGGAAAAAGACAGGGCGGCCGGTGCTGGAGCAATGGCAGTGAAAAGGGTGAACAATGGTTTCCAATCTTGTTCGATGGCGTCGAGTAAAGCTTCCTTTTATTGGCTGCTGTCGCTTGGCATGAACGGAGTGTAATAGCTCACTTACATGTCTACGTTTTTCAGCAACAAGCAGCCGAGTGACTTCTGCGGTTTTCAAGCCCGAGAGTGGGCGTTTTTCAGAATGCAGGCTACTGGATTGATTCCGTTAACTGTCTCTTGAAACTATGAATATCATGAAAAAATTAATCTGATGATGCATCAGTGATGGAGCAAACTGCTTTTGATTTCCTGAAGAACTGATGTTTATTGGGTTGTAACCAGCTGTCATAAACAGGTCCTTAACATTTTAGAGAGATTTTAGAACTTATACTCCATGAGACTGCTTATCAAAAATGAAAATATTATCACACGATATCAGACATGAGGCCCGGGAACGTAATACTTACAATCATTTCTCCTTTGCAATCATCACTGATCAACTTTTGGGAAATTCATCAACGTTAGTGAAAGAGGCGAGTGAATTTCCAGCCGGTAAACACGTAAGTCAATCAGAAACCTCATCTAAATGCGAATCCGAGGTGGAGCCTTTCAGATGAACAGCTGAAGTGCGTGGATTTTCAGCGATCCCGCCAAATCCAAAAGGAGCTCAACCCAATCTTCAACCAGTCGGTAAAATAAAGTGCCTTTTTCAAAGCGAGCCCCATCCCTAACTTGCCACACGAGGTCCTTTGCGTTTTTGAAAAAACCGTCCTGCAACTTTCTGGTACGATAAAATTTATCGTCATTTTTCACGATAAATTTAATTTATGACTAGGTAAGGGCCCAAATCAGTACTAGTTAGTAACAATTTTTACTTCCATTTTTACGAGTTTAATGAAAGCGTTGAGACCTTCTCAAAATCGAAAATCAGAACGGAGATTCAGAAAAAAGTTTTACCTACCTATACTCACACTTTTACTCAGAACCACTTCCCGAACAAGTGTCTGGGTATCCGTACGTGGTAATTTACGAAAATGGCCTCCCTTAATTTTTATGTTTTTTTTCAAATTTCCTGGACTGGAATTTTGACCCACCATTCTGTTCAACCGAAATCCGAATTGCTCACAGCACTTCCGATACATTCGTGATCTTAGAGTTTTCTATTTTATTCTTTCTGACCACAAAAATTAGCAATTTGGGTGATCTTGGTCTTGGAATCTCTGTTTTATCTTGCAAAATACGTGGATATTGTTTATATTCCGGTAGATGGAGGTGGTTTGATTGTAGGTTTAAACATTTGCATAGTGACCCTGATTGAGTGATTTAGGTACGAGGTTTATTGACATTTTTGATCCTCATAGCCTTCAATGAAGTAAAAATACAATCAAAATTTAATATATAAATAATTATTATATAAACCATTTAATGGTGTCAAATGTTTATGCATCAAAATATGGAAGTATTGTGTGTTATCTACTCACCACTGCGTTACAATCGAAAACCAACCAAATTTTTAACGTCATGCGTTCGATGTTAGCTCTTGAGCCCTGAACAGCACGAAACAACTGTCGAGCTTTCTCCTTTCAGCCAACCTCGGCAAACCAAAATTCCCAAAGCTGAGGTTATGGTCTGAATTGAACAAAAGAAAATCCGCTATTGGGCCAAAAGGAGAACGCCGGCAACAAATATAAGGTAAGTCATGGCTAAAGGTGCCTCTCGGGAACAAGTTCGGTAAAACAGTAGATATGAGATACTGTCGAGTGCACGGTTTCCTGTTGAATCCTGCGCAAATTGGTTTACACTGGTATACCTGCGAGGGCGCCTAGTGCCACCCCTTGAGCCGAAACGGCAAAGCTATGGCTCCGTTTGAGATATGATTTCCCCGTCTTCGCAACCTAAGGACGAAAAAGCCGCACCATGGAAAACTGATGCGGGAAGTGGAGAAAATTGAATTCTAACGGAATGCCGTGTAAGACTGTTGGGGTGGAGGGAAATTGAGAACAAGATTTCCTCCTTCAACATGACCTTTTCTCAAGACCAAGGAAGTATCGAAGCTCTGAGAAAGAAATGCTTCAAACGCTGCTATTGCTAGACCCAGCACTCTCAGACTCTTCATATGGTATATGGGATGGAAGTACGAATTGTGCCATACATTGGGACTCTGCCAGGAGGCCCGTTTTGTTTATCGGGGAATTCGATCCCAATAGAAGAGAACCTGTAACCGACTTCTGCCAAGTATATTTCACTATCGCAACAGCGGTGGCTCTCGAGGTGGAAAACATCTAGGTGCCAATAACCTATAAACCAAACAAAATTATTTCAAGGTTTAGCTGGCACCCTCTTCATCAGTTATTCAACTGGTGCCGAGAGTTGGAAAAAATATGAAAAAGATATTCTACTTACATGTCTGGAGAAATATTTACCATCGCAGCAAACTCGGTTTCCGAAAATTGTAGCGATGGCTCGATGAAAGCGATTCCAATAATTCGGGACAACCTTTCAAAGAAGCCATCGATTAAATTTTGAAAACGAGAAAGTCCAATAGGAAGTCAAGTCAACCCCGGCGAAGGGGAGAATGATTGGTGGTTCTGCTTGCCGAAGTGGATGAGACTGAGAGGCGAGGCTTGTCCCAGACCTCCGCCTAATACAACTTAGTCGGGATTGGAGGCCGAGCCTGTTTTCTTCTTTTTTTGGTTCCTACCCCATCCGAGCCGAAAGGATCCCCATTTCCTGGTGGGGACGCTTTTACCTCGCAAGGGCCCGAGCGGGAAGGGGGATGTGGCAGGGCGGCCAAGACCGTCTTTTCGGTAATTGCATTGACCTCTTTTGAATATTTATCGCTGAATACATTAGGGAGCCTGTTATGACCCTCCACGAACAACTTCCATTCCCTTACTCTCTTCATCTGCTTCCCCTAAAAGACATTTCCCCAAGTGGAACAAACTCGACGCACAGCAAGGCCGGCGGCCATTTACTGTAATACATCCAAAAAGCAAAGTTCCAATGTAATTTCTTTGTTTCCATGACGACGGTTCACCCACCGTGGCCGTTTCGCTTCGCTTGCGACGCATTTCTTTCATCCTTCATCTTCGCCGAGTGTTCTTAATGGTGACACAATTTCGCAGGGAATTGTTAGGGCTTCAAACAAACGCAGCGGGTATCTAACTGAGCCTCGAAACGTCTTGAACATTCGAGGCTCTGAAGTAATAGGTAAATAAAATTCACAATAGAACTGTATCTTGATGATAATGGGAGTTTTGAAACTATCGATAGGTGCCCTGACCTCCTACTCAAGTGCAGTTGTCTACGAAAGCATGATTAGTTCTTGTGCTTAGCATACGATTTGCCGTGCATACGTTCTGCCCAGAGAAAATCGTATAAGGCGCAAACGCAACGGAGCATAAGAGCAACATGACAGAACTTTTGCAATTGTTTGAATTGATAAAAAATCGATACCAAATCGGGATCCTGTGCTATCCAGGCACAATTTGCAGGCTTGTTGCGGTTATGCCGTGTTGGTTGAACTTTGTTCGGCTGGATGTGTCTCAAATGGACATGGAGGACAGGGCTCTATGTTTTTCACTTTCATCGAGGTGGAAACAATTAGTTTGGGCACATGTGTTCATTACGACTGAAAGAAAAACAAAGTGCCGACCGAATTCTCCTTTGCTCCGAATAAAGGGCGGACTATTTCAGCTGAATCGTGTCTCCCATAAATGTAGGGCCAAGGAAAGGAAACACGTGCGGCTATAACGGAAAACCCTGAATTTCAAGCGTTAGCAATCACATAAACAGCGCCAATGTTCAGAACTCTCTCGGGTACAAATAGTTATGCGCAGAAAGCTTTGACCGAGTCTTTGAGAGCAATTGCGGAAGGTGGGAAAAGCTCATCAGAGCGAGTACGCGCCCCAAAGGAGATGAGAATGTTCGGATGGTACAAGCTTATTACGGCAGCTTTACATCAACACCTTGCCATATTTACTTGCCTCGGTTGGAGTTTCATCAAGTTAATGTGTCTCATTAAAGTTGCACGTCGGATGGTTGTTGAAGGCTGATGTTGCGGACCAGATTGCCCGAACGCGCTTTGGGCAGCTTTGCTGATTAGCACGGCAAAGTCGTGAGAGATAAAGTCAGATGTTTACATCATACCTGGTATGTAGGTACATATAATTCCAATTAACTAATTGGAGGAGTCCCTTTTTCGACATAGTAGCTGTCAGCCAGAGGTATTTTCATGTGGTTTTTTCGAGACACGATTATCAACAATCCAGGGCCCAGGGGGATAAATAAAAATTTGATAGATATGCGAGAAGACTCGAGGAAACTTCCCCCCTGGTGCCTCAAAAACAGGAAATCAGTTACCGACCATGAAAAACATGGAAATTACAAAACACCTGGTAGGTGTATGACGTGCCTTCCTATATACCGAAATTCCTCAAATTCGTTGTGTGCCCGGGAGCGCTTGCGCTGGTGACCTTATGAAGGTGTTAACTTGAAAATGTTAGCCTGCCACAGGCAGGAAATCAGTCTACAATTAACTTCCGACAAAAATTACCTGAAATCCCTTTACTCCCTTCTGAAATCCAATTCCGATTTTGACGAAACATAGAAAAAGGGTTGAATTTCCAATCGACATTGGGGCATCAAAAAAGTGTTGCGAGGCACTTCAATCGGTCAAAAATCAATCGGAAAAGTGAATTTTGTCAAATCATGAGAATTTGTTTTTTCCGCTCCTCAGGCCGAAATCCTGCTTGTAAAACTTAGCCTGCATTCCTAAAAAATGCTCCAGAATCTAAGCTTTTCAATGGTATAATAGAAATGAATTAATGAATGGTCGTTAATCTGATGAAAAGTCTTAAAATATATAAACATTGATAATTAGATGGAATTACCCCGGATCAGTGATACAATTGCTCCTACGAAAGAATAAATTCTGTTAAATTTAACAGATACTATTTCGATTGAATGCGGAAAAACGTGAAAATAATGGAAGTTATAGAAATCACTAAAAAAAACTTCGAAGTGAAAAAAGGCATTTAAAAGCGGGTAAAAAGTTGGATTTTTTACCTTTTTTCGGAAATTTGTCGTCGAATCAATCCTTCTCAGGTTAACACCCTGCGCAGAGCACGAGGATTCAGAATGGCGTTGATCATTTACGCTTCATGATTGACGACTCTCCATTCCAAGCAGAGCTTTGCATACATAGCACATTTTCGCAGCAACGTATGGAAATTCAACATTCTCCATAGCTTTCCCTTTATTCTCTTCGATTCGTCGAGTAGCCTGTATATTACATTCATATAAGCTCCGGCCTGTGCAAGTATACACTTCTGCAGTTCATCGCTAGACGCCTAAATGACTGCGAACAATAATCGAGAACTATTCCGTTCTTCGAACATCGAGAGAATTAATTCCGAGCTGCCGGTTCTTTTGATCGGTAGATAACTAAGCCTGATCTGCTGTGTTCTCTCGTTTGTCCTTCGCTCTTCTATTACATGGAGTTGAATGATGAAGCTATGCGGGCTAACTGATGCTAAGGTATTACCTGGGAGAATACATTTTTTTCAAAATCATTGAGGAGCCAATCAGAGAGAATGAGCCCCGAATTATCATGGTCGGTCTGAAGTTGTAAAAAAAACGGATTTTTTGTTTTGTTTTGTTTTCCTCGAAAAACTTTCGGAAAATGAACTATTTGAGTCTCCTTTTCTTGAAAAACGAACATTTTTCTATAGTTTCCACGAATTTTTCTTTGGTGATCTTTCTTCTTCTTATTTAGTTAGTTAGGTACACATCAAAATTTTCCGTATCTCAAAAATTTCCATTTTAAAGGAAAATCGGTGGGTACATTACCTACTTTCTGTCGAAGAAATCACATGAATAACGGACACAAAACGTTCATTACCAAGAATTATGCGGCGGAATACGCAGGGTTGGTAACATACGCTCAAAGCACTGGGGAACAGTTGTTGGCATATAACGAGCAAAGGCGCTATGAATATGTAACCTGTTCTAATCAGAGGTAAACCGCCAGGGCGGAAGGAACCTTACATTCCACTACGGGATCTATGACAGGCATACGAGAGACCATGACGCTATGCATAATTATTGCGTGACGAATAGGCTGAAAATCACTACTTAATTACCCCAACAGCCGCTATATCATAATTATTTATGCGCATTCATCTTTGTATATTCGCACCTGGAAATCTTGGCTCACCGAGACAAAAAATATGTCCTTCCTACTTCCCAGAATGATAATTCCATCAACTTCTAGCCAAATCGCTACCATAGCAGTTTCATGACGCGAAATACTCTAACCTCGATGAAAAATACTTGATCCATTTCTGAACGAGTTGAAACTGAAGGGATTTCAAGCCGTTGTTTCTTTCTATCGCGTCTAATTTGTCTTCATAACAAGAAAAGTTGAATTTCCACGGGAAAAATAAAAATGCTACAGGCGATGATAAGGGGCCGGGAATTCATTTGTGTAGACGGATCTAAGCAGCAGCCTTATAAATATAGATGAGCTCCTCAGAAAGCAATTCCGATTAATGCGGTTTACATAAGCCAACAAACTCAAGATTTAATGAATATCAATTTAATGGCCCAGTTCGCAACTTTTAAGCACGTACAGCTAGCTGAGCACGATAGCAAACAAGTCAATCATTCAAGGGTACGTTTATCAATTAATGTTATTATAAGAGATCAACGACGCTCCAATTAACTTAATTCACATTGCAATTAGCGAAATATCCTGGCAGTATTCCTTGGCATACCCCACTGAATAAGTGCATATCAGACGAACTGCTCGGCGCCCTTCAGCGAATCAGAGACTCGATCACCACGGCTGGACCCCCCACCACCAACGGCTCAATCCGACCGATTCGACGTTCGAATCTTTTGGGCCTTGTTGTTGAGGGATGCCCCTATTCAACCCTATTTATAACCGCATGACACAATCATGCACACATCCGCATCACACAAAAAGACTAGAAAAAAATAAGGAAATTAAAAATTATAACAAATTTTTGTAGCACAATAGGATAAATCTAGATACATCTCCGATTTCTTGAAGAGAAAAAAGACACGAGCAAGGTTATTGAAAAAGGATGCTGTTCGCCTACGCGCCTAACTAGACAAGGTAATTTTTGCTATTGGTGTGTGAAATCCGAGTAGTTTTAATGATATCTTTAGAATACCTGCCACTCTTCAGTATCGGATTGAAGCTAAAGCCAGTAGAACGGAGTGTTAAGTTTAATTTGCATACGTGCTTTGCAACTCGATCATCGACCCTTGATGAGTTCACTATTCATCTACATCAGCGATTTAATGAGTTTCCAGAACTATTATACAAAGCGATTGAGTTCACCTGCATTTCTGCGAACAGGGAGACAGACTATAGACTCAAATACAGGCTCTAACCTTCAGGATGTAACAGGAGTATAGGTTTTCCACGCTTGTTAAGGTTTGTTGGCTTACAGGTTTGCCTAATGTACCAATAGTTCGTAAAGAACAGAATTATTTTTATTTGTTACTTTTGTCTCATTTTGTTGATTTGTTTGAAGGCAAGAGATTGTTCGTGACGTTCTCATGAAGGTAAATTCTTTATTCTCATAAGCTCGATCGCTTTCGGTGTGAAGACCCACTTCAGGGACCTCCATATTGCTTGGTGCTGAATTACACTCCATCGTGAGCATAGTGGGAAGGAGGCCCAATCGCTGAAAGCGCTCGAGATAATTAGAATCATTTATCCAAGAGCACATCCCAAAAATAACAAAAATATTTGTTCGAGACAACAAAACAATCCTTTGAAGAAAAAGATCATTATCGGACGCATATTTTAAAGAGCCGGCCCAAAAAAGGAGCTTGAAAACTCGAAAGTCAAAAATAAAAATGCAAATGGAAAAAAAAGATTTTGACGGCAATTTTTGGGATGATAAGGATGTAGCTTATACACTAAAATCAATTAAGGCGCCGACTGCAAATTCGAATGTTAAAGTGAGGAGTTGCCCTTGGTATTGAGCTATTCAGTAGAAAGCGTCCCACGATAGGTATAGTTTCGTTATCACTGATGTCAGCAGATCAGGGGTAGGGGTCACCGTAGGAAAAACTGCCTCTTTCACCAAAAAGTTTCGTTATCGTTTCAAAAATGGCTATCGAAATCTTTTTTCCCATTTCCATTTTTATTGTTTACTTTTTAGTTATTCAAGCTTCTTCTTGGAGTGGGTTTCATTTTTTGCTAAAATCTCTGTTTATGTTGCAAGTTTCTACAATATGAATGATCTATGCTGAAGATTTGGGAAAATAAACGTGATAAGCAGTGAGCAATTGCGATGCGTGTGAACGTGCAAATGAATAGGAACAGAAATCCTGGAAACCGAAGCTTTCAGCCCAAGGGAAGCCTGGCTCTATGTGCCGGGAGTTTTTTTCGCGCTTGCTCCAGGGCTGTTTGTTTTCCTTTCTACCTTTCGAACTGAGGTCTGCTGCAATTGAATTTTCTGGGTTTTGTGCAAGAGCTCCAAGTGCTGTGTGCCTCATCGGAGAAGAATTGAACCTGTTGTGAACGAACCGAATCGGCCGCGCAACATGGACCATCTAGTCCGTTATTCGCCCTGCTCGCTTGCAAATCGTCATTGGCTGGTTGTTCTACAGACCAACACTATGGTTTCCATCAAGAATTCGTCAAGTGTCTCGGTTTGATGGTAGCGCAGTACTACTCTGCGCCATGATGAATGCCGCGGCACCAGCCGAGAAATGAGAAGATCTTCCCAGAAGCAACGCGAGGTTTGGACGGTCAGCCGCAAGAGAATCCCCCGGGGGCAGTGACTGTCTCGTGTAACAACAGGTCTATTTGAGAAGGTGCTGCGCGGCAATAGGAAATGGGCGCGGTTTCCCAGTCCGAACAGTCCCTGCCAACTTGATAGATTGTTCTCTGCCCCTCAACGCTTAGTTAGATTAGTTCAAGGCAGGATTCGAGGAGTTGAGTCAATAATGTTTTGGCTTTAGCGATTTTTTTTTAATTTGAGAATTTCAGTTTCTCAAATTTTGGTAATGCATTGAAAGAATACTCGAATTTTTCGGAGAAGTGATCACCCCCAATGTTTTGATGGTTAAATTTTACTGATATTTTAACTATTCAAAATGCTTGAAGAACTCCTCAATATAGGTAAATATGGGTAACTTTAGTTTTGCTGTGTATTGAATCAATACTATTGATGTTTTTATAATATTTGCCTATTAGTTCTCATCAAAGTGCAATCGAACCAGGTATGCCTATTCATTTACCAGTCCAGTCAAATTTTGTTTTAGTGCTAATTTTGTTGATGTCTGGCAGTTAGAATATATAAGGGCAGTTTTGACGTTTTTATACTTCGAATCGAAAATGATATCACCCCCCCTCCCCAAAAAAATGAAAGTGATCATGGTGTGACTAAATAGACCTGTCTGGCATTTATGTCCAGAGTAAAAATGCTAAAATTGAAGAAAATAAATTGGATAATGTTTTTATCACAGGAGGGGCACCAATAACTTGAATTAATATTTTTTATTCAAAACAGAAGTTAACCAACTCTCTGGATGATTTTTTCTTAAATTTTCTGGCTGGAAGTTCAATAGTTTTAGGGTCAAATAGTGAACGGACGTCGGCACCTAGTCGGGGCATTGCTGCCACCGGTGGGTGGCGAGGGTTTAGTGTTTGCCTCCTCAGCTCGGGAGTCAGTTATTTAGGATAGAATCATCGTTGTCCGAGCGAGGGTAGCCGTCGCTTTCCAACCGCAGCCGACCTCGTGTTGGTTTTTGCTGCTCCGGCTTCGGAACCGTCAGTTTTTATCGGATAAAAGCCCCTAACTTTGTCAAATGGCTTTTAAGGTCGATATTGTCCACACGGAATTAAAATTGATTTATTTGCCTTTGTGATCAACGTTTAAAAACGTTTTATCACGTGATAAAAAAAAATCAACAAAATATTTCAAAAGAATTCTAGGGTTTTCATTCAGAAAACCGTATAGTACAAACACAGGTACCTACAATACAAACAGGTAAATAATTGAGGTACCTACCTGCCATATTATGGCACACAGATTTTACCCCCTCCCCATTCCTGGAAAATCAGTGCTTTCAAACAAAACTGGTAATGGCATTTCTCCAGACGTCTTTTGGAGTATAAGATCTTTCATTACAGTTGTGACGAAAATATAATGGCCCTAATCGCCTTAGGCCACTTTTACCGTCACAGCATTTCCAGTCAGGAGTCTCTGGATATTTTGTTCTGCGGATAGAATTTTTCTCCAAACTCTCGAATAAATCCGTTTTCTCAGTAGCAACATTGCGAAAAACAATTTCCCCCAATAGCTACTGTATCATTTTACAAAGAGGGTTGCCAAACGCAGTCTCGATGTCTTCGTTCGTTCGAGGCCACTTTTGAAAATGTGTCAACCTGTCAAAGGGTGTGAGACTCATAAATACACAGTGTATACCGGCTGAGAAATACCGGCATCGAGCAATTGTTCACTGACTTTATACCGGGACGTAGCAATAGCTGCCATGAGTCTTTTGATCGTTGCCCTACTGAAATTTCTATTTTTTCCTTTTTTTTCAGGGATGAAAATTCAAGACATACCTAAGTTGGCATAAGGGGTAGTAAATTTTTTACCAAGTACAGTACATCCATATCGTTCCTCCACCCTGATAATATAGCCGGTGAAAAATGATTTTTTTCCAGGCATTGGCAGGCTTAGATCCACATAAAAAGAAATTGGTGTCAAGATAAGTAGGTGAGGTAATAATTCGATTGAACAGCCCTACGAAAAAAAGCCAAGAACGTGAAGGCAAATATCGGTTTTTCATGGTGCCTGAAAGTAGGCTAGGGATAGTACAGTAAGCTTTGATAAGAAAAAAAACGACTATGATCATTGCACCCTTATCTCAGAGGATCAAGAAAGTTCTTCTTCAATAGTGGAAAAACTGCGTATTTCTGAATAAATTGAATTGGCACCGCGAATAGAAAACCGCAAGAAAGTTATTATAATACAATATAGCCACCCCGCGGTACCACCCGTGGGATATTACCTTTGGAATAAATATATAATTCAATTTACAATTTCCCTCGGCTTGCAACGAGATCAAGCGATGGCGGTAAGGAAATCCTTGTTATCGTTGCGTGCATCTTCTGGGGTTTGGGGTTTCCTTCTTTTTACGGAGCTGTAAAAAGAAGAACCCCGGAACGGAGAGGAATAAAATGGATTCGAGCGAGACCTCAGGCTATGGAAAATAGAAGAGAAAATATGGAAGTTGGGTTGAGGTTTGTACGAGATGTTGGAAATATGGTATGGTTGGCGGGTTATCCTTGAAGTGTTGCCCCAGTGGTAAATAGAAGCGTGAAATATGGAGAAAACAAGGGGAAAATTATATAATAAATAAATAATAATTGATCGCATATAGTAAATTAACCGAAAACTGATTATTTCGCTCCGGTGAATCTCAATGATAGAAAGTCTAAATTTCAAAGTTCTGGAATTTTTATACATTAATTGACGTAGTAAGTTCATTTGTTGCGCAGTTGCCACTCACAAACTCGAACCACAAAATCGATGCAAAAACTCAACCCACAAATTCAACTCAAAAATTCAACCCACAAACTTGACCGACAGGCTCATCTCACACACTCAACCCACAAACTAAACTCAAAAGCTCATCACAAAAATTCAACTCTTAAACTCAGCTCACGAACTCAACCCTAACATTCAACCCACAAACTCAACTCACAAACTCGATCCTCAAACTCGAACCAAAAATTCAGCTTGACTCTCAAGCTCAACTCATAAAACTCAACCTGCAAACTCAATCCACAAACTTACTCAAGAACTTCACTCGCAACTCAGCCCACAAACTCCACTCGAAAACTCAACTCACAAACTCAAGCAACAAATCAACCCACAAAAAAAAACCAACCAAGAAACTCAACTCACAAGCTCCACTCAAAAATCTCCACTTACAAACTCAACCCGCAAATCCACTCATAAACTTAACCCACACACTCAACTCACAAACTCAACCCGCAAACCCAACCCACAAACTCAAACAGGAACTCAACTGACGAACTCAACTAACAATCTCAACTCAAAAAGAAAACTCACCAACTCAACCCACGAACTCAGCACACAAACTCAACTCAACCCACGAACTCAACACACATTCTCAACTCATCCCACGAACTCAGCATACAAACTCAACTCACACGCTCCAACAATTCACACACTAGGTACATTGCTTTCAGTACAGGCGCGCAACGCAGTAATTGAGATTTGGAAGATCTGTTCGCGGAAATTGTCGGCTCGGTGATCAATCAATTCTGCGCCATACGATAGCCCACAATTCGGTCTAGTTAGGCCAACATTCAACATTGACTATTAGCTTTAACAAGCCCGGTACAGAGGGAGGCTTGAAGTTTTTTCTCACAGGCGATGAAGAATAAACGACCTCTTGATTGCTATTTAATGGATCCTTGCCTGTTTGCCCACCGCGCGGCCCTTTTCATAATGAAAAACAAAGCCTGACCTAGTTGAAGCCCTGGTGACCGGTTTGCTAGTTGTAAACAACCCGAAACGAGGGTTTCCAATCTGTGCTCAAGTGCGATGCTTCTCTTGCCAGGAGGACAAACAGATTAAACCTCGCCCATTCGAATATTTGCCCATCGTCCGAACAGTTTGAAAATTGAAGAATCCCCTAACCGGGCCGAAATGGGTTTGCCCCACGTCGGAGGAGCGAATCTCATCTTATGATGACGAGCCTGATAGAAGGGGAGGTGCCGTATACCTGATATGCGAAATCGATTTCCATGCAATCTAACGCGTTCGTTTTTCCGGATGGTGAACTTGAATTGAAAACTGAATGACAAATTAGGGGAGGGAAAAGCTTTCATCGCCAGGAAAGCCGCGTGTCATCAAAACGAACGCATGAGTAATCGTCCGACATGACCAACTCATTGTTTCTGTCTTTTCCCAGCATTTCAGCTCCTCCGACGCGTCGGAGGAGCTGAAATGCTGGGAAAAGACAGAAACAATGAGTTTGTCATGTCGGACGATTACTCATGCGTTCGTTTTGATGACACGCGGCTTTCCTGGCGATGAAAGCTTTTCCCTCCCCTAATTTGTCATTCAGTTTTCAATTCAAGTTCACCATCCGGAAAAACGAAAGCGTTAGATTGCATGGAAATCGATTTCGCATATCAGGTATACGGCACTTCCTCCCCTTCTATCAGGCTCGTCATCATAAGATGAGATCGGCTTCTCCACGCATACTGATGGAGAATGCTGAGGTTGAATTTTATCGGATCAGCAGGGAAAAGGTTGTTCGAAATTTTCAACTATGTTATTTCCTTCGAAAAACAAGGGAGCTTTCTTGGTTTAAAGTTAGTCGCAAACTTCGGCAGGGGAAAGCAGCTTTCTTCAATGCCTTTTCACGCGTTTCTTTTCAAGTTTCACCGCCCCGCCCGGATGCCTTTCATACTTGCAAAAATGTCAGACCAACGAAGGTATTGGGGGTTCTGCGAGTCTGGAATTCGCTTATATTTTGGATACCACTGAATAACATCATCCAGTAGCGGACAAAAAGAAAGAAGAGGAAATAAACTAATACATAAACTCATACATAAACTCGTAGTGAAACACAATGAAAGAAAAACTCAAACTCATAGTCAAACTCGAAGTTAAAATCACAATGAAACTGCAACTCGAGTCTTAATCAATCTCAAGGTCAAACTTACAATGAAGCAGAAACTCAAAGTCATAATCGAAATCGAAGTCAAACTCACAATGAAACAGAAACTTAAACTAATAATCGAAATCGAAGTCAAACTCACAATGAAACAGAAACTCAAACTCACAATGAAACAGAAACTCAAACTCATCATCGAAATCGAAGTCAAACTCACCATGAAATAGAAACTTAAACTCATCATCGATATCGGAGTCAAACTCGCTATGAAACCGAAACTCAAACTCATAATGAAACAGGAAGTCAAACTCATAATCGAAATCGGAATCAAACTCACAATGAAACAGAAACTCAAACTCATAATCGAAATCGAAGGTAAACTCACGATGGAACAGAAACTCAAACTAATAATCGAAATTGAAGTCAAACTCACAATCAAACTCGAAGTCAAACTCATAATCGGAATCGAAGTTAAACTAACAATGAAACAGAAACTCCAACTCATAATCGAAATCGAAGTCAAACTCACAATGAAACAGACACTCAAAGTCGTAAACGAAATCGAAGTCAAACTCACAATGAAACAGAAACTCAAACTCATAATCGAAGTCAAACTCACAATGAAACAGAAACTCAAACTCATAATCGAAATCGAAGTCAAACTCACAATGAAACAGAAACTCAAACTCACAATCGAAATCGAAGTCAAACTCATAATCGAAATCGAAGTCAAACTCACAATGAAACAGAAACTCAAACTCATCATCGAAATCGAAGTCAAACTCACAATGAAACAGAAACTCAAACTCATAATCGAAATCGAAGTCAAACTCACAATGAAACAGAAACTCAAACTCATAATCGAAATCGAAGTCAAACTCACAATGAAACAGAAACTCGAACTCATCATCGAAATCGAAGTCAAACTCACAATGAAACAGAAAGTCAAACTCATAATCGAAATCGTAGTCAAACTCACAATGAAACACAAAGTCAAACTCACAATGAAACTGAAACTCAAACTCATCATCGAAATCGAAGTCAAACTCACAATGAAACAGAAACTCAAACTCATCATCGAAATTGAAGTCAAACTCACAATGAAACTGAAACTCAAACTCATAATACTCTGAGGTTGACTTCAAGTTTGACTTCGATTTCGATTATGAGTTTGAGTTTTTGTTTCATTGTTAGTTAGACTTCGAGTTTGACTATCTGTTTCATTGTGAGTTCGACTTCGATTTCGGCTATTAGTTTGAGTTTGTGTTTCATTGAGTTTGACTTCGATTTCGATCATGAGTTTGAGTTTCTGTTTCATTGTGAGTTTGACTTCGATTTCGATTATGAGTTTGAGTTTCTGTTTCATTGAGAGTTTGACTTCGATTTCGATGATGAGTTTGAGTTTCTGTTTCATTATGAGTTTGACTTCGATTTCGATGATGAGTTTGAGTTTCTGTTTCATTGTGAGTTTGACTTCGATTTCGATGATGAGTTTGAGTTTCGGTTTCATTGTGAGTTTGACTTCGATTTCGATGATGAGTTTGAGTTTCTGTTTCATTGTGAGTTTGACTTCGATTTCGATTATGAGTTTGAGTTTTTGTTTCATTGTGAGTTTGACTTCGATTTCGATGATGACTCTGACTTTCTGTTTGATAGCGAGTTTGACTTCAGTTTCGATGATGACTTTGAGCTTCTGTTTCATTGTGAGTTTGACTTCGATTCCGATTATGAGTTTGAGATTCTGTTTCATTGTGAGTTTGATGTTCGATTTCGATTATGAGTTTGAGATTCTGTTTCATTGTGAGTTTGACTTCGGATTCGATGATGAGTTTGAGTTTCTGTTTCATTGTGAGTTTGACTTCGATTTCGATTATGAGTTTGAGTTTTTGTTTCATTGTGAGTTTGACTTCGATTTCGATTATGAGTTTGAGTTTCTGTTTCATTGTCAGTTTGACTTAAATTTCGATTATTAGTTTGAGTTTCTGTTTCATTGTGAGTTTGACTTCGATTTCGATGATGACTTTGAGTTTCTGTTTGATAGCGAGTTTGACTTCAGTTTCGATGATGACTTTGAGTTTCTGTTTCATTGTGAGTTTGACTTTTATTTCGATTATGAGTTTGAGTTTCTGTTTCATTGTGGGTTTGACTTCATTTTCGAGTATCCGTTTGAGTTTTTATTTCATTGTGAGTTTGACTTCTAGTTCGATTATAAGTTCGAGTTTCTTATGCATTGTGAGTTTGACTTCGGGTGTGAACATGAGTTTGAGTTTCTGTTTAGTGTGAGTATGACTTCGATCATGAGTTTGAGTTTCTGCTCCATTGTGAAAGGAATCTATGGGATCAATTCTTCGAAAACCCATGGTGAACTATATCAAATCTTCATTTTCAGATTTTTATCCGCCCAATAGGTACAAATCGACGGCGAAGTGGTGAGACCTCGTATCTCCATTTTGTTAAGACCGCCACTGTTCCTATGGCACCCTATGTAACCACATTGAATTTCCATGACATCTCTAATGTGCACGTGCAGGTACGAAATTGGAGATACGAGGTCTCACCACTTCGCCGTCGAAATTTTCTTCAATGGATGAGAAACTTTTTCCAAGTATGTGCTCAATTTTCTGCACCAACCAGAATTTGTGCTACCAACCAGAATTTCTGCTACCTCGCGAATTTGTAAGGTTGGAGGCGAATGAGAATGAAAAGTTAGCTCGAATCGCTCGCCGTCGTCACGTCGCGTCGGCCATGCCCTACAGGAGTTCCTTACTTTCCCAGGAAGTTAACGACCGCAAATGGCAACGACTTGGAGAAGCCTACGAGGGGCCATGTAGCATGAATATGAAACATCTCCAGAGTGTGAACCAAGGTAATTCATCTGCCAAGAAACGTCCAACGGCAGACCGCGCCATGTATGGTACCTTTATGTATGGTACCTTATCCTGAGCCCTTTTGGTTAAAGCTCGTTTTTATGCAGTGGACTCTCAGTTCATGCATACATTTTCCTCTTTAAGGAAGGTATTAATGATTTTTTGGAAAAATTGCCAACAGTTTTGACGAGCCATCACCTCGGGAAGCTATGAGACCTTGGAAGCTCCAGCCCAATGTGAGTTTGTCACAGTAATTTTGTCATAGGGAAAGTAGGGTAAAGTAGAGTAAAGTAGAGTATAGTGGAGTAGAGTAAAGTAGAGTAGAGTAGACCAAAGTAGAGTAAAGTAGAGTAAGGTGGAGTGAGGTGGAGTAAAGTGGAGTAAAGTGGAGTAAAGTGGAGTAAGGTGGAGTAAGTTGGAGTAAAGTGGAGTAAAGTGGAATAAGGTGGAGTAAAGTGGAGTAGGGTGAGGTAATGTGGAGTAATGTCGAGTAAGGTGGAGTAAGGTGGAGTATGGTGGAGTGAGGTGGAGTAAGGTGGAGTAAAGTGGAGTAAAGTAAAGTTGATTAAAGTATGGGAAGTAGGGTAAAGGCCCTAACCTACTTTACGACTGGGTCATAGTATTTTTTTATGAAACAAAAAGCTTCAAAGGCTTATATTTAAAAAATAACTCCCAAAATGATTAGGTTTTGCAACTTCCTTTGTGACCCAGAAGCATTCTCAATAGCATTCTTCAATTTGGGCCTACTTGTCTGCATGGATCGAATACGGGTTTTATTTTTTGTGCCTGCTCGAGTCAAATGGGTCCCAAAATTGTCGAATCATTTTTCGCATCAAATACTCTAGCTGCCAATCGGAGGACAAGCGATCCCAAAGCGAGTATATGAATGCGAATGGGATAAAGTTGATTTCAAGACTAACCACGTCTCGAACCTTTAGGGAAGGTTAAAGGTTGTCTTTTTATGTAATAAGAGTTTGCCGGTACGTGAGTTGGTTTTCAACACGTCACTAGCAAGGATCTTGCTACCTGGCTTACACTTACATCCAACTCCTTCTCAGCCCTCTCTTGTAAAGGTTGTACCTAGGGATCCCAATTTTCATCGCTATGCTGTTATTCTCTGGGGATTTCTGAACTTGATTTTGATGTTACGTTAAGTCTGCTCCACGGGACCGGGTTAGCGGAGCAAATCCTCGGAAACCGTCAACTTGCTTCAACAATGAACGTCAACTACGTCTAATCGTCAGCTCGATGGGTGTCAGCATTCGAGCGCTGTGCTTCGCAATTCTACGGGAGTTCCATGCTGGAAACAGGAGGCGTTTCGGGAGAACTTTCATTTTTTAAAGCCTTACATCGATTTCACTGGTTACAGATAAGTTCTTACATCAGCAGCATAAGCCTCCCTAAAAAATTTGAAATCGCAATGATCATTTTTCTATTCCAAGGCCAGGTTTATCCACATAATTTAGGATTTGATATCATTGGATAAGCATTGCCCATGGGATTTTTACATTGCGACCGGATTATTTGAAGCTTCCTTGGTAATTATATTGATAAATTTTGTCAATAAACCGTCCCAACGAAATTCAGAGTCAATAAACCGGCCCTTACTCTGGGTTTACCTATAAAATTTTCTAGAGAGAGAATTTTCTACACCGCCTTGGATATTTCTCAGTTCGGTTTGGAAAATTCCCAATTCGACTTCGAAATGCTGTAACTCCTTCTAATTTGTACACGAATCGTGCAAATTTTGTAGCAAAAAGTTGTTGGCATGTACGTAGCCAAAGCAAACAAACCGAATTTTTCACTTACTGTCGGAATTTGCTTGTACGTGAATTAGCTCATGGAATTTCGGAAGAGGCCCATGGGCGTCAACTTGGAAATGTAAAATACCGGGTCGCAACATATTTTCATTTATGATGTTGACAGTGGCAAATGAAAATGGCAAGAAACTCGAGAAAAGGAGACAACTCGCGAAGGAGTAGAACAACAGCAGCTGATGACTGCAAGGGTTACCAAGTCTGGAAAAGCTACCGCTCTGCGGAGTGCTTGAATCCCTCCTAATGCATATGCATGATCTTGTAGAAAGGGACTACATAACGAAACAGGCGCTGCGGTTACGGACGAGGAAATCTCACATTAAAGAGGCTAACCTGCGAAAGTATACTGTTGGCGCAATCGCATATTTTCCTCGAAACTGTTTGCTTTCAAGTGAGCACTTGAGAGAAAATTAAGCAAGTTAAGCTTGCATCGCGTAGACAAACGTCAATTTTCATCGACGATGGTGCAAAAAACTGTAATGATCATGAAAAAGTATATTTGCTGCCTTTTGCCATTGTAGATGAGATGAAAACACAAGAATCCAGCTTTCGGGAAGTAAATTTTAATCTTGCTACTACCAAACGTACCTACTCTAAACTCGTATTTTGGCGCCTATTAAACAAAACAGCATTATAAATGAGGTCTTCTTCATTGTAACAATCCACTGAAGATTAAGATATTGTGATAGATCCAGGTGGATCCAGAACAGCTGTTTGATGGGAGGTTCCTGCTGGTATATTCAATAACCTTCCATAATCATCGAATCAGATCTCATTAAAAATGATCGTGAAATGTCAAGATGGCTGTCTGAACCCAGGCTCTTCGTGACGTAGTGGCAAGATTTACAAAGTTACCCTAAACTCTCTAATTAGAGAGTCATTAATGATTCTCAGAAATGCGTTTTCAATGGTACATTTATGCTCAAGTATGTGATCCATTGGAAGGTCGTTGTTTTCTCTCGATGGGATTCCCTTATCAAGCAAAAGCAAATCCACCGGTCACAGCAACAGCAACGTTAACAGTTTCGAAAAGGCCGATGTGATGGTCGAGTTGACAGGAGTGTGATGGCTTTAATGCCCACCTGTTGGCTTCTTTCGGCGAATGGTAAAACGTCGATGTAGAAGGATTCAAAAGCGCACACATTCTCAAATACAGTCATGCCATGTTCAAGTTTCTCCCAGACAGGAGGTAAAATGTACAAGGGATAATTTATCTACACTTTTCGCTGAGAGGGATGGAAAGAATTATTTAATGAGCTTCAAAATCAAAATTGCAGCATTTTTGACCACCCAAATCCAAGAGTAAGGTGGAATTGAAAACGTACTACACTACCCTCCCATTTTTCGATACTTTTCGTTCTAATTTTTCCCTTCTCTCATACCAACGGTATTATCATTATTTTTTTGGCTCTTTGTACTTGCCTGAAAAGTCTAATAGTACCAATTTCGATTCCTCGCTTGCCGACTGATACTGACTTATATCCTTATTTGTTCATGGATGTTATGTTACGTTTTATTTTGCGAACGTTGAAAAAATTAATAAAAATGATCGAAACGTTTTTGATAAGTAATATCTATGACAATCCTTCATAATCCTGAAGGTGAGGAGCAGATTCGCATATTCGCATATTTCTCCCTCGATATAATACCCTAGAGTGACAATATTATTAACTTTCTCAACAAAAAGGAGCTTTATCCGTCTAAGTACGGATTCACAGAAGAATCCTCGTATGAATATCCGTTCGTTCTATCTCGGAATTTCGCTGAGATAGAATATTTTTACTCGTTCGAAAACCCTGGGGTTCGAAAATACGGAGAAAACAGTCGGAATTAGACGGAGGGAGGAGAATTTCATTTTCTCTTCAACCTGAAGGCGTAGACAGGGCGTACGTTGGCTATTCCCAGCTCATGAATCTCAAAACGGCCCATGACGTGAACTGTCCGTAATGGCCTGTCTCTCGCCTATTCACCTGAGAGAAAAAGTTGTATTCTGTTTTTCTTTCTTACTGACAAGGGAAAAAATAGAACGAAGAGAAAAAGTTTGCTCACCTCGTGACCCGCATTAGAAATCCCTCGGTTCCAAGTTTGCGAAGTTTTTCTCAAATTAAATAGCTCCGATTGAGCTTTACTCGGAATCAGCTGAACTCTAACTAGCGGCAAACTCTGGGCTTTGAATCTCTTTGAAACTTGGGATCTTCCATTCGGGAAGAGAATTAGAAGAGTTGTTATTTCCTCGCTTAATGGCTCGGTTGGCATTTTGGTTTATTCCCGAGCAAAACAACCGAGATTCAGTTACTTTATCGGAGTTGGTGTTCAAAAATAGAGGAATATTTATCCATTTTAGGATAAGATGTACTGGAGGCAAAGTGAGGCAATAGGGATGGTAATTGGCAAACGCATTTTTGATAGACTAGGTTCAATGGGGGACTGATTTGGGGGCTCATGGTTCATTTTTTGATAATCAGGTGCAATAATAATTTTTAACCTCATTTTTTTTTAATTTTTAGTGTCAACTTTGGCGTCAAAATTGGCCTATATTTGACTTTACCACAAAATTTCTTTGGAGCGTCCATAAAAAAATTAGCAGTGGTTAAAAAAGAATGGGGCTCACTTAAGGTCTACTGTTCCAAGTTACCCTTGAATGCAGATGCCTTTAGAATAAATTATTGCAACAGAATACCTCAGAAGTACAATGTAAATAACTATGTCATACTTATATGCACGTATTTTATCTATAATTACGTATTATGTAATATCGATGGTACTGACTGATTGTGCGCCTTTTGAAGAATAGAAAATAATAATGAACGATTATATAAATATACAAAAGGTGATTTATAAGGTAAAGTGTAGCGAGCTCACAATAGTCGAAAATTGAATTCGTCAATTCGTCAGATAACCATCAGCCGTTAACCTTCAGGAGTATTCGACCTGGGCCAGGGTTTTCATCGATTTTCGACTTAGAAACGTAACATAATCGAGAGCTGAATAATTTTTCACTAAAAATGGATTCCTTCCATTTTCCTTCCCCTATATTTCCGAACAATTCTATCCGGCGAAAAAGTCAAACCCGTTCGAACGACTGACGTTATCAGACGATAAACCGGAAAAATGCGGTTGCTTCGATCGTTTCCGTTATCCTTTTCGACGATCGGCTAGAAGATAAATAAAGCGGAATTTATATATTTCGCGATGACGGCAGAGGAAAATGGCTATCCGCTAGAACGGGAATGGGGTAAGTGAAAATGTATGCTAATTTTAACGGCGTCGCTGTTTCCTTGCTCTGCTGGGACTCATCCTCTTCTCCTTTTCAAGCGACTCACTTTTTGACGGCAGGGAAATTCCATGTTTTTATATTGTGGCGACACAAACTAAAATGGCATCGCCGAGATACCTTTCGCTATATTTATGTAAATCGTTACCTTTTATCGACTACCGTAGGTTTCAAGGCCTTCTGAATATTTATTTACTCTATACCAAGTACTTTCTTACTTTATGTTCATTATGGGCACGATATTTTCAAAGTGGAAAAATCGTTCTTCATGCTATTATCACAGGTTCACAGAAAGAAGGTTTCAGTTCAACCAATTGCAGATAATTGTCGACAGGTTCAAAAAAGCCACAAAAACTTTCCTTTTGCAGAATGTTGTAGTTGATCCCAAATATATGAATGACCTTGGGTCTAACCCACATAAAATGCACATCAATTTTCCAAAAAAAAGGAAAAAAAAACTCTGAACAACGATGTTTTTCTCTGGTAAATTGAATCGACGATTATTTCATCCGGATCTATCGACCAATTAGAGCTCCAAGGGATAATTTTGTGAAGGTTAGAGAAAAATATTGAAAACATCAAACTTCAGGGGAAAGTATTCATTTTTTTATCGACATTCTCAATCCACTCCAGCCTTTTGACATCGATCGTCGATTCGCTCAACTGTTGCTGCTCTTGAGACACCCTCTTGAGACGTCTCGCCAGTCTAATCGATCGCTGAATGTCAAGAATAACCGAGGATACATTTAGATTCTTAATTCTTGCCACTCTAGTTTCCCATCCTACCTTCGCCGGAAGTTGATTCAGGGTAGAAAGTTGGACTTTATTTATTCCTTCCCTCAGAGAAAAAGAAACTAGCCACCTACGGGATAATAATGTCTAATCTAAGGGAAACCCTCCGGACTTAATCGGATCCAGTGGTGCGACCTACTTGTCTCATCCAGAAGCAATAGAATGCTTCCTAGTCTATTCCCGCCACCGGAGTAAGAAGGGGGAAAGAAACGTTCGGTTTCTTCAGTTGAACTATCTGTTGTGGGTCTGTCTGGCATGGAGGAAAGGTCTGAAGCCGCGAGACGTTGCCGGGAGAAAGCAGCAGAACGAACGATTCCCTTGGGAGACGAAGCCTTTTTTCATCCAGCGCCTTCACCGCAGGAAACGTCTCTCCATTGTTCATTCTGGTTCTCTCAGAACACATATTCGATTCAGAGTGGAGAAAAGCTGATTCTTCGGCGAACCCGGTCCAATAAAGAGGTTTTCAAAGTATTCCTCAATTTGCTTATATTTAAAACTGCTTATTTTCGATCGATCGATTCAATTTTACAGAAATGAAAAAATGGTTCACCTGAGTGACTTTCAGCAGCGGAGTATGGAACGAAGTGCCTCGCTGACGAGTTTCTCCCAGGAAAAGCTCGATTCGGTGAGCTCTTGTGTCGGGAGGGCTGGGCGGCCTATTCTGGACTCGGACAAGCCCTACGTCTGGCATAGCCATGTCGAGGGACCGAAGGCATGCCAGCTCCAGGAAGAAGCCATCTGGAAATTTAGAATGTCCCACTTCAAAAACATGTTATTCCGTCTTTGAAAACAGTTTCGTACAAAATACACTCGCATTACGAGACATTGGGGAGTTTTGGGACACTAAATTTTTGCACTCCCAATCATCATATCGATCATTATATCGACGGTGTAGAATCAATACTGCCCAATTCGTTTGCCATGCAATCTATGGACGCGTGATTTGCCAAGTTGCCACCAATCCAAGTTTTGAGAAGTAGGCAATCCAGACGCCCCCAAAAGACACGATGCTTTGAATCGGGCAGCATTGCAGTTTCATCGTCGATATGAAAAGTTGGTTGTAATCAAGGGGACATCTGAGCTCTAAGCAGCGAGTCAACAACAACATTCGAAGGATTCGTACGGAGTTCATCACGTAAACGTAGACGGCGATCTAAGTGTTGCAAGAACTTCAAGACGTAATCAGGCTATCCTACCATTCGAATCGGTAACCTTTCTTTTGCTTTTTCATTCGTCCTACCAAGTATATAGCTATTAGACCATGGAGAGCGAATTTTGGGTGAATTTCCAGACTTTAACATGATTTTTGCCTCGGTTTTTCAGTTTGCGCGTTTCCTGTTTCCCTTGGTGTGCGTATTTTGAGAAAATTCATATGGGGTTTTTTGCCTAAAGTTTGGGACCTTATCTCTTGTTATCTGAGTTGCGTAATTCAACATTAACTTACGTGATCGGGGCACGGATATCTAAAAACTCCCAATTGTCTCTTTTTCTTCCAATAGTTGACATTACCTTGGTTAGGAGCAACGTCCGGGCTCTGGGCAGGCGTCGTCCCGTCCGAGCCTGAACTGCTGTATAGGACGTACTCGTTTTGAACGCGAAGTTTCCTTATTCGCGTCAAAGCACCAGGACACGTACTGTTCAGCCTCAGCAGCCATTCGTCGGCAGCCTGAAAAAAGAAGAATTCCTTATTCATCATCGGAATTGTACAAATTTGGATTTTTATTCGAGCTTTCCACCCCAGGTAGAGCACGAAACGGAGCACAATAGAGAAAAAAATACATAAATGTTTGCAGAACTCTGAATAATTGGCAGGGTTCAAACTCAAGAGATCGTTGTTCAGAAATCAGTGACCCCGACCGTTCAGTTCAGCTCAGTTCACTACCTTTACGCGCAGATCGGCGGAGCTTTAACAACGAGAAACTTTTTCAAGTAGATGCTTACTTAAGAGTCCTCATCTCGCAACAACGCTTGGAATTAATCCCAATTATTCCAAGATCGGCACTCGAACTCAGAAGGGCTTGAAAATATAAGAGAATAAAATCCCCGATGTTCATTAGCCGGAGAACAATTGGAGAGTTGATTTTTGCCCTCGCAGTTTCCGGAAGCAGAGCTATCATCTATGATGGGAATAACGATTTCATAGAAATCCACTCGTTTCCGCTTCCACGGCATAAAAATGTGCTACTATTATCGAAGAGAGGGCTTGAACTCTGAATAGCGTCATCCGGTTTTGAAATTCCGTTACCTATTTTACATTATTTGAGAAATTTAGGAGCTTCGTTGAATTAAGGATGGCCTGACCTCGCTGGGCTTCCAGGGCTAAGAATCAAAAGTTCAAAAATGTTGGTTGAATCCTCCAAAACGTTTTTCGGTCTCAATTCTCAAGTTTTTCATCTATCCATCATCCCCCGCCCACGAATCAACGAGGCCTCCTTTCATGGCCGGAAATGCGTTATCAAATTTCGTGGAATTACTTGGCTAAACAGTGAATAAAAATTGGGAAAATGTCAAAAATTTCAATTTCCTCAAATATTGAGGAAAATATCATATCTGTTTAGAGTCCACCGCATCAATTTTCGGTTACCCAAACTTTATTGACTAGTCTCCAAGTCGCTTAATTTTCGGAAACAAATCCCACGCCCATCCATCCAATAATCATCTTGAAATCAGTGGCCTGGAGATTGGTCGATGATATTTATATAATCGACAATTGAGTTCTTGACAAAGAGAACACGAAATTGCCTCAATGGCTCAACCAGCCCTGGTTAAATAATCTCTAATGTTCATATTGTAACCGTCTCGTTTTTGGAAAACGATGGCGGTTCGAAGAGGCTTCAAACAGCAGTCTAATCATATAGCCACGCACATTCTAGTTACCTGAGCGCTCCCATATTAAACCCCCGTAATATCTAGTCTTGCCTGATTTAAATTAATTCATACTTCGGATATTCACTCAGACGGAAACTGTATTTGAATAAACAAGACCTCAATAGCCTCGATATCACGTCCCTGAATCCCTTTGTGAAATCTTGTACTAACAGTAGAACAGGGATATAACTGCAGAAATATTTCAACGAATGAGAATCTGGCTGGCGGCATTTACCAGATACAATATAGTCGCATGATAATACAGGATATAGTTGGCCTTTCGTATTCCGAGCACATCTTTCTCTTCTGCCCATATATTCCGTTTTTCCTCTCGAGTTATTCACGATGTCGCTGCATCCTTTTTATTGAATTATTTCCCCTCACTTACGAATATTATCCGTCCGCGAGACAGAAGGAAACGCAGCCAGGATAGACCATCTCTTTTCCCCTTGCGCATTTATCATATTCGCCGGAGAGAAATCCCATGACCCGTATACCCTGAGGTCTCTGCGGGATGCCTGAGGATCGGGTGGATTCAGGTTTTTGTAAAAGAGCATCTTGCCTATACGGTTTCAGTTGATTTGTCATACATGCATAATTTCTATAGAGGGAAAAGAGATAAAACGGAATATGAGTTTGTAATGTTATGCATTGTTCTACGAAAAAATACAGTTACTAGACGTAAAAGTGTGTTCTGCTTTTTGGAACTTAATGTCAAGTTGATATTTAGGCAAGATGGCGAGCTGGTTATTCATTCGCACTTACACTTCTTGTACCTCTGAGACTTTCGAGTTACGAAGTGCATGTACCCATATGAGTGGGAAAATATCAGCTATCGCCATTCCTTGATTTTTCTGGACATTTCTGGAATAAAAGCTGAACTGACATCAGACCAAAACTTCTGGATATCTAAATTGAGTAATCAGCATCACCAACATCTTTCGGATGGGCTTCTACCACATCTAAACTAGGCAAAGCCTCGAGAAATACTTGTCCATTCGGAGTTATGCATCGCAATTCTTCTCACAGACCAGAAGAGCTGCTTAGAGGAATGAAAATCTGAGAGAAAGAAAATTTCGGTTTCGAATATAAAAAAAAGGGGAAGTCGAAAGGAATAAAAAGGATTTCGCAATGTCAAACGATGGCATGGGGTACGACCAGGCTTCCAGCTGCCAGCAGGCTTGAGGAGAAACAAGATTCAGAGAGCTGAAGTGAGCTTACTTCGAGAGCTTCTGAACGAAGGAGATTCGAGTGAAATGGAAGCTTTGGAAAAGGAAGCGTATGGTGAAAGCGTCACTTCTACCACGCCAAGTCAATGCAGAAAACCCTTTGACACGTATTGGCATCTGACGTTTGAAGAGTGGCAAACTACGGGCTTTCGACGCTTTTGTTCCTGAACCGATCGTTCAGGTTCAGTAAAGGACAAAGTAGTGCAATATGGGGGAGAAAATTACTCAACTTCCGTCAGCACCGTGACAGGAACGAGTATGTGAAAACAGCAATATACAAGAAGGGAATAGGTTCTAAAGGATTTCTAAAGATTCTCATCTTCACATTATCAACCGACACTGCCCTAATTTTCAACTCGCATTTACCACCTCATGTTCCACACCACTAAATTCCGTAATGGTTTACTAGACTGGTTAGCATTATAATTTAGGTACTAAATCATCATTTCTTATTGTGTCATACTGCATTACATCGTGCCATGCACCTTCTTTCTTAATTTATGCCAGTCGCCTATCGCCTAACGCCAATCACCTACCGCATACCGCCTGTCGCCTATCGCCTATCGTATATCGCCAATCCTGACTGTACACATCGATACCTTAAAGCACAAAGGGCATATGTCCCAAAATATCAATATGTCCAAAAACGGGAAAATGAGAGAAATACAAAATAATCAATTTACCGAAAAAAAAAGATTTCTCCCATAGTTTCAATTCCATAAAAAAATTTGCTAAACAAAAAATGTTTGTCTGGCCAAGATCCACAACCTCGTTTAACCAGAACTTTGGTAGCACTCAACATTTCCAAGATAAACGCTCTTTAAGTATTTGTCGTTTTTCTATTATATCGTTTTTGGCCCCAAAAATAGATAAAAGGATCATGATTCTTGGAGCGATCGATAGGTCCTGATGAGTAGATTCTTTCGGTACCGAAATCTCAAAATTGATATTTTGGGACATATGCCCTTTGTGCTTTAAGGTATCGACATCATAGGTAAACACCTATGATGCCTAACATACCTAACCCAATGAGTAAGAAAAAATGTTTTTCAAAAAATTCCTCCATGTCCTTAAAACACATTGCCCGAATTTCATCCTGATAAGTCAAGCAGTGGAATTCATAGAACACATGCATACAGAAATTCATTTATATTAATGAAGGGTGGATTCAACATAATACGTTACCATATAATGGCAAATTCTCTCCGTCCCTGGCGAATACCACGTGATATTATCGTCTATATTTTGCAGAAAGCCCCTTCAAAGATCACATTTTAAATGATTGGACTCGATAAACAGCGAAAAGAGGCCTTTAGGTGTGACTTACTTAATAAATTCGCTCCGGCGGGCTCGATTTGCCGAATCAACACGATCGGAGCGAAATAATGTCACTTTTCATACACCTTTGATCAATCAGCAGACAGCTGAAAGCCGGTGACGGACGGCTGCCGAGAGTTTTTCACGCGGATGGGGATATTTCTCAGAAATTGAGCCGGCTCGAGTCGGCGAATATTTTTTCCTCGATTTTTCTCCCGGCAGTGAAGCCTTTCTGCTCTTTTCTCGGCGAAGGGGAATAAATCTTTTCGAGAGCAAAGCCTTCGCGTATTAATCGGGCGGAAAATAGGTGGGAAATTAGGTATTAGTGGAGCTTTATGTTTCTCTAAAGCGAAAAAGAGGGAATGAACGCCGAGTCGAGGAGTCTGACGGGAGTAAACGGTCAGACCGGAGGGTGATATATTGAGGCGTTAAAAACCTATAGTCACTAAGGGACAATCGTTTTTCAAAGAAGTTTTCAGAGGGACGTTAAATCGGAGAACATTACGTTGTGAGAATGCAATTTTTGCTTCTGGTCATGCGGTCGATTAAATTATTAATTATATCGATTAAAGCAATGCTCTATTATCAGCGAGTTCTTGCGACCGAGTGATTTCAAGTTGAAAATTCAACTCTCAACTTGAACATTTCAATTTTTGGGATTTTAAGCTCACTCGACAGCTACCAGAAAATCGTAATGTTTTCAAGATGAGAAATTCTCGACTTTGGCCCATTGTTCTGCCTTTTTAACTCGTAGTTAGAATTCCGCAAGTACCGTAAGCTCATAGGAAATTTAACGGGCTTTCCAATCGTATCCTAATTTTTACGATTGCTCCAAAAAGTAAGGGACTTATGACCGTTTTACACAGACAAAGTAAAAACCGGGGAAAAAATCTCCAAAGCGAATCATTTGCATTTTACCTTGGGCTCACGAAAAAATGTTATGGAACCAAAATTGTCGCAAATGAGCTAAAAAATTGATCTCACGAGGAAAGACAACCTACAAGGATTTGAAAAACCTATTTACACGCTTGTAGAAAAGTCGTTAGTGAGTAATTTCTGATGTTTGTTAAAAAATGATTTCTCACAATTTTGAACATTATTTTCAACAAGTAAATAACCTGGTCATTGTTCAGCATTTAGGTAGGATTGATTCGGATTAGGTAATTATCCTCTGCTTCAACCGTCCTATGGGCATGTCCATACACGCCTGACGTATCCAGATTGAAGGCTGGGTATACCCATAGGTCAGTTTCTAGACCTTGCTCGATATGGAACTCAATGTTACCAACAGAAACAGTGTTGTACTCATAGTGGTTGAAAAAAGTATTTCGCCGCTATAGCGTTTAGAATAAAGTGTACATTTACGGTTATTGAAAAAGGAGTTTATGAACGAAATTAAGAAAACGTTAAAATGCGTGGCATGTAGCTTCCCTGAGGGATTTCGACTGGTTCCTATTTTCCATGTTTGAGTGAAGTAGGCGTTCAAAGAAACACCATAGGTAAGTCAAAAGGGAGCCTTTGATGAAAACAAGTCAAGTTTAGGAGAACAGGTTAGGTCGGAGCCATCAGGGTTGGGTTATAGAGGATTTTCGTTCTCCTTTCATCGCACTGGATAGATGGGTTACCTCCGGAGGTTTAGCCAAGTTCTAAACTCGAGCCTCGCTCTGTCTGCGGTCTAAAAGTTTCCCTTGCTTCCAATCAGGGCAAGGAGCTCCGAAATGTAGATGACAGATTACTGCCTTCGACGTGAGATTGTTACAGGCACCTTACTTACACAATCATCAACAAGCATCTGAATTTATGAACGTAAAAAACGAATAAATACGTAATAATATTACGTTTTTATTATTTTTTATTTTTACATTGCAATTCGATGTTAATACCACCATGGCGAAGTACATACATGAAATACATAATATCGATACCTTAAAGCACAAAGGGCATGTGTCCCAAAACATCGATTTTGAGAAACCGAAAGAACCTACTCATCCCTATCATGCCCCCCCCCCCCATACCTATCGATCGCTCCAAGAATCATGATCCTTGTATCTATTTTTGGGGCCCAAAACGATATAATAGAAAAACGGCAAATATTTAAAGAGCGTTTATCTTGGCAGTGTTAAGTGCTACCAAAGTTCTGGTTAAACGAGGTTGTAGATCTTGGCCAGGCGTACATTTTTTATTCAGCGAATTTTTTTATGGAATTGAAAACTATGGGAGAAATCTTTATTTTTGTAAATTGATCAAAAACTTATTTTGCATTTTTCTCATTATGCCATTTTTAGACATAATATGTCTAAAAATGGCATAATGAGAAAAATGCAAAATAAGTTTTTGATCAATTTACAAAAATAAAGATTTCTCCCATAGTTTTCAATTCCATAAAAAAATTCGCTGAATAAAAAATGTTTGCACGGCCAAAGGGCATATTATGCCCTTTGCGCTTTAAGGTATCGATATGTACCTATCCTTCAAGCACTCAGACAAACTTCACCATGGTGGTATTAACATCAAATTGCAATGTAAAAATCTCATTGGTTATGGGTATCAGGTGCTTCGTTGGATATCGGAGAGATAAATAAGAGATAAATTTTGTCAATAAACCATAAATTTTTTCCAGATGATACGCATTTATAATTGAAAAACTCCCGTTTGCCGCATTCCAATGCGAATGGTAAAAAAAGTTCAACGCAGTTAGCTCCAAGACTTCTAAATGTTTTGGTATACCATTCTCGGAAATTTACTCGAGCAGCCTTTTCTGCAGGCCGAATAGAACGCCGAGATAGGCAGTATTGCTGTATTCGTTTTGGCACAACCTTTCCCCACGGCCTTCAGGGAAAACTGTTTTCGGTAAACGCCTCGCTCCATCGCCTCTATAACAGTGGGGTGGTGTTGCCTCTATGAAAAACAACAGCAAAGAGAAGCCTCTGGGGTGGAGGGGAGCGAGGGAGAAAATATAACCTGACTGGAGGGATTGGATTAAGCGTGAAATGGATCCCCTGTTCAGTTGGCTCGTAAATTCGATACCGGGAAAAGAGGCACAGCAAATTTTCTGGAAAAAAAACGACAAAAAGCGAATTCACCGCAGGAGCGCTGTTCGAATTTCCATTCTTTTGGTATCCTTTTTCAAAGCTGTAATAAATATTTTTATACCAACCGATTTCGTTTTATTATAAGATATTGTTCATTCCTGACAAAAAACATGTTAACGCAAGACATCATATACAACGCAGAAATCCGTCACTCGTCCATACCGGCTCACCAAGTTTTATCCAGTTCGCTCGCCTCCACTACTTCATCTCACCACCGCATCGATTTTCAGCCAATTAGAGGCCGTCTTTTTGGCAGAAGAGGTGTAAGGGAAATCCCAGGCCCTTCCTCCGAATTTTTCCCATCGACATTCAGCGTCGTACCTCCTCGTGAGACGAAACTACGATTTTCTATCAATTCGATATTAACAAAATCTTCATAATTTCGATTCAAATTTCTGGGTCATCAGTATCCCTCTTCAAACTGTGAGTATACACACACAATAAACGAAAACTGGTAATTTTCTATAATTTACCAGCCAGCTGACTGATGGACGAATTTTTAATTCACAGCGTCTGGCTCCATCAGGAAGCACCTCTACTCAACTCTACTCTACTCAACTCATCGCTCAACGCTCAAATCTCATCGCTCAACTCGATTCAACTCATCTCAGGTCATCGCGCTCTCGGCACTCCAGTTCAACGGCGCGTTTACCTGAAGTCAGCCCTGCGGTCCGAGTTTCTCCGTCGAGAGGACACCCCCCTGAGCTTGCCACCAAGTCCTTGCCGTGGACAATCGTCATCGTCACATCGTACGAAATCCGCCATCCGGCGACGAATCGTCCGCCTACGATCCAATTGGTTGGTACCAAAGCTCAGCGTGCGAGGTAAGCCTAGTTTCCATCGTACGCTATCATATTCGAATACGCTCGGGCCGCAGGGAATCATACCTGCGAGCGTGTCCCTGTATCGCCATACGAGTCATCGATTGAACTTCGATAATTTCTACGAAATATAGAATTTCAATTAGATCGGACGTTCAGACGTCCATTTCATCTCCAATTTATCTAGGAACGATTTGTTCTCTATTTTATCAATTTTTGTCAATTACAAAAGAGTTAGAAATTTGGTTTTTCAATCACGAAAACCCCTTCAGCTCAACATTTGGTAACAGAGCAAGGGTTACTTTCAAAATTTCGATATTACTTTTTTCATTCTCATTCTTAAAATTTGTTCATAATTTATTCGAATTTTGTCGAATTCGATCAAAATTACTGTTCTTCGATAACGCGCCAGGTGAACAAATTATCACGTATAAACCTGTCGTAATCAGTAGTGATTCACTGGTCGCTCATTTGAACTTTTATCTCTCAAGCGTCGATTGCTCGAATTTTTTGTAAGACCGCCTTACCTGTTTTATCTTGATAAGTAGTGATTCGCTCCTACCATCTCTCGAACCTCTTCCCTTTTTACCGTACGCCCGATTCCCCCTCCTTTCTTGACGATGCCTACCGAGCCTCAAGCATCCCCCTCTTTGCCGAAGTTGGAAAAGAAGGTGGCATCTCTGAGAAAGAGAATGTTCGCCTCCCAAAAGGAAGTGCAATCTATTAATGATCGAGGTCGTTTAGCAATTAGAGATGAAAAAGAAAAATTGCCTTTTAAAGCTATGTTTAAATCTTTGGAAAAATATTATTCCAAATGTGAATCTTTAGTTGACCAAATTACAGAACTCTGCGATGATATGGGTGTCGATGAACCATTTTCTGAAGAAGAGAAAAATTGTTTGGCGACAACTAAACGATATTATTACGAAAGTAAAATGAATTACATAAAACTTTTTGAAACAATAGCCGATGGTAACGTCGCTGGTCCGTCAACTAGCAACGCAAACCAAGGTAATACTACTTTCATTGAAAATCGTACTACTCGTCATCTTCCTACAATGAGTTTACCAACTTTTGATGGCACTTTAACAGCTTGGCCTAAATATCGCGATACATTTAATTCTATTATCGATTCAGATCCTACGTTGTCCGAAATGGAAAAATTTCATTATCTCGTTACTTCAGTCACGGGTCCAGCTGCAAGTCTGATAGCGCATCTAGCTATTGACCAGCAGAACTATTCGATTGCCTGGAAAAATATTCAGGACGCATTCAACAATAAAAGAATGCTCGCGGCCAGCTACTTGAATCAAATCATTAATTTCAAGCCGTGTACAGGTAAACCTACCATTGATTCTTTAAAGAAATTTCTTTCAAAAATATCTGATCATGTTGCAGCATTTAAATTACTTGCGATTCCGAATTCTTCCGAATTCATACTTTTTCATTTAGCTATACGATGCTTAGACCCTATAACTAGGGAGCAATTCGAAATATCTCATCAGGAAACTGAATTTCCTACTTTTGATCTATTAAGTAAATTTATTCGGGACCGTACTTTGGCTTTGCAATTAGCTGAAAGTTTGCCTCCGCAGTTGCAAACGTTCTCACAACCTTCGTCTGGTAAATTTTCTTTTGATAAGGTTACTAAGCCTCAGCAGAATCAATATAATAAATTCTCTCGATTTGCAAAAACTACTATGGTGAACCATCCAACGTACAAAAAATTAAATTCTCATGCTAGCAGTCAAAATTCTAATTTAACAACATCCAAGTGTTTTGTGTGCAATAAAACTTGCCGACTGTTGTTAGACTGTGTGAAATTTAATTCAGCTTCACCAAAACAGCGTTGCGAATTATTAAAAAATTGGAAAGGCTGTACCAACTGCCTTTCCAGCCATCACGCTACAGCTGACTGCAAAAGTCAGTGGCATTGCCGATTATGCCCCAATCGCCATCACACCTATTTACATATTGAGCGTGTGGAAAGCCCTCAGCTTCCGCACTCCCCTCCCTCCTCATCCAGTGGTTCCTCTAATTCTACTTGTGCTGCGGCAACTGTGGCGGATGGCATGTCCGTAATTCTTGGTACGGCTGTGGTGAACATTCTTGACGGGCAAAACCGATTGCAAAAAATCAGGCTAGTGATAGATTCATGCAGTCATTATTCATACGTAACTAGGCAATGCCTACTAAAACTAGGCATTTCTTGGCAGCAATGTGCAAAACAAGTATCATGTCTAGGTGGATCTATTTACGATGGCATAAAAGGAAAAACAAGTTGCAATATTCAACCAAGGGATAGATCAACTCCGAATATTGAAGTCGAACCTCTAGTAGTCGATAAAATTGTGCCATATTTGCCTGCTTCGCAATTACCCCCCGAATTTATTCACAAATTTGCCGATTATCATCTTGCTGATCCGGAGTTCGGAAAACCCGGACCGATTGACATGCTTTTGGGCGCGGATTTATTCGCCGATATTCTAACTGGTCCGATAATTGCAGTTGGAGAAAATTATCCGAAACTTTTCGATACCGTGTTCGGGTACATAATTATCGGTAAAGCAATGGTGAATGCGAACTCGTCAAGTATGGGTTCTACTATGCTAACAACTAATATTAACACCGATGAAAATCAGAATTTGAATCAACTTCTTTCTAGATTCTGGGAAGTTGAGGAAGTCACATCAAAGTCTTGTAAAATTAATCCTGAAGATGAAGAATGCGAAAAACATTTTTCCTCTACTCAATTCCGACTCGAAAATGGAAGGTACGTAGTGTCTTTACCATTCAAAAATAATTTACGTCCCAACCTCGGTGACTCCCGGCAGATGGCTCTCAAGCGACTAGCTTCGCAAGAGCGAAAGTTTGAGAGCTGCCCGGAATTACGCGAGCAATATGTCAATTTCATGACCGAATACCGCGATCTAGGTCATATGGTAGCTACAACAAGTCCTTCTGAGTACATCATACCCCACCATAGCATTTCTAAAATCGATCGCAATAAAAGAAAATTGCGTGTAGTTTTCGACGGCTCGGCAAAAACATCCAATGGCTCGTTAAACGATTATCTAATGATAGGGCCTAAATTGCAAAACAGTATTTTCGATATTTTGCTGAATTTTCGCATACATAAGTACGTCTTTGTGACGGATATAGTAAAAATGTATAGGCAAATCGTGATGAATCCTATCGATAGACCATTCCTTCATGTTTATTGGAGAAATAATCCACTATTTGCGGTAGAAACGTTCGAACTGGCCACGATAACGTACGGGCTCACATCGTCTCCGTTTCTCGCGTTGCGCGTAATCAAACAATTGATCGAAGACGAGGGTAACTCGTTTCCTAACGCGTCAAAGGTGTTAGCTAGGGATATTTTCGTCGATGATATTGTGACCGGTGGTTCGACTCTCTCCGAAACAATAAGTCTACAACAAGAAATTATTTCTCTCCTAGGAAAAGGTCAATTTACTCTCAGTAAATGGGAGAGTAATCATCCTGATTTGCTAAAATCCGTCGATACTAAAACTAGTGGTCAGCCGATTTCCATAAACGACGAAGAAAAGCAGTCCTTAAAAATTTTGGGCCTTCAATGGGACCCAATAAAAGATTGTTTTTCTTACAATATCGATTTTCCTGAGACAAAGCCCACTAAGCGAGGTGTCTTATCCAACATTGCCAAAATATTCGATCCGTTGGGTTTTTTAGCTCCTGCTGTTTTTCTACTGAAAGAAATAATGCAGGAACTTTGGAAATGCCAGGTGGGCTGGGACGATAACGTTCCAGACAGGATGTCGGAACGCTGGACCTCATTAGTTCATGAAGTCAAGGAGTTAGGAGCCATCCAAATTCCACGTTTTATCGGTGGAGACCGATCCTTTCGATACCAACTCATTGGTTTTTCCGATGCATCGATTAAAGGCTATTGCGCTGTACTTTATCTAAGGACCGCGAAAGGTGATGATATTTCCACTCATCTTTTAGCCGCAAAAACAAAAGTAGCTCCCCTAAAACAGCTTACAGTTCCACGATTGGAACTATGCGGAGCCTTGCTTCTCTCTCGATTGTATGTCTCGCTTGCTTCTTTCATCGATTTACTACCAGTACCGTTAGCTGGTACATATTTTTTCGTCGATTCCGAAATAGTTTTAGGCTGGTTAAAAACCCCAACCTATAAACTTAAAACTTTTGTCTGCAATAGGGTTGAAGAAATTCTCGATTCCACTCCGCTAGTGTCATGGCAGCATGTCGCATCTGCTGAAAACCCAGCCGATGTAGGTTCACGAGGTTTGTGGCCACTAGAACTGGTCAATTGCACCCTTTGGTGGAAGGGACCTCAATGGCTCAGCCTCAACGAAAATGTTTGGCCTTCAACGATTCCGCTTTTCGATGATTCTCAACTGCCGGAGTTAAAATCAGGGGAAACCACCATGGTTTCCACTCCACCCTTTCTTATAGAGTGGATTACCAGATTTTCCAGCTATCCAAAATTGCTACGGGTCGTCGCAATTTTATTGCGTCCTTTTCGTAAGGCTAAATCGTATGTCGAGAGCCCTCAGAGTAGTAACGTGGAAAGGGCAATGCATCCTCAAGGTGAGATAGGTACGGATGCACCAGAAATAAACTATGCTCTTAAGTGCTGCGTGAAGGTGTTCCAACTTCATTATTTTCTCAATGGAAATTTAGCTACAGCCAATTCAACGATGAACTCTAAATTCCGGAACTTATCCCCTTTTCTCGATAACGAGGGGATATGGCGAGTTGGAGGGCGGCTTTCGAATTCCAAACTTTCTTTTGATCGCAAATACCCTATTCTTCTACCGGCACAGTGCCATTTTACTACCCTAATAGTCGATTATTACCATAAAATATATTTACATCCTGGGCCTAATCTATTGCACGCGCTCATCCAAACCAAATTTTGGATTCCCGGGCTGCGTCGCATTGTTCGTAAAAGAACTTTTTTATGTCTTAAATGCTATAAACTTAAAGCTAAAACTATTTCCCCCGTCATGGGCAACCTCCCTCAATTTCGTGTTGAAGGAGGACAGCCATTCGACCATACCGGAGTAGACTTCGCGGGACCTTTCGTAATGCGAGAGTCATTGCGCAGAAAAGCTCAGGTGTCGAAGGTGTATATGTGCCTCTTCGTGTGCATGCAAACTAAAGCTTTGCACATCGAAGCGGTAACCAGCCTGTCCACCGAGGCTTTTCTGGCCGCATTTGACCGATTTTGCTCTCGCCGAAGAACACCTTCGGCAATGTATTCCGATTGCGGGACCAATTTCGTAGGTGCCGCCAACCATTTGCGCGATTTAGTAAATTGGTTAAATGACGCTTCCACTCAATCTGAACTTTCTCGATACTCTGCTATTAAAGGTATTAAATGGAATTTCAATCCCCCCCATGGGCCGCACTTCGGCGGTCTATGGGAAGCCGGTGTTCGGTCGGTAAAAAAACTGATGGCGGCATCAGTCGGAGAAAGCCCTCTTACTTACGAAGAACTGTCCACCGTGTTCGCTAAAATTGAAGCGATTTTGAATTCGCGACCACTATGCCCTCTTTCCGACGATCCAACCGAATTCGATTATTTGTCCCCGGGGCATTTCTTGGTGGGCGGTCCACTCCTTGCGCATCCCGATGAGTCCCTTTTAGACCGAAAAGAAACACTTTTATCTCGATGGCAACTAGTTTGCCGAATGTACCAGTATTTTTGGTCTCGCTGGCACATAGAGTACCTTAGTACTCTGCAGAAACGGCACAAATGGACCGATGATGTACCAAATTTGCAAGTAGGCGACCTAGTCTTGATTCGCAATCCTTCCAGCGGTGTCATGCATTGGCCTCTAGGCCGAGTGACAGCCACTCATCCTGGTAAGGATGGAGTCGTTAGGGTGGCAACAATCAAAACTTCTACTTCCACCTATAGAAGGCCCTCAGTCCAACTTGTACCCCTACTTCCTTTATCCTATCCTGCTTACGAATCATGAAAATTTAGATAAATTTTGGTGGGCGGTATGTTCATTCCTGACAAAAAACATGTTAACGCAAGACATCATATACAACGCAGAAATCCGTCACTCGTCCATACCGGCTCACCAAGTTTTATCCAGTTCGCTCGCCTCCACTACTTCATCTCACCACCGCATCGATTTTCAGCCAATTAGAGGCCGTCTTTTTGGCAGAAGAGGTGTAAGGGAAATCCCAGGCCCTTCCTCCGAATTTTTCCCATCGACATTCAGCGTCGTACCTCCTCGTGAGACGAAACTACGATTTTCTATCAATTCGATATTAACAAAATCTTCATAATTTCGATTCAAATTTCTGGGTCATCAGTATCCCTCTTCAAACTGTGAGTATACACACACAATAAACGAAAACTGGTAATTTTCTATAATTTACCAGCCAGCTGACTGATGGACGAATTTTTAATTCACAGCGTCTGGCTCCATCAGGAAGCACCTCTACTCAACTCTACTCTACTCAACTCATCGCTCAACGCTCAAATCTCATCGCTCAACTCGATTCAACTCATCTCAGGTCATCGCGCTCTCGGCACTCCAGTTCAACGGCGCGTTTACCTGAAGTCAGCCCTGCGGTCCGAGTTTCTCCGTCGAGAGGACACCCCCCTGAGCTTGCCACCAAGTCCTTGCCGTGGACAATCGTCATCGTCACATCGTACGAAATCCGCCATCCGGCGACGAATCGTCCGCCTACGATCCAATTGGTTGGTACCAAAGCTCAGCGTGCGAGGTAAGCCTAGTTTCCATCGTACGCTATCATATTCGAATACGCTCGGGCCGCAGGGAATCATACCTGCGAGCGTGTCCCTGTATCGCCATACGAGTCATCGATTGAACTTCGATAATTTCTACGAAATATAGAATTTCAATTAGATCGGACGTTCAGACGTCCATTTCATCTCCAATTTATCTAGGAACGATTTGTTCTCTATTTTATCAATTTTTGTCAATTACAAAAGAGTTAGAAATTTGGTTTTTCAATCACGAAAACCCCTTCATCTCAACAGATATTATGTCACCCCGATCCTTTGAGAGAAAATTGTACTAGAGATTTTTCAAGTAGTCGTCCTACAGAACACGCAAAATAAAAAAATGTTTTTCTTAGGATTAAAACAAAAATCCGGCAGGTCAACTTGAGTGACCGGCATTTTTGACTCATGATTTGACTCATTGACTCGATTAAACTCATGATTCTGCGCTATGCAGGTACCGATAAATCTTCTTTCGCACTGACCATTTATTTGATCGGCTATAATTTTTTGATTTGTGAAGGAAAACAAAGCCTATTCGGATTGAATATTCTACCTGCTGATGGTGGACGACGAGCTCCACTCGTTCCACAATATAGTCGCACTGGGTGGCAGTAACAGTCGTCCACGATTTGCCTCTGACGCTGTACCGGCCTCGGAGAACTGTCGAATATCCAGCTCGGCTGCAACTATCGTCCACGTATTTGTGCGTCGAGAATATGAAAGTCTCATTCTCCGAATACCAGAGAGACCTGAGCACGTACTCTGGCCCTTCTCGCACTTCGCATCTGCAACAATTAAAGCAATCGTTTTTACTACCATATTTACGAAATGGAAGTATTGTAACCGTCCTAAAATTGCTTTTTGGCTTCTTTGACAAACCATTTTTCGAAAGCTAATTTAGCTAGAAAGCAGCGTTTGCGATTGAACCATGAAACATTTAATCGTCTTGAACAATGCCAATCAGATGGTTCCCTAAAATACGAAGAGTTTTAGGGACATACGCAATTGGGTTAAAAAGTCATAAAATGTCGGGGATTTCGTATTCGTAGTGCGGACGCGCGATCTTGAGGTGCCAAACCAAAAATTCTGATTCAGCACAAAAAAAAAACCGCCAAAAACCCGAAAAGAGAACTCCAAAAACCATTGAGAAGCCTAATTCACTTATTTTCCCCCAAAACACATATCGTCGCTGAAGCTGCACATGCTATAACTCAGTTTTCCCAACTTTCTAGGAGACCCAAAAACTGTTTCAATTGCTGGCCGTTATAGAAAAATGAACGTGGGAACGTGGCTTGGAAACGCCAATAAAATTCATTCGGTTCAACCCCAACGCCACCTCTACCAATCACAGCAATGCATTTCCAACCCCATGTTTGTAGAATTTTGAAAAAACTGGCCGCAGCAGCATTGGCTTGTCTTCTGGCAATTCTGACCAAGGTCATGGATCCACAGCATTGCTTTACCATATAAACAAGGTCTAACTCAAATTGGCCACAAATTGAGTTGTAGCATGTTGCCGCTTAATCGACGATATTTCCAGGTACCTACGCATAAATTCCCTCAAATAGCGTTCACGTCCATACAATTTTATCCGGAATGCTCCATCAAAAGCACGCAGTATTTTTTTGCGTTATTCCGTGCCTGGCTTCTTCCTAGTGCCTGGCATTGCTTTTTCAACATTTTCCCTAAATACTTCTCGCCAGGAAATTGCCGTAATAGTATTATATTATACCAATATTATGCAGCAGGCCGCCCCGGCACCGCTCTTCGTCCTGCAAGGATTCGGCGTGTCCCAAAACCGTACGACAGTTCTTAAAAGCGACTCGGGCGGTATGTAAGTGAGATCCCGCTGGCGAATCTCATATTACGCTTGTTTATTCGCTCTCCGGTTGCACGGGCCCTGGAAATGGCTATAGCGCCATGCCATTCCACTCCATGATATGAGATAGGTACTGTCTCGCCGCCGTTCCTAGGGCCAGACTATTGAAATTGGTCTCGATGGCATTCCCCACTTTGACCGGGAAGACAGTTTTCTTCCATTCTCCTTGCTGTATTGTCGATTTTTTTTTCTATCGTGTACACGCCGAAAAGGCCACGGAACGAATAACCTTCGAAACCTTATCCGACAGTGGGCGATAACAAAACTTGTTAACAGCACCCGAGCGACCAACCCAGTATTTCACAATGCGCCTCGCCATTCGGAGAAGCGCTCGTTCGTTTGTTTGTAAACGGGTTATCGTGAGTGTGAGGGAGGTGAGAAATAAAGAAAATATTTCCTGCAAGCATCGAGGTTCGATGTGGCATGAAATCGAGCTGATCTCGGCAAGGAAGAATTTTAAGAACCCTGTACACCGACGTAAATCGACAAAAGGTTTTTTCTCGGTTTTGCTATTTTTCTGCACCCATCTGCCCTTTTTCATTTACCTCTCTCGTTACACAGGGTGTTCACACTTCATGGGGTCTTAAAGGGGTGTTTACATTTCTCCCTTAAAGGAGTCGATTCTTCAGCTCAATTGCAACAATTTTTGTTCTATAAACTATTTGATGAGGACTAGAGAAACTTCACTTTTTTCGCATTGAAGTTTATTTGCGTTTTAGACTCAATTTTTTTCCAAAATAGACATACTACATAGACATACTCGTACATCAACGTACTCCCTTGTATATTATACTAATCACAAAAATGGTTATACCGTTAGAAAGCTGACATCCAGCGACAGTTTTTCCCGGAACGTGAGGAGAATTTCCCAATTTTTCCGTTCCTAAAAGCACGTTAGAAAACAGTAATTTTTGGAAACATAAAATTTTTCGACTTTGGCCTAACGTTTAGGTATTCCAACACAACCTTCATATATGAAAAATACCCCATGTTTATAGGAAATTTTACGCTCTTTCCAAAGGTACCCTTATTTCTTTGATTAATTCGATATTCATGAGACCTATGGCTATTTTACTGAAACTAAGCCAAAAATATGAAACAACTTCAGAGCGAAAAAAGTGTCCTTTTGCCAGGGCTCACAAAAAGTTGTATGGAACGAAAATTGTAGGAAATTAGCTAAATATTATTTAAGGAATATGACTTGTTAACTTGGAGGGTAACCCAGATGAACAATATAAACACTGATTAAATCACTTACAATTAAATCAATTACAAATTTTGTACTTCCATATTAAATATGGAATCCGTAAATTTTACGGAGTAAATGGAAGTATCGAAGGTAATCGTCCTAAAATCAACACTCTGTAGGAAGCTCTAGGAAAAAATGTTACCTATATCAGAATCACTTTCTGTTCAAGTGTGGGTGCGTCCGTCTGTGGTCATTTATGAAAATGGCCCTAGCTCCTTCAACTGTTAACCTTTTTTCCACATTCCTTGAACTGGGATGTTTGCCCCAGTAAGACCTTTCACCCTGTTTAAACCCTGTCTCTCAACGATCAAGTAAATCAACGGGGCGGGGGAATAATTCAACACAGTGATGAGTAAATAGGTACTTAAGTATACCGCCTAAAAAAGATGGTGTGATGATAGAAAAAATCGGATGGCCAACATGGAAAAACGGTCCATTCATAATTGTGAAAGAATTTTTTGCACCCCACAGTGAAGTATTTCTTTTTGATGCTTAGGTACTGGGTTTGCATATCACAGAACCCTGAGCCAGAAAGCCTTGAAGCGGAGCGAATTTCGAGCCAGGGGCTTCTGGCTCTCGACCCATATTCGCCCTCTCTTTCCCGCAGAAACGTTCCCCATCTCGCGTCCCGTACAAAAAGCAAATATTTTCCACAACTATAGAAAGCTGTTCATTTTTATTCATATAGCTCACAAAGCTTTTATCTCGGCTAAGGCGAAAAAAGATCACGCGCGTTGGATCCATTAATTTATTTTCCACCCTCGTGCTCGCCCTTTTGCCTCGTACTTATCAATACAAATCGCCAAACCGTTTCGAACGGGATAGTAGCCCAGCTCAAACGAAATTATTTCGATTGAAAAGCGGGAGAAAAAAGGGCAGAACAGCATTTCAAGCCAACAACCGGCTGAAAAGTCCGCTATAGTTTTGCATCGATTGGGAAACGATAACGTCCATTTTTCATTTCGCTTCTTGGCACTGAGAAACTGAGAGGAACGTCTACTACCGCGGTGAATTTTTCAATATTGCTCCCAGCGGAATAACCGGGTTTTCGGCATTTCGCCCATTTTAGGCTCTCCGTCGACATTCGAGGCAAAATAATGAATAGAAAGGAGAAAATCTGTATGACGAAAAGTTTAGCAGAAATTGATGGTGCGTGGATGGGTCATTATCCCATCCCAAGGGCCAATCCGTATCACGATATTGCAAAGAACTGAATGAGAGGTAAAAAAATTCAAAATCAAGTCGCGCATGCATTTTTTTTGGAAACAAGTTTTTTATTTCCATATTTACACTTCCATATTTACGGTTTTCTGGTATATATTTGGGATCAGCGATAAACATCCTGTACGAAAAGAGTTTTCGAGGCATTTGTCTGTATCTGTACGACTATCAATCATTAAATGATGCAAATTTTGCTGAATTCGAATGCCAAAAACCGGAGATCGGATTCGAATTTAGCATCCTAAAAAACCTTGATTGTTTTTTGTCGAAATCGACCTCTCTTCTGTATACCTGTTAAATGATCATCGTCTCAGGAATCCCCTGCTACTCAAATGTCGATAATCGGGATCAAGTTAATAATATGCCTCAAATAGATCTATTTACCTGACAACTAATTTCAATAAGCTGCGGTATGGAGATCCCCATAGCGGTCCAGCGAGAGAATGACCAATTAAACAACCCCTTTCGCTGGCCTTGAGTCAGTGCGGTTTAATCAAGATTAGCGGTTATCCTCTGTCGAACGCTATTAGCCCGAGGTTATTCAAGGGATTTATGACAATTGGGTAATTTGATCATTTACACGAAGTTTGAAATCGAAATTGATTTAGGTGCAAATTTATGCGGAAGTAAGCCAATTTAATGGATCCCAAGGCGCTGAGGGAGAAATGCGAATGTTTGCCAAGTTTGCATCGATTCGTAGAAGACTGCTCGATCCTGTGAATGAATCCTGCGGGAATCGATTGCTCGATCCTGCAAATCAATTCTGCAGGAACCGATTTCACAATCCTGGAAATGAATCCTGCAGGAACCGATTGCTCAATCCTGGAAATGAATCCTGCAGGAATCAATTGCTTGATCCTGCAAATGAATCTTCAGGAATCGATTGCTCGATCCTGCGAATGAATCCTGCAGGAATCGATTTCTTGATCCTGCAAATGAATCCTGCAGGAATCGATTGCTCGAACCAGCAAATAAATTCTGCAGGAACCGATTACTCGATCCTGCAAATGAATCTTGCAGAAATCAATTACTCGATCCTGCGAAAGAATCCTGGAGGAATCGATTACTCGATCCTGAAAATGAATCCTGCAGGAATCGATTTCTTGATCCTGCAAATGAATCTTACAGGAATCGATTGCTCAATCTTTCAAACGAATCCTGCAGGAATCGATTGCTCGATCCTGCGAATGAATAATGCAGGAATCGATTTCTTGATCCTGCAAAGGAATCCTGCAGAAATCGATTGCTCGATCCTGCAAATGAATCTTGCAGAAATCGATTGCTCGATCCTGCGAAAGAATCCTGTAGGTTCATTTGGCTGTGGAGTATTAGTCGGTTCAATTTCCACAGTGCACAAGCGCAGATCGAACAGGCACGAACTTCAGATCGGTTGCCTGAGCTAATGATAAGATCCAAGGTCAATCCGTTCGGTTGCAGGATCGCAAAAAAATTCGATTTGTCGACCGGGTGAAGGTCGTTTTCCAACGGGGCGCCGAAATTGAGAAATTGCAGAAAAGCGAGACAAAGGAGATTTATTCCGGAAAATGATTCCTCAGCCTCCAAAAGCCGATCAGGTGGCGGGGTCACGAAGAACGTTGATTAGGTATGCGGACCGTCACGTAGGTTACTGATGGATATTTCGAGTCTGCCGAATAAGGAAGAATATCAAGAGGGTCGGACGGAAAGAGAATCCTCTTCCTGAATCAGGGAAGACTCATTGATCTTCTTAGAGGAAGGCGTTCCTGCCCAGCCTCGCATTTTGCGTCTTCCGGAATTAGATTCAAGTCTCGTGTGGGTGGGGCGCTTAGTTTGAAAGAGAAAACAATCAATAAGCGAGGGAAGAAGGGAAGACAGAGAGGATGAGGTGATCTCGTCTGTTGATGTATCGCAAACACTGGACACGTCGACTCGGCGTGGGAGTTCCATCAACCATTGAGCACATCAATTTCACCTGTCTTTCCTGCTGGCAATTTCTTCCGAGTCTTCTGAGACTTCGAGTGTTTACCTTTTCAAAATATGGATTACCCTTCTCGATAGAATGAGTTTTCGGCAGTTATTCATCCAGTAGCTGATGGGAAAATTAAGACCGAGAAAAGGTAATGGTGGCAGGAGCGTTGAAGCATGTTTTCCCGACAAACAGATTCTGTTTTCATGCATGATCCTTATCAATTATCGTCACGCCAGCATCGAAACTGGTCTCGAAAGCTTTCTTCTGCGAATGCAATTATTGATATTTTCAGAAAACGTCAGGTGGTTTTACCTGTTTTTTACTGGGGAAATACTTACTGGAAAAAATAACGAATAATTGTTGTTCTCATTCATCTATTCACTTACTTCGTATTATGGAATTTGAAATTATTCATTTCCAAGGCGAGAGATGTTAGCACAAACTTGAAAACAGCAAAAACCTTGCATGAGAATAAAGTTCAACGTCTCTGGGTCAGTGAACAATACATTTCCGTCGTAAAACAAATAATTTAATCATATTTTTATATAATTACCCTCGGTTGCCTTTCCTTCTGAGAGCTCAGGCGTAACAACGAAGTTGAAACAATTACGTAATTTGTTCTAGGTCCTGTCGTACGGAAATGTAAACAAGAAGAAATCATCAAAGGGATCCGGAGTGGAAAAATGCGATGCCCCAGAGAAAAGTAGAAGGTTGAGAAAAGTTCCGTTTCAAACAAATATTTCGCCGAGATAAAACTGCAGGATTGCCCTTTTCATCTTTCAACAGAGAGCACAGTATCCATCTTCTTCATCCACTTTGCCTTCGTTTTTCCCTTTTTTTCTTGCCGAGCCACTAAAATTCTCGGAAGATAAAGTTAGGGGTGCCGATAATGAACAACAATTTTTTTCATGGAAAAAAAACACTTAGCCTACCGTCGGCGCATCATCGGATCGAAGTAATTGAGCTTCTAATTTTAAATTCAAATCTTCTAATTTCAAATTCATTGAGAGAAAATTTTAGTTATTCATCTGTTTTATCTTTGGACCAAAATTCAGGTATTTCACTACGGGTGCAACAATGGAAGTTAAATTCGACGTAAGTGTATAGGGTAAAATATTGCTACTCTCTAAAAATTCATGGACTCGGACAGTCGAATAATTCCGTGGAATTATTTTGCCAGGAATGTAGGTAGATGGAATCATTAATCGATCCAAACTCTCATCAGGGTAGGGAAAAATCATTTTCCACCATCCTAATATGTAGTGAGAGAAATTATTTTGATTTATTACACATGTTTAAATGTGTTTGAAACAACATTTTTGCATATCATGATTTTTTTCAAGACTTTGATTTCACAGTTTTCAATTCAAACAGCTGTATAGGTGCTACAATATACCTATATACCTACCTAGGTATGATTTGGTTTTTATTCCCTTAAGTCCGAATGCAAAATTTCGAAAATTGAATTGTAAAAAGCAGTGTCATCTCAGTATCAACGAGATTTGTAAGTAAGCAGAGCGTAAAATAATGCGTAAGGATTTTTAAGATGTACTTAATAAGACGTACCGAGTAAGATGAGAAGAAATACTATTTTTAATTGAAAAGTTGCGGTCAGACTTTCGAAACCGTGTCCTCACTTAGCCGTGTCTTAAGAGTCAGATCAGGCGTCTGGGGGGAGCATTGTTGCGATAAGCAAGCCAGCTGTTGGTAGAAGGCTTGTAGTGAAGGACTTAGCCTGGAAAAGGGGCTTATGAATAAAAGATTTTTGCGGATTGTGAGGGAGACCCTGGCCAGTCATTGTCCCTCAGCCAAAGCCGGAGCGTTTTTCAATTTACAGGGGTTTTCACCCCGCGCTTTCCTACGGCCCTTTTTCCTCTTTTGCCATGTAAAACTCTTGTTTCACTCGAGGCGTATCGCCGAGAGCTGGCTTCAACAAATTAAAACCGAAATGTGAAAAAGGGAATGTCTCGCTGGACATTTTTATGTTTGAAAAGGAGTCCCCTTCCGTTTTCTTTCAACGCGACTAGACAGTCGGATTTTCCCGTCGTCGGAAATCAAATTATGGCGTCAAAAGGACTTAGTGGCAGAGATTAGTCTGGGATTTCGAGAAGAATCACAACACACCAACAGAATCATGGGGTATAGGCTTGATAGAATTAGAAAAGCAATATTGTACTCTCCAGAGAACAAAAGTCAATAGCATTTCTGTGAAGCGAGGCTGAAGCGACCCCAGGGTTGAGGTGGTACCGGAAAACTGGAACTTCCCCATACCGCTCATCCAGAATTAGAACCAGTTCCTTTGGTTGGAATACGCACATGGGCTATACGCCTTTACCATAAGTACAGAAGTTAATGACCACCCGTCTCTCTAGAGCTAGCTCGAGAAAGTTCCGATTTCTTAGTCCCACATTTGGCGACATTTTGGGACATCGTCCTTGCTGTCCCTCATTAAATACAGTTTTGGAGAATAATCTGGCTGTATGAAGAACTAGGCCTCTTCCCCATTTTTTCAAAATTAAGATTTAAGTAGGTAGGTGGCCCCAAAACCCTCCTATGTATGCACAAAATTTGATTTTGGTCATCATTTAATGCTCCAGCTCAGAATTCATCAAGTGAGCTCAACCAAAAGGACATTCTCAAGATTCTACTATCTTCACAGAAAACTATTGTAATGAAAGATGAATCAGCTGATACTCTAACTGAATCAGCTTGAACTCAAGAAAGCTCTCAGGTGCCTGGCTAAATTCGAGATCTAGCAACGACAGTTCAAGACTCCAAAATTTAGCTCAAGGACTTGGGCCTGGTGAAACCTGTGAAGTAAAACAATTCAGTCAAAAATTCTGTACGTCAGCTAAGGAATCTAAATTAGCAAACAACCCCAGAAGATCAGTTCGAGGAATGGTCTGCAAATTTCGAAGAATGACAGCCTGAATTCAAGTTTCATCAAGGCAACTCAAGATACTTGGTCTATGATGGTGAGAGTGGCTGAAATATGATGATTTCTGGGCGGGCAGACGTTTAGCTGAGCAACCTGAGTTTGAGTTGATCGATTTCATTACCCCCTCCATCAAATTGGAGTAAAATGACCCAGCACAGCTACAAAATGATCCCATAAGTTATGGCTGCTATCTCGAATCTTCAACTAAGGGTCTGTTCGACCAGGCCAGTCCTGGACAGCCCCGGACCAGTGAAAATTGATGTCAAACAACTTCAAGCCATGTGCTTCGGTTGGTAACTAGTCCGGGACTGCCCAGGACTGGCAGGGCCGTCGCGTGGTTTGGTGGTGCCCGGGACGAAATTCTGTCTGTGACATTTTTGTTTTCCCTACTGCAAGATTCCCGTTTTCCCTACCGCAAATTTCTCGTTTTCTCTGGACGCGGCGCCCCTGAGGACTGGCATGGTCGAACAAACTTTCATTTCAACGTCCTGGATGATAGCCATTACCTCAACTTTTACTCACGAAAAGGCTCTTTTGAAATTTCCTCCAGGGATCCTTGTTATTGGCATGCGATATCACGATGATCGCATTGGATGCCCAATAAATTTAAATTTCGAGTATTCTCATCCGCACGTAGGGCGGGGAGCATTTCTTCGTCCAGCAAGGCTTAGTATTCTTTGAGGAATTCCGCAGCGAATGCCTCCAGTGACGTCAGCAATGAGAAGCGTCTCCAGCTTTTAATTCGACGATAATGTCACCGCCCCAGAGCTCCGAGGTTTCTTCGCCATTCCTGCGGTAAATTACATTCCGCAGGCTCCCAATCTAAGGTCTGTTCGCAACCGTCGCTGTAAACATTTTAATACGCTCACTTTTACCGGGATTTAAAGTTCTGCGGGGTTTTTTAAATAATGAAAGTAGTAAACATGTGGAGTACAATAAATTCCAGTCGAGGAGCTTTCGGGGCTTGAATTATTCAGGCCCTTAAGTCCACAATGCTAGGGGAATGGTATAATAATTCATTCATAAGCATACACAATAGAGCTCGTTAAATGTTCTATAGGTACTTTCGGCTGAAATTTTTATTCGGAATTTCAACACCTGCACTAAATAAGGCGAATAGAAACCCATGCTAAACTTTGATATTATTGGGCAATGCTTTTACGTCCATAACATCGTTTATATTGTAAACATCCATGAACGTATAATTTTATAACATGGACGTATCAGGTATATTAGGTACATTAGATGGATATCTGCCCACTAAAAACCACTTCTATTTTGTTTGCTCTGATAATTGTATCACTGTGATTTATTGCTCTTTTCTTGAACAAGCGTCTGTGGTCATTTACAAAAATTGCCATAGCTCCCTCAATTCTCAACCTTTTTTCAAATTCCTTGAAGTGGAATCTTGTCTTGGCAAGATCTATCACACCGTTTAACCGGAATTTTACTCAGTACTCTCGATATATGAGCACTTGAAGTGTTTTATTTTTTTCTGGCCACAAAAATGAATAGATTTGAGCGTTTTTGGCCTTAAAATCTTTGTTTTACCTTGCAAAATACGTGGATTTTTTTACACAAAGGTCACTAGACGTATTCTGATTTTATGTCGGTTTTTAAAATTTGAATAGTGTGTTTTGACATTTTTGATCAGTGTAGCCGCCGAATTTGCCAAAATCGAATCGCTTTGGTTTGAGAATTTACTTATCTAAATATGGAAGTATTACGTGTTACCTACTCACCCACCGGTTGAATCGAATTGCTAAGAAATCGATACGATAAATTCCACACACGGAGTCGTCATGAAGCCAAGTGGAAAAATTCTTCACTGTTCTCTCGAGTTTTCTAGTTCGCTATCGAACTGTTGGGCGAGTGTATCGGAGGGTGAGATATCCCGAGCCACCCCCATATAATACAGGGCTTGGTGGCTACAATAAGTCTAGTTCCTTTATCTCAAGTTTGAAAAGAAAAGGGAAGGGCGGCCATTTATCAAACGATACCAAAGTTTATGTGTAGGCCCGTATAGGGGCCTGAGATTCGGAGCAATCGAGTCACACACAGGTATAATACCTCGAAAGGTATACCCTACCAAAGGGGCTGTTACAGCTATCGTAAACACCACCTTGAAGGAACCCGACATCGGGGCGAGGCTCAAGTCCTTCCAGCCTCTCCCTCCAGTTTGTCCCCTCTGGTAGGCCCCTTCAGCGTTTCCTTAGCCCCTTTCCATATTCAACACTTCCATCCTCCCCCTTCCTAATTAACAGGCGAAAACGGCTGGATTTCGGCAAAGGCTAAGGGATCCTTGGCCTAATTCACTTATTGATTCACGGGCCTCGACTTCTCCATGCCAGCCCTTCATTTCGGGTTCGCAACTCCTAATCGGAGGCAAGAAGAGCCCCACTCGAAACTCGGTCACCGAGGTAAGGATGATTGCTCGACTGAGTGGCCAAGAGCTGAAACGACTTAACCCTTACTTTCACCAGTCGAATTCGGCTAGCTTTCCCTTTTGGTTGATTATTCAACAATAAACCATCGAAATCGCCTAAGGAAGACATTTTGCTAACCCCCCTAACATTTTTATGGTTTACGTGTCAAGGAGTGTTAGATCCTATTCCGCGCAATAAAAAATTTCCATTTTTGTCCCAAAAGGTTGAAAATGTTTTTGAATTTTCAGGAATAATCGACCTTGGTCAGGAAAGCCGCAATTCCTTCCAGTCTGTCGTGTGAGCCATATTGAGCGCGCAGGGCTGTTGTATGTCTAGTAGACTGCAAAGACTTCAAGCATTCGCCACATTCGAAGGAATTTTGCGTTTCAGATGTTTTCGAACCAAATTTTAAACTTTGAAGGCCAATTTTGCCAACCACGAATTCAAAGGTTACCTTCGATTACTACCAAAGATTACTTCGATCTTTGAGGTTATGCGCGCTCGCATAAATTGCTCGTGACTTTCACATTTTTTGTGTCCTTCCTCAATTGACAGAAATTCGAGAGGATATTATCAGAAATATTGGTATTTTCGTTGAAAATGTGAAAAAATAGGAAAATGGTGAAATTGTTTGACATAAAGCGTCGAAGAGATTTATTACCACCAGTGTATCGTGTATAACCATCAAAATCTCGGTGTAAAAATAAGGCAAATTCACGTTTTGTTCATCCTCGTCAAATATTAGAGACGACTGTATGAAAAATGAACGAATTTTCATCAATAAGTATGGATAAAAAGTCCCAAAATAGGAAATTTTCAAGTGATATTGGCCTTATAAAGCGTCGGAAGCCATGCGTAATACCAACAAAATCTCGGTACACGAAATAATCAAAATTTCTGTTTTAATTGAAGAGTTTTCCTTCAAAGGCATAAATCCACTTTCGAGTTTTGTCGATATTGATTTCTATTTTTCGATTTTCGATTGCTTGTAGGTATCAAAACTGCTATGAATCGAAATCGAAAAACGAAATCGATATCGACAAAACTCGAAAGTGGATTTATGCAGTTTTGAAGGAAAACTCTTCAATTATCGACATTATGGCCGAAATTTCCTTCACTCAATTAATATTGATTTAACGGCATCACTGTTATCGCTGAAAAGTGATAATGAAGACCGGTATAAGTATTTATAGCACGAACATAGAGTGGGAGGCCACGCACTAACTCCATTAGGTGATCAATTTGAATACAGTGATACGCTATCGTATCCGGGCCAGTCGAGGGACCGATTTGTTTCAAAGGCTCGACATTCGTGGGAAGGAAGAGCTCATTGAAAAACAGCCAGGGTCCCGATTTTCCATAATTAATCTCGGCCGAAACCGAGATGGAATAACATCGCTTCCTCTTTGGGGTTTCCAGTGCCTAGTCAGTCAGAATTGGGGCGGTAGGTAGAGACGAGCGAGTGAGACGTAAGGTGAGCCTTAGGGGCTGCTGAGGGAAGGGTGAAACCCGCCCCAGACCCTGAGGTTGAAATAGTGGTGTGTCCGGGTCGAAGTTATGAATTAAAGATTTTTGCGGATTGTGTGCGAGGAACCTTCAGGCTGGCCATGGTGGCTGCCCTGCCTCGGATAGCCCTAGACCGCTCATTGCTCCCTTAGGGTATATTACTCTCAAACCGTCGAACCAATTTCCGTTTATCCTTTTCGTGCGGTGCGATCCGCCTTTGCGATGCACGGCATCAGTTTGGTTTTCTTTCATTCGAAATCGCATGAGAGAGATATGGGCCGAATGAAAAGAAGGTAATTTTCTTTCTGTAGAATACATAGGGTAGGGAGGTCCCTGAAATCAGGTATGCAGAAAAAGTGAAAAATTTCATTAACACGGTAAATTCGAGCGAATTGATCCCATAAATATTTTTGATCAGCAAATTTTACCTATTTAATAGGACATGAGACAAGAATCGGAGCATAAATAAGTTAAAAAAACGAATAAAATAGTGTTCGCTAAGACGAGACTTTGATTTTTTCAACGGAAATCGAATGAGAGAGAATTCTTTCTGTATTATACTTAGAGTAGGACGCTTTAAGAAGCTCCCTGAAATCAGCTATGCAGAAAAAGTGAAAAATTTTATTAACATTATAAATTCTAGCGAATCGATCCTATAAACATTTTTCATTAGCAAATAGGACAAGAGCCAAGAATCGGAGCATAAATAAGATTAAATAACTAATAAAATAGTTTTCGCTAAGACGACGAGCGAACATTTGATAAGGACTAATTAGGAAAGTTCCATTAGGAAAACGAAATTATCGGCAGGAGAAAAACCTCTTCTTCATCTTCTTCTTCTTCCTTGAAGCGGCGGATACGGAGAAAGAGATGAACTTATTCGCGGCTCTAGGGCCCATCTGTTTGGCTCTAAGCCTAACTAATACAACAGACTAATGAGTCCGGAGTAAATCTGATTAGCCGCTTCAAAGCGTTCTTCTCACTTCGCTCACTTCAGAAACGAAAGGGCGCGAACAATTTTAAAATTGAATTTAAAACGACTCATAACTTCCGAGTTTTCATTATGACGATATCATCGGATTGAGCGTTTCACGGATGGATGGTCCGCTCGCTCCGAGAACTTTCTATGAACAGAAACTGTAAATTATAGGTAGTTCCGTGAAAAATTTTTTTTTTGGAACGAATGAGAAAATAATCCCGCTTGAAAACGCCTGGATGATCATGATCTAAAACCCTGACCCCTCATAATCATCAATCATCTTCATCAATCATCACCATGAGATCACCATCAACCACGACCAATCACCATCGTTCATCACCGAACATCATCGACCATCATCAACCACCATCGTCGATCGAAACTCAAACTCAAACGTAATATCAACCAACCTATCTTGGCCGGACTCAAACTCCAACTTTGATTCAAACACAAACTTAATTAAAACTTTTACTCCAAATTCAACTCAAACACAAACTCAAACTTCAACTCAAACTTAAACCCAACCTGAAACCCAAACTTGGGATCAAACAAGCTAAAAATAATACTCAAACCTTCATTCAAACTAAATTCAAACTGAAACTCAAACTTGAAATCGAACTCGAAGTCAAACTTAAAATCGAACTCGAAGTCAAACTTAAACCCAAACTTAAACTCAAACTGAAACCCAAACTTAAACTCAGACCGAAACTCAAACTATCAATCAAACATTAATTCAAACTGAAACTCAAATTCAAACTCAAACCTAAACTCAAAGTAAAACTAAAACTCAAACTTAAACTTAAAGTCAAACTTAAACTCAAAGTCAAACTTGAACTCAAACTTAAGCTAAAACTAGTGCTGAAACTCAAACTTGAAATCGATCTCGAAGTCAAACTTGAACCCAAACTTAAACTCAAACTGAAACCCGAACTTAAACTCAAACTATTAATCAAACTTTAATTCAAACTGAAACTCAAATTCAAGCTCACACTCTAACTCAAACCTAAACTCAAACTTTAATTCAAACTTGAGAAACTGAAACTCAAAGTTGAACTCAATGTCAAACTTAAACTCAAAGTCAAACTAAACTGAAACTCAACCTCAACCTTCAAATCTTACGGAAACTCAAACAGAAACTCAAACGTACACTTAAACATAAACTTCAACAGAGACAAGTGTGAGTTTGAGTTTCATTTCGAGTTCAAGTTTCAGTTTACGTTTCAGTTTGAATTTCAGTTTCAGATAGTGTTCCAATTTCAGTTCGAGTTTCAGTTTCAGTTAAAGTTTCAATTTCAGTTTCGGTTAAAGTTTGAGTTTCAATTTCAGTTTCAGTTTGAGATTCAGTTTGACTTTGAGATCAAGTTTGCGTTTGAAATTGATATATACATATTGAGTTTCCGGTTGAGTTTACGATTGAGTTTGAGTTACTTGTCGAGTTCAAGTTTGAATTAAAGTTCGAGTTTCAGTTGACGTTTGAGTTTGAATTTCAGTTTGAGTTAAGCTTGAGTTTCCGTTTCAGTCAAAGTTTCAATTTCAGTTTGAATTTGGCAAAGTTCGAATTTCAACTTCAGTTTGAGTTTGAGTATGAGATCGAGTTAGTGTTTGAGATCAAAATACAGATTGAGTTTCAGCTTCCAGTTGAGTTACTTGTCGAGTTCTAGTTTGAATTCAAGTTTTAGTCTACCTTTATGTCTGGATTTCAGTTCGAGCTTCAGTTTACGTTTGAATTCGAGTTTCAGTTTGAGTTTTGAGTTGAATTTGGAGTTTCAATTTCGGTTTCGTTTGAGATTCGATTTAAGTAAGATTTTGAGTTTGAGATTCAGTTTCCGTTTGAGCTATACCTAGTTTGAGTTAGAGTGGGAGTTTCAGTTTCAGTTTCAGTTCGATTCCAAGTTAAAGTTTGAGTAACAGATCGAGTTTACCATAAGTAAATGGGATCAAGTGGGAAATGGAAATATTTTCTTCCCTGGCAGGATTCGAACCCTAATCGTCATTCATTATCATCATAATTATCTCTCTTCACACCAATTCTATTTCCCCCAATTCAATGAACTTTCGCCAGGTATCACTCATAATTCTCTAGCGCTCACAATATTGCATATCCGTGTGTTTAGTGCATGCATAGCAAAAATATACGAGGCTACATTTTTCGTCGATGAATAAATATAATACCACTCAAGGCCTCGTACACAAAGAAAACGAACTCGCCTAATTGGGGCTAGGCAGAAACGAAAACAAAGCGTGAGTTGTGTGTACACGTAGGAAACACGTTGGTGAAATGAGAGATCGAGCTTGCGTGTATACGTAGTACGTACGTGCATATTCATGTATGCCTTCGTGTAAAGAGATCTGTGTTCTGGCATCTGTGCGAGAGGGAAGGAAGATCTCGGTGGAAACCGATGCAAACGATTACCGCCAGAGCGAGGGGTGTCGGGGTGCCTTTTCATTGCCGCACGGCCGTATGCAGGTGGCCATGTTTAAACTACCCTCCATATCATTTCTAATGGTACCACTCGCTCCCACTCTGTTCCATAACGAGGCCGTTTTTGCCGCGTTTTCATTATTTTCATTTTCTCATCAACTGTAGGCGGTACCGTGCCGCCGTATAGCGCATTCGAGCCTCGCCTAACGTTGATTAGCAAGCGCAGATTTTTTCAGCTTCCCCGAGAACGGTAAGGGTGAGTTTTTAAATAATTGCATGATATTTAGGTAAATGTTAATTACCTTAGAATGGGAGTTGAATTAATTGGTTTCGATTTGTTTCCGACGGCGCCCTATTGGCCTAGAGCGCTAGCATACACTTGTCTTTTTTCACTTCCATAATATTTACAAAGTAAATGGAAGTAGGTACCTATTTCAATTGTCCTAAAATCATCGAAGCTTTAGAAAAAATGTTCACATGTGCACTTTAACTCAGAATCACTTCCTGAATGTCCTTCCTGGGTGTCTGTGTGTGCGGTCATTTACAAAAGTGGTTATATCTTCCCCAATTCTTAATTTTTTTTTCAAATTTCATGAACTCAAATGTTCGTCTCGGCATATCACCCAGTTTGGATTCGAATTACTCACAGTATTTCGAAAGATTGAAGCATTTAGTTTATTTATTTCCAGAAATAATGTATCCATGTGATCGGTCGGAAATTGATCCTATTTTAGTGTATCAAAAAACGTTACTGGTAAAACTGAAATGATTAATGGCGCCGAATTTTGAGGTTCTGTCGACTTCTTGATTTAATTTTAGTAAAGAGACAGCCCAAAAATTAGTGTTGAGCCGGATTGAATAAGTAACTTTTTTTGGTTAATTCAAAACGGTTCAGAAACGGCTTCATAAAAAGAGAAATTATAGTTTTTCTTAGTTAAGAAAAATCAAAAATCGTAATTTACTGGCAATGAACATTATCTCATTGTCACTCAACTGAAATCAGTTGATTGAATGTGAAGTTGAATTGAAAAAAGTTATAGCGTGATTGCACCACCGCAAAAAAACTCAATTCCTTGAATAGGTAGGTACGCGTGGATTGAACCAAAATGAGTAACCCATTCCGAGGATTGCCCCTTGGGAGGCTCTCAGTGCATACAGGTAGGTATAGAGGTATTAAAGCAAAGAAAATCTTCTGGTCTACGACCGGCAGGTCCATAACGTAAAGTTGCAATCTCATTTCAATGGCAGGATTCGTTTAGCGGAATAAAATGTTCACCCTTCTTCATGCGTGTTGAGGTCCTGCCGGCTGTACGGATTGCGATGGTGATATTATTCACGTACTCTTTCCGGCCAGGCCATTACAGATGCCTACGCAGAATCACGCCTTTCCTGGTCCGTACGTGGCAATGGGCCACAGAATATTTTTTACCCATACAGGGATAAAAACTCGACAATTCAGCTCTTTTCAGCGGCGGGAAAAATGAAATTATAAAAAAGAATATCAGAGGTTCAGCCGGGGAGGGAATAATTGAGGATAAACGAGCGACGCTTCAGAGGATTTACGCTGGGAATGAGGCTTCCATAAGCTGCAACGTTGAATTGCATCATCATAATTGTATTATGATAGTCACGGTTGACACAGCAACAATTGAGGTGTAGGAATTAGATTTCGAATTCTGAGATTCTTTGCGGCGGGTAGGTTTATTGTACAAATTCATTTGACATGTTGGTACACATAAATGGGCTTTCTGGTTAACTTGTTTTTTAGAACATTTGAGAACGATTGTCTAGGAAAAAAGCCATGAAAGAGGGAAATACATAGGTACAGACCATACCCAAAAGAGGGGAAAATGCGGCACATTCTTTTGTCCCTTTTGCCATATATCTCAGTCTTTGAGTCCTAGTAGTCACACGAGTAAGCTCTTCTCACAACACTTTTCCCTTCGCTCTGCCAATGACTTCGAAAAAACATCAACAGGGAATTTTCCCTTCAGGCTGAACATAAGGGTCCGATCGGTTCGACAAAATACTTGCACAGGCCTTCGCACGCGTGGATTTTATTGCGTTCTAAAACCTTCAAACTCAACGCCAGTTGATATAATTCTCCTTGGGTGTTATATGGTATATCATGTAGGTAGTGCCGAAAAAAGGAAAAGAGGCTGTGAGGTTGGCAGGTGAATATTCGACAGCGATTCAGATCGGCATCGCCATAATCGTCCCTTGGCAGGGACATTTTCGTATTTTTACAGGGGAGGGAAAAACTATGAGACAATTTTCGACATTTTCCTCGATGGCTGTTAACGCTGGCTGTAGTACTGTGTGCTCATTTGAATCAGCCATGAGCGCTCTATGTGGAGGTCTCACCCCTTTTCCTCAGTCGCCACTCTGCCATCAACTAAGTGCAGAATCAAATGCTGCTAAACCTAATCACTTACGAACCGTATTGCCAATAGATACGTAAAATTTTAAAAATGTTGCTGCTAGAAAGTTATGTGAAGCAGTCAAGTGCAAAATGTTCTATAAATTTTGTGCAAATGAGTTAGAAAGTGCTCGTCAAGGTTGGACGTTATCTTACCCTGTCTTCTGTCACAGCTTATCAAGGCCTTGATGTTGACAGGTAAAATTTACCTTATTTAATATTACCTTACCATATTTAATATTTCACAGCGATTCAGATCGAAATCGCCATAATCGTCCCTTGAAAGGCAGGGACGTTTTCATATTTTTACACAAGGCAAAAACTATAAGGCAATTTTCGACAATTTCCTCGATGGGACTTGCTTTGGCGGGCTGGGCTAAAAATCTAGACTGATCCAATTTCGAGGAACAGTTTCCTGTAGTTATCGCCTTGGAATAAGATTGAATTTCGTCCAAACACAGCTCCCCGTCAAACCGGATTTCAAAGTCGTTCGGATTCTCAGTTGGCCGGTGGGGCCTGACGGGAAATAAATCATCGACCTTCAACAGGGCTCGACGGACCGTGGCAACGCTTTTTCGAATAAATTTCTCTCCGGATCTCCTGGCCGAGCATCCTGAATAAACCGACTAATGAAGTTTTTTTTAATCTAATTCATTTACGACTCGATGTAGTTTCGCTTCGGGGAAGGTTTATTCCCCTTGCCATCCCGGACCGATCCGCGGGTTGTTCGAGGGCCACCCAACAACCTGATTTGTGGAGAGGCTTGGGAAACAACGTGAAAAACGAATTTATCGGTCCTCCATCCTGCTTAATCGGATTCGATTCGGAAACGTTCAGGTGGGGCTTTCGAATATTTTTTTCAGCATTCATATATTGGCGATTGCGGAACAGCCGGAAGTGCGATGACACGACAGGCGGAGGGAATGCCCGGAATTGAAGACTTCATTTTATATTGTTCCGAAGCGGACACCATAACAGAGCTTTTAGGGTGAAATGAGGAAGAGGAAGTTGCATAAATAACAATGTATCGACGAGAATGAGGGTGTAGAGGTAGCCTGTATGGAAATTGAGCACAAAAGTATCCCAGTTTTTTGCGAGCACCATTTTTGGTACAGGTATAGCACATAGTTTTTGGGATACAACATTTTCTTTGTTATGTGATCTTACTATCTCCTGTGCAGTTTTCTTTGGTTCGCCTTCGTGACTGGGAAGGGGAGTTTTTTACAAATTGATTCTAAAATTACAGGCAATTATCTCAACTTGAGATTCTCAAGGTACCAAAAATGTTAATTCAACTTGGTCCAAAAAATCTGAAAAAAAAATTTATTCAGGGGAGGTCTGTAAACGTCGAAACCCAAAGACACAGTCTAAAAACACTTCTTTTGGTATTTTAATTCATCGCCACAAAGTTTGGGCTAAATATCAACGACTAAATCGAGTAACCGTTCGAATGCCCAACATTTCCTTCTGGAAATGTGGTTGAGATCGCCTTTTCCATCTCGCACAACCATGTTTGCCGAAATGGCTGTCTATTTTAATCCGAAGTTAAGTAGTCGCTTTCCGTTTCCAGCTCCTTTTCTTTATCCTTCCTCAAAACTAATTTTCATCTCAACTTTCCCGAAAGGCCTTCCACGGAGCGCCTAATTGAATTCAAGAAGCCTTGAGGTTTTTAGTGATTAAGTGGAAAGCCGAAAGAACCGGCATCCCTTACGATACAATTGCTTCCCATGAATCGCTCCATTCATAATTTATTAGTCTCTGAAGCCTCGTTCCGAAACTTGAGACAAACGAAGCTGTTGAGTTCGTCGGCTGATTTATCGACTGCGGGTTATAAGCATGGAGGGGAATGTGAAATTGAGGTCCGGTTTATAATTTTATTTAAAGCTGGCATTAACTGATTCCGAGAAATTTTCGGTATTGCGGTCAATTAATATACGTCTTTGGTGCAAGGTTCCTTCGATAAATCTAGCTTAGAATCAATTGATAAATCAGCCCTCAAACTTTTCTTGGAGCCCTTGAAATGAAGAAAATTTTGATATTAACAAATCTAAAGACATTTCACGTAGCCTGCATAGCTTATCGGATTGTAAATCGGAGCACCCGAGCAAAAAATATTCCAAATCTGATTTGATTTTTTATCTCCAAAAAGATAGGGAATTCCCTCCGGACTAAAAAGCTTCTATCTTTGCTGCCTTTCAAAACAAAACCGAGAAGTCATGATTAATGGAAGATTGCTTCGTGAAGAGGACCGGCTACTGCGAGGAGATGGTTACTTGTTTTTTCTCAACACTTGGCTGCCTTTCGAGAACCCTTCAAAGGGCAGTGTCGCTATTTTTCTTCGAAGGGAACTTCATCCATAAAGATGCCACTTTCGAAAGGAAGGGGAATGAATTTTCTTCGATCTATAATTGCGATCGTTTTTGGACGAACCGCCGAATAGGAATCGGTTGGCGAACTTATCGGAAAGAGCACATAAATTTCGGGCTGACTTTTTATTGTACACTGAGAAAAATCGTCGGTTAAAAATTTTGAAAATATGCGGTTAATGACGAAATGCGGTCAAATTTCCGACATCAACAGACTACGAAAAACCGAGAAATGCCGAAATGTTGAAAATGCCGCCCCCCAGGCCATTTTAACCAACTATCCTACAGATTTGACCGACGTTTGTCTCGCGGCAACCGTAAAATGCGGTCTAAGGATGACCTTGAAACACTAACCGTATACAAAGGTCTGTCAAAGTGGAAAATATTTGCGCCGAAACTAAGAATAGGTGAGGTTAGGAAACCAGAAGTCGGTTACTGTTCATACTTCAACCGCGTATGGGTTGTTCAATTGACCGTTCAAGTTGGTTAATGTGCCGTGAACACGGTTAAAGAAACCAAGTCAGTTGTTTTACATAAGTTAAGTCGGTTAAAGCGTACTGGAGCCCAGTCGGTTAACCCATACTTTTGACCGTATAAGTCTGTTATTGCACCCCATTTCCGTCAATTACGGTCAAACCACTACAAGAAGCCGGTTGTTTTACATAAGGTGAGTCGGTTAAAGCATACTCGTGTATAGTCGGTTAACGCATATATTTGACCGAATTCGTACCAACACAGGTCTGGCCGATTGACATTAACTTGAACCTTTCCCCACTCCTCCAGCTTATAGTCGGTTATTGCAGTACTTTCACCGTATGCAATACGGTTAAAACATAGCAGTAACAGAGTAGAGACCGAATATCTTTCTCTTTCCGTCCTAAAGGTCATTGGCCGATTGACATTGACTTGTACCTTTCCCCACCCCTCCAACTTATAGTCGGTTATTGCACTACTTTCACCGTATGCAATACCGTTGAAACATAGCAGTAACAGAGTAGAGAGGCGCCCTGCGCATGTGCTCCCCCTCCAACTTGTAGCCTCTACTTGGCTGTAGGGAGAAGTAGGGATCATTCCTCTTTCAACCTCGGTCGTAGTTAAAACGTTTGTGCGTCCACAGTTTTTGAGAGATCTACTCCCATCACCTCTGCTTCATCAGCAACTTATCCGTCATTTATTCCGGCTTTGACTCGCGCGTTTCTCGGCATCGGCTCTCACGGATCGGATATTTCTCACTTCGGCTTGACCTCGGCTCTTCTCTTGATTCTTCCTACTTCCTGGCTAACACGGGTACGCCTATTTTTGGACAAGAAAATGGTAAGTAATTGTGTACGTTCGGTGGATGATTTGCAGTATATTGGTAGAGGCTGTGTGTGCATCAGGCTGTCTTTCTGATTTTTTTCCATTTAGTTCTGAGGAACTGACGGACGACGCCTGCAGCCAGCAATAAAAAAAAGGAAGATTGAAGACGTGATCGACCTTGAGGGTAAATACTATTGAATGAAGATAGATTGATTGTCAGGTTCATTGTGCATTGAGCATTTTTTCACGATCTAACAAACGTTTTTCCCAGAAATAAAAACGGCTCTTCTCGACGACCCCGATTCTCAAATAGTGCAGGGCGGCGCTGAATCATCTACATTCCTCGAATCTTGGAAGAAAACGGCCGGTAAGCGAATAGCTTACGCAAAGGTCGCGAGTTTTGAAGACTACCTCGACACGGTGATAATTATCGGACTTCCCATAATCGGCCATAAGCTGGTGAGAAACTAATTTTTTTTTTTTTTTTTGAGTGGTACTTGCTCGGTTGTAATTTTCAGCCCTCAGATGTATTAACAGTGTTTCGTGTTTGGTTTCTCAGCTATCCCTTGATTTCCAACAACTATACCCGGCACTTGACAGTATCGCCCTGCCAAAGAACGTCGCCAAGTTGAAAAACGCTATATTGAGGCTCACTTATAGTTACCATTATTGTAAGAATTTGTACAAATAAAAAAACATATGTAGGTACCTATTGACTGTATCATACAGGTTTAAAATGTTTTATTAGTAAACGTATGTTAACAACTGATGGATCCATCACATTTATAACTTAAAATGTTGAGATGTTCTTGTTATGCTAGTCAAATTTTATCTTTAGGTCGCATATTTGGAAAACAGTTATGTACCATTAAGAATCAGGCCCACTTTCTCATTATCATTCTAATAATATGTATACCTAATTCGTTTTTATTAAAGAATATATTACCAAAATGTTACTCAAATTTCATTTTCAGATCACATGTTTGAAATTCCATTTCAAGTGGGCTACATTAACCGTATTTCTGGTCGGTTGATGTACTCCACTGTGGAATGCGGTCAATGTAGTACAGTGACCGACTACGCATACGGTCAATGAAGTACCATGACCGATTAGGCATGCGGTCAATGTACGAATAAAACCGAATAGGTATGCGGTCAATGAAGTACCTTGACCGACTAGGTATGCGGTTAAAGTAGAACTATAACCGACTACGCATACGGTCAATGAAGCACCATGACCGATTAGGCATGCGGTCAATGTAGGAATATAACCGAATAGGTATGCGGTCAATGAAGTACCATGACCGATTAGGCATGCGGTCAATGTACGAATATAACCGAATAGGTATGCGGTCAATGAAGTACCATGACCGACTAGGCATGCGGTTAAAGTAGAACTATAACCGACTACGCATACGGTCAATGAAGTACCATGACCGATTAGGCATGCGGTCAATGTAGGACTACAACCGACTAAATATACGGCTAATGTACTGCTTTAACCGATTAGATGCAATGCAGGTTTTATCGACTTTTCTTAGGGTTTAACCGACTATTAGGCGGTTGCTAGCCATTAACCGCATTCACGTAAATTAACCGACTTTTGTATTAACCGACTGGCTGGGGGCGGCCCTACATTAACCAACTCCGGGGGCGGCATTTGTATTAACCGACTTTTGACATTAACCAAGTTGCAATGCGGTTGCTAGCCATTAACCGCATTCCCGCAACCGACTTTTGCCCTATTTTTTTTCTCAGTGTACGCATGGAATACTGTCATATTTTAAATCGGTAGTACAATAATGCGACCCTAGATTAAATAAGCATGCACTACTTTGTTGCTCTCTAATGAAAAGAAAAAAAAAATGAAAAGTTTGCCCACATGAAGCAGGAACTATCGTAAATAATGGCCATTATGATCATCAACTCCCGAAAACTCGCTAACTTTATCTATCATTTTGAACAATATTCATTTTGGCCGTAGTTTTTGTATTTCTTTTAAGCAGGGGCTTTCACATGAGTAGGATAAATGATCTCTTATTTCCTATGGTATGTAAACAGCAGGTATAAAAAGGTAAGCAGTACCATGTCTAACAGCAAAAATTTAGTTAAAAATGTTCCACAACGCAACCCCCCACAAAAAAAAACCAAGTTATTTCTTGGCCGGATTTTTAATTACAAGTCACCTTCAGGACTTTGAAAGCCATCGCATCACTAGGCGCCCTTGAAGAAACGAGTTTGTCAAATATTCAAAGAAGAACGCTTTGACGCCAACTTACTTCTCAGACCAACAAATTTAAATATTAAAAGGTTCTAAGCGATTGAAGGGACGATAGCAAGATTTCTTACTTCAACCCAGCAAAGGTTTTCAATGAATAATTGAACAGCCAGGCAACTCTTTCGATGTAGCTTCCGCTTCTTTTCAGAAAGCCATCTATAAATAATGAGGTGACAAAATAGTGAGTTGCTAATGGATTTCGGCGTGTGACGCGAAAATGCGTAGCCGCGATCTCGCAGTTCATACTAGTTAACTATCATAGTTAACTCTCTGCTTTATTGCTTGCGTTTGTAGCTTTTAATTGAATGAATATCTTGTTTATTCTTTGCTATATTTTAATAATATTAAAATATTATAATGAACGCGCTGTAAACCGGATTGTGTTAGAGTTGAAGCTCCAAGTACAAAACCCGCACCAAGTTCCTGAACTCAGCCTGATTTTTGTATAGTCCTATTGGACGACCTATTAGAAAAACATTGTAAAAACAAAATGACCGTTTAAGTCGTAATATCAAACTATTGACATTATTAGCAGTAGTAAGTGGATCTATTAACCCAAATGCGTCAACATTACCCATCAAACTGGTACCACATACTACAAATTGTTGAATTTTCATTGACTCTTGAGGCCGTATTCAGAAAATATCCTTTTCACAGGACCCGTTCGATTCACCAAATAGATTCTACTCATTTTATTGGTCAATATCAAAAACAAACATGGCTTTCCCATAACCCCCGCATTGTATGGAGACGCTCACAGCAACCAAGGTCCTGTCAATTGCAACCACAATTTCCGAAGTCCCAATTTCAAGGTTCCTCGCCAGCGACCTTGAAGAATCTTGAAATTGGGACATCGGAAATTGCGGTTGCGATTGACAGGACCTTGGTTGCTCGTCTCCATACCTTGCGGGGTTTATGGGAAGGCCATGTTTGTTTTTTTGAAATTGACCAATAAAATGAGCAGAATCTGGCGCATCGGACGGCTCCTGTGCAAAGGAGCTTTTCTGAATACGGCTCTGAGTAATGCGTTTCCGAAGGTCATGCATCAAATTGGTCAGAAGAATCGTTGCATTATATTATGTTGCATCATGTTATTGAAATGTTGAGTCGTTTCGGTGACACCCGTCGCATTTTCGCGAAGACAATCGCACGATCTCCTCTCAAAAGGGGAAATACTTTCCGATTGACGGTTCTCATAGCGAAAAAATTGTTCTCCGGAGCAGGTCAATAGGACTGAGTAGAAATTCCATAAAACTCCCTTGAGGAATAACTTGTCCAAACGACGGAAGGGGATGGAAGCACTTACCTCGCACTTCTTCAACACCTCCCGGAGTTGGCTCTTATTCAAGAATCCCGCAACCGGCAGTATTTTTCTTTTGCAAAATGCCGTCAAACCTGGGTACGAGAAGCAAGGTGCGAGTCTTCAGCTGAATCGTGATGAACTGTTTTCTTACCGCTGCGTTTGTTGCCTCTTGCCTTCTCCGTTGAGACCATTTCCTTAGCCAAGTTTTTATTTCTTGGTCCGGGGGTTCGGGTACCCGAGAACTCTATTGTCGTTCGGTTCAACTTTTGCCGGCGAAAAGAAGACCGCGAGTCCATTTCCACAGTTGGCAATACCTCATCCGATTGTGCGACTTTTCGACCTTTTCGGAAACTGAATGGAATTATATCCCCGGGCGAAAATATCCGAGCGAATGTTGGCAGCGCGAGATTTATTGTCACTGCATCCCATGCTCAATTTAGTCAGCATATAATATGAGTATTTTTATAGAAGGAAAAGAGAGGCAACCGCCAACTAAGTCTGAATTAAGATGGTTTGAGCTATGGGATAATAAAATTGAATTCTGCCTTCGTGGAAAACCGTCAAACGTCAAAAAAGGCAATTTTTCCCGTTAAAAAAAGAAAACTTTCTATGAGGAATATTGATATCCATCAATATTGATATTCTATGGTTGAAGTCAATTAAAAAACACCTCAATCATTGCAGAACCCTCATCAGCTTGTGTTTTGAGCCAGTTTTCTACGAGTTTGAGTCATTAGGGCCTTCAGAACTGCGGCTAGAGTCAATAATTACCGGAACTACGCCGACCTTAGCAGGTTAAATTGCTTTTGAGGTTCTAAACAACCCCACAACACACCCTCTCAAAATACCAATGCATTCCAAGCAGCATAGATATAATAAATCACCTGCGGAAGAATTGTGGCATCCCAGAATTTTAATAAAAACTCATAGATGGAGAGAAAAATAAAGTCTACTCCACTATTAAATCTCCACTATTTCTTTTCTTTCATTTTTGAGTTTATCCATCCAGCATGGTGAGTTTGGGCTTCGAAAACGCTCCACGCGTTCAAACTCATTTCATTCGGAAGATTCCAACGATGAATAGTCGTGCCTACGTTTGCGCACAAAAACAAATTCCCCCAAGATTCATTATTCTTCCAATTCTTTTTAGACCCCCAGGGAACCGAGAGGAAATCCGACCGAACTCAAAATGAAGAATGTTTCGTGAAGATTAAGATATGTCATGAGCAGACAATGCGATCCTTCGAAATAATGAACGCTAAGGTAAGGAAGATGATTTCCCGCGAGATGGGTTTGTTTTAAGCTTTTTCCGCATCCATCTCCGGGAATACCGCATAGCTTGCATTTTCCGACTACCTACCCATATAATTGTACTTACCTGAAGTGACTAGGGGGCCATACAGTGAACGTTTCTGAGCTAGGAAAGATATTTTCTCTCACTTGAGAAAATTTTCTCGTTTAAACTAATTTTCATATTTTACTCAATTCTAGCTTCCCAAATTTTGGGGTTGTATCATAGTGGCCATTAGGGAGATTTTGGAGATACTTGTTATTAAATAATGATCCGTCAATTTGGCGAGCAAACCTGCATTTAGTGCATTTGGTGCATGAACTCTCCATTGTTAGATTATGTCAAGTTACACAACACGGTACCTATACAGGAAAATTGGCAATATAGGTAATATTACCAATTCTTGTAAACACCCTCAACGTTTGTACACAAATAGGTACACTGCGGGAGTCAAGAAACACCGAAATGTAAGATCGTTCGTAATAGTAGGCCTTTGTTACAAGGAAAAACGAGGCCACTCACAAGTCGGACGGTGAAATGTGCGCGCGCATGTGCGCGTAAATAGCCGTCACCGCGAGAATGTGGCAACGACAGGCTCAAAATATTACGTAGGTGCCCACTTTTTCGCGAAGGCTTGAAGTGTGTTTCTGACTTATGTCGCCGACAGGGAGAGAAGTATCCGGTTTCATCACACGTAGATGATTTCCATCTCGTACAGCTCACCTGCTCGCTGTTGCTGTCAAGCTATGTTAGAACTGCAACTAATCACACGTCACTTTCAAGGCAATATCTTCCTTCCGACTGGCTGCCGTATGACGATTATGTCAAGGTGACTTTCGTCCTGTGACAGGTCCTCAACAGCGCGCGTAGGTCCTTAACTGTTTAGGCTTAGCGGGCGGAAGGAACTGTTCAGCTCTGAAAGCATCCTCGCCTCTTTGTGCTCAAACTTGGCTGTCTCGAGTTGACAAACAATCGCTTTAGCGACTTATGAACCTCGCTCTGAACGCGATATTCAATTCTGCATTTCGGCACGCCATTCATAGCCGCACGTAGAACTTTGTTGTTAGTGGAAACTCCTCAACCTTTGGGACGTGTCGTCGGAGCAGCTAACGCACAAAAGATTCACGTCTATATGCGAGTCCTGCGGCTGCGGTTGAAGTTACTTGGCAATTTTGTCAATCAAAGTACCTATCCTTTCATCAGTTGAAACTGCGGCGACATTTTTTCGTCGTCCCAACACCCAAGATCCGAAAAATTAGCATTATCGATTACAAAATGGACTTGGGACCCTCCCATTAACCAATACAGTAAAATACACGAATACGAGTGATTATACAAAGATAATCGACTTCGACTTCCAAAAATCTCATAAATAAAAACTCAACATTTTGAGCTTTGAAAATTCATGTACAAATGTAAAAATTTTGAAATCAAAGCTCCACAGCATTTGGCATCCAAAAGATACGCGCTTGAGAAAGAATGATTGCTTTTGAAGTTAGTTTTTTGGAGAAGTGAGGGAGTGAAGTCAATACGGACACACCTTGACCTAGAGCCCCACCTTGGAGGGATTGGCAAAGCTGTCTACTCCAGGAACTCAGACCCTGAACACAGTTTACTCCAAGGTTAGACGATCAATTAACCCGTTACACTCACATGCGCGTCGGGAAATTGGCACCGTCGCCTGACATTTTGGACACGTGGCTGGGGGAAGGGGCTACAAGTGACGTGGTATTGACGGGGCCTGGTAGCCGCCGGCTCGGCCCTCGAGCACACGGACGGATGATATTATATATTATTACGAAACCGGATGTGTCACGAGCAGTCCACTCCACACAAGACACCCACCACAATTGACAGCTGCTCTCATGGAATGGCGGTTTCTATATAAATCGTATTCAATAGGCCATGTCCTTCAGAATTCAGAAAATGGAACACTCTGGATAATATTTGGCCTCTACCTAATATATTCCATTGGCCTTTCGGTAACTATGCTGTGCCTCCCTTCAAAATACATGCCCCAGATTCTTCGAGGCTGACGCACGCAGGGCCAAAATTCTAGTTAACAAAGATTAATCCAATTTTAATACCATTTACTTATCAAGTTTCAAAAAATACAATAGGTAAATCAAAAATTTTAAATAAAAAAATCCGACCATTAATTTTCTACAATCGTATATCAGATCGGCCATGATTGGCTGTGTGGACTACCTAAAACATTCTACAGCAAGGGCCAGAGGCTGAGCGACTGTTCATTCTGCACTCTTCTTCAGAAGCTCTCACTTCACAAGCCAGGAAGACGTGGAGGTCTTTATCTACAAGTTGGAAGGCAATCGATTGCTCAGCCCAGCAGGTGATGGATGGGACCGAGTGAACCGTTTCCATCCGCCAATGTAACGCAGTCTATTTCCTCCATGAAATGTGAGAAAAAGACGATCCATTCACCAGTAGGCAGTTGGTTTATTAAGCCGTAAGAAAAAACTCACCACTGTTCACTAATACGACGCTCAGGACACGACAACGTGTCCTTTGTGGTGAAGGATGACGCCACGTCTTGTCATTGATGGAATCAGGAGGGATCAAGTTTGATGATTATCCAAAAAACATACCTGGCACGATTATTTCAAAGATTTAGTACAAAATGTTCCAAAGTCGTGCAGAAGGCTAAGCCACCAAAAATTCCGATTTTTGCTGTGGACCGCGGTACGGAGGAGTTTGAAGTTCCAGAGGCAATCTGGGACTGAAACTTGGCATCAGTTCTGGCTCCTGAGGAATTTGAAAAGAACATTGACCTTGGCTTCAATCAGGGTCATCTGGGTTGCAAAGATATCGCCTTCTCTTTGCAACATTGTAGCTGAGAACCTGGCTGTGACGCACTGCTTCAATTGCCAGGCCTATGGCCATCCTGCGAATCACTGCAAGGCTACTGTGTCCTCTGACATTGTACTGGTGAACGTCTAGGAGATTTTTGCCCGAACAAATCATCTTCGGCCAAGAGTGCAAATTGTCACTGTTTCTGGAACGCTGCAGTAGTCAGCTATTCTGTTTTGAATTCTCCATTTATTTCAAACTCCTCGTTTTAATCCTATCACGTAGCGGCGTTTAAGCGCGGTAATAGAAGACCATAAAATTCTCCTCCGAACCTGACTAACAAACATAAAACTGAGATTGCCTTGATTAAATGCCATGTAATAGCGAAGGCTGTCATTAATAAAACAGCTGCAGATATTGGGCCGGGCAGGAAAAGCAACGCCGTTTACTGCCAAAGTGACACTTAATCAAGGAGACTATTTTCCCTCCATTTCTCGACCATGCAGCTCGCCCCACTTTATCCAGCTTCGTCTTCCTCAGTTACAGGCTCAAATATTAATGGAGTACCGATAAATAACCTGGAGCGCTCCGGCGACGGCTGTTTAAAATTCAGGGCGAGCCCTGCCTGGCAGGAATAAGGCGGCTTCTACCACCCAGTTCCGCACCGGCTTCAGCGGACCCATCAGACTTTCGCCCTGGCTGGAGATTGCCGTTGCTCCTGAAAACTTGCAACTAAATTCCGACAGTGTTTGTAGTTGAAAGTTTCCCAACGAAAAATACACCCAAGGTCTCGACGGGAGATGAGCTTAGATCATTAGTAGAGGGTCCCTCTTCGCTGGGAGCAATATGCTTGAAATTCATGGCGCTTCCTTATAAATCATTCGAATAGAACGTCAAATCCGTGTCACTTGTGATGTTGATGAAGGATTTGACAAATGATGGCTCATCGGTGCAAAGCCTGCATACATTTCATTTCGTATTCAACGTGCCACTGCCGTTAGAGTGACGTGAAATCCATTGAAGACCGGAAGGAGGGGGATTTGAAAAACCTATTGGGGAACTCACTGCATGCTGCAGTAGAGACTACTCGATTGCATTGAAATGCAAGGTTGGTATACGAACTTGACTGAAAATTAGCCAGAAAATGAAAAGTGGACGAACCTTCGTGTTTTTTATTCCGGTCAAATTTGACCAGAAGTGTTGGTGTGGATACAAACTCATCCTGAAAAATTGAATTTCGCATCATAGCAAGGGAAAGGGTGTGTGATTAGTGTACCAGCAAGCCTGAATTCATTATTTATGCCAGGAAATAAATACAAAACGTTTTCCCCGGCCATTCGTTGTTTTGGAATTGTTCAGACGATCATCCGTTTATCTCTGATGAGCAAGTTTGCTATTTTTATAGATTGGCGCACGGAGGAGTTGACCGAACCTCTGGGCCGTCCAAAAATTCAGAGATCGTTAGGTTTCGCATTTCCTTCAAGGATTGCCTCGATCGAGTAGGCTATGGAGTGTACTACTCAATGGCTGGTCTCTAGTCAAGGTAAAACTGGCTTTTTAGGTATAAAGCATTGCTTTCCAGATAGCGATTAAGGTCCTTCTCCTATGCCTTTCACCGTAGCTATATTCAGTGGAAGCCCATTCCTTTCAAGATACGATAACATAACCTGAGAAGTGCTCTGTGGAGCTTTTGAAGGCCTATCCCCCAAGGCAAAACATACATAACTCGAGGGTAGATGGGCAAGGAGCTTAAGGGAGAACGGCAGGTTGGAGTGTGGTCCGTACGTACGCCCTTTCGAGCAGACACTCAGTCAAGAACCGCGGTCAAGTGCGAAAGTTCTACGAGAGATTTCAGGCTCTGTAATGGTGAGTACTTTGAGCATGAATTATTACTGAATTGAACGAGAACAATAAACTAAGAAAGGGGAGAAAAGGCTGAAGAATCAAAGCCAACCAGGAGCGCGAGCGTCGGCGTTTTCAGTGTGAGGTTTGGAACTGTAGTTAGATGATGTTCACGGAACTTAGCAACAGTTCGCCATACTGCGCATGCTCAAGCCAAGACTGCATACTCACGCTCCTGGAACAATTCAAATTTGGGAGCCTCTCGAAAACTAACAAGTAGATTAAAATCAGGAATAAGATTTGAGAAAGCGGTTGGAGAATATTGTCAAAGGATTGTGATTCAATTGAAGTTTGTGAGTCAAAACATACCAGCATTAAGTTGATGTTGAAGCAAAAGACACCTACCAAAACACCAAAAGAAAAAACACCTACCTAAAAAAAGGAAAAAAACGCCTGCCTAAACAAAATATCACAAGAGACCGACCTACACACCAAAAAGCAAAACACCGCGAACAAGCGAAACAATCGCCTGATCAACATTGACCAAAACACAACTAAGGGAAAAGCACCAATAGCGGACATGACAACAGTAGTGGACACTTGGGTTAAAAATCGATAAAATAAGGGTTTGAGACAACTTGGGGGGTTCTTTTTTTTGTGCCACAACTATTCAAGATTAGGCACAACAAAAAAGAACCCCCCAAGTTGTCTCAAACCCTTATTTTATCGATTTTTAACCCAAGTGTCCACTACTGTTGTCATGTCCGCTATTGGTGCTTTTCCCTTACCTGAACACCAAAAGCAGAATACACCTGCCTTAACTAAAACCATATGACACCTACCCAAACACCAAAATCCAAGAAACACCCTCCAAAAAGCAAAGAACACCACTCCAAACACAAAAACCTAGATGCACCTGTCTCAATACCAAATGCAAGAAACACCTACCAAACACCAAATTGTGGAAAGCACCATCCTAAAAGCCAAAAATGAAAAACTGCTTAGCAGCCTTCCAAAATACCCGAGTAATAGTCGAAATAGCTCTCACCGTGCGATACGACGTGATATACGTTGGAACATCATAGCATTCAACGAGTTGGAAACGTTTTCTGAGGCATATTTATGAAGTCGAGACGCACGTAGGAATGATACGTCATCCGAAAGCAGAACCTGAATGTAGAACAGTCGTGGCCTGGCATTCATATTCACATTAGCTATTGCATATGCTGTTGGGGTCGTAAGAGGAAAAGGACGTTTCCGCGCTGGGAAGAAAAAACAGAGACCTTTCCCCGATAAGGATAACTTATCTACCTGGGTAGCAGGTAATGGAAAGAACATTAGACTGCAAATCGTTAAGGGAAAGTTTCGTTGCAGTGAAATGAAACCATTACAGTATCATTAATTTCAAGTTAGCTCCGCGGAAGTTTTCTGGGGTCATAACAGAAAAAGTTGTGCTTTAGTACCCGCGTAGTTCGCCATTATTGGAGTGGAATTGGTAAAGCGAACAGAAAATAACTACCTGGTTTTCGCGGAAGAGAATAAATAGTTAGCGGAATAATTAGCAGGAATTATAACAATGGAAATTTTTTTCGAGTTGGCGTTTACCGGTCTTACGGTACAACCGTCTTTTCCATGGAGGCGGAATGCTTTGGCATTTTTGAGGGACGAGACCAACGTGGACCCAGAGTTGTGGTAAGTGCAGAAATCTGGAGCTTCCCAAAATTGCTCATCTGGAATACGGACCGGTTCTTTGGGTTGCAACTGTATGCACACGGGCGCTATGGAATACCCCTGGAGCCACATTGGAATCGCTCCTCAAAAAGCTCATGGACATGGAAAGACACTTTGTGGTTCTTTAACTAGCATCATGAGGAAGAGTGTTGGTTCTAGGGATTGTCTGAATCTCGCTACATGGCAATCCTCAAAACACTTCCTAAGGACCTTCTAGTTCTGCCATGCCCAGGGTCTGAGGCCCCCAGGGTTGGGTGCGAAGGGTCACTTAAAGTGAATTACCCTTCGCTGCCATCCCATACCTCAGTAGAGGCGTATCAAATTTGGAATTATCACCAACGCTGGAAACCCCCAAGTCTCATAAGAGCAGACGGTCGTACACAGATCCGATGGGGATTATCATAAAACTTACTAGCCACTTACGGAGGCACAATTATCACGATTTGTTCTGAATTCGTCAAGAGCGTACATCTCCAAAGTGTATTCCATCACGGGCCATTCCGATCTAACTGCTTTAAAAATGGATTTAATTTCGCACGAAATTTGCAGAATTTACGAACAAACCCAAAGCGTTTTGCTACACGCTTTACAATGCTAATTTCTAGTCCAACTCGCACAGAGTGGCGTCAGGTTTAAAAGCGACCTGCCCGTGTACTTCTGACCTCTTAAGCGCCACTTGTTCAATTATTCATAAGTTGGTGCCTCGCGCTTCCAATTTTATGTTCCCGAATCCGCTTCTCAAATTAGCGAAGTTTTGGGGTACTCAGGTCAAAACCTCTTTGCATGCCGGAGTTGGACCTCAGATCCGAATCGAATATTCTCTTGGCGAAAATTAGAGACGGTTCTGTAGCGATTAACGGGGGTAGGGGAAAAATCAAATTTAGCTCTCAGACTGTACCGATAAGCATCATGAATCCTGCTTTCCAATTTAAGATCCCGCTCATATTACAGTCAGTCATGCCCGCTCAAGAGAGAAGCCGATTAGGCAATTGAGCCCTCGAAGGGTTACGTTCCAATTATTTGTTTACCACTGATCGAATTGCAATGCATAGTTGCATACTGCACTTCCAGTGGTCGTTAAGCTGACCATTAGAGAGTGGCCATTGCTTCCTGATTATCGAATACTATACGAACCAATTAGCAGGGTGTATCAGTGCTGATTCGGTGGAGCTCCATCGAGGAGCATGAGCGTCGACACATATACGAAGGAAACCGAACATTACAATGTGTGTCATGATGCAGCAATAAGGGGATAGTGCTGACCATGGAAATATATTATGGATCCGAGGATAGTGATCAATCCAGCCCGAATCTAGTGGTCCGATTTAATTTCTTCCTTCAGCAGGGTTCAAGGATTCCAAAAATAGATTTGACGTCCAAACCTATTGATATTCAATAGATCGTTTCGATCGGCGGTTTGTATTCACAGTCCTCGATTGCCTCACACGCCGTTATTCAGCTTTACCTCAGTGCATATATAGTGTTTCGCCAGCTAGGAAATGTTACCCTAGCAAAGCCATTTGTTCAAGAGCTTTACTCTCAAGAGTGCGATGGGTGTGCAAAGTGGCCAGTCATAATGCTTTCCTAAGCCTCGGCCAACATCTAGAAGCTATGGAAAGTCGCTCGTAACGTGGGATTTGAGGACATTACCGAGGAAGGGGGGCGGCCAAATGGCGCTGCAAAAGACGGTCAGGCCGTTCCGCCGTGACGCCAAACTGCCTCGGAGTTGTGAGAGCCGAATGAGTTGATAGTGGCCGCGGTTTTGTCCGACTTCGAGCCACGATAGTTTGGTCAACGTCTGAGCTTTCTGCCAATTTCCCCCGCTACTCCAACATGAGAAATCAGATTTGGATCAGTCGTTCGATCAAAAGTCCACTTTTTCATGCTTTGGTATACAGGTTAGGGGCGGCTACTGGCAGGAGCACAGGCGCATCTGCACCAACAAGTCAAAAGAAAAAGAAAAAAAGATTCTCAATCATTTTACGGTTTTTGAAACATCCACCAACTCAATAATAAATGTATTACTATCATACTATTCTCACACTTCTCCGTTAATAATGTCTGAAAACAAAAACAAAGGCGTCATTGGAACGAAGCCTCGGGGAGAGGGAGGAAGGAATGAAAAGGGCATAGAAGAAAGAAGGGGGTGTGGTGAGGGAGGACCGCAGTGCAAGGTCAAATTTAGCTCAAGAATACGTTAGTAGTCCATCGTATGGATAGCGTTTGTTTTGAAGTGGTAGTGAGCCATCAGAATGCTGACAACGCTATTCTTGGTGCAACGCACCCCTGGTGGACATTCGTAGAAATAGATCGATCTCATCACCTTATCAGTGTCCCATATCACCATATGTCACCATATCCCGCCTCTAGCTTACTGATATCATATCAGTGATATGTTGTTTTTCTTACTTATTTGAATTTTTTCCATTTTATAGTGAGTTTTGCTAACTAGGTACTCTCCGATTTCTCTGTAGCGTTTTTGGCAGTTACTTTTTGCTAATTAGTGGTTCATTGGTGATTTTTTCCGTGCAATATCCAAACAATGAAATCAACTGAAGGACGTTTTAAGTGAAATTAAGTTTTTATCTTGGAATTGACTTAGGAAAAAACATCGCTCTGCTACTAACAGTGATTTGATGACGAGAAGGAGAGCAAAACTGACCTATCTCATTTGTACTTAGTTTGAATTGATATTTGGCTGAAAAGAGCGAAATATCTTCAATTAAGTGTCTGATATTCCCTTTGTATTTGTTCCATGAATATTTTGGTCTGTGTCCACCCACAGGGTTCAAGAGCAGCAACCGCCACTGATACAGGTGCTAATACACGAAAATTCGCAACTTCGCATTCTTAAGGACACTCGGGAAAAATTATGAGCTTCAAAAGCTGAAACGCCAACGTTTACAAAATACTTTACGCCCCCGGTTCATTTTTGGAACGTCGATAAACAACTCGAAGGAGAGAAATTAGGAGCTATATCGAGGAAGTAAACACACTATTCACCGGCCAGGTAGGCGCGTTAAGTATCTCTTCTGACCTGTGGCGAAAAACCGTTAACGAGGCTGGCGAGAAGAAGCGGTCTTTCGGACATGGTGGTCAGGGGGTATGAAGGTATATTTACGGCCTCCTAAATTGGTCGAAGGCTGAAGGCGAGGGAAAAACGCCGAACGAAAATTCTAAGGGAAGCAGAACCCGACCCCAGCCCATCTCTTCCGCTCTTTCAAACCGTCATTGTTTATGGGGGCTAGTAAATTGACTTCAAAACCTTCTAGGAGACCAGCATGTCCTTCTTTTTGCCGTGAGGGATAGTAACACCCATTGTGTCTTTGACGGCCAGGTCCCTACAAAACATGATTTCTACCCAGCAGGCGAACAACCGATTAAATACGTATTTTCAGCGAGTATCAATTTCGGACTTATTTATAATTATAATCGGTCAGGAATTTTTCTTTATACATTACACCCTCAATTTTTCACACTTTACAGTTCAGAAGATCTAGAACAAAAATCTGCATTAAAAAATGCCCGTCCGCTGTGCCCTCCCAAAAAAACCTATGCCTAGTAGGAACAACCTATGACGGGAAGTCAGTCGATTATCCAAAAAAAATAAAAATCTCTTGGTCATTCATTGGAAACTCACAACCGACAAACTCAACACACAAACTCAACTGACAAATTCAACCCAACTCTCACACCCCCACCGACGCAACTGAGAGTTAAAATTAATCCGCAAACTTAATTCTCAAAGTATACTCCAAACTCAACCTTCAAACGCAATTCACAAACTCAACTCACAAACTCAAATCAATAATTGAACCCACGAACTCCATTCACTAACTCAAACTCTCAAATTCAACTCTCAAACGCAACTCACAACATCAGCTCTCAAACTCCGCTCCCAGACTCAACTCAAAAACTCAACCCGTTCACTCGACTTACAAAATCAACCCACGAACTAAACCTCCAAACTTAACATTTAAACTGAACTTACGAACTCAGCTATCATAATAATCACTCAAGCTCAAATCACTCGAACTCGGTTCAAAAACTCACACTCAAACTCAACTCTCACACTCAACTGACAATGTCGACTTACAACTACCAAACTCGAACCACAAGCTCTCGAGTCTGGTAGTCGAGTTTGAATTTTGAGTAGGTATATGGGATAAGTTGAGAGATTGTAAGTCGACTTTGTGGGTTGAGTTAGATAGCTGAGTTTGAAAGTTAAGTTTGAAACTCAACTGTGAAAGTTTGGTTTGAAAGTTGAATTTGTGGATTGAGTTTGGTAGTTGAGTTTCTCAGTCGATTTGGTCATTTGAGTTTGAAAGGTGAGTTAGAGAGTTAAGTTTGAATGTCGAGTTTGAAAGTAAAGTTTAAGTTGAGTTTGAATAATGAGTTTGTGGATTGAGTTTGAAACTCAACTTCGAATGTTGGGTTTGAAAGTTGAGTTTGAAAAATCAACTTCGAAAGTTGGATTTGAAAGTTGAGATTGAAACTCAACTTCGACAGTTGGGTTTGAAAGTTGAGCTTGTGAGTTGAGTTTGAATGTTGAATTTGTGGATTGAGTTTGATAGATGTGTTTGGTCATTTCAGTTTGAAAGGTGAGTTGGAGAGTTTAGTTTGAATGTCGAGTTTGAAAGTAGAGTTTAATTTAAGTTTGAATGTTGAGTTTGTGGATTGAGTTTGAAACTCAACTTTGAAAGTTGGGTTTGAATGTTCAGTTTGAAACTTGAGTTTGAATGTTGAATTAGTGGATTGAGTTAGTAAGCCGACTTGGTCGGTTGAGTTTGTGAGTTGAGTTTGAATGTCGAATTTAAGGATTGAGTTTGGTAGTTGAGTTTGTAAGTCGACTTGGTCAGTTGAGTTTGAAACTTCAGTTTGAAAGTTGGGTTTGAGAGTTGAGTTTGAATGTCGAGTTTGAAAGTTGTTTGTGAGTTGGGTTTGAGAGTTGATTTTGGAAGTTTGTGAGTTCCACAAAGATTGAGTTTCGAACTTCAAGGTTTTGTTCAAAACTCAAGTTTCAAAGTCAACTCTCAAACCCAACTTTCAAAGTTGGATGAATGTCAAGTTTGTGTGATATGTTTGATGGCTGTGTTTCATAGTTTGTAATTAAGAAGTTTGAAACTTAGTAAGAAGTATGAAACTTAAGTGTGAAATTTGAGTTTGATAGTAAAGCTTGAATGTTGAGAATTCATTTTGAGAGTAGAGTTTGATGGTTTAATTTGTAAGTTTATAATGTGAGTTGAATTTGTGGGTTGAGTTAGAAAGCTGAGTTTGTGAATAAGTTGAGTTTGAGGGTTGAGTGTGAGCGTTGAGTTTGTTGGTTGAGTTTGAGTATGAGTTTTTGAGCCGAGTTCGTGTGTGTTGAGTTTGTGGGATCGCTACGATAGCTGAGTGTGTAAGTTGAGTTTGAATGTTAAGTTTTTTGGGTTGAGTTCGCGGGTTCATATTGTAAGTTTAGGTCTATGTTGAGTTTAAGAGTTGGGTTTGAAAGTTGAGTTTTCCAGTGAAGTTTGAAAGTTAAGTAGGTAAGTATGTGGAGTGAATGGGTTGAGACTTTGAGTCCGAGAGCTGAGTTTTACTGCTGATGTTGGGATTAGCGTTTGAGAGTAAGTGCAATCATGCTGTTATAATTGATAGTTGAGTTTGAAAGTTGAAGTTGATGGTTAGGTAAGTTCGATGGTTGAGTTTGTGAGTTGGGTGTGGGGGTTGACTTTTTCAGTCGATTTCGAGAGTAGATTTTGTGAGTAGAGTTTGACAGTCGAGTTTTTGGGTTGAGTCCCATAGGTAGACCCCATTTGCCAGTTGAAAACTTTGCTGTATTTTAAAACGAAGAATGAATGAAGGATGAATTTTGGAGAAAGATTTGATTTTGGACTTAGATCTTCCGTTGCACCGAAGTAAAACGTTTCTCGAGCCAAAAAAGCTCTAGTGCATTTTGACAGTAATCGCCTCGAAGATCTGTTGAAGCGGGTATAACCCATGTTGTAGACGAAGGATGGTTGGAATCCTATTTTTCTGCTAACACCGCGCCCTATCCCTTCGATCCGCCTAGACATTCTTTCCCAGATAGTTGTCGGTCCCTCGACATAGTTTTCTCTACTTTTCTTCCCTTCCCGACCGTGGGTAAAATAGATTCTCCTCACATTCTGCCGGCTTTAGCAGTTCATACCGCCAGGGCTAGTTTTTATTGGATCCTTTTCAAACAGGCAAACGCTTACGGAAGGCGAGAAATCGCCGGAGCAGAAAAATAGTTACATGCCCACTTCTGCTGAACAGATGAGGTTTTTAGCGTGTTGCCTAGCGTTCTGCTGAATATACCTTTAATTATTGGAGACTACAGAAAGTGCCACTTTTCTTTTGGGCCACTAGTTTCAAGGTGATTTTTGGTAGTTTGCTATTGCGCTGTGTTTCCAAGAAATCAGTGGCCAAGCGATTGGTCAATGATTTCCGGTTAATCGACTATATCCTCAGTGAATCTGCAAAACCATGTACCTGTGTTGAGAACCCAAAATTTTAGAGGAGATGAAAAAACTACCGATTGCTGGTTGCGCAAATGGAGACAATTGGACTTGGCTGAGAAACGCCGAAGAAATTTTTTGTTTTCAACTTTGAAGTTACTTCGACCAATTAATTAATGAATTGTATCGACCCCACGACCAGCTTTTGGATAGATCGCCTAAAAATTTGAGTCCATTTTCTTGACTCAAGGAACTCAAGGCTGTTTTACCATAGTATAGCTCAAAACATCATTTTCCCAAAAAAACTCAACTTACGAGGTTTTGCAGACTCACTGTCGTGTGGTTTGAAAGTAAATGATCTTCAAATGTCCTATTTCTCGATTTTGTTACTCGACGTCTTCAAATTAGATTCATGGGTCAATAAGGATCAACAAGAGCGGTTGGCGTAGGATGCAGTAAGTCCTTTTCAGTTAGTAACATTTTTCCGACTTGAGCCTCTCTTCGGCAATGTACCTATTCTAACAATGTCGACTGTTCACGAAGAAGAAGCGAATTATTGACTAAGCTCGTCATTAGGCAGGTTGGTTATCAGTTTTCACGCTGCAGGAACCTGGAAGTGTTCGATAATGTTTGTCACGGTTCAGTGGCGGCTTTTTCCTATCACCAGACGATGTCGATACTTGAAAACTCTATCGGTAGCGAAACGATAATATCCATTGTTCGCAATGGAATTCCTTCCCTCTTGTTCGCTTTGTTCCGTTGCGGAAGGATTTAATCGAAAAATTATTTTACACTCAGGAAAAGTAAGCTAGGACAATGGAAGATAGAAATATTGATCGGATCGAATAACCAATTATTAAATAATTAGGTAAATGAAATTTTCATCTTGACTAGTTCAACTATAAATCACAATAACTCAAACATGGGTTAACCCTCCTACGCTCGTTTTCTAATCAGCAAAGCCTTCATATAAAATTATGTTTTTAAGTTACACTTTAATATCATGTAACAGCCGCTAGTGCGTGAGTTTTGGTGTGGCAAGAAAAATTACCAGCCTCGTATTTTCGTGATGAAGTGTACTTTACCAAAGTGACTTTTTCATGACATGCGTTAAATTAGAATTATTTGAAGTACACCGCCCCGTCGCATGTATAAAATTAGTTTATAAGACCGTATCGGGGAACAGTTTACGAAAATTATTCCGTTAATAGGCTGGCTGATAAAATATGAATGATGGACGGACAGAATTCCGTGCGGGTGGTAAGACTAACATTAACACGCATAATAAATAATTCACATCTTGAAAGGAGGGGTCTCATTCTGTGAGTCATGCTGGTAAAAATGATTCCCTGCGAGAAAGTTACCTATTTACCTATTCCCTCAGTACCTATTGGAGTGAAACATCGATTCTTCCCGGTGGGTCTTGGGAAATCCATCGAATTAAATGTAAATATGAAGTGCAGTAGAATAACATAAATAATTGATTCATTTCTTGCCCTCAACCCACGAACATAAATAATTGTATAGGTAATAAAGTATTTATATTTAATCTAGACCAAAAATAACGACGGCCACATTAAATTTTAACCGCGAGCAGTTTCAGCAAAATCGTGGTTTCAACGTTATGTTTCATCTAAATCAAAAAATCTGCTGAATTATGCAGCATTTGTTACCAAACTGTTCTCCCCGAACGTCGTAACGCTAGTCCTTGATCTTTAAGAGCATAAAAAATGTTTATAAAAGTTGGGACGCCTATAAAACTTGTGATCCAGCATAAAAATGGATTCTCTTCTGCATCATGTATTGCTAGGGTTCAGAAAGTGAGAGGGGCTAATTCGCTTAGGGGACGAAAAAAGTTCCTCGTAAAGTGAGAAATGAGGGAGTCGTGCTGAGGTCTTGATGCGCCTCCATTTCATGACGGAGAATACCTTATCTGAACGAGAGCCCTCCATTCTCCTCTACTATGCCATCAATGAAGGATAAATCGTTAAAGGAGGATACGACTGAATTGGGAAGTGGAAATGTAGCGTGAAAAATCATATCCAACTGATTAAGTTTCGGATGTCTCCTCTAGAAAATCAATATTTTATGGAGTATCCTATGATATTCATGAGCGAATGAGCTGCCGTAAACCTAATTGATTCAGGCGTCAAGCCATTCAGGCGTTGATCATGTTAAATAGGTGGTGAGGCCAATTGAAGCGTGTAGTTTCAAAACCACATCAATCCATGTTTTTAGGAGATTAATTTTTTTCCTTTTTCCCAATTTCATGATTCATCCTGTTACCGTGAAACGCCTTATGGACCAAATCCGACTCAATCCGATAGAAAAACGTTTCAAAACAGTAGTTTTGCTTCAATAGTATGCTTCACGGGAAAACGTTTTTGTGTTTCCTGGAAATTTTTCAAATTTGGATTGAGCCGGTTTGGAGCAACATGCCTCAATTAGCATACTTCCCCTGATTCGAGATCTTCTAAGCCCCTAGAATCCACCAAAACACGACATTTTTTATCACCCAGCCATATGTACCTATTTTTGGTAGGTCAATATCCACCAATTTTCCCACGATAATGGCTTCTCGGATATGGGTATGTGAAGATGCTGCCCGAGTGGAACGACTGTGTATAGTGTCGGGGTGAAGTAATGCCTCCTAATAAACTAAGGATGACTCGGGGTAGGTGATATCCGTCGACGAAAATTGCCAAGACTACACTGGAGTATGATGAAGTGAATATTGACGCTCAAGAGCATCTGTAAGATGAGAAGCAGGAACAGTTGGTTGTTGGCACCAAAAGCACCTACGGTTAGTGAGCAAGCACCGACATGAAACACACGAACGACGAAATCTGGCTGAGACCACGGTAAGAAATCATTTCTTCGATGATTTTTGAAATTTTATAGTTCGCTGCAATTCATGTTCGCAAGCCATGCGACTCCGATACTCCAGCATGTCCCAAAAGATAAGAGTGAATGGCGCAGGGAGAGACCATTTTTATGTTTAGTGATTGTCTTTCATGTAACCAGGACCTTCTCCGGTTAACGCCAAGTGAAACCTAGCTAAGGAGGGTAGCATGAATGAGGCAGTTATTGGGGGAAAAGCCCCTCCCTGCCTCAACACCAGCCCATCATACTATTAATACTGCAAACCTCGTCACCCATCATCTTCTCATCTTACTACCGCCTATTAAAGGTCTTTGTTCGCTCGATAAAACAAACACTCCGTCCGGGGTCTCTCAAATTAAAAGTGGGGATCTTCCGCTTCTTGGAAGGTTCTTCGAATATTCCCCTCGGCCTACGCATGTCAACAATTCTTCGAAGTTCGAAAATGTATTTGTCAAATTTGAGCCCGTAGACCTTAATAGCTAAGTGAAAAGCAGCATCCAAAAGACGGCGATGGCAGGTTAGAGCATTAACTCAAAAAATTTGTAAGAGGACTGCATGAACCTTTCTTTGTCTTCATTTTGGACTGCTCGAATCGCTGCTTGATGAGCTGGTTCTTGCCATTATTCCATTGTCCATTTGCCCGCACTTAATCGGCTCAATATGGTGCCCAAATTGTGTTGCTTCAAAAATTGCAAAAGAATAAGGGAGCGAAGCGATTTCTTGATGAAAAAGATAATATTATCATCTGCTCGTGCTGCTCCTTCCAGCCACAGTGAATGGCAGCCATGAGATCAATAAGCATGAAAAATGAGCCAAGAAGTGTGAGCAAAAGTAAAAAAAATATCAACAATATCACACTGAATGGGTCATTTGAAATGACAGTCAGTGGTGTTATATTGGCGGTCACCGTACCACCTTTCAACACTAGCAATCTGCCATGGCCCTCTAATTTTGGTGACTCAAGTTTATATCATCCTAGACCGCAGAATATGTTCTATAACCGGGCGATTTTACTGTTTTACTGCCCACACACTGGGGCTCAATAGATGTAAGGTAGGACGCAGAAGGACGTTTCTGACGTTACCGCAACAATCAGTAATCCAACTGTGCACGAAAGTATCCCTACAAACGGGAAAAACGAAAAGACGGAAACTATGATGTGTTTGCTCACCCTGAAATCGTCACCACCGAATCATGCTGATTGTAATGATAACTCCAAAATTTGTATTGACCCACCTTATACCTGAGAATCATGCTGATCGTAACGATTCGTCGCACGAAATTTCACCTCTTCGCACCTCTTTTCACGGGAATGTGTTAAAGCACGCCCGGTAACATACTGCATTCAAAATCAACGTGTGAGACGAAGGTGAAATATTTTGATCCTTCTATCCTCAGAGTTTCCCAATTTTCCCTCTCTCTTCCCGTTTGCGGGGATTCTTTTGTACAAAGCTGTAGCATTGACTGTTGCGGTAACGTCAGAAACATTCTGACACCGCCCTACCTTAAATCTATCGAGCCCCAGTAGGTATGGTCAATGTGGCAGTAAAACAGCGCCCGGTTATTGAACATCTTTGCGGTCGAGGATGATAAATTCGACATTCACCAAAATTAGAGCGCCATCGCAGATTGCAAAGGTTGAAAAATAGATCAAAGGCGTCGGTATTCAGCTATATACAGCGGTCAACACCAGGATTCAATAGTACATTGCGGTAGACCACGGCAAGAAAGGTTCAAAACATAGTCGAGGAAGTGACCCTTTGCAAACATGAATCGGGACCAAAGGCCGAAAGTCAGAAGAACTTGGGCTTTCCATGTAGAGGAATCATCGTTTGTACGCGGATCAAACATCAGCAAACTCGGCACTATCACTTTTGGGATGCTCACATAGGCCATTCCTACCACGAAGGCAAAGTTGGCACAATGAACTGGGCCTTTGTTTCCAAAAGGAATTCCAGAGGTGTGTTGTTGGACTACGGATGTCAAGTTGGAAGTTCCAACTATTCGCATTCCTCCCGACTTAACTAGAACCATCACCAGCCCCTTTTGCTCATTCAAAACATTGACCCGCCCGAGACTTCGCCGAGCTTGATAATAATTAGCCTTCTCCTGGCATTCGACCAAGTTTCCCGGCGATCGCTCCGAATTCGCCTGAATGAAAGGCTTTTTTTCAGATATTGATCGTCAATGATTTTTCGAAAAAAGAGTGTTTCAACAAGGCGTTTTTTTCTTCTTTCAAGATCGTTTAAAATCTTTTAAAATTTGTGATTTCTTTCTGTTTTTTAGTCACAAAATGGGTCTTTCTACCTCTGAATCAAGGACTCGGTGATACACTCCCAGCATTACTGTCGAGCAAAGCCGATGATGAGGCACCAGAAATCGATTTTGTACTTCCAAAAAACGAAGAATATTTTCAAAATCATCCCGTCAATCTAATGGTGTCTAGAACTTACTTTTCTGATACCCATCGACCGCTGAGCGGCGGCGGCGAAGTGATTTCGGTGTTCTGATCAGCTTCGGCCACTTTTTCTTCGAGTTCGTCGCACGAAGGACTCGAATAGCCTGCAACAGAAAGAAATCATATTTAAGCAGAATTCTTTATAGGTACCAATACCTGATTCAAAGTTTCTGTGTTTTTGAGAACCGCAAAGTTGAGATGTGACAGAAGAGCTTGATCTCTCTAGAGCGCCTCATCCCGCATTGCCAGTGGCAAAAATGTATCATTTATTACGCTGTAAGATTCCTGGCCCCAACTTCCTGGTCGTGGTAACTATGATATTTCTCAAAATGGTATGAGCCGATGGTCTAGGGCATTCCAATGAATGCCATCCATGCATAAATGGGTTCCATAAAATTAGGCCCGACAATGGGCTTGTTCTAGGGACGTGAATGTAGGTATGTTAGGTGCGCAGTTTGAGATTTGTAATTATTGTTGCTGGGGGCATTACATATCAAACCTTGCACTGCGCATGCGTAAGGCACCTACAAACGCTTGCACTCACGTTCGCTGAACAAACCCACAACCTCACATTTTTCCAGGTGACGAATCATATGAAAGGCCTCGAGAATTTCTGTGCAAGACGCTTCTGAAAGGCAAATGTTTCAACGTTTCCCAAACCTTCGAAGGCCTCCTGGGATTGCTGAACGTCGAGGAAATCGAGGAAAACTGGAGTAGGAACAGGAAATGGGCACCTCAGGATCGTAGAGATGGAAAACATCATTTCGCATCTCACCTTTTGTGGTGTTTATATTTATTATTGAGTCTTTTTTCGAAGAAAAGCATCGATGTTACATCAAAACATATCTCGGTCATCATCGAAGCCTGTTCTTGAGCTGTTGCTCTTCCCAAGCCATCAACCCATGAAAATTGAGGGGCATCCAATGGTCGCCGGACATTTTTATTACCTAGGATCGGTATTACCTACGATGGGTTCATCTGATTGCGATGCCAACCCAGGTGTATACGGACTGTTGGCCGAGTAGCACTTGAACGCATTGCACCCAACAACGCATGAAATCTGATTGTTAGTGGTGAATAGGAACTCGAATACCATTCGAACCGTGAGATACACGGATATGCAATCCATGTGCTTCTCTCCATATTATCCCTATTATAAATTAATAGCATTAGCATTAAAGCCTCTTCTGTTCAGGATTGCGTTTGCTTGAATGGAGCTGGAGATATAATGGAGTACTACCATATCTACACTATTATCTTGTGACTATTGGATTTGAGATTGCAATACATCTCAATGCACCCACTCGAGCATTTGGGCTTTTGACCTTGTTCGACGCCAACCTCAGGACCTGGAAATAATGCATTTCGGCAAGGACTTGAAAATACCTTTTTTATCGACACAAAACTATCAAGCAATTGACTGCATACAAGGAAGTGAAGTCGGTCACCCATAGTACGGCATCATTGAATATTGAAATGATAACAATCGTGAAGAAACTTACCCCACCATCATTACCAACTCGTGTAATCAGTAAAGTAATTATTTTTGGCCCTATAGCAATCAAGTATGTCGTTCTGTGACCAGATCTCTGGACGAGAGAGAGTTTTTCTCGCTTTCAGTACCTACATTGATCCGCGGTAGGTATGGAAAGTTGTTCTTTCCCTCTGGCATAAAACTCGTTTGCGGAAGAGAAACCGCAGAACTGAATCAAGGGAATTGCTCGCTTTTTTCAACATTCCAAGTCCGCGGCTATCGTTCGTCGACCGTCGTCCAATTCACGAATTGTTGTTTTTGCAAGGTTTCTCGACAGACGACCAGCGTTGGTTTTTCTTGCAGTGGAGCAACGTTTCTTTGACAGGCTCTCTTGTAATTAGTTAACCTGGAAATCGGTCTTCATTTCTATCCCTTGGCGAGTTCTTTTTTCTCCAGATAAACGTGGTCTATCATCATTTCGAATTTTGCTGAGCAAGAAGTTTATCTTTTTATAACCTAATAAATTCGAAAATTGGATCCAATAGGTAGTACAGTAGAAAGTGCTGAGTCAATGTGGCAATATGAGCAGAGAAGGGGCCAAACTGCACGTTTACCAAATGCAGATTGCCTCTTTGTCAGAACAAGTGTAGACATTGCTATATTAATTGTCAGATCAAAGCATAATGTGTAGAGGCAATCAGAATTCCTAGTAAACGACGTATGGTGAAAATGTTGAACTCGCTATTATTTGATATCTGCAATATTCGGGTTATATATCGCAAAATCGTTGACCCATTTCGTCTGGGCAGCATTTCGCAATGTCTCGATGGCTTGAAAATCCGTTCAAGGAAGCAGGAATGTCAAAGCTGTCGTCCATGGAGGCAGAAAAGGCCGAAACAGTTTCGAACCCGGAAGTGGAGAAAAACTAGAGAGAAAATGCTGGAAGTCATATCTGGATGGGAAGTGCGCCACAAAAAGAAGCCTCGGTTACTGGAGCCGAAGGCATCAACGTCGCCAAGTTAGAACTCATAGATGTCTGGAATGGGATAAGTTTTGAAGACTTTTCCCCCCACTCTCCCCCACACCACCGCCTCCACCGCCAACATTCGCAGGCATTTTATACGTAAACTCGGCTCGGCTGAGAACTTCTGGTTATTCCTTGTGGACAATCTCTTTAACTACGAATCTCATTCAAGTCCCAGTTCAGACACTGTTGCCGTAGGGGACCGATGGGGGGGGGGGTACTTGATGTCATTGGATCGGGAATACAGCAAGCCTTACCCCTCGATTCTATTTGGCGATGAAGCAATGTACAGCAATGTACAAACTTTCCACATTGAGATGCGTATTAGCGTATAAAATAGCATGTATGCTATTTAGGATATGCAGGGTATACCCTCCGTATTAATGCAATGGAAATCAATTAGTGCTAAAGAGGGAGTGTGGTAAAAAGAGTTTCCAGACCGATTACATAGGTACATTATTTCTGGAAATTATTTACCAAAATTTAGAGGTGATTTTTTGTGGATTGGCTATAATTTCTGACCGTTATGCTGGCCAGCCCCCTTACCTAAACCCTGAATGACCACTCAAAACTGCCGTGTACCTTAATCTTGAAAAAAAAATTAAAATATATTCAGGTGTTTACACTTTATCGTACATTCCTCACTCCTATATTTTTGTTTGACATAAATCAAATAAAGCTCATTGAATGATCGCTCAAAACTGCCGTATACCTTCCTCTAAAAAAATGGGTAGTTAGCTATTTACTCTTCATCGTACGTTACTCTTTTATTTTTTGCTTTATATAAATTCCAGTGGCGATCAAAATAGAAAGCGTCCTCTTTGAAAGCGACGAAGTTTACGGTTCTGTCGGGTTCTCCGCGAGTATTTGACTGTAAAAGCTGTTCGTCCGTGAGTATCGATTTTATGGCCAAGTGCGACTGTTTACTCGTAGCTATCTGTTAGAGCTTCAATGGACTCGATAAATATTAGAAGACGTTTACTTTTTCAGACTCCCACCCTGACAAGCCACGCTTAACACCCTTATGCTTACTCCGCCGATTACAAATTCATAGCCTCTCAAACCTCGAGCGAACCATGAGGTCAAAAAAAAGTTTCCCTCAATCTGACTCGGTCTCAATTGGTTTCCTGAAAAAAATGAATCGTCGCTTTGAGCTGAAGAAGAACGAAGCAATGGAAAATGTTTTTTAAGGACCCTTCTTTCTAAAAATGCTGCCAATTCTTGCACAGGGGTTAATTATTAACGTGGCTAGCTACCCGTATTCAAATCTTCCCACTACTACGTCCAAGGTTCAATTTTTTACTTTTTTACTCCCTACCTAGGTACCTATGTTGAAAACGAGTCATATATTATGTAATAGGTAACTAAGTACGAATTCTTGACATTGGATTGCACTCTGGATTTGGAAAAGATTAAAAAAAAAACAAAATTTTTCAAGATTTTAAGAATTTTTTTGAATGGCTTAAAACCTGGAACAAAGCCGATTTTTCGAAAACTCTCCAGCCATTCGGGAGGAGAAATGTTCACGGCGGCCGACGTACGGTGGACGGACGAATGTTTTTAATTGCAGTTTCGGTTTTTACACCCTTTGAAACGTAAATCATGAACATTTCAGGGTAGGTTAGAACTTTTTTTTACTTGGCCCATAGCAACTGGTGCAGCGCTCACGGACAGCGACAGAACTAAAGAGCATAAACTGTTTATGCTCTGTGCTGCTTGAACTTTTCCCGGCCGCTATTGTTTTTTGTGTTCATAGTTGTACCTACTCTCCTGTTGCATCATATTGTTCAGTTCAGTCATTATATTCAGTTCGACACCGTGAGTTTTCGTGAGTCAGTCGATACCTGTTTCAGAGGATTATTCAAATTCTCATTCAGGTTATGAATATCAGCTGGTCTTGTGTTCAGTTAACTAATAATAATCAGCAACACAGTGCGAATTTCGTTTAAAACAGCGTATCCCGGTATTCAGAAGAGCCGGATTATCAATTCATTTAAAACTAGATTCTTCCAACCTTGGACGCTTGCACTACATTTCACCAAGGACGTCTCTTTATTGACCATCATTCTAAAAATTTCTTGGAAATCAGTTTATGCAAGCGTCTTCTTCTTCTTGTTCTTCTTTAGTTACGTGACATTCGAATATCGAGATGACGTGACTACTATTTTTGATATTATTTTTTAAGCTTCGTCCTTACCTGATTGTTCAGACATCCAGGCACGGTATTGACAAAAGAGAATGCTCAGAACCGCGGGGAAAGAGTGCGTTAAGCGAGAAATCCGCGGTTCGCAAAGGAAGTCCGTTGATCCGTTCAGCTCGTTTCCTCTTCGCCGCAATGAACCCCTCAGAGTTTAGACATGCAAACAGCTCCCTGTTTCTCTCACAATGTAACATCAAAAGAACGGGAACGAGGCCAACAAAGGCGACACACTCCGCACACTTCCGCGTTTCCGACTGCGGAAATGCGAAATTCCCTTACTTTATTTCGAATGAGAGCTGACACGAATAGCAGGGCCGGCAGTTGAAGACTTGGCAGCCGCAAAGAGGCGTCAAACAGCGGGAGCTTGAATGCAGTTCAGCTGGAGAGCTTGAATTCTCAGAAGCACCGAATTTTTGAAAAGGACTACGGAGGACACCCTTTATTAATACCTCCATTCAAAAATCTGTATGACAGATGTGGCAATGTTTGGTGGAGGGTCCGGATGAGTCCGGAGTTCAGCTCTGGAAAAGACTTTCGTGGTAATGAAGCTTTTTGGAAGCAGTTGAACGCAGATCATCGGTTAACAGGCAAGATCATGACGCCAACGTGGCCCGCAGATCAAAAACTTCTCCCTGCACACAGACCCATACACTAGCACACATGCCTACCATCTGCTTCATCAAAATTTGATATATTTAATATATCTCGCCATAAAAACGATTCTATGAACTTCAACCGCCAGGGCCCACATTTTCGCCGAAACCGATCGACCCTTCTACAGTAATATAATATGCACAGCAATATATCGGATTCCAAAAATAACTTTATCCCTGCCTTTTGACGCACGACAAAAGTTAATTTCGAATTGGACGATTCTGCAGCATTGATTGGTTAGCCGGCGGGAAATCATCCCCGGAATGATAAAAAACGGCGATTAATGGCGTCCTAATGTTGATCGTTCTAGACAGGGTTCACATCGTACATCAACACAGATTAGTTGACGGTTTAACCCGCTGCAATATGCATGATAATGAACCTCATCACATTAGCTTCACCACAAGGCGATAATTTATTGATGACCTTAACGCCCCACGCTAGAGTGTTGGTGTGTCCCTTGGGGAACGTAGTAGTTTTCCCCCACCCCCGAGCAACTACGGTTTACACTTTGATAGAACGCGAGTGCCAAGCTTTCGAATCCTCAAACACGTGAAATTAGTTTGCGCTTTGCCTTCGTCAAGGCCTAACTTGCTAAATAATTTCCAGAACTTGGTTGAGGTTATATAGTGAACACTCCATTTCTCCCATGGCTCGGGATTTCCACGATTTTCATACAGACGTGCAAACTGTCAGAATCGATTAGCCGTAATGAGCAGAAAACTAATAGCACTAAAGCAGGATTCATTTTTGATGACCTCAGTGGTCGCTGAACATTGTTAATTATTCAGATGAAGCGATTAATTCGTAATCAGACATTTTCATTACTTATTTGTGTCTCATCGCTGATTCTCATTTTTGCCAAATTGGCCATTTAAGGCAATGAATTAGGAAGAGAAATTGAATAGTGTGAATAGGTCTGTTTGGGGTTCGAACAGGCAGCCCCAGACTACTCCAGGGGCCTTTTCTTTAATTCAAAGCAATATGAGTAGTGTTATTTTGGCGGTTGGAGCTTATCAGCTCTTATCATTGACGTAATCCCCGCACCTCCTGCCTTTTCAGGACACAGGGAGGGAACCAGCTGTGTGTGGCACTTCCTGTCCAACCCCCTCCCCCTCATCAACCGTCGTAGGTTTCTGTGGGTGGCTCCGAGCGCCATCTACCAAGCGCTACTACTGCTCGGAGCGCCATCTATCGAGCGGTACTACTGCGACACTGACCCAAGCTTTACTACTTATCTACTACGACGCTACTATTGACACTTATCTACTGTGACACATGCGCTACTTGATTGTCTGTGTCGCTCGGCTTGGAATCGTTAGCAACTAGTCCAACAGTAGTCCGGGACTGCATAAAATGCAGAAATAATAAGTATAAAATGCAGACATAGTATTATTATGTCTGAACAGACCTCATGAGAGAACCTTTATGATCGATGTACCCGATACTCTACTCAGTAATGAGTGAAGTGGCTACACCTGAATTTCCCCTAATTGGGGAAGTTGGGCACTGATAAGAAACAAATTCGCAATTTGCATCCCTCTGTACTCGGAAAATTAGAGGAGTATACAATGACAATGTTCCAGGTTACAGCAGTCCTACAGAGGAAGGCATTGTCTCTTTTCTCCCCAATCTGCGCTTCGTTATCAGTTGGAAAAAAGTATTACGAGCTTGTTATACTTTGTGCGCTCCAGCACTTCGCTAGCGAGCAGTTGTTGTTCCCTAGTTTTCATTGCTGGACAACTTGACCACGTATATTCCACTGTCACGAGGCCAACTTTATCTAAACAGGAGAGCGTTTGAGTTTTTGTTTACGCCGGGCGTTCCTCGAATAGACGACGCCCCCCGTGTTTCCTGGGATTTTACCACCGACAAGTCGCATAAAACAGCCAAAAAGTTGCCGGCTTTGTTACCTTTTATGATTTCAAAGGTATGACCTGGTTCGTGTTCATTTCTACGAACGAGCTTTCAGTCGAACCTCCGTTTCGAATTATTTCGAACATGAACGATGTGCTCTCAGCCCATTCGACTGATGGACTTTTCACCGAACGCATTGACTACAACATTGTAACAATAATTGCTCGAAATTGCATCATGTCCATGGGCCTACTCAATCGAATTTATGTTCGGTGAACCTTTTTCCATGCCTTTAGTCCTCTTTCTATGCTTTCCATTCGCTCTAAATCAATGAGGCGCCAATTTATTGCTCACGAATTCCCAGATTTTGCACTCCGAAAGTCAGGATTTGAAAATCTGATCAAATTAAGGCGAATCCGAACGTGAGATTCCGCTTTAAAACAGATAGCGCTGCGTTTGCAGAAAAGTTCTTCTCAGCAGTGAATGCACCGATTTTTGATTTTGAACATTTTCGTTGGATTTTATCGTGCTCTTAGTCATGCAGTCCTTAAGTTAATTTTTTCCTTACTAACTTCCACAATTTACAATACACTAGAAACCTAGTTCGGACTGTGAATATTGTTCAAAATTGCCTTTCAAGAAAGTCAAATTCGCCTGCGCCTATCTACTTATATTTTTATAAGCACGATAAATCACAAAAAATCTATTTATCATAAAAAAATAAAATACAACATCGGGTCCTCCCAATTTGCAAAGTTGATGGCAGCAGTAACTCGCAGTTGATGCAAGCTGGAATTTTTCAGTGGTTCGTTTATCTTGACTCGCCCAGTTTGTGGTGTCTCAAGTTGCACTTGGTGGACACCTAAAGCTTCAAACGTGTAGTAAAGTCTCGTCTACTCTTTTTACCACAAAGTCTTTCCTCCGACGGTTCTTATCGTAAAACGGAAAAGTCTCCTTTTCTTCCTCTCACTTTGTCAAGCTGCCAGGAACGAGCGGGGATGTGATTCAATGGAAAATCCACTTCACGCATCGAAAATTGGTCCGGTAGGTAGTTTTGAAAAATGTAATATTCGTATTTAAAACAAGGCTCAAGATTCCGATTATATGCGCTTTTTTAATGAAAGAATTGGATTCTTGGAGGATTTTGGTCGTTTTCGAGCACGAGTCCTCGAAATTCTATACCGTAACTCAAATTTCACTTCAAGTGTATCGTTTTTTATGCCAACACTTCTGTGCAGCGCAACTCATTAAAAGCAACGAGAAAAAGCAATTCCTCGCCTGTATGAAAAAACTTGATTTTTTCCGTTCGTTTCTTCACCGACTTGGCTTTCCCTTTCACACTTCTTCGTTACCTACCTCCCTTGCACTATTATCTTCTCCCTCTACTTCAAGATAAGAAAGGAAACCCATTAACCACTTTCAAAGGAACGCCGTAATTGCATACCCGTAGCTGAAGCATAATGCAGCTTATCCAGACCGCAGACACCAACCGACCTGCTTCAAGAAAAACCTAGTGAGCTTGAAAGGCTCGAAGTTTTCTCGCTGTTTTCTGCGGCCTCATAGAAGCCACTTGAAGCATTCGATCGATTAGCTGACAGTGTCCTTTCGTGTAGTTGCAGGAGGCGAACACTCGAAAAGTTGAGTTCAAGAGGCACGAGGAAAAGTTCGAAGAGAAAAAATGCCTTTAACCTGCTTGATATCAATTTGCCTTCGAGTCGATCTGTGTGCTGAAATACACCTACTCAAACATGAAGATTTTCCTTGAGTTTTTGAGATGAGTTATGGCCTTACTAATTATTTTTTCGAATTGATAAACGATCCCAATAACTACTCAGCTGCTTCAGAGCGTAGCAGAGTTCAGAATGAAGCAAATTCATGGTGAATATCGAGCATTGGGTTTAGAAGGATTCTGTGATATGCAGGTAAGTCAGAGAGGAGAACCTATTGAGTGTTTGAACCATAGAACCTTTGTACAATAGGCTCAAAATTTAAAATATCAGAACTCCATCATTACCCCTCCGTGGACGATGGAAAGGATCAATTTTGGCTTCAACTTGAAAATGTTCAAAAATTAGTGTTCAAACAGCGAGTAAAAACCGAGATTTCAGCTAAACCCAATTTTTTCCGCATTGAAATGTCGATTTGAGCGTTCTTGGTCTTAAAATCTTTGTTTTACCTTGTAGAATATGTGGATATTTTTTATATTCCGAAAATGTGGCGGTTTTCCATTTTTGGCGGAATTTTGAAATTCTGATAGTGAGTTTTTGGTATTTTTGACCTAAACACCCTCAAAAGCAGTTAAAATATGATCAAATTGTGTCACACTTTTACGTTTCAAAATATGGAAGTATTGTGTGTTATCTACGCACCACTGGTTTCGAATTGATGAAGGATCCCAAAAACTACTCTGCTGCTTCAGAGTGTAGCAGAGTTCAGAGTGAAGAAAATTTATGGTGAATATCGAGCATTGGGTTTAGAAGGATTCTGTGATAGGTAGGTAGAACGTATTGAGTGTTTACAAACCTGTGAACAATAGGATCAAAATTTAAAATATCAGAACCCCATCATTACCCCTTATTTACCTCGATTTTAGAATGCTGTAAATACCTTAATTTTATAGGATATTTCAACGGGCTTTCCAACAATATCCCCTTTTTCGGAAGTGCACCAACATTCAAAGAACTTATGGCGATTTTACTGGGACAATGTTGAAAACACGAGAAAATCTTCAAAACCAAAAAAGTGTACTTTCCCTCGGTTCTACAAAACATTTTATAGAACAAAAATTGTATCAAATGAGCTGAAGAATCGACTTCAAGAAAAACAATCTCGAGTGTGAACATCATTCTTGTATATTGAAGGAATACAACGCATGACTCGAACCGTGCGAAACAATCCTCTTCGCACAGATGGAACGGCAAAAAGTGAAAAAGCCTCCAGAAAGCCACTCGCGCTAGAATTGTCATCGTGAGACCCTAAACGACTATTAAACAGGAAGCACTTTCGCCAAAGAGCCGGTACTTTCGTCTGGTCCGCCTAGAGATCTTCCGCCACTGCTCTTGGAGAAACTGCTGGGTTTTTTTCTGGTCGTATAAGTGGGAGGAAACGCAAGGTGGCGCTAATTTGCGAGAAGCACTTTGTCAGAGACTTGGGGCATGTCCAACCAACCAACGACCGACTCTGGAAAGGGACCCTCGAACGTCCGCGCCCCCTCTCTGTCGTACGCTTTCCCTCCGCCGCCTCTTTCGCCCTCGCTCCTCGAGGCTCGACTGCTTTTATGCTCCATTCGGAAACTTGCTTCCAAAACGGGCCCTCCCCCTTTCCATTTCTGGAGCAATATGTTCGCTTTTTGCCACTGGGAAACTCGGCGTCCCACGTTTGCCGCCCCGGTTCAGGTGTTGTTTAAGTTGAATCGCGGTTCAGTAACCGAGCAAAAAATCGAGAGACTCGCGGATTCACTGGGTCTCGAATTTAACGCGGACCGACGTCGGTCCCTTTGGAATACTTGGGCACTTTGCTCCCCTCTAGACTGTACCTAGTTTACTCCGGAATTTTCCAACCCACCCCGAGCGATTTTTAAGCACAATCAAGAGAAAGGAAAATCCGATTTAAGGCAAACATATTTTTATGTAGTACCTAAGCGATTTTTAGGAGAATTGAATCTCATTTTGAAGGTTGTTAACTCTAGCTGAAACCCCAGAAAACACAACCGTATCGCTTGCCGGAAGTGGTCAGTCACTCTGTTTGGAGGACAATGGTTCCATCAAAACAAGGCTTCAAATCACTTCTTTCCCAATGACTCTTTTCCTGACATTGAGGAGAAGGAGTTTCCTTTATTAACACTGATTTAAACAACGTTTCAACGAATGAGAATCATCTGCAAGGACACCGGTTTTTTTAGGTATTGATAACACAGAACATAAATTAATCTCCCTTGTTTAGCCTGTTTAAAAATGATTTCCTTAGATTCTCTCTAACAACACCATTATTTTAGGCCATGCAATTAGTTTTTTAATATATTCCTCTGTGAATAAAAAACTGTTATTCTTTTGTATGCGATAATTTCGCCGGTGACCCTCATTTTCCCTATCCCTGCCTCTTCCTGAACGCAAAGACTAAACATTTTTCATTTCGCCTATGTGACTGAGTAATTTGAAGTTTCGGGGTAGATGAAATACCTTCGGGACCGCGCAGCGACTTCTTTTCACAAGGAGTAAATGAAGTTGTTGGAACCAGGTGGTTTACTTGATGACTTCCACCTCGTTTTTCTCAACTTTTTCCCCCATCTTTTTTCCACCTTTTCTCCCGAGGAACAACATATTGAAGTGGCAAGACAAGTAATTCCACCTGAGTGGGCGAAGAATGGAACATTCCCTACGGGACATCGGGGTCCTCAGAAGAAAAGCCTACTGGAATGAATAGTGCTCTGAAAATGCTCTTCCTACTCATTTTCTTGTCGCCCGAATTAGGCAAACATGCAAAAATTCTGAAATTCGTAATATTAACCCCTTCGGGCCCAAACAAAATCTACTGGACCAAAAAATTTGGGTTATGAGTACTTTCAAACTAAATTACTATCAGTTCCTGTTTTTTCTCATCGTGTCGCGCCATACCTCTTCAGTAGGTAGGTACATACCTATATTTGTGTTCTGCTGCAATAAATTACCTAGTTATCAAGCCTTGAAGAAACTATACGTTTTTTAAATTTTTTTGATCGAATCAACACTGGATTCGTTTGGTACAAATCATACGTAAGTAAGTAGAATGCAATGTTTTAATCGAATACATCTCATTTTATTACAAAAAGGAGGCGGACGAAAACGAAAGTAGGTAGGGAAAGAAATCAGGACCACTCAGTTTGGTTCCTATAAGCGTCAAAAGTAGAATAAATCATTCATGATAGCTTTCCTTTCCCAAGGATACTGGGGCTTTTAGTTTCGAAGACAATGGAGAACCCATTACCCCCCTCCTTTTCTGCCGTGGTCTTTCGCGGCGAGAGGAAAAAAGGAAAACCGTCTTCTTCATCGCCTCGAAGAACCTTTTCCCTCCGATGACATTTCCGAAGATGAAAATGCGCCTGGGAAATTCGAAAGGGCGCGAGTGGGAAGTCGTGAGGATCAAAGATGAATTTCCCGGTATCAGGTACGAATTTCCAGCCCCTTTGGTCTAATGGGCCCGACCTCCGAAGAATCGTATCCTACCATCAGGTTTGAGATCGTGTTTGGAGTGCCCTCTGTTTATACCATCCGAGGTACGAGGGTTGTCCCAAAATTAAGGTTCCCAGAGTTTTTCTCCGATAGGGAATTTTGTTTTTCAAATTTGGCACCACTGGCGTGTCCTTTAGGACTCGTATCAGCCTAGAAATTGATCAAGTTCAGCTCAAAGAATAACAATCTCAACAAAACTAGGTGGTTTTTGGAGAAGAGTAACTTCTGCACTCCAGGACAATTCTTGCACAAGACAATACTTCCAGCTTTAATCTTTCCATCGTTTTGCCCCGTATCTCTGTTATCATAGCAGCCTGAATGATTTTTAATCAACAATCGAGTAATATTACTCGATTGTTGATTAAAAATTTAGTGCCATTAAGTTAATTACTATTTAGTGCCAGTCAGAATCGAATTTTGACGAAAAAATTAGTCCGTTTATTGCATACGTTGGATAACGATGGGTATGTCGGGTTTGCTTTTGGCGTTCTAATCAATTCATATTATTGCTGTAGCCTCGAAACATATTTTCCAACATTCAACGCCCTCGACCAAAACATTTATCATTTTCAATGAGCACTCGAATGAGGCGAATAGACAAATCAACATTTATGTTGATGCGATATTATAATATCACCATATTTTGTACCCGAAGATGTACATTCCAATGGCATGAAATTCAATAGGTACCTATACAATTCAAAAAGCACACTCACGAACAGTTTTTTGACAGTTCATTTGGTTTTTTTGGGTCGTCCAAGAGCCCCTTAAATTTCACGTTGACTTTATACGACATTAGTAAATCAAATGTGGAACGGTGCACGAGGTGGCCCAAAATACTCATATACCTAGTCCAGAGGTACCTACCTACCAAAAAAAAAATTATTTTCGTAAATTTTCTTGAAAATACTGTAAAATGGGCTTCTCTTCATTCACATTTTTGGCACTATGACGAGAGTATGTATTTTCGGAAATAGAGTAGATAGGTAACCTAGTATTTCCCGATAACTGAAGGCTATAGATGCGTAAAATGGGAATCTTTTTCAAAAATAATGCAAGGACATAATAGAAGCGCAAACAAACGGAACAAAACTGAAAGTGGGAAAGGCTGGAACATTTATTCAAGCCAATAGGACGACCTATGGAACAGAGAAACGTGCGAGGCCGGCCCCATTTTATTCGTCGATAATAGAAACGGGAATGGAAAATAAGGGTGTGCCTGGGAAATGGGGTGGGACAGGGTGAGGGTGGGGGTGAATGCTTCGAGCCTCCGGGCCTGAAAATAAGATGACTGAAATCAATTTCATGCTCACGCACATCGACTCCATTTACGGCAACCTGTTCCTCACAGAGAGGCAGTCGGATTCTTTTATTGAAATTGCCCGAATGGAATTTTAAATGAGGATAAACAGGAAACTGGTAAAAAAAATTTCGAAAAAAATATGTTCAACTGAAATTTTCCAAGTCCCATTTAGAGATTTGAAAATCACATTTAAAAGTGAGGAAAAAAATTGTTTTGATGCTTTCTACTTTTTCTCTCCACTGGCTATTATTTGGGACACATTGCCATGAAAATTCATGTTACGTTAATTTTATGCTCAATATATTTCTTCTGCTAATATCAAATGGTGTCAATTTACGGGCGCAAATTCACATTAAATGTTAAAGTTTATTCCCTCGATTGCTTGATTCCATATGTCGGGTAGTGAATATTAATTTCGCACGATATGCTCTTTCATAAAATATAGGCATAAACGAAGTTATTGGTATTTAAACTGGCTCAATTGTCTCCTCAATGATGCCACAAAGCAATGCTAACGTTAATTGAAATTACAGGCTAGAGATATCAAGCGAATCGATTACATGCGACAAATCATCCGATCCATTACTATATCCATTACTAATCCTGCGCAATATTGATGATCAGAATAATTCTGACAATTATTGTATTGATGCGGGTGTCATTTTGTTCGAAATATTCGACAGAATAAAACTCTAGTCAGGGCTGAGGAGGGTAGCTTTTCCATTGTTTACCCAACCCCAAGCTCGGCGGATTATGGCGATTTTTCCATAGTATTTCAACCACTTGAAGGGTTGAGAAATTCAGGTCGAGTTTGCTCGTGACAGGGGCTCAACGACTCCTGAGGTTTCGCCTGGGAAAAAGCGGAAGTTGGATCGAGAGGAGCTGATGCGGGTGTGAACCTGCGAGGCTGAGCTCAGCAGGCATCTCGACAGCTTCAGAAGCCTCGCGGTTATTACTTTACGTGATAGCGCATGATTTACGGTGATTTATACGTTCCGAACTGGTCTCAGATCCTCGCCCGACGTTCCCGGACGTCTGATTTCACAAGCGATCTACAGCTCCCAAGGCAGCGATGGAAACGACGAAATTGCGCACTTCGAACACAACTCTGCGAGCTTCAGACCCCAATTTACTTCGGGCATTTTTTTAGGTTAGGCGATTTCCACGATCGTTGGCAGTCGAATGAAAAAAAGTTCGACGTTTTGACCCATTGATTGATTGTCGGTGTTCGAAGACTGTGAAAAATCCTTTAAATTGAAGAAGGGTTGGAAAAGGGTAGGAAAATACCTAATTTTTACTCCCATATTTACAGAGCTAATGGAAGTATTGGAATCGTCCTAAAATCAAGAATCGGAACGGAGCTTCAGAAAAAACTTTTTCTTATACAAATTTACTCAGAATCACTTCCTGAACAAGTGTGTCCGAGTGTCCGTCGCTAATGATTTACAAAAATTCTCAACCTTTTTTCAAATTTCTTGAACTGAAATGTTTGTCTCGGCAAGACCCAACCCCCTGTTTAATCGGAATTTGAATAACTCACAGTACTTCCAATATATTCGCATTTTTAGTGTTTTGCTATTTTATTTTTTTCCGGCCACAAAAATGAACCGATTTGAGCGTTCTTGGTCTTAAAATCTTTGTTTTACCTTGCAGAATATGTGGATATTATTTATATTCCGAAAATGTGGCGTACTTTTTTTTGGGGCAAATTTTAAAATTTGAATAGTGAATTTTTTGATATTTTTGACCTAAACACCCTTAAAAGCAGTCAAAATATGATCAAATTGTGCCAAAAATTCGTATCAAAATATGGAAGTATTGTGTGTTATCTACGCACCACTGGTTTATTTTTTAACGAGTTTGGGTGGGTTAATCAATTCTGTTTAATAAACATTATTATTCTCCGAATAAGGCCCGGTTTTTTGACAAAATTGATCGATCCCATTTCCAACGAAGCTTTAGATAAACACTTTCAATGAGAGTTTTACATTGAAATTTGATGTAAAAACCACCGTGGTGAATTTCATCTGAAGCTTCCTAAAATAAAGTAGCTTCTTGGAAATGTAGACTTTGAATTTCCTTGTTAACGTAATTATCCATGGAAGGTTTTATTCGGAGAATAAACTGAATTGATGAACCCACCATTAACGGTATTAATTGAGCAATGATGAATATATTATCGCTATTTGCTTTGATGTTTTGTTGAAAACTGTTTTGGAATACCCCCATTATTGGAGCAGCTAGTCAAAAGAATTTGTAGAAAATTGTGGAAATCCTTATAAAAAGGAAGTACAAATTTCAATTTTTTCCATTCCCACAAATATCGAGTGCTCCAAACTTGGTGTGAAAAACTGGTGAAAATTGACCAAAAATGGTACGGAACGCCGTTAACGTTAATTTTCTATCTCATATCATTTCAAAGATTCGAATTTTTTGAAGCTTCTTTAGGAATACCACACTTTGTTCTATGAAAACTTACATTTCCCCGGTTCGAAACACCCTTTTTCAAAACTTTTTAGGACATTCTTGGATTTAACATTGAATTTCCCATACGCCGTGTACAATCGTAATCAAATTCTAACTCCTATGTGCCGCAATTGCGGTTCAGACGTCGAAAATCTAAGAAATGATTTGTTCTCTTTAAGAAACATGTTTCTAAACAGGGTTTTGGGGAACGTGCTTGGGGATGTAAAATTTCAGGGATACTTGCTTTTAATATCATAATATGTAATCATAATAATCAGCTTCCTGATGAGATGGTCGATTTTGCGATTCGCTTTTGATTTCATGGAGAAATTCAAATTTTAACGCGGAAAAACAATATATTCACATGCCGAATGCGTAACATAATTTCTGAAACATGCATTTTCGCGATTTCTCAAGTGAGGCATGAGCCGTCGAAGGTCCTATGGTATCATCCATGTTGATATTGTTAGCCCTTACTAGTAGCCTGAGCGCTTTCGCCCGCACGGCCATCCTCCCGGCGCAGTGTCGTTTCGGGGTTATTAGACCATTTCACCGTTTTCGATTACTTTCATTCCCAAAAAAGTCTACTATAACTTGTCACACCAACATACCGTTATCTGGCGTGAAAATGATGCCGTAAACTTACAGCCCGGCCAACTATCTTGCCGACCGTTAATATCGACGATATTATGAACTTGTCTCCCGGAATAATGGATAGAAAGATCGATTCTTCCCCAGCGTCAGCAGAACGGTCGTAAAATGTAACGTATAGCGGTTTGAAGAGCCCGTGTAATAGCTGCGATCTTTTTGCTGGGAAACGAGCTGCACGAGACCTCGTCGAGCTATCAAAAGGCGATTACTTGCACATTATCCTTGGCTTAGAGATGGCTGAACTGGAATCGGAGCTCCGTGTCGTACATCTTTTTCGGATCGAGGTGGCCCCGCAGTGAAGCCAATGGAAACAGCTAATTTTCCATTCACTCGGAGAACATTTTCGTCACGTTCCGGATAAAATAATTTAGTTATTAATTTTTAACCGATTTCAAAAAATAGATAACTCAAGTTGACTTATCGAAGGGAATGTCCCTTTTTTTGGTATGTTCCGCTCTCACGCAGCCAATGTTAGAGTCTGCCATTTGGTGCGTCATTTTTAAGGATTAATATTGGTGGCGGTACAGCCTAAAATGTAGCATAAATCCCAAAAACATAGAGAAAATAATATCTATGAAAACTCAAAATTTTGCGTCTGACACTCTTTGATTAGTAGGTATCTCATACTTTTTCAACTTTATTCCTAAAATTTGTTTAGATGGTGTGTTGGAAAATTTTCCTCAAACATTTGATGCCATGGGTTTGGAATTTTTCTCGGATTCCTCGCTTGATTCACCATGGGGTAGGGAGTTTTTCAAGGATTTTTGAAAACATGATTTTGGTCCATGATTTCTTGAAGCGGTTTCCCCCTTTTTCTCTTTTTGCGGATTTGGGAGGGCTCCAATGGCCATCCAACCAATTTTGACTTTCTCGGGCTCAAGGTTTTTTTTGGGTTGTAAAATATTGAATGTGACAATTCGTCTTTTATCGACTTGAATTAGAAAGTAAACAATAAAAATGCAAATGAAAAAAATTCTGACCACTGAATCGCTTGAAACCAGCAAAATGAACCATTGCGATGAAAAGGAGTTTCCGTTTAATTCCCTCAATTACGCCAACAAAGCGTATAAGAAAGCTCGAAAACTTCACTAGTAAATAAACCTACTTACAAACAGCCGCGAAATATTGCGACTCAAGAAAAAATGCCCGACTTGAGAGGTGCTGCAAGTTTACCAATTTCACGAGTCCCCGCATTCTCATCAACATCGAGAACCCCTTTTTAATTTCGGAAAACTCTCAAGAGCTTGGATTAATTATCACAAACATTTACTCTCTCCCTCGGTCTTAACAAGATGAAAGTGCACAAGTTGGAGTCATAAAAATTTGGAGTCGGTTTTATTTTTTGGCTAAATTAGTTCATCTATATGAATATTGTTACAGGTAAACATAGGTGTCTGTAAATGGAAGACTTCTTGGGCCTATTCTGTAAATTTGAATCAATCTGTCTTGGTAGTCGCAATTGACTCATTCCACAAATCATTGTCATATGTTGTCATATTTTGTCAATAGATTTGTCATGGCAAATCGATACTGAGTTTTGAAGACATATTGCTTTGAGTACACGGAATTGACCTCCTGCGTGATTCTTGCCCTGAAAAGCCTTGAAACAACTGATTGTAAACGTTTTTGAAAGAACAGTGAAATATGATTGAGCGTAGCTATCCATAGAATCAATCGATATAAGTCTGGCCAGTGGGTCAGAAATGGTACTACGTATCATGGGGAGACTGATAATCCCCTCTGGTTCAATGAAGATTAACCGGGGGTTTATTACCGATACCCGGCCAAGTTACAAGGTCCGAATTAAACTCGCGATTTCTTCAGTCCGTTCATCGCGAAGTTTATCTTCTCTTAATATCCCCCGCTCGAACCAATTTAGGGATACTCACTAAATTAGCATTCATGTTTAGTGATATTCACTAAATTTCATGCACAGTTGATGGCGCTGAAAATTGACGACGCAAAAGGCACATAAAAGGACGACGCCGAGAACGGGATGAATTCGAAATCAAACAAATGAAAATTAGGTACCAAATAGTATTTTATCGACCTACCTACGGACCCAAAGTAGTTTTTCGAAGGCGAGCTTCTAAAATTTAAGTAGATCCACCATTAGAAATAAACGAATTTGTTTCCCTCACGTTTTTCTGCGAAGGATTCACCGGCCACAGAGGCCTACGCGTTATTTTCATGACGTCGCCTAACTACCATAATCGTCTTCTCCCGACGGCTCCGTATAATAAGCGGAAAATATATGATACAGGAATGGTAGAAAAACGCAACACATTACGTACAGTCTGTGACAAATGAAAGCCTTAGCGAAGGAAGAATTAAAAAGAACTAAGACGCTAAGAGGAGGGACTGCCTACCGTCATTAGGGATCTTTAAGTGAAAAGTAACTTTTTTCTTTGCTCAGCTCAGCTCAAACGGCTAGAAAGAAAAATCTTAATGAAGGTCTCCTTTTCGTCCTTGCGATTGAATGCGTTTCTTTTCAGGATGAAATTTCTTTCATCGTCAATCACTGTTTGTAAAATGATCGGTAATAATACTGAACTCGAAAAGATCTCAGTCGGATAATTTACCGCAGTTCAAAAATAACCCTACACTTGGTACCTATAATAATTATTAATTTTGAGGAACAAAAATGCGACCCGAGTACAAGTTGCCGCCACACCTATGGTTTTTTTGGGACCAGCTACTTGTAACTCAAACCGAAACAGAAAGAAAAACGTAAACTGAAAGTGGAAGCGCAACTCAAAGTGAAACTGAAACTGAAGTTAAATTGAAACACTTAGTGAAACCCAAACCTGAGTTTTGTAGCGTGTAACTTTTTTAGTTGATGAAATTTCAAGTACCTACCACTTTTTGCTTGACTTTTGGTTCCAGCATGTAGCATCAGTTTTAAATTCTAGTTTGTTGAAACTTATGTTTGAGTTTTAATTTCAACTTCCAGTTTCACTTTGAGTTTGCGTCTCACTTTTGGTTTCAAATTGAATTTCAGTTTCAGTTAGAATTTTCCTTTTGGTTTTACTAGAACTTTCACCTATACTTTCAAATTTAGTTTTACTTTCACTTTTATTTTCAGGCTGAAATTCTATTTCAAATAAAGTGGGGTGTCGAGGAAATCTGCCATTCGAACCACAATTTTTTCCAGTTTTTATTTAAATTTAATATTGGTGGCATTACAGCCAAAATGTAGCATGAACCTCAAACATAGATTTTTGTGAAATTTCAAAATTTCGCTTTTGACAGCCTTTTTATCATCCAAACTGACACCCGTGGCATGGGATCACTGCAGTGATTCTCCCTGTGTGATTGGGGGTGCAGGCTGCTGCTGAATTCTTCTCGTCCTGAATAATGGTTAATGTTGGTTACATGGTTTCGTCGGTTCATTGGTCTTCCGAACCGGGGAAATCCCTGCAAAACTAAAAGTCGCGATCTTGGATTTTTCTTAATGGTGCCAGATGGCACGTTTGATCTTCGGACGACGGTTCGTTCGAAAGAGCTGGAAAAACCTCAAAGAAAACGAACGGCACTTTTGCAAATGAACCTTCAGGCTGCCACCTGAGCTGAAAAGGAGCTTCTCATCTGTCGAAGGGAGAAATCGTGCTGGATGGGAAGGCAACATTGCAAAGAAGGATGGCGAAAAGGAAGATCGCGTTAGTGATGGGTGGAGAAGCAATCGATAAAGCAACTACGACGACCCCGTGGGAAACAGCAAGAATGAAGTCTCTATAATCCTTATCCCGCCGACAAGGGAGGGGCCTAAGTCATGAGGTGTGACTAGTCATTTAGTTGCACTCCGTTTCCTCCTACTTTGAACACTAGTATTACAATAGGGATAAAAGCTTTCGCATACATCATGCACACCTTTCTGTACTGGTATTGTGTTTGAGCCCATAGTGGAAAATCAGTTCGAGCTTTAGGTGACGGCGAGCGACAGAAGGTGACACTATCTCGAGATGTCTCTTGCGCTTTCGGCTGTTTAGCCATCCTCAGGGCAGGTGTGGAAAATTTTGACTTTGGAGTCCTGCAGCTTGAATCCGACCACAATCCTGAACAGGAAACTAGAACCATTGGTGCATAGATAGCACACAATACTTCCAAATTCCATTTGTGACACAATTTCATTATATTTCGACAGCTTTTGAGGATGTTCAGGTCAAAAATATCAAAAAATCCACTACGTTAAATTCAAAACTCGCCTAAAATTAAAATACTTCAACATCACATGCCTATGTTGCACTTTTCCTAAAAAGCACGAATTTTTTCCCATTTAACAGCTGTTTTACTGGCCTTAAAATTAAGGTAGGGCTCTGTCGAGAGGTTAGGACCAACTAGATACGGAACCTGATTTTTGGTGAAAATTTCAAAAATTTACGACTACTCCTTCACCCTGAAAACCCGCGGACGGCGTTCGGCGTTCGACGTACAGCGGACGGCGTGCGACGTACAGCGGATCGCGTACGACGTACAGCGGATCGCGTACGACGTACAGCGGATCGCGTACGTTGTACAGCGGACAGCGTACAACGTACAGCGGACCGCGGACGGCGTACGACGTACAGCGGACGGCGGTCGGGCAAAAAATTTTTATTGCAGATTCGGATTCTACACTCTTTGAGACGTAAACCAACAAATTTTCAGGGGGTGTTAAAAAAAGTTTCTCCTGACCGATTACAAAGGTTAATTTCTTAACAAAAATTGAAAACCCGGCCCTAAAAGTACTAATATACCTGTGAGTAATTCGAATTCCGAGTTAAACAGGTCAATTGGTCTTACAAACATCCACTTTTGAGAAATTTGATTCTGAGTTCAACGTGTACCTATTTCACAAAGCGCATTATCAATAAAGTTCGAGCGAATTCAAATTTTGGATCGCGCAAATCGAGCCGATTTCCCAGCTTTCTACGAAAACGTATCGGTGACAAACGTAAAGGATCGGAGAGCATAAAAACGTGACAATGCTGTTAATTAATGTGAATCAAGTAGCCATTATTTCCGGCTAATTGGAATCGTGACTGGGACCAATTAATTCACAACGAAGGGCGTCTGATGGAGGGTCTCTTTTTAAGAAGGTTCTTACTTGGAGCGTTGAAGTTTCGCTGCTATAGCGTGCCCTCACATCAAACGTTGATTTTATCGGGTGGCAGGAACTCATGTCGGGCGGCCATAACCGCTTATTTCAGGGTTAAAGGTGAAGAACTGCAAACCGAGTTGGCGAGGAATTATTGCCGAGTCTATTATGCATGGAATGGTGTTGGGGAGCTTGCATTATAAAAGAGAGAACATTTTATAAAAGCTCGGAGAAAGAATTTTGATTTTTGTTCATAACGTCGAAACAGGCTAGGAGGATGGCGAGGTTTTATGGTGTCGAACTCTCGAAAAACATGGATTTTCTGTTCGTAATGTCAAAAAACCAATTGTCCATCTATGAGCATGTAAAGAAAATCACGCCGGATTCACCCACCGTTTTTCTTCAGTTGTGTCAACCACAGGAGAGGACGGACAGACAGTTGGGATCTTGATAAGGATGGTGATAAGAGTGATAGCTCCTTATCGACGGCGAAGTGGTGAAACCTCGTAATACGAGATACTATCTCCATTTTGTCAAGACCACCAGTGTATTCACAATGTAACCACATTGAATTTCCATGAGATCTCTAATGTGCACGTGCAGGTACGAAATTGGAGATAAGAGGTTTCACAACTTCGCCGTCGTTATGTTAATATTGTTAATTCCTTCGATTTTCTTAAACCTATAGGGAGACCTGAAATAAGGGCTTTAAATGTTGTTTCTTTGGTTACTTCAGAGAAACGCAGAATTGCCAATGTTTCACCCCTTGAAGTGTCTGCCATATTATAAACCTTCATGAACATCAGGGATTTCACAGCGGCGAAGGATCACGATTTCTAATCGTTGAAATATTACCGCAAAAAGTTCGAAACCGATCCTTGATCTCAAAATTGCCGAATGGGGTTGATGGGACTGAAGAAGCAATCCCAGATCGGAGAGATCGATTCGATAATTTCGGCAGAAACCAGCAACTGGAGACGTGACCGGGGTGGGGCTCCATCCTCCGCTTTTGCGCTTCATCCCTACCACCGCCAATCAACAGTGAATCAACAGAACCAGCCCTCAAAATCCACACACCAGCTGCACCCTTCTCAATCTCAAGAATCTACCTTCAAGTTCAACTTGTATAAATAAAATCCAATCCGAATATCCGAAGACGCTTCACTTCAGACGATCACTGATCGAGTTGCCAATTCGAACTATTCCTTCGAGTGCCTATCCCGGGAATAGCAACAGAGTTTTCCGAGTATTCGGTGTATAGGTACTTGGAGTTTTTGACATTGTTACCTTCAACATCGTTAGTTCTAACCGTTCGGAATTATTCGAATTCTCAGACTTTGTTGAGGCCTTCAAATTCACGTTCATCAACTTGATAAATTATATTCGACGAATACTCCTATTGTAACGTATCAACGTATCTCAACTTCTCCGAAGCTCGGAAGTAGGCGGAAATGATAATATTATGGGTTCCCGAGTCATTTGAATAGTTCAAGCCACGAGCATCGGTCCAGAATGCGAGATGAGAGAAAGGCGATAAGAAAAATCATTTCATCCAAGGGCTCCCCGACCCGAAAAACAAGTTAGGAGGAGAAAAGGGAGGAAAGCAAAATACGATCAGCATTTGTATTCTGGGGAAATAATAGTGGGAAACGGTCGACCACCTGGGTCGCACAATGACCTGGCAGGCCAAATCCCTTCGATGGTTGGTAGCAGGGCGGAGGAAACGATTAAATTAATTTAACGAAAAGACTGCGGTAGCTGACCGGAATGGATCGGATGGCAAAAGGCATGCCAGTAAAAAACGGCACCTTTCAGCTCTCAATAATAACTCTACGGACCTGAATTGTCCCCCGAATAAATTATCGAGATTGTTGGCGAAGCTTTTATCTTTCCTACGCCGTACGATTCTATGGAGCTATTTTCAAACTATCCGCGGTTGGCGAGGAGACGCTTCGATTTAACTAATTTGAAATCTTTTTCACCGATGTTATGTTAAAAGGGTATAATTATCAAAAATGTCCATACATCCTCGGACCTCGAGGAAAAAGTCCTGATAATCTCGGATAAAAAGATTTTCGGAATTGATTATTTTAACGTAGAGGTATCGTTCGGTTTACTTTTGGTTTTCTTTTCAAGACTGGATCCGATCTCAGGCTTCAATTTGATGGATGTTCCGAAAATCCCTGTCGCATTTGAAAGCATAATTTTTTTTCTGAAATCTGATTTGAAGGAAAAAATATAGATATTTTGTTGAAGATCTTTCACAGGGCTAACTAGTTTGTCAACCTAATACTATAGGTACGGTAGGACATAATTTGGAGGAATGTTTTACCAAGAAACCCCAAAACACACAATACTTGATATTTTAATACGTAAATTTGATACAACTTACCAAACAACTTACTTTGACTCAATTTGACAATATTTTGTCTATTTTCGAGGCTGTTTAGGTCAAAAAATATAATAAACTAAATCGATCAGAAATGTCAAAACATGATACGCAATTTTTAAACCCGCCTAAAATGAAATACGTCCAGCAAGGTAAAACCCAATATTTGTTCTAGATGTGTTTCTAAGTAAAAGTGTATAGGTAAGTGAAAATTCTATGAAGCTCCGATCAATTTTACGACTATTACAATACTTCCTCATTTACCTCCTTCATTTCCTCCAATACATACTTTACTTACTTCGTAAATATGGAAGTAAAAGAATAGTTCGATAGATATATCGTCGGTTACGCGGCATCATGACATAAGTCAATTTTTGCTACTTTCAGGAGAGACAAAAAACTGATTCCTAGGAACGGAATAATCTTGGCATAACTCCAAAAATGTGGCCATTATCATAGCATAACTCCTGTTATACCTATCTTCCTATTACAATAGAAATGGTTGACTTATGTCATGATCCGCAATAGCTGAGTTCTGCCATGATAACAAACGCGGCGATAGCATCGTTCCTGTTGACTTCTCGGTAGAACTAATCATTCCAATGGATCCGGCACAAAAAAATTCTTCAGAAACCACCTCTAACTCAAATCGTCAAAAAATGGACTTATGTAACTGACGATATTCACCTCAGAATTGGAGAAGGTGATTTCACTTCGAGTTTTTTCGACCATTGGGATATTACTGCGGTATGATTGGCAGGGAAACTCGAACAGTTCCTCCTCCCCACCATTCCCTTCTGTCCACGAATAGTTTCCCATACAAGAGAATTTGGAGCGGTTTTCAATTGGACCACGAATGAGGGCTCTTTTCGAGCGGGGGAAAACCTGAAATTACACTAGCCTAGAGGGTATGGTATGACAGGCTCAGCAAAACTCTTTTTCGACGAAGCGTCCAAACGGTCGACGGGCAGTCGGTTTATTGAAGCGGCTCAGGTCCTTCGGGAGCAGATGTTGGATGCCAGAACAAAGGCTTAGTTGATGGAAGGAGGTGGTGATGGTGGGACATGGTGTTGACCCAGGCTCAAGAGAAAATGGAATTCCGTCCAATTAGGAGGCTCGAAAAGAGATACGCGGGAATCGAAGGACGTCAAAAAGTTTCTGGAAAATCCCAGCCTTCTGCCTTTCCCAAGTATATGAAATGAAGTTATTTCATTGCTGAGGATGTGCGCTAATGCGAATTTTCATCCTTTAATATCACGATGTTCTAATGTGATTTGATTCATTATTTCTATAATCAGCAAATGACATTTCTCATTCTGGGTTGGTTCGCTAATTAATGAAGGTTCTGACTGAATATGCTTCACGTATCGTTTCCAAAAGTAACGTGAACGGCTGCAGTTCCATCGGGGGGAGCTCATTAGTGCTGATCCGAACTAATCTGAATTCGACGATCCACTTGTTAACTTTCTTCTACGGACGATGGAACCGTTCCACCGTTAATATCATTGGTCTTCAGCACGAAGTGGATTTTTACCCCCTACCCCACAATTATTGGACAGGATACACCAACGGTAAGATCAAATGTAGAAAAAATGGAATTTTCAGCCTAAAGCGTCTGTAAAACGAACAAACGCGAAGGTACGCCAGACTCACAAAAATGGCCATAGCTCCCTAAATTCTTGACCTGTTCCAAATTTCCTGGAACTCATACAAACAATGATACCGAAACGCCCTCATAATCGAAATCAAAGTCAAACTCGCAATGAAACAGAAACTCAAATTCAAAATCAAAATCGAAGTCAAACTCACAATGAAACCGAAACTCAAACTCATAATCGAAATCGAAGTCAAACTCGCAATGAAACAGAAACTCAAACCTACACCCAAACTCACAATGAAACAGAAACTCAAACTCATAATCGAAATCGAAGTCAAACTTACAATGAAACAGAAACTCAAACTCACAATCGAAATCGAAGTCAAACATACAATGAAACAAAAACTTAAACTCATAGGTAATCGAAATCGAAGTCAAACTCACAATGAAACGAAACTCAAAATTACAATCAAACTCGAAGTCAAACATACAATGAAACAGAAACTCAAACTCATAATCGAAATCGACGTCAAACTTAAAATGAAACAGAAACTCAAACTCATAATTGAAATCGACGTCAAACTTACAATGAAAACGAAACTCAAACTCATAATGGAAATCGAAGTCAAACTTACAATGAAACAGAAACTCAAACTCATAATCGAAATCGAAGTCAAACATACAAAGAAACAAAAACTTAAACTCATAATCGAAATCGAAGTCAAACTTAAAATGAAACAGAAACTCAAACTCATAATCGAAATCGAAGTCGAACTTAAAATGAAACAGAAACTCAAACTCATAATCGAAATCGAAGTCAAACTTACAATGAAACAGAAACTCAAACTCATAATCGAAATCGAAGTCAAAAATACAATGAAACAAAAACTTAAACTCATAATCGAAATCGAAGTCGAACTTAAAATGAAACAGAAACTCAAACTCATAATCGAAATCGAAGTCAAACATACAATGAAACAGAAACTCAAACTCATAATCGAAATCGAAGTCGAACTTACCATGAAACAGAAACTCAAACTCATAATCGAAACCGAAGTCGAACTCACAATGAAACAGAAACTCAAACTCATAATGGAAATCGAAGTCAAACATACAATGAAACAAAAACTTAAACTCATAATCGAAATCGAAGTCAAACTTACAATGAAACAGAAACTCAAACTCATAATCGAAATCGAAGTCAAACTTACAATGAAACAGAAACTCAAACTTATAATCGAAATCGAAGTCGAACTTAAAATGAAACAGAAACTCAAACTCACAATCGAAATCGAAGTCGAACGCACAATGAAACAGAAACTCAAACTCATAATGGAAATCGAAGTCAAACTTACAATGAAACAGAAACTCAAACTCATAATCGAAATCGAAGTCAAACTTAAAATGAAACAGAAACTCAAACTCATAATCGAAATCGAAGTCGAACATACAATGAAACAGAAACTCAAACTCATAATCGAAATCGAAGTCAAACTTACAATGAAACAGAAACTCAAACTCATAATCGAAATCGAAGTCGAACTCGCAATGAAACAGAAACTCACTCAGTATGATGAGTTTGAGATTCGTTTGAGTTAGACTTCGATTTCGATTGTGAGTTTCAGTTTCTGTTCATTGTAAGTTTGACTTTGATTTTGACTATTAGTTAAAGTTTCAGTTTCATTGTATGTTTGACTTCGATTTCGATTATGAGTTTGAGTTTCTGTTTCATTGTAAGTTTGACTTCGATTTCGATTATGAGTTTGAGTTTCTGTTTCATTGTAAGTTTGACTTCGATTTCGATTATGAGTTTGAGTTTCTGTTTCATTGTAAGTTTGACTTCGATTTCGATTATGAGTTTGAGTTTCTGTTTCATTGTGTGTTTGACTTCGATTTCGATTGTGAGTTTGAGTTTCTGTTTCATTGTATGTTTGACTTCGAGTTTGAGTGTAAGTTTGAGTTTCGTTTCATTGTGAGTTTGACTTCGATTTCGATTATAAGTTTGAGTTTCTGTTTCATTGTAAGTTTGACTTCGATTTCGATTATGAGTTTGAGTTTCTGTTTCATTGTAAGTTTGACTTCGATTTCGATTATGAGTTTAAGTTTTTGTTTCATTGTATGTTTGACTTCGATTTCCATTATGAGTTTGAGATTCCGTTTCATTGTAAGTTTGACTTTGATTTTGACTATTAGTTAGAGTTTCAGTTTCATTGTATGTTTGACTTCGATTTCGATTATGAGTTTGAGTTTCAGTTTCATTGTATGTTTGACTTCGATTTCGATTATGAGTTAGAGTTTCAGTTTCATTGTATGTTTGACTTCGATTTCGATTATGAGTTTGAGTTTCTGTTTCATTGTAAGTTTGACTTCGATTTCGATTATGAGTTTGAGTTTCTGTTTCATTGTAAGTTTGACTTCGATTTCGATTATGAGTTTGAGTTTCTGTTTCATTGTAAGTTTGACTTCGATTTCGATTATGAGTTTGAGTTTCTGTTTCATTGTAAGTTTGACTTCGATTTCGATTGTGAGTTTGAGTTTCTGTTTCATTGTGAGTTTGGCTTCGATTTCGATTATGAGTTTGAGTTTCTGTTTCATTGTAAGTTTGACTTCGATTTCGATTTTGAGTTTGAGTTTCTGTTTCATTGTGAGTTTGACTTCGATTTTGATTATGCGTTTGAGTTCCATTGTGAATCTGAGTTTCTTTTTCATTGTGAGTTAGACTTCGCGTTCGAGTTTCTGTTTCATTGTGATTTTGACACTTGACAGTTCGGTAATACATCATGATAGTAGTACTTATATCATGATCGTGGTACTTATGTGAAGGAATTCCAGAAAAATTTCTGTTGGGCCATAGCCCCCTTGGCCTCTTCCTTGGTATGGGCCTGGATACCAGTATGTCAATATCATTTTTTTCAATTTTTGGATATCAGAATTTCCTATCGCAGCAACAAAGACCTCCGGTAAAAGAAGCGTTGCAAGAATGGAGTTGGAAACGTCGGCTCAACTATCGGATGATATACAGCCACCAAACAACTTGCAGTATCCGAAACAGCAGAAAACCTCATAACAGTCACCGCCTAATAGACTATAAATCCGATTTTTTGAAATACGAGAGCGATTAAGGGACTCCCTAATGAAAAATGACCGATAGAAACGCGATTCAACCTAGCGGAAACTTCCGACGTAGATCTCGATCGAGTTTGTATTGTGACCTCAATTGTATACAGCCGTATTTCGATGTTATCGTCGCAAGCTTTAATTCAATATTTCGATATTTTTCCTGATCGAAGTGCATAGAAGTTTAAGCTATTTCGGAAGGGCAATAAGTCATTGAAAAGCGAAAGAACTATTTTCCGAGACTCTCGAATCGCTTGCTAACCATTCGCTTCTCTATTCAGCAAAAGTATAGTACAACTCTTTTGTTGGGCACCGAGCGAAAGAGTCGCAAACCGCTTTTGAGCTCAGATAGGAGAATAAGGGGAAGAAAGAGAAGAAATAGGGGATAATATAAGTGAGAAAGATAGGGATATAATTGTGTTTCAGCGGCAAAGTTTTGCGAGAGGTCCGCTGCTGGTCCGGCAGAAGTTTTGCAAGAAGCCTAACACACAAAGTAAGACAGATATATGGGGCGACACCCTCCACCCCCAACCCCACAAGGTACACCCTTCACTGCAATGTTCCCACGCATACTTCACTAGAGGCAAACCGAGAGGCCCCTATGTTCGCTAACCCTGTTCCCGAGCTGAGTCGGCGATTCGGCATTAAACAACAATTTACTTCGTAGTTAAGCCTTGTAAATGGGAAAGGCGAGCTTATGTTCGTCCTGCGGAATTGTTTGAACGAATTAGTCGAAACTCCTCCGCCTCGCTGAAGGATGCGGATGGCTCAATCTCGAATCAGCGCGGGGCGTTTCATACGCGATCTGTCGTCAAATTTATGCTACAGCGCAATGCAAACAGAGGTAGATAAGAAGGGATATGGGTAAGAAGGAGAAGGAGAAGGAGACGAAGAATGAGACAAAGAAAAAGGAGAAGAAGAAGAAGAAGGAGGAGGAGAAGAAGAAGGAGACGGAGGAGAAGAAGAAAAGGAAGAAGAAGGAGAAGGAGACGAAGAAGGAGGAAGACAAAAAGGAGAAGGAGAAAAAGAAGGAGAACAAGAAGGAGAAGGAGACGGAGGAGAAGACAAAAAGGAGAAGGAGAAAAAGAAGGAGAACAAGAAGGAGAAGGAGACGGAGGAGAAGAAGAAAAGGAAGAAGAAGAAAAAGAAGAAGAAGAAGAAGAAGAAGAAGAAGAAGAAGAAGAAGGAGAACAAGAAGGAGAAGGAGACGGAGGAGAAGAAGAAAAGGAAGAAGAAGAAGAAGAAGAAGAAGAAGAAGAAGAAGAAGAAGAAGAAGAAGAAGAAGAAGAAGACGAAGAAGAAGAAGAAGACGAAGAAGAAGAAGAAGAAGAAGAAGAAGAAGAAGAAGAAGAAGAAGAAGAAGAAGAAGAAGAAGAAGAAGAAGACGAAGAAGAAGAAGAAGAAGAAGAAGAAGAAGAAGAAGAAGAAGAAGAAGAAGAAGACGACGACGAAGAAGAAGAAGAAGAAGAAGAAGAAGAAGAAGAAGAAGAAGAAGAAGAAGAAGAAGAAGAAGAAGAAGAAGAAGAAGAAGAAGAAGAAGAAGAAGAAGAAGAAGAAGAAGAAGAAGAAGAAGAAGAAGAAGAAGAAGAAGAAGAAGAAGAAGAAGAAGAAGAAGAAGAAGAAGAAGAAGAAGAAGAAGAAGAAGAGTGCTTTTATTTGCCAAAGCACAAGAGAGTATAAGCAATGGTCACATGGTGAAATAGAATTGAATTAGGAATAAGCGATAATGGGGAGATCCCCTCCCCCCGTGCCGTTATGTATAAATAGATACCTATGAACATTCAGCAGAATGTGGCATTTTAGTTACCTCAGTTTATAAATTGCCATAAATCCAGTTTCAAACTATATTCACAACATTTACATGGACGCGCATATGAAACCAGTGGTGCGTATATAACACACAATAGGTACCTACCTACTTCCATGTATGAAGCGCCTTTTTTTGTTTTTATCTTTAGCGATTCTGTATTATGCAACAAAAGTAACAATGCTTTGTGAAAGTGTTTGCTCTCCAAGGGCTAGTTTATAAAAGAATATTTTTCTTCACGTTATAAAATATTTTCGAAGGTGGAAAAAATCGAGAGCGAAAATCGAAGGGCAAACAATTTATCTATGAAAGAAGCCCTGCGAAAAAAGGTCACGGTTTTGAAAAAGGTTCCTGGTAAATCGTCGCGGTACAGGGAGTTAAGAGAAATGCTTATAAATTACAAGATTATTCCGCCCAAAAAAAGACCCTCGGCCGAGGCGGGATACGAAGGCTTAGGTTGTTTTTAGCCGCTGTGTCATAGTAAGTCCGCCCTGGCATTCAGGCCTGCAATTAGGGCGCGCTACTTATGAAAATAGAACCTTTAAAAGTCGTTGATCCTTATTTGTAGTTGAGCTCATTATTCGTTAAAAGAGGGTACACTACACGAAATAAGATTTAGTGGAGAGGAGTTTTTCAAGAAACTAATTTCAAAGGTTGACCAGGCGAATAATTTATTTTTACGTCCCTCAACGAGCTAAGCTCGGAAAACCATAATTCACCAGGGTGACACGCAATACTTCCGAAAAACCAGTCGGTTTCCAAGAAGGAAAACTGGAAAGGGGAAACTAGAAGTGACTAAGGGTGGGATTCAATTCAGTTTATTCCTGAAATATCCAATATTCTCCAAATAAGTAGTTTCTTGGAAATGTAGGCTATGAAAAATTACAAGGGAATAATGGATATTCGATAAATAAACTGAATTAATGAACCCGACCTTAAAAAATTCGTAAAATAAAAATTTTTTCTTTAAAATTTCTATATTTTGCAATTGTACCTTAGAATTCAATATATCGAAATTGCATCGTTTCATATACCGACAATTACCTACGAATGCCAAATTCTTCTTCAACAAACGTTAAAATAACTATTTTTGGAAGGATGCGGATACTATTGGTAATTCGTACATACCCACGCTAATTAACTAGGCAAGACTATTGTTTACAATTACAGTAAAGACTTGAATCAATGAATTTTAAAGTAGATATGCTTCGAATACATCGAACGAAAAAGAAGCTGAAAAACATTCAAGAGTATTTCATTACAAAACTTTAGGAGGCACTCAGGTAACCAGAAACTCGTCTAGTTTAACGCTGATAAAACTAGGAAAGTTCACTTTTTCTAGCTTCCAATAGTAATCTTCGAGGAAGCAAATTCCCAACAGAACTGCTACCCCGGAATGAAACGATAAAGTTGCGATCTCTACGGTAAATGTCGTTGTCGGGTGAAATGGAAGAACTCTCAACTAAATCGCATCACAAGCAGAAAAGAGACCTGTAGGTTCGCGTACAGATAAAGTTTCTATTTTCGTCCCCCTCAGATGTAATAGGATAGCGATGTCACACAATGGGGAACTTTTCAGTTGCAAATTACGTTGAATCTAAGCCAAATGTTCAACTCTTGTTCCGCTCCCCGAAGTCTATTTTTCCAATACTTCGCCCCGATTAAGATAAGCGTTTGCTCATTTTATTCGGAGAAATCCGAGAACAAGAATGTCGAACTTGGCTGCGAAAATCGAAGGTTGTGAGATGAACGATGGACGAAAATGCATGGGGTATCATTCTTTCATAACTCCCCGCGTGTCAATGCAAGTTCAGTTAAACGGAACAAAGCTATAATCGAGTGCGGGTATCCTATTCCTGAATTTTAATTTTGATGGTAAAGTCGGCCCAGCTGGCCTACGTTCTCGGTACGACCGTCTGCTCTACTGAGACAATGGCTTGGCTAGCTACAATCTTCTAATATGTTTATAGATTGGTACCAATTTCCAAGAAACTTTTAGTATAACGGTCAATGAATATTAGTAGTAAGAGTGTATGAATCTAGCTTTAAATGAGTTTATTAACCGGCCCTCACCAAAAAAAAAAAAAAAAAAAAAAAAAATTGAATAAAAAAAATTCTAGGTTAAAATGAATCTAAATTTGAAGTAGCTTCGTGTTTCTTGATACACCTGCCACAAGAGTATGTGCTTAAATCGTACTTGTTACTGTAAAACTAACTCAGATCCTAACTGAAAATTAGGTGGAGGTTGGAATTAAGTGGGTCAATAAAACGAGGGCGCTGAATACAACGTAAACCACTTGTTCAATCAAACGAATAATGGTTTTATTTCAGGTATCTGTTGAACAAGGATTTCTCATTGAGGCAAGAACAAAACGCCAGTACGGCCCCGAATGCCTGTAGGCTGTACCGGACTACCAAGAACTCTCCAGAAGCATTAACTTGTTTTCGGGCCTATATTTCGGAGCGCTGAAAGCTCTAGTACGCTGATAAGTCGGTGTGGGAGCAGACTTTCGGGGCGTATACTGTAGGCAAAAGTATCCAGCAATTCCAGGGCAGAGAGGGTATTACGAGAACTCGGTATGACCGAGATGTTAAGGCCTAACAATACCAGCTGAATAAGATGGGAAAGAGGTGTAACACGAGGAAATAGCACGAACCCGGACCAGAAAGGGTCAGCGAGAGACTCGTCCCTTTTCTATTTATTGAGCTTAAGGAGGTTTCTGATGCTCCAGGGACCCCACCAATACCAAGGCAATGCTTACTCTACTTCCACCCTGAGGAATGTCTACGTGTGTATCCCTGAGCTCCAGTTTCGGGTTCATTTCCGCTCAAATTCGCTCCACGGATTCGGGGAAATGTATGGGTACCCAGTATTACATTCATGTTGCCACACCTGAGTGCGTATATGCTTCGCAGATGGATTTCACGGCCCTTCTCGGCAGTGAGACGGAATTTCGACTGAATTCGAAACGACGAATATATCCAAAACATGGGATACAATAAATTATGGTAATTCCAAAGGAACAATGAACGACCTGAATGTGCTCCATCACGTATTAATTCAATTACAAAATGGAAACAATAGATAATCAGCGGCAAGCGTGTAACACATAATGCTTCAATACAAATGGCAGATGTAAAATTTTGCACAACATTTTTCGTACTTCGGCTGATTCTAGAAAGAATTAAAGTGTAAATCCTGACAGCAATTTTTGGAACGATAAGAAAACTATACCATTCATTGACCTCATTCTACCGACTGGCTCAATATCAAGGGCAACTCTTCACTTGAACATTGAGTCGGTGCCTTCCCCTTCATTTTAACTGTACCAAGTTAACTAGAGAAGGTAACCTCCTCTAAATAGTGACGTAAAAATAGATAACTAGGTAAGCACGCATAAATAGATAAATGAGTTCAACAAGTGATTTAAATTTTGCACGATTATTAGATGTCTGCTCAATTTTTCGAATAAATTTAGCCCCGATTCTATCGTTGGGTAAAACAATTAATTTGATTGCCTCGAACGAGCCGCAAAAAGAGGTGAAGACAGATGACGGTGGAGGAGGGGTAAGTAAAAATATTATCCACCATAAACTCCAAGGGTTTCTACAAGAGCTCCTTGGCCGGCCAATTCAATTAAAAGTTTAAACGAGGAATGAGGTAAGTGCTTACTCGATTCGGAGCCAATTAACTCCCATGACATGTTAAGTTTCCCCTCGGCGTGTTTCCCTCTAGCCGAAGTTGAAAGCTGTTGAGCCGAAAGCAATTTAACTTCCAAGCTTTTTATTTTTTACCCATGTCTTTCTTCGCTATCGACGGAAAAATTGACATTTTCCCCCCACCCCATTCCCGCAGATTGGATAGCTTTGTGGGGCGTTGATGAAATGTAATGAACGCTTCGCGTGTGTGCTGTCCAATAAACTGAGCAACTGTTTCGAACAAGTACAGAGCCTTCGGGCGATTAGAGCGAGTTTTCAATTTACCCTGTGAAAATTCTGGTCCAATCAACAAGAATAGAAAGTAGGCGACATGACCATGAAAGTAAAATTACTTTTTATTTGGAGAGCTCTCTCTACTTGTTCACTGTTTTTTCTCATACTTATTTTATTATTATTACTATAGTATAATATTTGTTTTAAATCGTTGTTCAAGTATTTCCCAAATTTTTTTTGACAACTGAATCTACCCATTTGGTAAAGCGTGAAATTTACCTGGAATATCAATGCTGTTGACGCTAGCCGTAGTACAGTGTGCTCAATTGAAGGCGTAATGAGTGTTCTATGTAGAGGTTTCACCACATCAGCTCAAACGCCACTCTGACTCTGCTACTGACCTCACTCCAATGCTAAGGCCGTGTAATGGTTTCAAATTTCAAAATTGCTTAAAATTTTCTGAAATCCACTTGAAATTGCTTATCACCTTTAACAGATGCTAGCAGAAGATTGATAGTATCCTCCACGCTTTTGCTGCAAGAGAAGATCTGGGCCCAGGGTAAGCCAAGAGCATGGTTTTGAGGCGTACCTGACACCATACTAAGCACCATCCAATTCTATCTATTTCTATCAAATTTAACTTGTGCATCTTACAGTCCACCCCGTATAACATTTATTTACAATTCTTGCTGGAACAGATGCCTTACTCGTTTCCTCCAAAAATTGCCTTTTACCACGTTGCTGATCCACGGACGGTTTTCCGAGTAAACGCAATTCTAATAGATTCCCAGAGGTGGCAAAGTGAGCCAGAGACGCCATACAAATTCACATGGAGCGCTTCTGGCTGAAGATCGATTGCCAAGATAAGGAGAAAATCGTTACCCGGGTTATCTCTCAGAAAAATGCGGGTTACGTTTCAAGGGCAATTTCTGCTCTGTTCTTTCTCGAGAGAAAATATTGGCCAGATTGCCGATTCACCTCGCCGCACATTTTTTCCAGCCACGATTGCATCAGAGGGAAAAAACTCAAGTGCACGAGAGATAAACCCAATTTATTTCATTTCCCTTACTGATATATTATATCACGGAGAAGCCATACTTGCGGTTGACCTCAGTGGTTGTGATAAATTTCACAAAAAAGGATCTGCACCACCCCATGAAAAAGCCTGGTGCCTCGATTCTCGCATAGAAAAGTTGTAAATTTGGCTGACTGGGTGCTGACAATTCCAAGACGAAATTGTCTTTCTAGCAACAGGAGTTATCAGGCAATAAATGATAACAAGTTCAGTTACTGCTGGTTTCGCTTGATGAAACATCCGTCAAAATTTACGTCGAAAGCAACCTGAATGTATTTGGTTACAGCTGGAAAGGGTGCGTTAATCAACCGTTGAAGCTTGGAGTTGATCCGTGATGGATGTGAATCGTTTTCGCAACGTCACTCCGGCGACGTGCCCGTCCGACTGTTATGATCAATGTTGCAAGCCCTATTTCATCCCTTCGCTCTCCGGGATGGGCTGAGCCTTGCACGAATTGGGGGTTGAAAACCCGGCAGGATGGAGTGGATCGGTATGAACACCGTATTCAGCTGGGCCGGGTTTCAATTCGAGGGCCTCCTTTGCCTTGCGGCTGAGGATTTCCCTATGTTTTCATTACCCGCCAGGATTCGACAGTCAGGGAACGCGGGGCATTCAATGACCGCGCGAATCCTCTTTCGGGTGAAAACAGTTGGCCAACGTTGTGCCAGGTCGTATGGTGGCCTCATAGGTGCATATCTATCACGACTGGGATACCCAGGGCTTTCATTCAGAAATGTCTTTTCTGCCTTCGATTTTAATGGTTTCCATGGCAGACCTAGAACCACAATGGGAATTTTTGGCGATCTTGTCCCATTCCGTAGGTTGGAATCAATGCGAGGGTGAGAGAGGTTGCACGACTTCCTCTAAGTTTCGTTATTAAGCGCTCACCTTCTGCCATCTTCAGGAGCGACATGCAGTGATGCGTCGACAGGACCTACTTTTGATCAATCACTATGACTTCAGCTGATCAGGGGTGGGGTCAGATCAAAACACCTGTTGTTTAATCAATTACGATCGATATCGATATAGGGCCGAGAGACCGAAGTAAGGATGAAGGCTTATAATACGGGAGGGTTCACCAGTCTTGGTAAGTTATCCCCATATCCTCGGATGGAGACTCTGTAGGGGATTCCTCCTGAGGAAGGCCGTCAGGGCGAAAGCGCTTGGGTCAGTGCTGAGGGCTGATAATATCAACGGCACGACCTTGGAGCTCTCTTGCTTTGCTTGATGAATCATGAAAACGCTTGTTTTAGGCATTGTGATCCTGCGGTTGCCTGCTGTTTTTCTGCGTTCAAACTCGAATTTCGTGATGAAACCATACGCGAATCGCAAAATTGACCATATCATTGGAAAGCTGATTGAGCGGGCAAGTTTTCCTGAAATTTTACAACTCCTAGCACGTCTAGTCTAATGCAGTAATTGAACCAGTGATTGAAAACCCTCCAACCGCTGATGAGCCGGAGTGACACGACTTTTCTTGCCGCAAAATATGCGAATAATGGGAGAAAAATCGGAAATTAGAATACCTAAACATGATACGAGTTCGTTAATCACATTCGTATGAACATTCATGTGGGACCGGGAATGTGGAAAATCGCATTACTTCGGAAGCAGCAACATAGGAATACGAGATTTCCGAAATCACCGCGCATCGAATCACAGTAAAAGCTAAGCGAGGTAAGCTTACCAATATCGGAAAAGAGTTAAGCCCCCCTAAAGATGTCGTGACGAGTGTTCACGGGCAAGAGCTTTCCAAGAAGTATCCCTCGCACGCATTTCAACGGTCCAGTTGACCAATATTCGGTCTTTCCAGGAACAAAAGGCGATTACCGGACCAAAGAGCCTTCAAAGTGAAGCCGGAAGCTCTAAAATCCCCAAGTAGGTCGCACCGATCTTGCCTTTTCCACGAATCGGCACCCACTCGAAAGTTTTATGATGAATCAAAACTACGATAAAGACCTAAAACTGAGCTCACATGCGAGCTCTTAAGGCAACAAAAGCGTGGGGCGTTGACCAATCAGAGAAGGGCTTAGGAAGGCGCCGTAAACGATGATCATTTCCAGGATCTGAACCGTAATCGTCTAATGGGGGAAATAGTGGCCATTCTGGATCCAATGGTTAGTTGTGAAGATGGATATGAGCAAGGTCCCTGTATGCAGAATTTTGGCATCCGAATTACTTCTAAAGATTTGGGAGTTATGAGCCGATTCCGACAAGAAATGGAGCACATTAGAGCCTCAGATAGGTTAACAACTGGTTATAGCAATGAAGCAATCAGTGCTGCAATCGTCTGGATTTATTCCACCTCAAAACTATCGTGCAGTTTGACCAGTTCTGCCCGAATTCTTGGAACTACGCAATTACTAACCTCAGCGCATACCGACCGATAATCATGGAATATTTGAAATACCCTATTCAGTCTCAAAGCAATTAGGTACGTCATTCCAGTACCGCATCGAAAGATGAATATTTAATTTTGGTTTATTGGTTTTCTGATTATTCTGGAATATTCCTAATCCAGTTTCCGAATTCCTCAACTGGACCAGAACAGCATTCTTTCTCTGACAGAAGAGACGGTAAATTTTGTGCAGATTCAACTCGATCCTTCCTGCAATCAGCGATTCCTCCAATCCGAGAAATATAATTCTAATCAGAGGAGAAGACGTCATCAAATTGGATCATTATTCGGATTTTACTCGGGGACAGTGATATAGCATTAATACCGAGAGAGAAGGCCGGAGATAAACCTTCATCTTTTCTCTCTGAATCATTAATTCCGGAGCTTAATAGCAAGGTCGAAAGAGAGAAGAGGCGAAGAGTTATTAATTCAGGATGGCACAACGACAGTATTTTTCCGAAACCCTTGGACGATTTCGAAGTCTCGGCGAACCATCACCAAAGAGATTTTTTCCACCCGCTGAAAAACAAAATTTTAAAGAACCTGCAAATTCGTCGTTTTCTCTGCGACACTGGCAAAGCGATTGGTTTTTTGATTTGCGGAATCACTGCCAATTCCTAAGCTCTAAGATGAACTCACAATTTTATCCTGCGTACAAATTTGAATCCCCTACCCCTACCCAAAAATTTGAAAATTTCTAAAATGTTAGTAAGTGAGCTGCTTTTACAGCATTCATGCCGAAGAAACACCCATATTGTTCCCAATCGCCAAAAATTGGTTTACCACCACCAAAAATCCGAATATTCGCGACCCCTTTTCAGCACAATGTCAAAATATCGTCTCGGCTCGGATATTTCCCGCATGGACGAATCTCTAGCATCTGCCGATTTGAGTGGGTTACTCAATTTGCGAGGCAGAGGATGCGCATGACAATAAATCAAGTGATGAAATAGCGCAGCGGGTAGCCGTTTTTCCTGCTCGGCTCCCTTTGGAACTCGACCAAACGCTCGGGGGGTCAAAGTACTAAGGAACTCGGTAAAATATGGTGGCTAACAATCACTGCTCGTTTTATCCTTACACCTCCTTTCTATTCACTCCTTGGTTTCACGCTTTTCTTCCCCTTTATTCATCGTAAACGTTTTTCGCCCTATTCTAATCGCTGCGTGCTGGAACTCCCAATCCGCGAATTACCTCCGAACGGATTTATGAAAAGATATGTTAAAATATGCAATACACAGATTTTCGAGAGAGATCTGATTTTAAAAAAATCCTCCCTCCGAAAAAAAAGGAAAAAGTTTTTTCCCGCAAACGCTAAAAACTATCATTAATATTATTTTAATGATATAAGCATAAACAGTATTAAATATATTTACAATATTACACAATTGTTATCTGGGCTTGAAAAAATCATCCTAATATAAGATTTAATTTAAAGCAGATCAGTTTTGGTGGCCTCAGACAAATCCTTCTATATTCATAAATTTTTCTTTTTTTCAAGTGCCCAAATGGAGGTATGGCAATAATTGTCCTAAATTCAAAAATCGAGTCGAAAAAACTCGGAAAAACTTTTAGAAATACACTTTTATTCAAACTTTAACTTACACTTTGTCCGTCTCTGAATTATTAAATGATTTTTGCAAAAAACATCCTTACGTAGGTTTTTTAAGTTGGTTAAAAATGGCCATAGCTCCCTCAATTCTCCCCCTTTTTCAAATTTCTTGGACTTTAATGTTCTCCTCGGCAAGACCTATCACCATATTTAACCGGTATTCGAATTACTCACAGTACTTCGGATATTTTAGCACTTAAGTGTATTCTTGCTAATTTTTTATTGACTGTATTTTACAAGAAAGAATGTAATTTGCGGTTTTCGTTTCTTTCGCCTGGCATGCTTCAATTTTCTTCGTGAAATATGTGATACCAGTTTTTTAGAACATGGATCCGGGCGAATTTTCGACGTTGCGATAAGCATTCGCTCCACCAAGCGGCGCGGCGGCCGAAACCGTCGAATATTATAATTTCCCCCTCAAAATGAAACTCCGCTTTTAATCCGATAAGTGAATGAAAGTCTGAGTCTTAATTAAACTTTTTCTCTCCTAATCTCGGTGGCTTGAAATGTAATTAAAAACTGGAAACCGGGGGAGGGAATTCGGCCGAGTTAATTGATCAGGTGCGTCACTAGTTATACACCTGACTGGGACTCGGGTCGAAAAAACTCGCGGTTCTGGTCGGATTCGACGGAATTTCCGCAAAAGAACCCGAATTTCAATAGATCCATATCAATGAACATTTTCGGGATAAAGTTTTTAATTATAAACCGGAGAATTCTACGGTTTTTTCCAACAGCAGCTTGGGTATGAATAATATTCCACGAACAATATTGGTAGAGCCGATAATCAGTAGTTAGAGCAAAAAATACAGTAGGCGTATGTCAATAGGAAAAGTCAAAATTATTCAAAAGCCGATTGTTCTGAGAAGAATAGTAGGCACAGTAAATGCAAGGAGTTGAGAAACCAACTTTGCGTCTCGCCTGATGGCGGAAGGGGGAATTGACAACTCCACAGATCATCAATTCCACCGATCATCAATTCTGAAAGTTGCCCCAGGCGTGACCTGCCGCCCTCAAGATGACGCCCTCAAGGTATATCGACAGCCACAATGCAAAAGCCTGTTCGTACAATTTTTTTCAAAAATACCTAAAGTGTTGAGCTTTTCGGTAACGTGTAGCTTCGCGCACATGCTCGCGTCAACAACAGCGTCCAGCGACGTGGCTTTCCTTTTCTATGCATAGAAAATGGTCATGACCATTTGTAATACCTAACTTGTAAGTTTGGAACCTCCAATCAAGAAGCAATCCTGCAGTTTTTTCGTCTCCTGAACATTTTCAGCTTCTGCACTTACAGGCATTGGCATTGTAACTGTAGATAAGTATTGGGACATTATCCACTGCGCTGAACCTATGTAATTAGGTAAAAATGTTGCAGCACCGCAACTTCGCACTCGGAAGGCATAACCGAATCTATCCATATCCGGACGTATAGGTTCGTGAATGTAGCTTAACGATGTTCTGGTTTGCTTCGCCCGAGTTGGTTCGTTGGAGGTCAGTTACGACGCCGTATGCACACAACCGAAGCTGATTCTGACGCTATTCTAAACCTAAGCTCCATATCGCCGACGGTTGACATTACCTAAGGACAGGTGCAACGCTGTGTTACCTGCCGCTAATTAAGTCGTTAGCAAGCACTACAGTCACTTGCCATCTCGACCAATATAGGATGCCCGCTGGTAATTAGGTATTAAGCAGGTATTGGGACATGCAACACTTGGGTACCTACTGTGGGGATTATTAGAAACATTCCGCCATATCCCTCTCCTCACGTGGGATTTTCATCGATTATCCAAGATCGGTGACCCAATTTGATGCCGAGGGATCACTTCAAGATTCAACAACTCAAAAAAATCAAGAAATCCGGGACCGAAAATTATGTTTTTAAAAATTCCAGAAAAACTCCCTACTCCATGTTGAATTAAGCGAGAAATCCGAAAAAATACTCAAAAAATCCAAACCCACCTCTAAATAGTCGGAAATAGTAGGTATTAAATATTGATAAAAAATCTTGTAAAACGCCAAATTTCAAATCTTCAAAAATATTTTTCTTTTCATGTTTTGAGGTTAATGGCTTAGGTATTTATTTTTGGCTGTAGCGCCATCCTTTAAAAGAAATATAGAAATCTAATCAAAATTGGCTGCGTGAAATCCGAACAATAGGGGAAAAACCTTTAATAAGTCAAATTAAATAACCTCATTTTTGATGTCGGTTGATGAAAAGGTCGATGAGACGGCAACTCTCCTTTAACCCTCAAAGGGATGATGCCTGCTTGGGCATATTGTTAACCATTGTTCGTTATATTGCGCACCAATTCTTTTTATGACTAGCATAAGGGTAAATTATCATTTCATGCTAAGTCAGAGCTGGGGCTATTAAAAATAGCATTACCATGAGATGGGGGCCACCTAGGTAGGATTCGGAATGCCGCTGGTGGCCCGCAGGTTGGAAGCTTTCAAAAATCTCCTTTTTCCCAAGATTCCTCTTTGTTGCTGGACAGCTTTGAAATTTATAACCGCGGTTATGACCACTTTAGTTCAGGATTATCACGCTAGAATAAAATGTCTAAAGCCGCAAGCAATCGAGCGTACAATAAACAATACAAAATCAATTGGCCTGGTAAGCTTGTTTTTTTCTCAGGGTTCCGATTTGGCTTATAAAGCTAAAGCCTATTTCAAGAATTGTTAAAACTTCGTCCACAAAATGAATATTCAACGCCCCTGTTGAGTAAATACATAATCGTATTATCTACGTAAAATATTATCCTCTCATATAATCATAAGCTGTTTATTTTGGGACCGCGTTGGCGCTTCGTTAATTCTGTACCGAACGGCCGCTCAAGTTCAGTTGAGGTCAAAAGGCTGCCTCGAAAATCTATACGTAGGTATGTGAATGTTTCACGTTCACTCTGCCTCCTTCCTCCCCCCGATGGCAAAACAAACGTTTTTCATTACTGTTGTTTTTGTACTTTTCAAAAATCCATTGCAAACTAATGGAAAAAGCCACTTTGGTTTCAATTCTTGAGTCGAATATAGACATTTCAGGCAAAACAAACATTCAAGGGTTTTCAATCGAAAATTGCATTTCTGAAGAATTGCGATCTGTCAAATTGTCGTGCTTCAAATTCCCACCATAACATCTTCGAGGTTATGTTTTTATGCAAAGTTTTGATATTATGCAATAAAACATGTACCTAGTGCGTCGTTGCATAAAATGTTCACAGCAATGATGTAACAATTCTTATCAATAGTAAAAGTGTAAATCCTTCAAGTCCAAATTCAGAAATTTGTCAGGGTACCTAAAAAACGTGCTAGTTTTTGCAACACCTCTGGAAGGTTTTGACTTACAGGTTATTGCACATGGCGACAGAGAAGAAATGAGACGAAAACGGAGGTATCCGGCTTCACTCGATGGATCTACGGCTCAAATACTAGGGCTCTACGGCTCAAATACTAGGGCCCTAGAGCTCAAATCCTTATTTGATCAAAAATTGAGACTTTCGAGGTTTTTCACTTTTACTATCGATAGGTACCATTTTCAGGTCATTTGATTCAACCATTGTAATCGCTCTAGGCAAAAGTTCTACGCCTGCGTCAAGTATCAGTTGACTGGGATTGACAGTGTTGCCAACTCGTTGCCTCGCTTTCCCTCCGTCAAGCACCAAAAAAACCTCTAAATTCGACTAAAAACCTCAAAATTTTTTCAAAAAATTGTGTTCTTAAGTCTAACATTAAAAAATACAAATATAAAATGAAAAAATACGTTCTTTTACAGCAAATTACGCTATGATTACACATAATCCGTGATTCTGAAGCAATTTTTGATGCGTTTTTCTTTATCTATGGAATACTAGGTGTAAGATGGTCCTTTTCGGCAATGCTTCCATTTATTTTTTCACTCAAACCAGAATGGTCCTCGATTTTTTATGAACGCTAGACTCAAATTAACCGAGGGGAAGAAACTCAGAAAAGTTCCAGCTTGGTTAATCGCCGTCGATGAAAAACCTACTCGACACCGTTTTGTTTGTGGCGTGGACAAATTCAACGAAATGGCCGAGTTTTCTTTCGCCGGGCGATATGGAATGAAAATTAGACCCATCCGTTTCACGGGTTTCAGAGGAAAAATACGTCGGATAGACTTAATCCGCCCTTTACGACGCCGTTTAGCTTTCGTCTATAACTTTTTTCTAAAAAAAGTAGCTTCTCCTTAGTTGTGTTTATGAATGAAATCAAGCCAACAAACGCAACATTTCTGGAATTCAACATTTTTGGAATCGAGGTGGGTGATGATTTTCGTTTGGCGTCGTTGTTTCAGATTATGAGATAACGACTTTAACTGATAATCTCTTCGAACAACTTTGAACAGCTCAATTGCAAAAACACGTAGCTCGAGGGTGAGGTCGAATTCGTAGAATCCCTCCGGTGGAAAGCTTCCCTTTTGGAAACCAACCCTGACCGCTAATTTCGACTGGTTCGAATTAATGTTCGACAATTGCAATACGGTTGGAAATTACACATTTGTAGCGATAGATCGACGGTTCCTCTTAATGGGCGAAGGGTTCGAGTGATAAATTCCAACGGCGATGTCTGCAGTGGGATGGAGGTATTATAGGGCGTTGAAAGTGCTCGTTTAATTTCACCACCCGGAGCACCCCCTTTTCACACTGAGAGGGGATGGCGACGAAAGGGGTGGTCTCCCAGTGAACTAGGGCGGGTAAAGAAAGCGGGAAAGTGAGGGTAAGTTATCGTAGGTTATGGCTTCCTGTGATGGGCAGGAAAACTCGGGTATGAACCGGTCGAATGGGAGTTATACGTCCATAAGTGTTCATTCATATCGTAACGAGCCTTTCCGATGAGCCGCCATCCTCTCCAAGTGCCACTCAACTTCTTCACGTTACGGCTTGAAACTTTACTGCCGGACAATATCCGCCGGTACGAAACGATATTTTGACGATCCCTTCGTCAGCATTTCAGTAAACCGAAGCACTCAAAGTAAGCCCTAGCAATCGAGCCTTAGATATAGGAATCGCCTCAATTACTTCGGCAGACATAGTTGAATCCAGCAGCGAAATATTACGTAAATCGACAGTGAACCTGCAAAACCTTTAAGTTGAGTTTTTCTGAAAATGATGTTTCGAGTTCTACTAGTAAAACAACTTGCGCATCTTCTCGAATCAAGAAAATGGACTCAAGCTGCTTTTTTGGCGCTCTTTCACTGTCCAAAAGCTGGGCAATTCGTTAAATTAACGAAATTAACGTTAACGATTTAACGAAAAGTGGGTTAAGGTTGAAACCATCAAATTTCATTGGCGTTTCTATGCCAAGTTCCCATGGTCATCTTCATTTGCGCAGCCAGCAATAGGAAATTTTTTTAACCTTCTCTAAAATTTTGGATTTTGAACATACGAGGTTTTTCAGGTTCACTGTCGATAAATCAGGGTTCCAATTATGTAAACTCAAAGCAATAGCTCTTAAGGAGTCAATATCAATTCTAATCTAAAATCTAATGACAAAATAATTGTCATATTATGACAATTTGCGTAATGAGTCGACAGCGACTACCAAGACTTATTGCTTCAAATTTGCAGAACAGGCCTCCTGCTATTTAAGGTAGAAAATTCACTTGGTATGTCTTATTGTAAAATTATACTTGAAATGAGGTTATTGTTAACGTTTCGAGAAAAATTGAAATTTTATCCCCTTCGTAGCTTCTGTCCTCTTCGAGTTACGATTGCCAGCAATCGGGGCAACTGTGCCTCTTTGATGCCCATAACCATGTTGCAACATGTCCATAAATGGACAGATAGCTACAGGAACCACTGGTACTGCTTTTCTGACCGGGCCTTTCTGCACGGTTGAAGAAAAGCTGAAGAAACTCAACAACCTCTTGAAAAAGCAGTTCATACCAGACGTCCCGCTTTGGGAGGGACAGTCCCGCTTTGGAGGGTTGTGTCCCGGTGTCCCCACGATCTCGTAAGGGAAATATCCCGCTTCGAGGGAAAAGCCCCGCTAAGTAGATCAGTCTCGCGGCAGTTCCTTGACGTCACAAAAACGAATGAATGGTGAAGAGGATGACGAATCCCTATCTTCAATCCCTTATCATATCTTATCAGTCTCATCAATCTCTAATCAGTTTACCACTCGAATAATTATTTTGGTTTGGTTCCTATCTATTCTGTGTCATTTTTGTTGTTGTTTTTATTGGTTTATTATAATTTAATACACTTGATATTCATTTTTATACCAACTTTGATGCATAACTATTATATACAAATATATACCTATACCTATTGTTCATTTCATAGCGTCCCGCTTTTGAATTTTGGATATCTGGTCACCTTAATTATAGTAATTCTTAAATGCTAACGAAAATGCAGAATAAAAAACACGATTCACCGGATATCAGGTCCTCCATTTCGATTACAGAAGGTAGCATTGAAAGGGCAGTTCGGATGCAGAGGTGTAGAATGAGTTCAATGGTTAAAACGTTAACAACGGTCAGTAGCTCTGACGAAGGACGGGAGACAGTGGGTCACAGGGCCACCCGCCAGGATAACGTGGGAGGCGATCCTGCCAGGCCCGCCCCCAGGACCTCATCAGCTCCACCTGCAGCCCAAGGACCTCGCAGGACTGACGCCTTCTGAATACGTGATCAGGGGGCGCGGCCCTTTTGTTTCGCGCGATAGTTTATTGATCAATGACGCCCCATCCTATGACGCACAATGCCAGGGTATTACAAACATAATACCATCTAGTCTGCATTTGTTCTTGTATCCGTACATACAAAGCTCGTTACCTGTATCCTAATTGAATAGCGGGACATGCTACGACAATGCGAACACTAGACATTGACATACGTATGTAATTAGGATTAGGAGGAATAATACTATAGGAAAAATGGCGTTTTGGAAGAGAAAAAAGAAAAATTAAATTTTGCAAATTTTAGGAAAGAAAATCACCCGTATTTCAGAATTCCCTGTCAAGTTGGTTGTCTCAGTAATCAGATTAATTAATTAGATTGCACGGTTTCACAAAAAGAAGGCCAGTATCACTCGCCTAGGACACAAATCCATTAGTCCATAATGTGCACCCAAATTTCCAAGGAGGTAACCGAAAATTTTCCGTTTTTACTTCCATATTTACGGAGTAAATGGAAGTATTGTGATCGTCCTAAAATGGAGAATCGGAACGGAGCATCAGAAAAAACTTTTTCTTATACACATTTACTCAGAATCACTTCCCGAACAAGTGTCTGTGTGTCCGTGTGTCCGTCTGTCCGTCTGTCCGTGTGTCCGTGTGTCCGTCTGTCCGTCTGTCCGTCTGTGGTCATTTACAAAAATGGCCATAACTCCCTCATTTCTCAACCTTTTTTCAAATTTCTTGAACTGAAATGTTTGTCTCGGCAAGACCTAACACCCTGTTTAATCGGAATTTGGATAACGCACAGTACTTCCGATATATTTGCATTTTTAGTGTTTTCTATTTTATTTTTTTCCGGCCACAAAAATGAACCGATTTGAGCGTTCTTGGTCTCAAAATCTTCGTTTTACCTTGCAGAATATGTGGATATTTTTTACATTCCGAAAATGTAGCGTTTTTTCATTTTGGGCGAATTTTAAAATTTTAATAATGAATTTTTCGATATTTTTGGCATAAACACCCTTAAAAGCAGTCAAAATATGATCAAATTGTGTCACAATTTTACGTTTCAAAATATGGAAGTATTGTGTGTTATCTACGCACCACTGGTTTCGAGTTCTTTTGGTTCAGCAAATCATAGATAATCGTATAGATGCCCAAAACCTCTCTCATCTTACAATTCTTATCTTCTTATCTCTTATCTTAAAATTTATAAATCCGTGCCAGAAATCTCTTGCTAGTTAGCCTATAAGAGCTCAGATAAGTTAGGTACCTAACAACTAATTGATCTATAATTACGAGCGGTGCGTGGTCCAGGGGATCGATTATAGGAAAGGAAACCATTCGGAGTTTACCGATGGAAAACACGGCAAGGCGAACCGTTGGAAAGGGTCGGAGGCTTCCGTAAGAGAATACGAGGGAACGCTGAACTGGGGTAATCTAATTCCAATGGAGAATTCACCCAATTCTCTCGGAGATGGGAAGGCCACCGGCAGCAACCGCGAAATTAAGAGAGCATTATGAGTCTTGTTCGCTTCTTTTGCCAATCAATTCCCTTCCCCCGTTGGTTCGGATCGGGAAATCATTTAAACGAATGCTGAATCATCCAGCTGAGTTTTCTCGACCGTATTCGTGGTAAACGTGAAAGGGCTCGATGAATGAAGATTTAAGAGGTCTATATCTCTGCCGAGCTATAGAAATCCTAGATTGCTTGTCGGACATCATTAGCCGAACAGTCGCAAATAATTAATTTTTGTTGTTGATTCACCTATTTGAACAACTTGTAAAGCAACCTGTGAAATAAATAAAAATATTGCCAGAGTACTTGAATTTAGAGCATGGATTCGAACACCAGAAAAGTCAATTTTTTATTGAAAACGTAGATTTTTATGGGAAAAATCCGAGTTTTTCCGCATTCGTTCACCAGTTGACTTTGATCTCGAAGTTGACTTTGAACTCGAAGTTGACATTGTCTCGAAGTTGAGTTTGATCTCAAAGTTGACTTTGAACTCGAATATGACTTTGATCTCGAAGTTGACTTTGAACTCGAAGATGACTTTGATCTCGAAGTTGAGTTTGAACTCGAAGTTGAGTTTGAACTCGAAGTTGACGTTGATCTCGAAGTTGACATTGAACTCGAAGTTGACGTTGATCTCGAAGTTGAGTTTGAACTCGAAGTTGAGTTTGAACTCGAAGTTGAGTTTGAACTCGTAGTTGACGTTGATCTCGAAGTTGAGTTTGAACTCGAAGTTGACTTTGATCTCGAAGTTGAGTTTGAACTCGAAGTTGACTTTGAACTCGAATATGACTTTGATCTCGAAGTTGACTTTGAACTCGAAGATGACTTTGATCTCGAAGTTGAGTTTGAACTCGAAGTTGACTTTGATCTCGAAGTTAATTTTGATCTCGAAGTTGACTTGGAACTCGAAGTTGACGTTGATCTCAAAGTTGAGTTTGATCTCGAAGTTGACTTTGATCTCGAAGTTGACGTTGATCTCGAAGTTGACTTTGATCTCGAAGTTGACATTGATCTCGAAGTTGAGTTTGAACTCGAAGTTGAGTTTGAACTCGAAGTTGAGTTTGAACTCGTAGTTGACGTTGATCTCGAAGTTGAGTTTGAACTCGAAGTTGACTTTGATCTCGAAGTTGAGTTTGAACTCGAAGTTGACGTTGATCTCGAAGTTGAGTTTGAACTCGAAGTTGACTTTGAACTCGAATATGACTTTGATCTCGAAGTTGACTTTGATCTCGAAGTTGACGTTGATCTCGAAGTTGACTTTGATCTCGAAGTTGACATTGATCTCGAAGTTGAGTTTGAACTCGAAGTTGACATTGATCTCGAAGTTGACTTTGAACTTGAAGTTGACATTGATCTCGAAGTTGACTTTGATCTCGAAGTTAAGGTTGATCTCGAAGTTGACGTTGATCTCGAAGTTGACGTTGATCTCGAAGTTGACGTTGATCTCGAAGTTGACTTTGAACTCGAAGATGACATCGATCTTGATGTTGACTTTGATCCCGAAGTTGACTTTGAACTCGAAGTTTACATTGACCTCGAAGTTGACTTTGAACTCGAAGATGACATCGATCTCGAAGTTGAGTTTGATCTCGATGTTGACTTTGATCTTGGAGTTGAGTTGGAGCAGAAAGTCTAAAGAAGTGTGAGAATAAAGAAAATTCCTATTTGGAGGATAAATAACCTTCTGTTATTTACAGGAGACTCCCCATACCGGGTTTCGGGCCGTTTCCTTGGGTTGCGTCCATATGCCCATGGGCTTTGTGCCTTGCTCCCAAGGACAGGGGTTAATGATCACCCATCCCCCTAGAGCTAGCTCGAGAAGACAATCAACTCCCAATCCGACATACGATAGAAAATTACCTCGTCCTTGCCATCCTGCCACAGCAAGAGCATTACTTTACAGTAACTGTAGAGTACAAATTCTGGTTTTTCGACCACCGCCCCTCTACTGAGCGGAATCTATTCCTAATTTCGAGGATAGAGGCCTCCGTTATTTACGGTGGGATCAGGAACCAGGAGACTCCCCATATCACTCATCCGGATTTTGGACCGGTTCCTAGAGTAGCGGTGGTCGAAAGACCAGAATTCGCACTCTACAGTTGCTGTAAAGTGATAAAGAAAACGATTCATATTGAACAATTTCCAAATACAATCCCCAAATCATGTACAATCTCAATCGCCGGACGAGCTGCACCGGTGCGATGAAAAACTGCGCGCAAAGGCGCTCGCCTCCGAATGTTTGGCTTACGAAATGAACTTTGAATGCTGAATAACAATGAAACCGTAATTTCACGCCGTTCTGCCGGCAGAAAGATTGTCGGCGGATTCGGGGTCACTGAATAAAACGTATTGGATTTGAATAAAACAAGATCCACCTTCATCCGCGCCGGTCAGGATTTATTTTGCCTCCGCCGGTTCAATCATGAACTTCCTTCGCCGGCGCGCAATATTGGAAACGCTCAGGAGTTTTATGTGGCTCACAACGTGTGGGAAACTGTGACATTCGAGGTCGGCTGAAAGATGAAATCGCTCGTGTATTTGCATATTTGAAAGTAAACTGATGGCATGGGGTCGTACGAAATTCGATCACTTGACCGCGGGATCCAATTTGCCAAAGCAAATACGAGTCGACCGGAGCCATAATTACCGTCCGGTCTTTTTCCCATATCAGACCGTCCTTCGAGCTCTGTTGACGTATTACCATCGATATTTATTTACTTTCGTTTATTACGAAAAAAAGTCAATGTCAATTTCCCAGAAAGTGAAAATTCTGCTATAAAACAGGTCGAAAAATGGTTCACTTTTTACTTCCATATTCACAGATTGAATGGAAAAAGTGTGATCCTGAAATCGGATCGGGGCTTCAGAAAAAACGTTTATTCACTGCTTTTTCTGCATAATTTTTACTTTCCATTTCTTGCATAAAAATAGTGCTGCTGCACTATTTTTTCACTGCTTTCGACATTGATTGGAAGCACAATTTCATTCAGATTTTATTTTTTTTTTTTTGTCCTGTCGAATATAAACTCTGATTTTGAAGCTTGGGACCAGAAAGATGCAGTAAGGGACAGGGCGGAACCGGCCGAAACTGTCAATTTTTGGAGCAATTTAATTTTTGAATAAAAAAATGTGCTAGTGATTGAAAGTCCTAAGTTTTAGTTTTCGTGGGCGATTGCCACCTGCGGCACGCTTTATCGTGGAAGATGGAGTGCCATTTTGGGACAGAAATCGCTCCTGGAGATGGCACCGTTGTCCCAAGCGCTCAAGTAGGAGAAATAAACGATAAAAGAATCATAAAGAAATAAACATCAAGAGGAGGTCATCCATAAAATACCCCCACGCCTTGCAAAGGTAATCTTTACATTCCTTTTTTCATAGCAGCATTTATGTCTCTTGAAACGAAAGAATGAAAGAACAGATGTTGAAATTTAACTGTGAAAAATGAATGAGGTCGTGTTGAAGTTTCATTTGACTGAATAGGTGGGTTTATTTTTCGAAAATGAAGTAACGCATTCGGTGCCTTATGATGATTTAAAATACCATTAGCAAAATAGCTACGCTTAAAGAATGCTCAGGCGAGAGAAGAGAGAGACGAGTGGTGTAAAAAGGGGCCGAGTTTAAAGGGAAGCTTAACAACACCGGAGGAAGTAATAAAGTTTGTCTTTTGAGGCACGTAAAGCGGAGGACTAAGGATATCTGCACGGGTGCACACGGTAAATCCAGGACGTATTTAAGAGGTTGCACACCCTGCACGCCATTTTCAGCAGAGTGAGGGTATTAAAATAAGCTAGAAGAAATACAGTGGAGTCTCTGGCAGGTGCTGGCTGTAGGGGTGGGTCCTTGGACAGGGCTAATGCCCGTTGGTACGAAGGATACAGAGGCAGTTATACGAAGGATATTGTTAACAGTCGAGAAAAACGTTATTTCACGCTGAAACCGTGCGAGGATTTTCCCGGAATGGCATTACAATTTACACCCATTCACGGGGACAATTTTCGTATTTAATTTCAGGAATGCGAAAGGATAACTTAATAATCCTGTCACCGGAGGAAGAACTTATTCACAATTAGCACCGCGGGACTCCTCTCGCGACGAGATGCCTTGTTCCCTTTTCGTAAAGGAATGTCTTTCATTAATTATACACCTCCTTTACCTCTACATGGGTTCTTCAATTCCTCCCTCGAGGGTCTCAGCCCCGAAGGCCGCCGGGCGTCTGCCCGACCCCCGGCGGAGCACTTGTTTAATTCTGTTGAAATATCAAGGAGGAACACAATTAAATTACCTTTAATGGAAGCAAACATTAGTTACGCGTCAGCTCAGCCGCGCTACCTTTGCAGAGCGTTCATCTTAAAGCATGCTTTCGGGGTTGAATAATGTACCCGGGAATGGGAGATACCTACCCCCTACGGCAGTGGTGGTGCGGATACCTGGAAAGACCACCTCCTGCAGCTAAACATCCCCGCTGATGTACTACCTCTACTAACATTGGGGCTCCTCTTTTGGGGCGATTGAGCCCTGCTAGAGAATGTAGGTTAGTGGTCCTCCCCAAGATTTGATTTCCGCGTCATAAGCCGCGAATTTCAACCCCAAGGACTGATCTTCCATAATTCGAAAACACGATCGCACATCTTCAAGTGGTGACCGGTAGCTTGGATCATCTTAGTACATCAGGAGAGGCGAACAAATGTTATTTTTGGAAACTTCACGAAGCTCCGGGAGAAAAACAGAGCGATCCCAGCCGAGGGGACTGCCCTCTCATAAAACACCGAACGTTTCAGAAGAGTTTCCGTCAGGGAAAAAACTTCGGGACAGATAAAATTCGCAAGTTTGACGATTGATGGTGCCACCCGCGGAATGCAATCATCCCACAGCGTATTCAGTGGAGCGGTATGTGGTACAGGGTGGAAGAAGGTACTAGATGACTTTCCACTGCCATATATCTCTCTGTTAGGCGAGAAGGAAACACAGCCGTCTCAGCTTGGAAGATCGTTACCCTCACTCGGGAAAGAGACAGATTAATGGAACCGGTCATGGGCTGCCTGGAGAAAACGTTACTTTAATTAATTTATCACCTTCTCAAGAGTTGGCCGTCTTGGGAGCGCGTCGCGGCATAGCGAGCTAACAATGAATTGCTGTTTCTCCGAGATTACCGGGAGAAATATTTATATTCATATACTGACTAGCCAGAACCCATTTGTTTCCTTGCCAGATTTTACACTGTCGCCCAAATACAATGTCGACTAAAAGACTCGCCCCCTCCCCGCAGTCGCTTTCCTGCTCTGAAAGCGTTTGCGCTTAAGATAGAAGAACAGCACCTCAAGAGACAAACTGGCGAATAAGTACGACGAATGAGCCGGCGATATTTTTAGAATGGGGGCAACATTGGATAGCAAAGTTGTTTATAACGTGCACTTAACCTTTTTTTTTATATCTCATCACCGAAATTCACAGTTTTTCCCCTTGAGCCCAGAGGAGTGGTATTTCTGTGTAACTTAAGCAAGATCAATCCTGAGATTTCCTGAATTATCCTGAGAATCCTGAAATTCCAATAATTAGGTACTCATTTGTGCCTTAAGGGTTAACGATTATACGGTATATTGAAATTCGCAGCAGGTTTGAGTAGGTACCAATCTAATTCTGTGCCTACCAAAGATCGTTCAGGACCAATCCATCAAAGCTTATCAGATAACGTTATCACAGCAATCAAACTGTCCAATTTCTCGTTATTCTGTTTAGTCTGTGTTGTTATTATCTCAATTTACGATCAAAAGTATCAGTCTGTGTTGCTATTATCTCGATTTGAAGTCAAAACTGTTTGAAAATTCATGCTGTGAGAAAAAAGGGAAATAGAACTAAATAATACCAAATGGAACATCAATCTAGTCAGATAGATCGTCAAGATAGACCGAATAGATTGTTCTGGATCATCTGCTATGTTCTAGTCAGTACTACTGAGCTATAAAAACATCCTGGGAGCCAGTCAGTTAAGTCATTCTGGTGTCTGAAGTAAATATTTTGTTGTTTTGTTCTCAGCATTGATTGCGAACATTACCCTTGATAAAGGGCGATTGATCGTCACCTGCAGGATAGATAATAGCTCAATAGGATTCTGGAGGGTGTGAAACGCGCATCCATATCACAATAGCATCTCAAGATTCACATTCAGCAGAGCAATTACCCGATCAATATGCTAATGCTGAGCAGCTGCTCCCAATATGAGACATGAGCTAATACGACAATACCTTTTCAATTATTGGAGTTTACACGATACAATCATGATATAGCACTGTCTGTATCGATCTTATAAGCTCTGCTGAATACCTGTGATTATTACATATAATATTACAATGCGCCTATTTTTTTGGAGTGGTATTTCATGGTATTTTCTGCTTCAAAGACTGCAAAGCATACATAGCTGTGGTTTGCTGAATAAATTACTTTTATGAAGGTATACCATAATTTGGACTAGGGAAGTAAGGATTACTAAGAGTTATCAAAGTACCAGGAGTTTTTGACACCCCTTGGTCCCTAGTGTCTTCTTTCGAATTCTGATATCAAATCAAAGTATATCAAGCAAAGTTTTCTGTGCACAGTTTTTATAAATAAATTATCGTCAATCGTCAATCGTCAATCAAGCAAAGTGATCTATCTTCTAGCACTACATAAAGCATATACTATACACAACCGATGACTAGATAGGAACTGAAAATTGGATGACAAAATAGATGACGACGGGGCAGTGCGCCATCCGTTACACGTTGTGACAACCGCGGCCATGTATGCTCGCCCGGTTTTCGGATACCGTCTATCCATTGATATCCATATCCGACGAATTTTCAAACGCCGGAACAACCGTATCGTACATGCGACTCGACTTGATTGATAGCCAAATATTGAGCCGTAGGTGTTAGGGGTGATTGACGGACGCTCGGTCGAGAATTTGGAAACGTCGAAATTCGAAGCGGTTCTGACATGCCTCCGTGATGGGCTGTGTGAGATTTAAGAGCATCGGATAGCTATCGGTGCTCACAAAAGCAGAATGTTCGCATTAGCTGAAAAATTATATATTATTCGGGAATATCGCTCACTAGCTTCTTTTTTGGAGTCGTTTTTTTTTTTGTTCCTGTTTTTCTGGTTATGAGAAACCCACAGGAGCGCCATATTCGACGATTAAGAGGATTCACAAAGCCTCAGTGGTACGGATAAAGTTTTCCAAGGGCTTTGTGGATTCCTTTAACATTATTGTGCTGGTGTATGGACCATTCCGAATTAGCACTATGGGCATTGAGCTTTGGCATCGCCTTGAGCTTTGGTATTGCCTTGAGCTTTGGCGTTGCCTTGAGCTCAAGTAGTGCCCATGGCCGGACAATGAGAGTGGGTAATGGCCTAACTGCAAATTGGAAACCTTTGACGGCAATCTTGAGGCCTGCAGGCCGACGATTGGAGCATTCCGGATGTGGAAGGATCAACTCCATGATTACCTCCGGCCATCCGTATAGGAATTCCAAGAAACATCCTGTGGTTTTCATTTGAAAGGACACGAATGAACGCTATATTACAGCTGTCATACCCGTTGATCATCAATCTCGATATTCAGCAGTGCAATTTACCTGCAAACAAGAGTTACTCGGATTTCGAGTTGCATCCTGCCAGATCGAGTGATCGTGGAATGAGTTCCCCTCCCCATCCCACAGACAATCAGGACCAATTCTTTGGTACCTAATTTTGACATGCAAATTAAATGGTAATTTTTCCAAGAAACAAGGTTCCATAAATGAATGATAAAAAACATGAATGCGGGTGCGCCAAAGAGAAACATATCCATAGCTTCGTCCAACAGGAGAATAGGGTCTGTGTGTCTGTCCTTGGGACTGGAAGGGAATGGTCTGACGTGTGATACGGGCTTTAGGTAGCCATAAAGTAACAAGGCCCTTGGGATGGGACCACGAGAACGGACTACGATCATCATTCTGGCCGGAAACTGGACCTATAAAGCCCAACTGCTATACATACGCGTCTCTTGAGAAAATTCCATTTGGGATATTGCGATTAATTGCCACATGGGGAGTTTTTCCAATTGGTTTACCAGCGTAAATCAGTTTGGCGTTTCGCTTTGGTTTACGATACGATGTAAAACAAACTACCTCTGGAGCGGGATAACTTTATTAAAATCCCAACGACAGACTCCGATCGATAAATTGATATATAACGGTGAAATGTGAAATGCATCGCTAGACCAGACCACTGGAGACTTTAAAAAGCTCAAAAAATCCACAATTCAATTATCGAATTGTCCGTAGATGATCATTTGTTAAAGTAATAAGCCCAACCGTATGATACCCTTGAAAACAACGAAGGGAAAAATGCGGAAAATTGATCAGGATATATGGAGACGTGGAAGAAGAGATTATGCTGACACGTCTAATGCCTGGATGCTCCCCGATCAGCTCAATGAATGGTCTCCTTACGTCGCGCAGTCGATCTGTCATTGTTAGGAATCCGAAAATACCATTCTTCTTTTTTTATTAAACGAAAATGATTTATGGCCAACCGAACAGTGGAAAGGCGGTGCAAAATGTACTAAGTTGAATATTCAGGACCATTTATCTTCCTTTTTATCCTCCCCCCAATCTTTTTCTCGCTCCTCTTTCACCACTTGGACAGGCACGATATTAGTTGCCCGAATCACTCAGAAAAAGAGCGGGGTTTTGTCCTCCATTTGGTTTCGGCTTAGGTATTGAAACCTCGGGGCCAAAGGTGGATTTGGAAATGACACTTTTCGCCTTTCCGTCAAGATAGTCTCCGACAAAGTTTTCACCTTCAAAAAGGCGGAATGCTCGACTTGGTAATAATGCAAACAATGTCATCAGCCTCCCCGTTCTTTGCCTCGGCTGAATCGATCCGGCTTTCAAACTTAGCTACACTCTCAAGTCGTTCCGTCATCATCATCACAGGCTGTCAATGTTTCCTACGGTACTTTCGCGTTAATCAATCATTATTTTATCATCAAGAATGAAAGGACCGACTATGGGGTCATTCATTTGAAAATGTTTTCTTTCGATACGCCATCGTCATGTTAGAGATGATTTTGAACTGGAGTAAAAAAATAATGGCTGTATACAGAGTCGAAGTACATTTACCATCATTCTTACTTCAAAGAGAAACTTCTTGGTGCCTTTTCCATCTTCATCGGCCAAGAGGGCACCAGAGCAAACAAATCTTGAATTGAAAAGTATTTTCTTCTTTCCTGATAAGGACTTATGACAGAGATATTACTGCTAGCCTATGGTTAAAGTGCCAACTTGTCCCATAAGGCTTCTTGGGTTCGAATCCCAAGAATGAAAAAAAATTGGCCCATAGCCATAAGACCCGTGTCATCCTTGATGCAGGGGCTTACGAAAATATTGGCCGATCAAAACCGGGAGGCTCCTTATCACACCCTTTTGGGGATTACTACAATAAAACATTATCTGGTCTATATCTGGTCTATTTTTTATATTTGGAATAATTTGTCTGTCGATTACAATATTGGTTTCCGTTTATGACTGCCTCCGTGGTAGTCCCCTTACTACCCTGCCCGATTCAGTGTCCTCAGGGGAGCCGTATCCTCCAAGAACAGCAACATAAACGTTCGTCGACGTGATACCTACCAGCTTCAAGATAAAAAATTCAAAATATTGCACGACTGACATGGATCCACTCGATAGCTGACACTATTATCTCCAGGAATTTGGACATCCATAAATCATCCACATGCCAAACCGGCCGTATGGAAGTTCAAGATCGACTATATCAATTCACCAACATTTTTCGAAAAGCATGGACTCTTAATCGCTTTCAGATTCCTCTTCGCTGACTTTCATTAATTTACCATAGTCTTGGTAAAGCCTCTCAAGAATGACGACTACACCATCATAAATCTCTGGCTCCATCAACAGAAGACTTTCGCTCTCGAAGGCCTAAAGGTACATACATTACTTGAGAAGGTTCTGTGCGGGATTGGCCTCTGTTTTATTTTCATTACCTTTGCAAATACCTGAGGAAAATCGCTCCTCTCGCGAAGCCTTTCCTTCAGGTGTTCCTACCCCTATTTCCACCCCGCCCGGCGCTTTCGAGATTCGTGTGAGAATGGGTTTGAAGAATAATATTCAGCCCACTTTGCCTACCATCGAGTTTTATATGTGCATACGATTCTCTCCACGGCGGGATTTTCGGCTCCCCTTGCTGGTAGGCACTGGTAGGTACTGCGTTCTGGCATGAATAACCTATGCCTCGTTCTCAATAATTCGACATAGGTATTAAAAAAACTCGAACTGATTTTTTTAGGCCGTATTCCTCTCGCAAGTTAAATTATTCAAACACCGGTTGCGAGCTGGTTCTAGAAAGTAGGTCGATTACCAATTGGAAACTGAGGGAACATTGAATTAACATATGAAGGAAGAGAAAGAAAGAACGAAAGGAAGAAAGGACGAATGAACGGTTGGACGAAAGAATAAAAGAGTGAAACAGCGAATGGACGAAAGGATGGAAAGCACGAAAGGACAGAAAGAACGACAGAACGAAAGACAAAAGAGTGAAAGGACGAAAGAGCACAGAACGAAAGAAGGAGAGGACAAAAGAACGGTAAGACAGCAGGACTGAATGAATGGAAGAAAGAAACAACGAAAGAAAGGAAGAACGAGTGAACGAAAGAAAGGAAGAAGGAGAGAACGAAAGAACGGTAGGACGACAGAACGTAAGAAAGAAAGAAAGGACAAAAGCAAGAAATGTTGAAAGGACGAAAAGCACGAAAGAAAGGACGAAAGAATGGAAGAAACGACGAAAGAACGGTAAGACGGAAGGACTGAAAGAATGGAAGAACGAAACAACTAAAGAAGGGAAGAACGAAAGTTCCACTACTTGTGGTACCTCCAAATTAACATCAAGGTTTGCAGAATATACTTTTGAATGAGAACCCGCCAACAGAGCCCCAAACCACTATCCTGGTCCAAACCCATCCTCCTGGCCCAGGCGTAGAAGAGGGCGCCGCACACCCCGGGATCCTCAAGCAAAAACCGGCAACTTGGTGCTTGATGGAAGACTTCTCGCAATCCACCGCTCAATATGGCCAGGCAAATTCGGGATTAAGGATATCTAAAAATTTTCGGATTGTTTCGTTTCGAATGAAAATATTTTCGCGCTCGCATTAAATATCTATCTCTGGAAGTATCAAGTTTTAACGGTTCCGTTCATAAGCCGGCGTCCGACGCCAGAAAAGTTCTCTGGCAGTTGGCTGGCAAGTTGAGAGGCACTTTTAAAGCGGAGCGACGTTCAACTCGGTTGACGATAACTTTTCGCTGGAAAGTCTCCGCTGAGTGAAGGTGGCCTAATGGAAGGAGCTGCTGTCATCTCTGTCGATGGTTTCATCAAGAGCTGCGACGATTTGAAACAGCATCGCTAAATGCCGAATGGTGAGAACTTGCCTGGAATGAGGGCCAGAATGTTCTTCGCGACGTTTTTCTTCGCTAGATGACGCCAACGAGTCAAACTTCGACGATTTTCAGTTTACTGGTCCGTTTCTTATTATTCGCTCGCTAAACAAACTGAATAATCGGATTTGGTATGAAACCAAGCCGTGGAAAAATCACCAACGTAAAAATAACCTAAAAATGTTCATTCAGGTTGAGGTGGGGTAAGTGCGAGGCAAGTGCGTTCTCTCTCTCTCTTCATGGGGTCACTTCAATTAATTAATTTCCAAGGAACTAGTAAAACAGTACTCTATGAACACCTGGAAAAAATTACGGCCCCAAAGAAAAAGAACGTCAGAGATTATTTTTCACCTATTTTCGCGAACCCTTCCACTGAAAGTACAATTCAAACCCGAAGTGCGTCCACTTTTTCAACGATTCTTACCACTGAAACTATTTCAATATTTCCCATTTATTTCGCATTATCCTGATGAAAGTATACTTACGCTCTTACCCCGACTAACTCCAATCAATACAGTTACGGTATTACGTCAGTGCTTCAACAGCAGCAATTCTGATAGAAAATCCTTCAAAACTCCGTCTCGAACCTATTTTACCTGTTTTGCAGACTAGGGTCGTGTGACCTCAATTTGGCTAACTGTTTTCACCGCTGACAGGTCGACGGTCCCCGAGGAAAAACATCTCTTAAAACTGGAAGTTTTACTAAGCTAACTATTCATCTGTCAGGAACATAACTTCGGCTCTCGTCGCCCATTTAATTTACAAGCGAGCGAGCGAGGGGGTAAGTTATTGATTCGTGGAGAGGAGCAGCTTCGCTTTCCAGGGCTTATTATAATGGAAAACCTACCTGCTGATGGGGGAATAGAGGGGTAGTAGTCGGACTTATGCCAGCGGTGGAATCCACGGCAGTAACGGTTATAATTGCTATAACTAATGACGTCATACCCAGTAGGTATTACCAACCAAATGAGAAATTGAATGTGAAATGATTGTTCGATTATTGTGATAACCTGTTAATAATATTTTATATTATTTGATACCTATCGAATGGGATCACACTAGAAATAAGATATTTTAGAAACCAGTTTGTTGGAGTGAGGATAGCGTTTCACTTCTAATTCGTCAATAATTCCTTTAATATCGCTCTATTTTAACAGATTTCAAAAGGAGGTTACTCATGAGGATTAGTCGTAAGGTTTTTTGTCCCTTTTTTGTGCTAAGTTTGTTTTGCCCTTATTCAGCCAATTTTGATCCTATTCGAAGAATTTCTTCAAAAAACGTGCCATCCGGTACAACTTTTTCAATTTTGTGGAGAAATACCTAATATTGGTAAAAACTTCTTATTTCTCTTATGTACAAATAAGCAATCTGTATCTATATATTATGTAAAAATATCTATTTTCTTTTATAAAAAATGCTTTTTCTTGTAAGTTTGGAATTTAGCGACCGACAGCTTATTTTTTATTGAATAAAGTAAAAGATGAAAAAAATCAGCAAAAAAACCCGACTCCTAAAAAGTGCAGGAAAAACTAAAAAGTAAAAAATAAAAATGCAAATTAAAAATCAATTTTTGTTTTTTAATCCTCCTTTTTAACCATAACCAGCCCTAACCGATGGTACCAAATTATTCTAGTTCACCGAAAACTCACCGAAATTACTGAGGTGGTTTCACATTGTAAATACACGAACGTACCTGCAAAAAAATAAATTATCATATTAGACGAAACTCAGGTTATTCAGTAGACAAAGTAGAAAAGGTCATATTGACAACTAAAGGGTTTGATAAAATAATCGCATTCTTGGTTAGATTGATGTTAGATTATGGTAAGTCAAACTAAAAGTGAAGCTCTCACTCAAAGTGAACGCAAAACCAAAAACGAAACTCAAATCTAAACTAGAATTCAAATTAATGAAAAAAGTGAAATTCGAACAGAAAATGAAACTTGAAATGAACTGAATTTAAATCTGAAACTGAAAGTACATCAGAAACTAAAATTCAAACTTAAACTAGAAGTGAAACTGATGCTAAAAGCTGAAACTGCCTCAAGCTGAAATTGAAATTAAATCTGAAACTAAGTGAAACTAAAAGTGAAAGTATAATTGAAACTGGTGGTAAAATTGAGAGTTAAATCCCAAATGAAACTCCAACTAAAGAGAGGTTTGAACTGAAAGTCTGAAAAGTGAAACTAAAACTTAAACTTTTAGACTTATTTTCGTACCTCGAACGAAAAGAATCTATTGTTCGTCCATATCTTATGTTATGCGTTTTAGTATAAGAGTACGTATAGGTTTAATCATTTTATTTCGATTCATTTCAACCAATAAGTAGTGATTGTTGAAATGAATGTATTAAGTGGCCCAAAGTCATGGAGAGAACCACTTTATCTCCCTATTTGGCATCCATCCCTAAATCGTCCAAGATTGATTGTCTAGACTTGCTATCGATATCCGCCGAATGCCGTCCTCGGTAAAGGAGCACCTCAGACCGTCGAGGATAATGGACTGATGAGCCAAATTGTTGAAACAGAGGTTCCTTAGTTCCATGATTTATCCGGCGGGGAAGTATTCGAGATAATTCGGATCTGGTTGAGTTAACCGTTTCTCCGATGAAATCGTAATATGACAAATGCCTGCTACTCTTGTTTATACGCTTGGCGAATCTATGCGATGCCGAACCCGAATTGGAGTGGGCGATAATACGAATTTACGACTGAATTGGGATCGGAAATCTGTTCAATATGACTGATATAGTGGGGTACAAACATTGAAATATTGCCTCTGGAAGAGAGGGTGAAAAGCGCTGGTCTTGTTCAATGTTTTACGAGGCCTGAAAGCCTGTGGTGAGGGGAATTCCTATTTAATCGTATAAACAAGCGATTTTAACGTCATCCCCCCATTTCCTTCACTTTTATCATGCGCTAAAGCTTGTCCCCATATTTCAACCTCCATTATCACTTTTTCCACTTGCTGAAAAAAATTGCCCGTATAGTTCGACTGAATTATGATCGCTGGATCAGCTTTTTGCGCACATCGTATTTTAATTGGGAGGCAGTTTGTATTCGAGCTAAAACCGGTATACGAGAGAAGTCTCGATAATAATATATCCATCCTAAACATTGCTCAGGAGCCTGAATCCCAGTTTCGCAACATGATTAACTTTTTCGCAGAATAAAAACCATTCTTGTGAAATAGGTAGTTCGGTTTGGCCATCGAATTGAGTCGCGTTTCAACCGCCATCGCACCATGCTGATTTTGAAGTCAGTGTGATTTGTATGAATTAGCGTGTTTTCTGGAGCTCCATTCCGATTTTCTATTTTAGGGTGATTACAATAGGTACTTCCATTTACTCTGCAAATATGGATGTGAAAAATGTTAAAGAAATTTCTGTATGAATCTCTACCCTGAAATCTATCTATAATTTAGCAATAAGTACTTGACAGTTACGCATAAGGAGATATATCGATACCTTAAAGCACAAAGGGCATATGTCCAAAATGCAAAATAAGTTTTTGATCAATTTACAAAAATAAAGATTTTTCCCATAGTTTTCAATCCACAAAAAAATTTGCTAAATAAAAAATGTTTGTCTGGCCAAGATCTACAACCTCGTTTAACCAGAACTTTGGTAACACTTAATACTTCCAAGATAAACGCTATTTAAATATTTGTCGTTTTTCTATTTTATCGGCTTTTGGCCCCAAAAATAGATAGAAGGATCATGATTGTTGGAGCGATCGATAGGTCCTGCAGGATGATGAGTAAGTAGCTTCTTTCGGTACCGAAATCTCAAAATCGATATTTTGGGACATATGCCCTTTGTGCTTTAAATTATCGATATTCACTTTATCGCAATCATCCTTGATAAGAGGCTTGGCAAAGATGAATTCAACTGATGTGAATAAAATTATTTTATTATTATTTTATTTACGCTTTAGGAAATCGAGTACCTACTCATCAGAGAGGCTTAACCAAGGTCGGAAACCCGATCTGCGAAAGGAATCGACCTTATTTCTGGCCAAGGGCTCAGGCGAAGGGCGAACCAAGCAACCAGGATGGTTCAAGCTGCGGTTGAGTTATAGCCGTGGCTTTCGAGTGAGCCTCTGCGTGACTAGCTCTTATCAAAAGTTGTTCCGCGAATCGCACGAAAAAAATGGAAAGCAGTGGAACGAGGCAACTAGCCTTCTGAGGTTAATGATACTCTTGATGTTTTCGAGCTTCAAGGAATCGAGCAGTCTGTGGTCCTACCTGGGTTTCACCTAGAGGGTATCTAGTAAGCAGAACGTCTCTTCAGACCATTCCATCCATGAACCGCAGATTCATGTTTCAGCATTCGAGTTTCGAGCATTCCTATCCTCCAAAGTTAGACAATAGTTGGTAATTATCCGCCTAAACGACGGTTTCTGAGATTGCTAAGTCACTTTGTCAAAGGCAAATTTTTTCGAAAAATAAACGATCTCATCATCCAAATTAAATCCAAACCATAACCCAGGCTTTTATTATTCACAATTAGCGTGAAACTCTTCAAATTTTCAGTTGGATCTAAAAATCGTGAAATGGCTGTGGCGGACATTGCTATTTGAAAACGTATTTCGCAGAGAAAACAACGAAACGTCCCTAATAGGTACGCCGTATCAAACGATTGGGCCGATTCGATGCGAAAATTGCGATGAGAAATTGACCTGCGACTGGATCGGTATCAGTTGATAACCTCAGTTATTAGTATCAGCTCGACCGAGGATCTTGATAAGAATCCCCGACCAATGCGGGATCGATCATGTCGTACGTTTTCAATTCCGTTGCTGGCCACGGGCTGACGAGTACAGGAAATTTCCTATCGCCCTGGACCAGACATTGTTCCCATTTCAAGAATCCCGGGCCAGTTGGCGGTTTGACTTCGACGAACAATCAAGCAGAGTGCAACACGGTATGCGGAACTTTCATGTTTCAACAGGAATCCATTTACTTGATAGCAGTGGCGGCTCCTGGCAGGAGCAGAGGAGCATGTGCACCCCCTGGCCAAAATGAGAAAGAAAAAAACAGTGAAATTCCTTAATAATAACATTATTACTGCCACACAACTCTTCACTATTAATCCTCTCTGAAAAACAACAACAACGTCATTGGCAAAGCCTCAGGATCACCGACGGATAGGACTAGCGCTCTACTGTATGGGGCGGCTCGTGCACGAACTAGTAATACACTAGATCGGTCTTAGTAGTCGTGTATTTCTGGAAGTGTATGAGTGAGCCAGCCAATGCCTCACCGTACCGTCCAGGTGCAAATTTTCTGTCTGCTCCGGCGGTCGAATGCGATCGAATCTGCGGTCGAATGCGGTCTAATCGAGGTAATCTTATCTTATCAGTTCGAAAACTGATATGATTTAGTAAAAATCGCGGTGTTTTCTTCTGTGGTTCAATAAAAATGAGTGATGTGAAGGTAGTTCAATTGAATTTTTCCAAGTTTTCTTTGGAGGAGAAAATAGCAATCCGGGAACCCGGCCGCTACTCACCTGCACTGGAAGGACTTTTACTGAAGGTAAAAGCTAAAAATCGCTCCACGACTCGGAAATGCAACCGACAATACTTAGGTACTTCAATTTCAACTTTTACAAAATAGGGTTTCTGAAAATTGATAGATGGTAATCATCTTAAAATTCCTCTGTTATCACTAGTGAACGTTTTTTGGTGTTCATTTTATAATAATGAGACGTGAAAGTGTGCAAAACTTTCCTATTAATTTGCATTTACTTAGTTGAAATTGATATTTGGCTGAGACCAACTGACTGTTTATGATAACATATTCCCTTCGCGATTGTTCCATAATATAATATATTATTATCTATATTATAGATCTAGATAATATTATTATCTTATGGCCTAAGTGCACCCCCTGGGTTTAAGGGCAGGAGCCGCCACTGCTTGATAGCGTAGTAATTTGTTTTTCCTGCAAACCGAAAGCGTCGAATAATTTTGATTATTCAATTCAAAATGTTCCAAAATGAGGCGCTGAGATTTTTTAATCTCTTGAATTGAAGTTTATCTTTTGATGTGAGATATTCACTGGAAACCTCCGATTCTCAGTTGTAATTAGCATCCTACATGAGTAGTAGTCTCGATTTTCAACGTCTGTCCAGATTCAGTTAAGATTTTGTCATTGAGAACCCGTTGAACTTTCTACGAATTGATTTATCAAGATGTATTCCCTGAACATTCGCCCTTGAGTCCCTGGACACAATAAACCCCTGACCCTTTCGTAGGATAGAAAAAACGAGCAACGGAAAAAAATCACATCGACCTAATGACTAGCTAGTTTGTGAAACCGTATGGTCGATACCTAACGCAAATGCTCGAGAAAATTGAAAATTAAGAAAAAATGGCTGATTTTTCACTTCATCTCCAGTAAATATCCAAAAAGGTATATATACCTACAGTAGGTACTGTTAGGTTGGCCACCTTGTTATTGCGTAGGAGCAGCACTGTCTGAACCAGCTGTTTTCGTTCTGCTTTTTGAAATACACATCTTCGTCACGTACAAGTATATTGAAATTCCTAAATTCTGATCGCAAACAAAACATGGCGCAGTCGAATTGTTCGAACTTTTCGTTTCCGCGGTATCTGTGAACTGTTTCTGTGAAACTTCTGCGTTTCTTTAAATTACATGCAACGTGCGTTGTGACCACGGTTGTTCAAGGTTATGGCGTCTTACCACGGTGTGAAACCTGGGGGCCTATTCTGTAAAATTGAAGCAATATGTCTTGGCAGTCGCTATCGATTCATTACACAAATTGTCATACGTTGTCATTAGATTTGCCATGGCAAATCGATATTGATTTCCAAAGACATATTGCTTTCAGGTTATAGAATAGGCCCCCTGATGAACTCAGTTTTGATGGTGACGTTTACAAAAACTTTGTACAATTTCGCGATGATTTGAACATTTTTTTTACCGCGACAAAAACACACAAGGAGTCCGTCGATGTTCAGGTGGCACGTCTACTCAACCTTATCGGACCGGAAGGCCGTAGGGTGTACAGATCTTTGGAAATCCGGAAGAAGGCGTCCCTCGTCGAAGTATTGGACGCACTCGAATTCGCTATCGTTCCTCAGCAAAATGAGGTGATGTCACACTTCAAATTCTTCAATCGAAGACAGCAAGCTGCCGATGGGTTTGACCATTGGTACAATGACCTGAAGGATCTAGTTCGAACGTGCGATTTTGGAGAACTTAAAAACAAATTACTGCGTTCACAAATTGTCTTGGGAATTCGCAATGAAGAAATTCAAGAAAAATTGCTTCGTTCCAATTTGGACTTGGACAAAACCGTTAAACTAATTCGAGCGCATGAGGCTGGTGAAAGGCATCGTCAAGAAATTCACTCTCGTCGGTCGGTCGACGTGCTGTCCAATCAGGGCAAGGAAGCCACGAGCTACGACCATGTGCACCGTCCGCAAGGATTGGACGGAGGATCGGGCGTCGCCGTCGTCGACAAGCTCGGCACTTCACCTGGATTTCACCGTTTTTCTTCGCTTCAGGCGCCGTCTCGGCCTCAGGGGCCCTTGAGGGATGGCGGGCACCAGGGCTTGCCGCTGAACACAACTACGGGTCCCCAGCAGCCGTCTCCAACTCCACGTCAATTTCAGGGCAGTAAATCAAATTTCATTTCTACCTGTTGGAATTGTAATTCGAGTCATGAGATAAATCAATGCCCTGCCTTCGGCAAGGTTTGCAGTTATTGTCAATCTTTGAATCATTTCAAAAACGCTTGCCGTAAATTCAAAGCTTATTCTACTCAAAATCGCGTGAATTTCCAAAATGCGTCAGAGGTCGTAGTCTCACGTTCAAATCCAGACTCCTTTGATATTGAATCATTGCTTATTGTGGATACAGTAGAGTTTTCACCAAATGAGCCGAAATTCTCTGAATGTTTTTCTCTTAAATGCTGGATGAAAACCATTGTGCTTAATGACAAGCAAACCGTTAGTTTTAAAGTCGACTCTGGTTCGGAAATCAACACCATACCACTGTGTAATGTCGAATCCCTAAATCTGCCAATTTTAAAATCTGATGTGAGGCTCCGGGCTTACGGAGGATTTGAGCTGACTCCTCTTGGGAAAGTACAATTACATTGCTCATATGGGAAAAAAAAATTAATGGCGGATTTTCTTGTGGTGGATAATAATTGCACCCCAATTTTGGGGCTGAAAACCAGTAAGGATTTAGGTCTCATTGTCCTGGTAGACGAACTGACTACTCAGAGCAAGGATACATTTATTCGCCAAAACCAAAATATTTTTTCTGGGTTGGGCTGTTTTCCTGATGAATGCCGTCTTAAGCTCAAGCCTGGTTCGGTCCCTAAGAGCAACCCTGCTCGTCGCGTGCCTCTCAAACTCCGTGACAAATTGAAAGACTCCCTAGATAATCTACTACAGCCTACCTTATACCTACCCTACCTTATACCACTACCTTATAGTGTACTACAGGTTGTACTATAAGTAAATTTGGTTGTAAATTTTGTATTATATCGGTTGTAAATTTGGTTGTACTATAAGAAAGAAAAGAAAAAGAAAGAACAGGAAAGAGGGCGTGTTAGGTTGGCCACCTTGTTATTGCGTAGGAGCAGCACTGTCTGAACCAGCTGTTTTCGTTCTGCTTTTTGAAATACACATCTTCGTCACGTACAAGTATATTGAAATTCCTAAATTCTGATCGCAAACAAAACAGGTACCTCAGTAACTGAGGCTCAAAGTCAAAAATGTGTAGTCGAAGTTCGACTGTCGAACCGCGTAAAAGTTTGATATAATTACCGAGAGAATAGCCTTCAATTCTCGATTGAATTTTTCCCATTTATAGCAGTTGCCCAATAATACATTTTTGGCGATATTAACTGCTAATTTAATTGATTCGATCCCAAAAAAGTGCATAACTATAAAAAACGTTTAAAGAATCCAACAAGCCAAACATGAAGAAGTGAAATTATCGACGTACTCTGCAAGGTGAGTTCAATGAACATTTCAAGATCGAAAACATTTAAAAAGGTTCATTTCAGTTAGCATAAAACAATAAAATAGAACTCAAAAGTGCACACGTAACTACTGTGAGTAACCTTAGTAACCAGAACAATCGAACTAGGAGACATAATGAACCGTTATGCCTACCAAGACAAGATGGCGATGGCACGACCGCAGGAAATATCTTCTTCTCCTTCTTCTTCCTCTTCTTATCATTTTTAATCCGTAAAATATCTAAATTTTTCATATTCACTCGCGTAAAGTCGTGAAAATAGCGGCCATCGAACAGGCAATCAGATCGCAGTACGCGCATGCGGATTTTATGGAGCACGCACTTCACAGCACATGTGAACATAGCTTTACACCCAGGATCCTTCGCCCATTTTCAGGTTGACTCACTCGAAAGAAAGTGATTGACTGGTAGTTTAGCTTCAGATATGAGTGGTGCGCTGCTAGAGTCGATCGTCTCCGTGTCTGTTGGCGAATGCGAAAACTTTGCTCGCCTACAGGCCTCCAAACTAAGAGAAAGAAGACCCCTTTGCACAAGCTTTAGAATTCCCTTAGGCCGCGCCGGGGTTTGATCAATCTTGGGTATTGCCGACGGTGACTGTAGCGAAGTGTTAAAGTTGACGAAAAGTAGGCGGGGCTCTGCTGAATGAAGACGTCAACTCGAGTTTTCCCTTTTTTGGGAGTTGGCGGACCCATCAAAACTCCATCATGACGAGACCTTGGGAAAAGGAATGGAAAGCGGTATCGTGTATTCATCCAAAACTGTGACTCGCATGAAAGGATGGGTGAACGAAATTCGAACACATCAATTTGAAGCAGATAATTTCTAAAAATTAATGTGAAACTTTTGAACATGAGGGGAGTTGAATCTAACTTTGAAAAGAATCGATTCATCACTGATCAGCTGATCAGCTCATAAGCCCCTAATGCAGTTCTCGGTAATCCGATAATACGCTGTAGCTCAATCGAATTAAATACATACCTAATTGAGCTAATTAAATAATACACTCGCCACGTTAATGCTTCATTTCCATCCATGTGAACACGGCTCAACTGTTTTCGCAATTATTCAACGCTTTGTGTTCTCGCATTATCCGCTGGAAAACTGACGACAATGTGACTGATGTTCATCGCGCTGACGACGAGCAGTTGCATTGCTTAATCATGACTCGACTACATTTGCGGCGTAATTGCTTCACAAGAGATGAGACCTCAGTTGCCTGATGCCGGACGTGGCAGACACGCAGTGGCCCAATGCTTCCAGATCCAACCAGAGTCGCCATGTGCCGACGCAGCTAAAGTACCGCATTAATGAAAGCAGCTCCGTTCCACTTCCGTTACGGCCTAAGCCTAACGAGTGTGACTGGGATGATTCTCCAGCGGAATAGTCCGCACTTATCACGTGCACACTGCCCTGAAAAGCAACAAATTAACCTACCCGTTTTCCGTTGGTTCCCTCCAAGCACAGATTGCACGAGGAAATCCCAGGTCTACACGTACATGCACTTTAATCGTAGAAAGTTATCCGTAGGTTACATAAAAATAAACAATGTTTCTACTAGGTATGTCATATTGTAGAAATCTGTAGAACTCTAGGAAGGTATATAGCGTAGGTAACGATATATCGTTGGTTACACGGCATCATGACATAAGTCCATTTTCGCAACTTTTCAGGAGAGACAAAAAACTGATTCCTAGGAACGCAATAATCTTGGCATAACTCCAAAAATGTGGTCATTATCATAGCATAACTCCTATTATTCCTATACATTAGAAATGGTTGATCCGCAATAGCTGAGTCCTGCCATGATAACAAACGCGGCGATAGCAGCGTCCCTGTTGACTTCTCGGTGAAACTAATCATTCCAATGGATCCGGCACAAGAAAATACTTCAGGAACCACCACTAACTCAAATCGTCAAAAAATGGACTTATGATGCCGAGTAACTGACGATATTATTCCGGAGAGTGTTTGGTGTGATGGCATTCGATTTTAATCAATTTTCAGGCGATAATTCAATTTAGTTATGCTTGGATACCAGCATTTTCGATTTCCTGAAAATTTGAAAAAATCTCGTCACTGTTGCATGCCGAATGACGTGTATCTCTATAAAATATGAATCCAAGGCTCCTGCGAGCTGAGCAGAAATTAGGTTATCCTGTTCGACTGTTCTGGAAGCCATATTCCGGAGAGTGTTTGGTGTGACGGCATTCGATTACTCCAGACTCCCTCTAATTCACTCCTCGCCGGTTCAGGAGGTGTCGGAGCCCACTTGGGGTTAATCAGCCCGTGAAGATGATGAAGTTTTGACTTGTTGGAGGTCGTGATGCTCCTGTATTCCAGGCTCGACGAACCAGAGGTGACTGACGTTTTGCGGGTGGGAGGGGCACAGCACTGTCTATCCTTGTTGTCACCGGCAGACTCGCGCTTATCGCACGGCCACGAGTCCCTGTCTCGCTCCGGCAGGCAGCTATAGCAAACCTACGCACACCGAGCTCTTTACCTTCGGGCTACCTACGTTGACAAAGGCGACACGTTACACATTTGCTCTTGCACATCGGCGCGCCAGACGTTGGATTCGCGTCCTTTCTCGTCGTCTACCTGACGTCTCGCCCCAACCGTCGTTCACTTTAATCGTTTTCCAAGAACGAGTCCAGGCTCCCACATCCCCCTCGTATCGTAGCCTATTCCACTTCTTCTTTCCATTTCGAACAAAATGGCAAGCGTGATTTCAGCGGGTGAAATGTTTACCGACGGCGCAATGGCACTAGGCGTATTAAAGCTGAAGGCGTAGCTAGAGTTACAGGTTGAGTTTCAGTTTCAGTTTGAGTATCAATTTCAAGTTGAGTTGAAGTTCGAGTTTCCGTCTGAGTTAATGTTCAAGTTTCAGTTTTAGTTTGAACTCAAACTTGAGTTTGAGTTTTACTTAAAGTTTCAGGTTGAGTTTGAGTTTCTGAATGAGTTTGAGCTACAGTTTGAGTAACAATTTCAGTTTGAGTTTGAACTCGAAGTTGAGTTTGACCTCGAAGTCGAGATTGAACTTGAAGTTGAGTTTGAACTTGAGTTTGAAATCGAAGTTGACTTTGAACTCGAAGTTGAGTTTAAACTCGAAGTCGAGATTGAAATCGAAGTTGACTTTGAAATCGAAGTTGAGTTTGAACTCGAAGTCGAGATTGAAATCGAAGTTGACTTTGAAATCGAAGTTGAGTTTGGACTCGAATATGAGTTTAAACTCGAAGTTGAGTTTGCATAAGATGAGTTAAGAACTCGAACTTCAGTTTGAGATCGAATTTGAGATTGAACTTGAAGTTGAGTTTGAACTCGAAGTTGAGTTTGGAATCGAAGTTGAGTTTGAACGATAAGTTTGGTTTGAACTCGAAGTTGAGTTTGAAATCGAAGTTGAGTTTGACCTCGAAGTCGAGTTTGAACGATAAGTTGACTTTGAACTCGAAGTTGACTTTGAACTCGAAGTTGACTTTGAACTCGAAGTTGAGTTTGAACGATAAGTTTGGTTTGAACTCGAAGTTGAGTTTGAAATCGAAGTTGAGTTTGACCTCGAAGTCGAGATTGAACTTGAAGTTGAGTTTGAACTCGAAGTTGAGTTTGAACGATAAGTTGACTTTGAACTCGAAGTTGACTTTGAACTCGAAGTTGACTTTGATCTCCGTTACCTTACGATCTGGTTACCGAACTATTCATTTCAATTTACGACCATGTACATGGTAGGTTCCTACTGCTCACTATAGATAAACAGAATCGAGCATTATTCACAAAGGAATTCTTAGCTCAGATCCTTACAGCAGGGTAGGTAGGTAACACAGATCAGGCCAGTATCCCATGGGCGTGCAGGCATAAATTCGGGTCAAGCGGGCACGGAATGTTTTTGCCAACCAGGGAGAAAATACTTTCAACGTTCCGTGGCTTTCTCCCACCTTTATTTTACCTTTTCTTATCCCGTTTTTCCACGTACTCAGTCCGTTTTTGGCAGAGGACCTTCACCACTGTACGGGGAATTCTACTCGCATAATGACCCATTTACCTTCAATGGGTTCCCAGTAAACCGAAGTTAACTATGAGGGTTTTCCTGGAAAATTCATGACATTGCCGCAATATCGCCATTTCCGGGAATCGGGGCTGCATGTAGTAATCACTAGTTCACACACAGAATTAACTGCAAGTACACAAAGTTGTTACTATGTACCTACACACCCGCGTTTATTATTAGCGTGCAAGCTCGTTAGATCGATGCGCTTTGTTCCAGGATCGTGAGTGTATGCGTGAGGTAAACAGGTTTGTTATACCCCATCTTTATACCCCCTCCAACAGCCAACGTGTGGAAACATGTCTTGGAAGACCAAATCGAACTTATTGGGGGTCAACGCCGACGCCACCTCGACCAATCGCAGCAATGCATTTTCCTTCCCCCTCCACCAGCAATCGGATAGTGTATGGCCGACTTTACGTAAGTGTCGTATCTGGGGAGTTGCCTAACAAACTTAACCTCATGCCCTCACTCACGCTCCTGGAACAATCCCTATACGAGCAAAGCAATTTGTCCCACAGCATATCCATCCACAAATCGTGTCTAGACTGCCGTAATTTTCCAACCTCAAATACGGTAGGCGCGTATATCACACGCCGTAGTACGAACTTGATAAAAATACGCCAGCCTTTTCTTTCCGGAGGCCCTACAACGCCGAATTGTTAACCTACGTAATAAACAATGACCGTATCAGGGCCAGTTATCATTTTAGCCTAAACGCCGTAGCGGGGGCCAAACCTTTTTTTAAGAGCCAAGTTACGTGACGATTATGTAAAACATGTAAAATACCGCCGAGACGCACGAAACGGGACACCGACCGAAGTCCTGCCCGGTTTCAGCGTTTTACATAGAAACTACTGGGCGAAATCGCGAATATGAATCGCCCATTTCCACTATGCTTCCTGCCAGGGTATCCTCCATGAATTATTTATAACAGAGGACTGACCACGTTCTGTGAGTCCGTTCTCTTCCCAGGTTCTAAAATCCTGCACAATACAATGCCTCTCTCATTCAAGCATAGAAAAAATTGTGAGAAGAAACGTTTCGAGGACGATACAGGGGGATACACTGTGAGACGAATTTTCGAAAAACGTGGCTATGCAATTTTTGCCAGCGCTTCGTGATTATTTCATTGGGCACCCCTACACCTGCTGAAGAATCCTAATTCAATAACGACCTAGCGATTTTTGAAGCATCTGAGCAGAAAATTTAATTTGGAAAAAGTTTTGAATTGAGCTGTGGCCATTTTCGTAAATAACCACAGACACACAGTTCAGGAAGTGATACTAAGTAAGTTTTTTCTGAAGCTCTGATCCGATTTCAGGAAGATTACAAACTACTTCGTATGGGAGTAAAAATTGGAGGATTATCGTATGCTGGTCCAGTCCATCTGCGAAATTTCGGATTTTATTCACGCAAGGGAAATTCGGAAAACAGCAGGGGTAGCTAATCATAGAAATGAGAGCCTTCTGGTGCCAGTGAACACTTCCGGTTGGTCAATTCCTGTTTTTCGGATGACCGCGCCCTTTGGCCTAGTCTGATTTGCCATTCCCGACGCCATTTCCAGGAAGACATCTCTTCAGGCCAGCTTGACCGAATCATTCGGCCTAATATTTCACATCAAGGCATCAGAATGGTCAAAGAAAACAAGATCATTGAAAATTTTCAGAAAAAACATCTGTAGAGTTTGAACTTACCAATCAAACCCCACGTCACACAGGATTTATCCTGATGCGCCACTATCCGGTACGCCCTCGTGAGCGCCACTCAGTTGTTGTGTTGTTAGAGAGGGATGAAGGATTCCTACTCAATGCTCAAGTGTTTTGATTTCTTCTTTATAGGTATGTATCAATATTATTTTTCTGCTCATGTAATGTCTTGCTTACTAGGTACTTATACTAATTCATGAAATACACTTCTTTATAGATGCAATCGTTTCTGAGCAACCCCGAGTAAGAATCCTATAAATCAAAACACTATCTGTGGCCACAACCGGCGCAAGATGTCCAAGTATCAGCTCTATATTGTGGCAGAGGCCAGCACTACGGGTGAGAAGACAACGGTCTTGAAATTGAAGAGAATCAGATCGGCATCCGAAGAAATATGGTATCGCTTCCCGGATGATTTGCAAGGTTTGGCTTCACATAAAAACATCACTGAACTTCCGCCAGTTAAGAGCGCGATAAACTCAATAAAAGCGAGGGGTCAATTTCGAACTGTGAATGTTATTTTTTCTCCGGAAATTGAAGGATGTTATCGAGACGATGCTGGAAACTTTACGTTCCAAAATTTTCTGCTGTCAGAAGTCACAGCTCAGCCAAAAGAGCCCGATGCCGCGCCGGAAGCTGGATTTACACAATTGGTCACGTGTCTAAACAAGCTAATCGCTAAAAAGGACGACTCTCTAAATGAGATCATGAAACATTTCATGGTCGGAAAATTTTCAACCCGAAACAAAAATGTTCAGGCTTGGGTCAAAGAATTTGAGCGAGAAGTTAACCGATTTTCGCTAAACGGTCCTACAGTGATAGAGGTTTTTAGATTGTGCTTAGATCAATCTATGAGCGATTGGTTCGCGACAGCTCAGAAAAAGCTGGGTATTGAAGCTGATTGGGACACCTGGAAGGAAAGCTTGATCTCCACCTTCAGCGACGATTCGTGGACGCCAGTCAGATTTGCCTACAGTTTTCGATACATGACCGGCTCTTTTGTTGATTTCGTCGTAAAGAAAGAACGGTTATTACTTGACCTTGACCACGAAATTCCAGAACAGATTATTCTGAATCTCATTGTTCTCGGCCTTCCTGTTCGTATTCAAAACGAACTCAGCCGGTCGTCCGTCGGTTCGATTCGACTCCTAATTTCGAAATTGAAAAAATTCGACCACGATTCCTCTTCGAGGCGATTTGGTTCCATGGAACGTGTTGAAAATCGAGACCAGACTCCGAAAACGTTCGAAACATCAGGGAAACTTCAAAAGGCTCCTGCGTCCGAAGAAAAACACCCATGCCCAATTTGCGAAAAAGGAAAACGGGGAACTCGCTATCATCCAGAAAGCAAGTGTTGGTTTAAAGATACGAATAAAATTAAGGCTGTCAACAATCTAGAAATTGAAACGGAATTAAATTCAAAAATCAACGATCAAAAAAACTTGTAATGATACCACTGATTAGAGTAGATTTGCTTATCAACAATAGACTGAAATGCGTCGGAATTTATGATTCTGGTGCAAATATTTCTCTAGTAAATCACAATTTTCTGAATAAATCTGGCATTAAAATTTCAAAGGCGGATGATAGCAAATTTAGTATGGTCAGTGGTATTGGAGAAGTCTGTGGAGTTGTTAGCATTCAGCTCAAAATAATGAACGTTGATCGTACTGTGTCAGTTTTTGTCGTGAAAAGTGACAAATTTCGTCACGATTTTCTGATTGGATTGGATTTGATTGTGGAATTTAAATTACGCCAGGATGAAAGGTTAAGAATCACACAAAATGTATCGGCGTATTCAAAACGTAGTTTGGAATTTTTGAATTCAACTACTAGCAAGCACTGTTATGTAAATTTCAACGAATTTATCAGCACAACAGATTTTCAAGCTGACTTAGATCATTTAAACGCCGAGCAGAGACATCAAATTCAAATCGTCCTTCAGAAGTATAAAACCGTTTTTGCCAAGGACAAATACGATGTAGGGACCGTTTCGAATCATGAAGCCACAATCAAATTAGTAGAGCATAAATATGTGTCCAAACGTCCATATAGGTGTACTATAGACGACCAGAAGGAAATCGAATCCCAAATTTCAAAATTATTGTCAGCAAATCTTATAGAAGAATCAACTTCCCCTTTTGCAGCTCCTGTAACATTGGCTTACAAAAGAGACGAGAACCGTAAAAATAGGCTTTGCATCGACTTTACGGAGCTGAATAAGCTGGTTGTGCCAGAGAGTCAACCTTTCCCACTTATCTCCGATTTGATCGTAAAAACGAGAGATTGCAAATGGTTTACAGTGCTGGATATCAATAGCGCGTTTTGGTCAATTCCGCTCCGAAGAAAAGATTATTATAAAACAGGCTTCGTAACACAGACGGGTCATTATAATTGGAAGTGCTTACCTTTTGGTTTGAAGACCTCACCAGCGATTTTCCAAAGAATATTGCGAAACATAATCCGCCAACATGGATTAGATGCTTTTTGTGTGAACTACATAGACGATATTTTATTGTTTTCCAAATCTTTTGAGGAACATTTGGGTCACATCGAAAAATTGATGGAAGCAATAATTTCCTCAGGCTTCAGGCTCAAGCTTTTGAAATGCAAGTTTGCAAAACATAGTGTGAAATACCTTGGCCATATAATCGAAAATAACGAAACAAGGCCAATTCATGACAACGTTTTACCGATAAAAAAGTTTCCAACACCCAAAAATAGGAAAAACATTCGGCAATTTTTGGGAAAGATAAATTTCTACCGTAGCTACATCCCAAACGTTACCAAAATCCTTGAACCGTTCCATAACTTATTGAAAAAAAATGTGTCGTTCAATTGGACGAATGAGTGTCAAAGCAGTTTTGATAGGATAAAAGACTATCTCTGCTCAGAACCATGCCTAGCAATTTTTAACCCAGCCAGGAAAACTATTGTTCAAACTGATGCCAGTATTGATGGCATTGGGGCTATCCTAAAGCAACGACAGGATAATGGGGAGTTCAAACCGGTTGCCTACTTTTCAAAGAAATTGAATGAACAACAGAAACGTAAAAAAGCTATATTCCTAGAATGTCTAGCCATCAAAGAAGCATTAACATACTGGCAGCACTGGCTGCTTGGAATCGAATTCGTTGTCCATTCCGATCATAAGCCTCTAGAACAGTTGAGAATAAATTCAAGGACTGATGACGATCTAGGTCATTTAATGTTTTACTTGTCACAGTATAACTTTAAGATAAAATATGTTCCTGGCAGCTCAAACTCTGAAGCCGACTGTTTATCGAGGAATCCTGTCCTAGAATCTTTTGACATGGAAGGCGACCTAAAAATCGTGAATTTTGTCGAGCTAGAAGAAATCAAGAGAGATCAAAGTACATTGAACCCAAACATCTGTTCGGATCCTCGCATCACAAAGAAAGGTGATATATTTTACAGTCAGTACAAGAACCAAAGTAAAATAATTATTTCACCTCCATTTTGCCGTTCGTTAATAAAAAAAATCCACGATGCATTCGGTCATATCGGTCCAAATCAAATACAACTTAGGCTGACCCCGTTCTACTTCTGCAGAGGCATGAAAAAATTAATATCAAGATTTTGTCAAAAGTGCGGCATTTGCATTAAGAACAAAACAAGGGCGCCGTTTGTCTACGGGCATCTCTCTCAATTAGGCCCTGCCACGCGGCCGTATGAATATATGTCATTGGACACCATTGGTGGTTTTGGGGGAAATCGATCGCCTAAACGTTACCTGCACCTCTTAGTGGATCATTTTACAAGGTTCGCCTATATATTCACGTCAAAAAATCAAAAAGCACGTGATTTCATAACGCTTTTGAACAAAATTTTTTCAAAAGGTCTCACGATAGGCACCTTACTTACCGACCAGTACAGTGGAATAAACTCCACCGAATTCAAAGCCTTTCTGAAACGAAATAAGGTCAATTTGGTTTTCACGGCCGTTGATTGTGCCTTTTCCAACGGATTAAATGAGCGATTGAATCAGACTTTAGTAAACCGAATTCGATGCAGGATAAATGAGGAACCATTGGGGAAAAAGCGGCCATGGACCGTTATTGCAGAACAATGTGTGGATGAATATAATAACACGATCCATACATCCACTAAGTTCAGCCCTAACTATTTATTGAACGACATAGACGTAAGCATGGTTCCCGACGCCTGCCAAGTCCAAAGAGATCTGGAACGTGATAGAAAGAAGGCATTTGAAAACTCTCAAAAAGTTCATGAGCGGAACAAACGGAGAATCGACAAACACCGGAAAACTCCCACGTTTGAGGTGGGAAACATGGTGTACGTAAATCATGGGAATAGCCTGAATCGGAACAAGCTTGCCGAGATTAGGACAGGACCATTTAAAATCTTGGAGAAAACCTCTCATTCTATTTACAAGATCGACTCCGGTTATAGAAAAACTGAGTCTAACTACTTCCATGTTTCCAAGTTGTACCCCTACTCCAAAGAATAAAAAATAAAAAAAATGAAAATAAAAAGTAAAATAAATTTTTTTTAGAATTTAAATTTTTGCAAAATTTAAATTTTGGGGGGGAAGGGGGATGTAGAGTTTGAACTTACCAATCAAACCCCACGTCACACAGGATTTATCCTGATGCGCCACTATCCGGTACGCCCTCGTGAGCGCCACTCAGTTGTTGTGTTGTTAGAGAGGGATGAAGGATTCCTACTCAATGCTCAAGTGTTTTGATTTCTTCTTTATAGGTATGTATCAATATTATTTTTCTGCTCATGTAATGTCTTGCTTACTAGGTACTTATACTAATTCATGAAATACACTTCTTTATAGATGCAATCGTTTCTGAGCAACCCCGAGTAAGAATCCTATACATCATTTAATAAAAGCAGCTGAGCGTACTTGACATTTGGAACGCCCATAAGCTATCATCAGCTACAAACGAGTGGGTAGCATAACGAGTCAAACATTTCTTTGAGAAACAAGCCCCTGGGAAGTTGAATCCATGGAATTGGACAAATATTTTTTCAACTGTTGTGATAATGAAGATTTGACAAGATATTGAGGATTTATGATAATGAGGATTTTCAAATACTAGTTCTATTGAGCTAGGATACCATCGAGGGTTTTCAATAATCATAATATTCAATAATTATCAATAGTATTCTTCCCGATGAATGTATCTTCGTTGTCTGGTCCTTCCCACGCACGAAGAGTTTTTTTTGAAAGTTTTTCCGAAAGTTTCCCTAGGGCTTCTAAAGGTCCACCCTTAAATCGCACTACTGAGTCCTAGCTCAAGAAAATTTCCCAAGCTTACTGGAGTAATCTTCTTACAACGGCGCATGGTCACTGCAAGTGGCATTCCACCTCTGGCAGGAAACTATGGTAGATGAGACCCCAAGTTTATACCTAAATCAGCAGTTCGGTTGGGTGGAATCTCGTTAAAAGGCCTCAACGGAGAGAATGTCCGCATTTATGGTTCTCAGGTTCGTTAAATTATTAAGCGGAAACCCCAAGCTTTTACAAAGGGCAATGTCTGAGGAGAGGTTAGTGGGCTGGTATGGTAGGCGTCGGAACTCGAATTTTAAATGAAGGTTGGCCAAGATTGGACCCTCGTGGCCACCTTTAACATTTCGAGGTGTTGAGAGGCTTTGAGTGAAGTACCATCCCGAAATAGTGAGACCTGAGTTTTGATCATCGTCCTTGGAAGCGAACTAGAGATGAATAAGATGTCATTTTCTTGGAATGATTCGCTGTGAAAAGCCGGGATTTTCAATTTGAAATAGGTTAACTAACCAGTGGGAACCGAGAGAAGGAAGTCGAGGGGAAAAGACGTCAGGAGACATTCGTTCTTACCATAGAAACCTCAACGACGGAACAAGTTGTTCCTGAAGAGAGCAAATCCAGTCTTACAGGTGATTTTGGCTAGCAAACATTAATTTGCTCTAATTTGGTGAGTTTTTCTACCTAACCAGGGGTGCTATAACCAAAAATGCGACGAACTAACTCTGTACTATCTTCAGGAAGGCCAAAAACTGCGGTAGATTCGGACTTCCTGCGGTTTTTCAGCAATAACTCAAAAACTAAGCCTTTTAGCGAGGTGGCTACTAAATTATAAATTAAAGTAGACAAAATTTCCTACAATTTGAGCTAGTCAAACTTAATTTTCCAGCTACCAGCGGCCACAATAAATAGGCTTAAAGATAGGCAAAACCAAATGTGTATGCTCGCTGCCTGCTCTAAACCGTGGCAAACCATGGTGCCGGGGTCAACTCGAAGAACATTTTCAATGATAAATTTCCAGTCCATAAATGTTACATGATGAAGGAGAGGTTCTTGGGAATCGTTCAACATGGCCTTTGCGGTGGGTACACAAACGAGCTGCCTACTGTGTGTCCACAAATGTATAATCTAATATACTATATCATGCAGGATTTCCCGAAAATATTCTAATTGATGTTGGCCTGGAGTCCAGGCCCTGGACGATGTAAATTTTATTCGAAAAAAATATTCTAGTAGGTAATAAGTGTGGCACGATGGTGATTTACATTAGATGTAGTAGCGATAGCAGAATCGTAAAACGCCCACGGGACACTGGTAATTTTCCAGACCAACGGCGCCAAAACGTAATTGCGCTCAGTGATAGTTCAGCTTTGAAGTAAAAGGGATTGGCTCGACTGAAAACTTTTATTCTAGGAGTTGGCTGAAAGTACGTCAACAGCTATTTAGCCCTGCGCCGAATCCGCCGGCGAAAGACCGCTCTAATTAAATAGACAAGTGAGATCTCACGAACGTTCAGCTGAATCAACTGCGGAGTTATTTCCTCGTTAATTGGTTTTAGCTGAAATGGAATTTCGAGTTACAGATTCTGCATTCAAACTGGGAAAATAATTGCTGTACTTTCGTAATCGTCACGTATAACTTCCAGGCTGTGGAACGGATAACAGAACCTGGATATGCGCGTTTCTGAATATTCGTGTTGCATATTGGGTGTGGAAGGTCTCGAAAAATTGGTATCCCTGCATTATTTCATGCTTTTCTACGGTTACCTACGAAACCCAGATAATATAAAATTATATTTTAGGTTCGTGGTTTGCCCCTTACACATCCAGTACCCACAAACCACGAAACCTCTCCACAGAGCGTATAATAATTTCGAATCTCGTATTTGGAGTTGACGTTTTTATAGTCACCGAAAGGCGGCCGGTTCGCATGCAAATCAGTTGTAAAAACATTCGTGATGAATAAGCCTCGTCTATGGGTCATGGCGACCTATGAGAACAGGCACGTCTCTGTTTTGCACCATTTCTTTGCCTACGTAACACGCCAAGTCTGTGAAACAGATCACGAATCGGCCAACGTCAGGACTGGCTGTGGCGTGCGACCCAGTCACAAACTAAACGAAAACACTTGGTAATTTTCCAAGACAACTTCCTCAGGGATAGCGCACAGTATTTTCGACGAATGTTTGCCCAAAAGCACGCCAAGTGGGAAAAGCTGAGAAGCAGTCGAGAAAATTTTAATCAGGCGTTAAAAACCAGAGGATTTTCTCACAAGGTTTATGCAATCTTTACTTCATACATGACGTGAAACAACTAAACATTACTAGGTACCGTTTTATTCTGCATTTTGCGCTATATTTAGAATATTATAGTCAAATATTTGGCCACGTTGATACAATTATTCAGCAGTTGGAAAACCCCCTCGAATCCCCTTACATTACTCGGTGGAAAATGAACGGAATTGATAATAAAATAAAGTTTTAGCTCCCCGGTAATTAAAAGCTGGGAAATTTATAGCCGCTATCGCCAGGCTGCGGGGCACCCAGCAGATACACGAGATGTGTTTCCGCCTTCGGCTATAACAGTAAAAGACATCCACGAACGCGTCGCTCGAATCCTCCCTCACAAAAGCTTCAACTCGAACGTGCTCCGAATGGGGAAACCGTCGGCTTTGCAGGCGTGCACGGCTCAGATCGAGACACGCATAGCATTCACCTTCGGCGGTCGTATTGGCCTAATCATCTTGCTGGTTCAGCAGAGATCTCGTTGCCGGTTATTGCGATTAGGCGATCGGCACAGCGAGCTAGGGCTCCCTTATGTGTGATGGCCGATGATTAATGCTTGCATTCTTGCCAGGGTTTGGGATTTCATAAGCCTTCACAGCTATCTGACGGTTTTGTTTTACGATTCCAACAGCAACATCGCTTTCACACAGTCGAGTGTTACCTATTGATCATGATTATCGCAGCATCCTTGGGACAAAAGTCAAATTCTTTCAGATTCGCATCGCTGTAGAGATACGCAAAAGAATCTTCAAGAACGCTGAAGGATCTTCAAGAACGCTGAAGAATCTTCAAGAATCATCAACATCGCTATAGAATTTTGAGAATTTCCAAGAATTTTCCAGTAAGCTCACGAATCTCCAAGAATTCTCAAGAATCTTCAAGAACTTTGAAGAATCCTCACAAACCTTCGAGAATCTTTGAGAACTTTCAGGAATACACAAGTATGCTCAAGAATCTTCAAGAACGTCAAAGAATCTTCAAGAACTTTAATGATTCTTCACAAAACTTTCACGAATCTTCAAGAACTTCGAAGAATCGTCAACCTCGCTTTAGAATCTTTGAGAATTTCCAAGAATTTTCCAGTAAGCTCGCGAATCTCCAAGAATTCTCAAGAATCTACAAGAACTTTAAAGAATCCTCACAAAACTTCAAGAATCTTTGAGAACTTTCAGGAATACACAAGCATGCTCAACAATCTTCAAGAACGCTAAAGAATCTTCAAGAACTTTAATGATTCTTCACGAAACTTTCACGAATCTTTAAGAACTTTCAGTAATCCACATGAACGCTCAAGAATCTTTGTGAGCATTCAAGAACGCTCAAAAAGCTTCAAGAACGCTTAGGAATCTTCAAGAATGCTCTAGAATCTTCAAGAGCTTTTATGGACGCTCAAGAATCTTCACGGATTTTAAAAATCTTCGAGAACTCTCTAGAGCGTCTTTATTGTCCCATTTACACACCCGTCCCAGCGCCCATGTTTCAGCATCCTAGCATTATATAAAGTTCAGTTATATATTAAACTATTCTCAACTGTAATTTGTAGCAATACATTTCCAATTACCGAGGAGAGTGTTTAGAAGGAGAAATAATCTACCACCGAAGTACCTACCGAATGTTTACGGCTGCGTTGCGGTCGGTAAGTCTCAAAAGTCAAAGCGCCCCATTCGCTATTCCATACGGAGTCAATTCAAATACACATTCCCCGCCAGTAGCTAAATGCTACCTTCGTGAAAGGGTTTGGTAGCCGTAGCTGATTGCTCGAGCCCGTCCAGCCGGACGAGGTAGAATGTGTTCACTCGTCCCCCTGGATCCGATTAGTTGACACTTAAGCCGGGCCTCAGTCCCAACGGGAAGGAAGGCCAGCCACTGACCACCTGGCTCACGTACGGGTCGATGCAACGGCAACGCTTCCTCATGTAATGAGGACCTTCACCAAGGATCCTCTGAACCCCTGTGTACCCTGAGGCCCGGAGGGTGTACAGAAAGGTAGAAATGAGGATGGTGGCCTGGATGTCTCTTAGAGGCTTTCGGGCGATCGCCAGACCTTGAGTGGAATGTACATACTTCGTGGCTGACGAAATTTGATTCTCTCCCACCACCGGCGATTGCACGAACGGAGATTCGCGATCGGTCATGTCCCTTGGTTCCATTAAATGAAACCAAAGTAAATTTTACTATTAGTTTGCTTTAGCCACAGTAGGAACTTATCTCAGGCTTCCTGGTTTCGGTGATCTGAGACAATACTATCAAAACCACGGCCTTCACCACTTTTAACGCTATTTACTCATGGAAAGATGGTATTTTGACATTTTTTTGGCAAATCTGATTTGAAAATAGATTAGTGATATACGAACGCCTGCATTATAAATAACGTGTTAACATCACAGTATATTATACTGAATCCATCAGCGCTAATGATCAGGGGTGGGGTCAAGTGTTCCGAATTGCGTGACAGCGCTTGAATATGTATACCCTACCTTCACAATCGTCCGGTAGTGCAGGCTCAAGAGTCGAAACTATTGCTCCAACATGGGATGACCTCGCATCAAGATAAATAAATAAGCAATCGGGCAAGACGGTTTCACAGACCCGTGAATACGAACGAATTATTAACACCGAATCGCGTCGCAAGAACGATAAAAGACATAATTATCTGGGATGCCGCAGTTTTGAGACACCGAACTCAATGAGGGATTTTGGAAGAAACAGTTTTGAGCTACATTCAAATTATTGTTGAAGCGGTGGGACTTCTTTGATGACATTTACTTCATATTTACTCCAAGTCGAATTTGTTTAAACCAATCGCCCATTGTAGAGCTCGGTCACAATCATCTATCATAAGGAACCATTTCAGAAAAGACGGGACAGATCCGTTTTTCAGCCCGGAGCTGGAAGAATCGTTTATTTCTATTTATTTTCATTTGGCCTGAAATTCGCGCCCTCTCACCTCGCCCAGTTCGGATACAATCTGTCTCCATTTTCTCCAGCCTCACTCTGATTGTCTCCAACGCAGGCGACCGGGCGAGAAAATGCGAGGAAACGCTGGCTCATCCGTTTTGTCGCCGGTGGAGATAGGCAGCGTTTCATGGCTGATAGAAGTGGTTCATTTAGGCCATAAATCATTTCGAGAGGACGTGCGACGAGCGCATTTGCCAAGCAGGGATAGACCTCGCCATGCTAACTGGCCCAATAGCATGAGGAACCATCGTGCTCACGAATGCGTACCTACACGTGAATACGCCGGTACTCCAAAATGGGTCATGCTCAGCCCCACCAGTGATTGAGTTGTGCTTTGATAAACGGACCGAATTTATATGCATCCCATTCTCCAATTTCCATGTTAATGGAGGCATTTCGACGGGGAGAATTCGCGTTTGGCCTGCGGATTGTCGACATTTATTTGGCCTGGTGATGGAATCGTAGAGAAAAGGTGAAAAATCTGCAGCCATCTGTTTTATTCGCACAGGTTCGTGTGCACAGGGGGCGAGGATACACGAGTTCATTTTTGCAGTTCAATGCACTACCATCCTCGTAGGCCTCTAAGTTCAGATGCAATCGCTACCTATTTTGTTCAAAATGTATTCCCTTTGTTGTTTAGTTAGATAGTTTGTATTAAAAAAACTCTTCTGCATCTGTGTAGCCGACGTGCTGCGTCTTCATCTTCTTTCCGTTTTATCGAGCTTTTCATCTCATTTACCTCTTCCTCTACCTCTGCCTCTACCTCTTCCTCTACCTCTTCCTCTACCTCTTCCTCTACCTCTTCCTCTACCTCTTCCTCTACGTCTTCCTCTACCTCTTCCTCTACCTCTTCCTCTACCTCTTCCTCTACCTCTTCCTCTTCCTCTACCTCTACCTCTTCCTCTACCTCTACCTATTCCTCTAGCTCTTCCTCTAGCTCTTCCTCTACCTCTTCCTCTACCTCTTCCTCTACCTCTTCCTCTACCTCTTCCTCTACCTCTTCCTCTACCTCTTCCTCTACCTCTTCCTCTACCTCTTCCTCTACCTCTTCCTCTACCTATTCCTCTACCTATTCCTCTACCTCTTCCTCTACCTCTTCCTCTACCTCTTCCTCTACCTATTCCTCTAGCTCTTCCTCTACCTCTTCCTCTACCTCTTCCTCTACCTCTTCCTCTACCTCTTCCTCTACCTCTTCCTCTACCTCTTCCTCTACCTCTTCCTCTACCTCTTCCTCTACCTCTTCCTCTACCTCTTCCTCTACCTCTTCCTCTACCTCTTCCTCTACCTCTTCCTCTTCCTCTACCTCTTCCTCTACCTCTTCCTCTACCTCTTCCTCTACCTCTTCCTCTACCTCTTCCTCTACCTCTTCATCTACCTATTCCTCTTCTTCTCCCTCTGTTCTTTCTTTCTCCCTGCGTCTCTTACTTTCTCCTTTCTTCGTTTCTGTCTTTCTTACTTCCTTTACTTCTCTGTTTATTTTTCCAGTCCTCTATGTTTTTCTTTCCAACTCAAGACACCCGGCCAAGTGTAAAACTCGCTCATCTTCAAGTTAGTCCTTGTCACGAGGATGAATAGTAAACGGGGACCTCCTCTTGACCCGGCAGGATAGAAAATGAGCTATTTGTACTTTGGAACGTCCCATGGTCAAAAAGGAGGAGCGATAAGTCGCCCTTCCCGAAGGTTCTCGCCTCCTTCGCCTTTATCTCATGAATCTCCCTTGGAAAATTGACTTTTTTTTCGACGTTCCACTTTTCAACTTGGATCCCTCCCATTTACATTACGGAACAATCCAAAAGCCATCCGGGAACACAAATCGTATCAGGGTGCAATTTATTCTCGGCGGACAAGATGAATGATAACACGTCTACACTGATTGAAGGATAAAACGAGCAAAAATTGCAGTTCGCTTATCGGATTGTGGTAGGCACAACAAGCAGGTACACGATTCGAGATTGGTATGGAGCCGCTGTATTCTTTTAGTATCGTGTTCGGTGGGAAACTCAGATGGAAAGATTGGCCCAGTTACGGCTTAATTGGCAACGTCGGGAGTGTTATTTCAGGACTTTCGTGACTTATCGCATAAAACGGTGCGCGTGTTCGTTTTCAATAAGAACCGTCTTCTGATTCAATGGAAATTATTCCGATTTCGGCCGGTTATTAATTTGAAATCGGACCGTTGCGGTAAGCAAGGGCGAAAATTGGCTCGATTGTGTTCATATTGGGTATTCATTCTTCTTGGTCGGAAAATGAAGCAAAAATAGCCAAGGCGTTTTTCAGGTTGACGCAAAAGGTGTTGGAAGGAGGGGATAATTTTTAGGATTTTAGGATCTATAAATTCTGGTCCAATTTTGACAAGCGTCAGAAAGCTATGGGGTAAAAATAATCATGGTTCACATTGGAGATCCGTTTCAATTGATGTGGGTAAATGTATTGCTTAGAGCTCCATTCTGGACTGGGTTGTACTTTTGTTTGTACTTAAGGCCGTATCACACGTCAGACCGATCTCCTCCCCATCCCACAGACCGTCTGGACAGACCGATTCTTTGGTGATTTTTACGTGCAAATTCATTGAACATTTTTCTTAGAAATAAGGTTCCATAGATGAATAATAACAAACATTGATGCAGGTGCGCCAAAGTGAACATATCCATAGGATCAGCCAATCAGAGCATAGGGTCTGCGTGTCTGTCCGTGGGATGGGGAGGAGATCGGTCTGACGTGTGATACGGCCTTTAATGCGATATATTTCGCCCGTTACGGCATCGTCAGGCTTTGATGAAATTTTAATGCGTTCACATTTTTCTTTGAATTTGAGCAGAAACGGAAAAAGAATTAAATCGCTGACTGAATGAGAATTATAAGATTTCCCAGGTCACAAAACTATTAACAACGGATTCTCATTCAGTCATTCAATTTAATTCTATTTCGATTTTTCTTCTAATTCGAATAAAAATGTGAACCCATTCGTATTTTATTAAAGCCTGACGATCGAGGTACACATTGCATTTAAATAGATTTGTCTGTCAAAGTTAACATCAAGTTATAGACAATTTCTAAACAGAATTTACCTTAATTAAATCTCAGCTCTCTCCATGATTCTGGGAATAAGGAATTAGCTAATAATAATATAATAGGTAAGTTCGTTTTATATTAATTAACTTCCAGCTCCTAATTTTCTATGGTTGAATAATTAAGACGACTTTTTCAAAACTATTTCCAGAGGAGAGATCGAATTAGTCTTATTGGATAAGGGAGCCTAACTGGAGAAGAGTTCAGAGCTGGAAGAGAACTTTGCAACTTTAGACGTCCCGAGGGAAACTCTTTAACATCCGAAATGCTACCTCCATCATCTGCGTATTGTATGCCGACTTTTCACTTTTCAGGGAAAATTCCCTCTTTTTTCTTGTTTCAACATCGATCCAATTCCGGGGCCGAAACGCCACGCAGGAATATTCATCCGGCCGCGGTCTGGGAATGCGGAATCAATTGGTTTATCCTTTTCCCTTCTTTTCCCATCCTTTCGAACCACAATCTTCTTCTTTCAGTTCCTTTCCAGAAAATTGAGGTTGTTATTCACGGAAACACCCTCTCGAAGACCATACCGCCGCTCCAAACCTCCATTCCACCCATTGACAGAAGAGTTTTAAACTACCTAAGGCACTTCTGTTCTCCGCTGCTTCAGAGCTCCTTTCCCTCGGTATAAATCAAAATTTTATATCCGACTAGTGAAAAAGGACAAAAGTTCCCAAGAAGTGAAGGAAGGCAAGGCGAGATGGTTATATTTTACATCGTTGGGATTTCCGGGCAGATTTATCGCTAAGAGCAGACTCTTTTAGCATCTAACAAATTAGGGGTAAACCCATACATAATACATCGGATGTTAGGCCATTGATTTTCAACACTGTCTGTCGGTGTTACTTACCGCTGTACGAAAGAGCTACCGCGAAGTCGAGATTAACTTTATTCAAAGAAAGAGCCGAACATAAATTATCTGAAACTTTCAAAAAATTTTACAAATCTTTTTCCCTCTGCACACGTAATTTTCTCGCTCGTCCAGTTTTATGAATAGAGCTCATCTTGGGACAAGACAGACCTAGTATATGGCACCTTATCATAATGCATAGGATCCTTGGCGCTGAAGCGGAGAAATCTCGCAAAGCTGGAAACAACACCGCTGACATACAGAAAGGAAGAGAAATGGGAATAATCCGCTTTCCGACCACCGACCTCCCCCAGGCCGTCACTCTTCTCCAACCTGGGCGCACATCATGCGGTGCGCTGGAGCAGTTTGGCTCCCTACGCGTTCACGACACTTGAAATCCCCCACTTTTGGAAGGGAATAATTCCCGCTGAAATAGGAGATAATAATAATTTTATCGCCACTGTGACGCTGGGTATTGAATGAGGAAATGAAAGAACGAGTGACCAAGAGTCAAGGATTTACAGAGAATAATGTAAAATGAGTTTTTTGCGTCCGTATTTACAGAGTAAATGAAAGTGTTGTAATTGTCCCAAAATCGAGAGACGGAACGGAGCTTCAAAAAAAAACTTTTACTTAAGTATACACTAGGGTGTCCCTTATATCGGAGAAAAAATTTTTTTTGGGAAATTTGATACGCATACCCTCTCATTTTTTTCTCTTAGGTCTAAAACTATCGTATGTGAAATAGTTTCCCCCTAGGATGACGTTAACCCGTGCCGAATCGTCGCCAAAGTTGGAATATACGAATTTGGGCTTTTTCGCTAAAATCGCCCCTTTCTTGAGACGCTCTGAAATTTCTTCTGGCAGTCGCGGTTGTTTGATTGACGTGAAATTTATACCATATATTTGAGTAATATTAACGAAGATCTGGTAAAAATTTGAAGAGGATTGATCGAAAAATACGATTGGTAGAAAAGGTTGAGTACCTATTCAGATGTTGTCTCGTTTTTCCGAAAATAATTTAGCTCTTGCACTCACCCCGTAAGATGTTTACATGAACCTGTCAGTTCATGCATCTTCATAGGCATTAGATAAGGTGCTTGAACTAACATTCAAAAATGTGGGGTGAATTCGTATTATATTATCTCAAATCCGGGATCATCGCAACCGCGCATAAACGTGCAGCAACATGTCGATTCTGGATTCGCGCTCTGCCAATGTTTCATATTCTCCTCAGTAACCCTTTGTCATTGTCCAAAAGTCTGTTGCCTTCTTCGGGGTCGAGTTCTCCTCTTCAGGTTTGTTCACATGGCATACCAAATTGGCAGTTGAGAAGGAGATTGCGGATTATAAAAGTGTCTGGCCGATCGTATTCAGGTCTCAAGCCAATACGCCCTCTTCGTGGAAGACACTTTTTTCGGCAGTGATAGCGAGTAAAGCCCTTTACGCTGCAGAAGCATGGAGTTTTTACCACTGGGAGCTGCTTGAAAGAGTTCAAGTTACAGCGGCCCTTCTTGGCTTGGGATGGAGCACGCCGTATTACCTCGTCAGGGCTTCAACTAGAACCCACCTCAAACTGCATATTGGGAAGGGAATGTTTAGCTGGTTTCTGAAACTCCAAAGTATGGGTAAAGAGCGGCTTCCTAGGACTGGCTTTTACAGGCTTCTAGAGCTTGGAAGCTGGCTGACCCCTGCAGTTCAGGCAGCTGCTCGCTCAGGCGGATTGCGAGGGACTCCTGGAACCGCAGGATTATGCCCGACTAAAACCACAGCGAGAACTCTTTGGAGGACGCTCCGCTCCGCCTGGAGGACGTTGAGGGCGCGAGTCAATCTTCTTTCAACCGAGTCCCAAGAAACGTAGGATGTCTGGGGGGCCTTCCGTACTTGGAGGCTGCCCTGCCACTGTGCGCTAAGCGACTCCTAGCTCAGACAAGACTAGCAGGTCTCCCCTTCTGTCGGGTATACTTGAACAGGCTCTGTATAAAATTCTCAGCAGATCGGAACTGCCAAGTTTGTGATCTGACAGAGCCAGACACCTCAGAACACCTAATCGCAGAATGCGCAGTGTTTCGAGCCGAGGGGCTCAAATTTTTGGGTGGTTGCACGCTCTCCAAGGGCGAATTGCTGCTAGTCATGACTATCAAGAACCCTGCAAGTTTTATTGGTTTCCTGCAGACGGTCCTTAGGCTCAGGGCCTTCAAGGTTTCAGAGGGAACTGTTTTCTGAGGAAAAAATGTATTACCTACGTACTTTCCGCTTTTGGCCAATAGATATTTTTGGTAGATGCTTACTTAAGAAACTAAAAAAAAAACTCCGATGCATACTATTTAACGCTCAAGTAGGAGCTAATCTTTTCTCCAAAAGGAAAATATATATTTTATCTTCACTTTTGTGCCTAATGAAATCTTGCCAACTTTTGTAATGGCCTTATTGGCTTTATACAAATAAACTCTTATTTTTCTTCTTCTTCTACTCCCAGCAGTTCTTTGACAGCCTCTCTGAAGACGGGGTGAACATTTGAAGTCGATTCGTCAGAGATGTTATCTTAAGAGTCAGTAAAACCGTCTGAATGCAAGTTTCCGATAAAATGGGCACCAACAATAGACTTACAAGATTTCTGTAGCCCGCAATTTCCATCCAATCCTCTTCAAATTTTTACCAGATATTCGTTAATATTACTCAAATATATGGTATAAATTTCACGTCAATCAAACAACCGCGACTGCCAGGAGAAATTTCAGAGCGTCTCAAGAAAGGGGCGATTTTAGCGAAAAAGCCCAAATTCGTATATTCCAACTTTGGCGACGATTCGGCACGGGTTAACGTCATCCTAGGGGGAAACTATTTCACATACGATAGTTTTAGACCTAAGAGAAAAAAATGAGAGGGTATGCGTCCAAAAATATTGAAGTTGAAAAATAAGGGACACCCTAGTATACACATTCACTCAGAATCACTCCCCGAACAAGTGTCCTGGTGTCCGTGAATGGTCATTTACAAAAATGACCATAGCTCCCTCAATTTTCAACATTTTTTCGATTTTCTTGAACTGAAATGTTTGTCTCGGCAACACCTAACACCCTGTTTAATCGAAATTTGGATAACGCACAGTACTTCCAATATATTTGCATTTTTAGTGTTTTCTATTTTTTCCGGCCACAAAAATGAACCGATTTGAGCGTTCTTGGTCTTAAAATCTTTGTTTTACCTTGCACAATATGTGGATATTTTTTATGTTCCGAAAAATTGGCGTTTTTTCATTTTATGCGAATTTTGAAATTTGCATAGTGAGTTTTTAATTTTTTTTTACCTTAACACCCTCGAAAGCAGTCAAAATATGATCAAATCGTGTCAATTTTTTCTTTCCAAATATGGAAGTATTGTGTGTTATTCACTCACCACTGGTTTTTGATCAGAGAAGGGAAATGCATTATTGCAGGAATGGTTCATCTGCCGCTTGGTTCCAGGCATTTTGAGCCTTTTACCTCACTGAAAACCTCCCTTGTTTCCTCTTTAAGGACCGTCCTGGAACTACAAATGTATCAGCTGTCAATGATCTGAGGTCTGAGCTGTCTGAGGTCAAACTGGAGTCTTCGTTTTTGGCATCAGCCCCGATCATTGCCAATTTTGTTGTGGGCCGAGCGTACACCTTGAAGATACAAATATATTACCTACTTCGGGAACCTAAAATGAGTGCCGTCTACAGAGAAAGAATCACCAGCATGATCATCCTCAGTCAAATTTCTAGAGAACTTTTTCGTAATCTAGCGCGTGCGCATCATCGCTAATGCCGCAAGATAGATTTAATCTAGGCTCCATTTATCTGCAAAGAAGATTTACCTGGGATTAACATTTTTATAGGCCTCCGCCCACCTTACCAGCCATAAGGCCGTAAAGTTTATTTAGTTTTTTCTCCCTCCCACATCCAAACGCCTTCAATGGAGCCATTAAGATGGTTTCGAATTTACGAGTACTGTTCGCTCTTTTCCCTATGATTTCCCGCGGGCGCAGTCAAGTCACCTTGCAAGTCGGGCAGTGCGCTAACAGTTTTTAACGTTCCCACCCCCCAACCAGGCACTCCAGCCTCCATCAAGAAGTTAAATATAGTTTTCCAGTCTGAGGTAAAAATCATATTTCCCTCCCGGCACTGAGGCCCACAGTGTTAACGTTCCCATTTCCTCCATCGGAGTTTTAATGTTGTTTTGCACTAGCGTAGCGGCATTTATTCATTTTAAAGTCCGCCGCCGTATATGAACTTCAAATTGCAAGGGAACCTACTTCTTAGCTTCCCATCCGTCTCGGAGGCGAAAAATACCAGCGCATTGCGGTTAGTTCGGTCTTACCAGCAACACATCCTTCCTCTCAGAAGTTTGACTCAAAGAGAACTTTTCACGTGTTGGCTCCATACTTCACCCGACCACTTCCTGGTGAACGTGGATGAAAGTCGTTAATAAATTATGAAAGATGCTTTCACACGACCTCTAATGTGGCCAGAAATTACAAGCATAGGGCTAACGGAATTCTACGTTCTGCCATGTCGACGAGCTAGATTAACTATGGCGAGATTCATGCGCAATAATTCACGTCATCTGACGTTAGCCTCGTCTTCCTGGTTAGGCTAGTCAGGACAGCGAGCCGTATTAGTGTCGTGACACCGAGATGTTCAACTTTCAACGAATCCTGTTACAAGGTTTCGTGATTAGCCTCCATTCGGCGCGTCAATGGCTGCGCCATGGCAACTTTTCACAATACGATGTCAAAAAGGATCGTTTCAGGGCGATAAAATGGACCATGAACTTGGGAAAGTCGGGGAAAAGTTAATTTTAAAACATGGATTTTGAAACCACACGCCTCACAGAGAAATTTGAGTTAGCAAAGTTAGCAAGAGATTTGGCTTGGGAAATTTTCGATTTGATTTGGAAATTTCTCATTTGATTTCGACAATTCTCACTTTAGCTTGAGGAAATCTCGGTTTGGTTTGGGAAATTGGGAATTTATAGAAGTTCTCAATTTAGTTTGGAAGATTCTCAATTTTGTTTCGAAAATTCTCAATTTGTCTTGGAATGCTATACTATTGAAACTGACTAACGTGGGGGGAAGAAATTGTTATATAATGATCTAAATCTATGGTATAGAACATTTTAGTATTCAAACACTTCCTTCCCCACAGGTTATTCAGTTTTTATGTATGTCGGCGCTACACACCTCAGCTGATGAAAGTACCTACTCAATCGGCAATTCGGACCTCAGAACGCTACCTACACCAGAAAGAGCGAACTAGCGTCTGGGCTGGAGCCAGAGCTTCGGAAAGGGCCACGTGAGGCAACACTGAAGATGACGGGGCAGTTTGGTTTTCGGAATTCGAGGAGTTACGTGGTCGGATGTTTAGGTACCTATTTCGGAGAGTAAATTGTGAAAGGTGCAATTAAAGTCAGTTCGGCCGTGTGTAATTAAATTGTTTTCGGACATCACCCCTTTTACGACATATATTTATATAATTCCAAGTCAATTTGAAAATCGTCATAACTAAATCAGGTAGGTATCCACCTGGATCCAAATCATTGCTATAATTGTACGAGCTCGTCTGCTCCAAATCGCGCTCTTTCCCAAGATTTCATTAGACTCGTTTGGAGCTGAAAGATTCATTCATTCGTAAATCTCGAGAGAGTATTTTTCTTTCGGAACTAACTTTCCTATAGAACCGAGCATCGTAACAGGGAGATTTAAAGCGACAAAGACATCCCAGTTTGGAGGATGGTGGAAGTTATTTGAATGGAAATGAGAATTTAGTACATTCATAGCAGAGGCATTAAAATTCATTGAAGCAACTTTGTAGCTCTTGATAAAGGAGCTCTTGTTAATTTCCCTATATCGTTTTCCCGTTGATTACTCCGATTTCACCTCCAGCACAGTGAGATTTAGCAATATAAGCTTGATGGGAATACTTTATGATAATTTCTATGCAAATAAGGTAATAATATTAAATAACTCTTTGAAAATCACGTACCTACCATGTCTCACACATTGAGTATATTCAGGTGATAGCAAAGATAATTCTGCTTCAATATCCTTGAGTGGTTTGCATCGGTATCGTCCAACCAAGCGTGAACGAAAGAAGTAAATGGTGGCTGAATCGCGAAGTTTTTATTTCAAAACCTTTACACAGTTCAATAAATAAGCTAGGTTTCATTCCAGTCGTGTTTTCCCGCTTTACCGCAAGGTTAGCAATAAACATTTTATAGCCGCTCTGAGGGGTCGGCTCGAACTTCAATTTACTGTCTTCTCCTTTTAACAATCGTGGCATTCCGCTGTGGAAAGGAAAATTGAAAAAGTTGGATAAAGAACTGGAGTGGAAGCCACTCCCCGGGCTCGTTTTGATTAAATCATCCGTCTCAGCACATCTTGTCTCTCAAGGAACCTTAGTAATGTGAACCTCTTAGCTGGTTAACCACCCGAATTCGTACTCCGACATTAGACGTAAGATGGTGGGGGTTTCAAGAGGACGCACGAGTACCATCGGGGGATGCCCTGATGTTGGTAACACTGCTACAGAGGTAGCTCAAGGTATCCCAAGAGGGTTCTCCGCAGTATGCTGTCCACTAGTGTACGAATCATATGATTACCCGTTTCCTCCGCTTGTCTATCCTCTGCTTCTATTGTGATACCTACTATAGCCGTCAAGCTGCGAGACATTTCTGGCGTCTATGCAGCGGCCAGAAAATCTCCCAAAGATTAATTCAACAACATTGGGCAGGTAACAAAAACAGACATGACGCGGTCTTTTTCGTTGACACGCTAGCGATAGATGTAGTAGTAGGGGGAAAAGGGGCTTTCACGTATCAGTTCTTATCAACGACGTCATACCTGTGGCTCTCGCCCATGCGTGACGCCACACACCTTAAAAACGCATCTCTCGCCCAAGGAGGGTCAGGGATGGGGCCAGCTGTGCATGACCCAATGGCACCGTGATCCCAGCCTATGAGGGTATCCCCAGCTGGTCCTTAACCTTCCCACCAGAACAAGTGGCATCATCAAACGTGAGCTGTTGACGCAGAGCTACCAAGCCCCCATCCCAGCAGCTCTTTTTGTGAATTCTTGTCCACAATACGATGGCCCACATCCAATGTCCACCGTGGCAAGTGCTGAGGACCAAAATGTCCAACAAAGCTGCTGGGAGTGCGGTTGGTAGCACCATCCAGCAAGACCAGCTTTAGATTGTTGGTAGGGAAGGTTAGGGAAGGTTAAAACCTACTGGATAACCTTATAGGCTTGAGGGAGGTCAAGGTGGCATTGGACCACCCACAGCTGGCCCCACCCCCTGTCCTATTTGGGCGGGTGGGGAGTTTGAATGTCTGTGACGTCACTGATACTGGTGCGTGAAAGCCCCTTATTCCCTCTACTCGAACCAATGCCATAAAAAAGTCATTTCTGACAGCTGAGGTACCGAACTTCAACCTCTGATGGCTTCATTGACCGTCCATATGGCTCAGAACCCAAAACTGACCTAATATGACTGTGAAACTGATTTTATCAGACCCGTCCATTTGTCCGACGAACGTTTGAACTCCGAACCTTCGCTCTTGAAATGTAATCTTCCCAAAGCTTATGAGAGGGACCATACGACGGGAAAAGATCGGTAACATTTTGATGAAGGTCGACTGACTTTATACGTCCAAGATGAGAGATTGGGTATCCTGAGGTAGTCAAGTAGGGACGTCGGTATTGGTATCGAGTGGCCGAGTGTAGTGACCCTTCACGTCATCACTGGTCCCAACCCCTCTTGATACCTAATAATTCACTCCGGCCCCCTCCTCGCCCATTGCCAACCGCTGCACATATCACGGTACGCGGATGGCTCAAAAACCTTTTCCAATCCAAAACCCTTCGTCCTCAGGGCTTATAAGGGTAATATTATTAGGTTATGACATATTGGATTGCGTCAAGGACGGAGTTACGTATGGCAGTTTTCCAGTACCTACGTCAGAGATGATAATATTCTGAATGATCTACTGATCAAACTTAACTGTCCCAATATAGATTCAATTACTATCAGCTCACCCTGGCGGTACAGCTCAAAGACTGGGGCAACAAGGGATGATCCTGAATATAATCGATACCAGTATATTTGAGGATTACCCATGCACAAGCCTAGCACAGTATTCCAATTAGCATCAACTGAAGCACAATCAGCGTAATGGTTATAAGAAATTTGGCCTCAGCGTTCGATTCAGCTCGTCGGCCTGATGGAGATAACTGCGCACATGTACGTGAAGTATTGACGTGCGCTGCAGACGAAAGATAGGTTAACTCTGGAAGGTTCGTGACAGAGCGTATAGGGTATGCCATAATTATTAACGTTTGGGAGCACTCTGATTTACGACTACTCCGACCACCGCTGGCCCAATGTTGAAAACTGAGCTTGTCGGTTTTGTTCGGAAAAGCCCTTCCGAATAATAAGTCTTCATTTTCTCGCACCCTCGCCCGGTTGTTCTAATGTGATGGCCGCTGGTGTAAATCAGCGGGATTTTAACTTACGACCCACGGAATCCCGAAGGACGGCAACCGCGGGGTCGTGATAATCACCAACTTGACGATAGAGCCCCTATATCCCTTATAGTCGGCAAGTGTATCACCTTCATTTTAATATTTTACAGCCGAGTTACGTGTCGAGGAAGAAATGCATATTTTATGCCTGTTGGGCGTTGCCTCGATTGCGAGTGAGTTATCTGTATAAATTATTCTAAGGAACCTGCCAGAGCAATTAAGATGGAAACTAGTTAGAAGGAAATTCACCATGGCCGCACCACTCGCTCGGCGGTTTCTTCTGGTATTTCTTGTCGAATTAGTCGGTCGATAGCGTCCGTGTTTGAAACCATGAAAAAATTAAATTTTGAAAAATGTCAGGTTCTGTCAAAATTACCATTATCATAGACTAAACAATGACTAAATTTTCTATGTTTTCCATAAAGTAACAGCTTTCTTTCTATCATAATATAATAGGAAGAAAGGTGTTAATTATATTGCATTATAACCGTCTTTGCTCTTACTAAGTACCTGGCTTCAAATTGCACTTTGGAACGAAAATTATTATAGAAACTGTCTCTAACAATGAAACGGACACTCGAACTGACAATCAAACACCAAGTGGAACAGAAAATCATATTCAAACCCACCATAAACTGAAACTCAAACTCAACAATGAAACAGAAACTGAAACTCATAATCGAACACGGAGTCGAACTCACAACAAAACAGAAACTCAAACTCGAAGTCAAACTCACAATGAAACCGAAATTCAAACTCATAATTGAAATCGAAGTCAAACCCACAATGAAACCGAAACTCAAACTCATACCTAATTGAAATCGAAGTCAAACTCACAATGAAACTGAAAGTCAAACTCATAATCAAAATCGAAGTCAAACCCACAATGAAACCGAAACTCAAACTCATAATTGAAATCGAAGTCAAACTCACAATGAAACTGAAAGTCAAACTCATAATTGAAATCGAAGTCAAACTCACAATGAAACCGAAACTCAAACTCATAATTGAAATCGAAGTCAAACTCACAATGAAACAGAAACTCAAACTCATAATTGAAATCGAAGTCAAACTCACAATGAAACCGAAACTCAAACTCATAATTGAAATCGAAGTCAAACACACAATGAAACCGAAACTCAAACTCATAATTGAAATCGAAGTCAAACACACAATGAAACCGAAACTCAAACTCATAATTGAAATCGAAGTCAAACTCACAATGAAACAGAAACTCAAACTCATAATTGAAATCGAAGTCGAACTCACAATGAGACCGAAACTCAAACTCATAATTGAAATCGAAGTCAAACTCACAACGACACAGAAACTGAAACTCATAATTGAAATCGAAGTCAAACTCACAATGAAACAGAAACTGAAACTCATAATTGAAATCGAAGTCAAACTCACAATGAACCAGAAACTGAAACTCATAATTGAAATCGAAGTCAAACTCACTATGAAACAGAAACTCAATATCATGATCATCAGTTTCATCAGTTTGAGTTTCCGTTTCATTGTGAGTTTTACTTCGATTTCAATTGTGACATTGAGTTTTAGTTTCATTGTAAGTTTGACTTCGATTTCAATGATGAGTTTGAGTTTAGGTTTCATTGTGAGTTTGACTTCGATTTCAATTATGAGTTTCAGTTTCTGTGTCGTTGTGAGTTTGACTTCGATTTCAATTATGAGTTTGAGTTTCGGTCTCATTGTGAGTTCGACTTCGATTTCAATTATGAGTTTGAGTTTCTGTTTCATTGTGAGTTTGACTTCGATTTCAATTATGAGTTTGAGTTTCGGTTTCATTGTGGGTTTGACTTCGATTTCAATTATGAGTTTGAGTTTCGGTTTCATTGTGGGTTTGACTTCGATTTCAATTATGAGTTTGAGTTTCTGTTTCATTGTGGGTTTGAGTTCGAATTCAATAATGAGGTTAAGTTTCTGTTTCATATTGAGTTTGACTTCGATTTCAATTATGAGTTTGAGTTTCTGTTTCATTGTGAGTTTGACTTCGATTTCAATTATGAGTTTGAGTTTCGGTTTCATTGTGAGTTTGACTTCGATTTCAATTATGAGTTTGAGTTTCGGTTTCATTGTGGGTTTGACTTCGATTTCATTTATGAGTTTCAGTTTCTGTTTCGATTTCAATAATGAGTGTTAGTTTCTGTGTCGTTGAGAGTATTCACCAAACCAAAGGCCATCTAGTCGTGGGGTCTTTAGAAAAATTTTTCTATTGTGATGACCCGGACTTGAAATATTTACTAAGGGCCTGTTTGTTGACAAAATTTATGTATCCGATATCCAAAGGAAGCTTTGGATAAACATACCATTGAGAAATTTACATTAAAATTTGATGAAAATACTATTATAGATAAAATACTATTATTTGAATATATTTTGTCGATAAACGGGGCCTAAGCCAAACCTGTAAGTAATTTAGATTGTTAAAAAATGCAAGTTCCTGCTGGAAGGTCCATTGAAGAAGTTCGGCACCAGATAAATCAGTACGAAAAACACCCATAGTTCTCCAAAATAATCCAAACTCATCGGAGCATAGTTCCTTTCCTGTTTTCAGAGAACTAAAAGATCGCTGATTCTCATTGAGGGACAAATAATTCCCATAAAAAACCAAAGGAAGAGGTTTATTCACAGACGGAGGGTGGTGAAAGACGATCCAAAGTCAATATTATTCGAAGGATTGACCTCACTCTCGGTGTTATCTTTTCCGTTCGGAGGAAAGTTGTTCGAAAAACCACTATCCGGGAAATGGGATAAAGAAAACGGAAAATGCGGCCGGTATTTTTTTCGAAAGTTTCCCCCTTTCGAGTCGCATCTTCAACAACAATCAAAGAAACCGGAATAATTTTCTCGAAGCGAAAAGTCCTCTGAGAAGAAAGAGAATTTTAGATACACACTAAAACAAAAATGTACACTGTCATCGTTTTCTCCACACAAGAACATTAAATGCTCAAAAAATTTTTTGAATCGTATGAGGCGCAGATATGGACGAAGTATCGTCCAGTTAATTAAGGGTTGCAAAATCCGGAGCAGAAAGTCCTCGATTTTTGTTCAAAAAATTGATCTTGGTGGGACATCTTAGGAGATACCTTACAGGACATCCATTCTGAAAATCCCCATCGATTTCGATGGACGTGATGCAAGCTCAGAGTATTTTCTTACAAATTCGCACAACAGCAGTCCGAACATACCTTTTCCGAGCTCAAGCGATCGAAAGCATGAATCAGAACGACAAAGCGAACAAGACGGTGGAATTTGATTTTTCGAATAAAAATGTTCAGGTTCAAGGGGGACATGGCAGAGGGCAAACTGAACGAGATCCGGGCTAAGGACCCATCAATATAATGGCAACTCTCAATGATAGGGCAAAGTGAGGTTCCATCGTATCCGGTTACAAGCGAATAAAATATCTGAACGTTGGATAGCGTTAGAAGCACAGGATACCGAGGCCCCTTACATTAATGATGTGCGAAATGATTGATGGCGGCCTATCTTTTTAACCTCGTAATTGGTGGGAGGGAGACTTTTCGGATCTGGCAGCTTGGGGGTTGGTCGGGCTAAGATTTCCAGGCCGTTTCGGCGAGTCACTTTTCCTTCGCTTCTCGTCTATGGAGATTTTTCTTCCAGGGCTAAATATTCATGAAAAAGAGGAAAAAGGCTCACTGGCTCTTCTCACTTTTCAGCTCTTTTACAGGACAGGATATCGCTCACCTCTTTCGCCCGCCTATATTCAGTCGAGGGTGGGGGTAATAGGTCGTTTTGAAGCTACTTTAAAACTCAAGCCGGGAAATTCTTTTTGGCCTCAAAATCAACACCGTTTCGGCGTTAAGTGTAATTCTATTACTGCCAACAGGTGTTCTCCATAACGTTAAGCTAATGAGAGACTGTCTGATTTTGAATTGGACCCCTTCTGAAATAATGTTTAGTACATTCTATAGGTATGCTGAATGCTGAGAGTCGATGACTTTTCAAAATTAGCCACTTATGAACCTTGGAAGGTTCAGATATGTACAGGATTTCATCATTAAATGTGAATTACATTATGTAATACCGTTTTAACTTCCATATTTACAGAGTAAATGGTAGTATTGTAATCGCCCTAAAATCGAGAATCGAGCTTCAGAATAAACTTTTACTTATACACATTTACTCAGAATCACTTCCCGAATATCAAAAATACTCATAGCTCCCTCAATTCTCAACCTTTTTTCAAATTTCCTGAACTGAAATGTTTGTCTCGGCAAGACCTAACACCCTGTTTAATCGAAATTTGGATAACGCACAGTACTTCCGATATATTTGAATTTTTAGTGTTTTCCATTTTTTTCCGGCCACAGAAATGGACCGATTTGAGCGTTCTTGGTCTCAAAATCTTTGTTTCACCTAGCAGAATATGTGGATATTTTTTATATTCCGATAACTTGGCGTATATTCATTTTAAGCGAGTTTTAAAATTTGCTAAGTGAGTTTTTTACCTAAACAAAAAAAGAGTCAAAATATGATCATATTGTGTCATACTTTTACGTTTCAAAGTATGGAAGTATTTTATGTTATCTACCACTGGTTTTTTTTAAATCATAGCGTCGGCATATATACAGGGCCAACTTATTCCTGCAGATGGATAATCAGCATGGACCAGCGGAATCCAAGATGATGAGAAACGCACATAGTTGAAACAGGAGCTACAATTGTTGACATAAGACTGAAAACGGGAGAGTTGAGATTGATTCATTCCATTAGGGTACGACTCGGTGTATTTGAATCGTTCTCAGTTATATGGCCGATGAGAAGGAGGAAGTTCATTATGTAAGTAAACTCCTCCGGGACGTTCGCTACGCTTCAGCGATACAGTTTACTAGCTGTATATTCCTCAACTCGGTTTGAGTGTGTGCATGAGGTGTTTGCAAGGATTATAAATCCTGAGTTCAAGATCAGCGCGTTCCAAGGATTCCGGCAGGAAACTTACGCGGTTCGTTAGCCCGGATATGGGTAAGAAATATGGACTTGGACTTTTTGCAGGGGGATGAGATCCTGTAAGTTTGAATCGACGAATTTCCTTACCAACTGTGATGGAGTGAAGCCTTGAACTGTTTGAAAGTAAGGTACTACGTAAAAAAATTAATCTTCATTAAATGAAGATTTTGTGCTGGAAAATTGTCTTCAAAGTATAATACCCCCATGGGTTACAACTTCATTTTAGCATTCACAGGTATCTCCCTACCTAGTCACCAACATGCTTCACTAGACAGATCCCCTGCGCCTTGACTCCAGTTGCCTACTCATGATGAAGACGAAGGCTTCACTCATGTGTTTGAAGATCATACCGTCTACACTTGACGACGCATCATGTGATCTCCGGTCTACAAATTTCGACTCTTCACCATAGTTACCGACCTGTACCCTGTACGGCAATACGCGGCCGCTCTGCTCTCTCTCGTTCGCTTGCTCTCGTCTAAATTTCCATGAACCTGACTGCTGCTTTTTCCTGCGTTTCTCAGCTTCCATGCATTACATTGCGTTCCATATATTTTCGCATAATACATGATTATTTAAGTGTCTTTTTATATCTCATAATCGAATGATTAGGCCCCGCTTGAGTTATTTGTGAGTTAATAACTGCCTAATGTAGAATAATTTGTGTAAAGGTATTTTAATTCGACTAGCTCGAAGCGCCTGGTAACAAAATTGTAAGACGCATCTCGTTTGAAGCTTTCAGCCGACAATTTGATTTGATGAATTTCGGAATAACAAGAGGTTACCACGGCTAGTGAGAGTAATTATTATAATTATCATTATTAGATATGTATGGTTTTCTGGACTTAGATGGAGTTTGTTTGGGTGAAAACATGAAAACTAAGATTCGACCGAGAAGAATCATTTTGGTATTTTTCGAATATTTTTCCCTTTTTTCGCCCCATTTATCGTTCGACGAGCATTTCAAGATTTTGATCGTGAAGAAATCATTTTGGAATTTATCGAATATTTTCCCGTTTTTTTCGCGTCATAAGCGTTTTACGATTAGCAAGCGTTTCGGGATAGTAAACAGGTGTTTACCTTAACTCAAAGCCTTTATATTAGTGTGTATGATGATGATTGATTTTAACTATTAATGATGTCTTCTGACTATTGATCTCGACCTCCAGCAGGACTCCAGCGGCCCCCATAAATGTTCTTTTTCATGCGCAGGAAAAACGCCAGGCAACACACGTTTTCACCAGTCGTCCATCTTTATATTAATAGTCGTTGAGTTGGGCACGATGAAAGCGCTGATGAATTGTAATTGCATTCGGGAAATGTAGCCGCGATTTTATTCCGAACCGCTCCTTTCGTTGTTTTTATACCGAACATTCGCTGCGCAGGCCATTTCAACTGGTAAAATACGTCGTCACATCTTTCCGAAGACCATATTGGAGTAGGAGAGTAACCGAATATTAGTCAGATCTGCGGCTGGAAGCGTGGAGCGAAACTTCCAATAAATAAAAGTCTCCTCGCTAGCTGAGTCAGCCAAGGGCCTAAAATTATAGGCCCTGTAGAAAAACGAGGCCCTTTTTGCGAGAAAAAAGGCTGTTGATGCCGTTACTGGAGCACGAATGTATAGGAACGCCCTTATCGAAACCGGAATTGTGTTTGGAGGCGTCGTGCGTAGTTAGACGCGTAAATGATAGCTAAAGCTTCAAGCAAGTGTTGCACAAGGGCCAATGGGATGAATAAAATAAAAGTGTGGAGAAAGCTAAACGACTTGAAAAGAAGCATCTACTGGGCTCCTACGGCGAGGGGGTTCTATCACGATCGGTGTACCGCCAAAACATTTGTCCGAAAACTAGGTTATTCGTAAATCTTGACAATCTGTAGTGAAAGCGTAGTTTTTCGGAACTTTTTTCTCGTCCCGCTGAATTTGCGGTTTCCACGCCCCTCGCGCGATGGTCTTGATATTTGTGGATTTGAAAATGTTCGAGTTGGCCAAATCGTTCGGAAGGAAAAACGTATTTTCGGTTGTCCGCTCGGTTTAAAGGGTCGGAGAGCTCTTTCGGAACCGGGAAATTGTTTCTTTTACTTTGTAAGCTACTTCTACTGGTTGTTTATACAGCAGTGCTGACAATGGCGGTCGCGAGACGAGCAGTTCAGCATTATACTTTGGAGATTCCCAACTACGGTAAGCCCGATTGATTTTCATGGGGATTTGGGACGCTCGTAAAGGTACGCGATAGTTATTTGACCAAATTCTCACAATACAGTCCTCAACACAAGTATTATTCTCTCGGTAGCATCTATTTTGTAACATTATTTCGATATGTACCTTGAAGCACAAAGGGCATATGTCCCAAAATATCAATTTTGAGATTTCGGTACCGAAAGAATCGACTCACCAGGACCTATCGTTCGCAAAATAGGGGCAGACTCTTAAAAGCAAGGAGGGGCGAACAACCACCCACGTTTTGTGAGAAGCCTTGAAGATTGGGTGGGGGCATTGTCATGTAAACGCAGAACGTGTTCTCAGCTAACGTCTCGATATTTTCATTCTAACAAAGCTCCTTCCATACCTTCATCTGAAGAACAGGGTCCTCAGATTTTTTCAGATTCTCTCAAGCTTGGTCGATTGATTTGAATATCAAATTTTCGCTCAAAATATCGTCTGTACCCAAAAATCAATGTTGCTTCGAGACTCGCCTTAAGATCATCAAGTGTTTTCAAACTTCGTAGCTTCTTTTATCGGAACTCGAATCTGAAGCGATTTTCTGGGCTTGGCATGAATTCCTGGGGAGCAGATTTCGGAAAATCCTCTGAAATGTGAAACTGATTGATGCAGAAAACGCGACGACGAAAAAGACATTTCCGAAAGGCGCATTGCCCTAATAAGGCTCACTGCCAAGTCCCGTTGCTCAGTTTAGCAACTCTGGCAAGAGCCTGGCTCTTATATCGATCTCAAGCCTCACCCCGAAGTCCTGTGACCATAACAAATTTATGAGGTGAGTATCATTCGGAAAAATCAAATTTCAATGCCATGAATTGGATTATTGGACACGGACGGCTTCTACCAAACCTTGATAGAAATACCTGGCCAAAACAAGTTCAAAGACAATTTTCCCAGATTAATATTTTACTTTTGTTTATTTTTATATTGTTCATCACCAATCGACAACATCCATTATCCATCATCCATCTCCCATCGACCACCACCCACAGATGGTGTAGCCCGAGACGGTTTATGGATCTTTCCGCGAATACTGTATCGGTTTTTGCATGGTAAAACATCTACCCTGATTGTGTATTCGCGTAATCTCTGAAAATCATGCACGTGTACAAGTTTCAAGGATTCTTCCAAGAAAATAAGTAAACAGAGATCGTTTTCACGGGAGTTATCAAAAGTTTGAACGGATACGCCAACTTCACATCATCCTAGGGGGTTGTGAACTTTTTGAACGATTTCCTTCCCGAATCAATTTTAAAACTTTTGTAGGAATCTATTAATTTTTCCTAGCTCAGAATTACTTCTACGTTAGCACAGACTCCAAGTACTGGCCCAAGTTCGACGCATGAAGCTAGTTCGAGTTTAATAACCATTAGTTTTGCCCACTTTATTCCAACCACGTTTGCTCCTTCGCAAGTTTTACTAAGTTCGTGAACTTTCTAGAGTTGGAACAGAAGTGATGTCGAGAAACCATGGTCTCATGAAAAGTAACTGAAGGTTTCGACTATAAAGCCTTTTCTTGACTGCGAAGTCCTCTCAGCAGACGTGATTGCTACGGTAGACAACTTCTTCAGGACGAATTATTTCCTTGAGATTTTCGATTCTTAGAATGACACTAGGAAATAGTTGACTGTGATACTTGACGCTGGCGGAGAACTTTTGTCTAGAGCGATTACGATGGTTGATTAATAAACCAGAACGACCTGAAAATGGTACCTATATTTTATTTTCTCAGGCCTCTGTGAACCCTGGCTAACTCAGTTAGAGCTGTTGAGTCAGATCATGAATACCACATCCCATTCGGTGACTATTGTCATGCAGTCCGGCCCATTCTGGAAATAATCCACGTCAGGCCCGCACACATTCAGAGCAATCATCATTCATCATCTCCATCATTTCTAAATTGATTCTAAAGGATAAGAATGAGAACGCTTGTCATCGCGACCTCTTCCATTCTATCGTCAATTGGAATGCCACAATATGCCTGCGAATAGACACTTTGGTAATAAAATATGTGATTTCCCGAGAGTAAACACGTATCCCTCGACCAAATCGTTAGAAAATTATCATCCACCGGAACCCCCGGGGTTCGGGCTATGTTAATGTTTGTAATGCCATGACTCGGCAGCTCTCGACATCTTGGAAATCCTCCCCGTCGATTTCACGCTCAAACGATACGTTCACCTCTATTTGCCAGGTTAATGGTTTGAGCGACGTTTACACGTCGAACCCATCCGTCAATATTATCATAGGGGCCCAGGTGAAAAGACTGCGATACCCGCGGCACTTATTCTGTCCCGGCATATTTATGCTGTGGGAAAAGAAACCTTTCGCATTATGTGGAAGCGCGTACGCGTGAAGGGTATTTTCCATGTTACCTGGAAGAGCGACCTTTCCATAATAGCTCGCATGTCCCACATAGTCTCGTCGCTTATATCCATGAGAAGACATGCTGAAAAGCAATCAATGGCTGCCGCGATCTCGGAGGAACGAGGGTTAAATGTCTGGGATTTTAAAGCATTTTCAAGACCAATCGACAATTTTTCGTACCGTTTTGAGGATTTTGCAAACCGAGAAAAGCTTCAAAATGCTATACATGAAATACGATGTACCTTGAATGGAATGCATTTTCTTAACTTTCATTTTTGGACGATGGCTAGAGTCAAATGACGCTGACAGAACATTTTCCCATGACAACGTTAACTTCTCAAGCTGCTCTGCTTTCAGCCTCTCTGCCATCTGCAATGGCTGCCGTGATGAGATTCGGAGAAACGAAGATTATGGGTTTTAAATCATTAAGGGTTTTGAAGCATTTCCAAGTCGAATTGACAATTTTCCAAACCGAATTGACAATTTCCAGACCAATTTGAGGATTTTGAAAACCAAGAAACACTTCAAAATGCTACATATGGAATACAATACCTATCTAGTATTGCCTAAATGCAATGCAAGTTTCTTAACTTCATTTTTGGACGAGTGCAAGAGTCAAAATTTGACTTTGTCGTCATTTAATGACGACTTCCTCATGACACGTTAATTGCTTCGGCTGCTCTGCTTCCAGCCTTCTTCAGAAGGCATTTTTGATAGTTCATCTTTCGTCATGAGAGTGAGACAGAGTTATCTGCACCTCCCTTTCAGGAGCCATTTAGCGTGCCGCCGGTGGCCTGCTGCCGTTCCCCGATTCAACTTAATTCCAGAATCTTTCAAAAACCCCAGATTTTTAACCCATCCTTACGTTTGGTAGAGGAAGGAAATTTTAGAGAATTCAATCAGCTTTCTAGCCGTTTTTTCTCGGAAAATAGCAGCCGTTTTGAGACACTGAGTAGGGGAACCTTTTCGACCATGATTCAGCAACCTACGGTCTCATCGCTTAACCATGGGCAAAAACGGTTTCCCTACTCAATCCACGAATGCCTCTTTCTTCTCATCTTCAAACTTTAACTCACTCTTACGAGTAAACATAAAAAAATGGCTAGAAGTACAATAGGTGTAGTTCAAATTTACAATTAGGTCCCCTACAAATTCGTCCACCATCGTCTCTCGAATCAACCAAAAGATACTCTGAATCCAGACCAATTCCACCTCAATCTCGCTTGGAAGTTTCACGTTTCGGGACACCCATGTCCCAGGTCTGCCCATCCCTCCCTATGCTGGAATGGCAGTAATTTGAATTCCGACCGAGAGGTTTTGGCCGCTTTTCTCTAAAACGCTTACCGACGCTCTGTCGAATTAGCGCGAGCACGTTCGAGCCGCATCTACCCTTCTACGTCGGGTGAAATTAATCGAGAGATCGCTAAATCTGTTGAAATAGACCGGGCCAGATAGCCGATTTCGCGGTTGCCAACGTTGTAGATACATATATTCGACCTTGATTACTGATAAGGATCGGCCTCACGTTTACTGCCGTACGGCCAACCGAGAGAAGACGGCAATGGCAGCAGCTAGCGTCGCGAATATTGTGCGTGACCTCGGGGCCGTACGATTCAGCAACTCTTTCCCGCAAGTCCGCCCTCCTCACCCAATTATAACTTGGACCGTTTTGCGAACGCGAGGAACGAACCTAAACGGTCGTCACTAGGTTACATTGATTCTCAACTAATCGAAATAATTAATCTTCCCATTTAATAACGACGATTGTTACTGTTATTAGTAGGGATCGGATCCGTATGTGTTCACATATTTTTTTCTAGGCAATGTACTGATGTTTTTCAAGTAGGCGTGTTCATATTGACATTTTCTGAACCGTTTAAGCCCACTTTCATTTCACATATTTTGACATATTCCACTATAAATCCATATTTTTCAAATATTTGGTCCACAAAAACACATATTTGCTAATTTTGGGTAGTTTTCCCTAGGTTCACAACTAGAATGAATGAAATTAAAAAAAATAAATAAATAAAAAAATTTAGCAAATTTTGCTTTTTTTTTCTTTTTTACTTCCATATTTACAGAGTAAATGGAAGTATTGTGATCGTCCTAAAATCGAGAATCGGAACGGAGCTTCAGAAAAAACTTTTTCTTATACACATTTACTCAGAATCACTTCCTGAACAAGTGTCTGTGTGTCCGTGTGTCCGTTAGTCCGTTAGTCCGTTAGTCCGTTAGTCCGTTACTCCGTTAGTCCGTTAGTCCGTTAGTCCGTCTGTGGTCATTTACAAAAATGGCCATAACTCCCTCATTTCTCAACCTTTTTTCAAATTTCTTGAACTGAAATGCTTGTCTCGGCAAGACCTAACACCCTGTTTAATCGGAATTTGGATAACCCACAGTACTTCCGAGATATTTGCATTTTTAGTGTTTTCTATTTTATTTTTTTCCGGCCGCAAAAATGAACCGATTTGAGCGTTCTTGGTCTCAAAATCTTCGTTTTACCTTGCATAATATGTGGATATTTTTTACATTCCGAAAATGTGGCGTTTTTTCATTTTGGGCGAGTTTTAAAATTTTAATACTGAATTTTTTGATATTTTTGACCTAAACACTTTCAAAAGCAGTCAAAATATGATCAAATTGTGTCACAATTTTACGTTTCAAAATATGGAAGTATTGTGTGTTATCTACGCACCACTGGTTTTTTATTGGACAACTCTTTTTATGCGTTTTGCTTCAGACGGCGTACGGCGTACGGGAAAAAATTATTGCAGATTTTTATCTAGACACTCTGAAACGTAAAGGAAAAATTTTCAGCAGGCGATGAAAAAAAAAACCGACCGATTACATAGGTACATTATTTCTGGAAATAATTTAACAAAATCTTGATGTTCATTTGGGTTTAAACATTTTTTTGAAAATATTTAAACCGTTTTACATATTTTCCACATATTTTTTGAAAATATTTAAACCTTTTTATATATTTTCCACATATTTTTTGCAAATATTTCAACCTTTTTACATATTTTCCACATATTTTATGAAAATTAATACATATATATGTCACATATTTGGCATTTTTAAATACATAAAAATCCGATCCCTAGTTATTAGGGACCTATTTCGTCTGTACCGAACAAAGCGAATGTTGAAATCGAGGGCGTCACTCCATCACTACATCCTTATATATACTCACCATATATGGTGAATACGACTAGCGTTGGATATCGAACGATTTTCTCGATCATGTGCCTATTATCGTCAAAACGTGCTATCTCAGTGCAACCACACGCCCGATGGCAAGTCTCTAGACGTCTTTAAAGCCAACTCGATCAAATTTAACCGTAAGACCCAACTTGGGAACCTGGGAAACTTATTATTAGGTCACTCAAGATTTTTACAATAATCAGTTTTTTGCCTCTCCTGGAAAATTGGAAAAAGTGAGTTACCCGGTGTTGCCACTAGCGTGACGATATGATTTTGCATTTGGGGGAGATGGTTGCTAATATTCAATCGATACCATGGTAAAAATGGTGTTCAAATTGTGTTTTTTCCGAACCTTTCCGGAATGGAAACATTTTTCATTCGTAATTTCTCAGCTGCTCTGTCTTTCAAATAAACTTGTTTCGGACCGAATTCTTGGACGACCTACGGTTGAGGGTACGACTACGAGCGTATTACAAGTGCGTTCCATATGCGTGCCCAATAATATGCCTTCTCATTTTGGTTATGGCAGGCTGACTAAGCTGTCCCGAGTATATTGCATTTCCAATATTCGACCCAAGATTGCGTTAGAACCGTCGACGTGCAATCTTGAATTGCATAAGGGAAAATCGGATGTAAGCGCAATAGCGGACGCTTGGTATAAAAACTGATAAAATACAGATTTTGAACAACTTGGGATGCTCCATTTTTTTTTTTTTTTTTGTGCCATCGATGACCTATTCAAGAACCAGCACAACAAAGGGCAGGTTGGTACTAAAAGAACCAGAAGCACCAAAAATCGTCAATGTGGCTGTTTTTGACTGTAATGAGGTGCCCTGTTGTGAAAATGGTTTAAAATCAGTGTTCAGATATTAAATGGGAATTGAGATATTTCACCAGTATTTTTGGTTTAAGCCAATATATTTACCTTCACGTTGAAGAAATGGATTGATTATTCGTGCATGAAGTGTTTTTGATTCAAATTTTGCAGGTTTTTGGTATGTTCACTACTGGCGAAGGAGAAACTAACCGTTAGTAACCGTCACTAACCGTTTATAATCGTCACTAACCGTTAGTAACCGTCACTATAGGTTATAACCGCTAGAGACCATCACTAACCTGTTTTCTATTGTTGGCCCATAAGAATTAGTTGAATGGTTTTCGAAACGTTTTCCAAGCAGCTTTATCAAACAGTTCTGTTATAGTAGGCGGAACATTTTGAGAAAGCTTCAGTTTGTACAGCCCAATATTTAACGTAAACGCGCCCTGGTAAATCGTCCGCCTGTTCGGCATTAATTTGTCCCTCCACCTCAAATAAAACGAAATCGACCTGAATGGTCATAGCCCCCGGAAGGCGAGCCGGTGGAAACGTCGGATCATTTTGATTCATCCGCGCGATCAATCACGAACGATCTTCTCGTTATTGGACCCATAGGCCGGGCCCGGTATGAGACAAACTGGTACGGGGGCCACGTCGTTATCTCTCACCTTTGTCGGAGGGAGTATCGTTTGAAAAATGGAGTACCTTTTTCCCCTGGCCCACAGCATCCGCAGCGGCTGAAAATCTAACATCAATAACGCGCTTCCTGATCTAATTGCTTTGAGAGAATAGTCGGCCAAAAACGAGAAAGAAAAACCTCACAAAGCTTTTTCCGCTTTTAGCCGCCTATAATGAAAGAGTTTTGAAAGGCAAATAAATCCAACGGGTACCCAGTTTGAGATCACTTTTGGCCCACGTGAATATCGTCAATTCTTTTCAGATCAATCGGAAGGCGGACCTAGTTTTTTAGACTAACAAGAATGCTAAAACGCTTCAAGTGTGTTATGTGTTATTGGGAGTGTTAAAATAATTATCAAAAGTAACCATTAATTGTGACTAGCCCATGATGCTGATCTACTGATGGTCAACAAGCGCAGCCTGAAATAGTTGATCGTCTGAGAAAAATGTCGAATGATGCTGAACGTGTTATCCGTTCAATTCAGCTTGAGTCTGTCAGAATTTGAGCCCGGATTATAGAACCCTGAGTACCTATTGCAGAGATCGCAAAACACCATTTTACCGGTTAAGCCAATTCGCTCAGTTGTTTCTTCAATTTTGCCCGATATTTAAATTGCTGTCCCAGAATAAAAAGCGTTTCTGTTCAACGAACTTGTTGGAGTTTCATTTAATCCACGGGGATATCGGATGGCTTTCTTCCAGGATAAACCCGGTTTTCGGCAGGATTAATTCCTTTTTGGCCTCGAATTTCTCTCGTAGGCATCCTAAAAATGGGAAGCCATTGTGAACATTCACTTTCATCTTTTTCTGGCTATTCTCTCAAAGCAATTAGATCAGATGGCACGTTATTGATGTTAGGTTTACAGTTACCAGCGGATGCTGGTGAAGGGCGGGGTCTTCATTTTTCAAACAATACCGACTGCGAAAGCTGAGATGAATAACGTCATGACCTCGGCCGATATCAACTTGGGATTACACGGTCCCGCCTATTTTTTTGGCCCTGCCTCTCGTCATCGGAGGTATAGATCGATGATGAATTTTCGGCTGATATAGCTTCAACTCTCTTTGAGCTAGTATTTCATGCGTTACAAAGCTTGAGTTTCAATACGATGCTAACCTAGTTCTAGGTTTTTCTAAATTTGTTCGATCAGCCCAGTCCTGGACAATCCAGAACTGCAGGGATCTTCCGATCCAGCCGGTTCATCCACGATTGAGGAATGAGGACGACGGGATCTCTGACTTGCGGTGGAGGTATCTAGGAGGTATCCTGAAGGTATAGCCAATGAAGAATACCTACAGGATGTGGCATTAGCTTTAATTATCATTAGCGGTAACTTTTCTGAGGTAACTAGCGGAGTAGCTAGCTGGAGTAACTAGCTCAAGAGGGATACCTCCAGAGAGAGAGCCGCCTGGTAAAGGCCCAAAGCAAGGGCGGCTCCTGGCAGGAGCAGAGGAGCATGTGCACCCCCTGGCCAAAATGAGAAAGAAAAAAACAGTGACCTACCTTAATAATAACATTATTACTGCCACACAACTCTTCACTATTAATCCTCTCTGAAAAACAACAACAACGTCATTGGCAAAGCCTCAGGATCACCGACGGATAGGACTAGCGCTATACTGGATGGCGGCTCGTGCACGAACTAGGAATGCACTAGATCGGTCTTAGTGGTCGTGTATTTCTGGAAGTGTATGAGTGAGCCAGCCAATGCCTCACCGTACCGTCCAGGTGCACATTTTCTGTCTGCTCCGGCGGTCGAATGCGATCGAATCTGCGGTCGAATGCGGTCTAATCGAGGTAATTTTATCTTATCAGTTCGAAAACTGATATGATTTAGTAAAAATCGCGGTGTTTTCTTCTGTGGTTCAATAAAAATGAGTGATGTGAAGGTAGTTCAATTGAATTTTTCCAAGTTTACTTTGGAGGAGAAAATAGCAATCCGGGAACCCGGCCGCTACTCACCTGCACTGGAAGGACTTTTACTGAAGGTAAAAGCTAACCAGTGGTGCGTAGATAACACACAATACTTCCATATTTTGAAACGTAAAATTGTGACACAATTTGATCATATTTTGACTGCTTTTGAAAGTGTTTAGGTCAAAAATATCAAAAAATTCAGTATTAAAATTTTAAAATTCGCCCAAAATGAAAAAACGCCACATTTTCGGAATGTAAAAAATATCCACATATTCTGCAAGGTAAAACGAAGATTTTGAGACCAAGAACGCTCAAATCGGTTCATTTTTGCGGCCGGAAAAAAATAAAATAGAAAACACTAAAAATGCAAATATCTCGGAAGTACTGTGCGTTATCCAAATTCCGATTAAACAGGGTGTTAGGTCTTGCCGAGACAAACATTTCAGTTCAAGAAATTTGAAAAAAGGTTGAGAAATGAGGGAGATATGGCCATTTTTGTAAATGACCACAGACGGACACACGGACAGACGGACAGACGGACACACGGACTAACGGACACACGGACACACGGACACACGGACACACAGACACTTGTTCAGGAAGTGATTCTGAGTAAATGTGTATAAGAAAAAGTTTTTTCTGAGGCTCCGTTCCGATTCTCGATTTTAGGACGATCACAATACTTCCATTTACTCTGTAAATATGGAAGTAAAAATCGCTCCACGACTCGGAAATGCAACCGACAATACTTAGGTACTTCAATTTCAACTTTTACAAAATAGGGTTTCTGAAAATTGATAGATGGTAATCATCTTAAAATTCCTCTGTTATCACTAGTGAACGTTTTTTGGTGTTCATTTTATAATAATGAGACGTGAAAGTGTGCAAAACTTTCCTATTAATTTGCCTTTACTTAGTTGAAATTGATATTTGGCTGAGACCAACTGACTGTTTATGATAACATATTCCCTTCGCGATTGTTCCATAATATAATATATTATTATCTATATTATAGATCTAGATAATATTATTATCTTATGGCCTAAGTGCACCCCCTGGGTTTAAGGGCAGGAGCCGCCACTGGCCCAAAGCCTATAGGTATGAGGTTGCATTCCATGGAAATGATTCCAAATGTGTCCCAGATTCCACACTCATGTCCCCACCGCTGTTTGGAGTTACTTAGGCGTTGCTCTTCAAAATGAATCATTATCAAATTCCTTTGCTCAAAATGTTCCCACACTCGAATCTCATTTCGTTAAAACAGTAAAAGTGTATGACTTTTCATAGAATCGGAAATGAAGGGTGGTTCTTACGCCCCCTATTCCGACCTTGATCTCTCCCCCCTCTCCGATTGTTTCCCTTACAATGATCAACTCGACCTGCTGAGGTCGGAGAGTCGCCTCGCTTTTAATAAACCAAGCTGAATAAGGCGCAAGTGGCCCCGCTCAATTTTCCAAGGCATTTAGCTTTGTTGCCAACTGACAATAAGCCCGAGTCGGTAGTGGGACGATCGCTTTTGTTCATTGTTTAAACTCGCTCCAACCGCCGGTTCAGCTTCCAATGCAGCGGGGAACAAGCGCTGTAGTACATTCTCTGTACAGTCGGAGAACGGGGATTTGGCGAGGCTGTTCCGTACACAAAGCCTTCAGATTTTGTATCCAGTATAATCCGCTTATCGCGCATCATCATCGTAACAGGAAATGCTATTAAAAGAGCGAAGCGTCTTCAAGCAATGCGCATTGTGCGTTCCCTGCGACAAGCTAGGCCATGAGGCGATGCCAGGGAAAATTCATATGAAATCGTTTTCCGCTCGGAGAAATTCAACTAACAAGGCAAGTCAGGCCATACGTAAAGTTAATAACGCGAGCATAAATTGGAAAAGCGCAGCATTCGTTTCTGACAGGGATCAGGCGATCGCGACGACTTTACGCAAAAAAAAGTTTGAAAAACTCGTACGTTCGTCTTTACCGTGAGCATAATTTGCACATTAGTATCCCTTTGAGCTGTAGAATAGACCAGCCGTTTGAATAATCCAGGATAGCGAGAGAACTAGGAACGGACGATCAGCAATTTTTTCGCTCGTCCCTGGGAAGAAAGACAGCTGCGGCCTATGAGGGGACAAAGAAAAGAGTTAGGTTGTCCATCACTAAATCTAGGACGCCTGTTCCTGATGGGAGCTCGTCCATTGTGAATTCCTCCCGCCCGACGCCGACGGATGGACATTCCCTTCCTCGATGGGATGGCCGGCCCTAAAAACGGATTCCACCCCCTATCAGTCGACCCTTGCGGCGTTCAGTTACTTGGAGACTCCCGCCTCTTACACATTGTCTATACTGCCACCCCTCCACCAGATGTTAGCTCCCCATGTTCACCAATGTCTGCCACTCCGTACGTAGATTGAAAGGATCTCATCTTCTCGAGTCGGCTGGAGTTTTTCTACCTTGCCATCTGCCATGCGTCCTTTTTGCTGTTGACCGTCCAAAACGGCCACTTGCCATTCAGCGAAGAACCCCCATTGCCAACGTGTTGCTTCCCAGACTGTACTGTTGATCTTAACGCTACTCAAGTGCCGACAGCCCCTCGATATTTGGACAACATGGCAAGACGTTTAAGCATACGCCAATTTTTTGCACCAGCTAAAAAGACACTCAACCACAGAATCTTTTCTGAAGGAACCTAAACACATTTTGATGAATTTCTTCAAACCGTTCGGATAAGGGTAACCGAGTAATCAATATAAAATATTTTTGGATTGGTGACGACTTCCTGAAAACATATTTATTTTAGGTCGAGCGCTTTCGATCGTTCAGCCCTCTTCAGGAGCAATCTTCATGTCCTGTTTTTTAAGACGTGGTCAGGTGGAGCACAGGAGCATCTGCACCCCCTGGCCAAAAGGAGAAAGAAAAAGAACAGTGACCTACCTACAGGATAATAAATTAATTACTGACACACTATTCTCAACTCTTTTCCATTGATCTTCTCTCAAAAACAACAATTAAATCGTCAATGGCAAAGCCTCAGAATTAGTAATGGAAAGGTGGAGGAAGGAGGAAGAAGAGAGTGGTGAGGGTGAAGAGGGAAGACGTGAGGTTGCAGCAGAAAACATGTGTATTTTCGAAGGATGCACAAGAAAGGTTGGTGCTTAGAATAGACTATGGTGTTAGTGGTAGTGTGTTTTTGAAGTGTTAGTGAGCCAGTCATAATGCTCGACCTTACTGTCCAGGAGCAAACAGCTTGTCGTGCACCGCCGTTAGATTATCTTATCGTATCAGTTCAGATACCGATATGACGCATCGCCTTTGAAAAACAACCTTGCCATTCTCTGTATTTTCAAATGATCTGATGGCTCAATCTCTACCAAACTAACAATAACAAAACTAGGTATGCAGGCCCTAACCCAGAATTTTAATTTGGGGGGCCAACGCCCAAAAATTAAATAATTTTTAGCAATCAACATAGGTTATCAACATTAGGAAATAACCTATTTGTAGGTAGGATGTAGGTGCCTACTGTATGTATCAAGAGGAAGACGCCACTCTCTTGCCCTTGCATCTCACAAAATAACGACGAAATTGCGATCACACCAAACACAAAATAGTCAACTATCAGGGGTAGGGTCTTCAGATAAACTCTGTTTCTTTCGCCGAGCTTTCGAAAATTTATATTTTCTTCATCAGGGCGAGAAAATAGTTCTATTCAGTTCCAAGCCCTGATGAAGAAAACATAAATTTTCGAAAGCTCGGAGAAATAGACAGAGTTTATCTGAAGACCCTACCCCTGATAGTTGACTTCAAAAATTGAATAACGGGTCGATCCTCAACATTTCAAATACAAAATAGAGTGGAATAGCCCGAACAATAAAGCAGCTTTCTGAGAAAGAGTCAATAAGATAAAATTTGGCCCGGTGGTGGTAGGTAACGTTTAATATCCGTTCAATAAAACACTCATATAAAATAGGTGGCAAGTGGTGAGAGCGGTGAATTGCTGATGGTGAAGATCAATCAACCTCGCTTGTTACGTTCGATTTAAAACGGGCCGAATAATTAATCTGAAGGTACCGTTTTTCCCGACGGGCGAGGCCAAATTCTAGCGAAGAGTATTAGCGTTTGATTACATACGATCCCACACAGTGCTGCAGATAACATGGAAATACACATACTAACGTGGAAATAACATGGGCCTCGGGGTCAGACCAGAACGTTAGTGTGGCCTATCCGGTTTGGTAATCGATCTGGTATGGGAAGGGATTATTGTTGTAATAACCTATTGGACGGCCAATTCCGAACTCCCGCCGGTCTCTTTACGGTTGCCAGGTCAAACATAATCCGTCCGGCGTTTTCGCCAAAGCCAGAAAAATGATCATTCGCGGATTTGCACGAAAGGGTGTTAAAATCGGAGCCGAATTAATGGCCATTGGTAGCAGTCTGAAATGGTCGTTCCATTGAATTCGAATAATCCTCGCATCACCTCAATTACCGACAGAGAGCAGACAATGGGCCACCATTTTTGCGACCGCTTCGGTTTTTGTAGGGATACGCAGCATTCATTCTCAGAAAGTAAATGGCGATAGCTGAATATCGCATGACCCGCCTAATGTTCGAAAAAACTAAGCTCGGAATATCGAGCCGTTATACTCGAAAGCCGACGGCGCGTTGTTTCCAACTTGGCAGCACGACGCTCCCTGCTGTTGAAGTCTGCACCATAATTACCAAGAGTGTGCTTGAATTGTAATTAAGGAAATTCCACTAACCGATGTCCCCCGATTATTCTAGTTCAGATAACTCACCGAAATTGGCTTAAAATTGTAACACGAACGTACCTGCAAAAAAAATTGTTTAAAATTGTTTGTAAGGCTATTCAAGGCAAGCAGATTGATTTTGATAAAGAAATCGCGAAATTGGTTTGATTTTGTTCGGCCAAGGACGTAGGTACCTGTTAATTTTAGCCCATACCAATAGCCCGAGCGCTTTCGCTCGCACGGCCTTCCTCAGAAGATATTTCCTGCACAGCGTCGGATCGAGGAGATTATCCTACCGTCTAGAAACGAATGCAATAAAATGCGGTACATAACAGTTAATTTTTTATTACAAATGTACACTGCACTCATAGGAAATTTAACGCTTAATTCAGAAATGCCCTCAAAAGTTAGATAAAAGGTTTTGAACCGGAGAAATATGGTATTTTATGATGCGTAGTATGGATTTTCTGAAAAAACGTTTAAACAATCGTATCTTGGAAACGGGGCGGGATAGGAAAGTACGGTTGACGGCATTTTGTTCCGTTTTGGTCTACTTTGATATTAGATCATATCAATATTATTACCTATATATCTAAAATATAATAATAATATCGATATCAATAATGTCAACAATGATCAATATCAACAATTAGGTATATCAAATAATATTATCAAATATTAGATTATATTTCAACATAACCCCTTCTCAGCTTTAAACGATGATCAATATCAACAATAATATCAAACAATAATAATGTTATCAAAAATTAGATCATATTTCAACATCACCACCCTCTCAGCTTTAAATGGTGATCAATATATCATCATATTAACAATGATGATGATGATGATGATGATGATGATGATGATAGGTACATTATATCATCATTTGATATTATTGTTGGTATTGATCATCATTTAATGCTGAGTGGGAGTTATGTTGAAATATACTAATACTTGATAATATTATCGATATCAACAATTATCAATGTGAACAATAATATCAATATTGGATTATATTTCAATATAACTCCTTCTCAGGTTTAATTGATGATCAATATCAACGATGATCAATTTATATCAATTTCAGCAATGATGACGATGATTATGATTTATATCGATATCAATATCGAAATGGTCAATATCAAAATAGATAATATCAGATGATAATAATTCTTAGATATTAGATTAATATTAGATTATATTCAACATAACTCCCTCTCAGCTTTAAACATATCCCGATGGGAAAACGAAATATTCTGAAAACACGGAGTGTTTACGATTCGGTAATCACAATTCGCCGGGGGGTGGGTTGAACCGAATCATTCATCAGGGTGGCTGGTGCCGAACATCAACCAAGAACATCTGGCCCTGAAAGCTGCGTATCGGAGTCGCCGGGCGAACACGGGGATGGCAAGATGGAAGGAAGTCAGTCGCTGGGAAACAATGGCTGCTGTTCTGTTCTGCAGCGGCGCACACGCAGATCCAGAAGCGCCACCACAATGGCCATCGGGCCTGTGTGCGGTGCCAAAATCCGATTATGACAGCGCGATAGGTTCACGGCCAGATACGAACAGAACAGACCAGACCATCGCCGTGCGTTCCTGCTGTTTCTGCAATTTCCATGGCCGGGCAAGATCACGTGGGACACGCCAGCAGTCATTAATTTTCCTGGCTCGACCCCCTCCCCAACGACAAGGCTAATTGAGATTGGGCTACGAGACAAATTAGCTCAAAACAGGGGGTGAGAATCGACGGAGTAATACTACGAATTGAGCCCGAGTTTCACCACGCTTTCGATTTTTGGTCGGCCCCTGAAATTGATGCATGATATCAAAACTGATGAACGATGTTCTGATTGAGTTTATTCTTTTTTCTTCCATATTTACAGAATAAATGGAAGTATTGTAATCGCCTTAAAATCAAGAATCGGAACGGAGCTTCAGAAAAAACGTTTATTTACTTATACTCGTACACATTTAATCAGAATCACTTCCCGAAAAAGTGTCTGCGTGTCCGTCTGTGGTCATTTACAAAAATGGCCTTAGCTCCCTCAAATCTCAACTTTTTTTTCAAATTTCTTGAACTTAAATGTTCGTCTCGGCAAGACCCAACACCCGGAATGCAGATGAATAATCTTGAGTTGCTTTTACATTCTCAAAAATACCTAGATCTAATGGTTTGTCAGAGTTGAATTTTCTCAACAAAGAAAAAACCCTCCTAAAAATGCCAAGAACTAGGGTATTTAAAAACGCTCAACTGGGCCCAACCTGATTAAACAACCCAAATCTGATTCTTCGGTACGAGGCTCCCAAAATTTTTCAAAAGCATTCTTAAAAACGCACGTACCTACTGTCAAAAATGTTCAGGGGCTTTTCGGTGAGAAAAACATTCAACTTGCCTCACTTCTAATCAATTTATAAATTCCCGATGCCTTTTTCATAACCCAAGGCATGTCCTGAAACTGGTTTTGACAAAACAGGCCCAAACCTTACCGAAAATATATTCATTACAAATACGTCCGTATGCCATCAGCTAAAAATGCGCCTGAAACGAAGTGAAATTAATTAATTTTCGATCGACGGCGGACAAATTCATCAGTCGACGAACGTATAACGAACGTGCTGGCCCTGCTAATGCTGCGGACAACTGTGCTGATTGTCACACACGCTTCAGATAATGTCAATCAAACTCGTTATCGGAAACTCATTAACCCAATCGCTCCGCCATCCAATTCCGTTGAGTTAATTCAATATGCATGCACCCCTCGAACTCCCTGATTCGATGTCCTATTCCCAAATGTCCTTACTACAATGTCCATCAAGTCGTCGTCTACAACGCGTTATTGCCCCTTCGAATTATCTCTTTTAATGCCCCGTTAATTATGTCAGATCCAATTGTTGACGATGTCCGAAACGTTCCCATTGGCGCAAATCGTCGATTTGCGCCAATTTGGATCGACTCGCAATTTCGGGATAAACGAGTTGACTTAACGAAAATAAACTAAACCATTTCGTAATAGATTTCCGACAAAATCGGTCGGAAATGACGTCCCGGGTAGCTATTCTTCTTTGAAAGAATCTGCCTCTCCTGTATATGTGGATATTTTTATCATTCAGAAAATGTGGCGTATTTTTATTTTGGGCGAATTTTAAAATTTTAACAGTTAATTTTTTGATATTTTTTACCTAAACACCGTTAAAAGCAGTCAAAATATGGTCAAATTGTGTCAAACTTTCACGTTTCAAAATATGGAAATATTGTGTGTCACCTGCGCACCATTGGTTTTTCCATCAAAATTGGTTGCGTTAGGTATTGAGTTTCTTCGATTTGAAAACTTTTGACATGAGGAAGTAAAGAAAATTAAAAACCTAAACAATTAATTTACACATTTGAACCATTAGTGCGAAGTTAACTCACCAAAAATTCCATATTTTGATACGTGAATATTTATAAAATTTGACAGTATTTTGACCATATAGCCTGTGTGGATCGAAAATGTCGAAAAACTCACAATTAAGATATGCAATTTTCGTGGCTGCTCGTTTATTTTTTCCGTGAATGCAGTCTGATGGGGAGTTTGCATCTTTCAGAAGCTCTTTAAGCAAAGTGACTGTTGAAGATAATTCCCTTTTTCGAGATTATAAAACCTCTTAGTCCGGGGGAGTCCTGACTCCCGACATTAGATATCATAGAGTCCGACTCGCCATAAACAATAGGGCGGAAGATATAATTTCGCAAAGTGCCCGAGGTGTGAATTAGGTACCAGAATCCATTACAAGATGAAACGAAACCGTGTCTGGCTATTTGAATCTGAAGTGGTGAATGCCGGATGGCACGACGTAAATCGTTGGCGTTAACGTTGTAAATTCAACAGAAACGTTTTTGGTTCGCTTTTTGCCAGAAGTCTTGATCGATTTGATTAACTGAGATAAAGAAAATGGCCGGTTGGGAGCCAGTGCCGCCAATAATTTGATTTGAGCTGGAGCCCCAACTGTATACCTTTACAGCTGAATATGGGAATTAGGTAATAAAAAAGTTGAATTTAAAACTGAATTTTGGTTAGTAAAATTTAGGTCAATATTTTCGTCGGGGTTCTCTCGCCTGAAAAACTAACCGAATAAAATGTTAACGGGGTACCTATGGGAAGTATACCTGCACCATTACTGCTCTCAATCTGTCGCAACTGAAGAAGGCTGTATTGTCGAAAGCGCTTGAACGGGTTCTGAATATCTCACGAGGATTAGCAACTCTTGGTTAACAAACAAAGATGAAGGTAAATTCGTGAGAATTCATGAGAAGGTGATTCGCTGCTGAAGAAAATTGCCAGAAAAAAGAAGACTTCATTTTCGCCAACGTTGATTGAAACCTCGGCTCAACTGACTCCACCCCATAACCATAAAAGAACATAGTAAATGGGTCATTTCTCGAGTTTTTCCAGAGAATTAAGTACTGACATGCAATGTGTAAATTGAACCCGGTTCACTAATTGGACAAGGGTAAACTCACTTTTACTGACCGAACGGATGTTGTAGGTAATCAAAGTTAATAAGGGCGCTAATGTTGTTAAATTGCGCGTTATAATGAGGGCCATGAACTTAAGGCCCTTTCCAACAAACGGCCACCAGGTAGGGTATCTCAAAGTTGCCTTATCAGCGTAGTTCCTTTCAGGGTTTGCAAGAGAGTAGCCCTAACAAGACTTGTACTTAGTAAAGGGGTTTGTTGAGCTCGGTGTGTGCACTTGAGATTAACCGATGCCTTCGTATTCAACTCGAAATAATTCGCAAGCTAAAGTTTTAGTCATAATACAGCTGTAGTATATTATACTACAAGCCCCCAAAGGAAAGATTTGATTGTTTTCATTTGCCATTTACCAGAAAATCGACAGCCACAGTGCAAAAGCCTGTAAGTACAATTTTTTTCTTCAAAAATAAAGTGTTGAACATCTCCGGTAGAGTGTACCTATCTTCGCGCACATGCTCGTGTCAACCACAGCGTCCATCTATGACCATTTGTAATAACCTGTAAGTTTGAAGCCTCCAATAAGAAGTGAAATCCTGCAGTTTTTTCCTCTTCTGAACATTTTCAGCTTTTGCACTGTGGCTGTCGAAATATTGAGGCCCGATTTCACCATTTCAGCCTAGTAAAAGCGGATTTGATAAGTTCGATGTCGCGATTTCGATAGTGTCAATATTTATATTCCATTCCGATAGTGTCGATATTGATATTCCACGGAATCACGTCTTAAGACGTTACCATCAACATCAAAGGCAAACCTGGGTTACCTACTATTTTTGGTGAAATTGAACGACAATTGAATTCTGCGAGGCCCAAGGATGTTTAAGTTTGATATTCAGTATGAGTTTGACTTTGAGTTTGATGAGTGTGGGTTTGATTATGATTATTAGTATAAGTTTCAGTTTGAGTTTGATTGCGAGCATGAGCATCAGTTTGACTTTGAGTCTGACGAGTGTGAGTTTTATGATTATGAAAATGAGTTTTATCAGTTTGAGTTTGTGTATTAGTAGCAGTTGAGGCTGAGTTTGAGTATCAGTTTGAGATTTAGTATCAGTTTGATATTTAGTATCAGTTTGATATTTAGTATCAGTAACTGATACTACAAACTGTTTGTGCAGGTGTATCAGTATCAGTTTCAGTTCGAGTTTCAGTTTCAGTTTTATATCTGTTAGAGTTTGATTATAAGCAACAATAAATTAGTATCAGTTTGATTTTCAGTTACAGTTTGAGGATTAGTATTTATCAGTTTTAGTTTGTGTTTCAGTATATCGATAGTAAAAGTGAAAAACCTCGTAGGTCTCCATTTTTGATAAAATAAGGATTTGAGCTCTATGGATAGTATTTGAGTATTTTTTTTTTAGATTTTTCAGTATTTTTTGCAGATTTTGAGCCTTCCTCTAAAATGTTTGCCCTCGCCTGACGCAGCCAATCCATTCAATTTCTCAAAGTAGGTATACAGTCCACTGTCGTCGTTCTCCTGTTACGACCTAAATTTCGAAAATTCAATCGAAACCAGTAAACGGATTCGGAGTTATTCGCATAGAAATCGGCGCTTCTAAACACATAACGGTCGAATATTCTCAAACCGTCGAATTTGGCGCGTCTCTCAGGCATCGGACACTCAACCTCTCGTTTACCCAGCTGGTTATAATCCGAATAATTTCACAATATGCTCAAAGACTGCATGCAATGGAGAACAAAAGGTATGTTTACAGCCCTGATATTTTACGTTTCCGAACGAATATTTCACCTTTATTTGCTCCATTCTAAATAACCGGGTAGCACGGAACCTCGAAAAATAAAGATATTATCTCGCTGTTTATTGTAAGCTACCTGCAGGCATAAAAGGGCGCCCTACAATCCCATATTATCCGCACCGCGGCTTTCCGGAATACGATATTTCGAATGGAATAAAGAAATTCCTACCTCCGAGTAAATAATCCTTGATACTCTTTTAATACGCCGTAATAAGAATTCTCATTTCAATTCGCGTCATTATCCTGGAGCTTATAACGTCTTTAACGACGAATCTACCATTCAATTTCGACGATGGCCGGGCTTTGAAGGCAGTAAAACTGCTTAAGATTCAATAGTTTCGTCTCCTACCCCGAGGGAGGATTTCACTATTACAACGCATAAAGGAGCGCCATCGAATTATCATTGAAACCCATCATTCGCTCGACTTACTTACCTTCTTTTATTGGAACGGTTTTCACAATTACGACCGCCTCGATATGGATGAAATCGTAATCAAAATTGATATCCAAACGTTCACCATTTATCGAGAACGATCACGATTTTACAGGAAGGGATTCCCATGGATGAAAATTAATTAATCTATAACGCAGAATTCGACTGATTTTTAGGCAGGGGCTCACATTTAAGATTGCCTTCCTTGGAGGGTCAATTTTTCAGCTCATTTGCCACGATTTTGGTTCTATGAATTTTTTTTGAAGCCCCAGAAAAAGTGCATTTTTTCCGCTTTGAAGTTTTTTTTAATTTTCGGCTCGAATTCCCGAATAAAATGGCAATTAATCTCCCAAATATTAGAGTAATCACAAAAATGGGGATACCCTTGGCAAGAACGTGGAAAATCCGGTACTCTCACGGCACCCGAAGATTTTCAACATTGAGTTATTCCCATGGGAATAAACTAATTTTGCAAAATTAAGGCCTAAGTCGAGAAATCGTCACTTAAGTTACAACACCGCCTAACTCAATTTTTGGCGAAAATGAGTTGGACACACCACTCGATAGATTTTTCAATAGCCGATATCATGGTAAAACTGCCAAGGAGATTGAACCAACCAGTGAAGAAGGAGATGGAGAAGAAACAGCACCGCTCAATGTATTTCCATGTTGAAATAATTAGTTTTTTGTACCTCCTGAAAACTTGAAAAAATTGAGTTAGGTGGTGTTAGAACTTAAGTGACGAAATGCTCAATTTTTAAAAATGGCAATTTTTTTAATTTTTTAAATAATTTTTGTAATTGATTGCGTAGCTGGGTAAAAATTTAACGGTTAGACATTTCTTTTTATATTTTATTAATTTTTTAGGCAACTAAGCATGTTCATCTGGTGTAAAGAGGATGTTTTTGGGACCCTTTCCTTTTTACTTCCATATTTACAGAGTAAATGGAAGTATTGTGATCGTCCTAAAATCGAGAATCGGAACGGAGCCTCAGAAAAAACAATTTTTAATTTATTAGCAATTACCTGAGAACTGTCGTACCTACCTCATAAACCGATAAGTGATCTAACGCGGTTTTCAGGATAAATAAATATTGCTACGAATGCCCTCCATTCGCTGCCTATATCGCTCTCTACCGTTTTCCTAGCACACGGAAGACACGTACAAATACCTATATTGTGTTCTAAAAGACGCACATACGGCCCATGATGGGTTGATCCTTATTCTTTCGACATGGGCCACAGCCGAGGTGGAGACCTACCGCACGACCTATTTGTAAAGGCTTTTCCAAACCCACGTCTCCTTTCAAAATGATGTCAGTACCATCCGTTCGCTTGTTTTAGCCCTGATAAAACAAAGGCCGCACTCTCGCTTTTCTCGTATATCCGTCCGTATACAAACGGCGCGAAGGAAACGTTTGAAAAGAGTGTAGTTCAGCGTGGGAGTGTTCGGGGGTGAAAGCGTCACAATAATTCCTCCTTGTCTACCCCTGATTTATCTGAACAAAGTTGGAACTTTCCATTTCCAAGAAGTTCGTCGCGAGCGGATATTTTCGTTTTTGCTTTCATTTCAACCCGAGCGTTTTCCGCTGGTACAGGCAGGTACCTCAGAGCAGACATTTTCTCCTCATTTCCTCAAAGGGATTAATTCATGATTTATGAAAGGGTGTAGGGCAGTCCTGAGCAAATACAGAAAGCAACAACAACAAAGCTTGCTGTTTGGAGAGTCAGAGTGGGCGAGCTGACGTAATTCGTCTAACTGCCCTTGGAAGGGCGTCTTGCGGTAAAATCAACAGTGTTGCCAAGTTAGGGGTTTTTCCTTAAATTTAGGGGTTTTCAATGCCCGAGACGGATTTTGGGGGGTTTTTTCTTGGGGGTTTTTACTGGGAAAAAATTAAAAATGAGAAAATAACAGCTAAGTACAAATAAATAAATAAATGATAAATAATAAATGAAGACTACCACTGCGCTGCTATTTGGTTTGAAAGATAGGTAGGTACTCAAATAAAGACCATTTGGAAAGTGGGATGTACTACTTGTGGGGACATACCTGATTTCTATTGATGTTTCGACTGACTTTGCGAGCTACACTTGTCAAAATAAGTTGTAATGTTTAAATGTTCGTGTAAAAGTTCGATTGTATGCAAAAGTTGGTTGATAGGAAGTCGGAAAGAATGAGTATAAAATAGTTTTTAGTTCTATATAGATTTAAGTCCAATTTAAAATTGTAGATGTATTTATACATTATTATAATAAGGAGTTAGGTCATGTTTTATGTGAAATAGTTTATTCGTTCTTAACCATTGGGGATTTTTTCGCATTTGGAGGGATTTGGGGGTTTTTGGGGATGTCTCAGGGTTTCTTATTGGTTTCCTGATTAATTATCAGGGGTCGCACCTTGGCAACAACGGAAATCGCGTACAAGCTCCACAGTAGGGGGGAAAAGTCTTCGACATGATCTAACCTATGTCGGATAGGCTTGTCCTACGAACTCTGAACCTTGGCACTAACTATAGTACCAACGTGTTGGATCCTGTCCCTCCCTCGCTCAGGGGGAAGGTTTAAAGTAGCCGTGTACCATAAAACGTATCGAATTTCCAGCCCAATACGTTTGGAAAATGAAATGAATCAATTTTCGTCTTCGATCAAATAAAACCAAAGAACCAACGCCATTATGAAATAGCATTTTGAACCATCATTGACAAACTACATGAGCAGCTTTCATTGATACTTTTCATGGTCGCCGTGGGGACGGGAAAATGGCGAATTCATTAACACATCTTGACATCTGGGAGCGTTTACCGATCACAAACACCGGCGCGCCACCTGACTTATGAATAGAAATTGATGGACGACCTGAGGTCCACGTTCGTATGAATACAGAAAAGCTGCACCGCATTCGTTTTGATAGTTGGATCTCCACCAGGGACCACACTGTATACACTTCGATGGTAGATGTCCAGCCTCGTAATGCAAACCGTTTTCAAAGCGTTCAGAAATAGATTGAGCGCCAACCATTCGTCCCTTTTCCAGCTGAAACGCCACCGAAGGGTTGGCCCTTAGTTCCCTATCGCCCTGGGGGAACCATTAACATTCTATTTCAAAGGGGCGTAGTGTGGCTGAGAGATCTTCATGAAATCTGCATTGCAATCACCTCACACTCTTGCTGAAGCTCTACCGAACAGCCATGCCGTTGTTGGCATGCATGTCATAGTTTGCATATACATGGCACGAACAAACAAAAAACAAAGCCCCTGATGCCTCTTTTTCGTCAGGCGAATTCCGAGAAATGAATAACGAAAACGTTAGAGCGGGGATATTAGGATGGGATACACCGGGGAATAGTTTGACGATATATTTATAAAAGCTCAAACAAAAGTTCATGTGCGTTACATGTATGAGCCCATCGATCAATATGATTCGCTGTTCACCTTTCGCCCTCAGCTGCCTGGGAAATCTCATGTATGAGTTTCGGTATACCGAACCTCCCCAAAAGAATGCTGCAAGTAGATTGGTGTAGTTCTACACTCTACTTAGAGTATCACAGAAAATAAAGTTCAAATTATAGGAGTAGGTAGGTACATCATATTACAGAAGTCGCAATTGGGATACAAATAGAATAATTTCATCGGAATTAGACGATCAAAAATTTGATCAATGCTACACTACCCGCCTCACACGCGTTTTTTCTGTACTTTTTCTGTATTTTGGATCAAATTTTGCTGGTTCTCTTCTTCGAGGTGCACATCAATGGAGCGCAATCATACAGTTATAGGGTTCTAAGTGATTGTCACTGACAACAGACCACACTTGCAATCGTCGAGCTCACACAGACACAGACATGCTGAACGATTCGCTGCAAGACCAGGCAATGCCTGAGTGGAGGTTGCGGTAGATTCCAAACCTCTTGGGCAGGATTGATTTCGCCACCTGGGCTCACCTCTAATGGAGACATTAGCGCTATAGCGGTATCGCCTTAATTAGACGAGGGGAAGGTGCTGTGGACGGGTATGTTGGCAGTGTTCCAGGCCTGGAGGGCGATGAGCTCCGAACCTTCCAGCGCATGAGCTTCAATCCGATTGTCCTTCCGTCTAATCCACGCAGCTATTGAACCATCTGCTATACCATTTAGACCAGGTTCCATGGATACAAGGACGTTCCATGAATGTGCGCCAAGTATCTTTCGATACCCCCTCAAACGAAATTCTTTATCAGTGTTGCCAAGTTGGGGGTTCCCTCCCTAAATTTGGGGTTTTTCACAGAGGGGGATTTTGGGGGTAAAATGCCTCGGGGGTTTTTACGGAAGTCAGAGATACTAGGAAAGCGTTTAAAAAATGAATAAATAACAGCGAAGTACAGCAGATAACAGCTACCACTGCACAGATATTTTATTTGCAAGATAGTTACATATAAACACCATTGGTTCCTATAAAAGTCGATTGCATTATTGCATAAATAGGATGGTAAGTATTTGGAAAGAATGGGTATTAAATAATTTATAGTTTTAGGTACTATCTAAAATTTTATTTGTATAATTCGGAGTTAGGTCATGTTATATGAGAAATACTTAATTTTTAATTCGTCCTCAACTTTTGGGGTTTTTTTGGGATTTTTCTCTCATTTGGGAATTTTTTGGCGTTGCCTCAGGGATTTTTGACGTCCGCAACTTGGCAACACTGTTCGTTATTTAGAGGGCCCTAACCGTAGGAATGCCAACGAATGCAACGATTCGATGAAACTTTCATTTCTCAAGTAAGTTGGCACTCATTTATGTATATAATAATATTATATTATAATAGGTAAAGTATCGTCAAGCTGCAACATGCTGTTTATAGCTTTCCCCACTTTAGGAGACCAAAAAACGGTTTTGATTGCTGGCTGTTGGAGAAGAATGAAAATGGGAAAGTGGAGAAGAAACTCAAATCGAGGGAATGGAAGTAGTCTGTTCCCTCAATTTGAGTTTCTATTCGAATTATGGGGTCACACAACTTTCGGCCGATTGGGTTAGATGTTATTTTTATGGTAAAACGATGCTGTGGTTCCATGTCAGGCGCATGAGCGACAATATATAGATCAGCCAACAACAATATCAAAAGGGATTAATTTTGCTCAAGTTCAAAGCCTCCTACGCTTCAACAATCTCATCAACATGGAACTATACCTCCCCAATTTGCAATAGAATTTCCCTATTTACCCATAGGCATTACTGATAAGCAACATATTGACATTGACGAGATTTACTGCCTGCTACTGCAAGGTTATCAATTCAGCTGTGACCGCAGTAGTATTCGGCAAACCATAGCGGTTGGTGCGGTCGACAACCTGGGTGGCACATTGATTTTGCACCTGCCCTGCCCATAATCGAGACATCATGACACTTTGCCTAATGTAGATGAAATGGAAGATGCCCGGGTTCGCGTGAGCTGTCACAGCAAGGCCCAATCAGGGAGGCGTATGGCCCCGATTTTATCTCATTCCTTCATCCCTTTTTCCATTTTCATCTTCGTTCTATTTTGTTTTTTCATTTTCTGTCTTTGTGCTTTCCTTAGTCTCCGCTAATGTTAGTTTTTTTGCCAATTCGGAGATGTAGCCAATTTTTGGGCATCGATTGCGTCCAAACGGTTGAACCGATTTTGACATTCAAGGTGATCATTCGACGCCAAATTTTACGTAGATCAATAGCAAATGGGCAGTAATTTTCTGTAGCTAGCGTTGTTTACACGTTATACGCAAAAAACTGAAAAATGTGCCAAAAATCGAGGATTGCCAACTGAACTAAAATTTAGTTGATTTAATCAAGCCAGGCACATGGCCGACTTCAAGAAATATTTTGAATGGGGCTTTTGGGAAACGGTGGCTCTTGGTTATGAATGCCCTGACTAAGTTTTTTGAACTGGATTTGGGGGAAACTGAGTCCAGAGGCTCGACATGAAAAACTGGTCACTCTTGGCTTTTGATGTATTTCAGGTTTCACCAAACATTTTGAATAGAGTTTACCTGTGGGGTTTCGGGCCCGTTGTTAGTAGGTAACTTAGTTTATGGATAAGTGGATCAAGAGTAACCAAACTCAGTTTTTCGTTCAACCGAAAATGCTACCGGCCCTACAGATGCCAAACATGAAAGTTCTTTGTTGATTTTTTGTTGCAAGAAATAGCGAAGTTTCAGAGATGATAACTTCCTTCAAATAGTTAACAGTGAACAATGCAATATTGCTACGTGGAAACCTTGAGTTCAGCGAAGTGATCATTGTTCAGATTGCTCGGTGGCCTAGACAGACCAGTATACATCAACCTGACACCGGGTACATACAGTTAGGCCGAGAACAAGGCTGTAGGGTAGTCGAGGGTTGAATCCAGTAATTACCCATTATATGTTGGCATAATGGTCCTAGTCGGCCAGGGACCTTGTAGTCCTCGTATGTCTCCTATGTGTACACTACCGAGTAGAGCAACAATACACTTATTAGGTAGTTGGCGGCTATATTGAATCTTGGCGGCCCAAGTTATTATAATCAGGGCGTACATTGTGGTGCTGTAGGGCGCTGCAAGTTCCACAAAAGATCAACGTTGATTAATTCGCGGGATTTCGAAGAAAAACAATAGCAATGTAGCCCAGTTTCAAATGAACCAATCCTTGGAAAACGAGCGAATCCCCTCTGTCGAACACCGAAAAAACCTCTGAATTCAAACTCAACTTCAAGATCAAACTCAACTTCGAGATCAAACTCAACTTCGAGATCAAACTCAACTTCGAGATCAAACACAACTTCGAGATCAAACTCAACTTCGAGATCAAACTCAACTTCGAGATCAAACTCAACTTCGAGATCAAAGTCAACTTCGAGATCAAACTCAACTTCAAGATCAAAATCAACTTCGAGATCAAAGTCAACTTCGAGTTCAAAGTCAACTTCGAGTTCAAACTCAACTTCGAGATCAAACTTAACTTCGAGATCAAACTCAACTTCGAGATCAAAATCAACTTCGAGATCAAAGTCAACTTCGAGTTCAAAGTCAACTTCGAGATCAAACTCAACTTCGAGATCAAACTCAACTTCGAGATCAAAGTCAACTTCGAGTTCAAAGTCAACTTCGAGATCAAACTCAACTTCGAGGTCATAGTCAACTTCGAGTTCGAAATCAACTTCGAGGTCAAAGTCAACTTCGAGTTCAAACTCAACTTCGAGATCAAACTCAACTTCGAGATCAAACTCAACTTCGAGATCAAAATCAACTTCGAGATCAAAGTCAACTTCGAGTTCAAAGTCAACTTCGAGATCGATGTCAACTTCGAGATCAAAGTCAACTTCGAGATCAATGTCAACTTCGAGATCAAATTCAACTTCGAGATCAAAATCAACTTCGAGATCTAACTCAAATTCGAGATCGATGTCAACTTCGAGATCAAAGTCAATTCCGAGATCAAACTCAACTTCGAGATCAAACTCAACTTCGAGATCAAAGTCAACTTAATTATGGCAATATTGAGGTAGCATCAAGAGCTCGATTATTCCAAAAATAATTTATATTAACCTCCCGCAGAGAATCTGTCTCTTTACGGCGCCTAGATTATAGAACATGATAAAAAATGAAAGCTTCCGAAATTGATCGAAAATTTATCACCGCATATGCTGATTTCGTCTGACCTGTTTCTACCCTACGATAAAAAGATCATCATTTTTCATTACCAGGTTCTGTGGGCTGGCAGAGGCCTCAAGTCATTTGTTTTCCATAGCCACCTGGTTTGATCAATGGAACGTCACCCTACACGCCTATGGCATGACACGGATACAGATATAAATACAGTTCATTATTGGTAATTTATTGCTCCCTTACGAAGTCAATGGAAGCATTTTAGTCTCCCTGATTCGAAAATTGGATCGAATGTTTAGAAAAATCGCTTCAGGAGAGATTTAAGAATGTTTGTTTTTCATTTTTTCGAAAATACGGCGTAGGTACCTAAGTGCCTATTTTTATTTTGGAAGGTTCTACAGCATTTTCAGTTCTCGTAGTTTCTCCAAACTTGATCAGACGGCAAGTCAAAACTAAAGTAAGTATTCTCCTATTTTTCGAAGTCAGTTAAAAAATTTAAAAACTACAAAAAAGTGGTAACATTTGATGACATAAATTCTTCAAAGGAAAATTCGCAGGAAGAAATTCGACTTGAATATTGACTCGTTAGTCAGTCTCAGTTTTCATAATTTTTTCGAATTTTAAAATTTTTTTCTTCCATAGAAAAGGAAACATGACATTTCTTGTAAACTTGAGCGAGTGCCTTGTAGCTATTTACTCAAAATGGAAAAATCTTACCCAAGTCCGGCATTTTAGGAGACAAATCTGGTCACTGAAATTATGTTACGCTTTAAATATCTTCATGCCTATGTTTCCCATGCATCGCATGCCATGAGTGACCAACTGTTCACATTTTCTTTTCCAATTTACGTCGACGCATAGAGCCAGGTGCCTTTCGAAAATATGTTTTTGATCTTCTTTATATCGGTATCCATCTCTCGCATTCCCGCCGTACGGACAGTGACACACGAAATGAATTTGCATGTATCCTTTTTTTCAGTGTTGCTCATTTAAATAGAAAAGGGCCGTTGTACCTGTGAAACAACAAGCTTCTCCGTCTCGTCGAAATTTGCATTGCGAGATTGAATTCTGTTTTGTTACGCTCGTCGAGGCGGAGCAATTATGACGAAATACCTGGCAAAGATGCCTTTTTGGGTTCTGGAAAAAAATCGGAATTAATTCCAGAGTTGAATCCTCGAAACCGAGCGTACATACCAACAATTGAGCTTGAAAGTTTTTCAAGTTTCAAGAAGAAGCGTATCGAGAAGGAAAATATTTAAATTTTGATAAAATTTAATATAGGAATAAAAAAATAAATTTTAAGAATAAAATTGAATAAAGAAAAATATTTAAATTTTGATTAAAAAAAACATTTTTTGGGAGATCGGCTTGGATTTTTCTCCAACCAAAAGGTGGGTAAGCTGCTCTATTATCGTTCAAACTCAAGTCAGGAAGTTTATCGAAGCTGATCGACTGCCGATGCCTCGAGATTGATAGCCTCGCTACCTTTTGTGCGCTTCCCTTTCATAAAGGAGAAGAAACTTTGGTAAAATGAACCGTTCGATACCTCATCAATGCTTAAGGAAACCCATAGATAAGGAATAGTGAACATTATTTTGCCCATATGGGCCATCCTCTTAATTATACTGTGAATAATCGAAATTCTGTCTGTGGCCAGTTACAAAAATGGCCATAGCTCCCCCAATTCTCAACCTTTTTTTCAAATTTCTTGAACTGAAATGTTCATCTCGGCAAGACCCAACATAATAATCGGAATTTGAACAACTCACAGTGCTTCCCATATATTTGCGTTTTTAGTGTTTTCTATTTTATTTTTTTCCGGCCGAAAATGAACCGATTTGAGCGTTCTTGGTCTTAAAATCTGCGTTTTACCTTGCAGAATAAATGGATATTTTTTATGTTCCAATAACTTGGCGTATTTTTATTTTGAGCGAATTTTAACATTTGCATAGTACCTAAGTTTTTGATATTTTTGACCTAAACACCCTTAAAAGCAGTCAAAATATTAACAAAATGTATCAAATTTTTACGCTTCAAAATATGAAAGTATTGTGTGTTATCTACGCACCACTGGTTTTATATTTTTTAATTTATCATAATTTTAGTACTACCTCCATATTTACCCATTAAGCAATTCAATGTTCAAAGATCGATGATTCTTATGGAGTAACTGCCTTTCGAGGTTCTCAATTTTGAATTTCAAAACAGCCGACCGAGGGAGAGAGCGCACATCCAATATTGTGGGGCCGGTTTGATTCCGGTCGTGTTTTTCCGATACGATTCCTGCCGTATTTCCTCGATATAGCGAAAGCAATATTTTTCCAACCGATTCGTATACAGTGAAACCTGGCGTCGGAGAAATGATTGCCGTTGCCAATAATCGAGGGGAATAACGAAGTTGTTGAGCCAAGTCATTATGATAATCGGCGGTCGGGGCGAATTTCGGGCCGGAAAACGGACCTATCGATCAGCTGGGAACTTGGCCCGCTAATATCGCCCGCAACGTGTCGAATAATAGGAAACGCCGTTTTCGTTTTGTAATTCGGGCTAATCAGTTTCGTATCGGTGAAAGAAAACGTAAGGTGTTCGCACGGCTCGGCTTCCGAAGAGAATAAGGAGGGGTAGAGGTACAAAAACGCAAAAATTGTAAAATCGGGTGGTTTCGAGTAGAAAACGTAAAAGTTGGAACGTTGAGGGGTGTTGTAAAAAAAAATTTCCCCGACCTCCACCCCGTCCTCCTCTTCTCCGAACTCCTCTTCTTGGTCCTCCTCTTGCTCGTCCTCCTCTTCCTCGTCCTCCTCTTCCTCGTCCTCCTCCTACTCTTCCTCGTCCTCCTCATCCTCTTCCTCGTCCTCCTCTTCCTCGTCCTCCTCTTCCTCGTCCTCCTCTTCATCGTCCTCCTCTTCCTCGTCCTCCTCATCCTCGTCCTCCTCTTCCTCGTCCTCCTCTTCCTCGTCCTCCTCTTCCTCGTCCTCCTCTTCTTCCCCCCTCCTCCATCCCACTCCCATCCCTATGGAAACGGTTTAGGGATAAAATATCCCCTATTTTCTTCAACTGCTGTAGGGTGTTTGAATTGTTTCATGCAGAAAGGGTCGTTATAACGAATATGACATAAATGTCATATTATGACCCTATGTATGTCCCTATGTCAGAAATATAAGGTTTCTAGGGTTACTCGTCCTACTCTTCCTCGTCCTCCTCTTCCTCGTCCTCCTCTTCTTTGTACTCCTCTTCTTCGTCCTCCTCTTCTTCACCCTTCCTCCAGCCCACTCCCATCCCTATGGAAACGGTTTAGGGATAAAATATCCCCTATTTTCTCCAACTGCTGTAGGGTGTTTGAATTGTTTCATGCAGAAAGGGTCGTTATGTCATATTATGACCCTATGTATGTCCCTGTCAGAAATTCAAGGTTTCTAGGGTCACTTTTTGCATAAAACAATCTATTTGAAAGGCGCCCAACGGACCTGAAGCTACTCCAAGAACTTCCTTCAATAAAGAAATTCCAAATTTTGGAAAATCATCATTGGTATCGAAGTATTTCTTGTTTTTCTGAACTTTCTCCTGTGACATCCTGAAAATCGGTAACTTTGGTGACAACAGATTTTCGAAATTTAATTTGTTCTTAGGTTTTTCAAATATTTGAATTACGAAGTTCTTACCCAAGAGTTACCTTTCCTAACAGCAATGACGAATTATGAACCTGGCTTTAATTCATGTCAATTATGTTATTTTCATAGCAAGGATAACAAAAAAGGCGGCTAAAATGAACGTTTTTAAGCGCAGCTAGGGATTCTTCATAATCGTAAAAAAAAAAATAATTTGTCCAGAAGTAGGTAGGAAAAAATATTTTAACCTGATGTTTTACTGTGAATTACAATTTATGTGTGCCCTAGGATGTGTTTACGCCTATTTTCAAAAATACAGTCATCACCCTGAATTCTCATCATATTTGCAATCAGTAAATAATAAATAATAAATTGAAGTTAAATTCGGAACGCGGACATTTTCAATTTTTCTGTTGAATTTCCAAAATGGTTTTGGGGAATTGATGAATATTTATTTCATTTTAGTAACTCGGCGTGCAGGCGCACTTCAAAATTCCATTTCGCTTTTTTGAGTTCTTTATCAAATCAACCCAAATATTACCAATGGTAAAAAATATTAAAGTAGGTATTGAAGCAGCTGTACCTATAGTAGTATTCACACCACTGCAACTCAAATTACCTATTATCACGCACAGTAACTCCGAGGTATGGAGATTTTTTATGGTTTCCTACCTTGTACCATCCGTGAACTGATTTGACCGTTTCTCCGTGATCTTGTTGCAGTATGTAAAGATTGTCGAAATATTGGAGAAGTCATAATCTCCAATTTTTGGCATTGGGTACTCAATTGTATTGACCCTATTTCCAGGATTTTGGGTCTTGTTTAGACGAACAATCGGGAAAAACAGTTTTTTGGAAAAGGTTCAATATCGGGAGAGTTATGGTGGTACAGGTTGCCAAAAAGGAAAACAGATGGATAGACAGTCGAGTAATAAATTCCTGTAGTTAATGAAAATGTTTCGTCTGAACCTCTGATCCGATTTTAATAATCGGACGTCCATCATTCTAATAGTCGTACTGTTTATTTACCTCATGAATTGCACATCCTAACTATTATTGTAAAAATATTAATTATTATTATTGTTATTATTATTTACATACCGTAAGCCAAGGTGTGGACAAACAGAAGGACGCATGACCGGATCAGAACCATTTTCCTCGGCGGACTCTCACTGTCATGCTAATTCACTGCGGCCGGGATAGCGGTCTATCGGCCGGCATGACCGCGGCCGGCAAGGGCGGCCTCGTAGTCGTGAATCGCACAGCGGATACGACGCGTATCGTTCGGTAAACGGTCGGGAATTTTTCCGAAAAATACTATCGCGGATGCGGGCCCGCGAACGCGGCGGCGGAACTTGGACCGGATTCGGTGCCGAGATAATGTCGACGCGAAGGATTGGGCGCGACTGGCCGCCGCCCCACCGCCCCCAACGCCGCCGCCCGCCGGGCAATCCGCCGTCGCCCTCGGCGGCTGCTCTCGGCCGGTTTCCTACCCCTACCCAAAATTGAAGAAATCTACGATAGTGAAATTATTGATAGGTATTGAAAAAATTAATGATAATAATATTAATAATGGTATAGATAGAAAATTGATTAATGCAATAAAATATTTAGCTATAATATAAATAAATAAAATATTTATAAGTAATATTTATAGATAGTAATAGCAATATTTATAATAATAATAGCAATATTTATAGTAGCAATATTTACTTACCCCTACCCAAAATTGAAGAAATCTACAATAATAAAATTATTGATGTCTTCAGATTTATCACAAAAAAAAAATTAGGAAAATTTTTGACAAAAAATTGGATTAATAATCAATTATACCGAAATATCCCCTAAGAATGTATACCTAGGTGTTTCAGATTCTTTATAGGGAGCGAGTTTCCCGCATTTTTCCCCGCCCAGGTTGACAAAATCGCCCAAAAATATGTTTGCCCTTCTTAAAGCCCAAACATATTTTTTTAAATAACCGAGGAATGCTTCTAACACCAAAATGTTTTCAAAGGGTCAATTTTTTTTGAAATTTGAAATGTCTACCTTCAAACGCGATACTGACACCCAAACCTTGAAAAATCACTGATCTTTTATGAACATATTGGTTCGTAAAAGAATTGGAGCATTAATAATTAATTAATTATTATCCCAAAATTAAATACCTAATTAGTCCCAAAATTATTTTGGGATATTTACAGATGAAGGTGAATAATATAATATTAATTTACGATATCAGCTACGTTCCTTTGAGAATTTTTTGATATCACTAATTTATACTTTTAGGTAATGGTCCGACAGATTCTCACCTAGCGCTGAAATATCAGGCGTCGAGCAATATGCCCTCCAAAGATTCGGTTCCCTGTCTCGTCACCAATAATGGGATTTACCAGGCCTAAACCGATTACCGCACTCCCAGGGTCTTATTGAAACTTTCGTTATTATGTTACACAGGCCGGAAGCAGGAGGTAACTCCTTGCCCTGGTATATTATAGGAATAGCGGGGCTGATAGGATATTTCAGCAAAGTATTAAATGGAAAGCGAAGTTGTACGTGACTAAGCACCGGCCGACCCCGGGGGAGGTTAAATTCATCCATTCAACTCGATACGTCCCGTAAACTGCAGCTGTCACCAAGGCGAGCCCAGAATTTCCTGGGCTTTGGACATTGGAAACAACAAAAACATAAAATTTTGGGTCTAATTTCTACCGTTTTTGGAATGGAGACGATGGTGAAGATGAAGAAGATGAGGAAGACAAAGTCGACGAAGGAGATGACAAAGATAAGAAGATGGAGGAGGTGAAGAGGATGAAGGAGGAGGAGAGAATGGAAAAGGTGAAGGGGATGGAGAAGATGAAAAACATAGGAAGTCTAAGAATATGACAATGAAAATAAAGTTCAACTGCCTTACAGAAATGAATAGCATTAGACATCGAAGAAAAACCATTACAAACAGCAATAACAACAACAACAACAACAACAACAACCACAACAACAAAAGAACTCAGAACAGAAGAACAAAGAACAGAAGAATGAGGAAGAAGATAGAAAAGCTGAAGAAGAAAAACCATTACAAGCACAACAACAACAACACTAACAACAACAACAACAACAACAACAACAACAACAACAACAACAACAACAACAACAACAACACTAACAACAACAAAAGAACTAATAATGAAGAAGAAGAAAGAGAAGCTGAGGAAGAGGAGAACGACGAAGAAGGTAGCAAAGATGACGAGGATTCATCCATGAAGAATTCATTCATGAAGAAGATTGAGAAGGGGAAGAGGACAAAGGAGGTTGAGAATATAGAAGTTGTGAAGAGGATGGAGGAGATAACGAAGAAGAGAAGTCGAAGAAGATGATGGAAATAATGTTCACTTAACAGAAATGAATTGCATCAGACATCAATGGGAAAACAATAGCAACAACAACCGAATTGAATAATGATGAAGATGAAGAAGACAAGAAAGACGACAAAGACAAAGAAGGTGACGAATATGGAGAAGATGGAAAGGACAAAGAAGATGTTGAAGGTAAAGAGGATGAAGGAGGTGGAGAACATGGAAAAATGGTGAAGAGAATAATGTTCATTTAACAGAAATAAATGGCATTAGACATCAAAGGAAACCCCGTGGCAAAAACAATGTCGACGATAACAACAACAACAACAGAAATTAACAATGAAGGTGAAGAAGATAGAGGAGATGGAGAAGATGAGGAAGACGAAGAAGGTGAAAGAGGTGACGAAGATGAAAGAGGTGACGAAGATGAAGAAGGTTAAGCGGATGAAGAAGATGACGAAAGTGAAGAGGATGAAGTAGATGGCCAATAGCAGAATGGGAAAAGAAAGATAAGAGAGCACCAAGAACAAGATAAACAACAACAACAACAACAAGATAAGAGAGCCTTTTGTTGGTTTTTCAATGGAAATGTTCGCCTCATGTGTTTCCGGGATGCGCGTACCTACTATTCTTCCATCTTCAAAGAAAACTGAATCAAATTTTTGCGTACAAACCGAAACTATCGACAAAAACTGTCAAGCTGCGAAGTAGAAACTGTTGTTTACCTTTCGATTTTCATGTTCCACCCTTCATGAAAAGGGGTGGAAAATTGTCTGCCACGAATGTTGACATATTGGATTCGGGTAAAAAATCGTCCCAGCCCAGCTGCACACCCCTTACCCGTAAGTACCTATTTCGGCTCCTGCTGGTCGGAATATTTAATTACGCTCACGCTAGGAACTGATGGCTCTTGACGCGTTAGGAGAGTTTCCGGCTGTGTGCTATACTCTTTACTCCTTCATCAGTCAACAATCCGTTGAAATGCCAAATATTTGTGTTGAGTTTCACTCCAATAAGTGCGGCTCTTCTCCGGCTTCAGTTTCCACCCTTCAGAGACTATGAACTTCAATTATTTCCTACGCCGAGTGACGAGCTGCCCTGCTTCGTGCTGTTATATCAACGGGAAAATATTTACCTTAGACGAGAGACGAGTCGAGATAGGAGCGGAAGTGAGAGCGAACACATATTTGCGCTCTTCGAATGACCGACCGCAGGCCGATGCTTACGTCAGCAGAGATGCCCTCGAACACGTCATAGCCTTGAAGGGGGTTGCTGTTTTGGCAATGCGAGACAACCAAGGAGAACCTGCCTGAGGTGCTGAGCATACAACTGACTCAAGGAGTATAAGTGGTGTGCATAGTAACACAAAGTGTAGTACCTACCCCGTTCGGAAGGAGAGCACTGATCGAACGTTCGAACGAACAACAAAATTTCATCTTCCCGAACAGGTTAGCACGGGAGGATACCTACTCATTAGCGAACCCCAAAATCAAACTCAATCTCGAACCCATACTCACCAACAAATTCAAATTCGAAATCAAGCCGAAAATGAAATTGAAACGAAAAACTCATAAATCGAACTCGAACTCAATTACAAACTCAAACTCATTATCGAACTCAAACTGAAACCCTAACTCATGATCAAAATCAAAAGTCAAACAAAAATTCAAATCCATACTCAAACTCATACTCATAATCAAACTCACAATAATACTCAAGCCCGAACCCATAATCAAACTCAAATTCAAACTCATACTCATTATACTCATAATAAAACTCAAACTGAAACCGAACCTGACGCTCAACCCCAAGCGCAGGCACATAATCCAACTCAAAGTCATTATCAAACTGAAAATGAAACTTAAACTCACACACATAATAAAACAGAAACTTCTACTCCAACTCATTCATAATCAAGCTTAAACTGAAAGTCAAAATCGAACTCCTTCTTAATCAAACTGAAACTCAAATTCATTCATTATCAAACTCATTCATAATATTACTCAATGATAATAATTCATAATTCGATCATAATTCTTGCTCATAATCTCAACCTCAAACTTACACTCATGCTCATAATCAAACTCACACTGATACTCAAACTCATAATCAAACTGAAACTCCAACTTAAACTTGAACTCATAATCAAACTCAAACTTAAACTCAAATTGAAACCCATAATCATGCTCAAAAATTAAACTCGAATTCACTCATAATCAAACTCACAATGAAACTGTCATAACTCGAAGTCATAATCAAACTCATCATCAGACTCAAACTCATTATCGAACTCAAACTCGAGCCCAAAAACTCTAGTTTCGCTAGATTTAATTATGAGTTTGAGCTTAAGTTAATCTCACGATGAAACTCAGACTGAAAGTGAAACCCAAACTCATAATCAAACTTCAAACTAAAACTTCAACTCATAATCAAACTCGAACTCTGGCTGAAACTGATCTTCAGTTTGAGTTAAGTTTGATTGCGAGTTTAAGTTTTAGATTGATCGTGAGTTCGAGTTGAAGTTTTGTTGAGATTGACCCTGAGTTTCAGTTTCAGTCTCAGGTTCGGTTTCTGTTTGAGTTCGATGATGAGAATGAATATGAGTTTGAGTTTAATTATGAGCATGAGTTTTAGTTAGAATTTGAGTTCAGACTTTAAGTTTGAATTTCAGTTTGATTACGAGTTTCAGGATCATCGTGAGTTTGATTATGAGCGTGAGTTTCAGTTCGATGATGAGAATGTGTATGAGTTTGAGTTTGATTACATGGGCGTCCATTCCAAGTTTGAATTCTAGATTAATTATGAGTTTCAGTTTCATCGTGAGTGATTATAAGTTTACTTCTTGAGCATGATTATGGGTTCGAGTTACAGTTTGAGTTCGACTTTGAGTTCGAGCTGAACTTGGAGTTTCTGTTTGGTTATGAGTGAGTTCGAGTTTGAGTTTCAGTTTCATCTTGAGGTTTATTATGACTTTAAGTTTGATTAAGAGTTTCACTTTGAGTTTCAGTTAGATTATGAGTGTCAGTTTGAGTCTCAGGTTCGATTTAAGTTTGAGTTTGATTATGAATTAGGGGTTGAGTATTATTATGAGTTTGAGTTTGAAGTAGGTATGAGTTTCAGATTGACTTTGTGTTTGATCATGGGTTACAGTTTCATGATGAGTTTGAGTTTTACTTGGCCTTCGATTATCAGTGTGACTTAAAGTTTCAGTTGGAGTTTGATTATGACTTTGAGCTGGATTATGAGCCTGGGTTTCAGTCTCACTTTTTTTTCAGTTCAAGTTTTAGTTTCAGTTTGAGTTTGACCTTTGAGTTGGAGTTAGATGATGAGCATGAGTTTGAGCTTCAGTTCCATTATGAGTTTTAGGTTGGTGAGAGGTTTTAGTTTGATTATGAGTTTAAAGTTGAGGTTCCGATTCTGTTTGAGTTCGAGAATGAGTATGAGTTTGAGTTGTATTATGAGCGTGAGTATTAGTTTGAGCATTATTATGAGTATTAGTTACAGTTTGCGCTTCAGTTTGTGTTGGAGTTTGACTATCAGTATGAGTTTGAGGTTGACTTTGAGTTTGGTTATGAGTTTCAGTTTCAGTATGACTTTGAGCTTGATTGTTAGCATGAGTTTCAGTTTTTTGAGTTTGATTATAAGAACATGAGCATAAGTATCAGTCTCAGTTAGATTATGAGTATGAGTTATATAGTATATTGTATATAGTTTGTGTTTGGATTTCAGTTTTTGTTTCTGTATCACTTTCAGTTTCCGCTCGTGTTTAAATTTCCGTAACGTCCCGGTCGTTTTACAGCTATACTGTGAGACAATGGATTTTATTATTATATGGATTTTGGATTTTAGGCAAAAATTTTTAAAGAAGAGCGGATAGAGCGGATATGACTCTATAGAGTCTATAGTGTATTAGCAGGGTTTTTGCACCCCAAAACTCGATTGGGCCCTTTTGTGTCACTTTGAAACTGAGGTCAGTTTGAACTGAGGTCACTTTGAAACTGAGGTCAGTTTGAACTGAGGTCACTTTGAAACTGAGGTCACTTTGAAACTGAAGTCAGTTTGAAACTGAGGTCAGTTTGAACTAAGGTCAGTTTGAACTGAGGTCACTTTGAAACTGAGGTCACTTTGAAACTGAGGTCACTTTGAACTGAGGTCACTTTGAAACTGAGGTCACTTTGAAACTGAGGTCAGTTTGAACTGAGGTCAGTTTGAACTGTGGTCACTTTGAAACTGAGGTCAGTTTGAACTGAGGTCAGTTTGAACTGAGGTCACTTTGAAACTGAGGTCAGTTTGAACTGAGGTCAGTTTTTAACTGAGGTCAGTTTGAACTGAGGTCAGTTTGAACTGAGGTCACTTTGAAACTGAGGTCAGTTTGAACTGAGGTCACTTTGAAACTGAGGTCACTTTGAAACTGAGGTCACTTTGAAACTGAGGTCAGTTTGAACTGAGGTCAGTTTGAACTGAGGTCAGTTTGAAACTGAGGTCAGTTTGAACTGAGGTCAGTTTGAACTGAGGTCAGTTTGAACTGAGGTCACTTTGAAACTGAGGTCAGTTTGAACTGAGGTCAGTTTGAACTGAGGTCACTTTGAAACTGAGGTCAGTTTGAACTGAGGTCAGTTTGAACTGAGGTCAGTTTGAACTGAGGTCACTTTGAAACTGAGGTCAGTTTGAACTGAGGTCACTTTGAAACTGAGGTCACTTTGAAACTGAGGTCACTTTGAAACTGAGGTCAGTTTGAACTGAGGTCAGTTTGAACTGAGGTCAGTTTGAAACTGAGGTCAGTTTGAACTGAGGTCAGTTTGAACTGAGGTCAGTTTGAACTGAGGTCACTTTGAAACTGAGGTCAGTTTGAACTGAGGTCAGTTTGAACTGAGGTCAGTTTGAACTGAGGTCACTTTGAAACTGAGGTCACTTTGAAACTGAGGTCAGTTTGAACTGAGGTCAGTTTGAACTGAGGTCACTTTGAAACTGAGGTCAGTTTGAACTGAGGTCACTTTGAACTGAGGTCACTTTGAAACTGAGGTCAGTTTGAACTGAGGTCACTTTGAAACTGAGGTCAGTTTGAACTGAGGTCAGTTTGAACTGAGGTCACTTTGAAACTGAGGTCACTTTGAAACTGAGGTCAGTTTGAACTGAGGTCACTTTGAACTGAGGTCACTTTGAAACTGAGGTCAGTTTGAACTGAGGTCACTTTGAAACTGAGGTCAGTTTGAACTGAGGTCAGTTTGAACTGAGGTCACTTTGAAACTGAGGTCAGTTTGAACTGAGGTCAGTTTGAACTGAGGTCACTTTGAAACTGAGGTCAGTTTGAACTGAGGTCACTTTGAAACTGAGGTCAGTTTGAACTGAGGTCAGTTTGAACTGAGGTCACTTTGAAACTGAGGTCAGTTTGAACTGAGGTCAGTTTGAACTGAGGTCACTTTGAAACTGAGGTCAGTTTGAACTGAGGTCACTTTGAAACTGAGGTCAGTTTGAACTGAGGTCAGTTTGAACTGAGGTCACTTTGAAACTGAGGTCAGTTTGAACTGAGGTCAGTTTGAACTGAGGTCACTTTGAAACTGAGGTCACTTTGAAACTGAGGTCAGTTTGAACTGAGGTCACTTTGAAACTGAGGTCAGTTTGAACTGAGGTCAGTTTGAACTGAGGTCACTTTGAAACTGAGGTCACTTTGAAACTGAGGTCACTTTGAAACTGAGGTCAGTTTGAACTGAGGTCAGTTTGAACTGAGGTCAGTTTCCTTTGAGGATTAATCCATGTACATGCCCTTGTTTATATGCCCATCTGTAAATATTTCTACCCTTGCCCAAATAGGCATAAGATTTGTTCATTTCTGTTACAAAGCCAAGAATATCGAAGGAACAATTGGTTAGGGACAGTCGGCGGTTTTGTCCGTAGGTGTTCAGTGAGAATTGTCACTCGGAAGGCCGAACTTCGAAGTTCGGCCCTTCACATTCGCATCGTCAACCCTCTTTTTCTACCATTTCCAGGGAGAGAGTTAATGGAAGAGTCCAATAAGACGAGGGTTAACACCCCTCGGATCCTGTGGCGTCCAACGAGCAAATTACGAGAGATACTCCGCACAACAACTGGAAGTTCCTGATCACGGCCATGTTCACAACGACTTTTAACACTCCTCCACTGTACGAGCCTAAGGGAAAAGCCGGACAACATATTACGTTTATTGTCATTACGCCCCAAATAATGATCCTTCGTTATTGTACTATGGCTCCACTGATCCAAAATACAACTCTTCAAAGCATCCATGGAGAAGACTTATCAGGTCATCCTGTTGATAGGCTATTAGCCTCCTAATACTGTCGAGCATACTGTCACTCCCCGGCAGGACTCGAACCTAGCAATCCTGCTCACTGGGCAGATGCCTTAACCCTTCGACAACAAAAGCCAGGGTCCAGACATCATCAGAGGACAGGAGATTTTTTCTATTCTCTTCGAACTTCTTCCAGGAGCGTGAGTGTATGAATGTGTGCTTTGCGCATGCACAGTGTAAGGTTATTTAATGTTTTTAACTAACGCTGCTGAGGCCTTGCACTGCGCATGCGTAAGGCACCCTCTGTTGCACTCGCGCTCCTGGAGTACAAACCTCTTATGAATATTCGACGTTTTGCTCAAAGGATGACCTGCGGCTATCCCAGCTAAGGAAGGAACCTTAGATATATAGAATTCTAAGAACTTTAGATTAGAAATAGAAAGGTGCCCCCTTTTTCACGTCCAAGAACTATCATTTCCCTTAACTAGTGTCGCATATAAACAGCAAACTACAAAGGTTGTCCCAAAATTAAGGTTCCTACTGAAATTCACCGACGAATGACTGCGGTTTATGGTAATGCCAGCATGTACGAAAGTGGTGCCGTGAATTTTTGGGAGGTAGGGTGAACGTGCATGGTGAGGAAGGGAGGGGAAGAAAACCTTCCATTACAGACAATTTAACTGAGAAAGTCGAGGAAAAAATGAGGGAAGTTCGTCGTGTGACCGTCAGAGAGCTGGCAATTTTAATCCCTAGTGTGTCAAAAACCTCTATTATTCGCATCCTCGCCGATAAGTTGGGTTATCGGAAGGTCTGTGCTCGCTGTGTCCCAAAACAGCTCACTGAAGACCACCAACGCCAGCGAGTGGAGCGTGGCGAAGTTTTCTGGAGCGTTTCCCTGCGAAGATGACGATTTTTTTAATCAGATAGTGACTGGGGATGAAACGTGAGTCTATCACGTTACACCTGAGACGAAAAAACAACCGTTAACCTGACGGCATTCGACGACCTGATGACTGAGCGCAACTCCTAGGTGGCGGGAGTGAGGTATGAGGTACTCATGCTCAAATTGTTGTCAGAAGCGAACTATTGGTCGTATCGCAACGCGGGACCCACCAAAATAACCGTTAGATCCAGACGGGCACGCCAGTGGTGCCAAATTTGAAAAACAAAAGTTCCCTATCGGAGAAAAATCTGTGGAACCTTAATTTTGGGACAACTCTCGTTTATCGCCTAAAATAATTCATTCTCCTCAGCGCTCAAGCCCGAAATAAAAAAACTCAAATAGTTACCAAATTATCAACGAAATTTACGTTTGATCCTTATCACCTAATGTTGTCGAACGCCTCGGAAAATGAGATAAATACCTATTGAGACAAGAATGGAGCGAAACAGATCAGCCCTAAGGGACCTCGGTGGCGCTAGGGAGTCGAGCTGATTGGATTATAGAGACCTGATTACGGGGTCACTTTGCGGCGGTCAGACGGTCCTTTGTTTGTCTTGGGGAGCTTGGGCTCCAAGGAAACCCGTCCTTGATCTGACAGGACCTCCCTCGATCGACTGGCCTTAACCTAGCATTATTTCTTCATGAACGTCCACTACAAAATCGCTCCATTTTCCAACCTCATATCCAAAATCGATTTGACCGTGGATTGGAAAAGTGTGAATTCCTCCAGGCAAATATAGTTCGAATTCTAGAATTGAAGTTGGAATTTCAAATAAACTTGACTCGAAAATAAATATTGATTCGGCTTATAAAACAATTTTTGCCTACGAGCTTATCAAATATGCCTCCACTATATTGCTAATAATTTCTTTGTTCTTAGTGCCGTAATATTTTCTTGAAATAGTAAATATGTCTATATTCCCGCTACTCGATACTCCATGGCGGCAGGGCACGCCTGGGACAACTTCGGTTATTGAGAGAAAAGCCAACGCCTGGAAAGGCGGTCTACTTTACTCTATTTCCGAATGTTTTTTCTGCTTTGACGCTGTACATCGCTTCAGGAACAATCATTTTCGCCAACCAATCGTGAGCGATGCTACGAAAACTGCAATTCCAGATGGGCAAACCCTCGTGTCGTTACCTGCCAGTGAGAAATTAGGATAAACCTGTGACGGACAGGTAAATTTCATCCGCGCCTTTGTGGAAAGGATATATAGACGTTATGCCAGTTCCAGACAGAAGGAGCCGCCTCTCCAGATAACAGCTCGAACAGAACGGGATGGAATAGAATGGCGTCGGATTCGGATGTGTTTCATCCGCCGAGCCGTAATACATTTTTTATCCGTCGCTTGGATCCAATACTTCTCATATCCTTCGCTCAAGGGTTAGGTATCCTGCGAGCCAGTCGCCTCTGATGTGACGGGGCAATTTATTCCAACATCCTCGAAATGCTCCTTTGCTACCAAAAATGATCATTTCCATATCATTTCGGCCGATTTCACATAGAGCTGGCTCCGAAACACGAAAATCTTTTTTACGCTGAACGAGTTGGTTCGTCAAAGTTTCATCGTGCTTTGACAACATTAAATGTTGAAATTTTCAATTGTAGAACAATTTTGAAGACGTAGGTACATATAGTAGGCGTAAGACATTGGCAGCTCGAAGTATGACTTTCAGGTTGTCCATTTTCAACCGACTATGTTAATTTTTTCAAAAAATTTGGGCATTGAAAGAAAAAAATCGGCTATGATGTTACGTTATCGAATGGGAGAAGTGAACTGGGCCATGGACCGCTGAAACGGAGGACACCATAAAGGCAACCTGACGTTCAACCACCTCCGGAACCCCACCAAAACTTCACCGACACCTCGCCAACGATAGGGACGTTTCAAGCCCCTACTTCACCCTTATTAGCATGTTCGACCTCCAACACTGAATGGCTACCCCGACTACTGAAAACGCCCCCTATAATTATTTCCCTTTCCGCGTGGGCGTTCAGTTCCATTTAACGGTCCAGCAATACCCGCGGCCAGTTTTTCAGGGCGAGTACGTGGATACGGTTTTCTGGCATTGCTTCATTGGAAAGATTTCTTCGTTGAAGGGCTCGCGCTTTTATAGGATCCACCTAGGCCGAATATGGTAATTCCATTTTGGATAAAGTCGGTACCCGCGTAGGAAAATCGTTAACAATTTTCAGGACAAGGCGTTCACGCTGAAGATAGTCTTCCCTCTGAGGCGGTTCTTCAGCTTCTTCATACGATTCTTCAGCTCATTTCGAGGTAGCTCAGAAATGGGTATTGGCTGCTTGTAAACCTCTAAAAATCTCGCAAAACGATTAAATCCAAATTCACCCTTTCAGAAACCGAAGGACTATGAAGAGGATCAACTTTGAATCGGTGTAAACATCTTCGAAAACTCGAACAGTTCTTTCATTTCTTTTTTTTTTTTTCAAAAGCCGCATTTTCCGCTTTCAAACGTCAATTTCTCATGCAATAAGTAAGTAAAATGCTAAAATGACTATAGCGTTGGAAAGCTGGCACTCTGGGCCAGTTTTTCCCTAAACTTGCGCGGGATTTCTCAATTAAATTTTTGTCCAAAACGTAAGACGAAAAAATTGCAATCTTCGAAGGTGAAAAAGTCTAGTTTTTATTGGGCTCACAAGAAAATGTATGAAGCAAAAGTTGTGGTAAATGAGCTGAAAAATTGACACCTCCAAGGAAGACAATCGTTGGGGTGAACACCTTGTATAAATAGTACAGTTTGCTGGACTTCTGACCGGCAATGTGGAGGCGGGATGCATTTTTGAGGAGAGGTACGAAAAACAAGCATAAAAAATTATCCTTAGGCCCCTGCTGTTAGAATTGATTTTCAAGCTCTAATTTACTTGGTTCCCGAGTTAAAACAATTTTGATTGGATAACATTTCAAAAGCGAGAAAAAGTTTCATCAGCGCTCAGCCGACTGAGTTGACTTTTCTCCTACCAGTAATTGCTGACGAAGGCATGAAACTCAATATTTCATTTCAGGTTCAATATATCACTTAATATTCAGATCTAATTTCCCACTTCGGAGTTTTCCAATCTTCAAATCCTGGGGCGTAGGTGTATCCATATCGTCGGGGCAATCCTCCCAGATTACATGGCAAACATGGTAACTTTGTTTGAAAAGGCCGCCTCAGTTTCGCCCTACGCGATATCCCGGCTATTCCTTGGCCTACGCACGAGTCTGACGGAACTAACTTTGCCAGCCACAAGTGAGAACTGCGAGCGTACGCTTGTCTGCAGACTTTGCCGCTAGGTAGCGCATGGGACGAGTTTTCGCGGTTTTTCCGATGCCCTTCAAAGACATCGGAGTTGGGAACGAAGTTACACTGTCTATATCTGCTTTTCGGTACGAGATGAGCGTCAACAGAAAACTTTGATAACTGGATCCCGCCGTACATGTTTCGGTGCGAACGAAACTCTAACGAGGTCTAGTTTCCAGGAATACTACGAGAAATCCGCTACGCGGGTCAGTGGCTGATTTGTCATAATCAACTTTGGATTCACCTATGCATCTGGAACATTTCGATGTGACTGTTACACAAATAACAAGTTATACTGTGCTTTAAGCTTAATGCCAATCTAGTTAGCTTTGTATGACGGACTTTTGAGAGAAAACCTTGACAGAGTGTAAATAGTGAAGTATTTTGCCAACCAAACAGAAGACCCGTTCAGTTGTGTGGGTTTTACTTAAATTAATTTGGAGGATAGAGGTCGTTATTCACAGTGGGATCAGGAACCAGGATTAGGAATAGATTCCCTCTGTGGAGTAGCGGTGGTCGTAAGTCCGGAATTCGTACTCCACAGTCGCTGTAAAATGATATTTCAGCAATATACTGAGAAACAGCGTGCTTTTCTCAGCCAAACATTAATTTCAACTTAATGTAAATGAATAGGAGAGAAGCATGAACGCATGAAGCAACCAGCTCCAAAACAAATCGGTCTTTGAACCAGTGTTGCCAAGGTGCGGCCGTCAAAAACCCCCAAATCCCCCCAGATGTGAAAAAATCCCCGAAAAACCAAAAAGGTAGGGACAAATTAAAAATATTCCTTCCACATAAAACATGCCTAGCTCCATATCATACAACTACAATTTTAAATAGTACCTAAAACTATTAACTATTTAATACTCATTCTTTCTGACTACCCTTTCTGATCAGTAGTCAGTCAATAAACATACTGAAACATCAATACAAATTAGGTAAGTACCTACCCGCAAGTACGGAGACGTACATCTCAATTGCCAAATGACCTCTATTTGAGTACCTATCTTTCAATTCAATTAGCTGTGCAGTGGCAGTCTTAGCTGTTATTTATTTGCTGTACTTTGCTGTTATTTCTTGATTAATTAACTTTTTCCTAGTCCCCCTAACTTCCACAAAAATCCCAAAAAAATGTCACCCCCAAAAACCACCAACTTGGCAACACTGATTTGAACTGATAAGATAATCCAATCGCGATGATCCTACCGCATTCTACCGGCGATGAACGACAAGCCGTTTGCTCCTAGACAGTAAGGTCGAGAATTCCGATTGGCTCACTAACACTTCAAAACACCGCTAACCATTTATAAATGGTGCAAAAATGTGCATCCTGCGAAAATGTACCTGTTTTCTGCGGAGTGCCTCACGTCCTCCCTCTTCACCCTCGCCACTCTCTCCTCTTTCTCCTCCCCTTTCCATTACTAATCCCGAGGCTTTGCCAATGACTATTTTGTTGTTGTTTTTCAGAGAGGATTTTATGGTAAAGAGTTGAGCATAGGGTGACAGTAATAAATTTATTATTATATATAATAATAAATTTATTACTGTCACACTGTTCTCATGTGCGTTACCGCTCATGTGCGTTACTTTCTGGAGGGTAACACACATAATCTAGCATTCAAATTCCATTTATTTCCAAAAAACAGAAAAACTCCCGAAATTCGTATGGAATAGTGGTCTTGGGAGTTGGATGGAATCAGCAAAAATCGCGCCAAGCATAAACAGTGAGATTTAAATTTGGCCACTTTGCTGTTATGGAGAGACTCAAATGTGCAGTTCAAATGAGAACGACCCATATAGGTTTTTTTCTCTTTCTGATTGTGGCCAGGAGGTGCAGATGCTCCTTCCAGTAGCCGCCCCTGATTCTAGGGTCTACATAACAGCAGCGAATTTCACCGAAGCGACTGGCGCGCGATTTGGGGCACGGCCGAATCAACCATGTACAGTTTGCCCTCAATGCGAGCAATGCGCTTGGATCAAACTTTGCCTTCCCTTAAGCTCACAAACTATGAAGCGTTGCTCTGTTTACACTGAAGTTCGTGTCCCCGCTGAACCATCAACCTCGGGCGCCAGGTAAGTCCCACCTAGATTCCCCGCAGCAGCCTCGGGATGGTGGCGAAATGTTTCGACTTTGGAAACTTGGAGGTTAGGTCAATACGGGTGAATCGACTATGGAAGCCGCCTTCGACCTCAACCCATCGTCGAAATAAGAGAGTTTTCTAACCTTGATATTTGCATCGCTCGTTGCGCAGGTAATATCTGAAAACTTATTTTTCCAACGTTCGACCATCAGGCATTTTTCATCCCTGAGCATCGGACGACTCTGAAGTTTTCCAACACTAATTGCGGATTCCAGCATACTTTTCTGAATCCAGTTAGCGGAGTTCGCCCATCAGCTTTTGGCCTACGATTAAGAAATGCTCGCGGCTTGAAATAAATCAACTGGCAACTCGTTTCTCTACGTGAGAAGAAGAAAGGGCTTATTGGCTTCCTTTTTGCAAAAACGACGGCAGGCTTACCGCCTCCAATCTATCCTACCTTGGTACCTTCTGCAAAGGTTGCCTCAAACTCGAGGTTCCCTTTGCCGTGGCACTGTAATTACGTAAGTTTTGTAACCTTTTCCCAACCTAACTCCGCTTGGCTTCTCTCTTTCCATCAATCTTAATAAGCCTTCATTTTCTAAAGCCTTTCGCCCGCATTGGCTGAGCCTGAACGACCATAATTAGTCAATCTCAACCCAAAACACTACCTTCGCAGATTTATAAATTTTTGACTCAGTCGGCCTCGGGGTCGGGTTGACAACAGCCGGGAGAATTCATATTCTACCTATTAGGCCACCCTTCCATCAATCATCATTTAACGTTTCATTTGGCCGGCTAAACCCTAACGACAAAAGTTCAAGCTAAAAAAAGTTACCACCAGTTTCATGCAGTTTAAAACGTTCTCTCGAAAACTTGAGAGAATAAGTAGGTACACGCAATTAAAACCTAAAAACGCTCATTTGAATTGAGCATAAACTCAATTTGGAGGTATTGGCTGGTATTCCTTGATATTGAAAATTCACTCGCTATCAAAGCCGCGGCATGGAGATAAGGCCAACAAAATTTTACTCACTTCTCTGATTGCCTGACCTCCCATCGCTCGTTCCTCGCTATACTTCCAAAATTCAGCGCCAGCAACTCTCCAGGCTCAAAAGTTGTCCCAAATGGATAAATTTCCGACTCAATCAATACTTACCTAAATTCATGTTCTAGTTCAGTACTATTTTGCACTTCAACAATTCCCACTTCTCTGAACAACAAAAGCCGGCAATTAAACGAACAGATTTTATTCGACTTTACCGACAAACGCCGCTCGAACACTTTTGGGCGAACACGATATTCAAGACGTCAGAGTATGCCAAAGTAGGAGGAGCCTTTCCCGAACTTTTTCTCTTCTCTTGTTCTACAGAAATAGCTCTTCTCGCATTTCCATCCAAAACTCGTTGCTTTACGTAACGGACTTTTTTCTTGAACGAACCTTTACGGATGGGCGGAATCGAGCTTTCAACATACGGTTTCGCACCTGTAAAATTAAGTTTTGAAGTCTTTCTAGCCCAAAGTTTCGGAGCGTTGAAACGTATCTGCCCGTAATGTACGGGCTTTCTTGCATTTTGAGGACACTGATTGCAGACACTGTTTTGTATCACCCCCAAGGCAGTGCAGAACGCAGATTTCAAAGATTTTCTCGCAGAGCTATACATGACAGTGACGGTAGACGAAGCGTTGCGAATCCACTTTGAATCGGAGGAGTCGAGTTTCTGCCAGAGTTTAGCCAATCTAGGCGATTCCTTCGTCAATTCATTCATTTTGTCGCAGCCGAATTTCTCAGCGCACGCAGGCGGGAATCGGGGCTTGCATTTCGGAATGCAATCTATGCATATCGGTATTGGTCGAGTGGCCTCTTGATCGCAATTCACGGAATGGGACTTTGATTTGAAGCCATCGGGGGGACATCGTTCAGGCGTCCGTGGGTAGGAATGAGAAGAGGGCTTGCAGCAAAGCACCGGCTTCGGCCTGCGAGGAGGGCAGCACGTTTTTCCCATCGGGGGAAATTTCGGCTTACAGGTTGGGCAGGGTAGGGGAATCATCGGCTGGCACCCTATCCGACAAGTAGGTGGAGGACAACAGGGCGGACAGCATGGAGCGAATTGAGGGGCCGCTTGCTTGCAAATCGGTGGAAAAGGTGGTTTACAGGTTGGACAACGGAAGCAACTGGGCTCTGTAGGTGGACAGCAACTGGTTGAAGATTCCGCCAGCGATTGAAGGCTTCTTGAACTTTTGCAAATCGGCGGAAAAGGCGGTTTACAGGTTGGACAGTTCGAGCACGGCGGATCTGGAGGGGGACAACATTGCGTCGATGCGGATTGAGAGTTGATTTTACCCGAACCTTTGCACAATGGGGGAAATGGAGGTTTGGTGAGACAGCTTGGGCCTGCAGTTGGATCTTTACCGCTTGATAACGTTCCTGCAAGGTGAGACATTGGAGAAACATTGCTGGAAGTGACGTTCACTGAGGCCTCGTTGATGAATGACCCTGAATTACCAAAAACGCTCGTATCAAGCGAAATGCTCTTGATGCAGTCATTTTTGTCACCATTTGCTCCGCTAGAACGCGCTACTCCACGGAATCGTTCGCTGGCTCCTGAGGAGTCAACTTTGGGTTTTTGCAAATCGGTTTGGCTGCTGAGAACTGACGCCGATTTCTTTTTGCTGTCATTCTTGGAAAGTCCTTTGTCAGTTTGAAGAGCGTCGATTTTCGATTCATTTGTAAACTTGAACTCTTCATTGACTGTCACGTCTAAATCTTCCTTTGTAAACGAAGTTTTGCCAACTTCGATATTCCTGAAAGTTCCATCGTGTTTCTTGAACAATTCAGCAATAGCTTTTTCAACGCCTGGCACCGGCACTTTGCCTACTTTCGATTGCCGAATGGTCGACTTTGTCAGTTGCTTAATATTTTCTGCGCTATCGGGGAATTTATTATATTTGGTTCTCTGGCGTACGTCCCTCGGCGTAGATCTTTCACGTTTTGTACGACTCACTCGGATCTTATGGATGACAACATTTGAATCGCGAGCTTTGGCGTTTTCTGGACTTTTCTTTGACTTGTCTTCTTCCTGAATCCCTGAGTAAGCTTTAGCAACTTCAGATTTATCGTTTGCCTCAGGCTTTTTACCAACTTTTTCCTGGAGCAGTTTTCTTTGGTGGTTTTCGACCTTATCAAGTTTGATTTTATCTAAACCTGTAATGTCATTGCTTTCGTTCGCGTTTTGTTTTCTGGATTCCGATTCTTTATTTTTAAGCGATGGATTAACGGTGATTTTACTGCGAGCCAAATAATCAGCGATACTCTGGGCTGCGGATTGACTGCTAATATTTAACATTTTTGCACTGTTCCCTTCGTCTTTTCCGAAAGTGAAGTCTGCCTGGTGGAATTTCGGGATGAGTGCCTCCCTTGGGAAATTTTTCGGTTCCTTGGTGGGGGAAATTGCCTTTTTCGGGTCACTTTTGAGTGGCTCCGGGGCTTTTGAGGCTTTAGATGGCCCAGAAACCGGTGGTGGAATGGTATGCTCTGCAGCTACGCTACCAGGCTTGGCGGAATTCCTGCCAGGTAAGCTGTGGGCAGTCTCAGCATTCGCTTCATTCTTGGAATTTGCTGTTTTTGCAGCATTCTGATCAACGGATACCCCCTTCATGGCTGGTTTCTCTACGGGGTAAACATTAAATTGCTTTTTAGCAACTGCCTCCATCTGAGGTCGGCCGAGTCGTCTCTTGCTGAGGCGCTCAGGCCATTTGATCTTATCAACGTCAGGAAAAACCATTTCAGATGAAGAGAATTTGAGCGGTGCAGGATTCAGTTCAACGACTGCCAAATTTCTCGAGATTCTCCGTCCGCTAAGTTTCAAGTTAGCGTCAACGTTTATAGAGCATTTTTTAGGTCCATATTTCAGCGGTATCGCCGGGTTTTGAGTTAGTTGTTTAGTGGATGGATTATCACCTTTGCCGACGGTTTTTTGGCAGGCATCGTTGATATTATTTTCGGAAACACATTTGGGCCGTTGCTGAGCGAGGTTGGTCAAAAATCCATCCCTGTCTCTTTTAACTTTACGAATTTTAACTCTACGTTTTTGCGCAACCGCATTACCCGAACCATTGTGGTCCCCTACAGTTTGTCTCGATATTCCTTCGAGCTTTTGGACCACTTCGCTCGACTGGCTCTTCTTCTTTGATTCGACAGTAGTTCCATTTGGTGCGTTGGATAGAGGATTCTCTAGGTGTTTCGATTTGGAAGGAATTTGCGGAGGAATCGCGTCAGGTGGGGTTTTCTTGCCATCTCCAGAGCTGAGTTTCTTTTTGGAGGAAAATCTCCTGAACATGTAAACAACTTTTCCGCTGTTCTTCTTAGAGATACTTTTGCTTTCTTTATCCGGCACTATGATATTTTTCGTTCGATTTATGGTTTTGCTCCCAGTCACCTTCAACAAGTTCCGTGCCACAGCATAATCTCTTTGCAGCCTCTAAAACAAATCAATAATCGACCGATAAGTAAAAAGCTCATCAGCAACTTTGAAATATTTACGATTTATTTACTTTTTCGTGTATTTACCTACGATATAAGTTCGCATTACAAGGCAACCTGCCACAACCTCGGCAAAGAAGTTTGATAGGCAAAACCCGCCAAGCACGCAGGTATTGAGTGACATTGCGTACCTACCGACTCAATATCGAAATGGAAAGAGACAAACGAATGTTATCGATCGGCCAGAATAAAGGTACATTTTATGTTACATAATGGTCTTTCATCACTTACTTACATCACTGCCCGAGCCCCGAACGAATCCGACATTATTCTCATGAAATCCGGTCTTGGATATTGACCCTCGAAACCTTGACGCTTTTTGAAGGGCCGAGCGCTGGCATTGAAGAAATGAATGTTATCAAATAGGTGAAACAGGACTACCGATAAATGTTTGACCCAATATCGATCTTTCACGTACGTTTTCAAAAAATCATAAAAAAGCAAAATCTTATATTCAAAAATTAAAAAAAAAGAAAAAAAAAACTACATGTACTAAGGCACCTGATTAAACCGTCGAATTTTCGAACTTGGCTTGTAAATTTTAAAGGAATTAATCCTAAATTGATATATACCAGGTAGGTTACTTACGAAAATCAAAATACCTACTGTTTGCTATGCAAGACATTTCTATTACTTACAAGCTCCATTAGGCGTCATGCTCTTTGAGGTCATAAATCTAGACGTTTAATATGTTTAAGTAAATGCATGTCCAATTTATTAGACAAACTAATTTACTCACGGCATCTAAAAATTTTAATGCCGTTGGCGGTGATCTGATGAGCGTAATCGCTGCCCTGTTCATGACTCCGTGCGTGACGTCTGATCCGAAGAAAGTTTATTCACATCACTGAAATTTGTCTTGAAATGTACATAACCTACATAATTTTGACGGCAAATTTTAAATTTCTCCCGAATAGAGCGAACGAAAACAATGCAGTTGGCAGTGCTCAAAATTGTTTTATTTACTCACAAAAATCCTAGCATAAAAATGTCAAAGCAGCGTTACTGCATGGTGTACAATTCATCGAAGTACACTTCAAAAGAAGCCAGCCCGGAGGCTATATTAATAGGTAGGCCATTAAGTGGCCAAAAGTGTTTAATTCAGAATTCTAGGTATATATTTTCAAAATACGGAATTTGATACATGATTTTCAAACCTATTTTAGCTACCTATTAAGAAACAAAAAAACATTTCCATCTATAAATCTGAAAAAATTTCGAAACCAGGGAAGTTTTCTAAAAAATATGCAGAAAAAATAAAATCAGTCGATGCATAGGTAAAACTAATAAAAACTCAAAAAATGAGAGAAGAGAAATAGTTTATTCTACTATTAAGGTACATAGGTAAAACATTTTTCCGAGTCGACCTGAATTCCGATACGATTCAATACAATTTACTCCATTTTGCCCATAATTGTCTGCTATAAGCAAGTAAGTATAGGTAGGGCAAAGTAGAAATCCCATAGTACAATTTGACAACTTCGTGAGGGCGAAAAAAAAACACGATTGTAAAAAATAATGAAATTTAATACATTTCCCGAATCAAAACCGGATTGAAGCAATACAAGGCATTGAATGCAAAAGTTTAGACACGGAAATACATGGAAATCCGAAATACATGGCCGAAATACACATTATATTAGAAGTCGTGCAAAATATGGAATTTCGCTCGTTAGAAAACGCTCACAGCTGATCAGCACGATCCTCGTAGAATGCATCGTCTCAACTGGCGGCTGAGGAATGAAGGTCTTCTACTTTTGAACTTGAATCGGAAATACGTCCTTCCCAGACGCGAACGAGCCTCCAAAGCGACAGCCGAAATCACGAGCACCAGGAAGAAAACCTTCAAAAGCGACGTCAACTTCATCTCATTGGCCTGACAGCAAAACAGATTTTTGGAGACGAAAGGCTTTTTTTGATCGAGGCGCGAAGTAGAACTATTGAAGCGAGACTTGTGAATGAGCGGGACGGGCCGGGATTTACTGGTTTTATAGAGGAGCCTGGAACGAGGAAAAGTAGCATTGCATCGCTTACGATCGTCGGAATGAGCTTTACAGAACGGGATGCCACGAGGTTTACAGTGGACCAGCCCTTATATTGGTTAACCTACAGCCAAGTCACCTACTTGCCAACTATTCAGGATTTGGATTTCAAAACGGTACCTATTCGTTGCTTCATAGATGCACTTGTTCTGGAATAAAACGGACAATACGGGACAGAAATGTTGAGATAAGAACTTTGGTTATAGGTAGCTAAAATTCAAACGAAGTAAAAATCAATCCGTAACTATAACTTGTAGGGTTCTAATCTGAAAATGAAGGTGAAGTAAAACAAACTAAAACAGAAGTTGAAATTGAAACTTGAGTAAAACTCAAATCTGAATTTCAGTTGGCGTTTCACTTTTAGATTCTGTTTCAGTTTGAGTTTAACTTTTCATTTTACTAAAGCTTTCACTTTTACAATCACTTCGATTTTCAGACCGAATTCAGATAAACTTTGAGTTTCGGTTTGAGTTTGAGATTCATTTTTAGTTTCAGTTACACTTTCAGTTCAAGTTTGATGTTCAGTTTGAGGTTTACTTCCACTCTGAACATGAGTTCCACTTTTTGTTTTACTACCCCTTTCAGTTTGCGTTTCATTTTTAGTTTTATTATGGTTCCAGTTTCAGATTAAATTTCAGTATGTTTGAGTTTCACTCTCAGCTCTACTACAACTTTCACCTTTACAATCACTTTGATTTTCAGATCGAATTCAGTTAAACTTTGAGTTTGAGATGCACTTCAAGTTTGACAGTCATTTTTAGTTTGAGTTACACTTCCAGTTCAAGTTTGATGTTCAGTTTGAGGTTTAGTTCCACTCTGAACATGAGTTCCACTTTTTGTTTTACTTCCACTTTCAGTTTGCGTTTCATTTCTAGTTTTTTATGGTTCCAGTTTCAGATTAAATTTCAGTATGTTTGAGTTTCACTTTCAGTTCTGCTACCACTTTCACTTCAAGTTTTACAATCACTTTGATTTTTAGAACGGAATTCGGTTTCAATTCGAGTTTTACTCTCAGTTTGAGTTTGAATTATAAGTAGGTGCCAGACTCAAATCGAAAGGAATAGATGTGCAATTATTGTGAACGTGTATTTGTGATGACAAAAACGAGCACCGGACAGGATCACTGACGTGGGAAAGGATCAGTTGCGTTGTACCAGGTAGTTTCTTTCAATTCTTCACCCAAGTTCACAGGCAATTTCAATTTCTTCAGCACGTCCGGATTGATGAAGGGTTCCTTTTCGAGAATCTCACCGTACGGTCCGCCTTGTCGAACGTACGTCGTACCTCCGTACGAATTGCCGGCACGGTTTTCAAAATTGTCGACGGTTTTCGACGAACCGTCGTTTTGACCTGTCTTGCGACCGACGTCGCTCGGAATGCGATGACGAGTAAACCGTTGACTGAATGACGTACTATTGTCGGTGCTTTCCAAAATCGAATTGACCGTTTCGCGTTCGTCCTGAAAATAACGCGCCAAAAACGAAGGGCTGCCGGTTTCGACCTTGACCTTCGGCGGAGTGACGTTTTGAAAAGTAGCGCAAGCGCAATAGATCGGATATATTCTACCGCAATCCGGGCAGTATGTGTACTGCACTCCTTCTGGAAAATAACGAACCTCCTGTTCTTGGGCTAAATTCTGATGTGGCACATGCCCAAAATTCTGCTTCACCTCACCATATCCGGTTGACGGTTGGTGCTGCATATTACTCGTATTTTGTTGCGATGAATCTTTCACTTGAGGATGGTGCACTGATTCATCGCGCTTCAGGATCTGATCTCCAGGAATCTGCGGGCTGACTGCAGCCTGAGAATTGAGACTATCGGCTGTTTGAGTTGGTCCCGCTTTATTTCCTTCGGATTGAATATTACTTGCGCCATTTGTAAGATCCTGAAGTCCAGCAGGGTTCTTCGCCATTGGATTGGTCACTGGCATGTTGGCAAGATCTTGCGTTTGCTTCAATTCAACCTTTGGCTTCATCGGATTGTCTTCGCTAGTTTTGGAGTGATTGTTGCTACTTGAGGGTATCTTGGACGAATTTTTATCCACATCGGGATAAATCTCATCAACACGATTGCTTACAGACTGATTGTCTGGAATGCTTTTGACGCTCGGGAGAGGGTTTGGATTTTTAATTCGGTCGTATTCAGAACCCCGGGCGATAGGTGGAGCTGGATCATCAAATTTAGACGGGCTAGTCCGTCTGTACGGATTTTCGACTGATTGAGAATCGGTCGGCATTTTAGATGCATTTCTTGATGGTTCGGCTTCAGCCTTGTAACCTGTTTTCGGATTACCTGCTGCGCTGGCATCAATTGAAGAACGAACATTGCTGACAGCAGCAGATCTTGGTGAGCTAGATATTGGCTGGGTGTATTCCTTGGAATTTCTAGAGGATGACGGAGACGTTGGGCTAGTTTGAGGTACGTTGGGCTTTGGAGGTACTTGGCCTTCAAGTGAGGGGTTGGCTTGAGGCACTGCCATAGCAGGCGTTGACATAGATTTCTGTACGTTGTTCAAGACATGGGCAGCCGAGTCGTTTGTTTTTTCAACAATTTTTTCATGGGAACTCGAGCGATCTGTACGATGAACATTTTCATCATTCTCCTTCAGCGGTTTCTTGTCAGAAATGTTCAATTCAGAAAGCGTCCTTTGCAGCAATGCAATTTCTTCCTTGGTAGGGCCTGAGGAAATTCTCGTGTTGCCATTCAGCTTGGTAGACATTCCACTCATCCTCAGGTCGCCAGCTGGCACCCGAAAACCATTCTTTTCTTCGGGGTTTTCATTCTGCGAGGGCTGCTTTCCTGAGATTCTAGTTGGCAGTAAGGCTTTTCCCCCAACGAAGTCTACAACGGATTTCAACTTCTGGACAAGATTCAAAAACGGTTGCTTACGATTCGGCTCCTGCGAGGAAATGGCAGAAGAGGATCTTTCATTGAAGTCGACCTGCTGCGGAGATGAAGATCCTTCAGGGCCCCGCAGTGAGCTTTTATTGGTAACTTCTACCCGAGATGTTTGCTTGGGTTCTGGAATTTCCATATTTTTGGCTGTTTCCTCGGCAGCCCTCACCAATCTGGTCAGACGTTGGTGATAATTCTCGTTGTGCTTCGACAGCTTTGAGAAGCTCGTCGCTTTGGCGACATGGCTCGAAATTTTGTTCTTCTCTATCAAGCATTTCAATTCTTCAACTTGTTTCTTCAACGAGCGAGGCGGGGAAGCACTCGAAAATCTGTGTGGCATACTTGGGGACGTCAGCTCGTGTTTCGGCCGCTGTCCCCTGCTACCAGCAGTCGCAATAGGCCAACTGGAAAACTCGCAAGGGGTTTTCTCAGATTTCCTTTCGTTTTTAGAATTTTCCCCATATATCGGACGGAGAACGTACTGCTTGTAGAAATCCGAACTTATGAGAATTTCTGGATCAGACTTGCTTTGATTGGGCGGATTTCTGCTGGACGCTGATGCATACGCGATCGTGCTGGTACTCAAAAACCTTGCGTCAACAGAAAACGCGTTGTTAAAAGAAAGAATTTCAGATTTTGACGGGAAGTTCGTGAAGAACTGCGCTCTTGACTTTCCTGTAGAATATCGACGGTACATCGACCTATTGTACGAAGAACCGTAGACTTTTTTGCTTTCGTTGCGCTTCCTGTAGTCAGCGATTTGGGCTTTCAGTGGAAGTTTAAACTCTTGTATCGATGCCTTGACATGTCCAGGGACAAGCCGTCTGCAGTTCAGGAGTTGTTTTTCGTGTTTTATTTCTTCAAGAATGTCTTTATTGGTTGAAACCCACTGGTATCCGCTAACTTGCTCATGCTGGTCATTGATAATTGGTAACGACGTTGAGCCTTGAAGATGATGTTCTTTGACGCTTGTAGGGCCTATTCTCGAATCTTTTGGCCAAGGCTTATTGTTAACCGAAGCTTTAGCTTTCTTTAGTTTTCTCTCCATGTCAACAGCCAACTTCTTTTGGAACTTGGCGGACGATAAGGCTACCGTTTGAGGAACGGCAACTTCACCTGCAGATGGCCGATTTTCCGAAGCAACTTCACCAGGAATCGTGATCGGCTCAGGAGCATCAGTTTGCTGTTTGTCAGCAACAGTTGTCTCCTCATCGGCGGCGGAATTTTTCAATTTATCATCCCTTCGATGGAGTTTGATAACATTGAACCAATTTCCTTTGACTCGAAAATTTTTCGGTATTCCAGAAAAATTCCTCTTGATCACGACGAAAGGCCCTTTGCTCGATGCTTTATTGGGAATGACGCGAAACGTCGGCAACGAAGACAAGGATCGTTTCCCAGCTTTGTTGGCAGTTTTACAAACTATGAACGGCTTGTATGAAATTAACGGGTCTTCTTCGATCCCGATAGATTGTTTCTGATGATTCGTTTCCCCTTTTTTGGCTGAAGCGTTCTCTCGGGAATGGAAAGGGCACTTGGTTTTGGAACCTGAAGGGCCTCCGGCTGGATCGTTATCTTTTTCCTTGTCAGTTCCTAGCTTCCATTGCCTGATCCGTTCTTTCAATATTGTTGGGTCGAAATTGGAATCCACCTTCTTCTCTTCCTTGAGGTTGAGCGTAGCGTCGGCCCTGAGATCGTTTCTATTTCTTTGGGCGGCTTTTTTAGGTTCTCTTTTATCCAAAACTGAGTTGACATCGTGGATTTCTTTGCCATGCTGTTCAACGTCCTTGCCGCTCTTGCTGCTCGGCATATGAACAGACGTCATCGGTTTTTGGGTACATGACGTACACTCATGGCTGCTTGAATCTTCAACTTCCGTTGACAGTTTCTTCGAAGACTGGGCAATGTCTTGATCTGAAAGCAGCTTGATTGCCTTGATGTTTTCATCAACTTCGAGTTGAGAAGAGTTGTGAAGTTCCTTCGAAAGTAAACTCGTGCGGGTTTCATCTGGAATTCTTTTTGTTGACTGAGCTGCAGTCTGCGGAAAAGGAGTTTGCCTGAATATTTTATTTCGCTCGTGCATTTTTCCAATTTTCCTTTTCAGCTCGTCAACGGCCATCAGAATTTTAGCTGACGAATAGTCCCGTTTATTCCTCGGCTTCTTACCCGGACTATCGTAGTACGTGGACCATTTCTCAGTGAGTTCCTGGTTCAGATATATTTGTTGCAACTTGATCTGCCTCATGCATTCCTTGATTTCTATTTTCTTGTGCAACGCGATGCCACTGTATCGCAACGGATGATTCCCTCCGATCGGCTCGCTTCGTTTGGCTTTGCATTCGTACAAGGGGAGAAGGAATGAGGGCAGTTCGCGATTGGCATGGCGATCGAGATTTATACCCATTCTGCTTTCTTGGATTCGTCTCTTGCATTTGTACAGAGGAGGCCATTGGAAATTGGGCATCGACTGGGATCGTTGGAAATCGCTCAGCTGCGGTCTGTCATCGGCGTCTTTCAAATTTCTCGAAATCGCGTGCGATCGAAAGGTTTTTATTCTTCGGCACGGGTACAACTGGCGATAGCAAGATTCGAAACGTTTGAACGAATGTTTTCTCCTGTCGAGCGAAGAGTCGTGGCGATACTTTTTGAGTTTGACCAACCCCTTCGCATTCGGGGCAGTGGAGGACCTTGCGGCGAAGCCCCGGATCGCCTGCACGTTAGTGTCCGTTTTCTCGGTGATGAGATCATTCAGCATGGAAGGCAAGGATCCTTTTTGTTCCAGCTGGGTGCTCTGAAAATAAGAAAGTGCCATCACCTTCGTGATTGGTATAGCGTCAAGAGGGGATCTTTCGCTAATTCTGGACAGTGCGCAAACGTGGACAGTCGAACGGCTATTGACCCGATAGGTAGCCTTGTTTAGTTTCAGAAGGGGTTTGTCAAGAAAAACCAACATCCTCTCAGAAAGTCAAAATCCTGAAAATTGCTGGAATGTTTTGTCAACCTGATTTTCCAATGCAGGCGACTTCTTATACCTGGTAAAAAGGCAGGCCTACACGGGGACACTTATTGCAGTAGAGCGAGAGCTAGAGCTCTCGAGAGAAGTGTGGACGGCCCGTAGAGTAGTTGCGAGAGCAGTCTCGTGGAGCAATGGGCTCTCGACGTGTGGACGGCACTGCAACCGATCTCGGAATCAGTCTCGAGAAGTTTCACCAGCGGGAAACAAGTTGCGAGAGCAATGGCGAATTCGGGTCGACGGTGGGGAAGGATTCGGAAGAAAGGGGGGTGTGAACTCACGCAGCTGCTCTCGCAATTACGAGCGAGAGCAGCTGCGAGAGCTGTCTCAAAAACTCACTCTAGCGCTCTCAGGGCTCATGGTGTAGACGCAGCTGACACTGCTCTACGCAATTAGTGTCGCTCTAGCTCTCTCCGTGTAGACCTAGCTTTAGTCGTGTAACCAAGGCATGTTAAGTCGTTACGAAGTCCAGCTCAAACGTTTGTAGAGCAATTCAAAAATTGCCGAGAGGCGATGAATGCTGCTAACGCATGAAGGTGGCACCATCGGTATCTGGGATGCCTTCAACTTCTGGAAATACCATCGAAGCTCTCACGATATCTCACACGCTAGAAACCTTAGACCCCATTTCTGCCGTCCAAAGGAGAAAAGCCGTAGAAGAGGTTAGGATCCTTACCTTTTCTCCGGCTTTTCTACTTTGGACGGCAGATTCTCTGGCATTAGCAGCAAGCAAAACATCACTGCAAGTTTTCGAATGAGGTATTGTTTCCTTAGGCAAGCCTTTCGTAACGACAAGAAGAGGTTGGACAGAGGAAACTGTTGTTTGTTGTCATTTGGACCATTGTCTACTGGTTTCAGAGAGGTGCTGCTGGAATAAGCAGCACTCTGCAATCCAGCTGTGGTCCCTGCAACAGTTGCGGCGCTGAAAAGCCATGTAAAGCGTCATGAATACCCGGAAACTTGGCCCACACTGAGGGCGCCACAACTGCCGGTGCGGGGACTGCAGCTGGTTTGCAGCCCATTTCAACTACAGATAAAAATGTGACCACACAATGTGTCCTGGACATGTCATGTCCATATGTGACCCCCCCTGGTAGTCAATCTCAGCACCGTGCTCTTCTCAACCGTAGAAGAGCTGGAGAACCATGAATAGAATGGTTACCATGAAAAACAGCCATTTGAGCCATGTTAGTCCCTCCTGCATCCGAGTCACGTTTTGAATTGTCTCATAAACGACACGGAAAGTGTTTTATTAGTCAAATCCCAACTGCCCATTGTCAAAAATCCGAAATTTTGAGGAAACAATTTTCCCCGCTCTTCCTGGGTTATTTCTTCAAAAATTTTCGCTCAGGGCAGTTTCTTTCGTTTATTTCCCTTTGGAACGTGCTGAAGGATTGCCTTTTTTTCCAAATTCAGCTTCCTAAAAACTGCCACAATTTTTTTTCTCGGAAAATTAAATTTTTTTAAAAAATTAAAAAAAATTTTTTTTTGAAAATTAAAAAAAAAAAATTGAGAATTAAAAAAATTTTAAAAATTAAAAAATTTTTTTTTGAAAATTAAAAAAAATTTGAAAATAAAAAAACAATTTAAAAATTGAAAAAAAATTTAAAAATTTAAAAAAAATTTAAAACATTTAAAAAAAATTTGAAAAATTAAAAAAAAATTGAAAATTAAAAAAAAAAATTTTTTGAAAATTACAAAAAAATTTGAAATTTAAAAAAACGAGTTTTGAAAACATTTTTTGGCTCGAAAACTCAATCATTTCGAACGTTTTAGGGGTGAAAAATGTTCAGCAGACTCCAACGAATTCAACGAGCCCCCGAAAATTTGATAAGGGCAACCCTCCAAAGATTGCTAAAAACTGGAAGGGTAAATCCCGATTGAATTTTTCGAGCTCCCAAACAACCGGAGAGAAAGTTGATTGGAAAATTAGCAAAAAAACGCCAATCGTACGGTAAATGACGCGAGAAAAACTGGCAGAATATTCAAAAAATTCCAAAATTCCTTTACAGCTCCTTCCGGAATGCTAGCAAGATTTTTTGATTAAATCAAAAATTTTGTTGAGCAACCCATAAAAGCGTCTACGTGGGAATTTCAATGGCCGCACGACGTAACTTTTTTAGCTACTCTCGGACAGATTCTAATATTTTTCGAGCGCTTTCGACCTCCTGGGCATCTTCAGGAACAATATTTCGAGGGTGGGCGTTTTTCAGTGAGAAGAGTGATTTGGGGCTTCAAAATCAAGGAGCGTGCCGCAGGTGGGCAGCTCTTTGGTACACGAATGTCATCTGCCATTGGTAAGCATGCATTTTTCATTAGAAACCAAAACTTCTCGGAAAAGCGGTAGAAAAAACAACGAAAATTTCATACGGAATGCAAAAAACCAGGTTACCATCAAGCTCCTCGACGGCTTCAATCCCCTGTTGAAAATCATGGCGATTTTGGTGCCGGAAATTAAACGTTCAGGCACTCGGTAAAGTATAGTTCTCAAACGGAGATAACATTGCTGGCAACGCGGGCTACTAGTCTTTAACGTGGCGCGTATTCTTCGAAGCGTACGGTGAATTATCATCAATTTTTTTTCTTGTATGAATTCGAATTTTTCGTGTTGACCTTTTCTTCTGACAATGTTATCGTATAACTGCTAATAGAGAGCATCTTGTTAACAAGGCACCAGGTATCACCGGTGATAATTGTATTATCGATTCGGTAATGGGCAAAAAAACCACGATAACACTCCAATTTATAAAGAAGGTACTTTAATTCTAAGAAAGTGTATAAATCTGGTAAAAAAATAATGTACATTACACACGAGATATACGATGCACGCCGACAGGCATTCGCAAATTCCACAACAGAGGGCCAAGTCCGAAAATATTCTACGCAAAGCCTGCCTCGAACTTACAATCTTATTAGTCTTGAATCGTCACCGATTTTACCACACCGAGCGAAAACCAATTTGAAATACTCAATCGTCGGAAAAAATGGTATGGCGTGGAAAGGTCGACTCGTTTTCCAAAATTACAGGGAGTATACCGGCTGATATTTCAATTTATCACGGAATAGGAATAATGAGGAGAGACAAAGGCACTAAACCATCCCCAAAATCAGTCTAATACCTAATAATTGAACAATCGACGCCTTATTTCCTACTTTTTCAAATTTCACTCGTGATATGCCCTGTCGAAATCCGAAAGCTCAAACGCCCCTCGACTTCAATATAAAAAAGACCAATAACCAAGCAAATACTTAAAAACGATACATACAACTTAAGTCTTCAATGAGGAAAAGTCAAAGCAGTACTCAAAATCAATTTTAACCCTAAATTCTTTGGAATTGTTTGCGTGTATGTACAAAGTGTGCATGTTGAAAAAAATGGAAACTTAAACATTACGAACTGCCTCTGAGATATGCGGGCGGTTCACTCGTTAAAAAAAAAAACAGTCGTTACACAACTTAAACTAATTGCACAAAATTATCAGAAAACAGCGAATTGTAGTCACACGAAAAATTAGAGCATTGATAAGGTAGGAAACTTGAAAGTTCTACTCGAATCTATGAAAAATCTCATTCGAATATTTGAGACGCGTTTTCGGACGATTCGTCCGCCATTTTACCGCCCCTTTCACTCAATAAAGGAAAAAGTTATGGCTAAATTACGTCCCGAGATCGAAGTTCGATGAAGAGTCCACATTTTGTTAATTTAAGCCATTTCTATTTTTTTTAATAAAATAAAAACACAACAATACGCTGGTCTAGGAATAGTTACAATTTTTGCTGCCGGTCGGTGGGTCGTGTGGAAAACATTGGAAAGGTTTTAATTGGGACTCAAAAAAAGAACAGCCGAGATCCGGTAATAAAAAATTAAGTCACGATACAATGGCACCAAATTTTATGGGGGACTTGTGGAACGGGCTTCGTGCTAATTGAACAAGTCGAGTTTATAGGGAATGGATTCTAATCGAAAAATCTGTAAGAAAAACCAAAATCTGCCCATGTCAAATAGAGAATTTTTCGAAAAAAAATAGAGAATTTTTCGAAAAAATTGACAATTTTCCAAAAAAATGACAATTCTCCAAAAAAAAAAAATTGACAAATTTTCCAAGGCGGATTGCCTCAGGTTAGAAAAATCTCAATTTGGTTTACAAAATTCCCGATTTAGGAAAACTCTCAGCGAAATCCCCAATTCGACTAGGAAATGCAATATCGCCAATTTCATAGATTAATTTTAATTTAATAACGCTCAACTGGAGCTCGATTGCAGACACGACATGAAAAGGCGGGGTTCTCGGAAAAGTATAACGAAAATCATGAAAATATGTTCGGGGTTTCTCGATTATTGAGGCATTGATTAGCTCAGAACAATTTCGAATTGGCGAAATCGTTTCGCTATTGCAAACGGAGAAAACGAGAAAGGCGAGTTTACCTCGAATTTTGATCGAATCGTAATCTAATTTCGACTACGCAATGGAATTATTATTTCCTCGAATAGGTAATCGAATATTCGCCTTTGTTTTACTGAATCGAACATTCATGCTCTTCTAATCAATCACCTTATTGATAAAGACGGAAAAGTGAACGGGGGTTTTCAGCAATTCATGCGTTCATATTTGAAATTGACTTAAGGGTTTTTTTCGGCTCATTTGCGGCAATTTTTGTTCAATAACATTTTTTTTAGCCCAGCAAAAAGTGAAATTTTTCCCCTCGAAAATCGTGTTCCGACATCGTCTCCATAAAATGCACACAAGTCCTTTAAATTGTGAAGTATTTAAGAAAATTATACCGTTGGAAAGGCCGAAATTTCATAATATGAAATATATTATATTCTGAGGCTATTTGCAGCATTTTAACATTATACATTAACTTTTGGAATTGCTTTGCTTATTTTATCAAGACAAGGTCAAAAACACAAAAAAATCTTCGAGGCGAAAAAAGCGTACCTGGGCCCGCAAAAACATTTATGGGAGGAAAATGTTAGCAAATTAACCGGAGAACCCTTACAAAGAAGACAATCTCAAGTGTGAACACCCTGAATGCAATAATTTTTTTGAAAAATTTAATTTTAATCTAATTTTAACAAGTCAATTATACCTACTCCTGAACACAATTCATGCGTATGAAATCCTACTACCTATCGCTCTTGCCAGTTCGTTCTGGTCACGTTTTTGCAACATTTTCATCAACTACATATCAAAAAGTAAAATATCAAATTTGTTCGGTTGGCAGAAATTTAATGCAAGGAGCAATCATGACAAATTCTCGATCAAGATCTTCGTGAAAACGTAACTCGCCATTCTAACTAGATAAGGGTGATTCTCAAAAAAACGCAAACGCGGCGTACCCGGAGATTATTCCTGAACGGAGTGCACCATTTCGACTTTTTTGTTTATTTTAGGGTGTGCCCTCCTCTGCGTACATGAGAAACTCGGAAAATGCAATTTTCCCCCGAAATAAAATTGCTGAGTGAACCTCAAATCAGTCAATTCTCATTACCGCCGCCTGTGCCTTTCTCGTTTTTCGTCCTAGGCTTGAGAGATGATCTTTGGGCCACAAAAGAATTTATGGATTCGAAATAAAATACATAGACCTTTTCAGGGAGAGATTGGTGGGATTTTTAAACCAGTTTGGTGACATTGATAAGTTATTCCTGAATGTGTGGGTGAAAAACTTTTTATCTCCGCTTCTCAACCGAAAGTTTTTTCCCTTGAACGACAAAAAGGGAAAATCAGCCAACTTGACGTTACTACTCAGGGTTTTAGTCCCTCAAGTGTTTTCATTAAGTTCCTACGAACCTCTATGATTAAATTCGTGATTATAAAGTCATACCTGACTGATTTAAAAAGTAAATTGATTGAAATGTTGGTAGATAATCTCGCAACCTTTAAGGATTCTCATTACCACCTGCACTTCTCATTACCACCACCCTATCAATTTTTTAAATTCCAGTTTGAAGGCCTAAGATTGAAATTGAGTTGTGTCTTGAGTTGATAATTCTTTTTTATGATCCCACGAAGCTCCGTGAATTTGTTGACATTTTTTTGGAGAAGGTTCGTTTTTTCGGCATTCAGACCTTGGGAATTGCGTTCTTAGAAACACCCATAATATTTACCATATTATGGTATCAAAATAACGTAGTTAGCAAAGAATTAAAAGTGATGCTAATTTATGGGTTTGTTCCAGGAGTGTAGGCGTGGGGCAAACAGTAGGCAACGCTACAGCAACTACACTAACGTAAGTGCGACACTCACGCTCCAGCATAATGAAAAAGCATAATGATTGCTTTGTTAGCACCAGTATACCCTGGGAGGCGAAATGTAGGGCTAAAGTCGGCTACACACTATCCAATTGCTGGTGGAGGGGGTAAGCAAATGGATTGCTGTGATTGGTCGAGGTGCTGTCGGGGAAGAACTCAAAAAAATTTATTGGCGTTTCCAAGCCCAGTTCCTATGTTCATACGCCCTCTAACAGCCAATCGGATAGTTTGTGGCCGAGTTGATGGGGAAATCTAAGGGGGTAATAAGCCATTCAGAGGGGCAAACCGATTCGGAGTGTATTTTTGTTCGGACAGGCAGTACTGAGTGAATTCAGGGCTATTCCGTACGCTCGAAAGACTGTCTCTCATGCTCAAGACCGTCAATGAAGGGCTGAAGGGGTAGTCGAGTAAATGCGAGCTCAAAAAGAGCGAATTGTGAATTCGAATTTTCGTTTTGCCACCTCAAAATCAAGCGACGCCACAACAGAAATCGCAAAAAACCTCAAAATGTTAGGCTCTTTTACTCAACTGTTTATATCTCTAAAACTATTGGTATTTAAGGATAATGTGTGATCAGCATTGTTAAAGACGACTAAACGTGTGACACTTCAACCGCAACCGAGGCTTTCTGGCTCAAGTAGCCCCTGAATTGTCACAAAATTGTCATTTTTCCCAAATGTTGCATTTTTGAGTTGGTTCGATTTGCTGTCGCCTCTACCAAGATTCTCAACAGCTGCCAAAAAGACAGGAATCGGCGAAAGCGCTAGGAAAATGAGTGAAAACGCGACGTCGTACGTTGCGTCACACTCGAAAACAGAACTTCCAAATAACACGGCCCTTAAAAAGTAGGTACAAATAGTTTCTATGCCCTAAAACTACGTTTAGCAACTTTCAAGCATTCTGCAAGGCTGTAGGATGTGTTTGAAAACAGTTTTAAACGCCATACTGAACAATTTTCTGCCACCCTGCAATGTCAATGTGCCATTACCGATTCGACTGGTAACCCTCGGATGTTCACCGGTGGTGTCCTCTTAGGAGAAATGATTTATTTTTCGGTTGTAGGTAATCGGAAAATAAAAAAAAAGACTCATCGAGCAGATCAGCCTGGACTTAACTTAGTAGAACGAGATTGGAATGACTGAGACTCAGACTTATGCGGGCCGTCTGCCACCAGCGGGACAAATTTGAGGCCCGGGCGCACACTAAGTCGGTATCGTCGACTGATAGTGCTGTTGCGCTGCTGACGCCGGCGTCACCGGATAGTTGCCCGTCGGGCTCGGCTGTTCGGGCGTGGGCGGCGCCGACGCCGGCGCCCCCGGTGCCGCTTGCTGCGGCGCGTTGGGCGATATGTATTCTTTGTGATAGATGTTCAAGTGGGCTCTTAAACTATACTTGTTTTTGAACATTTTGTTGCAGAGCAGGCAACAGGCCGGGTTGTAAGCGTCGCTGTGGCGGATCCGGATGTGCTTGAGAAGGTTGCTCTTATTCGATATGACTTTGGTACACTGAGGACATGGACGTTTTCCGTTTCGATCTGCAGAAAACAAAATGAAAATTTTCGAGGCTTGCTTCATGTATTTCATGAGTTATGACTGGAATTTTGCCGAAATGCTGAGTTTCGGTGGTAGGCATATAACGATGCTTTAACGTTATAAAGCGTAACGAATTTACTTTACCCGCAGTAACTGTAGGGTACGGATTCTGGTCTTTCGACCACGACTATTCCACGGAACGGAATCTATTGTGATGCTATTGCATACTTTTTTAAAAAAATTTCAGTCTTTTAACCGACCTCAAAAAAAGACAGGAAAGAATCAGGGGTTTTGTCAAATTTATTGTCCTTGTTTGGTTTTTTTTAAATCATCATTAGGAAATTATTTATTTTATTTCTAGTCAAGTCAGTTTTGCTCTAGGGCATCTAATTTTGCTCCGATTTTATTTTTTAATTTAAATTTTCACACCCTCAAGTCATTGGCCAGAATCTGCTGTTTGAAATAAATTTCAAAAATCCTAGAAATTCAGTCGCGTATTCTGAAAAAGAGTAGACCTCTTCTCACCGATGATAAAAATACTAGAAAATAAATACTGGAAATGTTCAGGATGGAAAGAAAATGTAAAACTATAAAATTAGTTAGCAAGGCAAAACAATCACAAACTGGAAAGATATGGAAATCAAAATAAATCAAATACACGCAAATATATGAACGTAAGCGAATTATAAGAAAAAAAGCACGAGTCAACAAAATGGCATGTTATAAAAAAACGAGAAAATGAAAAATTGACAACTCATTTCAGGCATCGGGTGATAGAAATTAACTTACGTAGAAAACAGTTTATTGTTCATGAACATTCGTTATCGTGGCTCATTGACATTATTTCCTACGTCTAATGAATGGATCGTAATACAGATCCGAAGGTGACCTGAAACTCTAATTAGATCAGCTGGGTTTTTTCGAAAATTGAAGATATGTTGTGACTATTGACCATTTCACGGGCCCGTATCACCATAATATGGCTGGCGGCGGAAGTGGCTATTTGAAAAATTGAAACATTGTCCAAATTGGATAAAATTATTGAGACAAAACAAATCTTACCAATTAAACCAAAGAACGCCTAGACTAGCAGAGCAAGAAAATGCAATTTCTTTAGACTTTTTCAAATTTCTGCAAAAAAAAAAATTCAATGAAAAAAATTTTTTTTCTACGGGTTTTTGTGAAATGGTCTAGTATCGCGAGTGACTGGAATTAGAAAAAAGTCGGAATTTGACAATAAATTAGACATGAAGTCGATAGCGGAAGACAGTTACTACCGAACAGCTGAGGCAATAGATAACGAAAAATTGTTTTTTTTTATGGTACCTACCTAGGTAATATATAAAAAATGGCATTAGGCCTCATTCTTGGTCAACTGAATTCAAACGTGTAACAACAATAATAGTAACAATAATAACAATAAGAAGGGAAAATCGAATAGTCTAATCTCTATGGTAACTGCAGACTAGAATATAAAATAACCGTTGTCCGTAGAAATTTCATGATATCATTCAAGAAGTATATTGAGCACATAAGAGAAGACAAAGTTTCGTGCCACGAGCAATAAAATGTTAATTTACCTACAAAAAGGCTACAAATCATCGTTTCAAATTTTCATTTTTATCGCTGCATAGAATTTCAGCAAAACAATTTGTACAAACATTTGTGGGTTTTTGAAGAGTAAAACTGGGTAAAACAACTATTTTTGGAAAAAGAAAATAACTATACGTTAACGACTGGCAGGGAACAGATGGAAGGAGCAGAATCAAATAACAATAACGAGGAAGAGTTTTTGTAGAACAAGAAATAGAATAGTGGAAGACTAGAAGAAATTATTTCACATTTTTGTCAAAAATGTACTCGTGACAAAAGTGAAGAACCTAATTTCAACATTGATGCAATTAAAATCAATCAAATACACAAACCTGAAAAACTGACAATAAAATTCCAACGGTATAATAACAAAAAGTACCTAACACGTTTATTTTTTGTTTTCTAGAACAATATCATTTTCAAGCAACTAGAAAAATGGAGGACGTCTTCAAACTTTATTTCTACCAAAGATAAATTCGGGGATATCGAGGAAGAATTGGGAGCGAAGGAAGATTTTGGAAGGCTGGATCGAAATAATCTTCAATTGAAATTTATAGTTTTTTCAGAGTCAGATTCGAGAGATGAACAATGTTCAGCAGATGTTTGGATAACTTTTGACTGGTTGTGTTGAGTGAGTATGAAAAATGTCTTTAAACAGGATCGACATAGGTTTCAAAAAAATTTAAATATTCCAGGTGCTGAAGATGCGGGGCACAAATGAATTAAAAAATCATGGCAGAAATACTGAAGTATTTAACATCTTATTGGAATCAGATCTTCGATGTAGTATTATAGCGATTTATTTTACAGGGTATCTACTGAAGGATAGGGTCAGTTGGGGCCCGTATCTGAGCATTGGCTCGTTAGCGAAACCTGAAAAACCGTGGATAACACGCAAAATTTCCATATTTTGACGTAAATTTTGAACCCGAGCAACTTGATATTGACGAATTTAGCGGCGATGTCGATCAAAAATGTCAAAAACACACTAAAACTTGATTAAAATCGTAATATGTCAAGTTATAAGAATATAAAGAATATAAACGTATTCTGCAAGGTAGAACAAAGATTTCAAGACCAAAAACGCTCAAATCGATTCATTTTTGTGGCCAGGAAAAAATAAAATAGAAAACACTAAAAGTGTTAATAAAGCGGAAGTACTGTGAGTAATTCGAATTCAGGTCCAACAGGGTAACGGTCTTATGAGACAAGCAAGTTCAAGAAATTTGAAAAAAGGTTGAGAATCGAGGAAGCTATGGCTATTTTTGGAAACTTTACCTAGTTGCGTAGACCTTTTTTTACTGAAAACTCCTTTTCGATAGCTGAAACTTGACGCCCAAGGCTCACAGTTGCCCCAATTGCCCCTACCTTGAACGTATAGGTTATGGAACTATATACAGTTTTATACCTAAGCCTAGCTAATAATTTTGTCTGACTTCTAAAAGATGATGCGTAGTTCAATAAACGATTTAAAGTACGATTGCCCGTATCGCACGAACGATAACTCAGTCACGACTTAGAAATGGAACTATTGTTGAGGGGTAAAGCCCACATAACCTACACAGCATAAATAAACTCGTTCTGCATTACCATGGTCGAAAAGTTGACCAAAAACCAGTGATCGGTTTTTGACCAAAAGTTGAACCAAATTGTTCAAAAGGTTTGGTTCACAAGGTTTAGTCACAAACGTTTATGACCTCTAAAATCGGAAAATTTTGGAAAAATTTGCCTCAATACCACCTGACAAAAAAATCGGAATTTCCTAATAAATTCAAAAATGGCTTTTGAAATCTTTTTTCCCAATTTTTAAGGTGGGTTTTGTAACACCAAAAAAAGGGATCTCAAAATGAATCACAGTTTTTTAAAACTCTCGATTATTCTTCCCAGTTTTCTTGCTTGAGTTAGATGAGGTGTTTTTCTGGATTTTGGGGGATTTTGAGGCCTCTAGAGAGCTGCAAAATTGCGGGTCCCGGGTTTTGGTTTTTGTGTCAATTTGTGGGGTTCGACCGGACCGATTTTAGTTTTACGGTCTTTACAGGATTTCTCGAAAGTTCTTGCACTGTCCCAACAATGGAGAGTGAGCAGTCGTTCGTGCGATACAAATTTTTATCCTATTGGCGAACTTCCATTGCAATAGACACGCTATGTATCCGTCGAATACCTTGGAGTCGACCTAGAGACGGCTAATAGGACAAATTCAATATCGATCTTAATTTAAAATGCGATTACAAACATAACTTTGGTAAATAACAAGGCGATTGTTTGAATTTTGTTGCTTCCAAGGCCAAAGGTCAGTAATATTGTATTGTTTCTACGTGAAGTACAAAAATTTTTGAGATTGAAGAAAAGTTTTCAATAGCCCCCGTTTGGGCGCCAATTTCGGTGTGTTGAGTTTGGTCCACAGAGCAGACATCTGATTCCCTGTTTTTTTGGGACATTTTTTACCAGCAAATGAATACAACTCAAATTCGGATAAAGAGCAATATCGAATCATGAATTCGCTCCAATTCCATAGTTGTGTGAGAGAAAAATATTATTGAATCAACCCAATCCTGCATTTGCGTCAAATTTGACTCCTTGCCAGCTTGATAATTTCCAAATTAACCAGGTACCTGTACGAACAACTAGTAGTTAAAATAACGATTACTGACAATATCCAATTATCCAAATAGCCGTCTCCGCTCGCACCAAACCAATAAATTCCCTTATACTATTTTTACGCCTACGGCGAATTGGAAACGTAAATAAATCATTCAACAGACGAGAATAACAAACACCTAACCCACGCGTCACTTGAAACAGAAATTGCGGCCGAAATATTTTTTAAACAGAGGAATGTGGCGCGGGCGATTGTATCATCGTTTGAGCCTCCGCAACGGAGCGTTGTGCGTCTGGACGTGATGTTTCCTCAGGTATTCTTTGTTCTTGAACATGCGGAAACACACGGTACACGGCACTTTTTCGCCGGGCAGATGAACATTGCTGATGTGCTGCCTCAGGTTGCCGGAATTGGAGAAAATCTTGCCGCAAAGTTGGCACTTCTGCGGTTGCATGCACCGCCACTCGCCGCGCCTCGTATCCTGCCCCGCTAATGTTGAAGATGAGGACGACATCTTGTCGTCGGCTGTTTATCGAAATCGCCCACCCGACAAAATCAGAGTCATCAATGCGGGCAAAAAATGCAATTGTGTGCGTTAGAGAGTCTTTGCGAATAGGGAATTTTTCAGAGCCGAATTAACCAATTTGCACAAAAATTGGTAGACTTGAGGTGGTGCGGGAGTGACAACTACAAGTTTTGTACGACTTTTTTGAGCCTTAGAAGGAGTGCACTCATTTCCCATGGAAGTTTTCTTGACTTATCTCAGTAAAATGGCCATAAATCCCTCAAATATTATGGTAATCACAAAAACGAGGACATTGTTGGAAAGAACGTTAAATTTTCAATAATTTGATTGCTTTCGCAGTTTTCCAACATCGAGTTAAGTAAGCCAAAAACTAGGCCAAAGTCCAAAATATGCTCACTTTTTAAAAACTACCAATTTTTCAACGTTTGTTTGGGCCTAGGAAAAAATGAAAAACTTCCCCGCATGTTCCAGGAAAAACTGGCTCAAAACTTCAGCTTTCCAACAGTATAGTCATTTTTTATTTAACCCCACTTTTTCAAGGAGAAATCGACGTTTGAATGAAAAAACGCCTTTTATAGTCCATCGAAAAATTATAATTTTTTAAAATCGAGCATTTCTTTATTTTGGCCCAATGTTCTGTTACGTTAACTTAATGTTGGAAAACTGTGAGTGCAACGTATTTATAGGGACTTTAACTCTTTTCAACCGTGTCCTCATTTTTGAGATTGGCCCGATATTTGAAGGACTGCTGGCCGTTTAACTGAAACCAAGTCAATAACACAAAAAAAACTCCAGAGCAAAAGAGTGTACTTTTTGAAGGGCTCACGAAAAAGTTCGTAGAACGAAAATTGTTGCAAATAAAACTGAGAATTGGCCCCTTCAAGGTATACTATCATAAACACCCTGTATAATTGATAAGGTTCCCTCTCACCGATCAAAGTCGGGCAAAAACTCTCTAAAGATTCGTTCCAGCCCGCAAATTTAAATTGTTGCGACATAAATGAGTCGAAAAAGTTAGAAAATAACATACGTTGTTTTCTGTTCTTGGCAGAAATCAAATAAAAACGGATAGTTATCCAAGTTGAGAATAGTTGACCAAGTCAGTTACAGATTTGACGTTGTCTGAGAGAGATGTAGCCCTCATTAGTGGCATTTGGAAAAATTACATGAAAAAATATTGGTTGAATAACTGTTAAAAATGCTCAAGTCATCGATAGTTGTTGATCTGATCACAGATTTGCTGTCATTTTCAGTGGAACTCAATAAATTTGCGGCCGGAACGAGCCTGCACACAAATATTGTTCAATAATCCCTAACGCCAAATTACAGTTAATAAATTGCTGCCAAGCGGCCTTGCACGTGAACAATTATGTACAAAATTCGAGAAAAAAATACAATCAGGCATTAACGGAAAAAAACTTAGACGTGTTAAGCTGATTAATCAGGATTTACATGGAGTTTTTGAGAAGAACGTGAAAAAACTTATACGTGATTCAAGCCTAAAGCAAACGACAGGCAGGCGTCACGATTCCGAAACGTAACATTGCACTCTAGGAATACACTGCAGAGTTTATCAGCGTAAATAATATTGTAATAATGATAAGAGTATCCATGGTCTGAAGTCGGAACTGCCGGTATTGATCGACTGGGATCAGTAGGCAATTGTAACATTTTTTGACCAATTTATAGTAGTAGAGTGGTACAAGATATTGTGCCGGCATATCAAAACCAAAATATTGATAATTACACCATATAATAATAATAATAAAATAGTAATGAATAAAATAAAAGGTAGTGAATAATAATTAGGTAGGTAGTATTAACTTATTGATATTCGCCAGACCATGAATACCCAGTCAGATAAAATTCTATACGACAAAATAAGGAAAAATAAAACAATTAGCATTCCCTATCAAATAGAACTACAATGACGTGCTGATGGCATCCAGGTTGCTAAAAATTGGGGAAGCGACGAGAAAATTGTGACAAAACGAAATTGTGACAAAATTAAAATGACAAAATCGCACCGATTGATGGCGGCAACGTAAGAATAACATAATACGAGTAGTTGAAAAATTAATTTTGACCAAAACAATGAAAAACGAGTGAAGAATGAGCCAATTTTGCTGGAAATCAGATTGCACACTCGAAGGTGGTCACTATGCTGATTAATCTCCACCATGCTGAAATTGTCCGTTCTACCAAAACCGAAGAAACCTCATGTATTTTCAGCATCGACTCGAACTTGTGAATTTTTAAAAACTAAATACAATCACGAATAAACGAGAAATATCCAAAAACCCCGGCAAAATAATCATACAGCTAAGGTAACCATCATCCTCATGGTCATCCTTGGGTCATGTAGGGTCGACAGAAAGAGAGAGACGAGAGGTACGGTGTAATAAAAAAATTGATAAAATTCGACTTCGTGGCGCGATCCGACACTACACCAGCCCTAAGGAGACATACAGTTCGGGAAACATGCCATTTTGTTAACATACATCTATGGATAAAATGAAAAAAAATCGTCTGAGAAATTATTTATTGAAAAACGTGCGGTGAAATAAGGAAAAATTATGTACCTGAGTTCGACAGATGCTCTGACATCCCGATATTTGGCGTGTTGCTCATCTGGTACGAACCTGGAACCATAGAAAGCCATTGGTATCGAATCCCATAGTACAAGATGTTGCGTGAATGAAGCAGAAGTGAAATCTCCATGGTAACAAACGATTTTTGACAAGAAGGCCACCCTAGAGCATACGAACCCGTTTCGAAAGCTCTATAAAGCTTGGGACAAACTCTCACCACTCGGTCCCAAAAACACGTATTTACCTGTCCCATATCAACTTGGTCCTCACCTACACCAACCCGGTCCCAACCCACATCAACTCTGTCCCAACCCTCATCAACTTGGTCCCAACCCATAACAGCTTGATAATGGACCTTCATCAACTCGGATCAGAACCGTATAAACGGCATCAAGCTGGTCCTGCCAGGTAGCTGGCAAGTGCACACTATCACGTCAAACTATCACAAGCATATAAATACCATAACTTTTGCTCATTAACCCATCAAACACTTCTAAATCATGTTCTTCATGATTGGATGCTTTTGTACTGGAATTCAGATTTCGATCTAACCTTGCCCTTGACTCTCGACGCCTGTGGGCCCCAATGACGACGACCGCTGATGCTGAACAGGCGTGAACTGATTTCCTTGCTGCTGCTGCCTCAGCGTCTGATGAATCAAATTAGACAGGGAATCGTTCCTGGCACCGGGAGTCATTGGATTCGAATAATCGTCTTTGAACTGATAATTGTTGTAGGCCACTCCAGTCACGTCGCCGCTGTTTTCAGATTCGAGTTCCTCGCCGTCGTCGCCATCGTCATCCTGGAAAGTCAATAATGCTAGGCAATATTAGGCGTCCTACTCCACACTCCTACCACCCCTGGATATCTGACACTGTACTCACGTTGTTGTCCGTGAAATCGTCTTTGAAGTCGTTCGCATTCTCATTTTCCGCTTCCATTTGGTTGTTCGTGGTATTTTCAGCGCTGCCGTCTTCTTGTTTGACGATTCGACACGGCGCTCCTTTGCGCCTCTTCACCGAATTCGAGTCGGCGTTGGCGTTGGCGCCAGTCGGCCCGTCGATGAAACTGGACGCCGCGTCTGCGAGGCCTTTGATCTGAAGAAGTTCGGCCGTCTGGAGGAACGACGTTAGTTTGACTTCAGAGACGTAGACGATCCCTTGGTAGACGTAGCTGAGCAACGCCTCGACGTCTTCGGGCAGAACGTCTTTCAGAATTACCACCGGGTGCTCGCAGGGATTTTCCTGTTGAGACAACAATAATTTGAGTTAGAGGATTTCGGTAATGTTCGGCCCGACGTGCAGATATATGAAGGTGAAATGAATTACCTTGAATACGTTGCGGAAATAGGGACTACATGCTGACAAGATGACTTTGTGGGCTCGGAATTTGTAGCCTTCGCAGCAGAGCGTCACGTCGACGAGGTTTTCCTCCGTGCGCAACATGTCCAATTCGGACGCCATATTGCTCAGGTAATTGTTCCATTTCAGGCAGAAATGATCGGCAGCCATATTGGAGGAGATTTGACCTAAAAAATCATTTTTGTGATGAGGCCGATTGCAGGTTGAAGGTTTGGTTGGTCAGGAAAGAGAGCAAGACGACAATTCTTCTAAGGAGGGAGGGATTCGGAATTTATGACTTCATGTACACTGCCATGTAATGAAATGAGAACCTCATTTCCAGCTCAAAAGCACGTTGAATTGAGACGTGAATTGAAAATGAAGATCTTGGGTGTCACCGTACCGGCGAGAGTAAGTGAAAGGAATAGCGCAGAATAGAATATTTTTATTAGATATAATAAATGATTGTGTACAATGTTAGGCCCGTAGGACGTCTCTCTACCAATATTGCGCAAAATAGAAAAAAATCATAAGGAGGGACAGGAATACACACGCAATGAAAAATCGAATTACAAAGATCAGCCAATTTATTCACGGCGTTTACAGAAACAAGTGATGATACTCAAAAATCTGTTCGATATCTAGAGGTGAATTTTTATGCTCAGTAAATAACGCTTTCTGTAATACCATAAACTACCCTCAAAACCGCTAAAAATTGCTTTAAAAAATTGCATTAGCTCCGAGCCGTCGCTAAAATTAGCGGTTTTCTGAATCGTGTTACAGACACTTGCTAGAACCTGCCAGTAACGCAATAAGCAATTCCGAAAGAAATAATTTAACAATGAGTAAGTTTCAAACGATTAAGTCCTGAAATAATGCACTTTTCCACGATTTATGTTAAATCAAGAAGTAAAATCGAGGTAGCCTGACGGAAATGTATGCATGCCATTTATGGCACTTATAAGTTGGTGAAAACCGGCTTTTAATGGTAAGACCATAATTTGGCATAAACGTATACAGCGGTAGAAATGCAGCAGGAAGGTAAAATCCAGAAAGAGCACCAATCACCAGAGCGATCGATTCATAACAAAGGATCAAGCGTCTTCAGATGCAGGCAAAGTATCAGGACCAAGCGCAAGGTGAAAAGCTAAGCCCGGGATGGCAAAGCCAAGGACCTGGGACGACGAAAATTACAATCGACTTAAAAAGTACCCACGGACTTTCCTTTGTTCTCCCGGGAAGGGAAAGAAACGCATTCACGACGGCGGAAAGACGAACCAGAACGTAGCATGTACCTGAATGTATTTTTGTAGCGGCGGATTTATTTCTATCGAAGGGCGAGAAACTCAATTATTGCGTGAATCGGGAAAATGCTATTTCCGGGGTGCGGTAGAGCGAGTAGATTTGAGTAGAAAAGTGTACCAAAGGAGAAAACAAGATGGAGGATTGATAAATAATGGAGTAAATTGTAATGGAGGAAGGGGCAGCTGGGATACATAGGGCCAACAGTGTAAGCTAATAATACATTCGGCACGACTGATCTCGATGTTACCTACTTCTTTCTCGGCGAATCCAACAGGAAAACCCGAACAAATCTTGCACTTCCGAGGAGAAAGCTGCGATTTACGAGACGTTCGTCGTGCGCATTTTAACAGAACACAAAATAAGTAGGTACTTGGGGGGTAATTAAGTCTTATGAAGCAGCAACAACCGACACAACAATCCGAGGTGGGGGAGTACGACAATTCAGAGGGCGGGGAATCCGCGGATGCCGCCGAACACGAGATGAAACAGCGGAACAAAGCCGGAACTTGCACACAATTCAATCGCCCACTCCGAAGAAAACAATCAGTAAAACGCCACTTGAACTGCACTTCAAAAAATACACAATTGTCGCATTCAACGCCTCAAAATGCTTGGCTCGGGTCCGACTACATTCGCTTCGGGCTTCGCATCTCACACAAGGAGGTGAGATCTACACCTCCCTACCGGAATATTCCATTTGCTTCTAGAGGTTTACATGTCCACTTGAGTAACAACAGCAGACGCAGATTCGTTTTTAGTTTCATATTTTTTAGATCGAAAATGAGAGGGAAATACACCCCTTCCTTGCAAGGCTTTGCATGTATTTTTTTATAATTATAATTTACGTTGGGTGAAATGCGAAAAATTCAGATCCCACGTGTTGCCTAGTAGGGATAACGCGGATCTCTCTGTCTGTAGGTGCAGCAAAATTTGCTCTCCCATTTAATGGGAGAAGGAAGGACTGACGGGTTCAATTCCGATTGTAGCATGAAAATTTTTTTCTGAAGATCATCGGAATTGGAACTAAACTACTAAACCCGCTCCTTGTGATACCTACTTATCCTACGGCTTACCACGATTAAACCACCATTCAGGATTTTTATCCTAACAAAAATATGTGCCTACCTATTCTCTACCTTTTCCCAACTTCGGTCACTGGAACGTTGCAAGTCCCATAAGTCTCGTTTTTTTTCAATAGCTGGCCATACACGATCGTTTTTAGACAACTAGAAAAACTCAGAAAAAATGAAAGACAGAATAATAATTATTCTTGCCCCTGACTGCGGATGAATGTCCCAGGCTGCTGATTTAAATTGTTTTATCAGCAAACGGGGATTTTATAAAATTCGGTCAGATTCACTCATTTTGGTAGGGTAGGTTGGTACTGCCAATCTACTAGGTACACATGCCTGGCCTAAACGATCTGTAAATCCAGCTTTAGATTCAACCCATTGAAATTTATACGGGTACAAGCAGATACCCAAATTTATAAGGATAAAGCCGATAGACCAACCCATCTTTTTCATGCAGATAAAACGACGAGAATGGGTTTTTTTTCTTTGGAGCGATCACGATTGTTAACTGATAGATAGTGCGGGGTTCATGGCCTCGGCATCCACAATCGACAATGATCAGCCAAGCCTCCGCCGGGCCTCCCCCGCCACTGCTACGCGGCCAACCGAAAACAATACAGCTTGACTGTTTTTCAGCCGATGTCAATCAAGAATGACAGACGATGATAATAATTGCCCCTTGGACTTTCGGGAGGGGGCTCGGCCCCCCTCCATCCCGTAGATCCCAACGTCAGGACCCAGCTCAACACAAAAACAATTCTCACGCACACTGAGCACCGAGACGCGTGTGTTTGCAGGACTAGACATGTTCGTATGGTGGGGACGGGTCAGCTCAACTTGAACTCGCCGATGGCGAAATGCGGACACTGACTGATCAATTCAGTTGTTGGAGCGATTGAGGACGAAATACTCGCATTTCCTTCCGCGACAGGTGGCGCACGGTTGAGTCAGCGAGTCAGGTGCTTGTGCTTCCAGTGACAGTCGATGAACGAACTGCTGGCGCTATGGAAATAATGAATGAGGAAAATTGTGAGGAAGCCACACGGCTAACGATGTGAGTGTTTCACGCATGACAGCCCAATTTTATTAGGCTCATACCTATTTGAGTTAATTGGTGGGTACCTACCTTGCCTATTAAAAAATATTGGTATGGATTGGTAGTACTTCTACCGTAGAAGTTAATTTATAGTTGTTAGGGTAGGTACTTACCTTCCCAATCATCTACCAGCGATAAAATTTATATTGCTAATTGTAAGTATTAGCAGCTACAAATGTACCTAAGTATTATAATTATACTGTACCATTCCACACAGGTGTTGAACTGAGAAAATCGCAATAGAAAATTTAGAGTAATTTATTGTAATTGAGTTAGGGCCATGTTTTGGTGTTTTGGAGAAAAAAATAAAAACATTCTTGGGTGAAAAAAGATGACTCATGAACCATTGTTCTACACCTAGGATACAGGAAACACGCACATGCATGAACCCCGAATTCATCTGCAAGGTTCCTACCCCCTCCCTCACTATTACCGCGTAGAAGCCCTCGGGGCACCTTGGTCCGTACATCACTCAGGTTGTTACTAGGTACCTACTTCTTTTTTTAGGTACTTGTACTAAAAATTAATAGGTATGGTAGAATTACCCTATCTTCCTTGGAAATAAAAATTTATGAAATTTCGAAATTTATACAGGTAGCCTATTTATGTACGCACCTAGCTAGTAGCTACTTAGAATCTTTAGAAACTTAGGGTTAATGTTTTGTGTATATAAACCCCTAATTTTATTTCTGGCCAATCTGCCCCTTATTTCTGATTGAGTTTTTTTGACATTCATGATCATTGCAGCCGCCAAAACAATTTAGTTCACAACGTTACTACCTAAAACGTGGAAATATTGTGTGGTAGGTACCTATATGCACCACTTTTCCAATAATCGCTAAATCGTCCCATAAGTACCTTAGGGTTTATCAAAATAGTAGTTTATCAAGGTAGTCAAGTAGTTTATCAACTAATCCACTCGTCGCCAGAATAAAATAATCGTGTTCATCCGCGCAGGGAAGTCCGAGCGGGAATCTAGTTATCTTATCGTTTGTTTTTGTTTACCTCCGGCCAAGTTATCGATTTCAGATCGAGTGCCCGAGTGGTGAGTGGTGGTCGTGCTTCGTGTCACAAGGCACAAGTGGCATACGTTGAAGTTTGGGTCAAATTTGGTTAATTTTTCTGCACTTTTTTTCTAACTTTTGCCAAGGCATGAAAGCATATTCTTCTAATTATTTCCCAGTATACCACGTGATCCCCACACCGAATTATCCAGGTTTATTTTTATTCGCTTTTCCTGTAGGTGTAGCCTGTTGACCCTCGTGATCGTTTTGGCCGCATGCAGCACCGACTGTTTGTAGACCTTGAAATTTATTTTGAACCATGTACATTGAGTACCTGACCACTCTGACCAGGTGTAAAGGTGAAGAAGAGAGCCAGAGAGCTGTCAATAACAATCCTCAAATTGACACTAATTGGAACGAACGTACGTTCTCGTGATTATTGAATAATTTGAACGTTTACTATTACCATTATTCCTATTACGCAAATACACGTACTCCTACCTCAAATAGTTATCTGGGCATTTCTCTAATTATCATTATGGCTGTTTGTTTTTTGGGGCCCTCTTATCCGTCGAATTCCACACACTCCAAAACTAATGAGAGAAAACTCATAATTCAAAGATGTACGAGAGGCTCGTCCTCGTTCAATCACGGTTGACAGAGCGATTGTAAGATTACTTGTTTGCTCAGTCTGGCAAGGTTCTCGGATATTGAGAATTTCGCCAGTTTAGTCTTGTGAGTCGGTTGATACGGTTGGGGAATTACGTAAAATCGCCCATTCTCGAAAATGAGGTTTGTAAAATAATGTCGAATATGATTTAAGCGCGTACAGACTGCTTCAATAGGTGCCTTTCCAGTTAATGGCTTTCCCTCTTGATGCTTGATCTTGATCACTTCAACCCATTACGCAGATTTTGCCACCGAACAGAAAAACCCCAGATTTTAGCCGTAAAACCTAGTTAAGCAGTGAACCATCAATGTGCACCCTGGTTTAAGTATAGCTACATCCTCCCATTCTCAGGAAACTCAAAATAAAGTCAAGACACCCCAGTAATATGATGTAAATATGAAACATTAATAATTAAAATATTTAGAAATGAATTCTACTGACATCAAGAACTGAAAGTTTTCACTATCCATAATACCTATTCAAATTACTAAAGCTGCCTCACGTATGTACTTGGTACTCTGTGAACCTGAACCTCAAAATGGAAGTGAAACAATAAAAAAAAAATGAAACGCAAAGTACTTACTTACCTTGAGTTTTTATAAAACTCATACCAACACTCATAAACAAACTCAAACTGAAACTGACATTCGAACTCAAAGTGAAAATGAAGCAAACTGAAACACAAACTCGAACCGATAGTCAAACTCGAATTCAAACTGAAACTCTGAGTTAAACTAAAACGCAAATTGATATGGATACTCGAACTCGAACTGACATTCGAACTCAAACACGAATTGAAACGGAAACTAAAACTCAAACTGAGCCTGAAACTCAAGCAAAAACTGATACGTACCTACTCCAACTGATATTGCTACTCAAACTGAAACTCAAGTTTGAGTTCGAGTGTCGGTTTCAGTATTTGTATCAGTTCGAGTTCGGGCTTGACTTCACGTTTCAGTTTGAGTTTTAGTTTGAGCATCAGTTTCAAGCATGAGTTCGAATGTCAGTTTCTGAAACCAAGAACTCATAATGATTCATAAACTCAAACTTAAGCTAAAACTCAAACTGGTACTCGAACACAAACTCAAACTGAAACTGACATTCGAACTCAAACTGATGCTGATACTCGAATTCGAACTGAACCTCAAAGTTAAACTGAAACTAAACCTCAAATTGGACCTAAAACTTGAAATAAAACTGAAACTCAAACTGATAAAGACATTCGAACTCGAAATCAAACTGAGACTTGATACTTAAACTAAAACTGAGACTCAGGCCCGGTTTATTGACAAAATTTATCCATCCGATATCCAAGGAAGCGTGGAATAAAATTCACGACGGTGCTATCAATATCAAATTTAAATGTAAAAACCTCGTTGGAAATGTTTATCGGGTGCTTCTTTGGATATCGGATGGATAAATTTTGTCAATAAACCGAGTCTCAAACTGATACGCATAATCGAACTTCGTCTCGAGTTCGAGTTTCTTCAGTTTGAGTTCGAGTTTCCGTTCATCTTTCTTTCGACCTTTGAGTTTGTGTACCAGTATCAGCTTGAGTTTCAGTAGCAATATCAGTTTGAGTATCAGTTTTTGCTTGAGTTCCAGGTTCAGTTTGAGTTTTAGTTTCTGTTTGAATTCTTGTTTGAGTGACAGTTCGAGTGTATGTTTCAGTTTGAGTTCGAATGTCAGTTCGAGTTCGGGTATAGGTATCAGTTTCAGTTTGAGTTCAGGTTCAATTTGAGTTTTAGTTTCATGAAGTTTGGCTACCAGTTCAAGTTCATGTTTCAGTTTTAATATTAGTTTCAGTTTGAGTTTGTGAATCATTATGAATTTTTGGTTTCAGCTCAATTGTCAGTTTGAGTTTATGATTCAGTATCATTTTGAGTTTCCATCTGAGGTACAGTTTCTGTTTGAGTTTGGGTTATCAGAATTCTGTGAATGCAGTCTATAAAAATTCCTCTCGATTGCCCTATCTGAAGGGCTCCGGGACAACTTCGGTTGCTGGCGAAAAGTCACGCCTGGAACATCAGTTGACTTCACTTTTACAATGAATTTCACTCAATTTCTCGCAGGGCGCCGCATGTGATGAACTCGCAAGATGTCAACGACGCGTTAGAACTCCGTTCGAAAAACCTCTGCTGGATCATCTCCCTGTTCTTGCTGACAAGTTCGCCCGGCATTCTCAACTCGATGCACATCAATTCGTACGTGTTCCTGGCCGAATCGCCTCACACTTGGTGCAAGGTTCCTCCGCTCCTTGCGGCCAATTGGACGGCCGGTGAAATACGGACGATCAGCAGTGCTGAGTAAGTAATTTTTCAAATCAATCGGTCATCGTTCAATAAATATTTCCTGTTTTCATTTCTTCGTATCGCATTTGCATCGATGGTCCGGGCATCGATTTTTTTATGAGCCCTTATGGTGAACAATGTTTTCTTAGATAATTCTTGTTTTCCCTGCTTCATCAATGGTCCGTTTGAAACATTGTTGGAACAGAATGTGTGATAAACATGATTTTAACAGCAGACGTTAAAGCCCGCAGGCGCATGAGAGCTGCCACATGTACGACTGGAATTACACTGAATTGAGTCGTATGGGATACAACGAAGCGATCGAATTCACGTCGAGTCATCCGAAGCCAAAAGTTATCGCTTGTGATTGGGGCTACTCTTACGACGAGCCAATGCCTTCCATTACGTCTGAGGTCAGTCTAACATTTCTGAACTAAGGTTGCATAAATTATGAGACAAAAAATGTGAAAATCAGTGATCGGTGATCGGTGATCGGTGATCGGTGATCGGTGATCGGTGATCGGTGATCGGTGATCGGTGATCGGTGATCGGTGATCGGTGATCGGTGATCGGTGATCGGTGATCGGTGATCGGTGATCGGTGATCGGTGATCGGTGATCGGTGATCGGTGATCGGTGATCGGTGATCGGTGATCGGTGATCGGTGATCGGTGATCGGTGATCGGTGATCGGTGATCGGTGATCGGTGATCGGTGATCGGTGATCGGTGATCGGTGATCGGTGATCGGTGATCGGTGATCGGTGATCGGTGATCGGTGATCGGTGATCGGTGATCGGTGATCGGTGATCGGTGATCGGTGATCGGTGATCGGTGATCGGTGATCGGTGATCGGTGATCGGTGATCGGTGATCGGTGATCGGTGATCGGTGATCGGTGATCGGTGATCGGTGATCGGTGATCGGTGATCGGTGATCGGTGATCGGTGATCGGTGATCGGTGATCGGTGATCGGTGATCGGTGATCGGTGATCGGTGATAAGAGTAAATTATAAGAGACCTGATGAAAGTTTGAACGTAAGGTTCTCTTGAGAATGTGTGTTCCCTTGGCAGTTGAGTATGACACAATAATCTTGTCTCCCTCTTACTGTCTTGTCGATTCCAATTTATTTTGCGTTTCATTTCAGTGGGATCTCGTCTGCGAAAATACTCCTCTCAGGTCAACAGTTCAGGTGGCAGTTGCTCTTGGCAAGTTTGCCGGATCGTTCTGTTTCTCAATGCTCGCCGACAAGTATGTTGGTGTACTACATTTGCCTCAATCCCTTTTCTGAATTTCAGCATTCTATCTAATCATCCATTCTGGACAAATATTATAGTTTCGATAAAAAATTATTAATATTAATAATAATTATTATTAATTGTTATTATTAATAATTATTATTAAATATTATAGTTTCGAAGCACGTATAGCCCAATCAAGTTTTTGGAAAGTCAAATAAAAATTCAATTTTGTTCGATTCCCACGGATAATAATTTATTAAGAATATTTTTCGGCTTCCAGGTTCGGGAGGAGGTCCGTGTTTCTTTTGTGCTGTTGTCTTTACATGGTATCGGGACCAGCTGTTGCTCTGGCGCCTTACTACTATTTTTTGCTAGCGATGCGAGTCGTAGTTGGCGTCGCTGGCGCTGGCGTTTATGAGGTGGGCTACACGATATGTAAGTTCATCTATTTTAACTTCCATTGAAGTGACTGAAGCGTTTTTGATCCTAGACCGCTCAATTTGGATTTTTGCTTGATTTTACAATTCTTCATTTACGATTTTTTCATAATTTCCGGTTTTGGCCCGTAGTGTCGGAGTTGACCATGACGAAACACCGGACGTGGCTCGGATGTCTTTACAATATTTCCTACGCCGTCGGAATCACATTCTTGCCAGTCCTGGCCTACTTTAGTTCCAGCTGGCGCGCCCTGCAGTGGTACATGTCCATTCCAGGTTTCATGCTGCTCATCCATTGCTGGTAATTGTGCACCTACTGATTATTGAAGATTCTCGTTTTTCAAGAAGAAGAAATTTGAGAAAGATATATTTACAAAATAAACTGGTCATCTCAGTGGTTCGCTCTCTGCAGCTTTGATATCTTATTGCAGGTATATGCCGGAATCTCCGCGGTGGCTGATGAACCAGAAACGTTACAAGGAAGCGTACAAAATACTGTATGGCTCCAACATACCTGAAAACATCATTTTACCCGATGACGAGGCTACACCCAGGGTAATGATTCCGAAAATTGTTTTTATAGGGTACCATCAGGGGGTACCCTCAGCCATTTTGAAAAATCTAATAGGATAGCTATATATCTATATCTCTCTCTCTCTCTGCCTTATTTGTCACACACCCGGTATTTTTGACCTAATTATTTACCTTTATTCGGTATCTCGTGATTACAGTCTACGACCACTTGCCACAGCCTGTGGTATAAACAGCTGTTCTCTTCGGTCCTGAAGCTCTTCCAACTGTTTTCCACCTGCGAACTCATCAGCCGAATAGTGATCTGCTATCTGGGCTGGTTCTCCGCCAGCTTTTCCTACTTCGTCATCGGTTGGTATCTTTTTTACCTTTTTGATCGATTGCCCAGATAATGTATCAATGATTTGTTGAAAGAGAGGTTTGATATTTTTTTATATCCTCAGCTTTGAACGCGGACAACTTCGCTATCAACAAATACATCTACGTGGCCCTGAACGGGATAGTCGAAGCACCCGGTTACGTGTTACCTATCCTGATGATGTCTCGACTGGGCAGGAAATCGTCCGGATTCATACTGTTCATGATCACGGGGGTAGCACTTCTCGTCATTCTCGCTCTTCCCGCAGGTAAAAATATTCAATTACCTAACGATTCAACCGCTTTGAGTTTTTTTCTTTGTTAAAAGCGGTTCATAATTTCTGAAGATTTTAAATTTTTTACAGTTTATCCAGTCATAAAGCCTTCGAGCTAGGAAAGATTATGTATGATAATTATTTGTATTGCTACTCAGGCGCTCCGGTCGTGACCCTGGCGCTCATCGGGCGCTTATGCTCTTCTGCAATGTTCGCCGAAATTATCCTCCACACGTCTGAGCTGTTTCCGACGTGCATTAGAAACACCGCCATCGGCACCAGCCTTTGCATGGCTCAGGTCGGGACTATAGCCGCTCCTTTTGTCGTCGATATTTTGGTAAGAGCTGGTTTTAAAAAATCTTTCGAATTTCAAGAAAATACATCCTCTTGTATTGCAAGCTTTGGCTGTACAACATGTCATGTCATGTGTCACGTCATGTGTCATGTCATGTCATGTCATGTGTCATGTCATGTCATGTCATGTCATGTGTCATGTCATGTGTCATGTCATGTCATGTGTCATGTCATGTGTCATGTCATGTGTCATGTCATGTGTCATGTCATGTGTCATGTCATGTCATTTGTCATGTCATGTCATGTCATGTGTCATGTCATGTCATGTGTCATGTCATGTCATGTGTCATGTCATGTCATGTCATGTGTCATGTCATGTCATGTGTCATGTCATGTCATGTGTCATGTCATGTCATGTGTCATGTCATGTCATGTGTCATGTCATGTCATGTGTCATGTCATGTCATGTGTCATGTCATGTCATGTGTCATGTCATGTCATGTGTCATGTCATGTCATGTGTCATGTCATGTCATGTGTCATGTCATGTCATGTGTCATGTCATGTCATGTGTCATGTCATGTCATGTGTCATGTCATGTCATGTGTCATGTCATGTCATGTGTCATGTCATGTCATGTGTCATGTCATGTCATGTGTCATGTCATGTCATGTGTCATGTCATGTCATGTGTCATGTCATGTGTCATGTCATGTCATGTCATGTCATGTCATGTGTCATGTCATGTCATGTGTCATGTCATGTCATGTGTCATGTCATGTGTCATGTCATGTCATGTGTCATGTCATGTCATGTGTCATGTCATGTCATGTGTCATGTCATGTCATGTGTCATGTCATGTCATGTGTCATGTCATGTGTCATGTCATGTCATGTGTCATGTCATGTCATGTCATGTCATGTCATGTCATGTGTCATGTGATGTGTCATGTCATGTCTAGTGTCATGTCATGTCATATGTCATGTCTTGTCATGTGTCATGTCATGTGCCATTTCATGTGTCATGCGTCATGTCATGTGTCAAGTCTTATACACCCTCACCACTCAACCTAATCAATATTAACGTTACAGGGACCGATGGCGTGGTTCTTGCCGAGCACAGTATGCGGCATCTTGTGCATAATTGCCGGATCGTTGATACTGCTGCTCCCAGAAACGAAAAACCATCCAATGCCCGACACGATGGAAGACATAAAGAACGCACCTCCGCAGTTGAAAGTCTCATTCAGGAACTGTTGTATTTCCTGTCGGTAGTAACAATAAACTCCGGTCTGAAGTGCTTCATCAGCAATGCTGATAAGGCTGGCCCTGTTGGGCGCCATGTTGAATCATCAGTTTCAGCGGCAACCCCCTAGGGGGTTGAAATTGTACATATTTCGAGCATATTGCTCATTATTTTGAACGGGTGATATTTTAAGCGAATCTGACCTCAGCATCTAATGTCTGAAATAAGCAGCTCCTCACGAGAGCGCTTGTATTATAGGAAACTGTCAGTTTTAATAGTTTTAAAAAGAAATTGTTATTCGTGTAGAGATCTATTTTGAAGATAGTTTTTGAGATTACCAGTCTGTTGGTCCAAATTTACGATTAGAAAACGAGGGACCACCGAGAGTCATATCATTGAACAATAATGCAAAACGCTTCTACTTCGTTTCTCATTTTAGTAGGAAGTTATCGATGATGTTATTTTTTAATTTTGGATCTTTCGATGGAAGGCGATGGTCAGAAAAGGTACTCAGCAGTATCCGCCTGATTTTCCAGTTTGCCTAGAAAAAACATGATGATCGAATTTTAGCAATACGTACCTAAAAGGCCTAATTTTGAATTTTATTATTTTTCTTAAATTCAGTTTTAAAGGCTCCTTGTGATAGCGAACATCATAGTTACCTGCGTGAGAAATTCTAAATTCGTTATTCCTTACGAGAGATGTTGTTGTTTTTGAAGTTTTCAAATTTTAAATTATAATAGTTGCTATTAATCAGAATGTGTAATTATTTGAACCCCCCCAATCGATTCGTTGTGCGTAGCATGGATCATAATTATGTAGGTACTTTTTCCTGGGTTTAGGACGTCTGTTTGGTTTTGTTGAATTTTAACAACAATTTCGTGAACATCGCTTTGTACGCCCGTATGAAATGGCGCCCGAACGGGGACAACGGGTATTTTTCACTTCAATTCGGATTCTCAATGATGAACCGACCGGACTCGAACCGGGGATTTAAGGATAAACAATAACGAGCGAGCCAAGTGATATAATTTATATTATAATGCTAGTCGTTCAGAAATCAGCACGTTATCGACATATCAAACACACGCAGGCAAAAAACACGTATTTGTCAGTATTTCTGTTGCATACACTACCCTAATGGAAAACGCAGCACGAAATCATATTACTAAAGCTTTCGTTGCTGAGGTGTATAATTGAGCTGACACCTAAAACGGTGACGTCACGGCAGACAATGTTACAATAAATTCAGCACCTTGTGATTTTGTACGTATAATTGGTAGAAGAGCGAAGTTAGCTGTAGTTAATTACGAAAAAAACGGGGCGAAGGAACTATTTAAATACATAACTTAATATTGGGATTAGGGTACGAAAGTGAAGACCAGCGACACGAAGAGGCGAATAAATAAAATAAATAATTTACGCGTGAAATAATAAATAATAGGTACATTCGATCTTATAAAGAGGAATAAAAACTAATAATTTTCAAAGGATCATAAAAATTTTCCAGACCGCTAGGAAACATCAAACGATCACACAAAAATTGCAGGACAAAAACCACGAAACACCCACAGTGCAAAAATCGGACGACAGAAATTTACAACGTTAGCAACTCAGGTACAGATATTGCTAAAGAAGAAGCGCTTGGCAACCTCCGTATCGGAAAAATTGGAATGAGAAATCCGTGTAGGGGAAAAAACGTTGAAAACCAAAAACGTTGGGGGTTTCTGAGAAATTGAACGCCTCGAAAAAATGGCCAGGTTTTCCAGGTTCTCAAAATGGTGGTGGTTGATGGGAACGTGAGTGTCACAGCAAAACGGTCATAAGTCCCTCGAATTTCGGATTAATTACAAAAATGAGGATCCCGTTGGAGAGGGAGTTAACTTTCCTCTAATTTGATTGTATTTAGAGCTTCTAAACATGAAGTGGAAGATGAAAAAAGTGAGCCGTAAGTAGAGAATCGCTAAATTGTTAAACATAAACAACGTTTTTCAACGTGCGTTTAGTCATTTTTGGATTTATCTCGCTTATTAGAGGAGAAATCGTTTTTTGAATGCGGTTTCTTCGCTTAAATCCAAGTTTTGGACAATTTCCTATCTCAGAATGCCAATATTTTTACATACTTGTATGCATACCATTTAGGGAAATGCCCGAATTCAAGGAACTTGTGGCCATTTTACTAAGACAAAATCGAAAATACGAAACAAATTAATTAGAAATAAATTTTTTTGGCATTAGCGAGGGAAAAATGAGAGATTTTTGCGGCATACGTGACAAAATAGAGAGAGAGAACACGTACAGTGAGAGACAATAACATTAAATGTTGGAAAATATAATAGAAATTTCCTAACCTCAACTCAATAAACCATAAATTTCTCACAGGGGTGCCAAACACTAACACGAACCACGCGTACGAATACCACACACACACACACCACGATTTTTCGCATGAAAGAAGCTGTATACAAACCGTTAAGCGTTTTTGATACGTTCAGTCGTTCCAGTTGCTTTAGCGTACGAAATTATTGTTTCACGGTTATTTCATAGTTTTGGATCATTTCGTATAAAATCGACAAGTTACGATAATCGCTAACCGAAAAACAGTTTGTTGACAAGTCGGCTGGAAGTGAGACAGGTACGATGAAGTTGGCCCATAATTGACATCGTTAATTCCCGAGCGATTTCACCGATTTTGGCCTCTTTAGACGGCCATTGAGATGGAACACTTATGCTCAACAAAACAATGTTGAAAGTCAAATGAGATTATCAACATTTTTCGAATGTTTCAATCTGTTGATACTGGATTCCCCTGAAGAGGCCCGAATCGGCAAAAGCGCCCGAGAGGTAATAATGGAAATCATGTATCATCTCACGCTCACCTAGGTACTCGTCAATGACGCCACCAAAAATTATTTCATGTTTCCAGTTTTTAGACTCAAAAACGATTTTGATCCCTTCAAATCGATCGAAGATGAGATGATTTTGGGATCGCAGCCGAAGTTATCCATAATTGCACCCTTTGTCGACTTTATACGGGACCGTACTATTCCTAAAACGCAAATATTTAGACACTACTATCACAAAAATACGTCAAAAAATATTAAAAATATCGTTAAAAACTTGCACACATCCCAGTCGAACGACTTGTCGTTCATAATTTGGTGTTCTAGGACGAAAATGGACGCTAAACCATCCTGAAATTAGCTAAGCGGCGTTTTTACAAATAATATCAATCAACACTCGACCGCCCGAAGACTTACTAAAATAGTACTTTTTCCACTATCAGTTCAGTCCTGGATATCACAATTGATTATTTTTCAAAATATTTCAGTGCTCTTGCAACGTTCGACTATTACAAATATAAATCAATATTTAACAGGTTTGTTTGAACCGGATTAAAAACAGGTTATCTACCATATCCACAACGTTCTGTGTGAATGCAGGGTCGTTCATGGAGAAGGGGGGGGCCGGCGGAGCGAGCACCGATAATGAAGATTGCCGCAGGTGGCCTACTGCCTCTTCGGTGCGGCATATTGAACGTCGTTTGGCTACAAGCGCAATCAGTCCGAATGATAAGAATCGGGAACGAACCGCAGGCCACCTGCGGCAAGCTACATTGTCAAAAAGGCCGTCCATCTTACGTTTCCCCGATTCCCGATCTAACGACTTGTAGGAAACAGCTCTTGAAAGCCGACAGCAGGTACAGTATTCAGGAAACTGTGATATTTATAGGCTTATCATTGTTTAGCGTGAGGGTTAGGTTGTGTTCGGTATAGAAGAGTGTCAAGGGTGTAGGTTCCGGGTTCGAAAACTGGCGGGTATTCCAATTCTGGGATGGTCGGCGTAGCACCTGGCGACAGCAAACCCTGGAAGGCCAAATTTTGGAATTAATAAGGTTCTGTAGCAATAGATAGTTGTACAGTGGGTGCCTCGAATTCCAGTTAAAGAGGGTACCTAGGGTGAAGGCACCAGTATCAGACACTTTAAGCGGAGATTCTCACGTTTCTTTACACCACGAGGCATGATTTCATCAGGCATTTATCAGGGGGGCATAATTAGGTGCCCCAACTTCTTGACAACCCACCAAGACTCGGAAACCGACGGATTTATGGTTTTTTATAGATTTTAATCGGTTTTTTCAAAACCATGTTTTTGCACCAGTGTCAGACACGGAATATTTTGGATGGCGCCAGTATCAGACGCCCTCCAGATCCAAAAACAGACACTCCAATAAAACTCCAATACACGTCTTTTATTGCCCAAGTACGTACATTTTTATTTGGCATTTGCTTTTTTTCGTAGAAAGTAGAGAGGAAACCAGTGGGGAGTAGATAACGCACAATACTTCCATATTTTGAAACGTAAAAGTGTGACACAATTTGATAATAATTTGACTGCTTTTGAGGGTGCTTAGGTCAAAAATATCAAAAAACTCACTATTCAAATTTCAAAACTCGCCTAAAATAAAAATACGCCAAGTTATCGGGTTATAAAAAATATCTACATATTCTGCAAGAAAAAAAAAGATTTTAAGACAATGAACGCTCAAATTGGTTCCTTTTTGTGGCCGGAAAAAAAAATAAAATAGAAAACAATGAAAATGAAAATAATATTTGCATATTATATAATACATTATGCATATTATATCAGTACACTCGTTCGGGAATTGATTCTGAGTAATGGCTAGTAATAGGAGCTATAGCTAAGAACTTCATATTACAATAAATAAATCCCAAACAATGAGGCCTTAAAATAACGGGCCAAGAGAATTCACGAATTCAGTACTGATTTAGTGAAAAATCATTTAATTAATCCAAAGACGAGTATCAGACATCATTCAGTACCAGTATCAGACACCCTTGAAAATCAGTTTAATTTTGTTATTCCGAGCGAAACGTCGCAATCTACCAATGTAGGGCATTGACATGAACGATGAAAACGGAAAATGGTAAACGGGATGGGAAAAATAGGGTAAATATGGCATGAGAAAGTTTCCCACCTCTTAGCCATGCTGTCTAGCGTTCTTGCCTGATGAGAGCCTGATGTGGAAGCGTCCAGCAAGAACCGCCACCAAGCTGGTCATAACCTTCTCTGAGCTCGTAATTTCACTGGAACCCGCTAAATAGATCTGTATGCATCCAGTGTCACTTGAAAAAGGGTTGAAACCCGTCGAGAACTCTTATTATCTGACTTTTAAGTTGAAAGTGTCTGATACTGGACCAGTGTCTGAAACTGGTGCCTTCACCCCTAATGGGTAAAACAAGCATTCTGGAATTTTGAAAAAAGGTCGAGAATAAATTGATGGAGATATTTGTAAATGCACACACTCGAAATGCGCTTTGTGTAGAGCTATAAACGTAAAATGTATTTCTGAACGTTAGAAAAGTGAAAAAAAAAGAATAAATAAAATACTTATTAGGAAGTAAGTAATAATAGTAGTAGTGGTAGGTAGTAATAATAGTAGTAATCTATATTAGTAGTAATAGTATAATAATAATAGTATAATTATTAAACTCAAATAGTAAAACACTTAAATAAAGTCGAGTCAGATTGCAGAACGATTACTTCCACATTCTCAAACTCGTAAAAGTAAACATAATCTTAAATATGTAATGCCTAATAATAATTAATGAAGTAAACTATAATATAAATGAACTTACGTAGGCTCCATCCTGATGCATATGGCTGACCGATGGACCAGCTGAAAAAAAATTGAGTCATGCTAGAAATAGGCGATAATAGTATTAATTTTATATAAAATATTGGAGCTCTTAATGTCCGAAAAATGGAGTATAAAAAATGAAAAATCACCTTGACTAAACGGCAGGTGTTTTTTACTTTTGACCTTCCGCCTGCCGTTGTCGGACCGTCTGAGCGAGTCAATCCAACTAGGTTCACCGGGTGGATGATTTCTGGAAACGGCCAAATCAGTCGTTAGTTTTCAAATTGAATAAAAAATATACCTACATTAAATTCCTACTGCAGAATTGTCGAATTCGGTTACAGAATTACACAATTTTTTTTTTGTCTTACTATTCTTGCGGTTTTGAGCTTTTTTCCCAAAATTGTTCAGATTCATGAAAAACCCTTAGGGGTTTCGGTTAAAAAGTATGTCAACCGATTCATTTAATTATTCCTAAAAATTTCCCGCTGGTCAAAACTCACTAAAAAATTTACCAAATTACGCAAAAGGCAAAACAGAATTTGACAAAGAAGATATGTTTGGTTGATAGAAAATGTATTTTTACATAAGTAGCAATGCAATTTATATTTGGTTTGAATGCTTGATAACACCAAATTGATAGGAGGCCATAAAAATAATATCATCATAACATGATCATAATGTGATATATTATATCACCTATATATGGTGGCGAATTGCTTGAACTAGGAATCCCATGCTCAAAATTAAAATTATAGTTTCATTCAAATTAGTTCATAAGTTTTGGCGTAATTTTGGAGTTTCCGAGGTTTTGAATTCCAAATATCCATTGCCAGTTCCAATGCCAAAATCATAAAAATTGAAGTACTGACTGACCTATACTCAAGGCCACCCTGAAGAGGAAACATTCTGGGGCGTTCATCGGGTCCTGAAACGTAATGACAATGTTTACAATACAGTATCATTACGCATAGGTAAGCAACAATTGGACTTAGTAATTGCTCAAATTATTACCGTGAGGAAGGGGGTTCAGAATCGGAGCCGAGATGTGCGGTCGCCTGTTTTCATTGTGTAAAATTTCTCTCGGAACAACTCTTCGCCTGGAAAGAGAAAATTAGGTATCGAAATTGAAAAAACATGCTGATTTTGCCCTTCATTTTGACGTTGGCTTTGATTTAGGTTTTTATTCACAGCAGTTCCTGTGCATAGGAGCCGTTTGATGCGCCAAAATAAATTTTAAATTATTGGTCAATTTAAAAAACAAAACGGAACGTTTATTTTCTTTTAATCGGCCAGTAAAATGTCCAAAATTAATTTCGACGAATCAAACGGCTCCTATGCTGTGCATATTGCCCTTTGCCTTGATTATGGCAATCAACCTTACAATTATTTTGACTTTGACAGCGGTGATTTTGGTACGTAGGTAAAATACCTTGGAACTGGTGGCGTCGTCTTGGCCGTTAGCGATGCCAATCGGTAATCAGCCATTTCCGGAGGCAGAGCTGTGTGAGGCTGCTGCGGCGGTTGGTCTTGGAAATCTTTATTGGGAGGACTGGAAAAAATTAATAAAATGGTCATTAGAACGTAAAAAATGTTTTTATTCATTGATGGTTTTCCGCCGATTACCCATGTTTACAAAAACCTGAAGTAAGAAAACTGGGATAATTTTCATTTATTTTTTAAATAAATTAACGTTAATATTAGTCATTGAAGCCAACTCAGGCACATAGAGGTAAGGGTATTTTGTTAGGCGAATGGGTAGTACATCTGGAAAATTCACCCACCGTATTATATTTTTAACAGATTAAGAAAAAATACATCCCACCAATTAATTTTAAGCGTTTAGTAAAACGTTTTTAGGCCCTTGCAACAGGAAATATCATTTAGATCGTTTTTGAGACGCCGCATAAAAAAGTTGAGAGGAAGTTTTTTGTTGACATTTTACTAAAATTATTCCAGAAGTTCGATTTTAGAAGTTATATGTTTGGAAGATGCTCGTTTAGAATTGAAAAAGCGTTTAATAATAAAAATCGACGAATTTCCTCAAACAGCTCTTGAAACGTTGAACCAATTTTGATCATTCAAGGCTCCTTCGGACCAAGCGAAAAAAATAAATTAATATTTTTTTGTTGTAAACTGTACAACCTTCAATGGTAATTTAAATAAAGTAGACCGAGATGACGCGAGAGGACAGCAATAAACGCATCATCAGCAGACATCTCTTTTCGAGCCTTCAGTGGCAAGTTTGAAAACACAGGTTCGTTATTGTACGAAAATGAGAAAATTCATATCTCGTTATTTACAATTCGGTGAATAAAAAATCGACATTTATTCTTAGAAATGAAATTGGTGAAGCAAAATTACCGATTCGATGGAAGGCATGCGTATGGCAAGAAAGAGAAGACATGCAACATGCAAAAGCCAGGCGACATAGTAAATTCCCATTTCTCCTCCGCGATCTCAAAACATAAATAAAAACAATCTGGAACATGCGAAAATTTTGCAAAATGATACGTCGGCGGAAATCTTTGATATTCAAGACCGACATCTGCTAAATAAAATGTGGAGGAGACGTCCGCTATTCATTATTGAGTAAAACAAACGTGTTGTAACCTGAAAGACAAATTGTACCCCCTTGGTTGTACTCAAAGTGAGTCGGGTGGAGGTACCTACGTAAATGTGGTAATACCGTAATTTGTGCCTCACGAAAGGGAAAAATTCGTGGGTAAATTAAGAAGAGTTGAAGGTACCTATCAATTTCTAAATAGCGTTAGTTTAACAACAGTCGACGCAAAAAATAAACAGTTATCGCAGAATATTATATAATTATCCCAAATGATCGAAAAAATTTTTTACAATTCAAGGTTTGTTGTTATCTGATCAAGCCCCTTCCATATCAAAAGCTGAAAGCCCAAAAAACATTGGCCTATTTTAATCATTTCATATAATTGTTGAAAATGGACTATTTTGAGGTTAGGATTCAACTTGACTCTTGGACCACGCCAAGTGGCGGGAAAAATTACTCAAAACCCCATCCAGCCAACGTCTGCTTCGCATTTCATGTTATGGAAAATGGCGGAAAACATAACTGTCATGGTTAGCTGGATTCACATGTTGGAAGTATTAAAGGTTAAACAATTTCAACAAAATTACCACGTCACTTAAATTGCTAGGCAAAAGAATCGATAAAGCTAACGACAGGAACTAAATAGACGTTATATTTGACATTCTGTCATATTAACGTGGACTGTTCTCGTGGGGTCCAACCCTTCACCCCCACAAAGAACGTGGAGCGGACCAAAACGATTTGTCAGCAAATCCAGCTATTATAACAGAATGCGAAAGTTGAAGAACGATAACATTTTACGTATATTACGACACTCATGCCAACAGCATGTGGATAGATTACTTTGAAAATGTTAGCGGAAGATGCGGTTAGAAACATATGTTATGGTACCATATTATGGTAAATGCACCAAGGATGATATAGGCCTTTGCATTGGTAATAAAACATTCAACCGCTAAATTAACTACGAGTTTCGAGGATTCGTGAAGAAAATATTTCAATTCGAAAACCTAAATTTCAAGTGTCAAAATGTTGGAATCGGTTCATTCAAAATTCCCGTCAGATAGGCCAGTGCAAAACGGCGTTTAGGAACCACCCGACGTCAAAAACCGACATCGCATCGAACATCAACATCGCATCGGACGTCGACATCCCATCCAACGTCAACATTGCTTTAATATCGACGTCATGTCAATCATCGCATTGAACATCGATATCGCATTGAGCATCAACATGGACCGTTGACATGTTAACCATTGACGTCGAATCGAACATCAAAATAGCATCGATTGTGTGGAGCATCGCATTGAAAATCGACTTGGCATCTAGCTACCACATCGCATCAAACGCCCGCACCAATATTAAAATATAGTTAAAAATGGAATCTCAAATTCATATTCCCAAGATCAATGAACCGTCATATTGCACATGCCTATCGTCAGATCAGTTAATTATGCGATGGAAATAGGTTATCATTATCCTTGGGTATGTTCCACGAGCGTATGAGACAAGATGTAAACAAGTATGTAAGACAATTCCCCAGCAATGACACTCGCCTGACACTTAAGTGTCGTTGCTGAACGTTGCCTACCAAAACCTGTTTACCTCATGCCGATGCTCACGCTCCTGGAACATCCCCTATACGAAAAGTTAGGAAAGAAAGTTGTACCTAACACCTGATATTGAAGAAAATTAAATAAAGACCCCCTAAAAACCTGATGGCATATGACAAAATTCGTCTATTTATTTTTTTACCATATAGAGGGAGGAGGTAGAGGGGGAGCGTTGTGGACGCGCCGGTAACTGCGATACTGTGCCGTCGGCACCGGAAGGGGACCAGTGCCCAATATCCGGAGGCACTTCCTGTCCAAACTGGAGCCTCCGGTGCTGCCATCTTTCTCCTTCGATTCTTTCTCCTTGTCGTGCTTGTCCCGCCGGCCGAGCTTCTTCAGCGAGCCGAACATCTTGCTGCCGCTTTCGCTGCTATAACAATCATCAAGCAATATCTCCCACTGAGGATCAGCGGGTTGGGAATTTCGACCGAATCGAATTTCGCTCGATGCGTTTCAAACCGAAAACTACAAAAATTTGCACGCATACGTGATCATCTACTGGCAAAAACGCAGTGTAAAACTCGAGTGATAGCTACATAAAATGTCTAATTTCCTCTCCATATGGCTACTTTTACATATTCATAGGTTTTCTAGTTATTGCAGGTTTTGCGCCTTTTTGCACACTGCGCATCCACTAGGTAGTCGAGTGTGCTAGTTTATGGAGGAATTTAAGACAGTTCTTATTTTTTGAAATTTTTAAAAAATCCCCAATTTCTTGAATATTTTGTCAAAAAATAAAACCCCCAGTAAATAGCCATGTGGATTATGAGAAAATCGGAAGAATGAGGTAAACTACAAAACGTATTCACACTTCAAACGTGAAACCTGATAAGAGAAAATTTGAAAATTCCAAAGCACACGCTTGAACGAGCTAAAAAAAAGTAAATTTGTCATCTCTCGTAAAAAAATGAAATTCGGTTAAAATGTGGTCAATCAACATACCCCGACGACGAAGGTGGAGGATTAGGCGAAGATGTGGCCACTGGCACCGGCAAAGGTTGTTTTCTCGATTCGGGGGTGACCGGTTCGGTTTTCGGTAGTTCGCCTTCGCTTTCGCTGTAGAGCACTTCTGCTCAAAAAATCAATTGCGATCTTTTAGCGAAGGTAGTACAAATTAATCAAAAAACGAATGTCAAGGTATCCTTGGGCTTCTGGAGTGTTGAAATTTAATATTTTTGAATTGATACGCAAATTCAGGCTTCTTTGAAACCTTCAAAATCCCAATTTTCAAATCGAAATTGAGTCCGATGGAGCCAAGAATTACAAGTGAAGATATCGTTGAGGTGTTCGGTGAAGATATTCATCAAGTCAAAATCTCAATTCACGGTAGAGCGTAAAAAAGACCTACCTTGAGTCGTCAGATTGGGCTCGAGCGTAGCGGTTGAAATGGCATCCAGCCATACGGACAGTTCGAAATTGGTTTCGGCGGCGAAGTAGAACATGGTACCGGTATGGTAGACTTTGAAGGCGAACGGCCGGCTTTTGACTTCTTCGGCCGGAGAGACGGTGAAACCCGGCAGGTAGACCATGGTTTCGGCTTTGGAGGCCTGATCGAACGAAGGGTAAACGAAATCCATGAAAGAACGATTTTAATTGACAGCACACCGACGATTTTGGGGGGGAAAATCATTTTTCACATTTGCCTAATTTTACTCAAAGGGAATATAAATTCAAGGAAAGGTTCAAAAAGCGGAATAAATAGAATTGAGCCACGTCAAGGGAACCAATTTGTTATGTAACAGCTTCTAAAAAAAGGTTTGACCCAAATAGCCTTATTCGCGGAAATCAATTTTTTCTCCATCCCAGAATACAATCTGCACAGTGGGAGAATTGGAACAAATGACCGATAACTTTTGTGAAATCTGCGGATAACGAAATGGAATCTTGAAATGAATTAATGAATGGATAAATGATTGATAACCAAAAACTATAAACAAGCTCCTAAAAAATGATAAATTCTTTTCCTTATTGATTCGAGAGTCGTTTTTCTACAGATGAATTCGGAGTGATCTATTATGGAAAATTTGGTGATTTCAACCAACTAAGGGCTGCTTGAGATTTAGATACGTGAATATTCAATAGGGGCCTAAATGAGACTTACCTACCTCTTTAGTAGATACAAGACATTTTGATTCAAATTGATCATAATAACATTAGTTTAATTAATATTATGTTTTGAATATTATTTGACTTTTCCAAAATACACCAGCTACAAAAATAAAAAAAAAAATACTGATATTTTAATGAGTAAGGGCAAAAAACACTCACTGATTTCGCCTTGAACGTGTACAGGGTGTTGGCGTGAATGAGACACCATCTCTTGATCCATGTGCCGGATCCCTTGCGACATCTTTGCAACAGCCAACCGTCGCATTCTACAGTCGAGAAATCCTTAACCGCCACCTTTCGCCGTTCTGTTGAAGGAAAACAATGTGTTATGACTAGGGATCGGATTTTTATGTATTAAAAAATGCCAAATATGTGACATATATATATGTATTAATTTTCATAAAATATGTGGAAAATATGTAAAAAGGTTGAAATATTTGCAAAAAATATGTAAAAAGGTTTAAATATTTTCAAAAAATATGTGGAAAATATGTAAAAAGGTTTAAATATTTTCAAAAAAATGTTTAAGCCCAAATGAACAACAAGATTTTGTTAAATTATTTCCAGAAATAATGTACCTACCTATGTAATCGGTCAGGTTTTTTTTTTCATCGCCCCCTGAAATTTTTCCTTTACGTTTCAGAGGGTCTAGATAAAAATCTGCAATAATTTTTTCCCGTACGCCGTCTGAAGCAAAACGCATAAAAAGAGTTGTCCAATTAAAAAAAAAAAAAAAAAATTTAGCAAAATTTGCTAATTTTTTTTTAAATTCAATTCATTCTAGTTGTGAACCTCGGGAAAACTACCCAAAATTAGCAAATATGTGTTTTTGTGGACCAAATATTTGAAAAATATGGATTTATAGTGGAATATGTCAAAATATGTGAAATGAAATTGGGCTTAAACGGTTCAGAAAATGTCAATATGAACACGCTTACTTGAAAAACTTCAGTACATTGCCTAGAAAAAAATATGTGAACACATACGGATCCGATCCCTAGTTATGACCTTCTTTCCCGACCTCTTGAAAAAGTCGATTTTTTGAGAAATTGCGCGATATTTATTGAAGATGTTTTCGTTGCCCTATGTGATTCGAGGGGGAAGAATTGAAAATATTGACGAAGGGGGGCAGTAATTGGCAAGTTTTTACAAGCTTAGTCAAGCACTGTAGTTTGCTCATTGAGGCAGCCCTGGAGGTGCACGGGATAGGGCAATCGCTGCTTGTCGCGTCCAAGAACTGCCCCGTCGTACGGCAGGCCGGTTGCACGGGACAGAGCCGCCTGGGCATGTCCGTCGTCCCATTACGTGTGGCACTCAGCCAACCAGAGACGGAACGCCAAGGCTGGACACGCCAACTGGAGGCTCAAAACGCCGGCTGTAGAAGATTCAACAGTTCAATCTTTCGGATCGGCCATGATCACCCTGTTGACGGTTGAACCGTTCGTCTGATGGGACCTTTAGAGACCCCAGGGCTGCCACTCGAACGTAGCTCTGGTAACGATAGCTTAACCTGACCAGCTCTAAAAACCTGGCATTGGATGCCTAGATACTCTAGATAAAAAAACTCATCCTGAACTTACTCGACAGCAGGGCATTTTTCTTTCGCTGGGTCTTCGGCGAGGCTTTGCCCAACGATCTAGCAGCCATGATGGCCCGATAGCAAGCGTTGGGAGGCTTGCTCAGACTTGGCCTCGGAGGCGGCACAGGCGGGGCCTGGATCAACGTATGTTTGGCGCCGACCTTCGGCAACGTCTGTCGCTCCTGACCGGACGCGTCTCCTGCAGATCTTGTAGCCAAACTTTGTTCCGAGTACTCGCTAGACGAGTAGCTTTTGGTCGAGAATGTGTCGCAAACATCTTTGTACGCCGCCCTGAGATGCTTTTCCTGCAATGAGCTGTATTTTCCATCCCGAGGTCGAGGATCGGACGTCTCCAGGAAACTGTCCAGGCTGACGTCGCTTCTCATCGCGCTACTCGACGCCATCCCGCCCGGCAACGCTTGCAGACGATTGATGCTGTCGTTGCTATAACTTTTATCGATGTTGGACACCTTGGGTACGGTACGAGGCGGCAGGACGTCAGGCTTCTTGACTTGATGGGGAAAACTGTTCTTCTGCGTGACTACGACTTTGGTCGATCCGATATGTTCCTTGTTGTTGATAATGTCTTCGGTGTTCACCCGGCTTATTGTCCTGGACAGTTCTGAATCGCATTCCATCTTCTTGGAACTGGAACTGACGCAGACGAATCCTCCGGCCACGTCGAAATTCTTATGCCCGAGATTATGCTGAGATTGGCTGGACCTGAATTTCTCGCTCGTCCCTGAATCCAGATTTTTCCCGTAGCTTCGACACTCGATCAAGTCGGAGTCGTCGCAGAACGCGCTGGTCAGCAAATGCTGGTTGATTGTCTGGACAATTTTACCGTGCTCTTCATTGTGCTGGCGACTTTTTTCAGGATAAGAATTGACCGCGATGACTGTGCCGTTATGTTTGTTAGTGGTAAACACCGGGGGAGGATGGAGATCGTCGTCGTTCTGGTCGTCGCAATACGCTGACAGACTGTGTACGACTGAGACTTCATTTTTGGGGGTCGGCAACTCGAAATGCCTCGGGGCCACAACTGGCGGGAGATCGGGCTCCTCCACCTCCTGCTCTCGGTACAGATGCATTGGTACACCCTTGATCAGCTCCTCGTGAGTCTTCATGGATTGAGGTATCTCGAAATACGGCTCCTTCGGCGGCTCTGGAAACGTAGGCAGGAGACGTGGCGGAGGTGCTTTGGGTTTGGCCTTCTCTTCAGGAACTTCTTGACCGATTTCTATGGCCGAGTGGCGTTCGTTCCGTTCTGGGGCGACGTGATTTTCTTGCTGCGGCGGGAACAGCGACGGCAACGCTTCGGCTGACTTGCACACCTCTTCAGTGCTGAAGGACTTGACCGAAATCCGATCTTCTGAGCCATTGATGCCATTTCTTTCCTCGCAATCGGAATTTCTATTGGGAGGGACCGGAGTGCTAGTTTTCTTCATCATCTTGACAGCTTCGTCGAGAGATTTATTGTCGAATATCGGCTCACTATTGATTCGGATCTGTTGTTTCCTGACAGGCGGTTTCTGCCTTTCTTGAGTCTGCTCTCTGGAGAACATTTGTATTTTTTGCTTGATCGACAGCGTCTCCAGATTGGGAGGCTCGATTTCGGTTTGCAAGTTCTGCATGTTGTTCTTATTGGCGGACGAAAGCCTTTCTTCGAAATCGACGACGCTCGTCGCGCTTTGTTTGATTGCGCTTTCTTTTTCTAGCTTCAAATCGTGCCACAACTGTGAACAGAAAATCGATGTTGACTCGATATGAACGGGTAGTTCGAAAATTGTGGTATGCTGTGCTGGGAGTGGCGTTAAGCACCCCAAAATTCAAAGTCACCACGAATCAAGGATTTTTAAATTAGATGCTTTCAACATAGAAACGCGATAGAGATACTTGAGAATCTGAGGTATACCTTTGTACCCTTGGCAGATAAATCAACTCCCATAAGAGCGTACCAGCGAAGCAAGGCACTCTCAGGACATTTCTTGGGAAAGCTAACTTTTATAAGAGCTAACTTTTATAACTTCAAAAACTGGTGGCCAGAAAAATGCCGTACCTCGTGGATGTCGAAGGGAGGTCGCTTGCTGAGAGGACTGACGCCAGTAATCGTGGCTCGCCGCTGTACAGGTTTGCTCGGCACGACAAGTTTGTGCTGAACGGTGACTTCCTCGTCGGAACTTGACGAATCTCGGGATTCGGCTGGTTTTTCGATTTTTTCAGCCGTCGGAAGCTTCAAGCTACAATAGAAATTCGAGGGATTTTAAATAATTTTTCCTTGGCGAGTTTTGGCTCGCAATGGACCCCACCTCCCCCCATTTTCTAAAGATCAAGTCACTCACGCTCGGATAGGAAGACGAAAATGAAGACGGGTCAGAGGTTCGAGCCGAGGAGGGAACCCGTGAGAATGGATAGCCCTTTTCTTGCTCGGAAGACGGTACGGCTTAACGTAGATTTGACCGTAAACTTTGGTATGCTTAGGACGTTTCTTCAGGGTCAAAAGTACTTCGGTTGGAGACTCGGCAAAGAGGTGCATCACTTGTTTAACGTCCCATCCCACCTGGAAAAATAATATGGAGAAATTAATTTTTTTTTCGGTCCAAACTCGATTTTCTTGATGAAATCAAGAAGGAATCGCCAAATTGATCATATTATTGGTAAATCAGTAAGTAAACTAGAAAATTTTCTAGGATCAGTTATTACGTTATTTTGAAAAGCAACTAACCTGAAAGTGAATATTTAAATGAATTCATATTTGTTCTCAATTTTCAACGTTTGAATTGCAATTATTATGGTACTTAGGAGTAATATATTGACTAAATACCTAATGCTTGAATGGCATTAGTAGTACGCACCACGGTCTGGTAGTTGATCTGGACGATTTCGTCACCCGGTTCGATTTTACCGCACTGGTGAGCTGGACTGCTCAGTTTCAAATCGCTTATTCGATGAATCCCTTGGAAGGACGGTATAATATAAAAGCCCTGCAAAGAAAAAAAATGGATGGTGTGGAGAAATTAATTGCGAATAAGACTTTCTGAGGGGGAGGGGTCCTTTTACTGAGTTGCATGGATACATTTGCATTAAATTCATTTTCTATTTATAGATTATTTATAAATTAATATAGATAAATTCATAAATTAAGCTTCATCCAAAAAAACCATCAACTGAATTTTTTCCTCTGTATCAACTAAAAAACAAATACCAATCGCAAAAAAAATCAAGAAAATCAACTTCGGCTTTTTGTTTCATTTACTCCATTTTCCACAGCAATACAACTTATATTCCTTGTTATGTTGAAAAAACTCCTTATTATGAAAAAATCCATAGGTATTCCTTATTAGGTACGATGAAAAAAATGATTTTTTATAAGTTTGTCAAATCTTGTTCTAAATCTTATACAACGTATGCAGGAAGGTCCTTTGTGGAATGAACTATCAAATCTTCGTGGGATTTTTATTTTCTTTAGCGCTTTTAACGGCATTTTCCGAAATATTTGGCAAAAGCAAGCTATCGATTTTTGAACTCAGCAAAGGCAGTGGACAGTCGATAAATTATTACCTAACGATTATCCACTTAGCATCAGCGGTTTCGTAAAATATTCGACGCTAAGGATGCACGAAATTCAAAAAACACCAACTCTGATTGAAGCGAAAGACGAACTGGTAACTGATAAGATAAAACCCTAAGAAGGAAGAGGAGTGGGTGAATAAAAGGAGGGCTCGACTTGTTTGCAGACGAATGAAATGATTCACGCTTTGCATTATTCAAGACTCGATCCGATCCGTTCAGCGATGATGGACCCCGGGGCTCGAGAGAGTGAAATTCGAGGAAGTGAACGATTGTCAATTTGCGAATGACGAATAAATTCGGCGGCGGTACGAAAATACTCCAATTCTGAATTTTCACTCGATAAATAAACTCTTCAATAATCTGCGAATTTAGAAGCATAGGTAATTTGACGATATGCAAGCTCAAAAATGCCGAAAAAGCGTTAGCTACAGAAATTTTCAATTTCATATAAAATATTTAGCTAATGGACCTTATAATCCTGCTCGATCAGAATTTTACGACACACTGAACTTTCGCATTGCGGGCATTTTTATTATTGGAATTTAATTTTCCGCAGGCCACAAAATTGAACCTACCTTTAGACTGATGAGTATGTCGAATTGAACTGGTGAGGATTTTTCTCGACTATTCGGCACAAAACATCGGAAAAAGGTTGAAAAAAAGGACTCGATACAAAATCGATCATTACCAGATCGTCGGACGATCTCTTCTTGATAGTAGCTAGTTCGAGCGATGCCGGCTGCAGGATGAGCGGGTCAGTCATCTCCTGGACAATCGAGTCCGTAAGTTTGGCCAATTTGGACGAGGCATCTTTCATATCGGTCACTGGAGCTTCGGTGAATCTGTCCCTTTGGCCACATATCGCCATGCGCAGCCCGAGCTTCAATACTTCGCTTCGCACCTCCTTGTACTCGAGCAATCCCGAAAATCCTGGTCTGGGGAGCGGAAAAACGAAAAATTGAGAAGACAAATTTTGGAGAATTTTAGAGCACCTGTTTGTCAGAAGTTCGGCGGGATTAAATTTTAAAAATGTTCGGGTCCTGGTAACGTTTTTTTTTTTTGAGAATTTTGGTACCAGAGCAATTTTTTTTCAAAAATGACCCTCCGACACTGTAGTTTCTTTGGCTAGATAATATTTTTGCGTTCGGTTATATACTCTTACCCTGTTTTATTTTTCATTGATTTTATAGGCCCTGATAAAGATATTATAATATATTAAAAGCTCGGCGAAGGGGACAGTTTTCTTACGTTTAACCCTACCCTGATCTGCTTTACTGCCTGAGCTACTGAGGTACTTTATTGCATGCAATTTTTGATCTATAACGATCTGAAAAAAAGCTTCTGAAAGTCCCTAGTCAATCAAAATTTTTTTTGCAGACCTGTAAAATCATTGATTAACACAGGAAACCGAAGAAAATCGTAAGGTTAACGCGTGATGCGACTTTTACCTATAGAAATCGAAAGGCGGCATTTTCGCTCTTTTGAATGTCAGGACTAGAAATGGCACCATTTGTGGTTATGTGGTTTTATAGGTTCTTGCTAGAAAACCGGTGCTGCTATAAAAAATTTTTACTTCCATGTACCAATGAGATATAGGTAGAATCATGATAGGTAAGTAGGTACCTCAAAACCTAAAAAATAGATAAAACAAAAAATAAAATCGGATCTGGGGTTCATAGAAACGTTCGATTAAACACAAAATAAGAAAACATTCACGAAAATTTCGAAACTATTTTTATAAAAATTCGGCTCAAATTATAGTCATTATAATTTCCAATAGTGAATTGCAGGAAGAATATTACCTGTCAAGCCATGCGATGAGAGGTTTAACGCAAGTGACAATGTTGGCGATGTCGGCTAAAATTTGCGTAGTCAGCCGCTGAGATTCGGCGTGACTTTGGCACAATTCGCTGTGCAGACTGTGCGACAGGCAGGACAATCGCATTGCCAGCAACTGAAGATTCTCTCTGTCCAACTCATAATGCTGAAAAGATTGAGAAGAAAAAAGGATTTGAAACATCATGAGTAAAAAATAAATTTAGTTAAAAAAAGAAAATTAAAAAATTTAACTGACATTGTAAATGAGCTTCTAAGGATTTCCTCCAGTTGAAAAGGATCGATAAACGGAGCCAAGCTTATTTTTAATCGCAGAAAACCCGTAGAAAAAAGGACAACTTTTCTGATGTTTTCCAAAGTTTTTTCCGAGGAACGAGCATGCGTCCAAACGGTTCCAGAGAACTGTTTGTTGACAAAGTCGTGGGTCTCGATAAACAAGAAAAGTCGCTACCCCGTCAGAAAGCGCAGGTGCTAAGCGGAAAACGACGAGATCGCCTTCTGGAAATTCCGTCCACAATCTGACACATATAGATTTTTCTCGTTCCCCGTCGACAGTTGCAAAAACTTAGATAAAAGTTTATCTCCAAGGCCATAACATCTAAGTGACATATCTGCAAAGATAAGGAACTAATGAGTCGGCCGAAATGAACAGCTCATCAAGAAAATTCACTTCGAGCGAGATCCCGTTAGCTCGGCCGATTATGTCGTTGGAATTCTATTTTGAAGAGACCCTGTAGGTAACTATGAGAGAAAATAATTGGTACGTTGATCCAGTGGTACGTCAATAACACCAAATACTTCTTAATTTTGGAGCCTAAGTGAAATTTTTGCCGATTTGTCGAGAGGCCCATAATGCGTGCAAAGAAGCGTTGAAAAACTTGAAACCCCATTTAAAATTGAGGTGAGATGAGTTGAAGGAATAATAAACGATTCCGCGAACCATGAGCGATATTTTCAGACCTCAACCGCCCGAATCGGTTCACTTTTACGGCATAAGAAAATAAGCTAGAAAACCCAGAAGCTGCTAAATGACGCGAAGTATTGTGTGCTATCAAAATTCTGGTTAAACACAATTATAGACATAACCAGAAGATTTTAGGTTAATGACATAACGCATTGGAGCACAAAAGTTAAGTAGGGCACAAGTCACGATTTGAAATAGAAATTTAATTGCAATAGTCGAATTAATGAAACTTTCTACTGAATCGGGTGTAATGGGGATAGGCAACATAATATGAATATTATTCACACTCTATATCACACTATAACATAATACCCTAGCAATATACTAGTAATGCACTATAATATGAGGCGTTGATAGCCAGAGTGGACCATTCCACACAGGTGTTGAACTGAGAAAATCGCATTTGAAAATTTCGACTAATTTCTTGCAATTGATTAAGGGCCTTGTTATGGTGTTTTGAAGAAAAAAATACAAGCATTCTTGGGTGAACAGATGACTCATGAACCAAAGGGACATTTCTACAAGCCACAAAGTCCACTCTGGCCATCAAAATCGGCGGCCAATTTGCAGACGGACCATTTGAAAAGTTGCGCTCTCTCTTAGCACATTCGAGAACGAGTCAAATTTTAATAATAATTCGTTAGATAGAGCAACCGCAGACCCATTGCACTGTATAACTCATTTTTGGACAGTTTGTGGAATGGTCCACTCTGGCTATCAACGCCTCATATAGTATGCACATATTATGTATGCTACGATATGATGATTATGCACTAATCCACATTGTAAATGGTCGAGCGGACCTAATAAGAAGGTAGCCACATTATTTCCATGTTCAATTCAAATGGAGATAGACCATTGGGATCGCTCATAAAGATAAATGGCAGCTTGCCCAGGTAAAATGTTCACGGTTCACGTTCTGAAGGGCGTTAATTAATCAGCCGAGCCAATATGTCATAATTATTTCAAAAATTCTAAAAAATTGTTACCTATAACCTTGAGAAAATTAAAACAAAAACGTCACCGTCCAGTACGCGAAGCAATAAATCTACAAATTAAATAAAAGTCGCAAGCAATGCAATTAACAAACTCCTAGCGTAAATGAGGATGCTTGACTTTTTTTGAAGCCATTAAAAGGAATGAATGTCAAATTACGAATCGTGTTACTGGTAGTGTTTAGAGACTAGTCAGAAACACAGTTGAAAATCACGCAAAGAATAGCTAGCTACTTTTTAGTCAAGTACTTGAAACCAGTTGCGGTTAAAAAATAATTTCCATGTTTGAGACGGCAACTTCTAAAACGCCGGAAATAAAGTTAAAAAAAAAAATAATAAAAATTTGGTGTTTCAACGACACCTAAATCGCTTATAACTGAAATCAAGAACACTCGACTGAATCCATGGGCATTTCGCTCATCATTGCCATATTGAGGAATTCTTTACTAAATGGAATTGTCACAAGTGAAAGCTAACATTAGGCTTTACCAATTTCAATGTATGAGGAATGAAGCAATTCTCATTTCTGGATACCAGCTTTTCTCAAATTGATTCGAAAAATTCTCAATAATATTAAATATTATTCGTCAAATTTTGACAAGTTCTCAATTGAATGAAAAGATTTGTGGCTAGTTAGCAATATTGCCAATTTTAATTGATAAATTCTCCATATGATTTGAAAAACTGAGACCAAAAGAATGAAATGTAAGTTGGAGGATTTTCAATTTGACTAGGAAGAAGGGAAATTTAATATTGGTGTATACAGCATTCTAAGGAGTCGGAAGTAATCAGTTAACAATTCGTGTAATAAAAGCCCTAGCCGAATTGAGGATTTCTCAAACCAAATTGCGAATTGCCCAAGTCAACTCAACTGAGGAAATTCTCAATTTGGTTTAGAAAACTATTTGATTTGGAAAATTCTCAATTCGATCGAAAAATGCTTGATGGACGGTAGTTTGATACCCACAGTTAATGAGGTGATGACTCACGTACCTGCCAACAGGAGGGACCTAATAACTGATGAGTAAACCAGCTAATCGATGGACGACGGAAATTTAAAAATGTTTGATAAACTCATTCGATCGAAGAACTCTACAGTTTCCCTACGACTTTCGACAACTCTCACTGAGTAAGAAATCCCCGAAAATCGGCTCAGCTTCGGGAACACTATGATCCGCAGCGGGCACTTTCACTTGCTACCAGCACGAAACAGTCACTTGCTAGGAAAATAGGACGGTGGTAAATTACGTAAAACGAAGACGTTACGTACGGCTCGGGGTTGGGCGTGGGAAGAATAGTAGGGGCCCCAAAAGTTGAGCATCGGCGAGACTTTCCCGTAGCGTACCGGACCAAAACAAACAATACTACGGAATTGTGCTGGGATTAATTCATGCTTTGCAGGGAGTGAGGGCAGTACGGAGTGTGCGAGTCGTAAGTAGGCCAATACTACACCGTTAAGACCAGATTTTGAACTTGAAGGAACCGTTCTACTTACGATGTTCCTTAGGTGTTCGATCCCTTCCAAAATGACTTCCTGGTGTCCGATTTTCTGGATGCCGAGATGCTCCAAATCGCTGGGGCCGAAACCGAGAATCTGCTGTCCGGATATGCGATTGTTGAGGAACGATTGAATGTAGGGGAGGATCGTCGAGTCCAAACCTGAAATTCGCGTCGGGGAAGGGAATGAAATTTAGATATTTACAACAGTTTTCGTTTTCCGAAGGTGAAAACCCCCAGTGATGGAGAAACAGACGAGCCGGGGGTGGGGGTTGAATTAAACCGTAGGAGTGGCGTTTTATGAATGGGTGGAAAAATCAATCGAAACTACCCCTCTGATTGGGATGACAGGCAAGGCAGCCTAAAGGTCACTTGGTGCTGTTGCTCGGTGTCGTTCACACGGGGCGGACGGAAAATGGAAATTCTCTCGCTCACCTTTCAACCATTCGGTGACTTGGTCAGGTTTCCATTCGGCGACGTTGACGTAGGCCATATCGGGGAAAAGGACTGGAAAAAGAAATCACCATCACAGGAAGGGAAAAATATCCGAACTCAAGAAAAGAATGGAATGGGGGCAGGCAGGATTCAGATTGGGGATTGGGCTGGGGGAGGGGGCAGGGGTAACGGCAGACGGGCTGTAAGGATGAGGTCTGAGGAGGGGGATCCGAGGATACAAAGGGAGCCAGCCAGTCGGGAAGGGGGATATCGACCTCAGGCTATCGAAATGAAGATCGACAGTTTGAAGCTGTTTACTATCGAACTGCCGCGGTTTAGATCGTAGAATGAACAATTTGGACATTCTCTCCCTCGAAAAAGCCGAATGTACGTAGAATAACAAATTGCGCTTAAAATATGTTTTGTAGCATGCCTAGAGTCATTTGGTCATTCTTCGGGAATCGCATTTGTATGAGAAATGACGGTTCAATTTGAACTACCCTACAAGTAGGATGAAATGACGAATCTGACCTACTGAAAGCTGTTCAGAAAATTGGCATAGGTTTTAGCAAGGGTAGGTCAGGACTAGATTCTAGACACATTTGACGTTGTTGAAGGTTGGTCTCTCTGCCTGCTCATTTTTAACCCCCCCCCCCCTCGAGTGGTTCAACCACCATTCAATATTTGGTTGAGTTGCCAGTATGTGTATCGAAATTCCGGCCTACGCCAATTAGGACGAAAAATCGATCGATCGGCGAACGGACCGATGTATCAACCCTTTCGATAGACAACAATCGATCCAGGGAATAGCGATTCTCCCAACTTTGACAGCCGAGGAGACGGCGCTACAAAGCCAGACGGAAGAGGGGCAGGGCTCCTACTCCGATCCCAGAATGAATGAACTCCCACCACCGATGGGCGGGATGACGTCATACGGGCGTGGATGCGAGAACCCACTTCAGGGATCGAGGGCCTGTAAGCTCCATCCAGAAACCATATCCTTACACCTTTGGTGGGAACAGTCCAACGTCAAAAACAGAATCGACGAACCCCCAGCAGTTGATGATGGGGGCACCGGCATTGTGTATTTGGGAACAAGAGCATTATACTGATGAGATCAATCCTTGAAGTGATACAGTAGTTTTTAACTCCCTTGTCCCACAGGCCCTTGTCTTCACAGGCCTTGGCAAATTTCTGAAATGTTCTGCATTGATCATAATATTCTGGCTGTATCAAGTCATGGATCGATGGAGGTCAAAATCTGACGTTGCAAAAAAATATAACTTAGGCATCCAAACTGTATCTAGAGATCTCTCGAAGGTTTCCAAATAGTTTTAGAAGGAATGTGATTTTGTGCAAATAATCTCTTGCCATCCTAATACACGTTTTCACAAATCGTCGTTTTTTTACATTTCGATACTGATATTTACTTAACCCATGAAACCAGCCGAACTCAATGGAGCAAATTTTTGTAGAAAATGGCAATTTTTTGACAAGCTCAGAAGCTTTTTGTGCAAGTAAGCTGCGGTTGCGCTTAAATTGTCACAAATATAGTAATCTTTAACAATACTTATCATATTCATGTTTTCATCAAATACGAAGCGTTTCAGAGATAATAAGCAATTGATGGAAAAAAGGCTGAACATTACTTCACTAGGTTTATGGCGAATTTCGTTGTCAGCGCAATTTGAATAAAAAATTCGGATTCAGCACTCGAAAACAGAATCCCGTTGAGAAACTCACTTCAGTATTTAATCCCCAAACCACCCATTTACCTCCTGGACTGCTGTAAGAAAAAAGCAAAACACCTATATTTACCTACTTTGCTTTCGTGTCTTGCAAATAGTAGTATACCTTTGGCCTTAAGGCGCAACTTATTTTTTGCCTCTGGAAGCACGCATGTTATTTTTTACCTCTGGACTCCATCAAGTGCATTTTGAACATTTTTTTATCCAAAATAAATACGCTCTCTTGCCAGTTTTTAGAAGATTAACACCCAGAATTCCCAAGATTTAGATGATTAGCATCCACATATTCGAAGACAAAATCATTCGATGTTCAATGAGAATCACTTTCAAAACGAAACATACTGGAATCGAACGTGACTACGAAGTTGTAACTATCTCATATCCTAACAAAAAGCTTACCATTTGGTACCACTATTTTTCAGTATTAATATTGGTGGCAGCCAAAATGTAGCAAAAATCTCGAAAACGTAAAAAAATATTTTTGAAAATTGGAATTTTTGCCTCTGACACCTTTTATCTAACACTATTTTCAACTTTTTTAAAGATTATTTATTTAGCCTCATTTCAGTATATCATTCTCTGGCTATCCAGAGGTTAATCCACCCGTAATGCACCAAGGTCGACTCCCTCTCGAATCCCAGGTGGACTCAGTTTTGTGCGAGGGCAGCGGGTGCAAAAAAGTGAAAAATCTCCATTCCTGCGGCCGAAGGTGTAAAAATCGCTTCACTTCTCACCCGTTGCGTTGGCTCGGACTTGTCAGGGCGAGAAAGGGTTTTTGTAACAGTTGTCAAGGTTCACAACCGCCGACACATATTATCGGACTTGTTGCGCAGTTGTACCGATCCATAAGTTCTGGGCCCAGTTTCTTATTCTCGACCCGCATATACCATATTATAACATTCAGTATGGATTTGAAATGCAGCTTTGGAGTATTTGCCACCCACGCAGTCACAATATTGGTGAAATCATCAAAATTTTCATCCTGATTCAGATTATAAGAAAGAAACCAGCGCACTGCTGAATATACTGTTACTTAAATATTCACAAAGTAAATGAAAGTATTGTAGTCGTCCTAAAATCGGAGCTTCACCAAAAAATGTCACTTGCACACTTTTACTCAGAATCATTTCCTGGACTTGAAATTTGCATAGCGTTTTTTGACATTTTTTATCATTGTAGCCACAAAATGAGTCAAAATCAAAAATTTACGTACCTATCACAGTATGAAAGTATTGTGTCTTATCTGCTCACCACTGGTTTTTAGCTATTTTTGCTCTTTATGGGGTACCCCATAGCATCTTATTACCCCATAGTATATTATAACATGCAATAATTGCTCCTGGTCCTATATCTTCTTGTCGTGACTCTTCAGTTCGGTGACAAGGGCAGTCGTTGCCATAGCAATCTGCGGTCTCGATCGTACAAGAGGTGATCAGACGCCTTCGACATTTAGGCATCCATCATGATTCGTCCAGTCGTGATTTTTCCTCTAGTTTTTGCTCCAGTTCTCTAGCAACACTCGCAACAGCAACCTCGTTAACAGTCGCTTTCGCGCTACGATTGTTCTAAGCGATCAATAGGCACGTTATAGAAGAAATCGATGGAAATCGACCGAGTCGATGGAAGCTGGAATGTACACAAACGATCAGATCGAACTTCCAACGGCAGAGATCAATCGCGCCTGGCCCTGCTAAGTCGTTTTCCTTCTTTGTCGAACAGATTTGCATAGAAGGCCTCGGAAGGCAGGTCTAATGAGACGACCGACCTGGGGCCCGATTTGGCCGACCATGCCAAGATAAATGGTGGCCGTGTAGACTTTGGCCGTTGGGGGTGGGTGAGTTCGGATGAGAATATGTGAAGTCCGATCCTCTATGACGTCCTCCAGCTAGAGCGAGAGGAAGAATAATAATCTGTTATTACCTGGTGCTGCAGTGTTGTGCTCATTATAGTATACCTGGGTGATTCCAGAAAAAACTGCAATTTGACCGTACCGGGTTCTAGCACCTACAGTATACACGCGATCTTTCTATTTTTATTTTTCTGTCGTTTGGCATAAGTTCGCCCAAGTCTCCTGATACTTTTGATCAATTTGGGCTTTGGATGGCGGAGAAAATCGGGTTAGAATGCCCAAAATCTCACGACCTTCACGCGAACTCAAGCACTATCACCTACTTCTGAACGTGTTTGCATCGAAATTTTCAGTCATAGCCCCCCATTTTTTCTTCACTGGTTTGTCCACTGGATATTCTAGTTTATGAATTTAAGGCATTCAAGTGGTTTAGATCAACAAACGTTTTTAAAAAACCCTGTGAAGGTCGCGTCACTGGGTTCTTGTCAAGACCTTCACACAGAAAAAAGTATGTCTTCGCCTTGATGGTAGAGTTCAATGGTGTTGTTTATTGAGTTGCAACCAACTTGTCCTCAGTCAAAAACAATCCTTGGCGTGAATCACATCTGTCGCAGGACCGTCAGGAGGCTGAGATAAATAAAACGCGACGATTCCGGAGGGAAGTCATGTTTCTGAGATACTTTTTGTCACGACCTTCACAGCAGTGACAGTAATAATAAGTTAGATTACATTCGGAACTTTTTCATCTCCATTCGGTTGCTAATCATGTGCTGATGGTGACACGAGGCCGGATTCCCCTCTACATACAAAAGTCGCCGTCTTCTTTCAACATTAGGGATACTTTCTCACGACCTTCACGGTCAAGACCGTCACGCGACCGTCACATTTCGTCGCTTAATTTCTAACATTTGCTATCCAACATTTTGGGGAAAATGAGTTGGATACACTTATTTTTATGCAAAATCTCGCGCTCCATGCGCTGAACTACTTATTTTTTCCAAAAAACCGCTAGAAGTCGCTCAAAACCTAAAAAAACGCCACATGTGCTAGCTGAAATTTGCAACCACCACTGCTATCTTCCTAGAACTACCTGATGCCGCCTAGTTTAAATTCAGGAATATCAATGAATGACTTTCCACCAATTTTGGACATTTACCAGGAATCTTGAAACGATTTGAACGATTAATGTAGAGGAAATGGGGTGTGAAGGTCTTGACTCCAACTGTGAAGGTCGTGATCTTAAAATTAGAATTGTCTTTATAATCTCTAAATTAGCCTTATTGCACGAAATAAGCCATTTCTAGTAAGTAGAATTAACTAAAATTACCAGATGTATAGCAGGCTTGTCACCTCTGACTTCCACAACTTAATAAGACTGATATGGCAAAATAGCAGTGATTTGCATTTTGTGTTTTTTTTTTATTGAAGTTCAACAATATAAAACAATCTAAATTTATTTTCCCCACGTTCAACTTACAATATTAGATGTCTCGGATGATTTATTTCGTGCAATAAGGCTAATTTAGAGATTTTAAAAAAATCCTAATTTTAAGATCACGACCTTCACACCCCTTGTTCTCTACATTAATGGTTCAAATCGTTTCAGGATTCCTGGTAAATGCCCAAAATTGGTTTTGGCATTAATCTGAACGAATTATTCTATCAAATCACAGCGGAAATCCAGGTTTTGAACCTAATTTGTTGAAACCAGGAACAAGTTCATCTACCGAAAATGCTATTTTTCGAAAAAGTTGCCTTTGAAGCCCGTTCTGATGCATTAGTTTTTCACTTAGGGCCCAAAACTGTATTTCACATATTGGTTATGGTGACAGGTTATTTATTCCAAGAGGAATCAGGGGTTACAATCGTGTTCCCTTTTTCTCACAGGACTACCAAACTGTGTGACGGTCTTGACCAAATTTTGCACTTTTTTTCAGTTTTTCCGTGATTTCTAATTTTGGGCTTTGTAAAGTATCTCGCCATTTATATTTTCCAAAACTAGACCTTTTTTTGGACCAGTTTCAATTAGGGGTTTACGGAAAATCAAAGGTTAGTTTTTTGCCATGGCAAACCCCCAAATTGCAGTTTTTTCTGGAATCACCCACCTACCTGTCTAAAAACCTCGTCTGGTTCAGGATTCCACGATTTTTTGAAGACTTTTTTGGTTCTTTTTTTGAGACTTTTTTTGGAAAGATTTTGGGCCGATTTCAAGATACCCATTTAGTCCCCACTTAGTCAATCGCTGAAACGGAAATAATTTGAAAATAATTTCAAGAAGCATTTAACCCTTTCGGTCCCAGTGTCCACTATACCTACTGGACACCACTTTCTCTTCTTCCCTCCGTGGCCAGTGCCACTTTTTCGGTGAATACTGTTGCTCATCATCAACAACAATATCTTTAGATATGATTAGGTCTGTGTTAGACGTTTGGATAATTTCAGTAACGGCGATGACGATCGAGAGGGTTTTCTTCAGGAAGTTACGAATACAGTATGACAATCGCTAGTGTCTTCTAGGTACCACGTGTCCGGCCAACGTAAATGTTATACTGTTTCCGGTGCCAGTAGCTCAATTTTTCCCGACGGTTAAGAAACGAAAGTGAAGCAACTTGAAAAGAATCGTTTGTCCTGCATGCTCGAACATGGACGGCTCCCTCGCAGCAACAGTTAACTCGGACAGGAATCAAATGAAGCACTAAATCAAATTCTCCTCTGGGGCGGCCATTACAATTGAAACATATCGGCCGGGAGGGGCGATCGGGACTACCACCGGGGCGAGGTGAGACGGAATGCGAGGCAAGTGGGCATGTCCGACGAAGACAGAAGCCAACTTGGAAGGGAGGTATGTTGAGATGGAAGCGGCATGGTAAGATAACAAGGGGTTGCCACACTGAACGGGGCAGAAGAAATATCTTCGGCGACGTCCTAAATCAAGGCCCCGCCCTCCGCGGCCGCCGCTGCTGGAAATCAGGAGCCCAGGATCGCCTCGTGAAATTCGTAGGCTTCGAGACAGAATCGATTTACCCTTTGAATGTTCGATGGGATCCTTCTAGGGTAGCCAAAAATATTGACCGAGTCAATTGCTCTTCAGATGTTACTCACATAGTTGAGCTTTCAATAAGCTTGTTGAAAAAAATACATCACAATTCCTGGAAAAAATGCAAAAACATTAAAAACAAATCAGGTACTACATACATTACATTCAAATTACATCGTTGAAACAATTCCATACGGTTTCTGTAGAGCTTAAAAGGCAAATTCAACAGTAAGCAAATTTTTGAATAGAAGTACTCAGGATTTGAACAGTTCTAGACGAGATAACAACAGCTGAAACAAGACTTGAGCTGTGAAACCACAATTTACATTTTGGTAGTCTCCATTTTAGTAATGACGTTCTAGTGAGCCGCCTGGTTCGTTGACGAGAATTTTTACAATTTTTTTTTAAACTCAGCTGAGAGCTATAACATATTTATGGATCTTGCGTACTCCGAGTTCTTGTGCTTCAGGCGTCAAGTACGTGGGTGCAATAGGCGTTTTAAATTTTCCTCCTCCGTCTCCTCCCGTGAAGCTCAGTTTAGCACGAGGGAAAGAGCAGAGTGACTTCGACAGACTTGCTCGATATGAAAGGGTATTGCCAGGACAACAGGTGCGTCTGGTCACTGGTACGGCGGTCAGTGTCTGGGCTGAGAATTGCGCTGAAGACAATTTTCGGCATGAAATAATAGATAATAATTAAAAAAAAAAATAATTAAAGTCAATGTGTATAAGAAACAGTTTTTTCTGAAGCTCTGTTTCGATTCTAGGACGATTCCAATACTTCCAATTTACTCTGTAAATATGGAAGAAATAAAAAAATGAACATAACATAAATAAATGGAAGAAAAATCGTTCCACGGAGACGAATAGGTGGGTATTATCTATGCTGTTAGTAACTAACTGTTATTGAAATCGCCTATCGTTTCAATACCTACCTAATCTTTTCTGAAAAAAATTGAAAAATTTACGTGTGTAGATAGATACGTATTTTAGGTAGGTAATGAGACGAGCAAGATGGGGATATCCGCTGGGTATATATTTTTTCCGTACTCCCAATTTCACCAAGTAAGTATTTTATATGAAAATAAAAATGATATCCAGCAAAGGCTGTTTACAAATCCGAACGAGAAACCAAACAATAACCGAGCAAAAAACTTACCGAGCAATTGCGGGGGCTCGGGATAAGTTATCGTCGGTTTAGCTTCGGTTTTTGTTTGCTATAAACATTAGGCGATTTCATGTCGGTTGGCTATAGCTCAAGGGCGAATTTGACCGTTCGCCTTTGTCCGGGACCGGCCTACAGCGACATAGACTTATGGGACGTTTTCGCAACTATTCGGGCGAACAGGGCCGCAAAGTAAGTGCCCGACTTGGACGCTTGTAAAATTTCGTTTCGCCTCTCGAAAAGCCGAGCGGATGTTTTTCGTCTTTTAGGGAACTGAGTTCGCATAATTACCGGCTGGAAATTACAGGCCAGCGCAGGGGGGGCCCATTTTTCGGTTGCCGAAATAACTTTGTGGGAGGCCTGTGCGAATATCGAAAAAGCTTTCGAAGCCAAATTCAACGATGTTTCGAGCTTAAACGTTGTAAATGCCGAAGTCCTACGATAAATTGTCAAAAATGCAGGGGCTCGTAAATTTTGGCTCGGGGGCTAATCCGATCAAAAATGTCGGGGGCCTAAAAATCGATTTGCACTTTTACTTCTTGAAAAACAAACCGAAGGAATGCGAGAAGGGAAAAATCGATGCGAAATTATTATGTCCAGGTTGGCATGGGTAAATCGGAAGATTTTGGGATGATCCCCTCCGTCCATTTTTAACCGACTTAAAACAGGAGGAGGTTACCCAAGTTTACCTAATTCCCATCAAGTACGGAACTAACTTGCGATCAGCTACAATTCTTTGCTCGCTGGAGTTTTGGTGATTATTTCCGGGTTAAAATATTTTATCTCATTTTGGTAATATTTGTTGGAATTGAGGTATTGTTTCGGTCAAGTCGTGGAGTTGTTGCCTGATACTTTCTGTTGCGTATTTTTTTGAGATTTTTTCGTTTCATTATTCAAATATGTAATAAACTGTAATTCAAATACGTAATAAATTGTAATCCCAAAAAAAAAAATAAATTTCTAACGCCACTGGAAGGTTTGTGGATTACCTTTCAAAGGGCGAAGGATCCAAATCTGCAATAAAAAATGTCTGTCCTTCGACCTTGGGCACTTTCTCTTCAAAACAGGTCTTATTTTTTTTAATTTTTAAGGAAACCCAATAATTTTGGTTCTGGACAGCTCCAAGTCTTTAGATGGCCCAATAGCTCAATTTCAAAGTCGCTAAAAATTGTTACCCACTAAAATGTTTAAACGAATTGTGTTTTTCCAAGAAAATTCATCTTGTAGGCAGCATACTGATTCATTGTAAGATTTTTTATGCAGAATCGAACAAAACGAATCGAATGGCCTCTAATTTACCCTTTCTGGGATACTGACACCCAAATATTTTTCATGTTTCAATTTTCCTTTTCGATGATTGTCAAAGACATTGCAACAGATCCGGCCGTATCTCGTTCGGACGATTATAGATCGTTTTCCGAAAATACGCTGATAAATGATTGGCTCTTTTGGATAATTGGACCGACCAATTATGCAGTGCCACGACACCTGGAGATTTTTTTCCTCCCCAATAAGACTGAACGTCCTTGCTGAGCTGGTGACTCGAAAGAGAAAATAGCGCCGGGTATTCGTGGGTTTCAAGGTTTTGTTTTTAGGAACTTTTTCAACCGAATCCTCCGGATCTTTTCAGGGCGACGGTAAAAATTGAGTAAACCAGGTTAATGGGCGTTTTCAGGTCAATTTTGAAGACAAATAATGAAAAATGTACCCCCAACAAAAAAAAAAAGAAAAAAAAGGAGATTGAAATTTGAGTTTAAAAAAATGAGGTCGACAAAATTTTACACCGACCGGGTCGTAGCTTACTCACAGTTTTCGCTTTTGTTCCAAGCCGCAAAATATTGCAAACGCTTTAAACTCGATTAGCGTAATTTATAGTTGTGCTTTTTTCACACTCGCTAGTCAGATAGCGCTAAAAGATTGATTGGATTTCAAAATGAAATTGCCGTATCCCCAGGCTTAGAGCCACCGGTGTCAACTCTAACGCTAATTATCGATGATTCATTAATATTACAGGATTCCGCGACACCCGGACACCGGTGGCGCAAGTTCGGAGCGCTTATTTCGGTTTGTTACCCCATCCGATTTTTCGCACTCATATGCATATCGCCTTGAAATAATTAAATATTGAAAGATCGAAGCTGGGGAATTTCGACGAAAATTCTCCGAGGCGAAATTACCGCTTACCTGCTGCGTAACAGTGAAGGGATCCGACCACAATCGCAAATTTCCGTAAATAAATGCTTAGCATAAAATACCATATAGTATAAGCGATGATTGTCTTTAGACCAATTCTCACTGTTATCAGTGCTGAGCACCTGTGTATGCTTTTACTTACCCAGAACGAAAAAGAATGAATTCAATGCGATAATCCATCATGAATTGGTCCCATTAGGTACCTAAGTTCATGGAGCCCTTGAATTTCTTTGGCCGAAGTCCCCACGAAAAAACTGTCAACTATTGGTGTCATTTTTGAAATGAATTGGCGAAAAAGCAGCTGCATCAATTCAAAAACGAGATGTGCAGATTATCTTTGTATTATAATACAAAATACTTTCGGTACATTATTTCCAGAAATAATGTACCTATGTAATTGATCAAGAAAAAATTTTTTACAACACCCCCTGATTTCCATATGGCGTAGGAAATATTTCAAGGATATCTGATTTTATATTGACAACAATTCGGTGGCCGAAATGATCATTAATGTCAGAAAACATACTGAGCAAGCATCAAAACTTGAAAAGTGATTTCCAGTATCAGTTCAAGTTTGAGTTTCAATCTGTGTTTGAGTTTGATTCTCAGTGTCAGTTTGAGTGTGAGTTTCACTTTGAGATTGAGTTCCAGCTTCACTTCGAGTTTGATTATCAGTATCAGTTTGAGTTTCACTTTCAGTGTCTTCTTGTGTTTCGTTTTGTATTTGATTTTGAGTTCGAGTATCAGTTTCAGTTCGAATTTCAGTATCAGCTTGAGTTTCAGTTTCAGTTTGAGATTAAGTTCCAGTTTTTCTTTGAGTTTGATTCTCAGGATCAGTTTGAGTTTGAGTTTCAGTTTGAGATTGAGTTCCAGTTTCACTTTGAGTTTAACTTTCAATATCAGTTTGAGTTACGGTTTGTATTCGAGTTTCAGTTTTGGTCTAATTTTCGGTATCAGTTGAAGTTTGATTTTCAGTTTCAGTTCGAATTTCAGTTTGAGTTTGATTTTTTTACCAATCAGTTCGAATTCGAGTTTCAGTTTGTGTTTTAATTTGAGCTTCAGTTTGAGTTTGAGTACCAGTTTCAGTTTGATTTTCAGTATCAGTTTGAGGTTGATTTTCCGTTCGAATTTCAGTTAGAGTTTCAGCTTTAGTTTAAGTTCGAGTTTAATTTACAGTACCAGTTTCACTTTCAGTTTGAGTTCGATTTTCATTAGCAGTTTGAGTTTGAGTTTCACTTCGAGTTTGACTTCCAGTACCAGTTATAGTATCAGTTTGTATTTGAGGTTGAGTTTGAGTTTCGGTTTAATTGTCAGTATCAGTTTGATTTCTAGTTTCAGTTCGAATTTCAGTTTGAGTTTCAGTAGGCATCAATCATTTTGAGTTTGATTCTCAGGTACGGTTCAAATTTCACGTTTAATTTCTGTTCGAGTTTCAATTTGAGTTTGATTTTCAGCACCGATCAGTTTGAGCTTGACTGTCAGTTTCAGTTTGAGTTTGATTTTGAGTTTTGTATTCAGTTGCCCCTTCCTGACATTCCAGATTTTGAATTTTCCGACAATTAACAATTTACTTCGTAAATATGGTAGTAGAAATAATATCCTAATAATTCCTTGAATATAAATCCTAATAATCATAATCCTAATAATAATGATTAATAAATATAATTCCAGTGTTTCTACTTCCATATTTTTAATATTTATGTTATGTTAGGGATTTATTTATGAAATTCTTCGGCGGAATTGATTCTGTCACTTTCAGGAGAGCTGTTTGACGGAGTTTCGGGTTTTCGGTGTTTTTCGTACAAACTATTTCAAGTCGTTTAATAAAACCATTCCGATTCAAAGGCTTAGAAATTGTGCCACTTTGAAAGTCAGTTAACGAAAGCCAGTTTTTCGCCCTTCGAAATCTATCTCGAATTCTTGACCCGATCACGCGAATGACGTGTTTTCTGTATTACACTCCAGATATCTCCGGTGAGGAAAATGACAAGCAAGGGCGATGTATACACTGGCTACATATACGGCGATAAATTATCGCCCGACTCGTACAAATGTCCGGTCATTAGGCCGGCAGGAAAAACAAAGAGTTTCGACCTATTGACTCCTTCTTGTCAAAATGTCTCCGACTTATCGCCGGTTGCCGAGGGTGTCCGTTTATTTGCCGGATACACGTACTATGGAAATAGATTTCAACAATAATCCGAGCCAGGTCATTTGCGAGTAGAAATACTCGCTGATACTCGTCTGTGGCGCCTGCTGCCTTGATCTCTGCTGCTTTACGGACTTCGCCTGTCTCGCCTTGGGCTTCACCTCGCGTGCTTGTGTTGCTTTTCGAATAGCGTATTACTATATCAAGCGTAGTGGAGACTACGCCCTCGCAGCGGATCCCCTCGGGCTTTACTTCGCCGTTTATCGGTAGTTTCAATCGTCGGATTATCTTCTCCGTACGCCCCGAGTGAACTTGTTATTATTTTAAACCGGAACTATTTATCCGCGTGCCATTCGAAGGGTTGGGAGGTCATGTATGGTAGCTTATGTATTTGATCTACCGTGAAGGGCAGTCCTATTCGATACCCAAGTACATAATTTATGTGATATTATCTCCAATATGTACCTAATATTATTAGATTCTAACTAAACAATTTGGCATACTTAATACCAGCGCACACTACTAACGTGGCACATCGCATCGCTTCGCAAAAATGTTACTACACTACAGATGGGGCGCATCGCATCGAAGCGTAGCCCAAAATTGCCAATCAAAAGTAGGAGGAGGAGAAGGACGGGGAGGAGTCGGAGGACGAGGAGGATACGGAAGGGAAGAGAGTGGGGGAGGAGGATCAGAGGAGGAAGAGAGGAGATGGAGGGACGAAGAGGCGGAGCATTAGTTTTGATTTGAGTTTGAGTTAGAATTTGAGTTAGAGTTTGAGTTTGAGTTTGAGTTAGAGTTAGAGTTTGAGTTAGAGTTTGAGTTAGAGTTAAAGTTGAGTTAGAGTTTGAGTTAGAGTTTGAGTTAGAGTTTGAGTTAGAGTTTGAGTTAGAGTTTGAGTTAGAGTTTGAGTTAGAGTTTGAGTTAGAGTTTGAGTTAGAGTTTGAGTTAGAGTTTGAGTTAGAGTTTGAGTTAGAGTTTGAGTTAGAGTTTGAGTTAGAGTTTGAGTTAGAGTTAAAGTTGAGTTAGAGTTTGAGTTAGAGTTTGAGTTAGAGTTTGAGTTAGAGTTTGAGTTAGAGTTTGAGTTAGAGTTTGAGTTAGAGTTTGAGTTAGAGTTTGAGTTAGAGTTTGAGTTAGAGTTTGAGTTAGAGTTTGAGTTAGAGTTTGAGTTAGAGTTTGAGTTAGAGTTTGAGTTAGAGTTTGAGTTAGAGTTAGAGTTTGAGTTAGAGTTAGAGTTAGAGTTTGAGTTAGAGTTAGAGTTAGAGTTTGAGTTTGAGTTACAGTTTGAGTTAGAGTTAGAGTTTGAGTTTGAATTTGAGTTTGAGTTTGAGTTTAAGCTTGGGTTTAAGTTTGAGTTTAAACTTCAGTTTGACCATCAGTTAAACTTTTAGTTCCTGTTTGAGTCCGAGCTTAAAATTATGTTAGTTTGTGTTAAACGTTAGCCTAGCGCAGAGCAATACGAGAACCGCCCGAGGACTGACGAAATTTTTAAAATGTTTTCTAAGGGGTTTTAGGGGCTCGGGCTGTTAAAATTCGGAAAAATCAAACTGTTTGTTAGGTTTTTTAACAAATTATACCGGAAAGTAGGTGAGGTAGGCAGTAATGTCGATTTTTGTAAAGAAGTGTACCTTACAAAATTTCATATCAGCCTTCTCTTCTTCTTTTGTTTAAACTGCGAGATCAAAAATTGCGTTCTGTTGGTCGAGCTTAGATTAGATGGAATATGATGCCCTCGGGCCACCATATCGGCACCATATTCAGTGAATTGACTGAAAAGGAAGGATATTTTCTTCTGATAGACCTGCCATCCATCATCGCATAAACGTTTACATATACCCAAGTATAAAATTATGATCTTTATTATTTCATTTTTGAGTAGGCACTTCATGGCGAGGTCGTATTTGAAGAAAATGCCAAAACGCCTCGCCGACTCGGTTTTACAAGACACTTGCGAATCACACCCACAAACGGCCTGGCTCAAGCGACCAATAGGCGGATCCAGAAGAATTCTCTTGCTCCAACTTTACCACTCTCGAGTCAAAAGCTTTTTAAATGAGGTTCGCCGATATTAAGGGCAACGGGTTCTTTCGATCTTTCAACCTCCATCGTGTCCACGTCTCTTCCCTTCGCGCCAGTCGGCCGGTTCACACTGGACGGGCCGTGCCGGGAAGTGATTCTGTGTATAACGATGCCTCAAATCACAAAGGGGATATGTCCCAAAATATCGATTCTGAGATTTCGGTACCGAAAGAATCTACTCATAAGGACCTATCGATCGCTCCAAGAATCATGAACCTTTTATCTATTTTTTGGGCCAAAAACGATAAAAAAAGAAAAATGATTTTCGGACGATTCCAATACTTCCATTTACTCTGTGAATATGGAAGTAAAAAATGCAATATCAAATCACCCACCAACAATCATCCCATGCTGGTCAAACTAATCAGGCCGATCAGTATGAACCTGCAATGCTCCCCAGACCCCCGCGTCTGCGCGGACAAAATAATTCGCTTTTGCGATCCCCGATAAACCTGAATTCCGTTGCACGTTCCGTACGCGGCCGCTCGCTCTTCACACAACGAACGACCAATTAAAATGCTGCAATTTATCAATTTTTTCTCCGAGCCGCCCTTGCGGCCAATAAATTAAAAAGTTACGGCCTTTCGATTCGCTGGCCACTTGAACGGTAGCCGTTGCCGTCGATACATAAAACCGCCCAATTTTCTGATCAATCGACGTCCACTATATCGATTGGGGGTTGATAAAATGTCTCGCAACTATATTCGTTTTTCGGGCTAATTACGAACAAGAGGCCGACAACATTGAGACGCTTGACTGGCACATTAATAACAATTCACAACGGAACCCACGTCGGTGGGAGAAATTGGAACTCAATAATACGCAACGTTTGTCATGTCAGCTCGCCTGGAGGTTAGAAGAAAAACAGTGGTGCGTAGATAAAACACAATACTCCCACATTTTAATATGAAATTTTTGAGATCAAAATCATTTTGAGATCAAAGTCAACTTCGAGATCAAAATCAACTTCGAGATCAAAGTCAACTTCGAGATCAAAATCATCTTCGAGATCAAAGTCAACATCGAGATCAAAATCAACTTCGAGATCACAGTCAACTTCGAGATCAATGTCAACTTCGAGATCAAAATCATCTTCGAGATCAATCAAATTCGAGATCAAAATCAACTTCGAGATCTAAGTCAACATCGAGATCAAAATCATCTTCGAGTTCAAAATCAACTTCCAGATCAAAATCAACTTCGAGATCAAAATCAACTTCGAGATCAAAGTCAACTACGAGATCAAAATCAACTTCGAGATCAAAGTCAACTTCGAGATCAATGTCAACTTCGAGATCAAAATCATCTTCGAGATCAATCAAATTCGAGATCAGTATCAACTTCAAGATCTAAGTCAACATCGAGATCAAAATCATCTTCGAGTTCAAAATCAACTTCCAGATCAAAATCAACTTCGAGATCAAAATCAACTTCGAGATCAAAGTCAACTACGAGATCAAAATCAACTTCGAGATCAAAGTCAACTTCGAGATAAAAATCAACTTCGAGATCAAAGTCAACTTCGAGATAAAAATCAACTTCGAGATCAAAGTCAACTTCGAGATCAAAATCAACTTCTAGATCGAAGTCAACTTCGAGATCAAAGTCAGCTTCAACATCAAAGTCAACTTCGAGATCAAAATCAACTTCGAGATCAAAATCAACTTCGAGTTCAAAATCATCTTCGAGATCAAAGTCAACATCGAGATCAAAATCAACTTCGAGATCACAGTCAACTTCGAGATCAATGTCAACTTCGAGATCAAAATCATCTTCGAGATCAATCAAATTCGAGATCAAAATCAACTTCGAGATCTAAGTCAACATCGAGATCAAAATCATCTTCGAGTTCAAAATCAACTTCCAGATCAAAATCAACTTCGAGATCAAAATCAACTTCGAGATCAAAGTCAACTTCGAGATAAAATCAACTTCGAGATCAAAGTCAACTTCGAGATCAAAATCAACTTCTAGATCAAAGTCAACTTCAAGATCAAAGTCAGCTTCAACATCAAAGTCAACTTCGAGATCAAAATCAACTTCGAGATCAAAATCAACTTCGAGTTCAAACTCAACTTCAACATCAAAGTCAACTTCGAGATCAAAATCAACTTTGAGTTGACTTTGAGTTGACTCTCGAAGTTGATTTTGATCTCGAAGTTGACTTTGATCTCGAAGTTGAGTTGGATCTCGAAGTTGAGTTTGATCTCGAAGTTGACTTAGATCTCAAAGTTGATTTTGATCTCGAAGTTTACTTTGATCTCGAAGTTGATTTTGATCTCGAAGTTGACTTTGATCTGGAAGTTGATTTTGATCTCGAAGTTGATTTTGATCTGGAAGATGATTTTGATCTCGATGTTGACTTAGATCTCGAAGTTAATTTTGATCTGGAAGTTGATTTTGATCTCGAAGATGATTTTGATCTCGATGTTGACTTAGATCTCGAAGTTAATTTTGATCTCGAAGTTGATTGATCTCGAAGTTGACTTTGATGTCGAAGTTGATTTTGATCTCGAAGTTGACTTTGATCTCGAGGTTGACTTTGATCTCGAAGTTGACTTTGATGTCGAAGTTGATTTTGATCTTGAAGTTGACTTTGATCTCGAAGATGATTTTGATCTCGATGTTGACTTAGATCTCGAAGTTAATTTTGATCTCGAAGTTGATTGATCTCGAAGTTGACTTTGATGTCGAAGTTGATTTTGATCTCGAAGTTGACTTTGATCTCGAGGTTGACTTTGATCTCGAAGTTGACTTTGATGTCGAAGTTGATTTTGATCTCGAAGTTGATTTTGATCTCGAAGTTGACTTTGATCTTGAAGCTGACTTTGATCTCGAAGTGGATTTTGATCTCGAAGTTTACTTTGATCTCGAAGTTGACTTTGATCTCGAAGTTGAGTTTGATCTCAAAGTTGATTCTGATCTCGAAGTTGATTTTGATCTCGTAGTTGACTTTGATCTCGAAGTTGATTTTGATCTCGAAGTTGACTTTGATCTCGAAGTTGATTTTGATCTCGAAGATGATTTTGATCTCGATGTTGACTTAGATCTCGAAGTTAATTTTGATCTCGAAGTTGACTTTGATCTTGAAGCTGACTTTGATCTCGAAGTGGATTTTGATCTCGAAGTTTACTTTGATCTCGAAGTTGATTTTGTCGATCAAACTTCTTGAAGTCGATCAAACTTCGAGATCGAAGTCAAATCTACTCTGAGTCGAAATCAACTTCAAAATCAACTTTGAGATCAAAGTCAACTTCGAGTTCAAAATCAACTTCGAGATCAAAATCAACTTCGAGATTATGTCAACTTCGAAATCAAAATCATCTTGGGAAGGAGAGGAAATTAGCATTATAAATACGTTCAATTAATCCAAGATTGGAAATTTTGGGAAATACACAGTTTTTTGTCTCTCCTGAAAAGTTGGGAAAACTGCGATAGCACCTGTTAGTTCTTAACCGACGAAATTAAACTTGATTGTTAGTTGCTGTTTTTAGCTTTGTCGATAAATACGTCACCAATTGTAACTGACTTGTTGGTGACGTTAATCATTGAAAACGTAACTCATATTCATGTCAGCAAAGTCAACTGAGTTTTAGTTTAAAATTATGTTTGGGAGCAAGAGATTGTCGGCCGCGTTCTCAAAAAATCTGCGGTTTTAGCGTTTGCGGCCTAGAGCTTTCAATATTGTACCTAGAAAAGGCTGTATAGACGAAAGCGCCAGTCGAATGCAGCAGATCTCGAGTCAACTTCCCCTAATTACCGACTGCCGTCTACAGGTGAAGAAAAATAATCAAAAATACCTACCTAGTTGAAATTTTGAAAGCACACGATTCGAATTGGATAGTGCACCCGATGACGCACGGCGTAGGCGTGACAGAGGCCGTGCACCTTTCTCGGTCAACCGGACCGAAAGGGGCGCAATGACGGCTCCAGCAGCGGGCGACCCTCTCAAGGCCGGAAAGGCCAGGGTCCTCTTCGGAAGTCCGATACGATAACCAGCGGCTCCCACTCGGGCCCCGCGCTCCGCCCGGCGGCCTCTCCCTCGGTCCCGCCGCTGGCCGGGAGCTCTGACCTGCTCAAGATTCGCTCGACTAGAGCCGGTGCACCTTTGCCGAAATGACGAATTTGCCGGAAGATGGACCGGTAGAATGTTCTTTTGGGGCAAAGAAAACGCTTTATGGGGCTATTTCCACAATGAGACTAATAAATTTGCTACATTATTAAAAATTCAAATTTTCTTATTTTTTCGCATTTTTAAAATTTTTGTTATATACCTACTTACTACAATAGCATTTTCAAGTCGAATTGAGAATTAGCCTAACCAAATTGAGAATCATACGATTAAATTGAGAATTTTCCAAACCGAACTGAGAGCTCTCAGCGTTGAATTGAGAATTTCCCCAACCCAATTTGAGAATATTCCGCAACGAATTTTCTTGGAAAATCTCTTCTTGACATAGGGCCGCATTATCAATTCATATGAAGCAAAGGTGTACATTTACTTTCATATTTACGAAGCAAATGAAAGTATCGTATCGTGATCGTCGTAAAATCGGTACAGGAGCTGAAGAAAAAACTCATACACTTCTACTCAGAATCGCTTCCTGAACAAGTGTCTGTGGTCATTTACAAAAATGGCCATTGCTCCCTCAATTCTCAACTTTTTTCGAATGTTTTAGACTGGAACGATCTTCTCGGCAAGGCCTATCACTCTGTTTTAACGGAATTCAAATTACTAAAAGTACTTCCGATATATTAGCCCGATGTATTAGTGTTTTCTATTTTATTTTTTTCCGGCCGCAAAAATGAACCGATTCTCGCGATCTTGGCCTTAAAATATTTGATAATTGAACTTTTTGATCCACACTGCGTCCAAAGCAGTCAAAATATGATCAAATTCTGTAAAAAAATCACGTATCAAAATGTGAAAGTATAGTCCGTTAATATTGGCTTCTCTTTTCGAAAATGACGGTCAACTAGACTGAATTCGGCGAGGGGCAAATTTTCGCAAACGCGCGAAGACCTTGGCAAGGACTCGGCCAAAGATGACTCAGGGAATTGCGTGCAGAATTCGACGAAGCGGATTCTTCCTTGAAACATTATTTTCTTTCGAATTTTGGTGCAATTTTCGAAATGAGCGTACGCCAATTACGTTAGTTACGAAATGTCTTTGTTCTTACAGCTGTAATAATACGAGTGTTCTAATATCCAATTTAAAAATACTAATCGACTAAAGTAACAAGATTTTTGGTTTATAGGATCCAGTTATTAGACTATGGATCATGTTTTAATGACCATTCATGTCATCACTTGAGAAATCAAGAAAACGCATGTCCTTGTGTTTCTACTGTTTTCCTAATCAAATTCGAATTTCTCCATGAAATCGAAAGAAAATCGCAAAGTCGACCATACATGGTTGATAGTATAAAGCCGAAATAAATGGGGCAGCATCGAGTTTTTTCGATTTTCGATTGCTTATCATGCTTTAGGCACCAAAGCTGATGAAACGAAATCGAAAAAACTCGAAAGTGGATGAATGCAGTTTTGGAGGAAAACTCTTCAATTATTGTCATTTTTTAGCCATAAGTACATGATCCTGAAGACTCATCAAGGCGTCCATAGCTGAAAATCCATAAGGTGCTTTCTATTTAGGATAGGTAATTCAGAAAAATGGCGATAGGCGAGGTGTAGAACTGCAATCCCAACACGGTCGATTCTTATATCGGCAAGAATTTTTTTTCGAAAAGCGAATTACGAAAACATTTTCCATCTTACCTGGACGAGAATGTTCCATTCTAGAATCCGCTCTGCTCCCAACATATGAATTGGAGCGTATTTCATTTCTTAGTGCGCAATGTGCGAACATTAAATTCGCCTCGGGTTTTCTTGGATGGGGAACATCGCCCGGAATGTCAAGGGTAGGAAAGGTTGTCTAGATTGGACGGAATTCGTCCCGAATGTGGGTCGTTCGGTGGCCGTTCACATTCTCTATTCGGCGTCGTTTCCTTGAGCGCCAGTAATGATGATTTGATGACTCTATTCTTTACGCCCGAAAGTTACGCCCTGCTACCGTTCTTATTTAACTATGATTTAAAAGGCGTCCGATGAGAATGCGTGGAAAATTTTGGTACACTATTTCGAGGGTTTCAAAGCCACACGTATCAACAAAAATTCGTTTTTTTTTTCATTTTTGCAATCTAAAAAGTGTTTTTGATTTTGCATCGTTTAAAACCAGTGGTTTATCGATATCTCAACTCGATAATTTCGAAATCGATAATCAATTGATAATGTCGTATCTGGCCGCCCACAAGTCGTAACAATTCAGATTTTGGGCTCTTCTGAAAAGTTGGTGATAACGTGATACGGCATGTGGCTATGAAACCCTCGATTTCTAGAAATAGTGTACCAAGTTCTTTTTGGAATCGTGTTTCGGTTTTGGCGCCGAAATTGCTATTGCTACTGAGCTGAAATGCTTGCAACGCTCTAAATTTGTCAGCGAGCCTTCAAAACTAAAAATGATGACACCATTGAATAGAAATGTATTATTAATTTTTATTTTACAATTTTCTATAATCATTTGATTTTATAGTTGGGAATTTTTCGGTCCGATTTCCGAAATAACGTGTCTATGGGGCCGAATTCACGTAGATTTCTCATGCAATTTGTATTAAAGGGGTCTTAAGAGAAAATGAGCTAAGAGGTTCAATAATTACGTATGGACATTTTTCGGATTTTTTACCCCCCCCCTCCCCTCTTGTAAGGATTTTGTATGATTTTTCAACCCCCCCCCCCCCAAATCTTACGTAAGATTTTGACTTTTGTTAAAGCGAAAAAAATACGAAATCGTTATGTTTACTTTTAGTTTCGTGGAAAAAACGCAAATAATGGATATTTTTCGTGCTTTTTCTGGCCTTTTGAACAATAGCAGCTTATTTACGCGCTGAAAACTCACACTCAAAAATCTTGCGTTAGGAAGCAAATACCCCCCCCTCCCCCATCGATCCTTACGTAATTATTGAACGGCCCCTAAGCCAATTACCTAATTTTCCTAGAAACGCAATTTAAGTTATGATTTGTTGCTGAAAAATAATTTTTTATTTTTCGAAGTAAACTTTCCCAGTTTTGATTAACAACAGCTTTGATGATTCCAGTGTCAAAGTTCAGCTTTTTCAAATTTCAGTGTTACATTTCAGTTGTTGTTCTGAAAAAAAAAAAGTGATCTCAAACACAATTGTTTGTTGCAATACTAATCTCAACAAATATTAAAAATAAGTACATAAAACGTAGCACATCTCACAAGGATAAGTTGGACTTAGAATATCGACGATGAAACTGCAATACTGCCCAATTCAAAGCATCGTGTCTTTTGGGGGCGTCTGGGTTGCCATTTCTCAAAACTTCGATTGGTGGCAACTTGGCAAATCACGCGTCCATAGATTGCATGGCAAACGTATTGGGCAGTATTTATTCTACACCGTCGATATATTGTAATATGGAGCATTTTAGAAGAAGCCACAATTTTGGGCCAAACAGGATGTTTACTTTGCACTAATTTTTGGTGTAGATAACGTTGCCTTGGGTAATTGGAAACCCGAATTTTGAAATGTGTCGTGTTTTCATGAGGTAGTTGAGGGGGGAAATATTTTTGTATTCGTTGGCCTAGTGGAAGCGGTGTGTGCAAAATATTTGTGCGTACCTGTTTTAGTAGATCTCGCGAAACTAGGTGAAAATAAAGCTCTGACGTTCGCTAGGGGGGCCGTCATTTTTTTCAGATGTTCATAGAGAACTGTTTTATTAGTTCCTTGAAAATGGGTTAATTAAAGTGACCACATGAAGAGAGAGAACGAAGAAACGCACTAGGTACCTCGAAGATGCACTTACCCGCCTCACCCAATTTACCCTTTTTATCTCACCCTCCCCCGCAAATTGCCCGGTGCAGTCATTTTTCCTCAGAAAAATGCGAGAATTTGACAACCATAAAACCCTACCCTTTTGTAAAGTCGGGGGTTTCGAGCCCGAGGGTGAGCTCCCCCGCCCCTCCGGCCCCCCGCCTCGGGACTAAACTGGTACTACTATATAAGACAGCGAACGGCTTTGCCCGCCCTGTAAGTCCCCTCTAAGTCCTCTAAGTCCGCTGTTCGCCTCTTGTGTGTAACCTACCGCCAGATCAACACTACCCGGCGATGGCTTTTATCAAGGTAAGGGAAATCCATTGGATTTAATTCGCAACTAAACGAAAATTGTATATTTGAAAAATTATTAGCGCGTGCGAAAATACAATTTTCATCATCCGAACGCCAAGGAACGGTGGACCCGATTTTATCCAAAACGGGTTCTGGACCATTGGCGGAGTGAACCCCTCGTAAACACTCCCCATTTGGGGTTTTTCGCAACTTCCCCCACCACCGAATTGTTTGCGCTCTTTAAGATAAATTTTTACGTAACGCATTAACACGCCCACCTATCGGCATTTACAAAAATGGAGTACCTAGTATATAATGTGGATTTCAATCTCAAAAATTGAGAAATATACTGTCAACTTCAAGCAGTTTTAATGATTAGAAACATTAATTTTAATAAATTTCAAAATTATTCGAAACAATAATTATTTTCAAAAGCAATCAATTAATAGGAAAATAATAGTGGCATCATGCGGTTGGCATTTGGTAGATCAATAATACCAACCCATTGATCATCAGAAGAAGTCAGTATAAAAAAGTTGTCTAGGTATAACTACTATAGGTATTATTTTTATCACTCAAACAACGTCTATCTAATTCTTATAACCCATTTGATAAAATTTGATGTTACTAAAACCAACTAAGCTTAGGGTGTGTTCCAACACTTTAATTATTGAATTCAATTTTTAAATTTTTTAAATTCAATTTTGATTATTATTATAATAGCCCCACAGCATAATATTTAATCCATTGTACGCAGTGTATATTCAGCATAAGGTAAGCAGCATATTCAGATAATACATTGGAGATACGAGGTCTAACCACTTCGCCGTCGTTATGTACCTATATGCGATGACTTGCACTTCATTTTTACAGACCTTTGAAATTCACATAGGCATTTTATTAAATCGACGAATACATTTTACCCTGGGCTGGACTTACTTTGGATTTTTTATAATCAGAACAATTTCACATGATTATCAACATTCACGGCCAGCATTTTAATGTCATTGAATACTCTTGCATCAATCATTCGCTGAATACCTATTATCGGTAACTCATTCAATCAAAATTCAGCCATCTAAAATTTCCAATCCCCAATTTCCATTGACCATCCAAGTTTTTATTGATTTTGAAAATTATTGATAGGCATTCGACAATTATTAGTTAATGTTATGCTTAAAAAAACAAAATTAATTGTTGATTTCTCACCCGTTTTGCCAGCCAAATGGGAAAACTTGAATTTGTCGTGATTTTTAGAAAATTTAATTTACTTTTGGATTAATCGAAATGTGCTACCTACCTCAAGATCAAAATAATAACGACTCCCGTACTAGAAAAGAGTATATCAATTCCTCCAGCCCAATGCAGAACCAGGGGTGTACCTATAACTTCCAAATTTTGGTGACGTCTTTTGGACTTAATTGTTGGTACTTGGACCGCTGACAAGAAATTAATTTTTGACATAAATAATGGTAGGATCAGAAACTTGGATAGGGCGTTTGGACTACACAACACGCTCTTCCTAAGGTCTTGAGGAAAATTTTCTCTTCAAAATTCTATGTTTTTCTTTTTTAGACATTAAATTATATAGAACAAAAACCAAGAGAAAACAAAAAATCCAAAATATGAAAATTCGTCGTCATTCTCAGTACTAAAATAGACGAAAAAATATTCATATAATATCCCCTCAAACTTGGAGCTATTCTGTAATCAAATTGTGTAATAATTCCATTGCGACAATTTGTGTAATACCGACTACCTATGATAAATCGCTGCAAATTTACAGAACAGGCCCCCAATAGTCTCTGACGACTAAGTTTCTCGACCACGTTGACCCTGTAGAAAAATTTGACGTAAATTCCATGTTATCCACGATAAATAATGTTCTTTAGTCGACGAACAGTCGATAAAGTTTTCGTTGGAATTCAAACGAGTAATTCAAGTTCTTAAGATCTAATTACGCCAAACTACTAATTCGCATGTTAAGTAAAAGTTTATTGGAAGTAGATTATAACAACTTCAGTAACGACAGGTTGGCAATTAAACTCAAGTACCTACACTCTTGGCTGACTTCAGTCGGAGAACGTACCTACTTAACTCATTACTTATCGGCCCGTTCGAACGGAATAAACTCGAAATTCTCCGACTATGTCCCACGTTGGCTATTTCGAGTCGAACGCAACGCCGACTTTTTATCGGCTGGAAAATACTTTTATTGAATTGAACGCGTTCTTCGCCTTCGGCAAGGTGTTTTTTTATGCAACTGCGCTTCTGGTGATCTCGATTTTTAATCGCTTTCAAGTTGTGAAAGGGGCCAGCCTGCGCGAGGGCCACTCTGAGCTCCAGGACGACTTTGAACTTCCACAAGTCGACCAGCAGCCGATGGGCTGAGCCGCCTTTATACGGACTCGACTGGGCGTTGACCAATATTTTTGTAAATTGGGTTCGTTTTCAAATCAGCGGGGCGGTCCGATGGAATGGAGAGCGAACAAGTTGCAACACGTAAATGGCAACATGTTTTCTGTGTTGTGCCCTGGGACTTGAGGACCTCGCCCACCGGCGAGTCGCCGTGTCTTCTGTCCGAGATGTGACAATGGTCGAATTACCGGCCAGATAAATTGCCGGACGACAAGGAGGGACTTTCGGAAAAGACTGGCTCCTGAATTCTGGGAGTCGATTAGCAAATTCGAATTAGGGACGAAGCAGAATTCTTCAAAACGAACGAATAATATTTAAAAAAACTAGATTGGTCAATAGGTACTTTTTTTTAGCACTTTTGAGCTTTCGCAGGTATACCTAATGTAAATTATGGTGGAATATTCAATAAACAAAGTAATGGTTGATTATTTAAAAAAAAGGGGGACCCGAACGTGGCTTGAGGGATGATCAGACCGAAGACAAGGATTAGGGTTTGAATCTCCTTGCAGTTCCTTGTTCCAGGAAAGATCCTGCAACATGTCATGTCCTCCTGAAGCAATAATGAATCTTCCAAAGGAAATTTCAAAAAACAGATAGAAAGCTGATTGTATTCTCTACAACTTCCTCCCTCTACACTTCTTGCTGAGACGAAGTTTTCTCCGACTTATCGTATTTCACAATTTGGGAAATCTTTGCCCTTTTTTGCCGGTCCGTTGCTCCGAAACTATTGAGCCTATAAACAAAAGTCATGGAATCATTTGTTTCGGAAATTTATCGATCTAAAAGTTAGCTAATGGCTTTAAAAGCCGGAAAATGCAATGGGAAGCCACTGCAGGTGAAAAGCCAAAAAAAGTGCAAAAATGGCGCGGTTTTTCGATGATTGCGGAGGAAGCAAGCCAGATCGGACCAGATCGGACGAAAAATTTCGATTATTTACCTTCTAACTGGCCCAAATCGTATGGATATAGAGAGTGTTTGGTAATTTCGTACTTCTCGTCACTTTGTAGCGCGAGGTTAATAGTTTGTACGAAGTAGTTACCTGGCAAATCCTGAGAATGCTGGGAAAATTTAAACACAGCATTTAAGCGACAAGAATGTGTTTTTTCCTAAAGTCCGGGTTTGAGTTGTTTTTTTTTTCTGCGTGGCGACGTCCATGGCTACAAATTCGTCTCCGGAGTTCCTGTACGAATTTCTCATCGTGGAAATTCGTAGTACGAAGTTTTTTGGCATCAACAATGGTACAACAATGGCATAATTCTTTGGCTAATGCAAACAAAGTCAAATCCAAACTTTGTGTTGACTGTTGAACGGTTTTCATGGCATTTATTGATTTGCCAGGTGACTACATCGTACAAACTACTAATTTCGTACTACGAAAAGGCAAAAGTACGAAGTTTTCAAAAAATCCTTATGTTCACTTCGGCGCACCTTCATCAATGCTTCCTCATCAATGGGACCTTGATTATTGGAAAAATTACCAATTAATTTTTGCATGTCGGAATTACCAAAGAATCGGTCTGCCAAGACGGTCTGTGTGATGGGGAGGGGCATGGTCTGACGTGTGATACGAGCTTTAGGTGGGCAAACTCCATAATATCTCGGGCACCCCTCTGAGTTCGATTTACCTTATGCCGGCGCCTTATAAGACTGCGGCCCTCGGACTGTCCACTAATAAGTCGTCACATGAAATTTTCCGAGTCGCATTATGAGGATGAAATAAGACTGCGAATCGCCCATTGGGATTGTTCCACTTCGAATATTCGATATAGGCAAAGAGCCGTTCTAGATTCGCTAGACAAGCGGTTTACGGCCTTTGCGCAACGATCGCACCCCCCGGAGGCGTTCGGTTAAAATTATCGTACATTTCATCTGTTATTAACCAAATGAGCGTGAAATCATGTTGAATGGACTTGGGAATTTCATAACTCGCTGATAAACGCGTTTGGAAATGAACTTCTCAATTTACCGCCGTCGGGCAGCTAATAAGATTTGCACTATTTAAATATGCAAAGTCGGGCCGAGGCGAAATATCGCAATCGATGGCTGGAATTCGAGAAACGCAATTTTTCAGTAAATATAGTCGATTCCTAGGGATTAAAAAGAGGCAGATTCGAGATGCAAGGATGACCCAATTCAGTACAGAATATGCATTTATTACATCTTCGTACTGGGATAGCAAATATTTATACGAATGTTAGGCGATTGTAAAATCGTATAACCTTATAGGTACGTTATCCGTCAAGAAGTAGCTGAAAAAACATCGTTTTTGCTGATTTCCAGGGGGAAGTTTTTATTATTGAATTTAGAAAGCTGTACATCCTGTCGAAAGCTATAGCTTTGGTATACCAATACAGAGAAGTTCTATGACTGGACTACAATAAATTAATTGACTTGCGTTAGGTGGATCCATGTTTGCATTTTTGCTGGTTCGAAAATTTTTCGTTAATTTAAGGACTTTTTATTTTATTTTTAAAATTCATAATGCTGGTTTTATACTATTTAAACAATTTTATAGAGAAATTTCAACGAGAAATAATTGAGGGGTACAGCGGAGAAACCATGGAAGTCAAAAATTTTCAAAACTGGAAAAACCATTTTCATTTCAGCATTTTAAGCGTTTTTCATGCAACGAGTCTTATTAACTGGTATGTGAGCGGGATAATGTTTAGACAGTAGATAACCGACAAAAAATCAGCGCAAACTACAAAAAAAAATTGTTTTTGGACTTTCATCTTTTTTGCATCTGAAAGTGTAGAATCGAAGAAGTAGACTCTCAAGAGTGCGTTCTTAATTAAAACGTCATACAGTCGCTGCATCTGTCCTATATCCGTGCATGCAACTTGATCAGGGCCATGAATAAATTGACTCAACTACACGACTCGGAGTGTAATGTCTTCATTCACTCGACCGGATTGTTCATTTGTCTCGCAGCGGGTCGGAAAGAAATAACGAGCGGTCGCGCCGTTCGAGTTCTAATTTTCTCAGTGACCCCGAACTGTCCATATTCGGGCGAACGCGTTAAAATATCATAATAGCGTAATATTGTTGAATCCTTAAAAAACGGCTAAAAGCTGCAAAATATAGGTAAAAAATACTAGCAAGGTTTGTTGTCGAGATTTTGGCTGGTTCATGAAAAAAAAAATTTCTTTATCTGGATCTCATAAAAAGGTTTATAGGGCAAAAATTCAAGGAATTGTGAACTTTTTGTGAAAATTATTGTAGTAAAATGACACGAAAATGGCAGCTTATATTTAGGGATCACAAGAATTTGCTTAGTTGAGGGTAGGTCCATCAAATCAGTTTATTAATCGAATAAGTAGTTTCCAGGGAATCTAGACTATGAATTTCTGTGTCAACGTACCAATGGAAAATTTTATTCGGCGAATAATGGATATTCGATTAATAAATTGAATTGGTGAATCCACGCTGAAACGAATAATTTACCAATAAACAAACTTATTTTATAGGCCCTATTTTACAATCAAGATTAACACCTAGGCCCCAAATATCGATCCGGCCTCGCATAAAGTTGTCAAACATAACCGGTAGCTTGACGATCCGCTCTTAATAGGTTCTTGCCAAATTTAAAATTCGATCGGATTCCAAAATAAATGACGAAACTCGATCGGCTTGTCCTTGCCGGCTAATTGAGCTTGTAAATGCCCTTTTAACGATTCATAGGTTATTACTTCATCGACGCCTCCCACGGCTCGGCCGAACTTCGATTAACCGGCTACAACAAAGTCCCGGCAAGGTCGGCTCGGAAACTGAACGCTTTCGCTCGAATTTCGACGGCTCCGAAGGTGAGAAAAGGGCGGTTTCGGTCGTGAGAGGAAACCGATAATGTGAAACGATATTCCGTCCAACCAAATACGGGGGGTCGGGGTCGACGCGAAAATTAGAAGCGATCGCTCGTTTTGGTTTTCTGTTCCCGCTGCGAGACAAATATCGGCCGGATAAAGAAATTAAGCTCGAGACAGGTTCGTGACGTGTCACAACTCACAGGCTTCTTCAGCTGCAATCAGCAGAAGGAGAATTCCTAAGGCAGGCAGGGTTGCCAAATTTCCGAGGGCCAAAACCGGGACAATGGCGGTAGTATTGTTGAAGACTTTCAGCGCCAAAGTTTCAAACAAAACAATTAAAACCTACTGCAGGTATTCAGTTTAAGGACCCCTTCATCAATAATCCTAAAATTAATTTCAAGGTAATTTTTTTGCTCGATGCGCATATGCTGAGATTCCAAGAAATTTGAAGCCCTAAGATTTTGTTCAATGATTCTTGGATAATCAACTCGACTATTGATAAAGCTGCCCTAAATATTACTACTCGCTGGGCTGTTTTCAGGGGCATGGGCAAACGGGGTTTTCGAAGGCTGTAAAATTACCTGAAATTTAATGGGTTTGCTTTTTTTGTCATTCAGATATTGTAATGTTAGGGGTTTTATCGGATTTTGAAAGTTATTAAGTGTTTTTTCGCTTATATCTCAGAAACGGTCGAAAATCGAACGTTTTAGCTAACGGATTCTAAATCTTCAGGACATTTCCAACATTTTTTCAGCGTATTGAAGTATCCTTAAGTCCACTCCTTCAAGGTGAAAATTGAGATCAAAGTCAGTAAAGTCCTGAAACCTCTAAAAATTCTCAAAAAAAGTTTGAAAACTCTGGCCTAGTAGATATACAAGAAGCTTTTACTCCAGTAACTATGGCAATATTTTTTCGTTTTTCATTTTCGTCACTTAGAATACGAACAAAATTTGTTCGTACCCCCGCGGGTACTTGCGCTTGTAGTACAAGCCTTGTACGTAATGAATGACAAAAATGATTAAATCATTTTCATATATTTCATATTTTCATTCATACAAGGCTTGTACTACAAGCGCAAGTACCAAGCAGGTTATCAAGCACCCACCTCCCTATACGAGATAGAATGATGAAATTTCTCTCGGATCAGTCAATGAATTTTATCTAACTTTCAAAAAATACTCTAACCGACACTGAGTAATCCGTAAATTTTTCATCGTGGAAGCATCTTTGAATCTTCGTATCCACGATTTTTCGGAATATTTACGTTCGGCTTGGACGACCCTTCGTCTGAGGCGTTTCGTGTTTGAACTTAGAGAACATCTGTGAACAGCTGGTCCGGTATGGTGTCTAAAAGGAGCCGAAAAATCGGACTCAAGTCCAATGTTCTACCCTTGAGGGCGGAGCGGGCGGTGTCGATGCCCTCGTCAGGCGCCAGAAAACCGGTCCACACCGAGGTTGGACCGGTGGTCTTCTGGCTGTTCAACGACCGAAATTAGTCCGCCAAATGGAGTCAGGTGCGCCTTGGTCAGTTGGTGACCCATTTCACAGCTGGAGCTGCTCCTAAAATCGAAATATTCGACGCGCTAACCGTTTAGGTGCAAATTTCCTGGCAGAGATTTTTTTGGAAAGGTGTCGACTCGCGATGATACTTGTGAAGTTTATGCGCGATAAATTCGATCGGGGACGATAAAATCTCGGAATGGAAAATAAGCTATTTTTCGTGTATCTGATGCAATAAAAAAATGCAACTGGTTTACACTGAGCGCTTTAGTCGATAAAAACCCCGGCTGCATCCCGGTTATCGCATAATACGACCTCATCTTTCACCAATTCGTGTGCCGGATTCGAATGCGAGTCAAAATTCCGAAACACCTCCAGATTGGTCGAGATGAAATCGGGCGCAGGTCAATTGCGCCGGAATGGCCAATGGGTTTAATGGGGATCAATAAGGCAATCCAATCTAAGCCCTAATGGCACGAACTTCATGGCTTCATAGTCCTGCATGGCGAACCATCTAGGTTTTTTAAATTGTCAGAAAAAAATGTTATTAGATCGCCTTGCTGGTCAGTGCAGGCAATAATAAATTGCCGATATTACCCGTGTGCAAATACGGCATGTCAGTAAGCCCCAGAAGACTTTCACCGTCCCATAAACGGGGCTCGCAATATTAGCTTAACGAAGTATGAATGAACACGATTATCCCGCCCATTGCGGACCGCACAAGTTGATTTGATTCTGGTACATGTTACGTGTGCAGTGGTACCTAAGTATACACCTCAACCCATCGATTTCCTATGCGGGTCCACCGTCGATCAGTGCCTCGTAAAACTGTTCCACTTACGATAGCACGATCGCGATTTTTAATGAACAATTCGCGCTAAAGGTCAAAACAATCAGAATCGGACGCTTTTTACAATTTCAGATCAGGTGTCATAATCGTCTTGGCGAATCATCGGTCTGCCCGAGTTGGCGATATCGTGGGTAGGTATGCGAAAGCGGATAAATGTCAAAATCCGACCTGCGGGATCGGTTATTTTTCCGCAGTCGAACCAACACCTGAAAAATGTTATTTTACGTCGAAAAATCGATAATTTCCAAGAATTCAAACTTAATTTTAGGGTAATTTTGTTTCTCTAAAAAATATTATTTTCCATAGGACCCCATTACCCCTCTCTAATTAAATGGCTGCGCTGGCATTCCCTGGGTGCGCTTGGATGTTTTTTGCTAGGGAAAAATGATTTTTATTACTTACCTACCACGGGTTTCCCCGGGAGTTTAAGTTTTTCTAAATGCATTAAATGCTCATTCAAATTTAACAAAAAAAAAAAAAAAATTAAAAAATAAAACTGCCTAAGAGGGAACACAACGTTTTACGCAAGCAAAAGCGTTTTTATGGACCAACCAAGAGAATTTGACCAGAATCGAGCGTCAAAATTATGTAATTTGAAAATGTCTGCTCATTAGTCCGCTCCATCAATTTTTTGGATTTGAATATTAAACTCTCGCATGTGACCACCGGCGTTTCCGAAATGTCCCGTTCTCGAGATGCACTTTCAGATGACATTCCACGGTCTAATAAAAGTCGACCTAGGGTGAAGGCACCAGTATCAGACACTTTAAGCGGAAATTCTCAAGTTTCTTTACACCGCGAGGCATGATTTCATCAGACATTTATCAGGGGGGCATAATTAGGTGCCCCAACTTCTTGACAACCCACCAAGACTCAGAAACCAACGAATTTATGGTTTTTTATAGATTTTAATCGGTTTTTTCAAAACCATGTTTTTGCACCAGTGTCAGACACGGAATATTTTGGATGGCGCCAGTATCAGACGCCCTCCAGATCCAAAAACAGACACTTCAATAAAACTCCAATACACATATTTTATTGCCCAAGTACGTACATTTTTATTTGGCATTTGCTTTTTTTCGAAGAAAGTAGAGAGCAAACCAGTGGGGAGTAGATAACGCACAATACTTCCATATTTTGAAACGTAAAAGTGTGACACAATTTGATAATAATTTGACTGCTTTTGAGAGTGTTTAGGTCAAAAATATTAAAAAACTCACTATTCAAATTTCAAAACTCGCCTAAAATAAAAATGCACCAAGTTATCGGATTATAAAAAATATCTACATATTCTGCAAGGAAAAAAAAAAGATTTCAAGACAAAGAACGCTCAAATTAGTTCCTTTTTGTGGCCGGAAAAAAAATAAAATTGAAAACACTGAAAATGCAATAATATTTGCATATAATATAATATATTATGTATATTATATCGGTATTACACTTGTTCGGGAATTGATTCTGAGTAATGGCTAGTAATAGGAGCTATAGCTAGATACTTCATATTACAGTAAATAAATCCCAAACAATGAGGCCTTAAAATAACGGGCCAAGAGGATTCACGAATTCAGCTCTGATTTAGTAAAAAATCATTGAATTAATCCAAAGACGAGTATCAGACATCATTCAGTACCAGTATCAGACACCCTGTCTGATACTAGGTTCTGTGATTGGGATGTCTATGACCAGTATCAGACACCCCCTGTCTGATTCTAAAACTGGCCCCAATTGAAAACCAGTATCAGACACCCTTGGAAATCAGTTTAATTTTGTTATTCCGAGCAAAACGTCGCTATCTACCAATGTAGGACACTGACATGAATGATAAAACCGAAAATGGTAAACGGGATGAGAAAAATAGGGTAAATATGGCATGAGAAAGTTGTCTACCTCTTAGCCATTCTGTCTAGTAACCTTGCCTGATGAGAGCCTGATGCGGAAGCGTCCAGCAAGAACCGCCACCAAGCTGGCCATAACCTTCTATGAGCTTGTAATTTCACTAGAACCCGCTAAATAGATCAGTGTGCATCCAGTGACACTTGAAAAAGGGTTGAAACCCGTCAAGAACTCTTATTATCTAGCTTTCAAGTTGGAAGTGTCTGATACTGGACCAGTGTCTGAAACTGGTGCCTTCACCCTAAATGATGCAGAACATGGACGCTAATCCGGAGAATGGCCGTTCGACGTTCTGACGATAAAAATCCCATCCGCCCGGCCGACAAGTTCCAACTGGAAATTTGTATCGATACAAATAAATCGATATTTCGAAGCGACGCGATACAGAGAAATAATGAAAATGTCTGCTGAAGGCCGATGATTTTAAACTCAAACATCAATTCCAGTAAAAAAATTAGGTAGGTATAGGTAAAGGTATATCTGTCAAAGGTATAACATTAATTCAAAGCCTAAGATCTATCTGTGCAATGCCCAAAACAAAACAATAAATATTATCAAAATATCATCAGGATATAAAAATATTATCAAAATTAAAAATCCTAAAAAAAGTTAATTGTTCAAGTTGACTTGGTAAATAGGAAGGTTCCCACTACTTCGTTAGGGTGAAGGCACCAGTTTCAGACACTGGTCCAGTATCAGACACTTCCAACTTGAAAGCTAGATAATAAGAGTTCTTGACGGGTTTCAACCCTTTTTCAAGTGTCACTGGATGCACACTGATCTATTTAGCGGGTTCTAGTGAAATTACAAGCTCATAGAAGGTTATGGCCAGCTTGGTGGCGGTTCTTGCTGGACGCTTCCGCATCAGGCTCTCATCAGGCAAGGTTACTAGACAGAATGGCTAAGAGGTAGACAACTTTCTCATGCCATATTTACCCTATTTTTCTCATCCCGTTTACCATTTTCGGTTTTATCATTCATGTCAGTGTCCTACATTGGTAGATAGCGACGTTTTGCTCGGAATAACAAAATTAAACTGATTTCCAAGGGTGTCTGATACTGGTTTTCAATTGGGGCCAGTTTTAGAATCAGACAGGGGGTGTCTGATACTGGTCATAGACATCCCAATCACAGAACCTAGTATCAGACAGGGGTGTCTGATACTGGTACTGAATGATGTCTGATACTCGTCTTTGGATTAATTCAATGATTTTTTACTAAATCAGAGCTGAATTCGTGAATCCTCTTGGCCCGTTATTTTAAGGCCTCATTGTTTGGGATTTATTTACTGTAATATGAAGTATCTAGCTATAGCTCCTATTACTAGCCATTACTCAGAATCAATTCCCGAACAAGTGTAATACCGATATAATATACATAATATATTATATTATATGCAAATATTATTGCATTTTCAGTGTTTTCAATTTTATTTTTTTTCCGGCCACAAAAAGGAACTAATTTGAGCGTTCTTTGTCTTAAAATCTTTTTTTTTCCTTGCAGAATATGTAGATATTTTTTATAATCCGATAACTTGGTGCATTTTTATTTTAGGCGAGTTTTGAAATTTGAATAGTGAGTTTTTTAATATTTTTGACCTAAACACTCTCAAAAGCAGTCAAATTATTATCAAATTGTGTCACACTTTTACGTTTCAAAATATGGAAGTATTGTGCGTTATCTACTCCCCACTGGTTTGCTCTCTACTTTCTTCGAAAAAAAGCAAATGCCAAATAAAAATGTACGTACTTGGGCAATAAAATATGTGTATTGGAGTTTTATTGAAGTGTCTGTTTTTGGATCTGGAGGGCGTCTGATACTGGCGCCATCCAAAATATTCCGTGTCTGACACTGGTGCAAAAACATGGTTTTGAAAAAACCGATTAAAATCTATAAAAAACCATAAATTCGTTGGTTTCTGAGTCTTGGTGGGTTGTCAAGAAGTTGGGGCACCTAATTATGCCCCCCTGATAAATGTCTGATGAAATCATGCCTCGCGGTGTAAAGAAACTTGAGAATTTCCGCTTAAAGTGTCTGATACTGGTGCCTTCACCCTACCAACAAGCAAGTAGGTACTCACTGACTGGGCATTCAAGCAAGCACCTGCTACCATAAAAACGCTAAATATTTGGCGGAGTTTCAAACGAACATGAAGGATTCGGTTGAATCCATCAGGAAAAATACATTATAGATAACCCGTGAAGATTAATTTAACGATTAAACATTCTAGATAATCCTCCAGGAATCAAATCCTAACAAAATTAATGAAGCCTTAACAAATGGAGGATTACGAAGGTCCAAAGTAGCAAGCTAGGCATCGATGTGAAAAAATCGATTGATTTATATTGCAGCTCATTTTCAAACGCGGTAGTTCTTGTTGCGCCTAATTTTTTTCCTGCTACTCTTTAAAGCGTTGGGCAACAAATCGTTGCAAGAAAAAAAATTAGCAGGACTCGTCGGAGAATACACGATGGGATGCCTGGGTGCAGTTCTGCTTTAACTTTCGGTCCGAGAGACGATGACCGCAACGAGCTCCATTTACTCACCCACTCGGACCCCGGCATCGGCGGAGGCGATACTTATAATATTTTAATTTATGATTGGCCGACGGTGTCGTCAGGAGAACGTTCGACAAGGCGTTTTCTTTTCCGTAACAAATACCCGGATTGCTTGTTCTAAGGTGACTGGAGTAGGTCAGGCCACATGAGAAGAATTTCGAGTCTAAGACCTCATTGAGGCAACATCTGTTACCTGAGTTTGTCGAGAATTGAATAATATCTTAATATTTATCTTGACGGACAGCTTCGTTGAATAGCTGCAAATTAATTAATTGTAAAATAACACTTGGACTCGGACAGCCTCGAAGCTGAATCAATTGAAACCTCCGCCAAATCGATTGCTTCAACTTATATTATGTTTTCAGTGGTATTCGAACGAAATTTCAACCTCTCACTTTTTTGAAAAAATATTGAAAGTTTTCTGATTTAATAAATAGGTATTGAGAAATATTTAATAGATCAAAGTAGCTTAGTACAAGGTAATAATGGTTATATTAAATTTTGTAGGACTTAAATCGGATTAGAAGAATTTTTACCAAGCGACCCGCTACGTTAAATTATAACTCATATAACATATAATTAATTATAAATTTTAACCCTTAAAGTACGAAGATATTCTTTATAGGTATTCCCGTTACTGGACGTACAGTGGGCATAACGAGTTTTTTGACATTTGTCATCCATACGGCCTTCAAAGTTGCCAAAATACAATCGATTTGTGTAAAAAAAATTATGTAACAAAATATGGAAGTATTTTGCGTTATCTACGCATCACTGTTTTATTACTGGAGAGTCGAATTTTGAATGAATTTTACCTAAGCTAAGTAAACTTCATTCAAAATTTGACTTTTCTGTAATAATAAAATTATGTTCTGTTTCGGATAAGCGTTCTTAATTTATTCCTTCAGTACTGAAATGTTCGAGTGGGGTCGGCAGGTATTCTATTATGGCAAAGCTCACAACCCGAGGCCTAACCTGTTAATTTTGCAATCGGGCCGATTCCTAATGAAGGGGTCCATGTGCCCAGGTTGCGTGCACGTCTCGTCCCTGCACGCATCCGTTCCATCACGGGCGGGTCCGCGAACGATTTGATACGGAAATGAGACTGTTAATTGGCGATTCGACGATCGTATTGAAGCTATCTCGAAATGCGAACATTGCACAACGTTAAGCCGAAGATATAGCTCAGATCGGTTCGGGGATAGCGCAATATCTCAAGGACGTTCGGTAGCCCTTTCCGTAAAAGACGCGATCGTTAGTCGGCTTAATTTGAGGGGTTTGTCCCCGTCAGAATTTTTTTCTGACCCAGCTTGTTGACGCAAATTGGCAAGGTCTCGACCAAATTTAATTTGTTGACAACCGACACGAACCGGGGGTTTGAGTCAATGCAAAAATCGTCCCATATAGTGGCAGCTACCGAAATTCATTTTTTTCAGCCCCAAAAATACTGATTATTATGCAAAAAGTGCTTTCATACTTCCGTTGTACCTACCTCAATTTTGGACCGATTGCCTCCAAAAACCGCTTTAGGGTCGATGGTAATATCGATAGTATTGCACTATCGATAGTTCCAAAACTATCGGCGATAGTTTCAGCTTAACGGAATATATTTGAGCCTAAAGATTTATACTCAACCCGAAAAACGCTCTTCAAATACTTTGATAATTTTTAGTCCTCAAAAATAAAAATGAATTAAGAAAACAGCACTTGATACCTACGTATACGGTAACTAACCAGTTGTATACCTAAGGTATTTTTGATTTAAAAAATATATTTCCTTTGATATTTCCCTGAAATAAGTTGATATTTCCCCCATTTCCGGATCCGGAAGGGCCAAAGCAATCATGCGGTGTACCTAGCTACTCTTACCATAAAATCGGTTCACCTAGCTAAAAAATTGAACTATTATTGTGTTAATCTGCCACCAATTCGTGTTAAGGGATGATGGTTTTTGTTATTAATCTCTCAGAATCGTAAAATTGTTTGAAAAACTATAGACGCATTATCGATAGTCCGATATATCAAAAGGCTATCGATAGTCCAATATATCGGAAGGGTATCGATTGTCTAATATATCGAAACTGTATCGATAGTTTGATACATCGTAACGCTGTCGATAGTCCAATAGGTATATCGTAAGGCTACTAATAGTAAGATATATCGAAAGGGTATCGATAGTTCGATATATCGAAAGGGTATCGATAGTTCGATATATCGAAAGGGTATCGATAGTTCGATACATCGAAAGGTTATCGATAGTTCGTATATCGTAACGCTGTCGATAGTCCGATATATCGTAAGGCTATCGAAAGTCCAATACATCGAAAGGGTATCGATAGTCTAATATATCGAAAGTGTATCGATAGTTTGATAGATCATAACGCTGTCGATAGTTCGATATATCGTAAGGCTGTCGATAGCCAGACGTTTCGAAAGCCTATCGATATCAGGCTAGCATTAGGCGAAACAAATTTTATTGGAATTAGCGTTGCCAATTCTTCTAAAGTAACGGCGCTACCATGCTCCCCTCAATCTATTATCTGGCAAATTGAAAAAAATGAAAAATCCGCGTATTGGCATTCCAATACGGTTTTAGTACGCCGAAGACTAAGCGATAAATTAATCCGGCCATGCCCCTTCGGCGTTTCTCCGAAACAAACTAAATCATAAATCCTCAGCCGGGTCGCCTATTATTCCGAAACGATCGGGTAAAATACTACACAGTGGCCTCTCCTTTTCTCCGTTCGTCGTCCGGCGTTTCGCAAAGGAATCGCCCTTTCACTGTTACTCGGTCGGATTCCCCTCTCGTCGAAGCTGTAGGCCTAAAGCTATACAGGCCGGGTAAAAAGAAGTATAACGTCTTTTGCGTATATGAATTGAGCCCGATGTTCTGTCTCGGTCTTGAAAGACGAAGGTATATTGCTCAAAAACCGATTCGTTCGGTTCCCCGCCCATGCGAACCCGCTACAAGACCAGGTTCTACAAGATATGCGGGCGTGGTCACCGACGGTCACTAGTCTGCACTGTGGAAATATCCGACCCGATCCCCTCATATAGGCAGAGTCGATTTTACGCTTTTTGTCTCGAATCCAAAACCGAAACCGCGGAATGGATCGGATTTCTGGCCCGTTTGATGCTCGATCTGCTGCGCAATCTTTGCTTCATTTCGGGGCTTTCGCTGATGAGGGCAGGAATAAAAAAAACGCCTAATTAATACCTAACCCTCTCCCGATTGATCCCATTTCAGCTCTGGTGCGTTGGGACACCTCCGAGTTGAAGGTGGAATACGATGGAGAGCGAAAAGCTCCAATGTTTACGATATATGGGCAGAAAATGTGAAATTTCTGCCAAAGATCGTCGAAATTTTTCCAGATGTTCAATAACAAAGAGCAGCGAACCATTGGACAGGCAAACGGACACCGAGTGCTTCAAGGCGTTAGTGATGACGTTCTTAGGTACATACTAAGCAAAATGAGGTTAAAAAGAGGTATGGCATCAAATTGCCTCTCCAGCAGGATTCGAACTTGGAACCTCTTGCTGTGTAAGCAGACGCCTTAGCCCTTCGTCCACTTAAAGCGTGAATTCAAACAGTCTGCGGGGCGTACTCAGTCCACTGGAAGTGTGATATTAGGTGATAAGAGGTGCGATAATAGTAATTGCCTAATTGCTGGCTACGTGTGATGAGATGTTCCAAATTGATATTATCAGGAGACATATTATTTTCAGTGACTCTCTCCTGAATCATCAGTTATTATCAGTTATTATTATCATCAGTTACCTATCAGAGAAGAAGAAGAGACAGGAAGTGGCAAGGTAGTTTTTTGAAGGTGTCACCTGAGTGGGCCTTCCAGACTGTCTGGTTCAAGCTCCAAGTGGCTGAAGGGTCGAGGTGTGTACCCAGAGAGCAGGAGGTACCAGGTTCGAATCCTGCCGGAGTTGAGAATATTATCACCATTTCACACTTGATCTCAATTAATGCTTAACAGCATTTAGGGGGCTAATACCCGATCAAAAAGAAGGGGTTCTCAGCTACCAGTCTACATTCTAGATACTACTATAATCGATTTCAACTTTACCAATCTTGGTGATCACTCGAGGAGTAAAAGAAGCGTCAAATTTAGATTTACCATTTACAGTTGACTCAGATAGGGGTATCGAAGAAAATTTAGAGTTTGGAATTAACTAAAGTGAAAATAAATTACTCCAACCTTACCTCGCAGTAAATTTCGTATTGCGACGTTGGGAAATTAACTGAATTCAAAATAACCTTACGTGAATGAAACCGGTGCGAAAGTAAATTCTTCTTCGTCTTCAATGTCCAACGTAGTCTATTTTTAGAGGATCGATTTATGTTATAAATCCAGAGAAGGTAAAATAATCTTTCAGTTTGCCTACCAAAATATTGAAAAGGGTAGGTAGTCAGAATGTGGGTTACCTTTGCAACGCTGGTTTTTGACGCAATCTGATCCATCTAGCTTATCGCGATAATCAGTCTCCACCATGGATGATAGAAATCGTTAAATTCATCTTGACCGCCTATTCTTTAGGCCTCGAAATTCGCCAGATCAACGTTTGAATTTTGAAATAATGAATTTGGAGAGCTGGCTGTGTGAATTGTAATATTTACAAAAAATCAGCTCACCTCTCGTTTCCCGAGGTCTGAGAGGGCAGCCAACTGACAGGAGGCCCCTCCAACGGCGAAGCTTCTCGTATTACAGGCGTAAAAGCAAATAAAATCCAGTTTCATACCGCAACGGCAAGTCAGCGAAGTATTTTGTTACATCTTTATCAGGTCGGTTACTCAATATTCCGAAAGAAATACTTCCGTCATTTCCAAACAGCTGTTTATCGGGGTCATTCGGTTTTCAGAAAATAATTTTAGTCTGCAAATTCGAAGGATTTTCTGATGGGTTCATTCTTAAATAGATACTTCGTTCAAGAAGTACATGAGTAAAAATTATTGTTTAAAGAAAGTATGAATGTTGAAAAACGATGAAAAATTGTTGAAAAGAAAAAGTCCTTTTGGTTGGCAGCAACCCCTTTATGGACTGGTTTATCTTCTCAAATGATTGATTTAGATCGACCTAGTTGAAAGGAGTTAATCAGACAATCATTTTCAATTATTTCAATCACCAATATGCGTGAACCGTTTGACATTTCGCTAAACTGGTCGTATATTAATGTAATCGTACCGGCAGTGCTTACCAGTAGCAACATGTTCGACTAAGGTTTACGACTCGGTCATTTCTTCGTCCAATTAATGTTCAGATACATGACCTTTATGTCGGGTCAAGCCAGTCCAATAAGTTCTAATACCCGTTCGTTCGACGTTATCTTATCGTTCGCCATACCGGAGCTCCACGCCTAAATGGTAGATTCACATGTGAACTGTTACATTTGGAACTTTTCGAAAAAATAAATGAACAAGTTTAATTCAACAAATCGAAGGAAAAATAAAATTCAAAAAATAATTAAATTGTGCCCAATACTAAAAGTTTGCTGATAAGGTCCGTTGAGCTTTCGGCAATTTTTTACTCGGAAAATTTAAAATGCCTAGCTAATTTATAGAAAGCGGTTTTTACAAGGAATAAATTAATGCCTACCTAATATGATAATTGCTCTCTTGATTAAGTGAGATTTTAATCTTTCTTTTCAACTCTTTTTGGAACTTTTGAAGTAGAATTTGTAATGTTTGTACCTAATAACTCTAGAACCTTTAAAATACAAACATTTCAAGAAAATATTATTAACTAGGTAGTTTATGTACATTTTTGGCATTAGGTATATTGCATTTTTCCAAGCCTAATTGAGAATTTACAAAACAAAATTGAGAACTTGGAAATCAATTTGAGAATTTTCCTAAAAAAATATGGAATTTCTCATACCTTGGTATTAATACCATTTTTTCACCCAATTTACGGGGTAGGTAATTTTCATTTTTTAAATTTTTTAATCAGAAAAAGGCGAGTTTTTCAATCCTGTCCCTCCGTTCTGAGCGTCCTGGTGCTGTCTAACAGGGTCGTATGTGTGAATACACATTTATCCAATGCCTGAAGCGATCAAGATGCTCAATTAAAGCCGATTACATTGAGAATTCGAACCTGCTGGTAGAAAGAGGTAGAGGTATGTAGAGGTAGGTAGAGGTAGGTACAGGTAGGTACAATACCGGAGGGCCACCTGAGCACGCCTGGCGTATTAAAGGCCGTATCACACGTCAGACCGTTCGCCGCAGACACGGCAGCCCAGCACGAGGGTGGGGACGGAGTTGCCATGCGTTGAAACGTTAACCTGACACGAACAGCTGAGTGCTATCGATACACTCAGTATCGCGATATAATGAAATCGATCGTGTCACAGGGAAATTCCGATACGAATGCAATCGATATATCGTTTGGGACAACAAAAACCCCGAGTCTCGATACGATACGTTATAACCAGTGGAAGGCTACCGTTCGCAGACACGGCAAAGATCTCTCGATGGAAAGTTCTGCCGTGCCGTTGCCGTCGTATATAGTGGGGGTCGGAAGCGTCGCTGATTGGCCGATGCGTTCTCCCCTTCTCTTCACCGGTGACGTTACGTTGGTCTGCCCGTGGGCTAGGGAGGAGAACGGTCTGACGTGTGATACGAGCTTAACGGCGGCACATCACGGCCATCCATCATCATCCCTCCGAGTGGGAAGGACTGGATTCGGACGAAGTCCGAGCACAATGCGGCTTGATCAAGTCCAATTTTGGTCAATGAACTCGATTCGAACATTCAGCAATACTAGCAGTATTCGAATTTCGCAATAGGTAGTCCTAAAATCAGAAAATTCCCTGAATTAAAGTGTCTAAAAAAAGGAGATTATTGACGCGGTCATTATTTCACCTTAAAAACTTGAAACGCCAAAACTATCAAAGAGTTGGCGATAAATAAATAATCCCTGTCCCGAGGGCTGATCCAGTTTCGTCTTTTCGCCCGCTAGAAGACGTTACCTCATTTCTGAAGGTGCCAGACGGTCCATATAGGATTTCAACATCGGTTAAAATTAAACGCCCGTACAATCATCGTAAAAGCCAAACCTCCGTTACGGAATCGCTCGAAATTAACAATGCCATAAAAGTAATGCAATTACTGCACGGTTCGATGTCAGTTGTGCGCAGATATCTCGTAATGATACCGTATTTTTGTTACGTAAAATTTTCGAACAACTGATTTTTACTCATACGGATTTCCGATTTTTTGGCGAATGAAAATGTAGGCACCAAAAACTAATAAAAACCTCAATAGCCCAAGGTGGAAGAATTGAGATTTTCTGGGATATTGCATCATTCAAAAAATTATTGTACCATTATATCCACCGGGATTCACACCGCTTTTAAACGTATACTCATCTAGTAAGCTCGGAATGAAGCTCTCAAAATGAAATACGAGTTCGAGCGCCGGTCATGAAGGAAGTGAAAACAAGCCATTAAAGGCCCATCGCATATTATATTAGCACGTCTCTACTGAACGGAATCCGCTCAGAAAAAATTCACCTCAACGAAGGAAAAAGAGCATTTCGAGAGCGAAGGACCTGACAGGAAAGGGGAAAGATCATTAGAGGCGGCGATGCGGCGCAGATTAGAATTAATGACTGCGCAGACGAGACGCCTTCTGCGCCTGCGCCTCTAAAAGGAGTCTCGTGTTGAAATGCCTTTTTCGTAGCGATACAGTGACCGTAACGACTTTATAACGTTGTAACACGAAATTTCTCTTGCTCAACATAATTATTGCGGGGGAATTGAAATTTTAATTTACAGCTGATATTATTGTAGGAAAGATCCGCAATCGTGTCAGTTCCAGGGGTTGTATAATGAGCGGTCATCATCGGCCAAATTATTGTTCTTTTCCAAAAATGAAGGAATCATTTTGGAGGAATGATGAAGGAGTCAAAACACGTATTATGGAGATCTAAATTTATTGGAGGCGAGTCAGTAACCAAAAGTAGCAACTGGTAAGAGAAAAATGAAAATATTGATGCATAATCCTGAAGAAAATTCAATTTTTTACAACTTTTTCTTGTACGACTTTTTGGCTAAGATCAATAGTTCAGACGGTACTGCGAACTTGTCGACGAAAACGTAGGATTCGACTCGTTTCGAAAATCGTTACATTGGACAGCGTATATCTCTGATAGGGTTAGAGTTAGGAGAAAAAAGTAAGGAATAAAACTTGTAGTAAAATAATCCGCCTTTCATTTTGTATAGAGTAGTTTTCTAACTCAGACTCACCCTTTTCAAGTTATGAGCGAAAAACTAAGAAAATACACGAAAAACTAAAAACCTTTACCTCCCCACACTTTTCCTCAGTTGGGGACCCTGTAACTCCCCTGAACACATTTCAGGAGAGAAATTTTAGAATTTTTCCGCCACACACTCTTCACCTTCTTCAGGGACGTTCAGGGACTAGAAGAGTTTAGAGTGTAGCCACGTATGTTATATTCTGGTTATGCGTGGGATGGAATAGTGAAAGGCGAGAAAAGAGCACTTTTGTGATGAATAATGAAATGTAGTCAGCCGTGGATTTCCAAAAAAGTAGGTACTAGAAGTTATGGAGGCGAATTTGGAATCGTGTCGGTGACCGCAGTGGAAAATACGGTTTCTTCCGCGTGTCGTTAGGTTTTTTCCCTTTTTAGCCACAGCCAGCGTCGCACCTTTTCAAAAAAGAAAAAAACGCCCAATCTTATCTATCGCTTCACATGGTAAACAGTCCGCATTATCTTCGCTTGAACTGCTTGATCTATGAACGTGTGACCCGCTCCATCCTGAACCGCGAAAGACGTAATCCGGACTGCATCTAACCCAAAAACCAGTTAAGAGTCGAAACGCTCTTCTTTGCTCCAGATGAATTTCATCGAGTGAAATGCCCGAACACGGACATCGCACTTATGGGCATAAGTTACATAAATGGACGTGATGACTGGACATGGCCACCTTTCACCTCCGGCAGGCATCGAACACGTCCAGGGGCAGATTGGGGCGCCAATATTTCACTTTGCCGAGAATCTGAACAGCACCCCTAATTGAGTGCCGCCTGTCATGTCAAGTTCGAAAAGCGAATTAGGGTCGCCCTGGTCCTTTTAATTCTTACAACACCGAGCGTGCCATTGCTGACACTTTTAGACGACAGTTTATCGGACGGTGTTTTGAAAATGGCGTTCAACTGCTATTGATGGACATTTTGGCGGAATTGGGTAAATGCTGAAAAGCGCAGTTTATTTTTTAGTTCAAAAATATAGCATAGCGAATTGGGAATTTCCTATTTTTCATTTATTCCATTCTTTCATTAATTCCATTTATTTCATATTTCAAATTTTTCAGGATGGTGTAGGTCAACCCTTAAATACATTAACTACTTGGTGTTATCGGGATTAGGCCCTGATGAAGGCGGCATAGTTTCCATCGAAACGTCGGCAAAGAAGTTGTCATCTGTATGATAACACTGACTAGATACATTTTTCTAGGGAGGCAAAAAACTGTAAAAATCATGAGTGGCATAATAATAAGTTTTCCAGGTTTCCAAGTAGGGCCTTACGGTTAAATTTGGTCCAGTAGCAGCCCGAAAAAATATATTTTTTAAATTTAGCTTTGTTTTTCATTAAATTTTGGTTCTTATCGATTTTACGTCAAAACGAGGAATGAAGGCCTTCACAAGAAAAAAATTGGCTCAGCCGTTGATGAGGCGTTCCGACACGCCTCTAGCGGCCGCTCTCAGAACTAAACTGGGGACGTTTAGCATCAACTTGAGCAAGGATTGCTCTCGTGTAAAGACTAATTATAGATACAAGTTAAGGATATTTGAGGCGTTTTGGTGAGCCATAACAGAAAAATGCGTTTTATTAAGTTTTTGGGGCTTAAGTGCCATCCACCAACGTTTAAAAATGAGCGGGACGGGGAAATCTTATTAGAAGTTTCAAAAATCGTCGCTAGATAGCAGTGGTTCTGACCTGAAATGTACGGAATGGAGATTCAAATTGTTGATAACTTTTATTCAAATTTTTGGCCCTTTGTACCCAAAACGCCTCATTTATCCTCCTCGCTTACACTCGCAAGGATGAAAATTAAAATCAGGACCTGTCAGTATAACCATTCATAACCTATCCTGCAGGCGACTGATGCAATTACATAGATCCGCCTTCCTGTTATACCGCTGCTCCGATTTTTCGAACTGACACCGCATTAGTCAATATACATGACAACATCAGTCAACAGTTATAAATATTAGTTTGGAACTCCTGCGATGCGAGAATATGCGAAGGCGTTCAGAGCCACCGGCTCCCAGGACTCGAAAGCTTAACAAGACGATCAGTTCCTCATTCTCATCCCACGTTATCAGATGCCGAATGACGGAATGACGATTGCTCCCAGCATCCGATCGGCTACTGGTTTTCACCCGTTTCGCATTCCGATTCCGATGCGGATTGTCCGGGCGAGAGGCGCTGAATTTATTTCAGGCTTAGCCTCATAAATGCAATGCGATCTTTGGCAGCTTATCGTCCTGCTCGAATAAAAAATGTATTTGGCTCGTTTCACATCGAGTTTATGGGGGAGAACTTTTGGATTTTTTTCTTCTCCGGATCGAACATTCAAAACCCTTTTTACTTCCATATTTACGACGCAAATTGAAGTCCATGTGCCCGCCTGTCCGTATATTTACAAAAATGTCAATAACTTCCTCAATGAGGAACATGCGTGAAAAAAATAAACTGTTTTTTCGCCATAATATTCCGTGTTAGGCTTTGAAAATGGTGTTATGGTGGATGACGGTTCGGAAAAGAGGTAATTAACACAGTTTGAAACACGTAGTACGTTTTGGGTTTGACACAAAACACGCTGACAAAACAATATGGTATCACGGGCGCTGGAACTGTCTTCTTCTCCTTCTTCTTCCTCTCCGTACTCTGCGTACAATGCGTAAAATATCTAATTTTTTTATATTTGCGTGAAGTGCGTCAACTGCGTAAACTGGCAGCCAATCAGATCTCATTACTCAGTACGCATGACGCACTAAACGCAGAACAAAACGCTCATGCGAACCCAGCATAATGCTACTATGTATAAAAAAGTCATTTGGGTCAATACCTACGTGACGATATTATGTATTTATAGCTCGAATAACTCAGCAAGTCCTGAAACGTATTTCTGTTGGTAGAATCGTTCAATATCTTCAATTCTGACAAATAATGTTATTATAAGCGAAATGAGAATAATTGTTCGACAATTATTCAATTGTACGAATGTATGTAGATCAAAATCTCGAGTCCCCCCGGATAAAAGTCACTCGTATCTCCTGCCAGAGGAGCGTAGAAGTACTTAGCGCTAGTAAATCATCAGTTTAACGATCCGGCTTTGATGAATGAACTATAAACGTATGCCGAACGCTTGTTCCTGTTATGTTTATGGTGCCTTACGCGTGTTTTACTATTCGAGACACAGTTCCACATTTAGAACTTGGAATAGATAATGTCTTCGACTGGCGAATATCTGGAGCAACTGTTTGCCCTCTCGGCGGGTGACGCCTTGACTGTTTAATAACAGCTTTGCCCGTGAGTTATCGGCGGACAGGGGTCAAGAAGGCCTGGGGCTTTCTCAGGTGCTTGGCCCACGACTGGACGAGGATAATGCGATTGCGCAGGCGTACGTTCGAGCAGCGCGATCATTTTTCTGATTTTTACGAGATCGGCCTTGCTGATGAAATTTAGGTCGACTGTCGGATAACTTAACATCAGTGTAAACTACACACCCACACGGTCGTCTGAAGCTGGGAAAGTCAGGGTGCAGCAGCGCCTATGAAAACTGAAGCCGTAAATTAAATTATCAATTTTTGACATTCATATTTACGAAGTGAATGGAATTATTGCGATTGTCTTAAAATCGAAAATCGGATCGAAGCTTCAGAAAACCTTTCACTCATACACTTTTACTCAGAGTCTGGGGCTCGAGCCACACGGATCCGTGTGAGGTCAATTACAAAAATTGCCATAGCTCCCTCAATTCTCAATCTTTTTTCAAATTTTTTGAACTGAAATGTTTGTCTCGGCAAGACCTAACACCCTGTTTAATCGAAATTTGGATAACGCACAGTACTTCCGATATATTTGAATTTTTAGTGTTTTTTAATTTACTTTTTTCCGGCCACAAAAATGAACCGATTTGAGCGCTCTTGGTCTTAAAGGCTTTTTTTACCTTGCAGAATATTTGGATATTTTTATATTCCAATAATGTAGCATATTTTTATTTTGAGCAAATTTTAAAATTTGCATCGTGGGTTTTTTTAATATTTTTGTCCAAAACACCCTCAAAAGCAGTCAAAATATGATCAAATTTTTTCAAATATGTACGTTTCAAAATATGGAAGTACTATGTGCATGAAGAAAACCAGGTTTGAAATTTCTTGAACTGAGTGTTCGTGGATTTTTAAAAAAATGTTAGATATTCATTCCCTTTATGCAATGTTTTTATAAATTGGGCCAATAATAAGATAATTGGGCTAATCATTGGGCCTGTAATAAGATAAAAGATTAATTCACTGAACGTCGAATTGCATTTGAAAACAATTTTTTGAAATTTGAAGAAAAATTTCGTGGCCCCTTCAGGTTGAGGCCAAATAGCACTGCATGGGCGTCAGCTGGTTTACGAACCATTTCAACAGGAAATAGGTACCTACTTCAATAAAACCACAACTGGGGGGGGGGGGGGTACACCAAGGCAGAACTCATGTTTATCCTCACCTTTTTGAGTAACTCTGTGGTTTGCAAATCCTTGCGTTCCTACTCGCTAATTTTCACGTTCTCCCGACTAGTCAAATATTCAACGGAGATCTAGGTTATAGAAATTAACAAGCGATATCAGATTCGGTCGTTTTCGAGTTTAACCGGGTGTTTACTCTTGAGAAATTATGCGTTATGAGAACTTTTTATCTGATGCCCCTATTCTTGAGTCTCTAGTGGCGAACGTGTAATTTACGCCTACGCCCAATAGATTCGACTCGATACATTTGAGGTCGAGTGAAGGTGAGATAATTTATTTCGGCCCTTCGGATCTTAGGAAACCGGGCAGGGGATTTTCATAGATTTCTCAAAAAACGTCCTACCCTGGAGTTTAAAAAACTTTGAGTAATGGGCATTCCTACCATTTTTGAAGATTGTGACCGATCGGCTGTGAAAATTGTCGAGAAAACAGTTACTTTGGTGAAATGGTATCTTACAACTGAAAATGGTGATAAGTACCGTACACGTACGATACCAATGCGTGGGCAAACCGTCCAATATGGAGCAAATTCGCTCGTTACCTGGACGGTTTTTACTGACAAAAATGGACTGGACGAAATTCCCTTTCACGAACCGAAGGATAACCGCTTCGCCTTGACATGATGACAAATCACACATGCTAGCCACCCAGACCGGACGGACAGATATGGTAGTTGTCCACCCTTTATCTAATCAGGCTAACAACATGTTAACACGGATCGACCCCATACAAAAAACGAGTCCTATTTATTGACTATAAATTCATTTCAATTTTTTGTCTGCTGACAGGCGCTGATTGGCGCTGCTCTCGTGGCTGTGGCGACCGCCTCGTGGGATCCAGACTACGAGTATCACGCTAGGTGCGCCTACGGCCACTCGCACGGAGCCCCCAACGCCTACCTTCCACCTCCTCCAGTCTACGGTGAGCGATTTTTCAAAATTTTCAAAAAAAATTTTCTGTTGTGCCCTAGCGGTCAAAGGGGGTTGAAACCGCAGACGAGACTCAGCGGGTTCGAATCCCGTGCATAATCGGAATTTTTGCCTCCTCTCTTAGTAGGGATCACCTTCACAAAAAACCCCTTCTTCAGGGCCCATTTGAACCTTAAATCTTGACGTAAAAATAAATGTAATTTATTCAAAAAAGTTGTAATTTATTTATAAAAAATCGTAATTTTTCTTAGAAAAATCAAAGTTCAAAAAAATCCACGGTATATAAGGCTTAAAATTAATATTACCGAGAGTTTATTGGTTGGAAATTAGTTTCACCCAAATTTCTTCAACCCGGGACACACAATGTTTACTCATTTTGAAACAAAGAGAGAAAAACGTCCAGCAAATGAAAGTATACCGAGCTTCTTTTTTCAAAACTGACTACGTATACACTTATTTCATAGCCTTTTCACTAATGTTGTATTTCAAAATGAGAGATCCGCTTATGGTTATACCGGTGCCCTTTAACTCGAACTCAAATAATCCATTAGCTGAACTAATAGTTTCGATTATGGTTATCAGATAATGGCTAACAAGCGTTGCAACCCGTACGGAGACTTGAGAACGCCACTTGATATAGAAATTGGCATTTCGCGCTCCAATTTTGGCGCTTCTAGTCTTTAGGGCACTCAAGTCTTGCAAATTTTATCAGTAAGAGCGTTTGTAACAGTGAAATAGTTTATTCAACTATACCAGATTGTCAAGCTGGACTCGAATGGCAACGAATTTCGACGAGAACCGAATTGGTCGGCGGGAACGATTCTGATTGGCTGATAAGATTGTTGTTTTTTTCTCTTTTTTTGTCTTATGCCGATGGCCATGTACGACAGTGGCGTCTACGGAAATTCGACCGCAATGGAATAAAAAAATTGATTTTGTTGCCGAAGAATGAGATTTTGTCGGCAGCGATTCAAAGACAACACAAAGAAGAAGAGGATAACAGCAAAACAACTAGCCGCCTGATATTTTAGTCGTTTTCAGCATGAAAACATTGTTAAAAATTCCATTTTAAATACCTATTTAATCCAACCGTAAAATGCCAACCTGGCTCAGATATTGTTGTGGTTGGTTCATGCCCGTCATGGCCAATGTGCAAGGGCAGGAGCTCGTGATCAGTGTATCATCATCACTACCGACCATTAGAACGCCATGATTCCGAAAGCGATTGATGCCGGAAAAACAACCCAACATGATGAAAACAATACATGACCGACCATTTCGAATCACTTCGAAATTCATTGCTGACCATGTAAATCCGGCTTTACCAACTCACAAAAAAAAGCTGCGGCCACAAAATGGACATTCTGAGAGAGCGAATGCAATTGAAAAACGGTTTTCCCGAACCACTTAACTGATTTTCACTACTATGGACGATCTATAAACCTAGTAAAAGCCAAAATTAAACAAGATTTCCGAGCAGTGTTGCCAAGGTGCGGACGTCAAAAACCCCTGAGACAACGTCAAAAAACCCCCAAATCCCCCCAAATCAAGGCAAAAAATCCCCGGAAATCCCGCAAAAGTTAAGGACGAACTAAAAATAAACTATTTCACATAAAACAGGACCTAACTCCATATTATACACCTACAATTTTAAATTGCACCTAAAACTATAAACTAGTGCTATAAATTTAGTGCTCATTCTCTCCTACTTCCTATCATCCAATTTATACGTACAATCGAACTTTTATACGAACCTTCAAACTTGACAATTACACTGACAAGTGTAGCTCGCAAAGACAGTTAAAAGATTAATACAAATCGGGTATGTAGCAACCAAATTCTCGCAACTTTATTTGAGTACCTATCTTTCAAACCAAATAGCTATGGAACGGCAGTCTTAGCTGTTATTTCTTCATTTTTTAACTTTTTCCTAGCCCCCTAACTTCCACGAAAACCCCCAAGAAAAACCCCCAAAAAATGTCACCCCCAAAATCCCCCTCTGGCAAAGAAAAACCCCCAAATTTGGGGGGAAAACCCCCAACTTGGCAACACTGTTTCCGAGTTTCTGCTGCCGAATTGTTTCTATTGCGTTTTCCAAGCCCTTATCGCTTCATTACTGATAAACCCTTATCTGATAACCCATTATCTGATAACGGGCAAGTGGCAAAGTGAATGTTCGCCAGTGTTGCCAAGTTGGGGGTTTTCCCCCCAAATTTGGGGGTTTTTCATCGCCAGAGGGGGATTTTGGGGGTGACATTTTTTTGGGGGTTTTTCTTGGGGGTTTTTGAGGAAGTTAGGGGGACTAGGAAAAAGTTAATTAATCAAGAAATAACAGCAAAGTACAGCAAATAAATAACAGCTAAGACTGCCGCCGCACAGCTAATTGAATTAAAAGATAGGTACCTATTCAAATAAAGGTCATTTGGGAATTGAGATGTACGTCTCCATACTTGCGGGTAGGTACGAGTACATAGGTACCTAATTTGAATTGATGTTTTAGTATGTTAATTGACTGACTCTACTGATCAGAAAGGGTAGTCAAATAGTTGATAGTTTTAGGTACTATTTAAAATTGTAGTTGTATGATATGGAGTTAGGTATATTTTATGAGAAAATAATATTTTTAATTTGTCCCTACCTTTTTGGTTTTTCGGGGATTTTTTCATATTTGGGGGGATTTGGGGGTTTTTTGACGTTGTCTCAGGGGTTTTTGACGGCCGCACCTTGGCAACACTGATGTTCGCAAGCGGCTTACATTCGGACAGTCAATCATTAACTGGCAGCGCCGGGCAGTTCGAACATCGGAAGGTTGCGACATTTTTCGTAGGCACTGTGGAGCGCATAAATTTCGAAAAGCACCGACTCCTTACCAACAAAGGCAGGACGGGAGGGGGAGGGGGTCGATAAATTTCCCCAGGGCGCCCCGTAATTGACTGGCGCGTTCGGAACTGGTCCGAAGAAAAGAACGGCTGCCTAGGCTAGCGACTAATCGATGGATCGAGATTGATGGCCTTAATCGACATAAACGGACTTGACTGTTCCGAAGGACTCGACTGCATCTGAGGCGCATTTGCCCGAAAACGAGAACAAGTGAAGTTGGGTGCGAGTGGGTGAGGTCAGGGACGTTAACTGGAACGGGCCGGGCAAATCTCCAGTTGCCACCTACTCCGAGCTTTCTAACATCATTTATGGACATCTGGGTCTGTTGTCCTTCGTCCGAAGACAAGGAGATTGACATTGATTGGACGAGCGAGTAATCGTAATTTTTGTATTGACCCCGATCAAAATTTGGCACTGATACCCAGATTGGTTAACGAGAGCATTCCTGCCAGTTGTGAACAGTGTTTCCACACGACCGCAACCTATTTCCCTCAAGTTCGAGCAAAATTCCCTTTTTTCCCTCCAAACTTTTATCGTTTCCCACAACGATTTTCCTCGAGAAACTGATTTTTTCCTGCTCGTTCACTGAGTCAATAGCAATTTTTTCTAACGTTTTAGCGAATTTTCGAAGAAATTTGGGTCGTCACGAAATTCCGACGTGCGGCAAAATCGACCGGGAACCAACTCAAAATCCGTTTCATGCATCAAGGATCAAAATCTTGAAACTTGAAACGCACATGAGGGAAAGACAGAATAAATCAACATTTATGTTTCCTCCTTTATAAAGGACACAGCTCGAGTGAGATAATTCAGAAATGAAGCAAATAGGTAATACTCACATTCCCGACAATTTCGACTATTTTTCGCTTTTTTGATGAAAATTATGACGGAGAGGAACGCATCATAAATCACGCAACGGGGAACGGAGATTAAAAAAAAAAGCAAGAATGAAGGGAAACATAAACATGAACCTCATCTTCTTCTTCAGCTTCTCAGGTGTCCTTGTTCTCGGTGTCCTACAGTCTGTAGTACCTGGGTAGGAAAAAAGCCATTTTCCCTCGCTTCTTCCCTCAAAATTATTTTTCCCTTTTTCCCTCAGAAAGGTCGTTTTTCCTCGAAAAGGGAAATTTCCCTCAATTTGGAAACACTGGTTGTGAGAGGGTTGCAAGATCATGCAAGATCAGGGCGTGCTTATTTGCAAATGCAAGTGGGACCAGAAAATATGCAAAAATATGCGCCAATATGCCATAAATCGGTGCAGCATTGGCGAAGGCGGCTCTGCAACATGCACTTCGCGGATTTCCAATCTAAAACTGCATTACGTGGGTTGTTTTCACGAACTTGTTTTGGAACGCCGTGTTTTTAGCTAGCTTGAAGAATTTTAATTGATTACCATGGCCAAATGTTCTTGAAGGAATCCAGCACAGTTCCTCGATAGATTGAAATATCAGAATTGCAAGGATGCGTCAAATACAGGGTGTTTCGAATTTTGTGATAAAAATCAGGTAAAACTAGACCGAAAATTGAGCGAAACTCCGTCAACCGCATGGTTCTATCTCAACTCGTTTCCAAGATACGATTTTTCAAAGCTGATTCAAGAAAAACGACGTATTGCCCCATAAAAACCCGAATTTCTCCGGTTCAAAACAACTTTTTTCAACTTTTAAGGACATTTTTGGATTCAGCGTTAAATTTCCTATGCGCCTAGTGTATCAGATACTGTGAGACTCACAGATTCTGTGAGAAAACCCAACTTTTATGCATTTCAGTTAAAACATCAAAAGCTGTTTGTTTGTTATCACCTCATTTGGTGATGTAAAGGAGAAAACCAGGAAAATACGCGAAAAATTGTAAACCCGTGGTAACATCTGCAGATTTGACTCCTTTTATTTTGACCAAAACAGATCATGCTCAGTCTCTTTTTGGAGCAAATCTGCCCCTTCAAAATCAATTACATTAAAATGGCCAAATTTCGAATACAGCTCTATAACTATTTTTCCGCTGATCCGATTTTGACCGAATTAGTCTCGAAAGTTGACGTTTACTCCAATTCAATGCGAAAATCTGATGATAGAACAAAAAAAATTAATGTCCCAAATTTGGTCATTTTAAAAGGCCAATTATTGGCAGGGGCGCATTTCTTATGTAAAATCTGCACTTTTTGCCCGACACGGGAACCACTCGATGTCAGATACCTTCAAAATGCCAAGATCGAAATTGGAAGGAAACGGGGCGAAATATCGACAAAAACTTGAGTCCATTAGTGAGGCATGTGTCAGTCGCAGACGCGTGGGCTCGAAAATCGACCATCTCGATATTTTCGAATATTTAATCCTCCAAAATGCCTTTCGTTATTAGAAATTCTCGCTCCAGAGGTCGGGGCGTGTCTTTCGGCCAAAGGTCAAGATGTAAAATCGTATCCCGTAGTTGCAAGGTGATCTGCGCATTGTTATTGATAATTTTCTATATCGAAAAACCTGTCGCTCGCCTTGGCAGGTACCAAGGCCAATTTGGGGGTGTGGATCGCCTAGTTTTGATTCGAGTTTGAACTTGAAAATCCATTCGTATGAGTCATTTGTATCTATTGAGGCACCAGGTAGAAAAAGGGCCTTCATTTTGGCTTTTGCAAACTCGATTTTCGAGTTCATATTGACCGTGAATATTATATTACAATTTTTACTTCCATATTTACAGAGTAAATGGAAGTATTGTGATCGTCCTAAAATCGAGAATCGGAACGGAGCTTCAGAAAAAACTTTTTCTTATACACATTTACTCAGAATCACTTCCTGAACAAGTGTCTGTGTGTCCGTTACGTCCGTTACGTCCGTTACGTCCGTCTGTCCGTCTGTCCGTCTGTCCGTCTGTGGTCATTTACAAAAATGACCATAACTCCCTCAATTCTCAATATTTGATTTCATTTATATTTCTTGAACTGAAATGTTCGTCTCGGCAAGACCTAACACCCTGTTTAATCAAAATTTGGATAACGCACAGTACTTCCGATATATTTGCATTTTTAGTGTTTTCTTTTTTATTTTTTTCCGGCCGCAAAAATGAACCGATTTGAGCGTTCTTGGTCTTAAAATCTTTGTTTTACCTTGCAGAATATGTGGATATTTTTCACATTCCGAAAATGTGGCGTTTTTTCATTTCGGGCGAATTTTAAAATTTTAATATTGAATTTTTTGATATTTTTGACCTAAACACTTTCAAAAGCAGTCAAAATATGATCAAATTGTGTCACAATTTTACGTTTCAAAATATGGAAGTATTGTGTGTTATCTACGCACCACTGGTTTTCGTAAACATTCGTTCTCGCAACGGTGAGAAGATAGGCAAATAGTGCAAAACTTATCCGCTATGAAGGCCTAGTATTTGTTTTAATATCAAACAAAATTACTTACCATTTATCTTGAGTAAATCCATTAATTATAACTACAGAAATGGTAATATTTAGTTGACGCACAAATTCTTCATGCGTTGGAACTTGACAAAATAAATATGATAATACCATATTCATTAATATAAATTAATTAGGTAATATAATTACCTATAAAAATGATTGTGCATTTTCTTCGTTTCGCCGATGTATTAAATAAATTGAGGGTGAAATGCCACGACCGCAGGCCACCTGGGGCAAGCTAAAATGCCGAAAAGTCTTATGCCGTTGGCCCTTCACTTCCTTTACCGAGAGATATCGTCTCCTGATCCTGGAGAGGCCCTTACGGCCGAAAGCGCTCGAGCTTCAATAAATAAAATGTCAACTTGCTCTCAACTCATGCAAAAAATAAGTACAAGTACATCTTAAATAGGTAATAATAAAAATTTGATTTTTTTGCCGAGTAATTTTATTAATTTTTATTTATTTATTTCAATTTTTTATTCAATTTATAAATTTTTTCAGGACCGCCCAAAGCGGCCGCCTACATTTCCGCCGCCCCCGCCTACAAGACCGTCTCGACGATCGGAGGCGGCTACTCGTCCGCCGGCTACTCGTCGGCCAGCGGCTACTCGTCCGGCGCCTACTCGACCGGCTACTCGGTCGCTCCCGCCGTCAAGTACGCGGCCGCGCCCGCTATCGCCACGTACTCGGCCGCTCCCGCTATCAAGTACACGGCGGCTCCTGCTATCGCCGGCTACTCGGTCCGCCCCTCGCTGAGCGCCTACTACAAATCCGGCCCCGCACTAGCCTCCTACACGGCCGGACATGCTGTCAAGGTAAAATCTGGAAATAATATACCTACAAAAATATCATAATATTCCGAAAAAATATGATTTCGGATTTTCGGAATTACCTATTCAGAGGACAAACTTCCTCAAATGTTTACAAAACATATCCTGGTTTTTCAATATTTTCAAAAATAATTTTTTCAGGTCGCCGCTGCCGTGCCCGCCATTACCGGTTACGCTAGTCCCGCCGTCAGGATCGCCGCCGCCGTCCCCGCCGTCAAAGTAGCCGCCCCAGCGGCCTACTCGACCGGCTACTCCGCCGGATACTCGTCCGCCGGCGGATACTCTTCATCCAGCGGCTACTCCACCTCCGGCGGCTACTCTTACGCCAAACCGATCACCACCTACTCGGCTCCGGCTATCGCCACTTATGCCGCCTCTCCGGCTATCGCCACTTACTCGTCCGCTCCCGCCTACTCGTCCTCCTACAGCTCGGGCGGCTCCTACTCCGGCGCCGCTTATAACAAAGCCATCGTCTCCACCGGCTACTCGGCCGCTCCCGCCGTCGCCACTTACGCCGCCGCCCCAGTAGTCGCTAAAGTAGCCGCTCCCGCCTACTCGAGCTCGCACATCAGCACCGGCTACAGTTCAGGAGGCGCTATCCTTTCCTCGGGCTACGCCGCTCCTGCGGTCTCCTACGCCGCTCCCGCCGTCGCCACTTACGCCGCCGCCCCGGTAGTCGCCAAGGTTGCCGCTCCCGCCTACTCAAGCTCGCACATCAGCACCGGCTACAGCTCCGGAGGCGCTATCCTTTCCTCGGGCTACGCCGCCGCCCCGGTAGTCGCCAAAGTTGCCGCTCCCATCCGCTACGCCGCCGCCGCTCCTGCCGTCGCCGCCTACTCGTCAGGTCTGGGTGTCGCTAAAATTGCCACGGGCAAGAACATCCACAAGGAGTATATTGAGAATTACGTGAGTACCTGTTACTATACTATTTAATTATTTGGTACTGTAAATGTTTCAAATATTTTCAAAAACTTTTTGAGGTTGACTCAAAAGTGTTTGACTTTCGAAGGAAAGGTAAACTCGAACTAAAACTGAATTTCGAACAGAAACTGATGAGTAGTGATACTCAAAGTGACACTGAAACTCAAACTCAAACTGTTACTGAATCTTTAACAGAAACTAACACACAAACTGATACTGAGAAGGACTCAAAAAATCAAACTGCAATAAAAACTCAAACTCGAACTGACAAACAAACTGAAACCAAAACTCAAACTCATACTTGTACACAAAGTTAAACTGAAACTGAACGTCAAACTCAAACTGATACTGATACACAAATTTAAACTGAAACTCAAACCGAAACTCGAACTGAAAATTTGATCAGTTTGAGTCTTCATTTCTTTTTACCTCTGAGTTTGAGTTTAGGTCACAGTTTCAGTTTGATTTTCCGTTTGTGTTTCATTTCGAGGTTGAATCTCAGTTTCAGTTTGAGTTCAAACTTCAGTTTGACTTTGAGTTCAAATTTTGAGATCAATTTCAGTTCGACTTTGAGTAAAAACTGATGTTCGACTTTGAGTAAAAACAGATGTTCGACTTTGAGTAAAAACTGATGTTCGACTTTGAGTAAAAACTGATGTTCGACTTTGAGTAAAAACTGATGTTCGACTTTGAGTAAAAACTGATGTTTGACTTTGAGTAAAAACTGATGTTCGACTTTGAGTAAAAACTGATGTTTGACTTTGAGTAAAAACTGATGTTTGACTTTGAGTAAAAACTGATGTTTGACTGTGAGTAAAAACTGATGTTTGACTTTGAGTAAAAACTGATGTTTGACTTTGAGTAAAAACTGATGTTCGACTTTGAGTAAAAACTGATGTTCGACTTTGAGTAAAAACTGATGTTTGACTTTGAGTCCAACTGTCCGTGTGTTCGTCTGTGGTCATTTACAAAAACGGCCATAACTCCCTCAATTCTCAACCTTTTTTCAAATTTCTTGAACTGAAATGTTTGTCTCGGCAAGACCTATCACCCTGTTTAATCGAAATTTGGATAACGCACGGTACTTCCGATATATATGCATTTTTAGTGTTTTCTATTTTATTTTTTTCCGGCCACAAAAATTGACCGATTTGAGCGTTCTTGGTCTTAAAATCTTTGTTTTACCTTGCAGAATATGTGGATATTTTTTATATTCCGAAAGTGTGGCGTTTTTTCCATTTTGGGCGAATTTTAAAATTTTATAGAGCTTTTTTTTCTGAATTCAGCGGTAGGTTACCAATAACTCAAAATCGTCAAATTTTGAGTTGCAACACATTTGAAGCAAGGGTGCGACATGTTTGGATTTGGGCCTCGAGGTCCGAACAGGATTCTTTTTTGTCCTCTATTTTAGTTTGTATCTTTTAACACTTTTTTTTCAATTTTCCAGGACCACAACCCGAGGTACGCCTTCGAGTATGGCGTCGACGATCCCCACACCGGCGACAAGAAGCACCAATGGGAGGAGCGGGACGGCGACGTCGTCAAAGGTCAATATTCGCTCGTCGAGGCCGACGGCAGCGTCCGCCAGGTCGACTACGTCGCCGACTGGGCCACCGGTTTCCACGCGACCGTCAACAAATTGGACCACTCGGCGGCCGCCGGAGTCGCCAAGCCGAAATACGGCTAAAAATCCATTTCTCGAATTTTAGGTTAAAATTTTTGGATTTAACAGAAACCTGCCGAACTAGCTGGTTTTAGGCCGATCTTTGCCGGAAACTAGGCATTTTGAAAATTTTTTTTTGTGAAGAAACTAAGGTTACCACAGGAACGTTGGAGCGATTTTATATTTTTGAAATTACGTACCCCATGAAGGCACTTACATGGAAATTGAACAATACGAACGACCCCGTTCTCTTCTGGGAAGGGGAATATTTGAAAAAGCGAAAAATTGATTCAATTCTTTTCATTAGTTAACCTTAAAATTCCATTTCGAATAAACATCATAAAATCAGTTTTCAAAGCTTTTGTACATAGCTTACCATATTGCAGACGTATTTTCTAGTGCCATACATTTCAGTTAACATTCCTAACATTGGTGGATGAATGGATCTGATTATTTTTATTGTAAAACGAAGTTACCATACTTTACATTCCGTATTTTATTTATAACAAAGTTACCGGAAACTTGCCATCAGAATATACCATTTAGTTTGTACATATTTAAGGTACATTGTGATATGTCCATCATTTTCTACTCGTGTCATTTTTAATAAATCTTATATTACCAGAAATGCAGCTGTGTTTCACCCTAAAATCCATGGCCGCTCCGAAAATTGTTTTTGCGAATAGTACCTACCGTAGTGTTTAAAAAATCTTTTTACAAAAAATCCGATTTTTTACAAAAAATTTTTGCACAAATTCATAACTCATTGTCCAAAATATTGCAGTCAGCTTAATGAATTGTTTGGTATTGTGAAAAGTGCTTCATTTAAGGTTATCCTTGGATTAACATTTTTCGTTTTTTCATGTAAAGTTTCTAATACTGACCTCCACTTAAAAATATGGCTGGCGTGCCGCGGCGATAAAAAATTTATGCATTTATTCGATTAGAATTTCCATGCTATTGAATCGTAAATGTTTACAAAATACGAGCGAACACGAATCTTTGGGAAAAGTTCAGTAAAGATTCGCCTGACATGGTGGAATTTAGTCGAGCATTTTTCTTACCAATTGCATTTTATTAAAACTCAAAATTCTTTCAAATATTTTTTTGTTGAAACATTTTGGGCAAACCAGTTTTGATTAAAGTGAAAGGTATTTTCATTATATTAATCCGTAAGAGTAGTATGGAAAACACAGAAGACACCATGTGAGTAATTTTGATTTTTTCCTGTATCAAATTCATTAAAAAATTATTTTTGTTTCAATAGATATTTCAACATCTTTATATTTTCAATTTATCTTTATATATCAAATCCATTGAAAAATTATTTTTGTTTTAATATTTATTTCAACATCTTTAAATTTTCAATATTATGAAATTAATTAAAAAATTATTTTTGTTAGAATAGATATTTCAACATCTTTATATTTTCAATATTATGAAATTCATTAAAAAATTATTTTTGTTAGAATAGATATTTCAAAATCTTTATATTTTCAACATAAAATTCATTAAAAAATTATTTTTGTTTTAATAGATATTTCAACATCTTTATATTTTTAATGTTTTATATATTTATATTTTAAATTATGCTCGAAGTTAATTTTTAGGGGTGGTAAAAATTTTTTCAAAAAGTGGGGGAAAAATGAATCCAAAATTGTTTCCAGATTTAGCAAGACTCCTCGAAAAAAACTCGAAAACTATTTCACATTCAGTCTGTTCGCCCTTGCTCTGCTGGTTGTGGCTCTTCTCGTCACTATATTCGTGGGTTAGTGCAATATTTATAAACAATACAATTATTAATATAGTAAATTATTTTAAGAAGATACGGAAATCCGAGTAAATGGGAGGACGATTTTCAGCAAAATAAAATAAAAATGTACCTATTTAGCTAGTAAATAGTTATAAATGGTTATAATTATAATATAAATATTAAATTTTATGGACGACCGAAATCCTTTATTTTAAGTATAATTATTCTAATTATCATAATCATTTATATATTAATCTATTTTTAAGTGGAACAACTCAGTCAAAAAAATATTAACGTGTTTTTAGGTAATAAATTGAACGTCATCGACACCTGCCAGACAAAGCAGTGCATACACTCAGGTATACACTTCTTACCTAACCAATTTATCGTGAAAATTGATTATTCCAATAAAATTGTATTGAAAGTTCCGAGCTGACTAAATCAAATTTCATTTTCAATTTTCTTTTATTTCTATTCTTCAATTTCTATTCTTCTATTTTCTATCATCTATTTTCAAAATACAGCGGCGGCTGTACTGGAAGCCATAAATTCGAGCGTCGACCCTTGCGACGATTTTTACGAATTCGCCTGCGGAAATTGGAAAGCCGACTATCCGGCAACCATTGAGGATGAATTTTATCCTCTGCAAAATTGGATGACCGAACTATCGATCAAGCAGAAAGCGGCAATTTTAGGTATACGAATCCTTCCGATTTGGCATTGTGTCGGTTTTTTCCATTCCCTGGTGACCTGTGGCAGCTGAAAGGCAACAAAACTTGCTGATCTTTCCAAATAAAAACTCACCAATTCACTGAAATTGATAAAAAATTTTAGATCAACTACGGCGCGGGAATTCCATCAATGATCCAAGCAGCGTCCGGGCAGCTAGAAGAGTGTTCCGAGCTTGTCAGGATTTTGGTAAGGTTGCCATAATAGATATTGACAAATTAAGGCTAATGATATTATCATGCAAGGGCTATAATATGATATTATCGTTTGTGGAGTAACGGTCAATGGTGAATTCAATGATGCTTAAACACATTGGCCGTAAAACCAAGAAAAACGGCAAAAAACGCGATTTTGGCCTTATCATTCCCCTAAAATGGTCCACGTTGAACAAAAAACGCCAGATTTCATGTTTCCTAGTCAATATCTAAAGATTCTTGCCAAAAAACCCCGAAGTTGAATCCATCATTTTTTGACATTTTTTCAAATCCGTTGGATTTTCCGTGGCTTTATGCACTTTTCTCAGTCCTGGAGAGGCGTAGAAAATCGCCAATTTTTTCTGCCATGTACCTACCCAAAACAAACTCAATGATATTTATTTTGGAATTTAAAAATTTTTTTTCAAGTGATAAAAAAAATTTATATCAAAAATCCGATCGATAAATATCGATAGAGACCAATAAAGATCGGGGTCGAAAATCCAAAAAAATCTGTTTTTGGAATTATGACATTTTTGACATTTGAGCGTTTTTGAGTACTTTCGAGTGTGTTTAGCGGATTTTCTTACCCGAGGTGCTCAACTAGAATAAATTTGCTAATTTTTTTTTAAATCAGACTTTCTATGCGTTTTGCTGCAGACGTCGTACGGCGGACGGACAAAAAAAATTTATTGCAGCTTTGTGTTCTAGAACCTCTGAAACGTGAAAGAAAAAATTTTCAGGGGGGTTGAAGAAAAATTTTCCCCGACCGATTACAGGTACAATTGCAACTCAATTGAACAATATTGTGCCCCAATAGTGGAATAGACAATTTCTTCTCCAATTTTTGAGTTTTATTCGTATTTCCACCTTCACCAAAAATTTTTGGAGTTCATCAGCAAAGAAGTTGATATGATTTGTACGCGTAATTTCAGGAGCGATCAACGCTTTCGGCCTGGGGTCGCTTTGGGAACTGCTGGACAAGCTCGGCCTTCCAAAGAATCCTTTGAACAAAACCGGGTCGGAAATTTCGTGGGTCCGATCTTTGGGTAAATCAATGAGGTATCTCGGACTGGACCCGATCGTAGGCCTGAGCGTGACGCCCGACCCGAAAAATAGTTCGTCGAATCTCTTAACATTGTTCAGCCCCGAAGATTCTGCAGACGATGGCATCTTCGGCGGGTAAGGTGGAACTTTACATTTTGTTATCATCGTTAACATTGGAAATTTAGGCATGAAATGGAGCTCATATTTCAGGTGGAACGCGAACCGTTTGATGTCCCGGAAAATGTCATCCCTCACGGGCGTCCACCAATGGGACAGCTCCACAAGTAAAATCATCGGCTACATGGCGGAAGCTGATGGCGAGAAACTCAACTCGACGAAATCTTTGTTACCGTTGGCTAGCAGTATTCGGAAAGTCTTCATTATTATAAACGAGGTAACTGATTTTGAGTGGGAACAGATTTTTAGAAATAAACAGTCATTAATTGGTGGCAGACTAGCATTGGTTGGTGGCAGACAAGCATGATTGATGGCAGACTAGTATTGTTTGGTGGCAGACTAGTATTGGTTGGTGGCAGACTAGCTTGGTTGGTGGCAGACTAGTATTGGTTGGTGGCAGACTAGTATTGTTTGGTAGCAGACTAGTATTAGTTGGTGGCAGACTAGCTTGGTTGGTGGCAGACTAGCTTGGTTGGTGGCAGACTAGCTTGGTTGGTGGCAGACTAGCTTGGTTGGTGGCAGACTAGTATTGGTTGATGGCAGACTAGTATTGGTTGGTGGCAGACTAGTATTGTTTGGTAGCAGACTAGTATTAGTTGGTGGCAGACTAGCTTGGTTGGTGGCAGAATAGCTTGGTTGGTGGCAGACTAGCTTGGTTGGTGGCAGACTAGTATTGTTTGGTGGCAGACTAGTATTGGTTGATGGCAGGCTATTATTGGTTGGTGGCAGACTAGTATTGTTTGGTAGCAGACTAGTATTAGTTGGTGGCAGACTAGCTTGGTTGGTGGCAGACTAGTATTGTTTGGTGGCAGACTAGTATTGGTTGGTGGCAGACTAGTATTGGTTGGTGGCAGACTAGTATTGTTTGGTGGCAGACTAGTATTGGTTGGTGGCAGACTAGTATTGGTTGGTGGCAGACTAGTATTGTTTGGTAGCAGACTAGTATTAGTTGGTGGCAGACTAGCTTGGTTGGTGGCAGACTAGCTTGGTTGGTGGCAGACTAGTATTGTTTGGTAGCAGACTAGTATTAGTTGGTGGCAGACTAGAATTGGTTGGTGGCAGACTAGCATTGGTTGGTGGCAGATTAACATTGTTTGGTAACAGTTCGGATTTTTCATCGTGCATAATATGAAAATATTATTTTCAGGCAGTGAAGACCGACAGTTATCCGAAGTATATTGGATCTGCCACTCCAAGTCTCATGACCGTGGCAGATTTTCAACAATTGTTGGATGAATCTACAACAACCGGCTCTTCCAAGGTAACTGCATCAGCTTCTCTGATATGTGGATTTTCTGTGTGCAATTCGAGTTTGATATGAATTTCGGTGTGAGCAATTGTCCCTAACATTCTCTCGCAACAGCTTCAGATAATGCCACTGCTGGAAGAGATACTATCTGATTTTCAAGATCTGAACATAAATCTGGACAAGGTGTTGCTGAAGATCTATAGGCTACGATACTTCCAATCCTTGTCCCGCTTGCTGGAACGTCTGGAAGAAAAAGAGCTAGGTGAGATAAAAAATATCTCAAGATAGACGTGAATATCAATTTTGGTGAATTTTTGGTTCATCAGAGGAGCACAGTTAAGTTATCTGTCAATAACCGCCCATAAATCGATGAATATGTCAGCGATCAGGGGTAGGGTCCCAGATGAATTAGCAACCTTTTCAAGCAAAAAAAAGGTTGCTAATTCATCTGGGACCCTACCCCTGATCGCTGACAAATTCCTACGCAGTATTACTGGTCGATCATCCACTTATTCATAAATCGATGAGACAATAGATTTTCCATTACCGTATGCTCAAGAATGGACAAAAGAATTTGAGTTTGGAATTAATTTCAGAGCTATTTATCTGGTGGAAAGTGGTGTCACTCTTAGCTGTCCATACCAATGAAGACTTGATGGTACTCAAAGAAAAGATGATGCGGCAGCTTAGCGATGGAAGATTCCCAACTCTTCCAAGGTAGGCAGCATTTTGACCGAGAGCTAAAATTTTCAAAATTCGGTTTGTTCGGTTTCGTTATGTACTTGACGTATTGACATCTTTTCCCGGCACCCCTGATTATATCTTAATCTATTGCAGAGAGACAATTTGTTACTATAACGTGGCTCAGCTGATGAAGCCATCATTGGGATATTTCGTCCTTCAAGAAATCGACCGAACCAAAATCGAACAGGTGGGAATTTACTATTCGTACAATTTCTCACGACACAACATCGAAATTACTAACAGGGCAAAGTTTTAGGTGAAAAGTATGATCAGCAAGATCGCTGCAGCCCAAATATCCACGATCAGTCGACAAAAGTGGATCGACCTGAAAACGAAACGAGATTCTTTCGAAAAGGTTAAATCTACAGAATTTCACGTTGGGTTCCCGAAATGGATGGAACATTTGTCCAATTTTGACCTACTGTATCGGAGTCGAGGGGAAAATAGAACCGGCGTAAAAGAGGGGCAGGTAAACTTGAATTTTATCACAAAATTTGTCATAAGATTGATGATGAATGATAGAATGATGATTATGATCAGCCTCGAAATTCTAGTCCACTACATTGGGCAATAAATTACCAGGTAGTTGAACAATTTTTATTAGCATTTCAAATGATCCTTCTTCGTATTTTAGATACCGATCTACGAATTTCAGCATTTGAAAAATCTCGAAACACTCGTCGATTTTGCTGTGAAAAAGATGATACGGAAATTGGAAAATCGTCGTGACCGTCACCAGTAAGTCAAGTTGGTGTTATGCTGAGAAAATCCTGGATAAAAAATTGTATTTATTCAAGGAACTTTTGGTAAGGAAGGAATCCTTGAATTCAAAGCAGGCCAAAAACCAATTGAAGATATTCAAGGCTTTCCTATAAGGACGTGTTATGAATCCTTCAAATCGGCAGCATGATGCCAATAACATTTTATTTCAGCAATGATTTCGATCCGACGCAAGTTAACATTTATTACACAGCGGACACAAACTCTATCAGTAAGTACCTTTCTACCTGTACTCGACTGAAGTATTCAATACATGGCAGTGCCCAAAATTGAATGGCGGACTTTGATTTCAGCCATACCATATTCGATTTTGAAGCTTCCTCTTTATGGATGGGAAAATGAGTGAGTACCTCATCAGTTAAATTTTCAAACCTGCAGATTTAACAAACGTCCCCAAAGCACCTGAATAACTCAACAAATTTTATTGATTTTTGTTGACTGATTCTTATTTACTCTAGAATCTACGGAGTAATTCAAGCAACCCAAGCATAATATGCTTAAAATATTATTTTTAAGCTTTTTGATATCCTGCGACTCAGGGCCGTCCAGAGCCAAGCCGGGCCCCGGGGATAAAGACTCGACCGGGCCCCCCCCCCGGTCAATAAAAGCATTTTTTCTAATTTGCATATTAGTACGTAAAAGGCCCACGGGCGGGCCCGGGCCCCCTTGGGCCCCGGGCCCCGGGGATTTTGCCCCCCCTGCCCCCCCCTCTGGACGGCCCTGCTGCGACTCACCTGTGTTTTTGGCTTTTTCAGCGCTTTATCGTATGGCGCCATAGGAGCTTTCATAGGGCACGAGTTGAACCATGGATTCGACACGATAGGTAAAGGTGCCCACTCGATACCTTAAAGCGCAAAGGGGATATGTCCCAAAATATCAATTTCGAGATTTCGGTACCGAAAGAATCTACTCATCAGGACCTATCGATAGCTCCAAGAATCATGATCCTTTTGTCTATTTTTGGGGCCAAAAAACGATAAAATAGAAAAACGACAAATATTTAACGAGCGTTTATCTTGGAAGTGTCAAGTGCTACCAAAGTTCTGGTTGGACGAGGTTGCTGATCTTGGCCAGACAAACATTTTTTATTTAGCGAATTTTTAAATGAAATTGAAAACTATGGGAGAAATATTCATTTTTGTAAATTGATCAAAAATTTATTTTGCATTTTTCTCATTATGCCATTTTTGGACATATCCCCTTTGTGCTTTAAGGTATCGATATATCGGGGATATCCGACTGCAGGATGTACGTACGTTTGGTTATTATTGTAGGTAGATTTTACGACAAAGATGGCAACTTTAGAGATTGGTGGTCTAAATCAGCAGCCAGGCAACACGATGAGAGAGCTAGCTGCTTTGTTGAGCAGTATTCGAAATTTCACAGTCCAAAATACAATTCGTCGGTGAGTCGTAGAAGGTGCAAAATTGCTCAATGAGGGTGTCACTCCATCACCACATAACGTCATTTTTGGCGAAAATAAGGTTTTTGTCGTAATGGGTCCGCTCCCCAGTGACGCACCGATGTAACTGAATATTTGGATCCAAAATCACAAAGGGGCGCAAAAATCGAGTGCCGAATCATCACTGCACAACGTCAGTACCCATCACACAAGAGCTGTTTTTCGGCTCTCCTGAAAAGTAGCCAAAATGACGTTATGTGGTGATGGAGTGACACCCTCGTCATACTGTTCTTGCATACTTTGATTTTTGAAAGGCACTAGGTAGGTAGGTAACATTTTTTGGATTTGGTTTCCATAGTTCGTGGCTTCCATCACTTAACACTTTCTACTTTTTTGCAGTTAAGGTTTGATGGGAATCTGACCATTCAGGAAAACATGGCCGACAATGGAGGGCTGAAAGTGGCGTTTGAGGCGTACAGAGCGTCAGCAAGAAGGCGTAATATAGTGTCAAAACTGCCCGGACTGCAAGCCTACTCGAACGAACAATTGTTTTTCCTTTCATTTGCCCGAGTAAGCGGATAAAAAAGGAAAGTAATTTTTTAAATTTTTTAAAATGTTCATTTCATAAACATGATTATTGTTCGCAGGCGAAATGCTCCAAATACACGACCCAAGGGTTAGCTGCTGTTCTCAATGACGTACATGTACCCGATTTCGCTCGTGTTCTAGTCACACTTCGAAATTCGGCGGAATTTTCCAAAGCTTGGAACTGTCCTCGCGGTTCGTTCATGAACCCGAAAGAAAAATGTGAATTTTGGTCATGAACGGCATGCTAAATATCTGACATTTTTAGGAAATCGAAAAAACGTCCAAATTTCAAATTATTTATTACAAGTCAAACAACCATAAAGTGGGATATGATTCAATAACAATGTTCATCCCGACTAATCACCGCTCGGGTTAAGGCCATTTCTGGTAAGATCATTAATCGAATCCTATCGTGGATTGTGACAAAAAATCAGGTTTTGTTCAGTTTCTTATTGTGCAGAGAAGCCTGAAAAATATTTCGCACGATTCTAAATTACATTGAAATAAATATGTATTCCCTAATGCCCTAACAGTTCGATGGAATATTCATCATTTCCCCATGTTCATGATTAGGTATATGTAACTACGTAGTACGGCATTTTTCTCCAGTTTACTCACATCGTACGATAAAAAATCTACTTTCAATGTTTTCATTACCAAATATTTCGGATGCGCTTAATGGTTAACAATACCCCAACAATTACGGGTTTGGCACAAAATAATTAACTTATCTATTCCTACGCCTATCCATAATGTATGATTATGTAACTGGTGTCTGCATACAACATTAACCACAAATTTATAGGCAGAATTTAGACTATTTGTTTTCCCAAAATTACTAAAGCACCTCGCATTGGAAGATTTGGTTGGTACCTCAATCAGCAATTGCTTGTGATTATAGTTAAAATCGATGTCGAATAATCCTATGCGAGTTACAAATTTAGCAATATTTCAAGAAAACCTCAATACGTTGTGCTAGTTTCATAGCCAATTTTCCGCCTAACATTACGCTATTTACAGTGCGGGATGATGGAAAGCAAAAATTGTCATTATGGCCTCTTCCGATGTCAGCTATAGCGACGCTTTTGAAATCACTTTTACATAAAAATTAATCTTGATTAAATTTTTTTGATTCTGGATCTTTTCTTAAATACCGTATAATATCTACAATACTAGGAAAAAAGGTACTTAAGTAGGAAACTAAAATTAAACAGACACTTTATCCAAAATCGGTTAGTTATGCTTGTTTCACTGGGATTAGTTTATTCCCCTAGTATTTACATTAACGCATAAATGCTAGGAAATCACTATAACACATTACAATGTTCCTATGAAAAGGGAAATTGTATCCCCTGAACTGACCGACGGCTTTTTGGATGCCGTCGGTCGTTTCAATGATAAATTCCCTCGGTCGTCAGCCATAGGAAGTCGCTGGACGAAAAACGATCTTCAGAATCGACAGACTGCTTTTATTAGAAAATCTCGCTCACGGAAGTGTTTTTGATATTTTCGCTTAAAAAAATGATCAGTTAGGTACTTACTCAATAAGTTCAATTTTTACAAAATTACTTTTATGAGAACAATGTTCAGTGCGATTTTGTATAGCATAAAGTGGACAAGCACAATTGCATCGTTGCTAGAAAAATTTGTGCTTAAACTTCCGAGATTTCCAGAGTAAATTAGACCGATCAACGCCCCTAATGGGGATGCAGAGTGCGAGGAAAGACCAAAATCCCTCGCCGGGAATGTGTTCAGGAGGTTGAAGGACCTTTAACATAAAATAAAAGTCCCCACGTTTCCCAGCCGAGCAGAAGTCTGGGAAGAGGAAGAAAGGTCCCGTTTTTCAGTATTTCGCTCATAACTCGAAAATGAATGGTCGGATCAAGGAAGTGCTCCTCATCAAAATAAAAGGTCGATAAATTTCCTACAAGTTTCATCTCGTATACTTTTTCCTCAACTCCAATCGTTTCAGAGATATACTCAGTCAAAAGTGGCGATATTCGGCAAAATCTTCTGAATGCTAAATCCTACGTTTTTGGCGCCCTGTTCCGCTGTACCGTAATTTTTGCCCAAAAGTCGTAACAAAAAAAGTTGCAGGGAATTGAATTTTTTTTTGGAATATTTATCTATTCGCTCATTTTTCTCTAGAAAGTTGCCAACACCGAAAATGTGACGTTTCTGAAAGTTTTCCAAATATCCTCATTCTTGACAGAGTATATCTCTGAAACTGTTGGAATTAAAGAAAAACTTTATTGAACAAAACTTGTAGGAAATTTAACGAACTTTTATTTTGATTTGAGTCACTTTCTCGATCCGACCTACTCTTTTCGAGTTATGAGCGAAATACTGAAAAACGGGGCCTCTCTTCCTCTCCCCGGATTTCTGCTCAGCTGGGAAATGTGGGAACTTTTGGTATGCATTTCCTGGTAACCTCCTGAACACATATCCGAGAAGAGAGATTTCAGACTTTCCTCCACTCACTCCACAACCCCTTTATTGACTGTGCTAAAATTCAATTTAGAATTTACAATAACGCTACAAATGCTAAAAAGGCACTTAGCAGAATGCGGGTAAATTATCACCGAAAATTACCATGAACGGAAAGCTCGCGGAATCGATAGAAGTCAATCGGCACGGACAGAAAAGCATTGCAATGTAAAAATAGTGAAGAGGTAATCAAACGACGCCCAAATCCGTGTGGATGCTGTTGTTGTGCTTCTCGGCGGCCATGTTCACCTCGACCAGCGTATCGATGGAATTGATGCTGACGCCGTTCAGTATGTTCTGGGCAGCCAGCGACGTGAAATGCAGTGACAGGTTGCTCAACGATGAAAACGGACATTTCTCATTCTCGGTCTGCTTCAAAGGTAAGTCTGGAATGGCCTTGCTGTCGATCGGGGAAATGATCTTGTTCGAGAGTGATTCGAAGCAGAGGTTCTTGTCGTCGATTTTCGTCGGGGATCCGGGGCCGGTTTCTTTGTTGAAGATGTTCTTGATGTTGAGGCTGTTGTCGAGAAGGACTCGATCGGAGCTCAAGGCCGGCTGCAATGGTCGACTCGAGGAGAACGACGCTTTCTTGATGTTGTTGAGCCTCTCGTCCGACGCGTTGGCAACGTCCACCATGCTGCCAGCTTTCATCGTCAAGTTGGCGGATTCGAAGAAGTTTTTCTTGTTGATGAAATTCTTGTTGTTCTTGTTGTCATCCGAGAGGAGCTTCTCTTCGAGCTGTATCGTCTCCGTCGACGGGAACTTCATCTTCAAATTGTTTTCCAGCTGCGTGAGGTTTACTTTAGTTTTGATCGCGGTTTCCTTGACGGTTTCTTCATGCTGGTACAACGAAGAGGGCCGGCGGCTTCTCCGGCCTTGCGACTTCGTCCGCTCCTCGTCCTGAACGACCTTCTTTTCTGACGATGATTCTCTCGCTGTGGATTTCCTGGCCTTTTCGAACGTTATCACCGACCTCATCGGCGAGTTTTGCTGCTGCAGATAAATCTTGGTGGAATTGGGACCGTTGATAGTGGTCGTCAACATGGCCGACTGGTCGTTAGCCGATGAAGACACTCTCGTGTCAACTTTCGTATCAGCCACAATACCGTGCCCTGGATTAGACGAAACTTCTACCTTGATGGACGAGTGAGAGTTCTTATTCGAATGCCTGGGCGTGCCTTTTGGAGAGCTCGCCCTCGAACTGCCTCCGACCGATTTCGCTCTCGATTTGTGTGACCGGGGAAGAGAGTTGTAGCCTGAGGAAGCGGACGACATCGCTTTCGGGGTCGTTCCACACAGAGCCGTCTTGGATGACGATGGCGTCGATGGGGATGAAGGACGACTGGGCGACATTGATGGAGCCCGGCTCCGCCTTCGCGGTAGTCTCGATGTGCTGAGCGATCTCCGTCTCGACCTGATCGTTCCGCACTCCGAAGCCCAATCTGAGCCCTCTGAAGACCGCTCCTGTAAAATGGGTTAGGATTGGTTAAAAGCAAGCTCAAAATGTATGGCTTTGAAGCAAAAAAGAATCGATAGTTAACTTCATGACTGACCTTTATGATGGTTTGGGTCCCGACAGATCGGCATTGAAGAACTGACGAATTGAACCATTCGGCGAGTGGAGGCGATGAATCCGTCAACGATGGCGACGAGTAGCTGGAGACGGGAGGCTGTTTCCTTGACCATCTGAAGATCTTTGATAGAAGGGAACACTTTTCTGGGAAAGTGAAACATGGAAAAAAGTTATACGATTGTCATTCTGGTGATAACAAGATGAGGGATGAAGAGCTATGATGGCATCAGTCTTGCACCTTATCAAACTTCCATATGGGACGAAGGATGCGAGAACGAGATTACCAAACAGTCCTTACCTTCCGTCAGGTACCACTTACTCGTAGGATTATCAGCGTTCAGCGTCCCATGGTGATGAAGCAGCCTCACTGATCCAGCCCGGTGCAGCGTGGAAAGTTTCCTCGAGCTCCCCAAAAGCCGCATGGAGTGTCGCCTTTCCAATTTACCTCTGCACAACGTTCCACCGCGATTCGTGGCTCGGGGGTAGAGAATTTTGTCATTTTTATTGCCTGGAATTTTTTAGACGGAATATTTCAGACAAACATCCTTAATTGTTAGTATGGTTACACATGATTCCGAGTTGTTTGACAGAAGGAGATTTGTGGACAGTTTTTCGTGCTATGTACCTCCGCAAATCACGTCGGCAAGGTTCGTCTGTATTGATTGGTGCGTTTTGTGACCCTCTCGAATCGTGACGATCTCGCCGTGAACGAGAGCGGCTGCTTCAGCTTGGGAAAGCAGCAAATTCCTTCCGCCGCCTGTTGCTGCTTCTGTCAGCCGAACGCTGTCCGGAGTCGCGACAAAGTAGCCTTGAGCTGTTTGGTATACCTGTTGAAAGTAAAAATTAGAATCATAAGTAGGATCAAAATTTTTCTTGCAGAAAGAAGTGAAAAGCGACATTGAACTGGCTGCAATAAGCAGAAACCGATGGTGGGGCGATTCTTGTATACAAGAAGTACTTCTGGTCAAAAATTTAAAACAATTTTTTAACAACCCAGACATTAGAGTAAATAATCTCGAAATAGAAAATAGACAGGCACAACTCAACCGGGTATTGTTTAACCTTGTTTTCGGCTGTAAGATCGGCCAGGGTGTCATACAATTGCGTCGTCGTGGGGACTTCGATGTTCGGAAATGAAGAAGCGACTGCCGATCGAATCGTTTCCAGAACTGCTACTTGACCCGAGGCACCTAACTGAAGAATTACCCAACAGACAGCATCGGACAGAGGCGTGAATCCAGCTTGACGGACCTTGGATACCGTGCAATCCTCGACATCACCTTGAAAATGAAATTTGGAAGTATTACGATGCAGAATTGGGTTTTGGGATAAGGCACAGAAAATAATGTTAAAGGGCTGTGCTGAAAAAAGGACAATATTGTGGATTTAATTCATATAATTACAAAGTAAATGGAAGTATTTTAGTCGGCCTAAAATCGAAAATCGGATTTGAGCTTCAGAAGGAATTTTCACTTAAACACTTTTACTCAGAATCACTGTCTGTGTGTCCGTGGGCCTGTTTAATGGTTATCTACATAAATGGCCATAGCTCCCTCATTTCTTAACCTTTTTTCAAATTTCTTGAACTGAAGTGGTCATCTTAGAAAAACCTATCCCGCTGTTTAACCGGAATTTTAATTACCTACTTACAGTACTTCCGATACATAAGCAATTTTAGTGTTTTATTTTTTTCCGGCCACAAAAACAAACCGATTGGGGCGTTCTTGGTCTTAAAATCTTCGTTTTACCTGGCAGAATATGTGATATTTTTTATATTCGGTAACCAGACGTAGGAATTTTGATGTTAGGCGGGTTTAAAATTTTTATGCAGTTTTTTTTTACATCTTTGAATTGAATTTTTGTCATGCCCGAATTAGGGACGCGGGGTGTTAATTACTCGCCCACGCAGCCATACGCAACACCAATTTCTCAAACGTCCGCACTGCCGAGTTTACACAACAAATTGCCACGAAGGGTTTGTGTTTTTGCTAGCAATTAGCGCAACTCACGGCCAATTAGCGCTCTCGACAATCTCAGCCGGTGTTCCCTTTATTCTTAATTTCTACCCTGGAAGAAGAAAGGCTACTTGCGAGGCTTGCAGTTCCTATGTGAACCTTCTCCGATCCGGCCACTCCCACACCGATTTTTCGGTAGATAATCTGATTTCGGTTACTCAACTCTTGCCAAGTAACTGCGGCTGTGGCAATCCGGCCCACGCGGGGATCCTTTCTTGCTGGAAACAGGTGATTACAACGCAGTCATGCCCTCCCTTTTAATTGTTCCTTATGTGAAAATTATTACACAAACTAAGTATCACGAATGGTTTCCGTATATGTGGGTCTCGCCTCTCACTTTATGCAGGGCATTTCTGTCGATCCCAGATAATCCATGAAAGTTGTTCATGTCGCTGCTAAAAAATCGGCCACAACTCATTCGTTTTCTTTATTGCAGGCCCCGGTAAGGTATTGAGATAAATTTTATGATATAGCTACTCTGTCATATTACGTCACAATACCACATTTTGAGGCCAATACCAATTTTGCCAGCATTGGAAAGCGCTTAGTTCTTCAAATATATTACGGAACATCATTAGAGCGAAATATTACCCATGACAGTGCACTTACCGAGAAGAGTGATGAGGTAATTTGGAGGAGGTTTTAGTACCGACCGGGACCAGGCAGCCCTGATGAGGTGCAGCGAGGGTGGAGAGCCCGTGATCAGGAGAACTCCAGGGCACACGTAGCCCATGAATTCCAGACCCTTGACAGCAGCGACGAGGCTTCCATCCCAGAAGCATTTCAGATTAGCCTCGAGGAAACCCTGTGGCAGAATGGCAGTAAGGAATGGAACCTGTTTATTATGCTTTATGAGAAGAGCTACGATTTCCTCAGTTTAGAAAGGCTTCCGATATTTTGATTCCTTATGCGATCGAAGAAAAAAAGTTTTCAAACCAGAAGAACTTAGTACAAGAAGAGTTTACAACTTGAAAGAAATTTAATACTCATAACAGTGCAGTCTTTGAAAAAGTATGAAATCTCGGCCGAATTCAGCCATCAGACCTTGACACAGACATGGCAGGTACACAATCAAGATTCAACAAACAATGATTGCCCTCTTCAAAATGACGACAGAAGGTGGAGTCACTAGTTGTTTACAGTGACAAGCAGGAAATTCGAGATGGATCCGACAGCCCGTTCAAGGCCAATTTAAATAACATTCGACTCGATAATGAGCATGCGATTTAGCAGGTGAAAAAAGGCGGATCGTAGTTAGCAAGAATTGGCAGAAGTGATAACTGCGAGTATCCGGCTTGAGATGGAGACAGGTCTGTCAGAATGAAAGGCGCCCGAAGGTTGGATTAAGCGTAGTTACCGGATACACATTGATTAGAGTTATATTTTTCAGGAGAATATTTTTCTGCGCATTAATTAACCTTAAATAGTATTTCCAAATCACAGTGAAAAATTTCCGAACCGAAATGAGAGTTTTCCAGGGCAATTCGGTTGGAAAAACTCTCAACTTGGTTTGGGAAATTGTCAATTTGATGTGGGAAACTCTCCAAATGATTTGGGGTAATCTGAAATTAATTTGGAAAATTCTCAATTTGATTGGGAAAATTTTCAATCTAGTTTTGAAAAATTCCAATTTGATTTGTGCAATTCAGAAATTGGAAACAATCTTCTCTCATATTTTCCAAAATATTGGGGGATCGATTCAAAATCATCTTTCATCAGTAACTGTGAAATCTTCGTCGTGAAAAATTGAGAACGGTAAACATTTTGAAAAGTCAACTTTCAATATAGAAAATGTTTGTCTTGTACTACCCGAGTCGTTCATACCAATCTGCTATACAGCGGATCACTTCAGGATCTAGCAATAGGAGCGATGACAAAACAATGGTAGAACGTGTTGCGCAATGATTTAAAATGAGCCAAATTACATCCCGAAGGTTAAATCATGTTTTATGAAAACAATCCGACGAGGAAGTTCTGCTGCAATCAAGTGTCCTTGGCGTAGCTCGGGCGTAGTATTTGCGAAATAAATTATTTGGACGCCATCTGATATTTTACAATCAGGTTATATACGTGATTGGAATCATTAAAAAATTATCGTGCTCAAGAGAGCAGGTATTTTGACGATTCAAATTATAACCGATCATAAAAACAATGTTGCGTATTCGTTACAAAATCATCAACATTCAAAAGGTGAAGTTATCAAGGAATTCATTCAGATTTTTAATCGCAGTTTTCCCGACGGAGAAGGGGGGATTTACTTGACATTTTCAGCGCAATTTGACCACCTTCAATCTTTTTATTTTTATCCTCAACTGCATACAACGAAAAATTTCAGAAAACGCATCCATAGATATGTGAATCCAGAGGTATTGTACGGCCTTAAGAAGCCGAAATGACATTTCATAGCAGCGACTTGTCATTACCTGGAAGATCAGGTAACCACTGTCGTACATCCAGTACTGAGGGTCCTGGGACGGAGGTGGCCGAGGGGGATGAGGACTGCCCCCAGACGGAGGGCCAACCCGCTGGAGTTGGAGAGCCAGGCAGTCCTGGAGTAGGCTGACGCATTGCGCCTTCCCGGTTATCTGCCCGCTCATCACCGCATCTGAAACGAAAATCACGCGAGAATCATAGATTTTGCAATGTCTAAAACGGGCGGGATACGAGGAGTGATGAGATACTGGCTGAAATGTCTAAATTTTTGTACCAATAGAGGCCCTTTATGGGTCACGAAATTTTGATCCTTGTTCCCTGAATGCCTAAGTCTTGTTGACGAGGCAGCTACTGGAAACCTCCTGGGAGGTCTTGAGGAATACATAAGCTCAGTTTAAAAATATAACTTTTCTTTTCACCCACAATTTTCGAATCATAAAAAATGCTGGAAAACCTCGATCTTCAATCCCAACTTTCAGTGGCCTTCAAGGACGACGAAGATCGTGAAATATAGTTCTCTCGAACGAAAGTAAATAAAACAGATTTTCAAAAAGGTTCACTCCATTGCTCAACATGACATTCTTCGGCAACCACCCCGACAAGGACCTCTTGGGGGCCACATCCGTGGGACACGACCGAGTCACCGGCCTTTACTGCGCAAATTCACTTCAAACGTGATAACATTTTTGAAATTCTCCTGATATTTGAGCAGTTCTGACCCGGCAGATCAAGTTAACGGTGACCTATAGCAAAGGTCTTCCTTGTCATTTTTCTCTCCCCGACCTATCCTCACGTTCGATTCCAGAAGGAGCAAGAAACAGGGTCAAACGGGGGTTGCAAACTTGAGTATCATCTCTCGAGAATCCGTTAAGATAAAAGGGGACTTGGTCGTGCTAAGCATCCAAAGCCCCGACGTTTGCTTATCTTTTAAGAAGAATCAACAGCGGAAAAGGTGAATGAACCGCGGCGCCAAGTCTTGTCCGAGCAACGGAGATTTTTATTGATCAAGCGAACGTTGTTTCGTGATCTTCCCCCTTAACATTAACAGAGCGAGGCATTGTTTTCTGGAATTTGTGTTACCCAACTTTGACAAAATAGATACTGGCCCTCACGAAGGACCTACGAGTACCTTGAGCGAGATAATCCAAAAAACGGCTTTACCATTGGATAGCTGACATTCTGGGCCAGAATATTTTGGAACACGTGAAAGATTTTTCATTTTTTAACCGACTTCAGAAAGAGGAACTTGCCGCGATTCTTTGATTAATTTTATTCTTTTGTTATCAGGTACTTGTACTTGGTACTACTCTCACGCCAATTTTGATCGGATTTGAAAAATTCTTAAATTGTAATCTCGAGAAAGTCCGCCGTTTCGTATTCGTGTTCTTACTGATTTTTTCCTGGTATTGTACCTTCTAAACGACGTTGAAAAACGGCAATTTCTAGAAATTGATCAATTCTTGAATTTGGCCCAATCTTTTGCTGACTTAATGAAAGATAACTGTACTTAAATGCCGAGAATTTTTAGGAAATTTAACGGCTTTTCCAACGATGAGTTTGTTTCTCAGTTAGGCCCAAAATTGGATTCTTTCCTGTGAGCTCACAAAAAATTTTATTCAATAAATTGTAGATATTGAGCTAAAAAATCGACCCTCTCAAGGAAGGCTGTCCTAGGGGTGATTTCCCCTGGGTGAACATCCCATATACCGAAGTACCTATCTTGAGTGATTGTTGTGTTTCCAATAGATTTTATAATCGTAGCCGAAATTTCGTTTTTTCTGTAATTGGCCTTTGCATTGGGTATTATCTGCGGTTCCAAAAAATACGATTCGGTTCCATTTCAGGGTTAATAGACAGATTAAAAAATTCCCTCTAAAAGGAAGGTCATCGAGATTTGGCAAGTTCGGTTGTGCAAAGCTGTTTACCAAGAAATTGAAAATTCATCTATTCTTGAGACATATTTCGGATTCTGGGCGACCAGTTGGTACATGGACATGTATAACAGTGACCTTGAATATTAGGCAAGCGCAGTAGTAAACCCAAATCCCGCATGAGCGTGAAATTCCAGAGTACCCAATCGTGCTAGGTCAATTATCATTCGAAAGGTGAATCAAAATTGCGTTCAGCCCTGGAAGTTCCTCTCGAGAGCAGACTGGAGATCTGGAGGTAGGTAGATTAGCTATAATGGCCGACTGTAGATTTGGACCGTTTCCGAAGACCGGTGGCCTGAGAAACTTCCATGAAGAGTTCGGCTATCTTATCTTCTACTTTCGTCCTTCTGACTGCTCCTTGAAGAGTTGATCCCGTTCGGACTCTGATATCGAACCCTTCCGGAAGCCCATCTAGACAGCCGAGCCTTCATTATCCAAAAGGGGTGGCTCTAAATTAAACTCAGTTCTTAACCTTTTAACTATAATGGGCCTTCTCGGGGTCCGTAGTTCCTATTTTCACTTTCAGAAGTCCTGGCAGCAGCTTGCAGTTTGAAAGGGGCCTTATTAAAAGTACATGATATAAAAGACAAGTTGGTCGATAGCTATAGAACTCTAGTCCTACGTAAGCGATCGATTAGCTTCGTTACGCAAGTAACGAGTACTGTCGTTTAAGTACCTACTATTCCAAGTTTGAAGTAAGGTTTGCGAGAGATGAACTTAATTTAAGACTTGGCCATAGACGTCTGCAATCTTACCTCATCTTCACTAAAGTCAAGTCTGCAGGAAATTCAAGGATTTTTAATTTTTTTTTTTGCTGAAGAGAAACCATAGAGTGTCTGTGTGTAATTAAAGTGACTTGCCAAGAGATAAATTCAAACTTTTCGGCAGAAATGAGGAATTACCATTTTCATCTGTGAAGACATTATTTATGCTCTAGGAAAAGGATCTTTCGAGCTAAAGACGTACAGAGACTGCACAGCGGTTTATGTTGTGATGTATCAAAACTGGACGTTCTGTTGATTAGCCCTTGCTAGTGACGACAATCTGATACAGAACAAATTAGAGTCCTTCCTTCCGTCGCGGTCGCTCAGAGACGCTTTTGATGAGATGGTAGCTTCCATTGATGGCCAGGATCTGATAGGATCCTTCGGATGAAGAGGTTACAATGTCGAGATGAGGAGGAGTCATTTACTTTTTTCTCACGTATACAGATAAGACTTGATGGAGGAACAGCTACGGTTCGGTAAGTGCTGATAGTCAATGTCAAGAACCTGAGTGATGATGAATGCCACGCCTTTCGGCCAGAGCAGGAACAATCTGGTAGTTGAGTCGTACTTGACTACCTATTTTGACTCGATACTTACGTAGATAATTAAATCATAGCCACAAACCAGGAGTATGAACCTTCACACTACCTACCTAGTACCTACATACCCACATATATATTTTTAAGTCATGCATTTGCTGCATTTTACAAATTAAAGAAAACAAATGATATTCCTGGCAAAGAATCGCCAAAATTTCGAATTTTTGAGCCAAAAATAATTCATTTCCGAATACATACTAGCTTGGCAAATGAAGATAAGGGTTATTTTGATTCTTATTAGTCAAAATAAATTTTCCAAAATTCTCCAGCAGGACTATTGTGAAAACAGATCACAAATCTGAGGTGTGAGTAGCTTAAAATTGCCGAATTTAACCCAGACGTGTCTATCATCTGATTGAAGAGGTCGCCATTGGATATACCCGAATTGATAATTCGCTTGTTACATGCCCTAATGTTTCTATGATGAAATAGGTCATTCGATAGAAGCGATAGAGCATTCGTGGCCGCACCCAATGCAGAACATTGCGAAAAATTGCCAGCCCCCGGCCAATATGATGGTATCCACTGGAGTATGTGGCAATTTTTGTTGATTGAACACGTCATCGGAGGAGAGAAAATGATAACTCGTATGATGGAAGAAAGAAGTTTACGTATCTGATACAAACTAAATTATTAACAGATTGACAACGGGTGTCACTGTTTTATGAGATAGCTTAAAGGCAATTCGATTTAGTGTAATAGGTTCATCAATCCATTTATTTATCGAATATCCATTATTCTCTAAATAAAATTTTCCATGCATACGTTAACAGGGGAATTCATAGTCAATATTTCTAAGTAAACTTGAAACTTGTATTCGGAGAACAATGGATAATCGGCGAATAAACTAAATCGATGAACCCACCCTAACTGAAATGGTTATCAGGCAGAAAACATGTAGATGCACAAGTCCTGGAAATTCTCAAAAATGTATCACACCTTATTTATGGATGGATCGTGGGTGGAAAGTGAAACGTGATTTTAACTTATCACAACTCATATACACGCGGTTTGTTTCTGCTCGTCATGCATGACAGAAAGTGCTGATTTGGCCCGGTCAGGGTTTTGAGGATCATGTTGCACGTGACCGCCATTTCGCCTCTCGCACATTGAGAAAATCATGGGATTTTTTCATTCGGGCGAAAGGGGAAAAATTCGAATGTGTAATAAGCGAGAGGGATCGTGTTCCTTCAGCCACGATTTGCCTATGTCGCACTTGCCAGGTGAGAATTGCTCGTGATATTCAGGTTAGTATCCTTTTTCGGCAATTTCTGTATAAGTAGGTACATTGGAAAGTAAGGTTGAGACGTATTTTTCAAGAATACATAGCCGGTCAAGTTTGTTCAACAGATGTCGAGGCAGCAACATTTTGGCTGGATTTTAAACGTTTTACAAAAATGCGTGAGCTTTTCATTTTCTTGAAATTAAGGAATAACTTCATTTTTCACAAAAGCTATTGACTTCAGCAACCTTTTTGATACATGAGTGGCTCTAAACTCACGTCATCCCCCGACCTTTGCCACCACAGGGTAAAAGTCAGTCACCTACATTCAGCTGATTAATGGCACCTCTGATACGCGACATTTTCACCTTTACACTCCAGCGCCCACTTGCATGTTTGCATACATTACACGAGTACTTGGGGGTAGCGAGGTGAATTTTCAAATCCATCAGCCCTTTCATCGGTGTTATTCATTAGGAGTCTGAGTGCCGACCGGGAGGTCCTTAGCCCAACAAGGCAATAGATCGTGGAGCACGTTTCTTTATTCCTCGCCGATCTTCGCCCATTCAGAAAGCCCAGTTCATGATCTTCGGGGCGAAGAAGCTCCCAGAGATCTCATTAATATGCCCCTTCATATTAGGACTGCTCCATATCCTACCTGTGTCTTCGGTTGCCTTCCACGATTTTCCCAAGGGAACTTTTCTGAATCCTTTTCGAGTTAGCTCATTTGAATTAGCACTATTGATGTTACGCACCACGGGCTTTGAACTTTTGGCGCTGTTAATTTCTTCGTTAGGTCATAGGTACTCATTTCTGAACCAGTTGTGCTTCCATATTTTGATAAGTAAATTTTTGACACGATTTGATCGTATTTTGATTACTTTGGAGGCTGTTTAGGTCGAAAATATCAAAACACTCAATTTGTGCCAATTTTCAGGCCCAGAAATGGATTTAATAACTTGCCTAGTTATCGTCAAGTCCCTAGAATATGAATGATATCCTGAAGATGAAGGATTCCTGATGATGAATGATAATAATATTATGATGATTCTGCAAGGTTAAACGAAAATTCTAAGACCAAGAACGTTCAAATCGGTATATTTATGAATGGACGTTCATTTATCACAATATTTATAAAAATATCATTGACATCCTCATCTTCGTTGTGTACGCTCGTTCGTTAAAATAACAATTTAACATTTCCCAGTTTTTTCCCCAGAAGTAATCTACCAAGCAATCCACCTGGTTTACTTGACCATACTTCTGTTTCAGCAGAATTGGAATTACACGCAGTGCTTCCAAAATATGGAAGCACTCGTATATGTATGACTCTGGAATGTGTCTCATGAATTTCGTAGTAACCAACAGATCATCACCTCATAACAGTTATGTACCGATGTTCCAGTAAAAAGCAGATCAACTCGAAATATTCACTCTCAGAGGTACCTTTTACGTTGTCCTGACTGATTTGAATTTGGAAAGGGAAGACTCTGCGAAGCTATTACTACTAAAAGCGATTCAATCCTCGATACCGATCCTTGAAGCAGAACCTTGAAAGAGAAACCAGTGAAAGAGAAATCCCTCTCTTCTCCTTTGACGTTTTACGATTCCTACGGAATAGGAAGGACCTTCGATCCTCAGGATAGCAGACGGGAAAGATGTCGATGGCCAAAACAAGGAAGACTCGATAGTTTCTCAGGATATCCGATCATTGGAAAGCCGTCACACATCTTCCAAGTGGGACAAGTTCATGGAAGTGCATACCTATTGCAGAAGAAGGTACAACGGAATTGGGCATTGCCTGGATGCAGTTCTTCGCCAGAGGGATCTGTCCAAAATATAGATGGAACATTTTAGAAAGATTATGGATCAATCTTTATCACGGATTGATCTTTACTAGATATTATTGTTTCACTATTAGGTATGCTTAGTAATGGACGCAAGGTGTTTGTCAACTAGGTAATTATTTTCTTGCCTTCAAAATCATGCTACCAATGTATACTCATTTCTAAATTCGCAATTTCACTTCAACAACGGGAAGAGAAGATTCTGGATATTCTGTCCTTAATTTCAAAGGAAACTCGAATAGCACCAGGACGGGATTAAGATAGATGTCTCGATTCAGGTTCTACACCTCGTGGGAAGTCTTGTCCCCAGTCGTGAACATCTTATAGAAAGCTGCCACCTCTGTTCTCCGACGTTTCCATTCCAACTTCCAGCTATCCTTGATTATTCCTCGCGGACAAGGTCTCGACTGTGGGACATCCTAGTGATCTAGTTAGCCTGCGCTAGCCTCCGTTTTTGGACATCCACGTGAAACTACCCGCTTGATTGACCGGACAGTCTGGCAAGAGCTGAAGTCATAATCGGTCATCCTGGCTAACTCGGAATTTTCTCTTTCCTCCGACGTCCTCAATACCGAAGCACTTTTACTCGAACTATGACGCGCATCCTCAATCAGGCTTTCATTGCTTGATTTCTGCGACCTTGACAAATTTCCGAAAAATGCGTTTGTTTTCTGGTTGACCCTAATCCCGATCAACTGACATCAGAATCAACTACGGGTCGATACCTCGACATTCAATTGATAAATTTCCATTTTCGAGGTAATTAGGTAGGTAGATTAGTTCAAATTATGAAAACATACGTCGTAGAAACATTTTTTCTGGATGAATAGGATGAAACGAAGTTGCGAAAATAATTTACCAACTCAAAGAGTTGCGAGATCAGAGTTAGGGTCATACAGTAACACTTGTCTCCTTTGCCAAGCTTAGGGCCGATCATTTATCATCAAAGAATTGAGGAAATTGAGGTATAAAATGAATACTGCAGGTAAAATTGACACCTTGACTATCTGCCCTGGGTTAGCCTAGTGGAAGATTGCGAACTATTTGACCATACTGGAGAATACCATACATTTGTGGAAAATATTATATATTTCTGAAAAAATACTATTTTCAAGGGAAGTTCAAATGAATTTTTGGTCAACATGGCTCCTCTGTTTTTGTTCAAATATTGTTTCATACAGTTAATGCGCATGAGTTGACGTTTCTTCGAAGATTCATCATTAAATAAATAACCCAAATTTTAGTGAAATTTTATGCGTAAAATTCAGTTTGTACCCAATAATAGGTAGAGGAGGTAAAGGTAATATAGACACTCTTGAGTGCTGGCTTACCAATTTATTCAAGCCAGGAAGAACCATGTAGGTATACCTTTATGCAAGGATATCTTTATACCTGATTTGTCTCAATGAAGTGTATTGTAATTATTTCATAAGTAGTTCGTATTGATTTTTGAAAATAAATCATTTTGGGGGGAAAATTTGATATGTCCCTTAGGTGCTTCATCAGACATCCATAATTATTATGGGTATTATACCCTCTAATCGGTTGATCAACTGATTTTGGGGTTTGGTTGGAAAATTTCATGTCTCTCAATCACTATCGGATCTATTGGCAAAAACTCTCCTACAATTGAGTCAATGGAAAAATCTTGAATAGTGTAGTACAAAGAAAACAATTAAAAGGCCATCAGGACGACGATAGGGTCTAAAAAAGAGGTGTCCATATCACCACCCTTCCTGTAGGTAACCCTGTAGGTAATCTCTGGGTATACCTACCGTAAAAAGACGTCCCACCGAAAAAAAAAGAAAGAAAAGACCTCTCACTGATCATAGGCTAGGGCCTTCCATTTCACTCCTATCAATGCGTGTTTGAATATTCTTATCGGGTTTCGCAGTGCGAAAGATTATTGTAATTCAGTTCATCGATATTCTTCTACAAAGTGATATGAGGCGATGGTAAAGGGCATTAGCACGATTCCTTAGGACACCTCGAAGAATCTGCTACAAGAAACTCCCCTCAGGAGTTATGTTTTGAGACTTGATGAATTATTTATTGAAAATATTACGCAGCGGCGCGGCCGATAAATTACGCCGATAACGCAGTGTCGTGATGGGTTGAGCGTGGGACGATTCCATTGCTCGGGAGGATATTAACATTTTCCGAGGATAAGACATTGCTCGAGTTTCGAAGAGGAAGTCGGTTCAACGAGCCGGCAAGTTCGTTACGTGTACCTAGCAGATGGTGCTATAGCCTATAGGTTCGTTGTTATTTCGATTTTTGCTCTCCTATACAGAGCTGATAACAGATCGGGGTGTGATGGGGTGCGATCTGCGGATCATTAGCGGTAGGAAGAAAATTCGCATTCCGTCCATGTCACGCCAGGCGAGTATTGATAGTGGAGCAAGGTGTGATCAGGTGTGGCCTGCTTTGTAGATCGGCCGGGTATAGGAAGCAACGAATAACGATACTATATGCAAAATAACCGATACAGTCGATATAGAGCGAAACGTATCCGTGACATGGTAACATGATCTGTATTTCTTCCATTCGATAGATTTATGGGAGTAATGTTGACGTTCTACATCCAACTATCATAATGATTGCCTCTTTTATCTTAATGATTAATTACAATGATTGTAATGTGGTATTTCCCTGAAGAATCCGATGCTCTCCATACCTTGGCCTAGACGCTAGATGTTCCATAATTTTCCATATATGGAAAATTATGGAACATCTAGCGTCTAGGCCAAGGTATGGAGAGCATCGGATTCTTCAGGGATTACCATAATATGGTCATGTATAGTAAATGACAGAGGTATATTCAATGACAGAAAATATAACGAGTGGTGCGAAGATAACACAATACTTTCATATTTTGATACCTACGTATAATTGTGACACAATTTAATTATATTTTGATTACTTTGGAGGCTATTTAGGTCAAAAATAACAAAAAAACTTACTATGCAAAATTAAAACTAGCCTAAAATCAAGATACGTCACGTTATCCGGATATAAAAAATATTCACGTACTCTGCAAGGTAAAACAAAGATTTTAAGACCAAGAACGCTCAAATCGGTTGATTTTTGTGGCCAGCAAAAAATAGAATAGAAAACAATAAAAATGCTAATATATCGGCTGTGATGTGAGTAATTGGAATTGCGGTTAAACAGGGTAAAGGGTCTTAATGAGACAAACATCCGAGTTCAAGAAATTTGAAAAAAAGGTTGAGAATTGTGGGAGCTACGGCCATTTTTGAAAATGACCAGACACTTGTTCACGAAGCGATTCTGAGTAAAGGTGTACCTACCTAATAGTTTTTTCTGAAGCTCCGATCCAATTTTCGATTTTGGGACGATTACAGTACTTCCATTTACTTCATAAATATGGAAGTAAAAATGGCGAAAAAATTGAAAACCAAGTGGGTAATTATAATTATGCAGTAGTAAAAAAGAGAGCTCACCTGAAGAGGATCTTTTTAAAACAGAAAGGCTCTCAAGGTAATCCCTAACATTAGCACAATCTCTACACAATCTGCACTACTCTGTTGTGAATTAGGAACATTTTTCAATTCCGTTTCTGTTCTGAAATTGCTCCGAACGTGTATTTTGTGTTTTACACCCTGAAGGCCTTAATTAAGGTTCGGTAAATTTAGTGTTTAGGCCGATAGAAGATCTTCGCTTTTATGGCCGAGCTAAAGGATTCAGTTCTACGTAAACCGGTCTGAAAAGGGATACAAGTTTTGAGGAAGTAGATCACCTGAGCGGGTGGAAAGCTGTTTCGTTGAGATTGTAAATCGGAACTCGAACTGTTTTTAATGCTTTTTTACTGCGGCTACACGTTAAAGGATTACTTTTAAGAAACTAGTCTAGGCTGGATAAGAAGAAGGAGGCTTGTAAGAAGCTAGGAAAGGATTTAGGACAAAGGAGAGAACTGGTTGTGAATTAACAGTCGAAGAGAACAAAAATTTACAAAAAATACTTTTCCGGCTCTACAAAAGCTTGAAAAACAAAAAGTTTGAAAAATAAAAATGCAAATGGAAAAAGATTTTGACAGCCATTTTCGGAATGATAAAGCACATTAACCTATCATAGGACCCTCTCTACTGAATTGCTCAGGTACCATGGATAACTCCTCACTTGAACATCCAACATTATCATCGGTTAAAAACTGGGCTGGAAAAACTGTCGTGAAATTGTCTCTCCCAATACATGAAGGAGCATTATTTCCCAATGGCATTGCCAAACTGGGCAGCGTCAATAGAAAGATGGAACAAGTCCAAGTGACGGGCTTTAAATCAAACAACACTTTGAAGTAGTTACCTAGCAAAGTAGCATTACATAAAATTATAGGCATCGTGATGTTTGCCATCAACTTCGCGTGAAGGCCTCTCGATGGACACCAACGTCCATTAGCCAGGGCACCACTTTTCCTTGTCTCGTTTTCGAAAAGTGATTTGGTAATGCTACCAACTTTCTTGCGATGCTGCTCGAGATAAGTCTAGTACGATTTTTTCCTGCTTAGGAAAATTTTGAGCGGGTTTTCATATTGATCCTTACCAGGTTCCATACTAGTTCATACGAGACTAAAACTCACATTTTTGGGGAAAATGACGTCAGATACACACCTGAAATCAGAGATAAATGGTAAATTAAAGATGAAGAGAATAACAAACAATTAATGATGTTTAAATCCCATAATCGATTGAAAACCGCCATCGATGCTTTAATGGCTAGGAACTAGAAGTCTAAACATTTACAATCCAGATAAAGTTAAGTAGAATTTTCATGACCATTAAAATCCTCAAAATTAGTATACAGAAGAAATTATCGAGCAAATGAAACAGTTATGAATTAAGGATGAGCATCAAATGGAAACTATCGATAGTCACCATCGAATAATCTATCGAAGGAAACCATCGATTGTTTAAAACTATTTGTACAAAACTATCGATAGTATCGATACTTCTTTGTTTAAGTGAAGAAGTTTCAAAATTGAATAGATGCATAGGATAATTCAAGTATCTATCTTTGCAATTTGCATGATACAAATTTCAGTGAAACCGCTGGTCAGTTTAGTCAATCAAAATCAACCAAAAATGAACAAAAAATGCCGAGTGAAAAGGATAAAGAGAAGATTTTATACTATCTATTCTAAACTATCGATGGTAAAAACATTGACTATCGGGTGCAAAACATCGATAGTTCGATATATCGACCATCGATGCTCATCCCTATTATGAATGAAAATAATTACATTATATTGTCACACAATTTCGCATTGACCACCCACTTCAAGCACGCTGCATCCCTAGGTACAACTATAATTTTTCTTACCCTGGGTTCCTACCATGGAAGGAAAGTGAAAATTAATTCAAAGATGCCTAAATCGATTAAACAAACAGCTATGCAGACGATCTTCCGAAGACAAAAATTTATTGCACTATACACAGAAACGAGCAGTTTACTACCAATATAAAAGAGAAATCATACTATAATATGCAATAGAAACTGAGGTACGCGACTGATTCGATTCATTGATGACGTGCCAAGTTACTGCGAAAAAATACGAGGCATTCTAAATCGAAGAGTTTTTTAGAGCTTCGCAGAGTGAAGAGTGTTAAATTTATCGCCTCGCCTCCGACAGTTACCCAATGCGAATGAAGCGTGAAAGCAAAAATCGTATTCGAAAAGGATTCTCGCCTCGGGCCTCCGGTCATCACACGTCCAGGGCGCAAATGAAGCCAACATTGTTATCGACCAAGAATCTCCTTGACTTAAAAGGGGAGTTTCTGGGAGAGTTACAGTTCTGGAGATCCGAACGATGACCGAACCGCTCGGAGGGTGCACGAAGTCGAAGAAAATGAAAGTCGAATTTCGGAAATGTTGGCGCGAATTGTCCGCGGACGAAGTGAGAGAAGCCCTTCAGCTGTAATAATTTTAACGTGTCAATGGACGAGTGATTTTGTTGTGTAATTACGGATAAGCGATTTCTTCGCGAATTGTCGGAGACGTTATCGAAAATTCGAGAGTCGTGACAAGCCCAAGATATGAGCTGTGATACGCAAAGTTGGCGAATTTCCTGTCTAGGGGATTTCTCTTTCGTTTTGAATAGAATCGTGCAAATATCCAGCCATTTTAGATTGGAGTAACTATTTTGGTTTACAATTTTATATGAGTGCAACAAATAGCGAGCATAGAACTAGCCCAGTCAGTTCACAATAAAACCAAAACTCAAACTCAATCGAAATCGAAGTCAAACTCACAATGAATCCGAAAGTCAAACTCATAATCAAACTCGAAGTCAAACTTACAATGAAACAGAAACTCAAACTTATAATCGAACTCGAAGTCAAACTCACAATGAATCCGAAAGTCAAACTCATAATCAAACTCGAAGTCAAACTTACAATGAAACAGAAACTCAAACTCATAATCAAATTCGAAGTCAAACTTACAATGAAACCAAAACCCAAACTCATAATCGAAATCGAAATCGAAACTCAAACTCATAATTGAAATCGAAGTCAAACTCACAATAAAACAGAAACTCAAACTAGTAATCGAACTCGAAGTCAAACTCACAATGAATCCGAAAGTCAAACTCATGATCAAACTCGAAGTCAAACTTACAATGAAACCAAAACCCAAAATCATAATCGAAATCGAAGTCAAACTCACAATGAAACAGAAACTCACACTCATAATTGAAATCGAAGTCAAACCCACAATGAATCCGAAAGTCAAACTCATAATCAAATTCGAAGTCAAACTTACAATGATACCAAAACCCAAACTCATAATCGAAATCGAAGTCAAACTCACAATGAAACAGAAACTGAAACTCATAATCGAAATCGAAGTCAAACTCACAATGAATCCGAAAGTCAAACTCATAATCAAATTCGAAGTCAAACTTACAATGAAACCGAAACCCAAACTCATAATCGAAATCGAAGTCAAACTCACAATGAAACAGAAACTGAAACTCATAATCGAATTTGAAGTCAAACTTACAATGAAACCAAAACCCAAACTCATAATCGAAATCGAAGTCAAACTCACAATGAAACAGAAACTGAAACTCATAATCGAAATCGAAGTCAAACTCACAATGAATCCGAAAGTCAAACTCATAATCAAATTCGAAGTCAAACTTACAATGAAACCAAAACCCAAACTCATAATCGAAATCGAAGTCAAACTCACAATGAAACAGAAACTGAAACTCATAATCGAAATCGAAGTCAAACTCACAATGAATCCGAAAGTCAAACTCATAATCAAACTCGAAGTCAAACTTACAATGAAACAGAAACTCAAACTCATAATCGAAATCGAAGTCAAACTCACAATGAAACAGAAACTCAAACTCATAATCGAAATCGAAGTCAAACTCACAATGAATCCGAAAGTCAAACTCATAATCAAATTCGAAGTCAAACTTACAATGAAACCAAAACCCAAACTCATAATCGAAATCGAAGTCAAACTCACAATGAAACAGAAACTGAAACTCATAATCGAAATCGAAGTCAAACTCACAATGAATCCGAAAGTCAAACTCATAATCAAACTCGAAGTCAAACTTACAATGAAACAGAAACTCAAACTCATAATCGAACTCGAAGTCAAACTCACAATGAAACATAATCTGTTTCTGTTGAGCATCTGATACTCAAACTCATCATCAATCTCGAAGACAAACTCATACTGAAACTCATCGTCTTATGAATTGACTTTCGGTTTCATTGTAAGTTTAACTTCGAGTTTGATTATGAGTTCGACTTTCGGTTGCATTGTAAGTTTGACTTCGAATTTGATTATGAGTTTGACTTTCGGATTCATTGTGAGTTTGACTTCGAGTTCGATTATGAGTTTGAGTTTTGGTTTTATCGTGGGTTTGAGTATTGGTTTTATGGTGAGTTTGACTTTGATTTCGATTATGAGTTTGACTTTCAGATTCATTGTGAGTTCGACTTCGATATTGACTATGAGTTTGAGTTTTGGTTGCATTGTAAGTTTGACTTCGAGTTTGATTATGAGTTTGACTTTCGGATTTATTGTGAGTTTGACTTCGAGTTCGATTATGAGTTTGAGTTTTGGTTTTATCGTGGGTTTGAGTATTGGTTTTATGGTGAGTTTGACTTTGATTTCGATTATGAGTTTGACTTTCAGATTCATTGTGAGTTCGACTTCGATATTGACTATGAGTTTGAGTTTTGGTTGCATTGTAAGTTTGACTTCGAGTTTGATTATGAGTTTGACTTTCGGATTCATTGTGAGTTTGACTTCGGGATTGACTATGAGTTTGAATTTCTTTCTCATTGTGAGTTTAACTTCGAGTTCGATTACTAGTTTGAGTTTCTGTTTTATTGTGAGTTTGACTTCGATTTCGATTATGAGTTTGACTTTCGGATTCATTGTGAGTTTGACTTCGATTTCGATTATGAGTTTCAGTTTCTGTTTCATTGTGAGTTTGACTTCGATTTCGATTATGAGTTTGGGTTTTGGTTTCATTGTAAGTTTGACTTCGAATTTGATTATGAGTTTGACTTTCGGATTCATTGTGAGTTTGACTTTGAGATTGACTATGAGTTTGAGTTTTGTGTCATTGTGAGTTTGACATCGAGTTTGATTATGAGTTTGAGTATTGGTTTTATGGTGAGTTCGACTTCGATTTCGATTAGGTATAAGTTTGAGTTTCTGGTTCATTGTGAGTTTGTGGGATTGACTATGAGTTTGAATTTCTTTCTCATTGTGAGTTTAACTTCGAGTTCGAGTATGGGTTCCAGTTTCTGTTTCATTGTAAGTTTGACATCGAGTTTGATTACGAGTCTGAGTTTCTGTTTCATTGTGAGTTGACTTCGAATTTGATTATGAGTTTGAATTTCAGTTCCATTGTGAGTTTGACTTCGAGTTTGATTATGAGTTCGAGTTTCAGTTTATTGAGAGATTGACCTCGATTTTGTTTGTGAGTTTGGGGTTCGGCTTTATCGTGAGTTTGACGCTTGGCAGTTTGATAATGAAAAATATATCATGTCGTACTTATGAGTAGGAAAATTCGTTTTTGGCGATTTGAGTGAGGGAAGACAATTCGGCCAGACCTTGTCCTACCGCATTTCATCTTTAACAAAACTGATCCTTCAGACAAACTATCTTCATCAGACATCCATCAGAATAATCCGGAAATGACTCGGAATCGGCAAGTTTACTTAGAAAGGAGAAACCGAACTTGACTTATTTTCTGCTTGATCGCGCCCATAAGAAGAGCCGTTAGAGTGAAAATAGCTAACTGCAGGGAAATCTACGGATTCCATTTGCTCCTAGGCCTGGCTTGACCGGTTGTACTTGGCATTCTTCTTGGCTGAAGACGGATAGCCCTCCGGTACAAAAATGTTACATACTCCAGTAAGTGTAAAACTATTTTTGTTGGAACAGTGGAGAAGGAATTGTATACCTAACTACTTTGCAGATTTTACCATACTATCCATTTCTCTCTAGAATCGATTGGAAATCCTGAATTTGGCCAAGAGATCGAACATACCCAGGAATCTAATGTTACTATAGTGGGATACCTAAGTACTATCTATTTTGGTTTTATCCTCTCTGCAGTCGAGCAACGAAAATCAGTTTTTGGGTTCTGAAAAGTTGGTGAAAACGTGATGCGACTTTGAAACCCTCGAAATAGGTACATCATCGGGTTCGACCTAAGAAAAATCAACAACTTATGGCAGAGTTGGGCGTGATGTGAATTTTTTTATAGGGATAAGGAGAGATGAAAAACATCCATAAAAGAAGGTTCTCTGTCGAAGAACTGATCTACGAAGCGTTTCGAAATGCCATTAGTTTTGAGCTCAACTATAAAAATCAATCACGTCATCGTCGTAAAAACGAGGCCATCGTTGTAAAACAATATTTTATCGCCCTCGCGTCACACATAGTGCAAGACTAATCAACGTCATTGAACTCGACCGTTCCCACGAAAGCTAATCGGATATTATGGAACGATGATGCAGGATTGCGGGTCCGACACCTTCCGGCATTCCAAGTCAAGGATTGCCTAAGGGAGGATAACGCGATCGTATAAGGAACAACAGTGCGTGGAATAAATAAACGAATGGAATCGAACGCAAGGTGTGCTATGCTAATGCGCCACAAACACAACGGCCCCCACACAATGTCAATGTCTCGAGACGCGATCCATAGCGAATGAAACGATTAGATTAATGCGTTGCATGTGCATAAAGCGAGACAGTCCAACGAACAGTCTCCGCGAGTTAGATCATGATCAGGAAGTTGCAGAAAAAATGCAAGATTTATCGCTTATTATATACGAACGAATGATAAAACCGTGGTAAATTTAATAATAAAAGAAATAGAAAGAATAAATAAGGCAGTGGTGCCGAGACAATACAAAATACTTCTATATTTTGATACGTAATAATATATTTGATACAGTTCAACTATATTTTGACTGCTTTGGAGTCTGTTTGGATAAAAAATATCAAGAAAATCATTATGCAAATTTTAAAACTCAAGATACTTTGAGTTACAGGAATATAAATCGTAGCCACGTATTCTGTTAAGTGAAACAGTGATTTTAAGACCAAGAACGCTCAAATCGGTTCATTCTCGTGGCCTGAAAAAAAAAAACCAGTGGTGCGTAGATAACACACAATACTTCCATATTTTGGAACGTAAAATTATGACGCAATTTGATCAAATTTTGACTGCTTTTAAGGGTGTTTAGGTCAAAAATATCAAAAAATTCACTATTCAAATTTCAAAATTCGCCCAAAATCAAAAAACGCCAGTTTTTCGGAACATAAAAAATATCCACATATTCTGCAAGGTAAAACAAAGATTTTAAGACCCAGAACGCTCAAATCGGTTCATTTTTGTGACCGGAAAAAAATAAAATAGAAAACACTACAAATGCAAATAGATCGGAAGTACTGTGCGTTATCCAAATTTCGATTAAACAGGGTGTTAGGTCTTGCCGATACAAACATTTCAGTTCAAGAAATTTGAAAAAAGGTTGAAAATTGAGGGAGTTATGGTCATTTTTGTAAATGACCACAGACGGACAGACGGACTAACGGACTAACGGACTAACGGACTAACGGACACACAGACACACGGACACACGGACACACAGACACTTGTTCAGGAAGTGATTCTGAGTAAATGTGTATAAGAAAAAGTTTTTTCTGAAGCTCCGTTCCGATTCTCGATTTTAGGACGATCACAATACTTCCATTTACTCTGTAAATATGGAAGTAAAAAAAATAGAAAAAACGAAAAGGGCGAATATATTGGAAGTACTGTGTGTGATTCGAATTTCGGTTAAATAGGGTGTTAGGCCTTACTGACAAATATCCCGATTCAAGAAATTTGGAAAAAGGTTAAGAATTGAAGGAGCTATGCAATTTCCGTAAACGACCACAGCAGGACACAAGGACACTTGTTGAGGAAGTAATTCTTAGTAAAAATGTGTGAATGTGTGAATCGTTTTTTTCTGAAGCTCCGATACGATTTTTGATTTTAGGACGATTGCATACTTCCATTAACTCCATTTACGGAGCGAAGAAAATGATAATAATGAAGAAAATGCCTTCTCTTTGCTGTACCCTCTTCCATGGCGGGTATTGGGGTCTAGAACAGTGGTAAAAATTATTCGTTAACCATCAGACTTAAGCCTCCAAAAGGTTTTTCCAAAATCAAAATTTTGATTTTTAAATAGGGTAGGAACACTTTTTCATAGGCGTTTCTCTTTCAGTATTATTGAGTTTGAGATAAATCTGACTCGGAAAATCACTGGCACGTCAAACTCAAATAGACGTTTATGTAGAACTCAAAACATTTACCACAGAATTTTTGAGTAATAAATCAAACTCGGGTTTAACGCTAGAGCGTAAGTATTTGTTGACAATTTGAGGTCGCTGGGAGATCACCTGGGGAAATAAAGTCGGAATAATCGGAAACCAGGCAATTTGGAATTTCGATGAAGTCGTGAAGCCAAAATCAAACGATTTCCGTGACAGTTGAGGAATGAGCTGAGAGGAATCTCATCCATCCGAGCTCAAATGATAATACGTCACCATCCCTTTAAGAAAAGTGTCTGCCGAAGCCTTCCTTTTCCTGGCTACAAACTGTCAGAGCAATCTCTCATTATTTTTGGCATAGTTCATGTCGACTAGTCAAGGGTGGCCTTATCGAGCGATTCAGTAACTGTCCTCGTGCTCATTAGAGCGATCTACGGTCGAGGAAGAAGATTTCGTCCGACTTTCGGACAGCAAAGAAGATCAGCTGGCCGGTCGAAAGACTTTCTGGTAATCTGATGTTGCGTCAGAGGCCTGGATTTGACTGCAGCTGGAGAACGGAGAGGAACCTGGGACGAGATAACGAGCGATTTACATACGTAATGAAATGATCTGGCGCGCAGATACGAGCGGAGGAGATTCCAGCAAAGTTGCTCCTATTGTTGCCGTTGGCTGTTCACTTTGTGTCCATTAAGGACTTACAGGATCGGAGGCTGGAGCCGTTCTCGTGTACCTACTTGTACGCTGTCGCAATGCTAGGCAGGTACAAGCTGACATGAAATTTACGAAACTGAAAAGGTTGTTCGAATTGGAAAGGCGTTGCAATTTTGGCGATTCTGCACGGGAAAATAAAAAATCATCGATCGATCAGTGTTTTTCTGATGCGTACCTACATAAGGCCTATCACACGTCAGGCCGTCCCTCTCCGTCCCACAGACCGTCTGTACAGACCGATTCTTTGGTCATTTTAACAGGCGAAGTCACTGATAATTTTTCCAAGAAACAACCTTCTAGGTATAGACAATTAATAACGTTGATGCAGGAGCGCCAAAGTGACCATATCCATAGGATATCTGTGAATCTTTACGTGGGATGAAGACGAGGACAGTCTGACGTGTGATACGGCCTTAAGCATCAGTAAAATTGATACATCGTTGAATTCAAGTACAAGCAAAGTGAACCGCCGTTCAGGGCACTGCTACCTGGCCACCGAAGTTGTCCCGGACGTGCCCTGCCGCCCTCAAGGAGAGAGGCGAGACAAATCAGGACATGTCGCTCTAGTCCTGGTGTCTAAATGAGACATGTCCTCTATGACATGCCTGTATGGTGTCTGATTATGAGATTTGTAAATTGAAAAGTATTCTTGTACACCTCTCTCTAAACGTTTTTCTTGCGCATGGCGAAATCAAGACTGTGAGACGGTAAATGTGAATCAACTTTCCAAAATCTGACCGAAGCCTTTTCAAGCTCCTTGCGTGAAAATGAAATTCCTGCCGTGAAACATCTGAGAGAACGGTAAAATACAGGGTTGTCGCTTCGATTGAAAACAATAATCGTGAGTTATTCACCTTTACCTCTTCGAAGGAACGGAAGCTGACGTCAACTCGAGTTCCAGTAAAGTACACGTTGTATGGGTAACAAACCCCGCCATCAAAGGTTTGACTCGGTTCTCGATAGACCGTAATTGTGTTTTCACTTTTCAAAAACCCAATCCTCGAAGCGTTTCAGTGAATTCGATCATATCGGAAAGAATGTCAGGGTATTGACAGAGTCACTTCACGATCGTCGGAAAGTTCGATTTCTAAGTTAGAAGCCATTCACTTCCAGATTGAAACTCGAGTCTATCAATAAAATCGAGTAGAATCGATGGATAGTCATAGGTATTTTTCATGTCAAATTAATTAACCAATTTGAGCGTTCATGGTAATCCTTCATCCCAGTGCTTATTACCGTATATTTTGATGTTGGGCGGATTTTAACATTTTTCGCATAGTGAGTTTCTTGACATTTTTTATAGCCTCCAAAGTAGTCGAAATATCGTCAATTCGTGTAAAAGAATATAGGTACTCGGAAAAATATGGAAATATTATCGTGTGCTATCCACAAGCCACTGATTTCCATTCGCAACTTGCTTCTAAGAATACTTTCGCAATATCCGCAAGTATTTTGTAACCGATTCGGAAAACAGTTCGTTTTTCGAGAGTGAAACTCGAACGGTCAGCGCGGGGTCCTTGGCCTTCGCTTCGCAGTAATCAATGGCCAGGAAGGACGGAATATACGTCAGAGGAAGAGAATGATTATCGTTTCTGTCCGAATGTAAAACATAGTTCGTTGCGACTTTCTACAGACGTAAGTTCGGTCGAAACCTCTTAACGACCTCAGGACGAATTCGAATCTTGACCATAACAAGGGAATGACCCTGGAAGAAGGAACATCAAGAGCAGCTGGGAGATTTTGCGGCCAATGCAGAACAGATATTTGGAAGGAAAATGTTTCGCTTTCGTGCTCGAATCTTGTCACGATTCTATCGATTCCGGACTGTGGACGTAGTCGAAGACGATTAGGAGACGAGATCTCCTACCCGGCTCGGATCTCTGATCGAATATCGCCGATATCGGTTACATAAAATAGAAAACCACTTCTCCGATATTGGCGTGACGTTTTCGCTATAGCTGAGACGATTTTTGCAGATGCTCGTTAGCGAATGACCGACGTAATGATGAAAATGATCGATGGACATACTGAATGGCCACGTTTTCTTTCACTTTCTAAACAACGAAAGTTGCTGAAATTGCCAACGAGCACTTTTGCTCGGAACGTAGCAATGTGAGTAGGGTAACTTGTAAAATTAAGATTCGAAGGCAGTATTTTAAGGAAGTGCTGATGGATTTCAATTTGCGCAATTACCATTGAACGAGAAGAAATTAACCACCATGCTGTTGGCAGCGTCGTCATCACAACTTGTAGAGGGTCGATTTTTGAGTTAATTTGCTATAATTTTTGTCCTGTAAAATTTTTTGGGAGCCCAAAGAAAAGTGCACTATTTTTGCCCCTAAGATTTTTCCGAGTTCTCAACTTTGTCTTAGTAAAACGGCCATAAGTCCTTTAAGCATCCAAGTAATCTCAATAATGAGGATACCGTTGGAAAGAGCGTTAAATTTCCAATGAACTAAGGTTATTTTCAGCTTTCTGAAATTCAATCAAAATAGCAAAAAATCGGGCTAAAGTCATTTTTTCCAATGCGCTCTTAGGACTTGAAAAAACGCTGCTAAGTAGATCAGTGGAATGTGCACATTTGTTTTCGGTGTATCCGAAGAACTCTGCAAATTTTGCACAGGGGTTCATTTTTCGATTGCAAAGACAAACCTCACGATATATCGGTAATCCTTGAACACAGAATTTAGTTTTTATTATTCTATAATTTCAGTATAAATTTGCATTTTAGATGGGAATTTAGATAGGTAAACGTTTTTCAACCCGGCAAAAAATAATCATCCTCTTCGCTTGATAAATACTTAACTATCTATCTTTTCAAAGCAGCAGATCGTTTAATTCCGTGAAATTCACCATTTAATCTATTCTTAATCACCTTCATAATTAACTGAATAATAATAATTAATAAATTCTTTGAATAATGAAATTAAAAATGCCTCAAGAATGCCTCAGAACCATTGTTAAAGCCTGACTCGCTCTCATGTTGCCAAGCGCAACTAGTCGTAGTGTGAGTGCGTCACCTTGTTGGTGTAATAGGCTAGTGGTCGTAAGTAGATCAATCAACCGTATCTAAGAGCCGAGGCCAAATTCTCAAATTTTTCCGATTTTTGTATTGCTGATTTGTGTAATGCGACCAAATTCTTTAAATTGAAGATATCGGGAGGACAGAAGTTTTTGAGGGGATTCCAACGAGTGGAAAACGATTTTTGTGGCTCTACTCGTTTTTGAGTTATTCAGAATTGTAGAAATTTTAAAAAACTCAAAAATGTCTCACTAAAACTGCAATAACTCCTAAACGGTTAAAGCTACCGGTGTGGCGATGGTCTCATTCGATTCGGCATAGAAAAATCTATAAAAAATGATGCCTCACATGCCTTTGTTGCAAATTTCCTTAAAAAGACGAATTTTTTACCACTTCAACAGCTGTTTTACTGGCCTTAAAATTAAGGAAGGGTTCTGTCGAGACGTTAGGACCAACTAGATACGGAACTTGATTTTTGGTAAAAATTTCAAAATTTTTCGATAACTCCTTCCCCCTGAAAACCCCCGGACGGCGGACGGCGTACGGCGTACGGCGGACGGCGGACGGCGTACGGCGGACGGACAAAAAATTTTTATTGCAGATTTGGATTCTACACCCCTTGAAACGTGAACCAACAAATTTTCAGGGGGTGTTAAAATTTTTTTTTTCCTGACCGATTACAAAGGTTCATTTCTTAAGAAAAATGAACCAAAAATAGAAAAATCCTGAGCACGTTACAGGAAAAACTGGCTTAAGATGTCAGCTTTCCAACGGTATACTAAATTTTGTTTTTATTCGGCTTATCAGTCAAGAAATCGACGTTTGAGTGCAGGAAAACGATTTTTTCAACACTTTTGGTTCATGGGCACTGTCCAAAGGTCTCGAGGAAAGTTTCTTGCTGAAGCCAAATCTTACCCTACTAATGATGAGTTTATGTTGTTTAAATTTTGATTTCATTTTTGAAAAGATTTGCAAGCTGTCCATCACTCTTTTTCGAGCAACCTGCTTCAGAATGATGAGTCAATGTGCCCCATTATTTCAAGTACGAAAATACGGAAGTATTGGGTGTTATCGTTCAGATTGATTTTGGTTTATTATTCAATAATTTTACATTTTCAAGAGTATAGAATCTGAATTTGGGCACATCTAGTACGTACATGCTCAATTCTGTAGTCGGTACTATAGTACTGATGTACTTACTGTTATGGTACTTACTGGAGGTACTTACTGTATAGTAGTACCTATTTTAGTAGTACCTACTGTGGCAGTACCCACTGTAAATGTCGAAGTAGCTACTGTACTTAGTTTAAAATTCTGTAGTACCTACTGAATCTGACCGTTGATTCAGGAGCCCCAAGAAACGCGTAATAAGATAATAGATACCTACCTACTCATACACACTAACTAACTAAACAATCAGGTAGTTAGCCCGGTAAGTTGCCCAATTAACACGCAAGCGGACACATCTTTTTTACTTGAATTAACCGCAAGTTGATTCATTCTCTTGTTCTCCGATTGTGCCCAAGTATTTTCTCACTGCCAAATCGACGGTCAAATCAAGCTTTCTATTTTCCTTGTTAGTATGAGAAAAAACACGGGACAATGGGTAGAGGAACCTTCTCAAATGTTGGGTTCCTGTTGTGAAACTTTTCGGTTTTTTCGTTCGAAAGACTTGTCTGTTTTTATCAGTTTTTCGCTCAAGGGGTTATCTCCGAGTTATCAGCTTGTTATGGGGTCGTGCTGGACCGAGTCCAGTACTTCCAGCTAATTCAGTATATCTTTTGCCCGCAACCCTTTTTGCCGAGACGACCGAGGGCTATCGGATGACGCTATCATAGGACAACGCTATTAGCATCTATGAGGACCTCCCTGCACGGCAACAGATGAGTATCTCGGACCTTAGCCGTTCCTGAAGATATAACCTTTTTATATTAGGGTTACATAAGTAAATAATTAGATTATATTTAAATGATAAGTTCCCCTACTCGGTGACTTTCTCGTTTTGTCGTGAGTCGTTTGGACTTCCCTCTTATCCTAGAAGCGGAACGAAAGTCTGACCGTTGGAGCTTCCTGGTATGCTGTACGTGATTTGTAATTCAACAGATAAGTTGCTAACAAACATTTTGCATCTGCGTGCTAGAAACATTGTTGATAAAACCGTCAACTGAAAAGTAGACCTGCAGGATAGGAATGGGTGAAATTCATCAGGTTTATATAGGCAATAGATATCCATTTTTCAAAACCAAATTGAGAATTTTCCAAATCAAATTTGAGAATTTTCCAAACCTTATTGGGAATTTCCTAAACCAAGTGACTTGAAAAATTCTCAATATGGTTTGGAAAATTCTCAATTTGGTTTGGAAAATTCTCAGTTTAATTTGGAAAATTTTCTGTTTAATTCGGAAAATTCTCGATTTAATTTGGAAAATTCTCGATTTAATTTGAAAAATTCTTAATTAGCTAGGTAATTATATAAAAAATTGTTTATTTTTTCCTCTATTATGACATTTTATCAGGTATTCCTTTTATCCTTTTAAATTGGCTGTTTTCCTCTATTCTCTTATCAGATATTTCCGGACTGTCAATGTTCAGTGCCGTGTGAAGCCCAGATCTATTCTCGAGATTGCTAAACCGTGGGAGCATCGCTCTGCCATAATTCAATCTGTTCCTGAAAGCGAGTTTTATCGTCGGAATCTTGTTTGGCGTTTTTATTTCAATCACTCCCGTCTAAACTTCAATGCAAACATTAGCATGGGGTAATGAGAGATAATTATTAGTTTTCTTTATGTTGACTGCAGCGATTCAATAGGGCATGTAATTAGGATTGTTCGAGAGTCAATGCCAATATAGACAACCATCAGTATAAAGAAAACATGGTAGGTATAGCATCTTCCTATAGCATTTTCTTGTTTAATCCCAGAAAATTCTTCTGTGAGTTAATAACACTCGAATGCAGGCCTCTACTATACCATGAACAAATGAACATGAACAAATTTCTATTCCGACGACCCAACGTACAGACGAATTTTAAAATTCCCGAAGTATAGAAAGGGTTAACTGAATTCTGAACAACCACGAATCAACTCAAAATTTGGGTCAAAGGTATTATGGCTTTAATTAATACGTTTACTGATTAAACCATGGATATACTGTGCGTTACCAATGCACTACTGGGTTGCAACGTGCAGCCGGACAAGTTCCGACAGGCACAGAACCACGTCACCACTGACCAGTGAAAACATTACGGAACTGAGATCGAACATTGAGGAACTTTAGGGAACCGGCGGAACATGGCGGAAGGGCCAGTCAACACGTCTTGCGGCGCTACCTCGTCGTGTACCATTGTATGCTAAACAATGGCGAGTACCTTCGGCTGGCCGGGTTTCTAAAACATTTTATACCCGGTTTTTGGAGAATTTAGCACGTAACATTAAAATAGTAACCGCTGGAGGAGAAAGTTATTCAAAATGAATACCGAAATAAAATTGTCGATCGCACTTGGTCCTCGCAGACTTGACAAGAATTCGTTTTTGGCCAAATGTTGGTCCTAACTTAGGACTCCTAAGGCATCATCAAATCAGCGAAAGCAATAATTCTTAAAAATATTTTTGAGGTAAAAAAAATTGAGTTATCAATTTTGGTACATTACTTCGAGAAAATAATGAATTTGAGGAACTAATGTACCAATGCAATTAGTCAGGAAATGTTTTCTGCCATTGCATCAAGTAATTAGGTATTACGCGTTGATGATTAATCCGACTTCGGGCCTGAGCTAAGTTGCTATGAATTCTGAGCCCTACGAAAGAAACAGAAGACAAATTCCATAAGCTCCACTTCGACATGATAGAACAAGAACATGAGTAGGTAAATTCCAATCCACACTTGGCAGGGTCCGCTTTCTTTCGCTGCCCCGTTCACCCCTTCGCGTTTTGAATTGCAAATGCAAAGCTAACGAAATTACTCTTCATAATTAGGCAATCATGACGCTAGCTTCCACTTACATCATATTTCTTATCCCAAAGAGTTAATGTAATAATTGAATAAATTAGTCGAGGCAAATTGAAAGCGTGATAAATTGAAAATTACTTCTTCTGCCTGTTACGCCGGTAGCATAGCTTTTCCTTATAATGTCGTAGACAATAATGCCAATGCTTTCAACTGAGTGTTTCGATATTTGCACCCATTTTTGGCCAAGATTTAAATTTATAAAATTTCCCTTGGCACAATCTTAAACTTATAATGATACCTCAGAGCACAAAGGGGATAAGTCCGGAAATATTGATTTTGAGATTTCGCTACCAATCGCCAAAATTTACTCATCAGGACCTATTGATTTTTTTCATTTTTCTTAAAATGTAATTTTTGTACATGACAAAGTATCGATAAATTCTTTTTGTAGCAAAAAATTTCCTTTGCAGTTGATTTACTCTAAAGGTTAGTAAAACACTGGTAAACAATTTTTTCAAGGAAAATAAACTTAAAAATTCACAATATTGCTCCATTCCCATACTTAGAGAGGGTAACTTTTCTCCTTCCTTATTTTTTCGAACCAATTTTGAATTCAGGACCCCTAAAGGTGGGTTCATTTATCGAATATCCATTATTCTCCGACTGAGGAGCTTCTTGGAAGTGCAGTCACGAATATCCTTGTCTACTTACCCATGGAAATTTTTATTCGAAGAATATAGGATTTTCGATAAATGAACAAAATCGATGAACCCTCCCTCGGCCAATCATCGTAGTTATCTGACGACTAGTCAATCGTTCCTGGCTGGGCAAATATTGGCTTCACAACGAATCGAATTGGGTGGAGTTCGAGGCTTCCATGGCCCGAAGCGTAGAAAGGAGGAACAACGATTTTCCAATAGATCCCAATAGGGAAAGCTCCTGTTATCTGGTATCTTTTAGGCGCTCAAAGGACTCGTGAGAATATGCAGCGGGAGAGTATGAGAGTGAATGCCATAGAGAAAATAATTGGACCTCATCCGGGCCGACCTTGATTGGCCTTGCTTTGAGGTTTTTCCCCGGTATTTCTGCATCCACTTCGGATATTATGGCAGATGACGCCACAGACTATGGAACTTTTCATTTCACTTTTCTCGTATGGAACCACAAAATAATGCTTTCCACGATACTTGGATACAGAGCTATGAATTATACCAGCGTTCTCTATAGGCAGCTGGAGGCTCAATAATTTAATCATAAATAATATTATGGTGCATTTTCCTTTATTAGCTATTTCACTCATGTTATAACTGTTATAACCTGAGTTATGACCTTGACCATACAAATTCTCTCATCATATCTTAATAGTAGATAACTATAACAATAACTGTTATTGTTTTAAAAATGATCGTGAAAATCGTGAAATATGAGACTTTTTATTTTCAATTTCAAGACGATAATTGAGGCGTTTTGGGTACAAAGGGCCTTAGTTCCAAAACCAGAAAAATGCGTTCATTAAGTTTTTGGGGCCTAAGTGCCATCCGCCAACGTTTAAAAATGAGCGGGACGAGGAAATCTTATCAGAAGTTTCAAAAATCGTCGCTAGATGGCAGTGGTTCTGACCTAAAATGTACGGAATGGAGTTTTGTACTCAAAACGCCTCAATTTTCATGATGCCCATTAATTAAATCGTAAATAAATACAGCATTTGAATATATTGCCGGTATTAGCATAGGATAAATTGAGTTTGTTTGAGCGCAACGTGATTTACGTGCATGGTAGCAGAGGATATTCAAACAAAAATCGTCAAGCTTCATGAGAAATACTATTCGGCCAAAATTGAATCGAAAATATGCTGACTTCTGACTGCTGAAGGTCTAGAAGTGTAAAATATGACGCGAGAAAGCTCATATCCAATGCTGTTTTCGAGTTGTATTTCATCGGGTGCGAAGGCGTATGTAAAGCATATGGCTATACATGAACGAGAGTTTTTAATCAAGTCTGCCAACCGCAACCGATCGGTTTAATAGATTTTGTGGCATTGGGTATGGTGAGATATTACTTTAGCGTGAGATACCCACCCTCGACTACAAGGCGCGAAAATTATCAGTATCAGTATTTAAAAATAAAAATCCTTTTCGACGATCGACGAAATTGCCGAAAACAAATTTCAGGTAAACGAATCGTGGATTTCACCATAAATGAGAGAAGGTACGATAATTTTCGTAGAGGTATCGTTAATTTCACGGTCATCAATTTCACGAAATCGGAGACGAACCCGAGGATATTTTTTGAAGAAAGTTCAATTCCGTTTCTGTTTGATAACTCAATAGCCACATAAATGCAGACAAAATTTATATACCTGCTCGTGGCTCGAGTAATAGCTAGCCAAGAGAAGATACTTTCTAATTTTTCATTATACTGAAAAAAAATTTGAAATATTTATTTTACCTGTTTTCAAGTCATTCGTGGATCAGCTTCGAGTTTTCGCTCCTGAAACAGAAAGCATCGATAATTAGTAGTAATTAATTTCTCTCAAGTTCAGCGCAGGTGACATTTTACGGTAAATGCCAGACACAACTCATTCAAGTCAGGAAGTATTGTGTGTAGATAATGCTTACTACAGTGATTATCTCACAGTTTAATGGAAGAATCCCTCCATAGTTACATCAGGCCCTCATTATATCTCCGGGTAATCACGACTTTCGCATACGATTTTTACGAGCCTTCCAATAAACCTGAGCATCGTAGACGTGGCTCGTAAAACCCCATTATATGGGAAGTTGCATCTGCATTGTTTTAGAAAAATTGTAATACTGCTATTACACATTCCTATATGAATTCCACAGTGGAATACGAGTGGTCGAAAATAGGTAGAAGCTCGAATTTTTGTCAGTGGAGAAAGAAAGCATAGGTCCTTCGCCTTCAACGTGACAACGATTATGAAACACTTTATACTTCCATATTTACAGAGTAAATGGAAGTATTGTGATCGTCCTAAAATCGAGAATCGGAACGGAGCTTCAGAAAAAACTTTTTCTTATACACATTTACTCAGAATCACTTCCCGAACAAGTGTCTGTGTGTCCGTGTGTCCGTCTGTCCGTGTGTCCGTGTGTCCGTCTGTCCGTCTGTGGTCATTTACAAAAATGGCCATAACTCCCTCATTTCTCAACCTTTTTTCAAATTTCTTGAACTGAAATGTTTGTCTCGGCAAGCCCTAACACCCTGTTTAATCGGAATTTGGATAACGCACAGTACATCCGCTATATTTGCATTTTTAGTGTTTTCTATTTTATTTTTTTCCGGCCACAAAAATGGACCGATTTGAGCGTTCTTGGTCTCAAAATCTTTGTTTTACCTTGCAGAATATGTGGATATTTTTTATATTACAAAAATATAGCGAATTTTTTTTTTTGGCGAATTTTAAAATTTGCATAGTGAATTTTTTGACATTTTTGACCTAAACACGCTTGAAAACAGTCAAAATATGATCAAATTTTTTCATATATGTACGTTTCAAAATATGGAAGTATTGTGTGTTATCTACGCACCACTGGTTTTAGTTTGAAAAAGGAAAAAATTTAGACTAAAAAATAAACATTATGATGAGAAGGCGTAATCAATACCTAATTCGAAAATTTGATTATTATATTTTCGTTTAACAATAGCTGACCTAGGATTTCTTCATATAAATTCTAATTTTTTTTTTAGAATTTTCAACTGCCGATTTCAGTATTTATTGAAGCAACCAGAAACACGATTGGAAATATCCAGATTTCTCGTTTCAACAACATTAACTGAGGTGTCGTATAGGAATCGAAATAAAACCAGTGGTGCACAGATAACACACAGTACTTCCATATTTTGATAAGTCAATTTTTGACATTATTTGATTATATTTTGACTACTCTGGAGGCAACAAGGATGAAAAAATCAAAAAACTCATTTCGCAAAAACTCAACGGAATATAAACGTATTCTGCAAGGTAAAACAAAGATTTTCAGACCAAACGCTAAAATCGGGCACTTTCGTGGCCAGGAAAAAATAAAATAGAAAACACTTAAAGTGCAAATATATCAGAAGTGGGGTAGGTAGGTAGTTACCCAAACTCCGTTTGAACAGGGCGATAGGTTTTCTAGTTTCTTAGTATAGGTTGTTAGTAGGGTCTTAGTTCTAAGTATAGGTTTTCTAGGTTTTCAAGGTGAAAAAAGATTATGAATTCAGGAAGATATGGTCATTTTGGTAAATGACCGCCGACGGAAAGGACACTTTCTCGGGAAGCGATTCTGAGTAAAAATGTAAAAGTAAACGTTTTCCCTCAAGCCGCTATCCGATTTTACTGCGATTACAATAATTACTTCCATTTTCTTTGTAAATATGGATGTAAAAACGAGCATCTGCCCAGCAATGCTGATAAAGCCGTAGCTATTCTCGGTGTTCCAAACCCCATTCAAGGAGCCTAGCGTCTTCTTTTATTTCTAGAACGTAATTAGTTTTTTCTGAGAGTAAAAAAAAACCTTATATTGGATGGCGAGGAACTCAAGGACTCGTCGAATGGAGCGCAATCATAAACTAATCAAGAGCTATTGAAGTTTTTGATTGAACTGTGACCGACTGACTCACTGATTCGCCTGAGGGACGAGCATCTTCTAGAAAATAGCACTTTCTGTTTTTATAAATTACTACCTAGCTATATCTACCTAATTGAAATTCTGGCTTTTGATTAAATTGATTTTTCAATCCCAATTTTCGAAGGTGTTTATGAACCTATATAAAAAGACTCCTATTAATAGAATATTCATGTACCTATTCTGCGAGGTAAAACGAAGATTTCAAGACTAAGAACGCTCAAATTTGTTCATTTTCGTCGACAGGAAAAATTTATATACATGTATATAATTTTTTCCTGCGGGCAAAAATGAACAAATTTGAGCGTTCTTGGTCTATAGGTCTATACCTAGATCTCACTGAGACAAACATCCCGGTTTAGAAAATTTGAAAAATGTTAAGAATCAAGGGAGCTATGGCCGCTTCTATAAATTACCACAGGCGGACACAGACGCGTCCAGGAAGCGATTTTGAGTAAAAGTGTAGGTATTATTAAAGTTCTAAAGCCCCAATCCGATTTTCGATTTTTGAACGATTACAATCCTTCGTAAATATGGAAGTAAAAATGGCCATAGCTCCCTCAATTCTTGTTCAGGAAGTAATTCCGAGGAAATTATTTGAGTAATAGTTTTTTCTGAAGCTCCATTCCGATTTTCGGTTTTAGGACAATTACAATAACTCCATCGGCTCTTTAAATATGGGAGTAAAAATGAAAAGTAGGTGGCGTTGAGAGTTATTGCCTTCCTTACAATATTTATCGCCAAGTTTGGAGCGACGACAGCTCGTGAACTCTGCGGTAGGTTGTTTTATCGCCTAATCACGCTCGGGGACATAATTTTTATCCAAGCGCCTGCGATAGTTCCACGTTTGAACTAGCCGGGAACGATTCACCGTAGAAGGACCGTTTACGGTTTGAAAAAAGAGGAGAAAACCCATCAGGCGATTCTCTATCCGCGGCAATTTGACGATAAACTGTTATGTTTCCCTGCTTTCGTTTTTCCTACCATAACCGTCGAAAGTAACAATAAACGGTTTATCGGATTATCGTGTGGTAACGATAAAGGAAATAGGCGGACGTAAATCGAGTGAATTGCGAAACGGCTTTCAATGCACAACTTTGCGCGGACTGTAAATATTCGAGCATAGTTGAGCTACGCCGGTAAGTCATACTCCGATTGAGGAGGAGTCTTTCAAAACTGAACATGTCCACTTTTGGCTGAAATTGAGTTTTTGTCGGATTCGATGACATGAGCTTCACACACCATGAGAGCTGTCCGCATCCCAAGTGAATTTTTGCCATCGTGATAGCACCTCAAACATAGGTGATTCGTTCAAAGTTGAACAAGTCCTCACTAAGATTTCAGTGTTCAGTTTTCAATCAAAAGTGAACATGTCCTCGAACTTTTACTGAGTGCCGGTAAACTGTTTTTAGGAGGGATAGAGATGGAGCGATAGGAGGAAGACTTCTGCATAAAAAGTATGGTCATTGAAGTTGAGCAGGAGCCGTGGCACGTTTTTTTGATGTCCTGTAAAATTTTCCTAAGTGGACATGTTCAGTTTTGAAAGACACCTTCTCAATTGTGGCGTTGATAGCCAGAGTGGACTATTGCACTCAGGTGTCGAACTGAGAAAATCGCATTTGAAAATTTCGACTAATTTCTTGTGATTGATTAAGGGCCTTGTTATGGTGTTTTGAAGAAAAAAATACAAGCATTCTAGGGTGAACAGATGACTCATGAACCATAGGGACTTTTCTACAAGCCACAAGGTCCACTCTGGCCATCAAAATCGGCGGTCAATTTGCAGACGGACCATTTGAAAAGTCGAGCCCTTTCTTGGCACATTCGAGAACGAGTCAAATTTTAATAATAATTCGATAGATAGAGCAACCACAGACCCATTGCACTGCATAACTCATTTTCGGCCAGTTTGTGGAATGGTCCACTCTGGCTATCAACGCCTCAATTGATGAATGGGTCGACATTTTATTGAAAATTGCGTTTTCCTACCAAAGTTTTTTGACAAAGTCACTGAAAAATTGAAACTTTAGCCAAACTTTATAAAGTTTTGGCAAGCTATCAAACTATAGTTTGACCAGTAGGTTCGGTGTTCTCAAATAAATGCATCGACTATCGGATCGCAGGTGGTGAATTGCCAACACAGCGAATTTACGGAGGCAGTTTCAACGCTGGTAGGCCTGCAAGGAACGATCACGTTCGTGTCGGATCAGTACAAAGTTCGATGCCCACGAACGCAGGCGTGCACCGATAGAACGAACATAAGACCCGCGGACATGATCCTAGGCACGGTCCACTGAGAGCCTACGACAGACATACGACTATGCTGACTAGTGACTAGACTACTGCACCGCTATGACTGGCTACAAAGTTTTGTACAAAGGGTCATTTAAATTTTAAACGTACATTTGGGCCTGAAAGAAACGCCAATTTGGCCAAACACAAATCATGTTCATTGGATATACCTTACTTGCAATAATTTTTGCTGATTCCAGAAACACCTTAAGTTCGCCCAATTTTTGAACTTAAATAAATTAAAACTCGAAAGAAAGGTGAGTTCAAACTGAAACTACAATCTAACTGAAACTAGAACTCAAAATCTGTTCAATTTTTAGTTTCAGGTTGAGTTTGAGTTTTGAGAGCAAGGCTGACGCGGCACAGGGTTGTGGTGAAACTAGGAAACGGGAGCTTCCCCTGCTTTGGGTTCTGAATTCTGATACCCTAAAGTTACTTTATACCAGCAAGTTGGACCGGCTCACGAATTGGGTGGCGGGAGGTTATTTTCTAGCTCGCAAATGAGAGTTTCCAATCATCATCCGCAACTCCGGATGTCATCAAGCAGAGAGAGAAGGGATGTTCCTGATGAGTTTCCACGTTTGACTACCTGTTGATGATAATAAAGCCAGCTTAAACGGCATGGCCTTTCTACTTATACCAGTTTTATTCACGTCACGTACTTCAATTAACATCATCTTATGTACAACCGATTGCAGTCGATGCTTTCGTCCTAAGCATTTTCCCGATTTGGGCACACGATCAACGGGAACATGAAGTTGCGCAACGGGAAGCCTAAATTTGTGTCGGGCAGATTGGAAAAGTTCATCAGCATGCAAATTGACGTAAGCATGGTCCAAAATGCATGCAAGGTGGAATAGTCTTGTGATCTATTACATGAATAATATACTTTTAAGGATGTGGTTTATTTCATGACACCAATTTCTGTGAAGGCTAAATGAGTCAATTCCTGAACAAGATGTGAATACTCTTGATGGATGGAGAGAGATGAGGCCAGAGGGATGATAAATAATCCACTATGAGATACCCATTACCAGGTTACCTGACTGGAGTATCGAAAACGATAGAGCCTAATAACCCGATGGACCGGCCGATCTTCCTACCTTTTCTCTACCTGAGTCCACCTCTACCTGCGTCGTTTATTTCGTCCTTGCTTTGTTTCCGACTCGACGGTACAAAAAAATAACTAGAAATGAAATCGATTAATCTTCTTTACAGATACACCTGACAGTTTCTTCGATTTGATACGCGTGGATGCTATCTCGTAATTTTGGCCTTCTGACTATTTTTCCCCTTTCATTAACGTTCACCAAGACGACAACGCAGGTCAATCATTATCCTGGTATAGTGAGACTACTATATATTTACCCCTATTCGAATGTCAACTTCTCCCATGGAAATTTAGAACTTTTACGTTTCAAGAATCGACATTTCAGTCAAAATACGGTACTCTTTGTTATTTCTAAGTCGGAAACTTTGGTGCGAAACGATTTTCTCCCAATCTCCACCGAAGAATTAGAAAAAATCTTTTACTGAAATGTCAACGAACTTTTTCATTTTTTTATCCCACTATTTTTCCCTTATTTTTAAATTAATATTGAACATGTAAAATGTGGGAAAGATATCCAAAACAATAAGAACTTTTTTTGGTAAAGATTTTGACGCCAAATGAAGGCAAATGAGCCAAATGAGGCCAAATAAAGGCACAACAACAACAACAACGCTAAATAACTGTTTTTTTTTTTTTGAAAATTCGAAATTTTGCGTTCTACAGCTGGTTTTGAATCGCTTAATACTTTTTCCAAGTTTTTCATCATTCCACTTCTCTTTCCCATATCAATTTGCAAAATATTCACGGAATACGAATTAGAGGGAATTACTGCAAAGAGCCGTGGGAGACGTACCTCATGCGGCACATAACGAATCCTTGAGAAAAACAAGCCGCCCGGCCGGAGCCGCCGGACCGGACAAACCGCAAGCGAGTTAACAAGGAAACGAAGTGCTTAACGTGGAAAAGGTTCGACAAGAGGGACGTTATTGGCGACGGAACGAACCTCAAAGAAGACGAAGTTAAAGAAAGAAGTTCCAGCGAAAGAAGTGAAAAGGTTCACGGACGGAGTCTGCGCAGGAGATGAGAACGGCTCAAAGGCGTTCAACCGTCTTCGAACTTGCACTACGCGCACACGGCAAGGCGCGCACAATGCTCAGTGCGCATATTGCGATTTCACACTCGACACACGAGCAGTTCCACACTTGCACACGAGTAAGTCGGAGATTTCCAGGCCTTTAGTTGTGCGGAGCCAGGGCCTCAATAGGCCTTTGTTTAACCGTTCAGACGGAGTCTGGGCCGAGGCGAGGGTTCGCTAACCCACGCGTATGACGCACTACGGCAGGTGCCTAAGGATATTTAAGGACCTTATAAAGGACTCAAATTGCAGGGAATGAGCAGTCTCTCGAAGTAGGTTGTCGGCGTATGCCTCACCCATGGCCTGAATTTCGTTCAGCGTGCCAGATACTTTGGAAACCAGTCGTAGAGTCGATAACACACAACACTACCACATTTTGATACGTAAATTTTTAAAATCAAAAAGTCAAAAATATCAAAAAACTCACTAGGCACGCAAATTTTAAAACTTTCTTAAAATCAATGTACCAACGTCACGTTATCTACTTAAATCAAAATTTTCACCTAGCTGAGATCTACAAGCTCATTCAACCGGAACTTGGATAGTACTTACACAGCGCTTCCCAGATGCTACATGTAGAATGTATGCTACATGTATGTACCTTTCCTTTGGAAACCAGTGTTGCGTATATAGCACACAACACTTCCATGTTTGATACGTAAGTTTTTGACACGGTTTGATAGTAAAAAGTAAAGTAAACCGCCGTTCCAGGCGTTGGCTTTTCGCCCGATAACCCAAGTTGTCCCGGGCGTGCCCTGCCGCCCTCAAGGAGAGAGTCGGAACTATTCAGGACATGTCGCTCTAAATTTTTCACACGGTTCGATTATATTTTGACTACTTTGTAGGCTTTGGGTGGGGTATTTCGTTCAGTGTGCAAGATATTTTGGAAAACAAGCTACCAACAGTAAACAGTAGGTAAGTCGGAAACGATGTGATGATTGAGGCCATGAACATTCAATGGGAACAGTTTTTCATGGAAACGAACATTTGTAACTTTTCCATGGGTCGGCTCTCATTTTTAAAATTGGATAATTCCAATTCATTTATCCATAAAATAACGATTCGATTGATCGAATGATGATTCGACGATTCGATTGATCGATGATTTCGTACGATTTTTTTCTGATAGTTCAATGCGAAAAATCCTCTTGATACGAACCCTCCATCAACGTCGTGACCTAGTCAGACCAAGGATTGACCCAATTCAGCATCCGATACCTAATCGAAGAATCGTGGCAAGATTGTCAAGATAAACGCTCTCATATTTTCCCCGCAGTATCGATTGACGTAAGTGCATAATAGAAGAAATCAAGTATTGTTCGTAACCCAGAATTCGCAACAGTTGCAATTATATAGGAAAGGTTATAGAGATAGGTTTTCGTTTTTGACGGAGGTCAACCGGGGACGAAATAGGGGTCGTTAACTCTTTAGAATGAACACGAGAATCATGATCTGCCAGTCTGATGTCTGTTACAGCTTGTTCATCTTATATTATGTAGGACGTACCGGCATCATACTTGTCAACGTGCTGATTATTCATGTTGTGCAAGTTAATCCTTACGTGACCCAGGCATACCTATTATAGTAGTGATTGCGACTCGATCGGTTTCACCTCTGCAGGTTAATTGCTCATAAACTGTAATTCACGACCCGGCAATAGTCGTTAATCCTGATTGGCTAAATAGTATAAGCTACGATTTTGAAATATAAGCTGCGCATTTATATTTTTTCACCAGAACCAAACATAGATTCGTAAGAAAGTTTGATATATTTTTCGAAAAATTGTTTTGATGAATAAATACTCCCAATTCAAACAAAGTGTAGCCATATTGAGGAGGCGAAACATTTCTGACACGATCGAGAATTGTTTTTTTTAAAGCAGCGTACATGACGAATGTTTGTTATAATTTAACTGTAGTCAGTGGTACAAGCTGATTGAGGAAGGAGGAATGAGGAAATGAACGAAGTTGTATCGATGAGCAATTTTATGACCGCTCACTTCAAAAGGATTCCACGACTGTTTTGATGAGATAGTAAAAATATTACTTTACGATACGAAAAAAGATCCCTGGCAGCTGGTAGCTTTCTTTTGGTGACCTCCAGATTCTTGAGCCTGGCGAATCAAAGTATTTGAAAGGTGTGGTGGATACCAATGTAATGTTGAAATTACTGAGATATAATTGAAAAATACAATCGACATCAGAAACACAAATCTTTTCTCCTTCAATATATTTACTAAAGTTAAATCGTTCAACGCAAGATATTTCAAAAATTCCAAAATCATTGGACCAAAACCATGAGTTCAACAGCTTCATGGTTCTGGATAGCTTCATACGGCTCCATACATTTCCAATTCAGGCAATTTCTGCATGAATCATCGAGAAACGCGTTAGATACACTTCCTTATTCGCATTTTTGCAATTATTCAAATATTCGCTTCCCGATTCGGAATTTCGAAAAGGAGCTGACTCGCGTATTCGCCTTGTCAGGGTTTTGGAGCTTCAGGCAGACTCATGATTTATGCATGACCTCGCGTGTTGTTCACACCCAAAGAAGCAAAACTACCTAATTTGTTGAAGGCCAAGTTCGCGCTAACTTATCCGGACCCAAAAGAGAGCAATTACTTTTTGCAATTTTTCAACCAATGCCGTCCATCAGGAATTGCTTCCGAGACCAATTGTGTGGTAGACACAGCTCTTAAATTATGAAATAATGATCAACCGAAGATTTGCTCCATTTCGTTTTTTTCACGCATACTATCAAGGCCCAGCATGTAACAAACCGGTAGTACGTGAAAACACAAAGTACTCCTAATTCTTGATACGTTTCCTGTAGGTGAGACGAATAAATGGACAGACGTTGGTGGTAGTGGTAGTGGTGGTGGTAGTGGTGGTGGTAGTGGTGGTGGTGGTGTTGGTGGTGGTGGTGGTCGTCGTCGTGGGGTGTCGGTGGTGGTGGTCGTCGTCGTGGGGTGTCGGTGGTGGTAGTGATGGTGATTTTTGTGATTCAATTTTATTTGCAAATTTTCTCCGAATCTTTGGGTTTTCAAGTTGAAATTGTTTTGGCAAATATTGTTCTCGACCAGACCCAAGATACGCTCAAACAAAAGCTCGATGATCTAACGTAATTAGTCAGCTTTGCTCCGAAGAACTGGAGGTATGGCTGACCCATATGGATAACGATCCTCGAAGAAGCCTTTCCTCTTCAATAACCTTAGTTAATAAATAAACTGAAAGCATCATTAGAAAACCAGTGGTGCGTTGATGACACACAATGCTTAAAGTCCGTATCACACGTCAGACCGTTCTCCTCCCCATCCCACAGACCGTCTGGACAGACCGATTCTTTGGTAATTTTTACATGCAAATTCATTGACAATTTTTCCTAGAAATAAGGTTCCTTAGATGAATAATAACAAACATTGATGCAGGTGCGCCAAAGAGTTCATATCCATAGGATCAGCCAATCAGAGAAAAGGGTCTGCGTGTCTGTCCGTGGGATGGGGAGGAGAACGGTCTGACGTGTGATACGGCCTTAAAGCCGTACTTAATATTTAAAAAAGCCGTAACTTAATATTTTGGAAAGTAAATTTTATAACACAATTTGATTATATTCTGACTACTTTCGAGGCTGTTAAGGTAAAAATATCAAACAACTAATTTTGCAAATATTAAAAATCGTCTAAAATCAGAATTTGTCAAGTTTTGGGGAAATGAAAAATATCCACGTACCTATTCTGCAACGAAAACAAAGACCAAAAACCCTCAAATCAGTTTGTTTGTTTCTGAAAGATTTTTCCGATATTAGGGTGATTCTAATACTTTCATGTGCTCATGGAAGTAAAAATAAATATAAAAATTGTTCAGCAAGAATCGAGCAGGGAATGGAGTTCTCCCGACTCCAATTCGGCCATACTTGAAACAGGGAAAGTGAGAACTACTCGATAGAACGAAAATCCCTGTCGAGCTACTCATATGATTAGGGCAACCGTCCGGAATGAATGGGGGTGACAAACCTTCTTCCGAAAAAGGCAAAGACTGGAAAGAGACTATGACGCAGGCAACCGACCACATCAGCCTTGTCACATGTAACTGGGCCAAGAGCGCCAGCCTGTGTCTGTAATTCCCGATGTACTAATATTCGTCGTTTCCGGATATGTAACCTTTTTTAAAGCTTCACTTTCGATGTTCTTTTGACGAAGGTTTTTAAAGGTGAGCATGAAAACGTTAATTTCGACGCTGAAGGTGGTTATGTTGACGTGGCCGTTTTTAAGGATAATGATTAACCTATCTATTATTGCCGGTTTATTCACAAAATTCAAATTTCAAATAGGTTCAAAACGATCCTTTTTACTCAAGACGGTGAGGCAATGAGTAGCCGTGTATCACAATACGTATGTACTGTGAGACTTGAGCGACATGTCCTGACTTGTTCCGACCCTCTCCTTGAGGACGGCAGGACACGCCCGGGACAACTTCGGCTATCAGGGGGAAACCATCGCTTGGAACGGCCGTCCGATATTCGAAACATAATATAATTATGTTCTTTCAATGACAACAAGGCGTTCAACATGACAAGAGAATTGAAGTCTATTCTTATCTATTTTATCCTATCAATTCTTATCTATTCTGTCGGATTTGAGAACATGAACCACAATGACAACAACTAAATTTTTTCGCAGTTCGACGACGCATCTCCAACATGTGAACGCCATCTAGTCGAAAATAGCTGGGGAATTTCTTCGATTAATATCACTGAAAAATGTTCGAGGTAGGTCGTGTGGTTTTGCTTTCGAACGGGATTGTTTTGCGAAGGACATTGAAAAGTAAAAGTGTGAGAAAGGGGAATATGGTAGATCACGGCAGGTAGTGCTAGAGGTGAGGGGTCGGTTGTTCTTCCAACTCGACCATATGGTGAAACTTCTCTTTCTAGTCTATCCCTTCCCCGTAAGTTCCCCAGGATCTTTTCGCGAGCAGCGATAGGAGAAATGACGGCGTTGCCGACCTCTCGCGGAAATCGTGTCCTTTGGCAAACAAAGGCGATCTTTGCGACCATATGGCCGAGATGTCCATCCTTCCGCGGGAGGTCCTTCGAACCTGAGGTTAAATTGACGTCCGAGTCGACCTCATTAGTTCGAGAAAACGAAAGTGGAAAAAGCGCTCGAATTTATCTTCGTCTTTAGGCTGGTTTTCATGAAGGGTCAGAGTGAGAGGATGGTATTCCTTGTTTGGAGACGATTGCGTAGGCTATATTCGCCTACTGTTCCACCGGCTTATCTAGTGCGGGTTATCTTCGTGACTGTTTGACGTCCGTCATTGCATTGTACTGTTGGCGACGGTCACTCCCTCGTTCGATAACCTTTGCGTCAGTGCGGGAAAGCCTGAGGATAATTTTACCCTAATGAAAGTAATTAGGCTTCAACGGCCAAATTAGTTGAGGATATTTGTATCTAGTCTGCGAATCGTAGCTAATTGTAATTTATCCCGTGTGAATCATGAAGAGATTTCAATGGCCTACAGGGAAGAGACGAGGGATGAGTTTTATTGGCATACTACTCTTCGCAAATTAACTTGCCAAATCTTCCTGGGGTTATTCAATTCACACTCACGTGTGAAAAGTTGATGAAATTGGCAGTATCAATACGCACGACGCTCTAAACGAAAATTCCTGGAAAGCGGTCATTCGAAAGCGTGAAATTTGAATTTGATGGCGGTATGGTAAGGGTGCCGTCAACACCAAACAGTGGTGGATAGTTTGCACAGAATACTTCCATATTTTGATGCGAACATATTTGTTACATTTTTATTACCTACATTTTGGCTACTTTGGAGGCTGTATGGATCAAAAATGTCAATAAACTCACAATGCAAATTCAAAATGCCGCCTCAAATCAAAACGGGCGTGTTTAGATAGGGCGTATTTTGGTATTCGTGTTTTTAAACTACCGGAGCATAAAAAATATCCTCACATTTTTCCAGGTAAAACCATGAGCTTAAGATCAATAGAGCTCAAAAATAGCCGAAGACCTACACGGATCTTTCATACCTCTCATCACATCCTGCGAAGGAGTACTTCACACAGAATTCCAAACGTTCTCCAAAAAGCTGGTTATGTCGCTCGCTGAAAAATGGGACAAACCGCGGTCGTCAATAGCCGGTTTTGTGAGAGCGAAAATCCAACTGGCCATCATCAGAGCTGTGTCGCTCAGACTGAGAGGCTGCAGGAAAATGACTCGCTCAGCAATTGACGACGCAAACTCGCAGATCATCCGCGAGGAAGCAGCACTGTGCCTAGAAGATGGAGCCCCGATCCCCACTCAAGATTACTGAGGACAAGTCCAGGCAACCCCATCAGATGAAGAAACCCCTCCCCCCAACAACTTTTTACGTTTTTGTTTTTATTCACCTTTTTTGTTTTATTTCTTGTTTTTGTTTATTTTGTTTTTGTCTTTATTATTTATTATGAATAAATTTGTTTTCAACACAAAAAAAAAATAGAGCTCAAATCGGTTCATTTTTGTGGCCAGAAAAAATAAAATAGAAAACACTGAAAGCTCTAATATATTGGAAGTACTGTGTGTAATTCGAAATCCTGTAAAACGGTGAGATAGTAAGCTGAAACAAAAATACCATTTCAAGAAATTCGAAAAAAATACGAATTGAGGGAGCTAAGGCCATTTTTGCAAATGATTATAGTCAGTGTATGAGCAATGTTTTTTCTGAATCTCTGCTCCGATTTTCGATTTCAGGGCCATTAAAACACTTCAATTTACTCACTCTGTAGTTAAATATGGAAGTAAAAATGAACTTCCTGGCAGCTTTATGGCTTCAAACTGACTTTAATGCGGACCTACGGCGGCGGTTTCATCCACAAGTTTCCCCATCCCGGTGAACTATTCAACCGATAACTAATTTCTTCTCCGGCGGCAGTTTATGGAATGCCCGGATTCAAACTTGTATTAGCATCTAGATTGAACACGTTCTCGTCTTGATAAACTGAGGATGAGCTCAACAACGATTTTGAATTAACGAAGCGCCGACGCCGGGGCGTGAAAGTTGAGAAATTCGGTAGATTATGATTAATTTCGAGATTGTGCAACACAAAATTACTGAGTAAAAATCGAACATAGAATACCTTGCATCTGGTTTTTACAACGTAAAATGAAGGTATACTTACTTATCAAATAAAAAAATCATCTCAAGACATGATTTTCTTCTTCATGATTCATCTCTTGATCGGATGATCTTTATATGGAATATAAAGCATTACTCCATTCTTATATTTTTTGCCGATTTCGGTGAATTGAGTTGGGACCCCCCTCCCATATACACAGCTACCAACTAGCCTAGCTCGATGACTCATGATTCCTATGGCCCAACATTAGTTACACATACGTGTAGTATATTATTTCCAAAAATCAAACTGTTTTCAAAAATATCCCTAAAACGCAAAAAAGGGCAAAATTATTTGAGGATAGAGGATTGAGATATTTCATTCCGAATTCGAAATTCAGGGAACCCTGTCATTTTTCACATGTTTCTCAGAATGTTTTCCTCTTTTTCCTCTTTTGGCCCGTTGTACGTAGGGGTACTTATTCACTGCTGGAGCGGAGCACCCTACTTTCAAAAATACATTACTAACAAAGACATCCCTATTTTGAACGTCGATTTCATCGACGGACTGAACTAACAAAATTTCCACACTGGAATCTGTAGGAATCCAGGGCATATAGAAAATCGTGCCGGGGCGAAAACCCTGTTAATATAATTTAACAGCAGGAACTTTCTATCCATAGTTGGGAAAAGTGATGCAAAGAACTTTCAACGAGATATCACATATTCACGAATATGTCACGGTTACGACTAATCCTGACCCTGCGCGTTGCGGCGAAAAATTTAACACCTCTCACGAACCGATGATTGCCCGGAGCCGGCAGACATGTCACATCCTCGTACCTCGACCAAAGCGGCAAGTCCCTTGCAATCAAAAACGTTCAAGACCTTTCTCACACCCGAAGTGAACATTTTGGTAAAAGTTTGATTACACGTTGTCGGCGAAGACTTACGTTCATCCAGCGGTACGCTGCTGTCATCTGATGACTATCTGAAACAATGTAAAATGGCGATCAGATGGGTTTGAAGAGTTAGAGGAAAGGGTACCTAATACTAGCTAAAATTGCTATACACCTTTGAAAAACGAGATTGAAATTTCAGTTTTCTTTCAAAAATTACTGGGTATATCCATCAAATAAAATAATTTCAAAATGCTTGCGTTCAAAAACTACTAAATCTATTCGAGAGTCTGGCTACAATTTTTGAAGCAAGAAGTGCTATGATATAGCAGGGAAAATTTGTGTCCCGAGCTTGTTGAGGCGATTCTATATGAGATTAAGAAATTTTTTTTTAACCAATGGATTCAGGGCATTGTTAGCTTGGTTTCTATCAGTAAATAACCATTTTTACGCATGCATAAGTATTTGTAAATTGCGTTGAAAGGTGTCATTTTTCAGACCCTCACACGTCCAATTTCTCGGTTTTTCAAGTTTCACACCCCTCAGTTCGAAGGAAAAAATTTTAATTGCCTAAAAAAGTGGCAGGTTGTATTCATTTACTCTTCAACTTATGCCTGCTGAAGGGAATTCAAAAAATTTTAATGTTACATTATAAATCAGCTTGAATTTATCATGTCCAGTCATTTTTGAAGTTTTCATTCAGACCCTCACATTATTTAGAAAATGATAATGAAAATGACTTTACACTGGCGATGCAGGCCACAAAGGGGAATCAGGAGTTTGTCTACATCATTCTGCACCCGCCTAGATGTTTGCGACTCGTTTCCAGAACGAGCCATGATGGGTTAACCCTCGAAATGTGCGCCTTGTGCATGGTGATTTTTTTTTCTTTCAGACCCTCACCTTGTCATTATTTTTTTTGAGCGAGTACATTTTTAATTGTCTCACTCACTTGTGTTATGTTCGGCTAGGACTAATCGATGTGCGAAACCGGAATTCTGAATTTTTTATTTTAACCGGGGAAAAAATTGTTTACATTTCGTTTTTTCAGACCCTCACAATCAGACCCTCACCTTTTCTTGATTTTGATGAGGTGAGGGTCTGAAAAATAACTGAAACTTCTAGAAACCAGTGTTGTAGATAACACACAATACTTCCATATTTTGAAACGTAAAAGTGTAACACAGTTTGATCGTATCTTGACTGCTTTTAAGGGTGTTAAGGTCAAAAATATCAAAAAACTCACTATGCAAATTTTAAAATTCGCCCAAAATAAAAATACGCCACATTATCGGAATATAAAAACTATCATATTTTGCAAGGTAAAACAAATATTTCAAGACCAAGAACGCTCAAATCGGTTCATTTTTGTGGCCGTAAAAAAATATAATAGAACACACTAAAAATCCAAATGTATCGGAAGTACTGTGCGTTATCCAAATTTCACTTGAACAGGGTGTTAGGTCTTGACGAGACGAACATTTCAGTTCAAGAAATTCGAAAAAAGGTTGAGAATTGAGGGAGCAATGGCCATTTTTGCAAAAGACCACAGACGGACAGACGGACACACAGACACGTGTTCGGGGAGTTATTCTGAGTAAATGTTTTTAAGTAAAAGTTTTTTCTGAAGCTTTGATAAGGTGTAAAAACTCTTTTCCGTAAGATATAAAAATATTTTGCAAAGTATATATGTCCAATAAACATCCAGACGGCTTTTTTTTCAGACCCTCACCAGCCAAAATGCATTAAATTTGCTTTTTAGGGCAAAATATAAATATTTTTCGTAACTTTTTCCAGAATTATCATGCTAGAGGATGTACTCAATATAATGAGACAAAAAAATTGGTTAAAAATAAAAAATTTGAAACTTGAGAAAATTGAAGTCAAATTTCCCTGCTTTCGGAGAATCACCCATTACCTTTTTAAGTACTATTGCCATCCAGTAAGGTTTTAGGCGAATACATCTCGCATTTGACCAAAATTGATTTAGTACTCTTTGGAAACAAGGTGATCAATTTCTTTATGGAATTAATTTCATTTTGTTAATTATAAAGATTTTTGTTTTGCGTTAAAAGTTATGACCCTATTGGTGCCAAACATGACGAAATTGCTTGTCTGATATATAAATACTGAAAAGATGGATCTGCAAGGGTCATGAAAATTCCAGGATATTTGAAGGATTCTACTTTCTGTCAGCAACTGTGGACGGAAAAACGGATAATCCTGAAGAACGCTCAGCCACGCTAGACACTCTCTCTACAGAACTAACTTTTTAGAAGGAAAGTTGAAAAGGCAGTCATATATGTACAGACTCCAAAAAAACTAAGAGAAAGCATATAATTGGTAAAGCAAATAAAATATCAATATCTCACATCCCGATCAACTTCTTTCTCCCAAGTAATTGACGTCTATTGATATTTTTATGATCGCTTTTCGGGACCGATTGTTTGTTCAGTGTACGCAAACGAAAGCGAACTTGATCGCAATCGCGAATCTGGCCAACTGTTCGAGTCGGTTATGAGAGTTGAAATCACCGAAGAAACAGCCGAACAAACCGGCAATCAGTCGGTTCCACTCTCACTGCGAATAAACGGCTTCTGACTTGCACTTGACCTCCGAAAATGGAAGCAACGTCCTTAACTTACGGTCTATGATGTCGACGGTTGGAAGGAAGAAGGTAACAGTATTATAGTTCGAAAACACGTATGGACTTGTAGGCCAAGATCGAGAAGATTATATGAGACTACGTCGGTTATGGCCGGAGGCAAATTTGTCCGGAGCTTATATACATTGGCTCCTTAGGTACTATACCAGAACCCAACTTGCACCTTCGGGCGTCCAGTTTCTACCTAGGACCCTAATTTCGTTCACCCTAGTATTATCGCTGCAGGGAACCATGAAAAAGAGAAGCTAAAACGAAATTACCTACCCCTGACTCCGTAGGTGGGTTCAAAATAAGAAATACCTGGCCAAAGGGCAAGGAAGTTTTCACTTTCTCAGGAATTCATTTATTCGGAATAGAAAAAAGTTTGAAAAATATGTTTTATCTTTCTTTTTCGGGATAGTCGTTTATAGATTTAGACTTGAAAATAAAAAATGTAGGTTGGCAGTGATCTTGGGCCGAAAAATTACCAGGCTTGTTTCAAATTAATTTCCAAGATTTAGCTTAAAAAATGTGTGGAAGAAATATTTTTGTGTTAAACATTAACTTCAAATGAGAACTAAAGCGTATCAAGAATATAGTTGAGCCATCCGTTACAAAGCTATGAAAATTTATTTTATTTATTTATTTTCAACCTTTTCCCTGTTTTTTGCAAGTTGTATCAGAACTCCAGGGATGGATATGGATATGTATACGAATATGGATATTGATAAGAGTATGGATCATTAAGGAAATTTAAAAGGATGGGGATAATATAGTTATGGACCATCAGGGCCCAATAGCTGTAGATAATCCTTGATAGTTAATGGTAAAATATCAGTTTGCAATACCGTCATAATTTCAAAAACACGGGACATGGGAACATTACCGCGCCGATAATGAGTATCCTCGTGGAAATGACGCAAGTCAAAATGAGCTGACCTAGGTCTTAAATATTGGACGACAGCCGATTGTTAGAATGTCCATGGAAAACGTTCCCAGTAACGAGAATTCACACCTTTCCATCTAGATTAGAAGTACAGGCGTAAATCCTGAAAAAGACATACCCTACCCTTCAATTTGCAGACACTTCTGAATAAATTTTCCGCAAAACATAGACTCCTTGCAGATCCCAGGCCGGTGCATTACCACAATGCTGCTTGTCCATGGAGACTGTTACGAGATGAATTTGAAAGAACCATTGGGAATGCGGAGTTGAACATAAATCAAGAACAATCTTGGGACTTCCAGTACGCGAGCTAGAAAGGCGCTGTAAGAAGTGCTTTTCTCACCAGGACGTTGAAATGAATGAATCGGACCTCAAGAAGGGAAAAATTGAGAAGTGCCGAATACTGATTGGTAATTGAGGTTTTTGCAAGAATTACCACGAGAGCAGAAGGAATTTCCTATCTTCGTTAGTTTTCTGCCTATTCAAGATAGTGAAAATTTCAAAAAAGGCAAAAGTGGATTTGTAATGCAGGTTGAGGGGAGACCTATCGAAAACACGACTCAACCATTCTAACCCCAACTAGAAAATTCCTGATTCTTCGGCAGGCAGTGACTAATAAGTTTTGGTAACAGATTTCGACTATCCTGGCGAGTCTGGGGTATCATCCTAGAAATAATCTCAAGCGTAGTATAATAATACAGATAGACCCAAAGAAAATATGAAAGTGAGCCAACTTGCATGGCTTCAACAACTTCCTGGTTAGTAAGGTTATTTCGCGCAAACCATCAGGCATCGACTCTAATGATGCGATCATCTCACAGCCGCTTGGCTGGTAATCTGTTATTATTTAGCGGTGAATCGATTTTATATACGTGTTTCTGGCACTCGGTGGCTTTGGGTGGGCCAAATAATTGGACTAAACATACCGTAGATGCCTCGGGAAAATACCGCCGTATCAGCTGTAAAGAGCGTTTGCCTGAGGTCGGAGCGGACCGCGCGTTTGGACCGCAGATCGGCCGTTCAATGAAGGACATCGACTTTCTTCGACCGCTGAAATGATGTCAATTTCGGAACACCAGCTGTTCAGAGTTAGGGAGTGCGTAAAACCCTTCCTGGGATAATGTTGGATATTATGTTACCTAACGCACTCCATGCTAATATCACGTGCCACCGGTAATACAAAATCTAGAGAGAGGGGGTTGATGATCCAAAATTCGCATTTCTAAGGATTTTTTGAATCAACGAAGAACAAAAATTTATCTCACATGGCAACTTCGAGTTCAAAGTCAACTTCGAGATCAAAGTCAACTTCGAGATCAAAATCAACTTCGAGTTCAAACTCAACTTCGAGTTCAAACTCAACTTCGAGATCAAAATCAACTTCGAGATCAAAGTCAACTTCGAGATCAAAATCAACTTCGAGATCAAAGTCAACTTCGAGTTCAAACTCAAATTCATTTTTTTTTTTTGAGCTTGAACTCGAAGTTGACTTTGAACTTGAAGTTGAATTTGACCTCGAAGTTGACTTTGATCTTGAAGTTGATTTTGATCTCGAAGTTGAGTTTGAACTCGAAGTTGACTTTGATCAAAGTCAACTTCGAGATCAAAGTCAACTACGAGTTCGATCTCGAAGTTGAATTGATCTCGAAGTTGTGACAAAGTTGGACTATCTCGAAGTTGAGTTTGATCTCGAAGTTGACTTTGATCTCGAAGTTGAGTTTGATCTTGAAGTTGATTTTGACCTCGAAGTTGACTTTGATCTTGAAGTTGATTTTGATCTCGAAGTTGACTTCGATCTCGAAGTTGAGTTTGAACTCGAAGTTCAATGCGACCTCGAAGTTGACTTTGATCTCGAGTTCAAACTCAACTTCGAGTTCAAAGTCAACTTCAAAGCCCAACACTCGAAGCCAAAAAGTGATTGAGCGAGAGGAAATTAACTGTATAAATACGTTCAATTAATCCAAGATTGGAAATTTTGGGAAATACACAGTTTTTCGTCTCTCTTGAATAGTTGGGAAAACTGCGATAGCGCCTGTTAGTTCTTAAGCGACTCATATATTATATGAGGTAGGCGGCTGAAGATCACTATTGGAGGCTAAGGATTACAAATCTTTTACCCCAGGCTAGCCCATGATACTGGGCTACGTTCCGGTAGAGTCTTGTGTAAACGATAACGTGGTTCCAGTTTCGTGAGAGATATGTTATCTGAGACAAGATACTGTTTAGGTACGGGCGGTTCACTAGGTTGATAGTACCTCCATGCTCCATTGTTCACTCTTGATTGTACGTTTTACCTTCGAATGTCACGCGTGAAGCGGGTTAAAAACACATGAATTATTCATTTGCCTATTTACCCTAACACGCTCTGAACGTCATTAGACTTGGCGACAATCGATGTTGGTTTCATCAGCCAAATCGTTTGAAAATCCCCTCGTTCTATCGAAGGCCGCGGATCATGATCGTTTAATAGGCAGCGAAAGGCTCGAATTATGTTAAACGCGTCGAAGGTAACTATAGGTAATGCAGTTTTGTCGCAAGTCAGCAAATTATATGCGTCGAAGGTATAGGCAATTATTCGGAAATGGTCGCGTAATTAAGTCGAAGTTTGAAGCTTTTGAAAACCATAAAAAATACCCATTATAACGGAAATTTTGATTAGAAAAATGTATCTCTATTAGAGCATACATTGAACAATGCCATTAACATGGCTATAATTTCTTCGTAAAACGTGTACTTCAGAATGGTTGGTATAACGATTATGCTATAACCAATGAAGGATACATTTAACAACTTCTTTTCTCGATGATCAGACAAAGTCTTGGCTTCAAGAGGATAAAATCCAGCTGAAACCATTTCTCTGCTGACAAGATCCTTGCAGGATCAGCTTCCTTGAATGGGTCAATTTTCTAGCTCATTTGCTACAATTTTTGTTCTATAAACTTTTTCGCGGGTCCTCAAAAAAATATACTTTTTTTGCGTTGAAGAATTTTTTAGTGCTTTCGACTTAGTTTCAGTAAAATGGCCATAAGTCCCTCAGATATTGAAGAAATCTCAAAAATGAGGATATCGTTGGGAAACCTGTTAAATTTCCTATAAACTTGTGGTATCCGTAGCTTTCTAAAATTATGTTAAGTACGCGAAAAATTGGGCGAAACTCGAGAATAGCTCAATTTTTTTACGTCGCTATTTTTTCAACCTGCGTTTTGGATGAGATTTGATGAAAAAATTCAGCACATACTCCTGGAAAAACTGGCACAAAATGACGGCTTTCCGATGGTATGGTCATTTTCGCATTTACCTTGCTGATTACCTCATTTTGACTCCTTCAGCATTACAGGGCAAAGTAAAAGTAAAAAAAAGAGGATGCACGCCCTCTTCGAGCAAATCCTTCATACTGAAAACACTGATACAGGGTTGAGTTTGAGTTTTTCTCCTCAGGAAATCAAACAATCCAATTCGGCAAACATAGGTATTATAATCAATCGTTGAACTTTCGATACCTCAAGCTCGAAAATTTCACCCGATCTTCCCCCAATTTGAATTTTCCAGCCGGCTTATCTGATTTCGCGATCGGAATGCGAAACAAGCTGATGAAAATGCGCCTGGCCTGAATGTCCTAATCAGCCAACTAACCCGGCTCCTGGTTAGTTAGTGTGACGCGAATCACGCAATTCCTCTTCCTCGATGCTCGTTAATACAAACTATTCAGCGGAGGAGGTCGTCATGAATAATTCCTCAATAAAAACGTGAAGGTCGTTCAGAAGATGCCTCCTGCAGCTTCAGTTCAAAATTAGTATACCTGCTTAAGGCGTAATTAGAGGCTCATTCGACCCAAAGCAGAGGACGCAAATCCAGCCGAAAATGTGCCTGCATCAATCATACCTAAGTATAGATAGTCGAAACATGATTTGGAGGCGCCAACTTATGCAGGTAACATGAAATAAAAATTCGGCGCTGATTCCGGAAAACACATACCGTTATGCCAAAAGTTTGAAAATTCCACCTCAAAATCAAAGAAATACTTAAAAATACGACATTCCGACAAAATAGAAATTTGACCCACCTGCAAGTCTCCGTATATGAATTATGGATTAGGTTACATGGTTAGAACTATAGCTGAGTCCCATACGAATCTGTTGCAAGACTGCAGTTCAGCCAGGTTCAACACGAAACGACTTGTTCGCTAACGATTTCCAGTCCCTGCACAAAATAAAGGAGACCGCTCCTCTCAGTTTACGACCGATCCAACGAACCTGGGCATTTCCAAAGCCTAATTATCATCAAATGAAAATTTCGCTCCTATCCCATTTCGAATTAACATGGCAGTGTCCATTATCGAGCGAACATAAACAAAGGCCCCTATAGTGTGTTTTCAAGCCATACGTTAACCGAGGTACCTGTTTCGCCATAGCGGAGAAGAAAATAGAAGGTATAATACCTATTCGATTCAAGTAGGTAGGTTTCACTCCAATCGTTTGAATTTAAATGTTCGAATAACTCGATGCAGGTAGCCATTACGTGAATTCTGAAATTAACTTCGAATTTCCGATTTTCTTCAGAAACATATTTAAGCTTTTGGAGCACGGCTATTCATTGGCGTAAACACTGGAATTTATTTCTAGATTTAGCGAATTGGAAAATTTGAGAGACTGAAGGGCGTGATAATTAATTTGGAAACATTATTTTGAATGCCAGATTCAGCAATTTAAATTGTAGTCTGTTCAACAAATGCATACCGAAACGCGCTAGCTTAGCAAATCCAAGAATCCAAAATTACCTAGGTGGAATCAAACAATTTTTCAAATTTCTTACGAGTCCCCCATGTATGGATCTAAAAATATGAATAGCGGCACGACGGTTGGTTGAAAACGACCTAGACCTTCCACTTACCGACTCGAATTACCATTTTAATTGTCCTCAATGAATTAGTTTCCGCTCCTAACGTTTGCGTTCATCCCCGACAATGGGTCCCTAATTATTCGTGGAAGTTCACATGAACGAACATTGAATTATCTTTTAGAAACCACAGTTTCATCTGCTGAGGTAAAATTTGTACATTGCGGAAGATTTACAAAATTACGCTACTCGAATGATTCGAGTCATCGACCCAACATCCATTTTTGGACACTGAAAATCGAGTGTTTCAAAGGAAGAAAGAATCATTTCCTGACACGAGCTAATTGTTGATAATGATGCCCACATAGCAAAGGAAGTGAGCAGGTAAACGTTGGTTAAAATAATTGCCCCTGTTGAGTGAATAGGTACAGTTAGCCTACACAAAAGCAACTAAACTGGAGTTCCAATTTGTTTTTCAGGATGGCGAGTTGTATCTCTGTTTTTTAGAGCCCCGTCAACTTTGCAAAGTGACATTGCATCGTAAATTTGTAGGTACATAAAAATAGTTCATAGTATTTATTTTTAGGTATACATAAAATATACCTCTCTCAAAAAGATACATTCAAATCAGATACAAACCAAATGATTGATGATTGACGAAAGGGTGATTTTTCTGGAAGTCACCATTTTATTGGAATTCCCATTATTTCTGAATAAAATTGTATGATCCTCTATTAGTTTCATTGAGCAACATTCTTTGTCTAAGAGGCTGGGGATAATCATTCATTACTACCTATATCATAACTCATTGAGGACGGGTTTATCACTTGAAGCTATTTTCATAGTAGATTTATTGTCACCTAGCATTTTTTTTATATGCACATCCATGCAAATTCCGTCAATAGTAGTTGTGCAACTTTCATACTAGATTTATGGCAATTGATGAACCGACCCTGAGTATCAAGAATTCTCGAAATCAACCTTGAAAACCAATATTTATGCATTTGGGTGAGTGTGACACATTTATGCAAAACAGATTTCTTTTCCTGGCGCACGGTCTCCCGGCATTGATGAAAAGGAGAGATCGTTAGCGGAAAACACAGCTATGCCTTGGGGCTTCACGAAGTCCCGACTGGCCACAAAGTCGGCGGCATTTCAAGCCCGAACCGGTAGCTTGTCGAAAGGTGTCGTTGTGATTTTAACATACTGGTATAATAGTTGTAGCGGTCTGGGCCAGTGACCTCAAAATAGCATCTGAATCGACGATATAGCTCATGTGATGATTTACTGAACTATTTTTGAAAAATTAGGGTACTACAGTTTTCGTCAGCCATTTGCACGAACGATTAAATAAGAAATAGGTCTCGTCCCTATAAGACATAGAAAAAATATAATATCTTGCTTATGTCAGTCAAGAAATAGGCAAGAAACAAAAACAATAAGCCACCAGCACTTTTACTGCCACTTTCGCCGAACATTTACATTTACCGACCTGTTAAATTCCCTGACGCGTTAGAAGCTGTTGGTAGCTTCGTTGATGCGTGTCCAATAGTAACTATAGTTTCGGTAACTTTAACGAGTCGGCAAATGTTAGGTGAAAGTGGCCCTTAGCCAGGTTTCGGCATTTTAATAATGTATTTTCTATAAATACCTCTACAGACCTTGAATTCGTTTCGAACCACCAGAGCTGGTAAGAAAGAGGATGCAGATGTTGGCACACCTGATAGCCGATATATCTCTATTGAGCGCCTCGTCGCCATAAATTGTGCAGCTGCCGATAGCACTGGATGTTTTTTTTACCTTTCCATTCTTCCTCCTAAAAAAGGATTGGTAACCCTGCCCTCCGACGGTGTACTCTACCTACCGTCATATTTAACCGATATGCAGCAGTCTATACTTTCTTTTGGCATATTCACAGCGTCATGGCATGAGGTACCTACCCCATAGTGGTACCTACCCGGTATTAAGTGGGTTCATTGCTTTATATTACGTCGATATTGCCGAAAATTTAATTTTTGGACGGTTTTGAGAGTCGGACTTACCCTATTTCTATCGAAATCGTCCATCATACATTATTTTACCTACCCCGAAGTCGATCAATTCGTATAGCATTCCGACTATTTGCAAACGAAATTAGAAATTCTTTCCGTCCGATTTCATTACCAAAGTTAAGTCCATAGAATCAAGTAAGTGAAAACAAGGATCAAAGCCGGCGATGGCAAACGGCGTCTGTTTAGGGAGCAGAGTCCGCCTGTCTGTCAGTCGTAAACAACCAACGAACAGTTTCAACTTCAGACTTTGGACTTGCGTGGAAAGAGACTCTAGAAGTAAATGAAGGGCCAGAGATGGCGAGGAACCGCTTTCGCCCCATTAGAGCGATGTTAACATGGGCTGGCCCCCCAAGGATCGGACTACCGTCTTGTACTCGAGTCTGCAGACCCCCTCTTCACAGACCAGGTTCTTATGCTTTTTAGTCCTTCATATCTGCACCGTAGACATCTGTCCAGACGGTATCTGTACCGATATCCAGCTCGAGCGGTTGCCACTTTAGGCAGCGGCTTATTGACGTTATCGTAATTCAACCGACAACATTCTAAGTTCACCTATTGAGTCGGTTGTTGAGATAACAGTTAACAAATGAACGCATGTTTCTTACGAAGCAGCGACTAATCGTTGAACGACTGAGATAGTGTCAATCTGAACCATTGAATCCTTGGATAGCTTTAGCAGAGGGAAATGTGACCCGACAAAATGCCGCTCTATCCTTTTTACGCACGATAATGTGATACCACTAATTGCAGCTAAGATTGTCCTTGCAACCGATTCAAAAATTGATTTGTAGTCGATTTTTCAAGATGAGAGTCCGCCGAATTTTGAGAAAACAATTTTAACGAAAAATAAAGCCGACTCCAAAAAAGCATGAAAAACTACAAATTGAAAAATAAAAATACAATCGAAAAAAATGACTGCTATTTTTGAAATGATAAGGAAAATTTCCTTTCAGTAGAAAGGCTCCTAAAATGGGTATAATTTAATTATACCCATTTTAGGAGCCTTTCTACTGAATAGCTCAGTACCAAGGACAACTCCTCACTTGAACATCCAACTTTGGAGTGGGTGCATTCATTTAATCTGTAGCTTATGCACTAAAATGAATGATGGCACCGACACCAAAGTTAGATGTTCATGGAGGAATTGTCCTTGGTACTGAGCTATTCAGTAGAAAGAGTCCATTTTTATTTTTCTTTCTAGTTTTTCAAGCTTTTTTCGAAGTCGGTTTTATTTTTTTTTTAATTTCTCATTTTTTTATTTTTTTTTTATGTTTTTAAAGCAACAAAAATTACCGATTTCTCCCGGAAAAACGCCTCTGCCGAGAAAACTCCGACATATCCTGGAAAACCAGGCAATGAAGCGACAATGAAGAAATGTCACGCCGAAACTTCATCCGGAGAACTGGCGACACGAAAGGGCGCAAGGGGTTGATTACTGGTAATTTCGTAAGGACCTCACCTAGCCATGGATAACACCCCTGATATGTGACATGTCCAAACATAATTGTCATGACATTGGACGTCCAGCCTCGGACCGGTCCAAACAAACAGCCATTATACGCCATCAGCATTGGCGTAACCAATTATCTCCCGACTTAAAATCATCGTTTGACGAAGGACCTCAGGCAAGTAAATTTAAATCCCAATCAAGGAACTAAGCACAATCGACGGCTTCCTTATGCATACAAGTGACACGACACACGAAGTGCCACCTTCATGACTTCCTAACTCCTCCGTTACTGGTAATACGACCGTATTGTAGGCTCGTGTCCAACTAAATGCCCACCGGCTTCCGGCTACCGGCGCATTGTCTTTCTTATTAAAAGGGAGAAAGCCTTCCCGAAACGAGAAGACACCTCACGACATTATCTATCTGTATTTTATGTCTATACGTTCTAGTCAGGTGAGCCTTCATCACGCCCTTGTACCCGCGTCAATTACAGGCATGAACGAATTGCGTGATCGAAGATGTTCATGTTCCAACATGTTCTCCGGAGACACGAAAGTGTAGATTCGTGGTTGCGTCAGAACTGATCATTGGGTAATAAGTTATTCTTTCGGCGGAGGAGAAATTCATTATAGTAACATGATCGTACAAAGACGCCGGTAAATTCGGAGGCCCTCTCCGTACGCTTTACGAGGCCCGTATATTACAAACTACTTCAAAAAGTGAAACCCAGCTGATGGCGAATTAAATGGCAATATTTATACACGCTTACAATCCTTGCTCTTTCGTGAACATGAGCCCCATCAAGGGAAATCATTCGTTGGGAAAATCCGGCGATGCGACTCTCCTGTATCCTTTTGCCCAAGGCCATCAAGAGTCGTGAGTGTACAGCGTGTATATTATCTTAAATAACCTTCACCTGCCTGGATCATAATACAAGATGAAAGGACCCCGTAAGAAAAGGTCTCACATCTTCAAAACACTTTCTTTTCCGCGTTCACAGTGACAGCGAACGCCGAAAATGAGTAGGTAACCATATGGTTGGGTTTAAGCGGTTTTCAATTCCATTATTTGGTGCCAGAAATCCCGAGAGGATGAGAACGCAGCATAAATCAAGATACAGCCAATAAAACAGAAACTGTTTGAAGGCGTTGTGGTTTTGTAACTGTTATTGCAAAGATGCAAAGGTATACCTATCCGACTTGAGTGCATTTTAGCACTTTTTTTGTACCTATCAAAGTACCAAAATTGTCGAATGCGTCACTCCGTATAAATCGAAAGGCTTGCAAACGCGAAAATGGACTGACAAAACATCAAAATCGTCGAAGCCCTACTTACAATTTCTAGTCGCTATTTCACTTCGCTATCCGGCCTGTCGTACTTCACCAGTTTCGAACCGATAGACAACGTGTTATTTGGAGATATACAGTACGTCTTGGCTTTCAGACGCCTATGAGTAGCGCCTATAGGTTCACTTCGATAGAGAAAGCTATACTCCCCCATGCGAACGGATATGGGGGCGTTTTTGATCGAGTGTAAATATAACGCTTGGACCGAACATTTTTGTCAGGTGAATTCGAGAATCACGATTTTCAAACTTTCGCTTTCAACTGGCCAACCGTTTTTTCACCATTGGCATATTTTCACTCATGATAAGTAATTTTTCCCACTTTCAACGCTTTTCATTCTCATTTATAAATATTTTACAAAATAAGGGTAGCTTACTACCTCACCTGAATTACTTATAATAATATAGGTATCTTTAGAAAAGTCTTACTGTTTTACAAGTACTAATGCAGCCTATTGATTCATGATATATCATGTATGTGGGTATAAGGTGACCAGATATCCGAAATTCAAAAGAGGGACGCTATAGGTATAATGTATAGCGATATTATCAAAGATCTTATTATCTTTGATATTATCAAAGATGGTATAAAAATGAACATCAAGTGTATTAAACGTTATTCGTGTGGTAAACTGATTAGAGATTGATGAGACTGATAAGATATGATAAGGGATTCGTCTTCCTCTTCGCCATTCATTCGTTTTTGTGGCGCCAAGGAACTGCCGCGAGACTGATCTAGCTGTCATCGAGTAGGTACCTCGTACTTACATAGGTAGGTAGGTACCTAATTTTTTAGAGGATGCCTTCCCAAAGCGGGGCTTTTTCCTCGAAGCGGGACATTTGACCGCCCCCTACGAGATCGTGGGGACACCGGGACACAACCCTCCAAAGCTTAAGTTTATGTATATACCACGTATACATACGTACAATACGTAGGTAAATAATATGAGTAGAAAAAAAGCGAAAACCAAAACTTTCACTCGCTTTCTCACATACGCGTCCCAAAACTCAAACCCTGGGGGCAAATCTATTATTGCAGTATAATACTGTCTATTAGAGTTGCCTTATGCCGCCAGTCAGCTGCTGCTATATTTCAGTTTCTCAGGGTTCAAAATAAAAAATACGATGCCTCTAGGCAGCGCTCACCTTTGTAATATCGGGGTTTTTTTCTCTAGCCCCAGCTGCTCAGTTTCTTTTGTGCCCCGGAGATACATGCGGTAAATCTGCATGAAGCTTATTGGACCGATATAAGTCCGCGGCCTACTGAAAGCCGGCAAGTTTTGCAAAATATAGCGATTTGCGAAGAAAGTTAATGGACTGAACTGGGCCGGTTATATCTGAAGTAAAAATTTCATTGCTAACGTTTTGGCCCAGTTATTTCGGCATTGAGCCATAACATATTGCAAACAATTTTCTTATACCGGTCTGTTTCTCGAGGAAAATACGAAAAGATCAGGTCTTTAAGGGTTTTTGCACTAAAGATGACATTTTTGGTACATTATTTTTGGAGGGATCGATTCTAGAGCTCATTTTTCACAATTTGTGTGAGCCCAAGAACTTTTTGAAGAACCCATTGAACTTTTTTCACTATGACGCTTTTCGTTTTTCGACTTAGTAAATTAGCCATAAGTCCCTCAAATGTTGGAGAAATTACAGAAGTGAGGATATCGTTGGAAAGCTCGTTAAATTGTCTGTTGTCTTCCGGTATATAAATACCGCAGCTTTCTTGCATCAAGTTTGACGAGCGTAACTTGGGAGAGAATCAGGAATTGCTGATTTTACCATTTTAAACGTTCGTTTAGGACGAGAAATTAATTGAAAACCCGGCGCGCAAGTTACAGGAAGAACTGGCCCAAAATGTCAGCTTTCCAACGGTATAGTCATTTTTTGCATTAACTTTGCTTATAACCTAAAAATTGACGTTTGAAACGTGTGCTGTTGATGAAATTTCGGTTTTTTAGCACTGATGTCTCGAGTTTTTGGGAATAAGTCATTCTGAATTCAAAGTTGATCCTCTCCGTCGTTCAGAGACCTTTTAATGATGGATTTCTGAGGGTTTGAATTTTGATTCCATTGTTAATGTTCAATGTGTTCTGCGTAATGTCGGGAACATAAACGTCAAAACGAATGATGAAAAGTCGGTGGAGATATTAAACATTTACGAGCATTTTGAGATCGGTGGCCTAGAAACGAGTATCCTGTAATTGCTCCAGGATTTGAGGAACTATAACGAACATTGCAGCAAAAGAACTGAAGAATCGACTTTTTCATAGAAGACAATCTTAAGGGTGAACACCCAATTCACGAATCCCTTATCCAAGATAATATTGGTTCAATTTTAATTTAGGTACACACTATGCAAGGTACCGGAACCACTTACAAAGGTAAAAAATCAGCCCTAAAAACTGAAAGGGTGAAATTAGCTAACAACATGGGGGTTTTTTGCTAGGATATCAATCGTAGCGTGTTGTAGGGCGTTTTTTTTGCAAGACTGAGCGGAAGTTGACGAGGGCGTCTCTTCTTCGCCCTGGCGAACGCCCTGGATAAATGCAGTCATTAGACAGGCAAGTAGACGTGAGTAATAGTAATAACGGTAGCACTGGTAGTAGTGTATCCAAAGGCCTTGTCGTTTCACGCTAGGGCGATTCCAATGTAACAGCTGTCGCTCGTATATTCGACCACACTGGGTCAGCAGTGAAGCGACACCGAAACACGATTTCTAACCGAACATTTTCAATTATAGGGTGTTAAACATTCAGTAATGCTGCCACTCATAGGATTCAACGCAGCTCGAAATGTAATAATATTTCAAACCGATAAATAACAGTGGTGCGCCAACGACCAATATAATGGTTCGTAAAGTTTCAAACAAAATTAAATCCATTTCGACTAATTACAAGGCAAGTGCGGTCAAAAATTTCGAAAAGGGCGCAGTGAAGGCCAATTTCAATGCACGCTTAAAACCAAATTTCACCAAGCTTCTCGATAATATACTATATACACGATAATATACATCTTCAAGCCAACACCAACATTTTGATACCAAGACTGCTCAAAACGGTTCATTTTTGCAATTGTTTTCTGAACCTCTGAACTGAAACAGTTATTTCTAAAACATCTTTGGTCCAGAATACATTCAAAGACAATAATTGTCTACAATTATTACAATATACAATTAATACAGTACCTAATTAATACAGTAATAATTACTATTACAATATCGATGATAAAAGTGTAAATCCTTGTAAGTCCAAATTCAGAAATTGTCAGGGTACCACAATAACGTGCTGGTTTTGGCAACACCTCTGGAAGGTTTTGACTTACAGGTTACTGCACATGGCCACAGAGAACAAGAAGAAGAATTCGGCTTCACTTGATGGATCTACGGCTCAAATACTACCCCTAGAGCTCAAATCCTTATTTTATCAAAAATTGAGGCTTACGAGGTTTTACGCTTTTACTATCGATATGCAATATAATGAGGAAAAGCAAGGTAACAATAATGCGTATATTCACATAGCAAAATTGAAGAGTTTTCCTACAAAACTGCATTCATCCACTTTCGAGTTTCGTCGATACCAATTTCGATTTTTTGATTTTCGATTTCGATTCAAAGCAGTTTTGGTACCTATAATCAATCGAAATCAATATCGACAAAACTCGAAAGTGGATGAATGCAGTTTTGGAGGAAAACTCTTCAATTCCTACCATAGGGAAGTGGCAAAACCAGCTCATGGTCAGCGAGCTTGCTTAAATAGCTCTATGCTCGCTGGCCATGGCTCAATGGTTGACTGGAGATGTAAATTCACCAATAGTTTTCTTATCTTCGGAAAATATTGGTAACTACCAATGGAAAGAGGAGCCCAATCAACAAACCCAACTCCATCATCACGGAACGTGAGGTCACTCACGACTCGAGGTCGCTCATCCTCAATAAGCTCCGAAACGTATCAACCCCCGTTCCTGAGATGATCCTTTCTATAATTTATAATTCGAACGATGAACTTGACTTGATGAGATGGTGAATCAGCATTATGACGCTTTGCAATGTCTTTAATTTCGTTCACACGCTAGGCGCATTTGATTGACAGAACGGAAATGAGCATTCGGCAGATTCATCGGGAAGACGATCGTCCAGGTTGGTAGAAAAAATATTTTTTGAACAACCTGATTTAATCTATTTGCTCTGATGAACACATGACCGCATATTATTGCTTGAAATAGGGTGACAAAATTTATCGGATAAATTATGCTCATGCGAGTTGTTGCAATTGCAATCAGATACGGCTAACCAAGCACACGAACCATTGAAAAATTCGTCGAGCCCTTGTAGACGGTATGAAAAATGGACCAGTCGCTGAGAGCGAGAGAGCTGCTAGCATTGGCAACATGGTCCATAATTCACGACAAGTTTATTGCTCAATTTAATACCGGTCCTGCTCCGATGCCGTTTCAATGTTAAATATCAAATACGGGGCCGATACTTCGCAATCATTTCATAGGTCACGAGTTTTATCGCAGTTCCGCGCATGGTTGGACGCCTATCGATGAATTTAAGCGAGAAATCTAGCTGAGTATGGTGTATAATATACATATTATGTATAGGTATTTATTAATTTATTATTAATTATATAATATTAATTTAATATATTATTATTAATTTAATATATAATATTAATTATAATATTATTCAATTTATAATTAATTTATTATTAATTTTGTGCTGATTTTTGCGATGGTTAAAGTGTGATTTGGACGACGTTTATCGTTTGTGGGAGTATGGAGGCAGCATTTCAAAAAGTTTCATTGAATAAATTAATTTTGATAAATTTTTTAACATAAGAAACATGAAAAACTCGAAAACTTGAGCCCCTAAAAAAAGAGGTGGTAGAATGGTACGGTTGGGTTCGTCTGGCCATAGCATTTTTTTCGAGTCAAAGTCATGTACCTTTGGATATTGAAACGATTAGTAAAATAAGAGTTATATTAGGGTATCTATTATACTATTAAGTGCTGGTGGATTCATAACATCCTCGCTCGCCAATGGGATCAAAAAAACCAGTTCGGATAATTCCTTACCAGTTTTCGTCATTGTTCAGAACTGGAAATCTGGAAACTGAAAATCATTGAAAAAAATTGGAAAAAATCTGAAAAAATTGGGAATAATTAGGAAAAATGGGGAAGAAAATTGGGAATAATTTGAAAAAAGTTGGGAATAATTGGGAAAATTCTGGGATATGATATTGTGCGACATCAGAAAAACAGGAATGCGCCATTCAGAAACGGTGGACTAGGTCAATGTATTTCGAAATTGAGTACTGGACATAGCATTTTTTTCCAGTCAAAGTCGTGGGCATTTGGATATTGAAACGCTTAAAAAAATAAGAGTTATATTAAGGTACAGATCGGATTATTCCTTACCAGTTTTCATCATTGGGAATAATTGGAAAAAGAAAGAAAAAATTGGGAATAATTGGAAAAAATTGAAAAAATCGGGAAAAATTGCGAATAATTGGAAAAAATGGGAAAAAATTGGGAATAATGGGAAAATTCTGGGATATGATATTGTGCGACATTAGAAATGCAGGAATGAGCCATTCAGAAACAGTGGACTAGGTCAATATACTTCGAAATTGAGTACGCAATGATAATTATCACCTCGTTCATTCATGAGAACAAGAGCCTGCAGTTGAATGGAAGCCTGGCGCGGAAAGGAATTACGTCAAGTTTCGTTGCGGAACGAGCGCATCGGAGAGAACCATCGCCGCAGATTCCCGCGTGATGGTCTTCCACTTTGCCGGCAATCAGATGGGCCTTCCAAAAAAGTCAGAATTACGAGGTTGTTTCCCACTAATAGATCAGCGGCCACTTCTATGTACCGTGTAAGTATGATGCAAGACAATACCGGGAATTTCGACGTGTTTGACGTTCTTACGATTAATTATCGGAACGAAGAATCGATCTGAGTAATTGGACCGTGGGAGGTTCCCGAGACATATGTTTTTCAGAGGGGCCACCGAATAGCGAAGAATGTGCGTACAATTATGACTGGCCTGATAATAGCGTACGCTTCCTTGTTAGACGCTCCAGAAACTGTTCGACCGAAGTTAACGATCCAACGGATTACCGGGCTTCAAAAACTGATTGACCATGATTTACTAACGAACGTGCGAAGCAGTGAAAGTATAATGTTGAGCATGAACAGCTTACCGACATGCGTTAGCTGGTGTTAGCTTGAGATGAGCTTATTCGAAGCTGTCATCGTTATTTCATGCAAAAGCCACAATATTCCATAATTTTGAATAGCGCTTTTAAAAATTTTTCAGGCGTGCTTGGGGTCACTTTTCATAATTTTTCCAACTTCAGTTATTTTTATGTCCATTGCATGGTTATGAACTAAAAATCGCTTTGCTGGAGTTGGAGGAGAGAGCTTTAGTCGATCTCACTCTCATAAGCTTTATTCATGCTCGTACTTTCGCCCGATTGGGCCTCTTCGGGGATTGGAGACATTTTTACTTTACATTTTTTTTAAAAACGGAGTTTTTGACCCGATATTATTCAACCTGGGATGGAGGGGGGGGTGTCGTCTTTTACTTCGAGACTTGTAGATAAAAGAACTTTTCACGAATAAATATGCACTAAAATAAATGTCATTCCAGAGGAAAAGTTTTTGGTACCTACCTATGTTCGTTGATGTAAAAAAAAATCTTCTGGAATATTACCGGCTTTAGGGTGAATGCGTTTTTGGAAAAATACTGCACAGGAAAGAATACTGCAAAAAAAATATTGCTAATTCCTGAGGAGGTCCTATAAGGCGAAAATACTGGGTTAAAATTCATCCGATGAAGAAAGTTTGTAAGAGTAAGATGGACTACTAATCTCTACCTCAACTTCACACTCGACCTTCTATACTAACTGTGGTTGGTTTTAGAATAGGTACCTATATAGGTATATCTTCAGGTTCACTACCTATACGATCCTTTTGTACTTCTAAGGTCTAAGAAGTGAAATCTATTGCAAAATATCCGATCTGCACGGTCGATCCGAGGGCACCCGCAGCATTCTGGGGCAAACGGACGCGTTTTCTGCCATGGAGGGATACCGATAAAACGACTCCAATCGTGCCACAACATTAAAGTCCTTGTTAACTTTCGAACTAAATTAAGCGCATGGTAGAACTTGTATAGAAGTGCTTAAGCTCAGTATCGCCTCCTTTTCAATGAGAAGGGGTCCCATTGCATTCTTGAAAGCTCCACGATTCCACCTGCCTGATACGACCTGACTAGACGGCCTTGAATGTATTTCTATCCTCAGGTGCCGGGCATTTCTTCCATAAACAGCCGGTTCAGGGGCACAACCTGACTTGTTTTAGTGCTTAGTACAGGCACTATGCTGAAATAGATTGTGTAGGTGGAGCCTGAAGAGTTTGGAATTTCAGAGCCACCTATGGAAAAATTGTCTGTTGCGGACAGCAGAGGAGTTGATTTGTTAATGATAATTGATGGGATAATTTGATGTCGAAGTTGATTGTTGGGTTGAAGAATATATCGATACCTTAAAGCACAAAGGGCATATGTCCCAAAATAACTGTTTGCTGACTTCAAAAATTCGTAAAAGAAAATTTATTTTACTCCAATGGTAGAATACCTACAACTGCATGATGTTTCTGCCAGAAAAACAATGGGTTTATGTTTGCTTAACTTGTGATATTGCAGCATAGCCTACGTGGAATCTCGCGCGGTCTGGAGAAAATTCTGTTCACAGCCTGGTACCTCTTTTGCCTGGAATTTCAACGTTAACTGCAACGTCGACATCATTTTCGACAATTTTGTTCTCATGCAACAAACCTTCCTATAAAATTATCCTCAACCTCAATGCGTATGGGAAAGTATTGTCGATGCGAAGTTGGGAATGCTTTTGTTATGAGTGACGAAGGAACTGCACTCCTTGCACAATGACCTAGTGACGGCATCTTCCTGGCTCCTATAAAATGATATGAGAACCAAAATATAAATTCAAGCACTACTCAATCTCTAGTTAAAGCAATGAGACATATTTGTTCATGGTTTAATCTTAACAAGCCATAAGGGTACCACAAGGAGTGGATTTAGTTCTAAAATTCAGATAATTGAAATTAAAAACTTTCATTTACCAAGTCTACATTCAGTCCTTCATTCGAAAACCCAGGAAAACTCCTGAAATTTTCATGCCACCCATGGGAATCGAACCCATGACCCCCGGGTACAGTCTGCAGACAGTGTCAGTCGCGCTAGCCACTAGGCCACCCATGAGCCACGGATTAATATACATTTCTGCTACCACTCAATTGTCTCTACGGTGAATTTGATGGTACCTGTACAGATGAACCTTTGGACGTGTTTCATAATTCAGGCGCTTCCTCATTATTCCACGGCTGGACTCTGGGTTCTCATTTTGAAGTAACTATGTTAATGGAATTGCGGTATTCTGGCTGGATTCATTCTCCAGTGATGAGCGAATTGGGTTTTACTGTGTGCTTACGATCCAACTTGTGGGTAAAAGACGTAAGGTGTTGCTTCATTGCCACTTATCCGTCCAAAAGTTGCGGTTTCAGATCAACATTTTTAAATGCACTCCGAAAACTGAGCCAGGAACGAATTCCTGACGGACCCGACCTAATTCTGTTTTCTCCTCGAGATTCTCGGATGATTACTTTTTGACTAGTATGGTTTTTTGAAGAAAACCAAAATAAATCCAAGAGAAAATAGAGCCAAGGCCAATTTTGGTGACTTTACAATACGATAGTATATCATGCCTACACCTATTGCAGTAGCATAGGCATTATAATGTAAGTAAAACTCTGAATTATTTCAAAACATTAATCTGATTAAACATTTTGCGATGGCATAAATGTTTGAATGAGCTGCTTAGTGCGTGGGTCTCCCGACCTATCCGTTGCAAGACTTTCGTCAGAGCCCCAACTATATTTGTATCACAATAGGAGATGTAAAATGACCTATTTCTCGTCATCCTGACCATTCTTAGAAACGCAACGGGTCTTATATGGCACGAAGTGAACGTATGTTTAGTAACCATCTTGCGTCAATTCTCTGACAAGCTCTCAATGAGCGTAAATTAATTAGTGTCCAACAGAATGGGCAGAAAGACGCGACATCACGACACTGGTTTTCATGCAAACCTCCCTTTAAGGATTGATTGCGTCACTGAAGGTACACGTGAAAAGGTAACCAAAAGTAGACTCATCTTTAAAACTCAACCCAAAAACTCAATTCATAAACTCAACCCACAAACTAAACACTCAAACACAACTCATAGAAACAACTTTTGAACTCAAATTACAGCTCAAATTACAAACTCTCAGACACAACTCCAAGACCCAACTTTAAAACTCACCCGACCAACTTAAACCTCAAACTCAACTTGAAAACTGAACATTCAAACTCAACTCTCAATCTCAACTTTAAAACTCAACTCACAAACTGAAACGCCCAACTTCACTCTCAAAATTAACTATAAAACTCAATCTCAACTCTTGAAATCAACCTACATACTTAAATCTCAAACTCAACTTGAGAACTGAATTCTCAAACTCAACCCTTAAAGTCAACTCTCAAACTCAACTCTCGAACTCAACCGACAAACTTGAATCTCAAACTCAACTTGAAAACTGAACTTTCAAACTCAACTCTCAATCTCAACTATAAGACTCAACTCATGAATAAAAACTCAAAAAATGAGGGAAGAGAAATAGTCTACTAAATCACTCGCGGAGAAATTGTGGAATCCCATAATTTGAATAAAAACTCAAAAAATGAGGGAAGAGAAATAGTCTATTCCACTTATTAAGGTATAATTAATATTTAATTTTTTTGAGTTTTTATTCAAATTATGGGATTCCACAATTTCTCCGCGAGTGATTTAATAAGACTCAACTCATAACTGAAACGACCAACTTCACTATCAAAATTAAGTATTAACCTCAACTTTAAAACATAACTTACAAACTCAACCCACCAACACTACCCAAAAACAAAAAACTAAACTCTTGAAATCAACCTACAAACTTAAATCTCAACCTTAACTATAGGACTGAACTCTCAAACTCGACTTTCAAACTCATCTCTCGAACTCAACCGACAAACTTGAATCTCAAACTCAACTTGAAAACTGAACTTTCAAACTTAACTCTCAATCTCAACTTCAAAACTCAACTTCTTCAACTCTAACTGAAACGCCCAACTCTAAAAATTAACTATTAACTCAACTTTAAAACAAAACTTACATACTCAACCCACCAACACAACTACCTAAAAACTAAACTCTTGAAATCAACCTTCAAACTTAAATCTCAAATTCAACTTGAGAACTGAAATGTCAAACTCGACTTGCGAAATCGCCTCTTAAACTCAGCTTTGAAACTCAACCGACAAACTTGAATCTCAAAATCGGCTCTCAAAATCGACTCTCAAACTCAACTCTTAAAGCCAACTCTCAAACTCAACACACAAACTCGATTCTAAAACTGTAGGTAGGTACTTTAAAAGTCAACTCTCAAACTTGACCCTCAAATTCGACTCACAAACTCGACTCTTAAGGTCAACTCTCGAACTGAACTCTTGAACTCAACCGACAAACTTGAATCTCAAACTCAACTCGAAAACTTAACTCTCAAACTCAACTCTCTAAATCGACTCTCAAAATCGACTATCGAACTCAACTTTAAAACTCAACCGACCAACCTAACTCGCAGAATCAACTCTCAAACTCAACTTTAAAGAACAACCAACAACCAACAGAACTCAACCAACAAACTCATCTCTCAAAATCAACTCTCGAAATGATCTTACAAACTCAACTTACAATGTGAACTGAAAACTCAACTCACACGTTTAACCTTCAAATTCAACTAATGAACTCATTTCACTCTTGAGTCGTGTTTGTATGTTCAGTTTGTGTGGGTTGTGCTTCTGAGTTGAGTTTAAAAGTTGAGCGTGAGAGTTGAGTTTGTGGGTTGAATTAGTTTGTGAGTTTAGTTTTGAAGTTGAGTTTGAAAGTTAAGTTTGTAAGGTGGAGTTTGTGTGTGTAAGGTGGAGTTGGTACTACTCAATCGAGTAGTAGTATGTTGAATTCGTAAGTTTGGTTTTACGGTTCAGTTTGAGAGTTAATTTGGTCGATTGAGTTTGTGGGTTGAATTTTAAAGTTGAGTGTGAGGATTGAGTTTGTAAGTTGGGTTTTACAGTTGAGTTTGCGAGTAATGTTTGCCGGTCGAGTTTGTGGTTTGAGTTCCTAAGTTGAGTCTGAGCGTTGAGAGTTAGTGGGTTGAGTTTGTAAGTTGGGTTTTACAGTTGAGTTTGAAAGTTAAGTTTGTCGGTAGAGTTTATGGGTTGAGTTTGAAAGTTAAGTTGGTTGGTTGAGTTTGTGGGTTGAATTTTAAAGTTGAGTCTGTTGATTGACTTAGTGGGTTGAGTTTGTAAGTTGGGATTTACAGTTGAGTTTGAGAGTTAAGTTTGCCGGTCGAGTTTGAGGGTTGAGTTTTATAGTCGATTCTGAGAGTTGGGTTTGTGGGTTGAGTTCTAAGGTTGAGTCTGATGATTGAGTTAGTGGGTTGAGTTTGTAAGTTGGGTATAACAGTTGAGTTTGAAAGTTAAGTTTGTTGGTAGAGTTTATGGGTTGAGTTTGAGAGTTAAGTTTTTCGGTTGAGTTTGTGGGTTGAATTTTAAAGTTGAGTCTGTTGATTGACTTAGTGGGTTGAGTTTGTAAGTTGGGATTTACAGTTGAGTTTGAGAGTTAAGTTTGTCGGTGGAGTCTGAGCTTTGAGTTTGTGGGTTAAGTTTGTATGGTGAGTTTGTAAGTTGAGGTTACAAGTTGGTTGTGAGATTTGAGTTTGACAGCTATGTGGGTTGAATTTGATGGTTGGGTTTGTGAGTTGACTTCGCGGGTTGAGTTAATGGGTTCTCTTTTTAAATTGTGTTTATGCCTACGTTGAGCTTGCGAGCAGGGTTTTAAAGTTGAGTCTGAGAATTGGTTTTGAGAGTAAGTTAGGGAGTGCGCGTTCAGGTTTTGAGTACTGTATGGGTTTGAGTTTGTGGGTAGATCTTGTGAGTTGAGTTTGAAAGTCGAGTGGTTGAGTTAAGGTTTTTAGTTGAGTTGGGGTTGTCAAGACCATACTCTTCCTGGAGCGGACTACATCTTCACGAACCTGCCTCGAACACAGCAGAAACGGCTACCGGTCGTAACAACAACAAGCCAACTGAAATGGCGCGGTTTTCGCTACCGACACCTCCAAACGCGGTTTTCTCACTCTCGGATCGTTCAAACGGTTCCTTCCTTGCGGGGTGGTCCGAGAAGTGGCTGAAAGAGCTTTACGACTACAGCATCACCTTTTGCGCGGTGGCCGATGTCCAATTAATGGGACCGCCCTCCGGCTAAGGCCAAGAATTACGTTGAAACTAGGTAGCCAGTTAAAGCCGAGAAAGTGTCTACTGTTTGGGCTTTTAAAGAGCGTAGCTACACTGCTACACCTTCGAACGAACACTTTCGCGAATGTTTCCTATTGCGGGTGGTCCTCAGTGTCGGTTGAGAAGCCGCCCGTATTTTGAGCAGATTTTTAATCAGACACCACACCTTTCTGAAATTTAAATTTATTACGGGCTAAATTAGTTAAAAATCTGTTTCCCCAACGTTCGAAGGGGTACAAAATTGGTGGATTTTACCTTATAAATTTAAACCGGAGTCCAAAATAACCGTTGATTGACATGGCAAGTATTCTCCAAATGATAATCCAGGTAGTAACCAAAAGTACGTGAGAAGTGTTGGAAAATGTAAAACAAGCGGTCAGATTCAACATTTTAGATTTTTAAATTTAAAAAAATTAAATTGAATTTGTTTTTCTCGAGACTTTTTTTGAGTCCCACATTTTTGTTGTGAGCACCACCAATAGGTAGGTATTAATTCTAATAAAATGAAAAATTGTAAACATCAAAATTTGATACCATTGTAATCGAGTTCAAAACACGAATTACAGGTTACTCAATTTAAGTTGGCGCGAGGGTTTTTATGCTGCTAATTTTGATCTCAATTCAAAAATAACTTTTACATGTGTTTTACATTTTTACAAATGATGACTTAATGTCAGACTTTCCCGGTATTTCAGCAAAATCATTTTTGAATTCAGATCAAAATTAGCTGCGTAAAAACCGTCACGACAAACAACTGAACTTGAATTGAGTAACCTGTAATTCGTGTTTCGAACTCGATTACAATGGTTTAAAGCTTCGGTACGAAACATCAGCGATGTTCGTACACTGTAAACCTTTTACGAGCACTTACCGATAAACAAAGTAAACCCCTCCAAAACGAACAATAAAACGGCGGAATATTCGTTCGTTTAACCTTCGCTTTATCGTAAGCCGCATAAGCATAGCACCGAGTCCCATTACACAAACAGACCGTCACCGAGTCGGTGAAAACCCGGATAAACACGCTGTAAACTGAACTCTTATTTAGTTTTATCTAATTCATGATTGCTGTTAACACTTTTTCACAAAAAAAAAAAACTTTTTCATTAGTGTGGAACCTATACCAATTTATAGGCGAAGGAACTCGAGTTTTTTTTTCGAATATCATTATTTGCATACAAGTTTTTTCAAACAGACGCCTATTAAGTATAGGTTACACGAAACTAGTAAATTAAATTCAGACACTAAAAAATCAATACTTGCTCGTGGACGGCCGCTAAAGGTGAAGACTGCAATAAATGTCGTGACTGTAATAAATTAACGATTTCCATCTAATAGCAGGTTAGGGTTTTAATCCATAGCATCAACTAAATATCGTAGGCTGGTTTAACTTTCGATTTTGGAAAGGATATCGTCCGATTGTAGCGGTCTGGTCGAACGTGTTGAACGACACGAGAACGGGAAACGGGCAATTAAAACGGCCTGAAATTACTAAGAAAGTGATTCCTCGTACAACGGGTTGAGACTCAACGTTTTTAGCTTGCCCGTTAAAATTGTTTGAAATCCAAAATCATTAAAAGTTTTTATAAGGAAGACGGTGAGCATCCTTTTCTACCTATAAGAAGTGTTGATGTCCTTAAGAAAAAATGTTTCCCTCAATCAGGCGTAGGAGCTTAGGTATTTACCACAACATCATGAATATACACACATATATATCGTGTGTGTTTTTCTTCTGATACCTTTGTTCCACGTATGTATACATGGAACAAAGGTATCAGAAGAAAACAAGAAGACGAGCATAGTTTTTCATTCTCGCACACCTACGTTTAATTACCTACCCATAGGGTTCGGTGATTTACGTTCTCTACGATAAATACCGAGGCACCCTTTATTCTGAGCATTAATTGTATGAGCATTATTTCATCATCGCAATATTCATTTCAATCATCATTTATTATTATGGTCAAATTACACAAATACACAATTTTGTACTGAAGTTCGGATGAATTTTTTTATCGGGGCTTCCCTCATGGTCGAAAATAAGCTGATTACAATTGAAGGATCATCCCAGCCGAAAGAGTTGGGTGACTCATGCAAATGCCTTAGACAATTTCGAAATTGTACCTACGTCACAAATCTGAGGAAAATAGTCTCCGAGACAACCAAAGTGAAAGAACTGGGATGATTTATAGAACAAGTGAAAACAGTCGACGTGAGAACGAGGCAAATCGACTTCTCAAATGGGCGTAAAACATTTCAGGGGCATTAACCTCTTGTCCAGAGGATCCAGGCCTGTATTACTCAATAATCTCGTTTTCCTGTTATCTTTCAGGTGAAACAGTCAGAGAATATCATAGGTGTGGACACGCAACAATTTTCCTTCCTTCAGTTTTCAAGTGCTGGTGCTATACTAGGAAAACATAGAATAATTTAATAAAATAAAATTCCAAGAACAAGCCAGTGATGCAAAGCTAAAACTATTGTACGCTCATAACGATAGAAAATCGTGATAAAGTAGGGTGAGCCTAGAGTAGGTGTAGGTACGCGTTTTTTATAAATCTGTCTTTGCGATTCTACCATTTCACTCACACTTGGAAGTTTAGCATGCCCACAGTTCTCCCACGTTCTCCAGAGAGGAAGAACGAAGAAACGCCCTTACCCTAGCGCACTAACCCCGCCTCACCCTACCTAATAGGTATTCGCGAAATTGAAAATATACCTAGTCGATTCCGAATATCACAATAAATTCCATAACTTCTATTCTACGGAGAAATAAGTTAATTCCTATCATCGGACTCAAAGAAACTGTTTTTTTAATTCGAAATAAATTTTTCCTCATTTGGACGATAGAGGTCGTTCGAACGAACTTGTCATCCTGCCACAGTTAGAATATTAATTTACAGTGAATATAGAGTACGAATTTTGGTTTTTCGACCACCTCTACTCTACGGAGCGGAATCTATTCCTAATTTGGAGCATAGAGGTAGTTCACCTCCGTTATTTACGGTCTACCGGTTTTGAGATTGGGATTTAGGCACTTCTCGAGCTAGCTCAAGGGAGATGGTCGATCATTAACCCCTGTCCTTGTGAGTAAGGCACAAAGCCCATGCGCATACAGATGCAACCCAAACGGTATGGGGAGGCTCCTGGTTCCTGATCCCACCGTAAATAACAGGCTAACGACCTCTTTCCTCCTAATTAGCTCCGTGGAGTAGCGGTGGTCGAAAGACCAGAATTCTTTCTCTTCATGTACTGTAAAGTAAACGATTTTTTGGTTTCTAAGTATCTGGTGGATCTTAGTTTTTCCCGGAAATTATTTTCCTTCGTTTGCATTTTATATGACTTTAACTGAACAAGATTTCGTCCCCTAACTGACTCCAATTCAATAGAGATCGACTGTCCCCGATGGCCGATTGCGATGGTCGATCAACCGCGCCTGGAGCACAAAGAAGCCGAGGCGCCGGTTAACCCTTTTTTCATGTGCGCTCCTTCACGGATTCAAGAGCATCAGCAGCGGCCGCACGGCAAGGACGTTCCGCTTCTTTCCTCCGATAATAAGTTGTTCTTGTTTTTCACTCAGAACAATATGGTGTCATGATGGCGTGGTGCAGGAGTTACTGACGTAAACGATTATGAGAGCGACGCGGCGGGCAGAAGGAAAACATGCGGACCAAAACTCGTTAGTGGTGTAGGTTTATCAATGTCGGTTAGAACGTTTACATGCCGATCGAACACATTTCATAACGTGATAAAGTAATCGAGCGTGAAAACCTGAGGTAGAAACTGAGCCTTTTTGGCTCCAGAAGACATTCCCGGTTTGATACTTTTCCTTCTCAAGAAAAATCAAAATGAGTTGAAAAATCTGGCATGAAAAATCCGCCCTTGCCGCGGCATCGAAGAGTTATCGAATTATAGTTATCGTTTTTAGTTGGTTATCGAACCTGGCATCTCCAGATTTCTATTACGGAGTTCAATTCCAGGCTAGGGCGGAATTTTTCCACAGAAATTGCAGTGAGTGGAGGTGAAAAACTAAAAAAGTCCAAAAAAGGGTTTAGCGGCAGACAAGAAGACAATTTCAGGGAGTAAAACTTGTTGGAAATGGGTTGTTGCTATGCATTTTTCTCGATTTTTGACCCTGTAAGAAGGCAATCTAAATCCCAAAGATTTTTCCTCACCTTAAACGCAGAGCAATTCGTAAAGCAAAACAAGGTATCCACAAGAACTCACCTGTAACAAGAAAAATTTACTGGTTAGCGTAAAAAACTTGCAGGCCTGCGAAGTTCAAATAAAGATCCTCCCACTCGACTCCTGATCGGGCGAATTTTAAGTCAACTTTCGAACTGAATACTAATGTTGAACAATTCGATTTTAAACATCGTGAACCCATTGTGAAACAGTTCGCAAGGTCGGCTGGTTAACAATAAACGTTCTCGGCACACCTTGTTATTTTCATGTTGCAATCAACACACCTGAACGTCTACATCTCTACAACTTGGTGTTGGACAGGTTCATAAACAATACGAACATGAAGCCAACCCTGAGATATTATCTTCCTCAATTTCAGCTCATGCTATCTACGGCTATTGCGTCATTCTGCGTAGGAGGCGCCCGAAGAAAATATGACCGAAAGGTAGCCGATTTTAGATAGGTTCGCAAGATAAATAGAAAATCGTTTTCAAGACGTGACGGAAAAACGGGAACAGACCTGACTTTTAAAATGTTTCTCAACCGCGGGGGAAAATTGCCGATGTGTAACATTTTCAGCGAAAGGATTCACGTTTTTGATGCCCCGCAGTCCCACGTCCGCAAGTGACGTGAAAGCTACACAAAAATCTGAAATTTGCATTTGAAGAGTTTTCCTCCAAAACTGCATTCATCCACTTTCGAGTTTTGTCGATATCGATTTTGTTTTTTCGATTTCGATTCATAGCAGCTTTGGTACCTATAAGTGATCAAAAATCGAAAAATCAAATCGATATCGACCAAACTCGAAAGTGGATGAATGCAGTTTTGGAGGAAAACTCTTCGTTTATTTTGGTGTCAACACTCATTCCATACAATTATAATGTAGAATTATATGGTGTAATTATGGCGTAGGTAACTATGGTAGTGAGAAAATAAGTGAATAGGTGTCATCGCAGTTTAATCTTCTGAGGATGAGGACGGGGATTCATCGAAAGAATGAAAAATAATGAATGATGAAATAATGCTGGCTGTTTATGTGCCCAGCTTAAGGTATAACGTATGCATCACTCGAGTCACGCATACTCATTCGCATTACTTCCCGTCTTTAGATGTCGCAGAAATGCTATTTTACTTCGCAATAGTTAACGATTTCTGTACAAATGCGATAGTTTCGTGGAAGAAAAGAATCCATAAAAAATGCATTTTGACTAAAGAAGGTAAGCTCGTCCAGCATGAACTTTTGATCGCAACTCATTCAGGTATTGAATTAGTAATTCTAGTATAAGTAATAGGAGGAAAGGCCGCAACATAAAACCCACATGAGAGTTAACCTCAATAATTTTACAATTTATTTGCCGATACCTTGAACTCGCTTGGCCTCTGTGAGTTTCTTTCGGAATGGGAAACACCAGATTTACCTATTTATACGTGACTCGTCGAGGTCAGTTCTTTCACTCTGTTCGCATTCAGATTCCCAGGATGAGTCAGCATCAAAGCGCAAATAGGTACCTAGTATGTCAAACAATAATTTCAAGGAGTTGTCGAAAGGCTTCGTCGGATATGAAGCGAATCAAGGCTAGCAGAAAAAACATACTTTGACAATGTTTACCAAGTGTTTGAAGCTTGCGCATATCAGACGATGAATTAGTAGATAAAAAACTATCCGAATCAAATAATTTAGAAAAGTATTCAAGTAACTTAAATTAACTACCCAGTAAGTGGCCAATTTCGACGGTTATTCACACGAGCAGGGCCCATAGTCATCTACTTCAGAAGTTGACAGTGAAATAAAAGCGAGAAAGCGTGGGATCAAAATGACAAGGCTGGGAGTTCGAGTGGGCGGACAAATGGGACTTCACTAGGAGCAACCACTTAGGACTCGTTCCACCATAATTTAATTTTGTCTCATTTTGTAACCGTTTGATCGCATTTTAAAAAGGTTTTATCCTATTTTTATCGGTACAAATTGATTTTTGATATTTCCGGTACACAACTACAGGTAAAGTAGATATACCAACAGGAATCTTTTTTTGAAGAAAAAGTTGCTTCATTTTTGGTGCTATTCCTCCTCGATATTGTACTTAATTCCGGAGATATTCATGAGCACATATAAGTACGCATCGATACCTCGGAGGACAATGGGAATAGGTAAGTCTAAAAATTAAAAATTCGTTTTGAGAAAAATTAAAAATAAGTTTGTGGTCGATTTACAAAAATTAAAATCTCTCCCATGGTTTTCATTACATAAAAAAAAATTAAAAAAGTGTTCGTCTAGTCGAGGTCTATGACGGAAATTATTAGAAACTGTTTAAAAATAATTTCATGTTGCAATTCCGTTTCAAAGTTGGACAAACCACTAACTGAAAGCCAACTAATTTTTTTTTCAAAAGGCAAGAAGTGAAAAAACGACTGCGAATCGACCGGCTGAAAAACTCGAATGACAACGAACATGATTCGCGACAGGAATATTAAAACGAGCATTTTCCGTGAAAGTAGGCTAAACCAGAAAGTGGCTCGGCTACAGCAAAATATTTCACGTTTTTCGACCTGCTTTCCAAGAACGGGAAAAATCAGCGCTGCAATAGTTTCGCTTAAAATGTCAACCGCATAACGAATGAGTGCCGTAAAATAACCTTTCAGCATCCGGCAATGCTTGAAACTAACCTTAATTTATTTTGTCAGTCAATCAATATTCAATACTGGCTCCAGAGTATGTTTAAACGGTCAAATCTCCTTCGAAAAGTGATATTCTTATTATTGACACACAATACCTATGCTTTTGCATAATTGCGAATTTATTACTGCAAAATCAGAGAATAATAGTGTTGGCATTTTTCGTCTCTTTGATCTCTTTTCACTCAAGTATTGGCGAACAAAAACCGAGCAAAATTCAAGTTTGAAGTTCGTCTGTTCAAGTTCAGATGTCGTATATTGGCCCGAGTGAGAACTGTTCGAGGAACAGGTTGGAATGCATCCCATCCACTCGTCCCGTCCAAACTTGCTCAAACATGTCCGTCTGGGCCGCCCGAAGGCCGCCAGGCCGGCCCGACCCGCCGAGCCAGGGTCCACGTACTCGGCGAAACGCATTTTCGGACGAACCCTCCAGATGTTCTCTTGGTAATATAATATTGGAAGAATTATAATAAATTGGCCTGTACCTTTATCCAAGTAAACTGAAGTATTATGATCTTCTACTGAAATCAAAGGTATTGCACCACAAGGTGTTGCCCAATCATAGCCAGAGGGAGCAGCCAAAATTTTCATTCTTTTACAATTAGACAACCGTACATAAACCTGTCAATGCCTTAAAGAACAAAGGAAATAGGCCTTTACATATCGATTTTGAGATTTCAGTAATCTGCTAATATCTACTAATAACAACCAGATTTGACAAGAACGAGGCCGCTATTTTGTTCTTGCAAATAGGTAAAATGCCAGCATTAAATGTTTTCGAGAATCCATGAATAATGCACGAAATAGTCCCACATTTCAGAGAATTCCTGTGCTGCCTCAGGCAGGGCAAGGAAATTCGTTCGAGTTCTGTAACCAGCATCACCCAAGGCGGCTATTGCCTGTTTAACGGAATCCTTACTTAGATTACCTACCCAGAAATCAGAAGATAATAATGTCGTCAATATCTGAGCTCATACTTTCCGGATTCGTTGAAGAAATCCGTAGAAACCAGATATGAAGGAAGAGGTTTGAAGTAAATGGCGGAACTCCGAACGGAGTAGATTCACTTGATAATAAACCAGATTTTCTTCACGGAGGTTTTATGAAACGGAAAAAACTCTAACGCGAATCAGATACGATCGCTGAGTCGGTCTGAACATGCGGAGGTAGATCACGATATTGGTATGAGAATAGTGAAACTGCTATTGCATGTAACCATTAATTCTAATTTTCCTGTTTTCGAAGAGTTTCTAAACGATGACATCACACAACAGACTACCGTCATGTTTTCCACATTGACATGCTCGATTTTTAGTGGAATTCGTCATTAAATTTTTTCTAACACAATGGAATGTAGCAATGGCAATCACTGTAAGCCAAAAACTTCGCCAATGAACCCCCATTACTATAGATGACTGTCATTTTACGAAAATTCAAGCTAAACCCCTCAATCCGATTCAGGACTACATGTGTGCGGATTTTCTCACGGAATATCCGTTATTCATTCTCACACGCTGACTGACCCCGAGTGACTGTGAGATTCGGGACATACAGCCTTCGGATAAGTCGACCGCGAATTTGGATTTCGGAGAACCGAGTTCCCGAATAAAGTACGATGACCAATGTCAAATTATAGTAACGGCCCATATTACCTATCAAACGTTAACGAGCTTGGATGTCACATTACAGCGCATTACTATGTCACAACAGCGATTAGGATATCCAGGAGACACAAGTCGGAACAATACACCGAGTAGATAATTTTTGCAATGATGTGTCTCACAATATCACACGGTCCTTCCTTCAGGCAGATCAGTTCTCCGGTATCGAACCTAATCCTGATATGGAGATCGCACTAAAAACTCGTTTCTTCATAATGAAGTATCAATATGAAAAAGGCGGTGTCAACTTTCAAACAGATCGGCTCGGAACCTTGGACAGCAATATTGAATAACGCTTCTACGCAGAATTCGAAACACGACGGAGCTCCTGGCAGATGAATCAATGTAATGATTTCATACATAATGATATTTGAGAGAAATATTTGGCTTGCATACAAAAGTGCAGGTACATGACTTGTAAAAGAGAGAGAGAAAGTACAAGTAGTGTTTTCATCTTTCACTTGCACCATTCACCTGTACCTTCACTTTGGTACAATATATTAATAGCTTTAGTATAATAATATTATAATACATTATAGGGAAATATTTCTTAATATACCTCTGTCGTTGTCAACGACTTGTTGATAAGGAGAAGAAAGACTATTTCTTTTGTCTCATTTTTGAGTTTTTAATCAAATTATGGGATTCCACAATTTCTCCAAGAGTGATTTAGTATCTATTAGTTAACGTATATTGTACGCCAGCCTACGCGGAAAGTCCTATTCGATTATAGACCGAGAAGATTTCACAGTGATTCTATTGTACGGCTATCATCGTGGAGGTTCTTCGATAGCACAAAGGAGCAGTTCCATGTAGATCTCCACTTACTGACACCTTGCGCATGTCTATTCCTCAAAGTGGATCGCTAAACGGGTCACGAAACCAGCGGGAAACGACATCCTTTTCACGGTTTCCCATTCACGAATCGGACGAGACGACAGCTCGTTTACAGTCCTGATAAACGATGGGTGCCTCGAAAAAAATGCGAGTTCTTTCGGTTCGCTCGGCCGAGTCCTTGAATGGACGAGGTACCAAAACCTCCGAGCGATGTTCGCACCTTCTTACGAAAACCGCGAGATCGTGGTTTACAGGTTGTGCCGAAGCCAAGCCCACTCTTGCGATTTCCTCCTCAGTCTCCCACACAAAGTGCTACGGGTCAGCCAAAAGGTTGACCTTTCGGGCGCTAAAGAACCTCAAGGCTGTAAAAACGAAATCGCCGATGGAAATATGTTTTTTTTTGTCGAGAACATCGAAGGAGAATCTTGTGGAAATTAACATTCTGAACAGTCACCGGGCCTCTGGAAATAGTCACTGAGCCAGTTGGAATAAGTAGGATGATCCAATTGACCTGAAAATTTTGCCTGACTTCGCACATTTCTAGTTCGAGGATTCACGAGTGACTTGCAAAAATACAGAGACTTAACCCAATGTCAAGTGTAAATCAAAGAGAAGATGCATCATTATTTGGCAGCACAAGGTGTTGTTTTAGCATGATACGCATATATTATTTATCATGATATGTAAACACAATTTTCAGTTAGAAGAAAAGAACAACAACAAGGAGTGCAAATCGGGTTAACAAGACGACGGTGGCACTTAGATAGGTATGTACTTTATTAGCACTACAATGTAGGTACCTCCCACTATCATACCTACTGATTAGGAACAGCGAATTAGCCCACTTCCCATCATCTTCTTGAGTTTTCACGCCCGATGTTGATTTTGATCATTATCGTCTTCAGCTGCTCGTTCCTGTGAGGTAGTCGATTACGGTTTTTAAGAGACGGTATTCTTAAGAGGGTGAATTTATTTTTTTTTTTTTAATTGCAAGTCCAGTACCACAAATTTTTCTTTTTAAGCACTGGGACACCAATCAAGCATTGTTCAGGATCATTTTTCAATCTTCTTGGGTGTTTTTGGATGTTCCTAAACATTTTTGGAAGTTCTTTGACATTCCTTTTGACAATTCTTGAATGTTCCAGAACGCTCTTGGATGCTCCTGAACATTCTTAGATGTCCTTGATTTTTCTTGGATGTCCTCGAACGTTCTTGGATTTTTCTACACATTTTTGGATGTTGATCAACCGTTCAGGATAACTTTTGATTGTTCCTAAACACTCTTGGATGTTCTTGAATGATCTTGAACATCCTTGAATGTTTCTTAACGTTCTTGGACGTTCTTGAACGTCCGTGGATTTTCTTTAACATTCTTGGATGTTCATCGATCAACAACATTCCTGGATGTTGGGGAACATTCTTGAACATTTTGTCGTTCATGTACATTGTTCGGTGGGTCTCCAAGAGCCCTCTTGACAGAAATGAAGCAACAACAAACAGTAATGTAGAAAAACCAATGCTCCAACCTATTTTACGTCTCAGTCGTACGATGTTGAGACTAGGTATAAACGAAAATTTCGAAGCAACTTCTCATAATTTTGCTCGTCTACATTTTCCTACCCGTCGGACAATTTTTGCAGTTGAGAATGACCTCGATCTGCTGAAAATAACAGGTAAACTTAATAGCACAGATATTTATCCAGCCATAATAGTACATCCCATCAGTTAGCCCCCATTACGTTCAATATTCCTTTTGCGTCATTTGCATGCTATGCAAATGCATGTAATCATCGAGGCGGGAGATGCAACCTAAAAAGCTTCGATCTTAAAAGGCTTCAAGTTTCGTCAAAATAAGGTCTTGGCCTTCTTGCCTACATAATCAGACTTGGAAGTGGTCGCCTCCGGTCGTCACACTCGCGTTTCCACAGTTGCGGTAAAATGGACGGATGCGGTCTTTCAGGATGACCTCAGCGGTTAGCAGGCTGCTTCTGAAAAACGGGATTGCCAGATCTGGACGGAAGATGGAAGCGATGAATCGAATTGAGAATGAATTGCCTCCGTCCACACCTCCATATTAGCTCAACCCTGTTTATTATTATGTAGGTATTTTATCAGATGAATTTCATAGTTTGCTATTCCGACTCGTTAAAGTTCCTACTCCTAGGTTGCTTTGTTTATGGGTACGTGACCAACAGTAACAAACGAGTCGGTAACTTTAACTATTCAGTAAATTAGCGATTCTGCCATTTCCCTTGAGTTCTCTCAACATGGACCCATCTCCAATCAAGTAAATTAAGGTGAAGCGGTTGGCAAGTTATCCTTGTCGTGAAGAATGGAGTTGAGGAACCATATATACTTTTTGGATTCTATAACCTGGTTATTTACTATTATTTCTTATTTATACTGCATCTGCCAACAGCTATTTTGGCCATCTTCCAGCCTCAAGTTGCCTCAGATCAGCAGCACAGCGAAATTTTGCGTTTATTGCAGATTTTAATGGGAAAGAAATAGCAAAGATCAATAATTTTTCAGCCAAATAAGTATAGAGCTATTAAAAAAAAAAAAAAAAAAAAAAAAAAATAGACTCATTTGGGACTTATTTAAAATAAGTTATTTTATAATTTAGGGACACACAGTTCACCTGAATGAATATAAAATAAATTTAAAATATGCACTAAAAAATATACATATCCTGAAAGCTCTCACAGTACCAAATAAGCACAAATCGAGGGGTTCGAAAAATTTGCCAATTCCACCATTGATAAGCTGTATGTACACTGAATACAATCATCATACCCAAACTCGATTACGATATACGATGTTCAACCAGCCGAAATGCAAATTGTATTCGTGAAATACACATAAGGTCACCCCTCCCCGGCACTCGGCCCTCTCGAATTCGGCGAAGTAACTTTCACTGGTGGTAATTAATCAAGCCTAGTTAGGTATTTTGTCTTATTACACATTCACTAACGCGGATTATTTTCACAAGGATTCTCTCATGAACATGAGAATTTGTTATCCAACACTGTCGCACTTCGTACAGAGTTCCGGTGCGTGGGTGCTAATAGAAAGATTTCGAGATAGGTCAATGAAGCACAATGGAAACTCATGAGATTAAACTGCGGCTTTTGCTTATTACGTGGACGACTTTTGCATAATTGTCCAGATGAATAGATCGCAAGTATCGATTGAGTAGAATAATTTACTATAGGTGTAAGTAATGGACTTGAATCACGCTTAATCCAAGTCAGTATTTCTGCCATTCTCGGTACCAATTTTGGAGATGCGATAATTGAATTCTAGATAATACAATAATTTGCGAATTTCTTGAACGAAATGTTTGATTCGGCAAGAACTAACGCCAAGTTATGGCGAGTTTTAAAATTTGCATAGTAAGTTTTTTGATATTAAAATCGTAAAACAAACTTCTCCGTAGCAAAACAATCTAATGACTGCAAAAATTAAAATATATTATCGGAACATTTTTTAACTTGCGTAAGAAAGTGATATCTGAGTAATATTGTAAGAATGAAAATTTTCTCTTAAGCTCCTATCCGGTTTTTGATTTTAGGACGATTAGATAAATATCGACGATGAAACTGCAATACTGCCCAATTCAAAGCATCGTGTCTTTTGGGGTCGTCTGGGTTGCCTACTTCTCAAAACTTGGATTGGTGGCAACTTGGCGAATCACGCGTCCAGAGATTGCATGGCAAACGAATTGGGTAGTATTGATTCTACACCGTCGATATGGAAGTGCCGTTGCACCTTAATATCTTAACCTTTTTCCAAACCTCTTCCTTTCTCTTGACATTTTTGATCACTGTAGCCACCGAATTAGTCAAAATCAAATTGATTTGATGAAAAAATTTACATGTAGGATGAGGACTGAGGGTGAGAGTTTAGGCACGTTTAGTCACCCTCAGTCCTCATCCTACATACGGAAAACGACACAATCACCAACCGAAAAAATTTACGTATCAAAATATGGAAGTATTGTGTGTTGAATACGCTCCACTGGTTTCAGGTTTAAAAGTCACCGATTTTTCCCAGAGTGAGCAAAGTGTTAACGATTCTTTAGCTCTCGTTCCTTTGCATACCGTTTATTGATAGAGCCCTGATACATCAAGAAATGGGGCGTTTTAAAGGATCAAGATAAGTAATTGCCTTCGGAACACTTCAAACCCCGTTTCCGGTAGGGTACCAGACGAGTAAGACAGGATACGTGACGTTGAATAATAAATGGAGAAAGTCAAATTATCAAGTAGCTGTGTCTATTTACGACCAACGGTCAAGGCTGGTTTTTCAATACTTTCTACAAACAGAGAGCCACAATATTGAAATTACAAAATTGTTGGGCTAGATGAACGAGTAGATAGGTAGGTATGAAGAAAAATGATTAAAAACAGAGAGGCGGGGAATTCTCTCTATCCGTATAATCTATTATGATATAAAGAAGAAGAATTATGCAAGATTTATCTCCTTCCGATTTAATGTTGGTATTCCTGTAAGTAGGTACATATTATTTGCTCAAGAACAAATTTTTATAACTCCGCGAGATAATCTCCGGCTTCCGGAGAAGCTGATACGAGTGAATCGTCAAATTCAACATTCCGGTTCAGCTGTTCTGGTCTGGCCGAGTGGAATTATCACTTTGAATAATTCATGAAATGAATCACAAACGAGGAACTCGGTAGGTGAAGAGGGGAAAAGAGTGCGAACATTATGGAAATTAATTTGAAAAGAATACGTGGGCGTCCGGTAACGGGCGATTTTCTTCGGTGGCGAATCGGATCGAGTTAAACTTGAACCAGTGGGAGCTCCATTTGGAGCAACAGGCTGGCCACAGGCTGACCTGTCCACTCCCACGCAACGGCGGCTTTTCTCCCGGGTAGAAAGCTGAGGACATGTAATCTGATATAGACAGAAGATCGCATCTTGAGCGAAATGTGAGTTCTAACCGACCTTCTAATTAAAGTCCTTGTTGAGACAAGATCGAGAAAAATGATTCAATATTGAAATTCCTCTCTTCCCAAATCCAAAATCATTGGTTGGCTAAATTTATTAGTAAAAATCAGCATCGCCCTCACCCCGCATTATGGCGATTAGAAAGGATGAAATGCAAGCCGGGCATCTTGGGTGGCAAACGGTTACCCGCATCTTCCATAACAGGCAAAAAAGAATCGAAAGGCGTGCAAGATGAGAGGAAGTGAAATTCGATGATTGAAAAAGTATTAACAAAAACCGTACGAGGAAGTGCATCATGTTGGTGGCTCTTGCAGACCACGACCATCAAGAACGAGAGTCTGCTCCTCTGGCAGAGTAACAATATTGAACGTTGTCATCCTCATGGTAATGTAAGTATGCTAACATAAACCTTCGGTTCAAATGTATGCTAACCGCACGCACATGATGAGAAAGAATGTGCGGTCAATTTCTGCAGAAAAAATGAGAATACCTAGAAAAAGGGGTACCTGCCTATTTTTCAATTATTTATTTGTGGAATATATTTTTCTTGAAAGTCTAAGTATTTAATATGAAAGCGTGAACCCTCCAAAACACTAAACCAACCGACCAACATTTTTAAACACATTCCAGAAGTCCGAAAACGAAAAATGATCAAGTGCGATCCTACCAATGGCAGCTGAAATTCCCCACGATACATTTTTCGTTGAATTGCGTTAATTCGTTTATTATCAGGCCTGGATAATCATTGGCTAATCAGCACAGTTCAAATGATCCCGGACGTTCGTTATAGCCCCCTATGATCCGAATTTCGATTAGATCCTTTCGCTATAGAAATACCCATGCAATTTTAATTTTTTAATTACTTATCTACACGTTTTTTTTTTTTTCAGTTTATGCTTTTTTATAGCGTTTTAGCATAATATGTAGGACCTACATTGTAGGTATCCAATAATTTATACTGCCGAATTTCAGAACTTAAAAAAATGTTCAATTCATTTCAAAGGCACCCATCGATGACGCATACCTCATTAATATAGTAATTCACCTGAATTCCATATGAATTCCGTAGAAAGATGCCAATAATGACAGAAGAAGTCCTCCTCGGATGTATGCTGCCGTAATGAACTGATAAAACCGTCATAATCCAACAGAAAGTGCTATTTTAGTGATTTGGTTCAAAAGATATTGTCATCACACGCAGAATTGAGCAGCTACAGTTCATCGTCCAACATTGCAATTCCCGAGATGGTGACAGCTGCTAAAATAGATACTTTCACTAAAAGTCCTCGGAAGTCTTCTCTGGCATCGCATGCAACCTGTCCAGAACTCAAAAGTTGATGGCAGGATTATTAGTCGTTGAGACTGGCTTACATCATCTACAATTTCAATTTTTTTCTTTTTCAAGGAATACGAGTTAGTTCAGCAATAGACGCATTCCGCAATGAGGAGTAAAAATTACATTACCGAGTGCTAAAAGCCAGGTTTACTTTCAAAACGAATAATTCAACTTCAGCTCGATAAGGCGAACGTTTTTTCCGAAAGTAAGCGTACGGCATAAATATTTTTGCTTTTAGAAAATCGCCACCTATGGTCTTCCTGAAATCCCAATTAGGAGCGCCAATTTACTCAACCCTGGTACGCATATCGGCGACTCGACGGAAACGGAAAAGGCCGAAAGGAGGAAACGCCTTGAATCGGTGCATGACCTCACAGTGAGGTCATGTCGACCAAAGACGTCCAACCGTATTTGGAACGAAGCCCTTCTACGACCGATGACTAAAAGCTGGAGCTCTGGACGTAACTGATGTTTCTACGGGAACTACATTACCACACGAATTACAAGATTTTGACTCCGGGATGTTCAAGTTTCTGGCACTGGAGGTTTTGGGACAGGAGGAGTTTGGTTCTGGATTTGCTGCCGAGAGCGATAAGGGGCCGTATTCAGAAAAGTTTCTTAGCACAGAAGCCGTCCGATGCTCCAAATAGATTTTGCATGTTTTTTTTTTATCAATTGAAAACAAAAAAAAAACTTGTGGTTCCATACAACCCGCATGGTATGGAGACGATCACAGCAACCAAGGCACTGTCAATCGCAACCACACTTTTCGACGTCCCAATTTCCAAGTTCCAACCTTGAAATTGGGACGTCGGAAACCCGAGGTCACCATTTTCACCCATTTAGGCCCAATTTCACCGACATTTGTAACCCAATTTTTCCTCGATCTAGGTGGCAATGTCATATCTTGAAGCAAACGAAACCATGACATCGAATTTGTTCATTTTGCTTGACCTAGGTTTTTATTGTTGGTGAAACTGGCACTTGACGTTCAAATTGGCTGTTAGAAGAGGATAGACAGCTATTATTTTTCGCACTGCGGAAGCGCCTGGGGTACAGTGATGAGTCATAATATGACCGTTGTGATGTTCAGAAATTGATTTTTCGTATAAATCAAAAATCTCCATATTCGTTAACGTTTCCAATTTTAATAAAAACTTTTATCGCGATTGCATTCGGCACAGCATTATTTTTAATAACATCCCTTATTTTCCTCGGACACATAAGCGGAAAACATGTCTGTCGCGTTCTCGCGATCATAAAAATGTCGGGAAGCATGAGAGTCGGAGAAATCAGTAATTGAGGCAGCTTATCGCATTTAGCAGAAAAGCCGTTTCTGCTGATCACGCTCTCAGTTGACTCGGGCCCGAGGGAGGAGAGTCGGTTTTACTGACTGGTAAATAATGTCATCACCGACGTTCTCGCTTTCGTTCCCGGAACCAGGGGAGCATCAAGTTCCCCGAGAGAAATTCGCACTAATGGCATTGTTATGGATTGGATAATATGGTTCGAGATTAATCATGATTCATTAGTAAGACTCCTCGAGAGCCAATAACGGAGTAAGATCCAACTGATTGGGACTGACGATTATCTGTGTTTTAGTTGATAAGCCAATAATGCTGTAATGCAGTCAGCACTCCAAAGAGGAATGGCATGCTGTCATAGTTCGGCTTGAGTCGCGAATCTTTGGTGAGCATATCACAAAGGAGCACACACGAAGGAGTACACAAAAGAGCAACTAAAAGAGCATTATACAAAGGAGCAACTCACATAAATCGTGTTTAGGTGTTGTTGTCATTGAATGGTAACCAATCTTTATCATAATATAGTTGAAAACCGACGCCAAAAATCATGAAAAAATAAAAAAGCAAATGGAAAGAAAAGATTAAGTATGACAGCAGTTTTAAAATTACGAGGAGACTGCTCCAGACAAACAGAGACAATTTTTCATTTGAACATTTAACTATGGAGTCGGTTCCTTAATAGATTTCAGTGCATAAGCTAAATAATATCGATACCTTAAAGCACAAAGGGCATATGTCCCAAAATATCAATTTTGAGATTTCGGTACCGAAAGAATCTGCTCATCTGACCTATCGATCGCCGGAAAGGATCATGATCCTTTTATCTATTTTTGGGGCCAAATTCAAATTCTTCGAAAAGATGAATTGAAGAGTTTTCCTTCAAAACTGCATATATCCACTTTCGAGTTTTGTCGATATCGATTTCGTTTTTCGATTTTCGATTTCGATTCATAGCAATTTGGGTACCTATAAGCAATTTTGCAGTTTTGAAGGAAAACTCTTCAATTGTACCTGAATTCATTCTCATTTTTGAATCGGACAAATTCATGGATCTAGGTACCTACTACCTACTTGAGAGGCTTTAACGGTATCTCGTTCTGACTCATCCGGTGATCGATAAGGACCACTGTAGGAGCTGTACAATGGTTATCTAAGTAGGGCGCGGGGTCTACGAACCTGGCAAGTTAGCCATTGTACTGTCTATGAATGTTGAACTTGTTCTCGAGTATTTCGATGAGTCGCCCTGGGCGAGGTGCGGCTTCAGCCTCTTATTGAACCGAACGAACCGCTAAATCATAAACCAGCCATGAAATAGAAGATAATGCAACTTTGTCTTGCTTATTTTGCCCTACCTCATTTGCCGGTTATTGTTTCAGTCATGTGCTGTACAAGCTCCTCCTGGCGCAGGGTCCATTATCTGTTGGCAGCGAACTAATAGCGCGCATGCCACATTAATCATATAGCTGGATTGTAAGTTTTTCAACATACGCGTCTACCGTGTCTTATAAGCTTTACATGGCTCAACTGGTATTGAACAAGAGTTTGCGCCATGAGAATCAGTTGAAAAATTCCCGAACTGAGTTCAAAAGGTCGTCGAAAGAACTCCCAAGACAATAATATTATATAGGTAAGTGGATCTTTTTACTATTTTTGGTCGTTCTTACTGGAATTGAAAATATATAGGTACAGGGAATACTAATTATATAGGTATTCAAGGGGAATAATATATTCAGGGTATTTACACTCAAAATGGAACCTATTCATTGAGGGTTAATTCCTCAGCTCATTTTCGCCACAATCATCGTTCCAAAAAATAAATAGTGGAATAAATGGAACCTATTCATTGAGGGTTAATTCCTCAGCTCATTTTCGCCACAATCATCGTTCCAAAAAATAAATAGTTAAAAAAAATCATACCAAAATAATTTTGGTATAATTTTTTTGAATTATTCAAAAAAATCGAAAAATGATTACCTATCACAGTTGAAAGCTTGGATTATGAACCAGTTTTTCTCGGAACATGCTCGGGATTTTTCCATTTTTCCCAGTGTCAAACGCACGTTTAAAAAACGTTAATTTTTAAAAATTCAACGCAACCCAACATTTGACCGATTTTCTGCTCACTTTAACTTATTGTTAGAAAACTGCAAATATCGTAAGATTACAGGACATTTAACGGGCTTTCCAACGGTACTCTCACATTTGTAATTCCTACACAATGCAAGGGACTTATGGCCATTTTACTATGGCAAAGTCGAAAACTCGAGAAAAATCTTCAAAGCAAAAAAGTGTACTATCCCATGGGCTCACGAAAAATGTTATGAAACGAAAATTGTTGAAAATGAGCTAATAAATCGACCCTCCGTAGCCAAATCATGTGTGAAAACCTTGGAATGGCTTCAATTGACGAAATCGTTGGCCATCTAGGACTGTATCGGAATTAGGGATTAGATAGGCGTATTACCCCTAAAAACCATGTCCCACTATACTTCGGGTTAATAGAAAATATATTATTGATAGAACCAGATGGTGGTGAATCCGGACTACCTCCGCATGAATGTCATCACTTTTATCCGCCGGAGAAATCCCGTATCAGTTTATAGGCGGGACCGAAACTATCGTGTGCAAGTTATTTTGTGGGGCATCCCAGGAGCGAGGCAGTACCAGCCTTTTGAATAACGAGACTTGGAACAGGAGCCGAGTTTTGTGCGTGAGCTGGCCCTAATTCGAGTTCGATCAACTTCGCACGAGGCACGGCATCAACTAGTTGATCTGCGCATTTACCCGTCGAATATAAATCATGCGAGAATTTAGCGAACTACAACGGCTGGCAAATAAAGGTTAAGCAAATTAATAAAGGCAAAGAGGAAAATAATCCTCGGTTTGATATCGCCCCGTGGTAGTAACTATTTTCACTACAAAATATATTGCACTATACAGACGTTGTTTTAAATTTAAATGAATTATAGTATTGTGTTAAAGACACCACCGAATTGGGCAGTGTTGTGTATGGCTTATCTAGCTTCTCCTTATCAGTTGCTGTTTGCCTGATAACAACGTATGTTCTGGTTCACTACTTGTTTATATACTAAAAAGTTGTATAATAAAGTTTACTTCTATGCTCGCGTTCAACTATGCGTTATTCATGCCGTGAATACATTACAATTGGCGACGAGGAAAATGGCACCAAAGAAGACAAGAAAAGGGAAGGCACCCGCCGAGTGCGACTCCAGTGACGAAAGTTGTAAACATAGAGACGATCGCATTTCTGTGAGTAACTTCAAATTCACATTTTACGACAAAAATGAAGAGTGGAGGTACTACATTCAACGATTCGAGTTAGAAGTTTCATTATTCGGTATCGACGCTCCCGAATATGATACAGACAAAAGAAACTTACTGCTCAAATGGATTGGTCCTGAAATTTATCGATTGGTCGTCGACCATTTCGATCCACAGCCGGTCACTCAACAAACATACGACTCGATTCGAAATTTCCTCAATTCTCATTTCAAATCGACTGTGAATTACTTGGCATCTAGAATTCGTTTCGGAAACACACACAGAAGTCACAACCAATCCATTACCGAATACGTAGCTGAGCTGAGACGGCTCGCCGTTCCTTGCCTTTTTAGGGGGACACTTGACGAGCGTCTTCGAGACCAATTTTTATTGGGTTTAGAAGATGCGCAAATGCAGGAAGAGCTGCTGCGCCTGCACCCTGATGTTGACGTCTCTATGAATGACATTCAAAAATCAGCCTCGATTATTGAAACAGCACGAACCTCAATTTCAAAACAATCGCACACTCTTTTGGATAGATCTCTCTTTCAAGTAGAAGAACATATCGGGGAACCATCATCAAACACAAATCGAACGACTACACGACTGCCGGTTCACGCACCTTACGGCGACACAAATAAGCCAACTGCTGATCAACCTGTTCACACGATTGACCCCACGACAACGTGTATTAGGTGCGGCAGATCCAAACACTCTATAAACGTATGCCCGGCTGCGCGGTCTACTTGCAAACATTGCTCTCTGATTGGACATTGGGCTAATTGTTGTCTAAAGTCTGGAAAAGCTCAAGTTCTAACGTCAACCACAAATCGCAGCAGACAGCCAAGTTCTGCGCATCACTTGAATGCAATAAATCAGGTGCAATCTCCTGATCCTCGATATTTCCTGATCGATACGTTGGTTAACGGCACACCAATCTCATTTGAGTACGACACCGCAGCTGCTAAGACTGTTATTGGACAGCAGGTGTGGAAACGAATTGGCTCACCTAGGCTACGCGATACAGAACCATTGGGCGCCTACCCTGATTTTACAATACCAATGTTGGGGGAATGCACAGTTTCAGTCCAACTAGGTAAAACCACAAAAGCTCTACCAATTGTGGTGGCTAAAGGCTCAGGTACTTCGCTTTTTGGACGAAATTGGATTGGAGCGTTCAATGTTTCACCGCAGTGCCCGTTTGTGAGAAGAGGATATTTTCCTACGCTAAATAAAATCGACCAGCTTCCCGACATTTACGATAGAAACACTATTCTAAACGAGTTTCCAGAGCTATTCAATGATGAAGTAGGTCGTACTTCATCTGTTGTTGTATCAGTCCGCGTTGATCCATCTGTTGAACCTAAGTTTTTCAACGCTCGGCCCGTCCCTTTTGCACTTAAAAATGCAGCCGATAAAGAAATAGACAGACTCTTACACGACGGTATCATAGAACCTATTGATCCTTTAAAATTCGATGTGAAGTGGGCCTCTCCGGTTGTTTACCAGCCAAAACGGAATGGTAAGGTTCGCCTTTGCGGGGATTTTAAGGTCACGATCAACCCTCATATGCTGAACAACGATCCTCATCCACAGCCCACTTTTGAGGAAATTGCGTGTAAATTCACCGGATTTAGTGAGTTCAGTATAATCGACTTGAAAGACGCGTTTCACCAACTCCCAGTCGATGAAGAGAGTAAGCAATATCTAATAATAGCAACACATCGCGGCTACTTCACCTACAAAACTATGCCATTCGGTATCAAAATCGCATCAGCCAAGTTCCAAAAATTTATGGACACACTACTACAGGATTTGGAGGGAGTAGCTTGGCTGCAAGACGACATAGCTACTGGGGGTAAAACACGACAGGAGCACATCATGCGACTTCGACTGGTGCTGAACAGACTACGCGACGCTGGCCTAAAAACTCAGATCGACAAGATTCATCTTTTCCAGCCCTCAATAAAATTCTTGGGATATCGCTGGGACAAGGAGGGAGTCCACCCGACACATGAAGGGGTAGATGCCCTGCGGGAACTTCGGTCTCCTAACAACGTTTCGGAGCTCAGATCTTTTCTTGGAAGCATCAACTATTACTCCCGGTTCCTCAAAGATTTACAATCACGCTGCTCAATCCTCAACAGTCTTTTGCAAAAAAACAAGAAATGGGAGTGGACCCCTGAACACGAACGCGTTTTCCAATCATTGAAAGGCGAAATCACAGCTGATAAAACGATAGTTCACTACGATCCGAATCTTCCAATAATCTTGTCCACTGATGCCTCGAATACGGGTATTGGAGCAGTTATTCAGCACCGATACAAAGACAATTCGCTGCGGCCTATTGCTGCGGCTTCCCGTGCTCTCACTAAAGCTGAACAAAATTTCTCAACAATTGACAGGGAGGGTCTTGCAATCATTTTCGGTGTAAACAAATTCTTTCAGTATTTGTGCGGTCGGAATTTCATCATTCAAACCGACCATAAGCCATTAGAACGAATATTTGGGGAGAACAGCTCCTTGCCAAAGATAGTTGCATCCAGGTTATCTCGTTGGGCACTAACTTTGAGCAATTACGATTATACGATTGAACACATACCTGGACGAGAGATGTGCGTTCCAGATTGCCTCTCAAGACTTTTCAAAAACAATGATTGCACCAAGAGCGAAGAACCTTTTCAGTCGTATGACTCCTTGAACGAAATTCGCACGCACTTCCTTCACGAATCAAATCTAACGAATTCTCGATTGAAGCACCTATCGTGGAGGGACGAAACCTTGAAAACGATTTTTCAACTACACGAAAGAGGCTGGCCTCCCAAACGGAATTTGGACGATTCAATAATCCCATTTTACGAGAAAAGGGACGAGTTATCCATTGAAAATGGCGTACTATTATGGCAAAATCGTTTGGTTATACCCAAGTCACTACAAACATGCGTTCTACAAAAACTCCACGAAGGACACCCTGGGATTGTGGCGATGAAATCCTTGGCCCGTATATACATTTGGTGGCCGGGTATCGACCGACAAATTGAGACTTACGTGGGGCAATGTAGTGATTGCCAGAAGAGTCAGAGTGATTCGCCAGAGACACCGTTATACCTCTGGAACACACCGGACAGTGCGTGGGACCGCCTTCACATAGATTTTCTTGGACCATTTGAAGGAAAAATGTGGTTCGTGGTCATCGATGCATTTTCTCGGTGGCTAGAAATTTTCCCAATGACAACCGCAACTACTGAAAACGCCGTGGTCTCACTTCGATCGCTGTTCAGCAAATACGGAATATGCAAATCCATCGTCAGTGACAATGGACCACAGTTCCGTTCAACACACTTCAAACAATTTTGCCATTCAAATGGGGTAAAGCTGATTCTCACAACCCCATACCACAGCAGGACAAACGGACGAGTTGAGAGAGTCATACGCACGTTCAAAAACAGATATCTAAGATCCAAGACCCAATTTCCAGATCCCACACACCGGATGCAAGTGGTTCTTTTTACTTACAGAACGACACCTCATTCATCAACAGGCAAGAGTCCAGCTGAATTGTTTCTAGGAAGAAAACTGACAACAGTTTTTGACAGAATGAAACCGGACACACGCGAGAAGATGGACAGAATGGCTTTCAAGAGCAAGATGTACCATGACCGAAGCTCTCAAAACAGAGACTTCAACGTTGGAGATTTCGTCTGGTTCAAACGGAAGGTCGATTCAGAATGGATTCCTGCTTCTGTACTAGAAAAAACCGGAGAACTCTCATACCACGTGAAAGTTGGTGAAGACATGTATCGTGCCCATGCTGATCAAATGCGTTCAAGGCTTCAAACTGGGGAGGATGATCAGACGGCCACCGAAAACGACTCAAGGTTCACTCGAGACTTCATAAACTCAGATCCACACATTTCCAGCAGGGAGATCTCTACTCAACGTGACATCCGCAGGAGCAGCCGACACAGACAACAACCCGCTAGATTAGAATACCGCTAAAAAAAAAAAAAAAAAAAAAAAAAAGCTACTGTTGTGTATGGCTTATCTAGCTTCTCCTTATCAGTTGCTGTTTGCCTGATAACAACGTATGTTCTGGTTCACTACTTGTTTATATACTAAAAAGTTGTATAATAAAGTTTACTTCTATGCTCGCGTTCAACTATGCGTTATTCATGCCGTGAATACATTACAGGCAGCATCATGCGTTTTATCATGGAAACATTTCAGATCTAGCATTTCAAAGTCAGATTGAGAACGTCCCAGATCAAATAAAAAAATTTCCAAAGCAAATTGAGAATTTTCCAGGCAAAATTCGACAAAAATAATCCGACAATTTTATTGGGATTTATTTTCTAACCATAACAATTCTTTTATTTTTTGAGGAGCTGTCCGAACTTGTGGGGGATGAGACATTTTTTTTAGGCTGTGCGATTTTTTGAGACTCTAAAAACTACGTTTATCGAAAACGGTTAGTGCTGGAATGAATTGACAACCAACCACCTAAAATTTTTAATGGTGCGACAGATTCCATTGTGGGTTCTTTGCTCCCGTGTATAAATTTGAGATACCGTCACGTTCCAGGCCGTCACGTATTTCGATGTATTTCTTGCAAACAAGTTAGCAACTTCTCAAAACAATAAAGAGCGGCGTTTTTTATTCAACTGCAAAGCTTGAAACATGATCTCTCGATTTTTCTGCGGAGCACGATTTTCTCGAACAAAGAAACGCTTGAATGGACAAAAGGTGTCAAATTTCGCGTCCTTCGGTGGGAATTATTTACTTACTTGAAGAAAAAAACCCGAGGACGAAGTTGAAGAACAATGAGGCGGAGGAGGTACCATATTTTGCCTTCGGTTTGCGTTTCGATTCGTTTTACACACACGTTCGAAAATTTCGAGCTATTTGCACAACCCAATGAGTTTTCGTAAATTCAAGCGACGGATATGTTTGCGTTCAGCCCACGAGTGGCAATTGTCAATGGTAGACTCGCGGGTAAACAATTCGCAAGGTCAAAAACGGAACGTATTGAGAAAGCCTCAAAAACCAGGCAGAAAGACTCGTACCGTGGATAAGGATCGACTTGTGAGGGTAATCGGGTTACAAGATCGGGGAACGATTGTTCAACCAATCAAAATATGCCTCTAAAAGTGAAAAATAAATACGATCAACATGAGCCTGCTTTTTGAGATTACCACTTTCAAAAAACTTTCCCATCGGAATCGAGTCTTATCTCTTGATAGTCCCAAATAGTCACAACTTATCAAGGACGGCCATTGGCCTGCGGAATGTAAAATTGATATTTAACGACATTTTGAGCGATTAGAAAGATTGATCGTGGAAGAACAATTCGAAGTAATTTGTGGATGTTTTGACCTCTTTTGTGAAATTTCCTCCAACTGGGTCATCCAAACGTGCGGGCATGAGCGGCGCAACTAATTATTGCGCCTGTGCCAATTTTCCAAGCGAAACAAACGCTTTTCGGCCGTCTTTATCTCACGAGTGTCAACAGTAACTGCACCGGGTTTCGGTGTTTCCTTGACTCGCTCGAGCGGCTCAACTGACCACAAAACACAAATGAAGGTTTTCTTAGGCTCAGGATAACGGTATGGGCCTACAGCCTACTAAGGAAGAGGTTAATTTCCGTTGATATGCCTGGTGAAGTCTGTTGAAAATTTTAAGGAATGGTTAGTATGCTGGATGTTAATCTACTTCCCACAGATTTGGAAGATTCTCAAAATAATTGGGTAACGCCGACAGCATTCAACCAGACGTTTTTCTCATAAAAATTCACGTTTTCATTGAAAATTACAATTTCCAATGTTATAAGTACCGACCTAGACGAAACGATTTTCATGGTTTCTGGAAAATGAGGATTTTGGGACATCACCCCTCCACACAGACAAGAATCCGAATCAGAGTGACTCCCAGATTAAAATCCATGCTGCAACTCAATTTTAACTCAAAAATGCTTTCCTGCATTATGGAAGCTCTAATGTCCCAAAATCAACCTTCGCCAATTTTGCTCTCATTGCGACAGTTTTTGCAGTCAACGATGAACTCGATGGCGGCTTGTACTGCTACCAAGGGCTAAAAAAGCCTGCGAGGGCACTGACATGAAGGCAGGGCAAAGCGGGTTTGAAAACGGGATTGCAAGGTCATGCTGGTTGTAGCGGCGCTGCACACACCCAGCCTAAGGTGTTTCCATCAGGTTACGGGCCCAGTCAGTAGCAGCGAAACGGTACTCACTGATCTGAGAGTTTGAGCAAGCATTAAATTTTAAAAAGAGTCCAGCACCAAAACGAATTTGTTTTTTGAACCGAGTCCGAAGGTTCATTTCTGAAAAAATGTCAATAAAAATATACAACCGACTCTACAAAGACCGTGCGCCTAAAAAACTAAAAAGTAAAAATGAATATACAAACGGAAAGAAATTCTTGATATGACAAGAAACCTACCCTTTCTACTGAATAGCTCAGTAACAAGGAGGAATCCTAATTAAATGAGGATTCAAATTTTGAACATTTCGCTTTGAAGTCGGTGCTTTAATTTCATCTGAAGCTCTACCCTAAAGCACCGACTCGAAACAGTCTCATTCGATTCAGTACCAATTGTTTCCAAAATTGTTATTGCAGATTCGAATTCTACACCCCTTGAAACGTAAACCTACCCAGTTTTAGAGAATGCTGAAAATTTTTCCCTGGCCGATTACATAGTCGTTTCATTTTCTTGAAAAATGAATCAAAATTATAAAAATTCTCGGTAAGTACAGGCTTTTTCTATTCTTTCTCCAGAGCCGGAGGAAGATGAAAATTATGAAATCGCATGATGCACTTTACAGTGAAGTTATCGGGTGATCCAACAGACTCATGCGAGCGCCACACACGAAGTCTCACCTTCTCGTGCCATCGGCCGGACCGACAGATGCAGTTTCCTATTTCCCCGCGAATGGCACACGAATGTCGCGTCAGGGAAGTCGGCTGGGGCCGCTTCGTCTCGCCCCCTTTCGCATTCCTATCTCTATCCCGTTCGAACTTCCATCTTATCCGTATCCCTGTCCCTGTCCGACAACGTCCTTCATGTCAGTCACTTCATTGGCCCAGACGCGCTGCTCCTATCGCCGGGCGAAAGCTTTCACTCGGCAACCAACAGCGAGTAATGCGAATCTGCATAGGATCGTCTGCTAGATTTTCTGCAATGTACCTATTGTCAACGATGGGCCTCTGAGCAGTTGTAGGTTACAGGGGAGTCGGCTTCTGCCAAATTGTGCCACCACAGATTTTCGAAACTTTTGACGTTCCTTCGTGGTAAGTAGTAAAATTTTCTAGGAAAGAGAGAATGGCAAACCACCTGCAGCATGGCAGATGGTTGAATAAGGGCGAGGCTCAGTAACACAGTAAACAAGCTCAGAGAAAGAGCTCGAATGATCCATAAAAATGACGAGTAATTAGTGTCAAGTAGTAATTATGGTTATTGTAATGAGAAAATCTGTGGTCGACCCCGTATCGGATTATTCCAATTTTTGTACTGTAGCACGTTTTTAAACCTCATAATTGTATCTACTCGGGTCCGGAATAAATAATTTACTATTAATTATTGTGATATCCCAACACCGAATGCTTGTATAATTCGAGCAGAAATGATTTTCCTAGGTTGGCAAAAAAACTGCACGGGTCGACCTCATCTTCGACGGGAGAAACGCGATGCTCGCAATTTTTATGCAATGTTGTACCTTGTTTGCAAAAGAGGAAGGATGGTCCCAAGCAGGAAACGCATTTCGGTCGGACGGATTGTGCAATGGTCAGCTGAGCTCGAGTCGAACGCTTCGAAGGAAAGGCCGCAGACCGTCGTCCACTTACCGGCTTTCGAGATGCAGTAAACGCCAGTCTCGCGTTTTTGAGCAATGGAATTATCGGTGGATCCGACATATCGAAATCACGCCATGCTCATGAAGGTTTTGGACAGCGGGTCAGTAATGGTGAATGATTACAGACACATGAGCACGCACAATGTACGAATCGTCGGCAAACAACGTGAGAATCCCCACAAAAATCATCAAGAGGAAGGAAGGGGGAAAAAATGGGGGGGGGATTGGAAGGGGAGGGGAAAAAATTAAATAACATGTAACAACAAACATTAGGTTACCAACATTAAGAAACAGCGTATTTATAGGGGCCCAGTTGAACCCCCCTCCATTGAACGGGTCTGCGAAGACCAACTCACAATGAAACAGAAACTCAAACTCGAAGCAAAACTCACAATGAAACAGAAACTCAATATTTTAATCAATCTCTAAGTCATTCACTGAAACAGAAACTCAAACTCATAGTCGAAATCGAAGTCAAACTCACACTGAAACAGAAACTCAAACTCATACTTGAGATCGAAGTCAAACTTACAATGAAACAGAAAGTCAAACTCATAATCGAAATCGAAGTCAAACTCACAATGAAACAGAAACTCAAACTCATAATCGAAATCGAAGTCAAACTCACACTGAAACCGAAACTCAAACTCATACTTGAGATCGAAGTCAAACTTACAATGAAACAGAAACTCAAACTCATAATCGAAATCGAAGTCAAACTTACAATGAAACAGAAACTCAAACTCATAATCGAAATCGAAGTCAAACTTACAATGAAACCGAAACGCAAACTCATGATCGAAATCGAAGTCAAAATCACAATGAAACAGAAAGTCAAACTCATAATCGAAATCGAATTCAAACTCACAATGAAACAGAAACTCAAACTCATAATCGAAGTCAAACTCACAATGAAACAGAAACTCAAACTCATAATCGAAATCGAAGTCAAACTTACAATGAAACCGAAACGCAAACTCATGATCGAAATCGAAGTCAAAATCACAATGAAACAGAAAGTCAAACTCATAATCGAAATCGAATTCAAACTCACAATGAAACAGAAACTCAAACTCATAATCGAAATCGAAGTCAAACTCACAATGAAACAGAAAGTCAAACTCATAATCGAAATCGAAGTCAAACTCACAATGAAACAGAAACGCAAACTCATGATCGAAATCGAAGTCAAACTCACAATGAATCTCAAACTCATAATAATGAGTGACTTCGAGATCGACTAATGAGTTCGGGTTTCGGTTTCATTGTGAGTTTGACTTCGATTTCGATTATGAGTTTGAGTTTCTGTTTCATTGTAAGTTTGACTTCGATTTCGATTATGAGTTTGAGTTTCTGTTTCATTGTAAGTTTGACTTCGATCTCAAGTATGAGTTTGAGTTTCGGTTTCAGTGTGAGTTTGACTTCGATTTCGATTATGAGTTCGAGTTTCTGTTTCATTGTGAGTTTGACTTTGATTTCGATTATGAAGTTGACTTTCTGTTTCATTGTGAGTTTGACTCCGATTTCGATTATGAGTTTGAGTTTTTGTTTCATAGTGAGTTTGACTTCGATTTCGATTATGAGTTTGAGTTTCTGTTTCGTTGTGAGTTTGACTTCGATTTCGATTATGTGTTTGAGTTTCTGTTTCATTGTGAGTTTGACTTCGATTTCGATTACCTATGAGTTTGAGTTTCTGTTTCATTGTGATTTTGACTTCGATTTCGATTATGAGTTTGAGTTTCTATTTCATTGTAAGTTTGACTTCGATTTCGATTATGAGTTTGCGTTTCGGTTTCATAGTAAGTTTGACTTCGATTTCGATAATGAGTTTGACTTGAAGCTTGACTATGAGTTTGAGTTTCTGTTTCATGGCGAGTTTGACTATCGGTTTGAGTTGGTTTCATTGTGAGTTTGATGATAATAAGTTTCTGTTTCATTGTGAATCTGACTTCGCGATTGATTGTGAGTTTGAGTTTCTGTTTCATTGTGAGTTTGCCACTTGAATAATGAAAAACTTGAAAATGATAAGATTTAAAAAATTATAGAGTAGGTCGAGTAGAGAGACCTTTTGTAGGAAATTACTTGCACCATAGCTCGTAGGTCCCTCAGGTTAATATCCTGCATAGGTCAAAAAATGTATGGCCGGCCAATGACCGCGATTAATAAAGGCCGACCCATGATTATTTATTATTAGATATCAATAAGACAGACGAATTTACGCAAGAAGAATTTGTTCTTCTTTTATTTATGCTTTTTCAATCGAACTGAAGTCTTTCCATTTTACTGTGTTACACAATCGCGTGCACTTCGAGTTTTTCGAAACGTCACGATTGATGGGCGAAGAGTACGCAGTAGACAATAAACGGTTAGTTAATTATGTATCAGATTATTTACATAATCGTGTTAGGTGTATTGCGTTGTAACAGTGGAAGTTGTTTCCGGATGGTTCAAGGCTCGTCCTCGAATCCGCAACCGGAAGGTACCTTAAACCAAGGTTTGTATTACGCCTTTTTCCGTGATGTTTCGTGACAATAAATTGTAGTAGGCTCAGTTAAAAGAAATTGTTGGTTTTTGAGATTCACTTGAAGATTCACTTGTGATTCGTTTGAACAGAAACTCGACTCGGTCAGAAAACTTGTTCATACCACTTTCAATAACCTTTTTTCTTGATTAGGTAGATTTAATACAATTCACCAGATGTTGCAGGGTGGCCTCATTTTCTCTAAAGCATTATAATGATGAACTGGTAGCATCTCGGTGAGATCTGACCACATCCTAAAGCGAGACATGCGGAGGAAAAAAAGAATTCAGCGATAATTGAGCTAACCTTTCCCTCGGTTGAGTTCGAGTTGGACAGGATCAGCTGTGAGATTCTTGAGGTGCTAAGTTGACCACTTTCCAAATGATGGCCTCCCAAGTTTGAAACACGACTCCAATCTGAATCAGTTACGATTGATGTCTGAGGTGCACAACGTTTTGATGATCAATTTTGTGCTTTTTTGGGAAAATCAACGGTCACCGGTCTGGCAGGCTGGTGTCACTAACCGATTGACGTGGCATTGAAAACGATCGAAAACTGAGTGAAAACGACCAGTAGTGACATCACACGGTATTTATATTTGCGAATTAACCAAACGCGATTTTGAGCCAAAAACTGAAAATTTTCGGGCTTCAAAAAGTGCTGGACTTGAATAAACTTTGAACTTCAAGATTTCGTTTTCCTTAAATTCTCTAAAAGCATTTCACCATTTGCTATTAGGTATCAAATAACAGGCACGGGACAAAAATCCATTTTTTCCTTTCTATCCTTTGGAAATTCATCGTTTTCAGTTGACTACAGAGAGAAATTAATTGCAGCTTATATCACCCCATTTGCTCTCCTATACGGCCGTTAAAGTCTTTCCTCGTACCATTAGCCACCAAGTAGTTTCCTTCGTGAGACAATCGATGAAAAATATCCCAGTTGGGGAAACTGGGGTATTCACATCGGCATTACTTATCGTGCGATTATTCATGGAAGGATGAATACAAGGAGGTCCAGCTTTTGGCAAGGAAATACGCTCCATTTTCCTGGAGTAGCATTATGCCTACGACCTACAGAGCGCTGAAGAACGGTGAAACTTTTACGTGCCTGCACAACTCGGGTTCAAATCCAGTTTGAGACAACTATTTGAGTTTTTTACGCTGCAGACTCGTGGGCTATACCACATTCGTAGGTACCGGTGGAATCGCTTCTTCAGGCGCCGGCCAGAATGCTCTCGAGAATTTTTTAATCTGGCGCGTTTCATCTTTATTTGGGGTAGAGGGGACATCAACCCCTCAATTCAGCTCACTTTCCACCTCCAAGTTACCATTTAACCCTCAATACCAAGGTCCTATATCAATTTTCTCCGGGTTTCATTTTTTATCCCCTTCAGCGACAATTTTCTTAGGCATGTAAGTGGCTCAAGTCCATCAGCAAGTACCTATTATTTAGCTTTATGCATTTGCCAATTATTATTTTTGTATTTTTTCTATAATCACAGAGTAAATAAAAGTATTGTAATTTATTTTAAAAGTTTAAAAATAGGAATGTAGGTTCAGAACAAGCGTAATTGTGTTTTTGGGTCCGTTCGTCCGTCACCTACTTCCAAAATATTCGTGCATTTTTTTGTACAAACAAATTAAATGATTGGAACGCTCTTGGGCTTATAGATTTTTTTTTCAACGCTGCAGGATATTTCTTTCATTTTGGTATCTTGAAACATCAAGGCATTCCGATTAAGGAGGGGGAAGGGTTGAAATCAGCATCGAGTATTGAACTTTTTTTTAACCCTGTAGCACCCACATTGATCACAATAAAATCCGATCTGTTCCAACTTTTACGTAGTACACAATATGGATGTATTTATGTACCTTTATGGATGTGTGCAGTCCTAGCAACACTGGTATTTCAAATCATTTGGGGCATCCTGTTGAGCCGGGAAAAAAGAGAAAGTTGCCCAAATCCATGTTTAGGGATGATTGATACGCATGGGAGGTACATGAACGACGACCGCTATTAGGATACAATTTAAATCATCCGAGGGATTTTTATTGGTGCCATAATATTTATCCATTCGCTTCCTCTGTTTGACGAATACAATTATTAATTCTTCTACTCCGGCGTGAAAATCAATTGATGACTTGAAATCATTCAAATTAAACTTGCTAAAGTATAAAAAAATAAAATTTGCCTACCTTCCAATTCCGTGCTGATCCACTTAAATCCAAAATCGTGAAGAAATGTTGAGAGATTTTCTCTCTCTCTCTGACACCCAACACCCGCGCACTGATAGATCGGAACCGATAGAAATTTTACAATGTTGTCATGCAGAACTTGAAATCAATTTTCAAGAAATGGGTGATGCGCTATTGAACGGCGTACAACCACCCCGACGAGGGAACGGGGCTGACTGAAGACCGGAACGTCTGGTTTGTTTTGACCGCTCACCTGGAGTCCCCAGGGAGCACTCGGGGAGGGGGTAGACGCCTCAGAAGAAGCAGGTTCTGATAGGAGGAGCTACCGGCTTCTCAAGTCCGTAAAAAGAACCGAACGGGAAGGGGGTGCACGGTTTATTCTTTTTCAACGAGTGCTGATAGAGTTTCTTTGTTGGATGATCCCAGATTGGATTAAAGCGCAAACCGAGTTTGAATCCATAAAGTTCTAAGTAGGTATACCTACGTGTAAAAATGGGGACGCCCGGACAACTTCGGTTATCGGTTGAAAAGCAACGCGAAGACTTTTGATGAAATAGTGTTTGTTGTGGATTATTTGATCGATTTATCTTTCCGTATTGAGTGGGCGCATATGAAATTAATCCGTGCTTGACTGCAGGGTCGTACTTTCCCTTAGATCGGGCTCCTTAAGGTTGAATTTCCTTTTTTAGCATAAAAACCGCAAAAAAAAAATTTAATGGGTTCCTAACTATTTTCAGCTTAATATTTCATCAGCACGAGCACAGAATCGCAAATGAAGGAAGTTGAATACCTACTGCATTACTTATGCCAACAAAGAAACATCACAAGGTTCTCAACGAGTTGGACTGAAAGGGGTAGAGCACAAGCGCGTGATACTGTAACGTGCACATTCCCGCCCCCATTTTTTCAGATCAATCCACACTAATCAGAAATCCCACCTGCTGCACTTTTTTGAAAAGCCTACGTCACGATTTTTCATTCTATCTAATGGAAAAATCTACGAATCCAAGAATTCCATTAGCATTATGTACCTGATGTCCCCTTTGACCTGTGTCATTCCTTTGCATTTTCCTGATCGGACCTACTTTTGGTCCCGGGTGGAAGAGGGTAAATGAAAAATCCAATTTACAAATTCAAATTTTATCATATTCACATTTAAAACAATTGACAATATGGGACTAATTTTTCATCCTATTCTCTTTTTCCATTTCACAATAATAATATTGTACTACTATAAAAACTAGAGACTAAGTAACTCTACAAAAAAGACGTAAGACGGAAATGAACAACCAGAAAATCATTATAAAAACTTGACCGAGGAAATCCTCCAAACTCATCATTCTGAAATGCATTTGAAATCAGCATAGGAAGACAATAACAATACATAATAAGTAATACCAAGTTTACGTGAAATCAAGCCTTAAAATGTTGTACTTTTCAAAACATTGGCATTCTTTACCAATCACAAAATATCAAAATTGGGTTAATGAACTGAGCCCATCAGCTTCTGATGCAAAGTCAAGTTGACGAGAAACCTTCTCACGAGGTTCGCAATATAAATATAATCAATATCATTACTTCCTATATTATTTGTTCTACTTTTCCATTATTAAAAAATATATTTTACACACTAAACGTTTCAACTATTTTAGATTTTGTCCTGACCAAAATGTGTGTCTTTCGAGTGGAAAATTAAAAATTTCGATGGAATTCTAAATTCTGCAAAGCGCTGAGAGTCATTTTGGCTGAAACGATTTCGGTTTTTTCGATGAAGCAATTTTATCCAACCGTTCGATAGTCTTAGATTGAACATCCCAGCAGGCGTTTTTCAATACTCGAGTGAGAACAATGCGTACTACATGTCTCGCATCGCACATTGAACGACATAAAAGATGATGCAACAACAAGTTTGAGTGAATTGATCGTACAGCCTCTAACAGCCTGAGGAATGTCCAAAGTCCAATGTAGGTTTTCTCCGAAGTGAACAGTGGACTCGTCTTGCGAGCTTGGTGTGTATATATCCTTCTACTTCCATTTCCCTGTGGTTTTCCAATTATGAGGTACAGTAGTGTATGTTTTGTTGATAGCATATCTCCAAAAGACCCCCTTCGTCTGATATAATATGCTGATGCTGATATTATCAAGGATTCTTTTAAGGTAAGTGTAAATATAATCCCACATTATCCTCCAAATCAGCCAAAATTGACTCCCTGCACTCCGCGATTCAAAATTTCGAATGCAAGAAAAAATTGTTTTGTACTTGTCGAAGCTCGCCCAAATTCTAAATTGATCAAACTTCTAGTTTGTTATGGATGAGAAACGGAATTTGAAACTTGTTTTCCATAATCACTTAAACTGTGACACCCACAAACATGCACAATAATATTGCTTTCGTCTTCCTTTGTTTACATGTCAAAAAATATTTTTTAAATCTATCTTTCCTCAAGGCAAGCATAGTTCTTTAAAATATTCAGATGATTTTTCTGTATAAAAGATATTGTTCGTGACGTTTCCTAACTATTTAACAATACTTCATATCTATTGGCATGAAAATATCCTATAGAAATCTTACTTAGGTACTTCTCTTCTATACTTGGGTAAGGGATTTCTTCGATAGAAAAGGAGAGTAGACAAATCGTATGGTCCGGACAGTGACGTCTGATTGATTTCCTCTTGACTTGAAAATGTTTTTTTATTGTCCCTAATAATAATAATGGAATTGAACAGAAAATTTTGTAAGAACCGAAAGAGGGGAGAGACCTTTCGACACCAACCTGGCAGTGTTGTAAGGGCCATGTCCAGACCATATGACACACACCAACATTCATATAGACCGTCTGACGTTCAATTAGAATACAGCTTGAATTGGTACAAATTTTCCAAACGATATTATAAATAGGAAAAGTGAGCAAAAACTAAGGATTCCCCCTTTTTTCAATAAAAAACCTTGCGAATGAAAAACGTTCTGATTTTTCTTCTAATTATTAATATCATCTTATCACCTAATCAGTACTGAGGGGGGCTAGTCAATTTACGCGAGAAGGTTACATTTTTTCACACAAGTCAAATGAGAACTGAACTACCATAGCATACTACTTGATATCAAACGATCCTCCATTACAGTATATACAAGGTTTAAAAACTAAGGGTAATTTAGGAAGATTAATGACAATTTCCACTCGTTGGCAGCTGTAACTGCATTAGCGAAATCATCCTCAGCTTGACTGACTAGTGTTTCACGAAAATGTGGAAATTCTCACCGATTTCGAGAGTTACTCGGGCCCAAAAAGACTTAGAAATTAGGAAAACACCTTATCGAGTAGCAATATAAAAATACCAGATATATACAACAAATTGTACACGTCAGTACAGGTTGACAATGGGGGAAAAAATCAACAAAATCGAATCAATTGAGTCAAATTGCGTGGAATGTTTTCACAAATCCGAAAGAAAAAACAATTTTGGCAGTTTTTAAGTCTAGGGAAAAGTTTTGCATCGAAATTCTGCAACGAGTCGATTATTTTTAATAAATTAAATTTCACTCACGCGCGGTCACATTCACTCGGTAATAAATAATTTAACACACTCACACGATAAAATACAGTTCGGAACTGAACGTTTACTATTTACATCTTGATTGTGATGGGTCGGTGGTAAAATGTGAGATCGCCGATTCGGTTGATTGATCAACCCGAAGAAATTTCACCATATAGAGGCCGTCAACCAGCGTTTTGTTATGGGAGTTTGAACCATTCAGGCAGGTACCTTTTATTTTGGACCATTAATTTATTGACACCTAGGGGTACTCTCAAGATGAAGGTACTCTCTTGAAGAAAATGCTGCGTGAATCAGAATTGAGTCCTCATCTTACCAATCAGCAAGAATGTTCGTAATGGGGACGTTTGTGTTGGTAGAACTGCCAATGGCGACAATTACTATCCACGAGATAGCAGAAGATGGGTAACAAAAAGCAGGCAACATCGGGTTCTTGAATTATGGTTTTCCTCTATCCAAATCAGCAAAACGTTAAAAAAATGTTTAACTGAGCGTTTCACTTTCTTGGTATGGACCTTGCAAGACTGAAGGGTGGAGGGGAAAAAGATTTCCCCAGGCAGGCGTAGGGACTGAACCCATAGAATATGCTGATGGATGAGGTGGCAATTGGGAGTGGCTGCTGATTGGTAGTTGGGAGTGACTGCTGATTGGTAGATGAGGGTGACTGCTAATCGGCATCTGAGAATGACTGCTGATCGGGAGTTGGGAGGGACTGCTGATCGGTAGCTGAGAGTGACTGCTGATCGGTAGCTGAGAGTGATTGCTGATCGGTAGATGAGAGTGACTGCTGATTGGTATATGAGGGTGATTGCTAATTGGCGTATGGGAGTTACTACTGATCGGCAGTTGGGAGTAACCGCTGATCGGTATATGAGGGTGATTACTCATTGGCATTTGAGAGGGACTGCTGATCAGCAGTTGGGAGTGACTACTGATTGGCAGCTGGGAGTGACTACTGATCGGCAGTTGGGAGTGACTACTGATTGGCAGCTGGGAGTGACTACTGATCGGCAGTTGAGGGCCTCCTATGCTACCATAAGGTACAGGTGGCGCAGGTATCGGCGGAAAATAACCGCGATATGGCGCCATCAGCTCTGCAGACATTGGTTCCGTTTGGACGTCTAGCGATTGAGTCGAAACTGAATTGGTGACCGGTGCTGAAGCTAATTCTTTCTCCATTTGCTCCTTTTTCCGCTGTTTTTCTTTCCATTCGCTTCGACCGTGGTCCGGTTTGTTTAGGTTTCTATGTTGGTAGAACACGAGGCTGATCCGCGTTGGTTGGAAACGGTTGGGTTGGCGAAGAGCTGTTGTTGCATGCAACTCGTGTTTCGCAACCTCGAACAGCACAGAACCGTGAGTCAAAGCGACAGCAACACCACCAACATTGGCATCCTGCAATTGAAAATATTTTCAGCATAAATATCAAACATAGCATAAAACTAGTGGTGGCCATATTGAAATTGGATATTCATCACCATACTTACAGTGAAGCACTCTTCGTTGTTAGCGTAATCAGTAACGGTGCCTATCAAGTTCTTAGGGTCCACGGGCGAGGAGTTGGGCTGACTTGTGTTTGATGCGGCATCGTTCCACACTGACCCTTGACTGTCACCAGGCCACTGCAACAACAAGAAAAGATCGTCAAAGCATGGAGCATTCAGAGGAATCCGTCTTATGCCATCCAAGTTGTTGAACAGTACACTCGAAACTTTCAGGAACAAAAGTTATGGAGATTGGCAATTGAAACAAAATATGAATTCCAAGAAAGTCGTGTAGCTACAGTTTCTATCTCAACAGGTCGATAGTGAGTACTCGAGCGTAACGTACTTGCTTGGGTGACTGCGGGGGGCCATCCGGGTGGCTGTATGTTGGATGCCGCCCTAGCGGAGTATAACCTCCCTTGTGCGGGTCATGAGGAGAAAACTGCGGAGGATTCCAATAATGATCTTGACTGAAACGATTCGACACCATAGTGCCGGGGAAGTCTCTCCAAGGGAATCCTGGGAGGTCAGGAGTAGCTCGAAGATTTTGGAACGATGGTAACGCTTGATGGGAAGCCATTTGGGGTATCACAGGGGGTGTCGTGTAGGTTGATGGAGAATGTTGGGTGATGATTGACTGCCGCGACATTGGGCTCCACTTTGGCGGAGTGGTGTATGGTTCGGATGCGCTGCTCCAGTAGCCTGAAGATGGGCTCGGGCTCATCCCAGGTGTGGACATTGTGCTTCTTGATGGAGAATTTATAAAAGATTGATGTGGACTTATGGAAGAAGCCATGCTTTGGTGAGGACTGCAGGCAGACGTAGCCATTTCACTGCTCAATGAGGATGCAGATCTTGGCCTCGATGGGCTAAATGCTGACCGGGGACTTCTCGACGGAGGATTAGTATCGTACGAAGGATTACTGTACGAATCACTCAGAGAAGTTTTTGGTGGCAAGAAATTCCTTCCTGGACTACTCAAGCCATTTGGTGACACTGGTTCTCGGATACCGGGCGAAAATGGTGGCATTTGATTAGGTGGATGTTGATAGGGAGAAAAGGGACTCTGATAAGGATCCGTATACGGGGAGGCTCCTCCCAGTCGATCCTGCAGTGGCTTGATGTATGTGGAATCGATTGGAGACACAGGTGTTGTAGGATTTGATGATCGCGATGGTGGGCGTCCTAGCGGCCTTCGGAAGGGCGATGAGCTGACAGGACTGAATCCACCTAGAAAGAAATGGAAACCATCGTGAGATCGACCTCATAGTATGGAGTTGGGCTGCAACTGCTGAACTTGAAATTCGATAAATATTTTATACCTGACGAGTCAAGCCTTCTAGGAGAGTCAGGTGCCATTGGTGACGAATGAGGCGAATAAGAAGGCGGAGGATACCCTGGACTCTGGGTCACTACACTGATCGGACTTCTGAACGGGCTTGCAGGGTAGTTAGGCTTCTGCGGAGAGTGAGATGGAGAGCTCATGCTTTCTGGCTCATTTTTGAAGTCCCCATGATGATTGTATGAGACTCCTTCTTCCATTTTAATTCCTGGAACAATCATGAAGGATTTGTTGAGAAGTCAGAACTGGTGGCATGATGACGCTCCTTGCGTTGTGATATCCTGATTTTGTGTTGGTAGATATTAGAGTTCACTTACGTTTCTCTAGACTATTGTGGAATTGTTGGTACGACGGCAGCTCGCTCGATGGCATGCAGTTCGAAGTCGAGGAAGTTTTCTGAAAAGATTCAAAATTCTTGTTACAATCTTGACTGATTCGGTAGAAATCAGAACGGTGGCAGAACTGATTGATACAACTGGTACTCGAACAATCGGTTCAATTTTATTGGTACTCACTGCTTTTTTCGAAGGAGAGGCCTTGGGACTGTCGATGGCCATGTTCATTTTCATTGCGAACTCCCGTTTGATCTGCTCTCGTTCCTCCTTACGTTTCCGTGCCATTTTTCGACACGATTCCAGTGGCATTGGTCGCGTTCTCACCTCACACGGATACCTGGAAGCAAATGTGGAATGAATTGCTGTTCACCTTATCATCCCTGAATACCCAATGACAAGTGTTTTGGCTGTTTGATGATGAAACTACACCAAAGGAAAAAATTGGTGAGTTGACCAAAAATGAATTACCTCGTAAGGCATTCTATTACGCCGTTTTTGACTTTGTCTTGGTAACCTTCTTTGGATCCGAATTCATCCGTTTCGTCCATCACGTACAAAGGAAGCACATGCAGCTGTTCGTCATCTGGTTTCGCAAATCCTCGATGTTTCGTTAACGTTACCACCTGTTGAAATTATACATAGATAACCTCATTTATTCGATACGCTTTCCCAGCAAGAGGTTAATCCAGGATAGGTCAAAAATTCCAGTTTGAGCTTAACTGCGATGGATACGAGTAGCAGAATATACACTTACAGTTGTGCATCCATTGTGCATATTATGTATATCGCGGTGAGCGTGGGCACAGAAATCGAAACATGCTGTCACTCCCGACCATGGACGTCCAGGCTTCAATCCCAATCGACAGTCACCAGCCACGTCGTCGAATGCCGTTTGATTTGCGAACGAATCAGGAGCCATCGTTTTGTAAAGTGGGGACAAATGCGTGGCCAAATTTTGAAGCTTGTCTTCCATTACGGGTTCCTGTAGATACAAGTTATGTTAGTTAACATTCTTGCAAGACCAATATGCTCGAAATATGTGATTATTTTGTCAATCGGGTAATCACCTCGCTCTTGACGCTGAGTTTGAATTTTCTCGCCGTTTGACTACGTGCGAACTTGCAGCCGTTGTAGTACATTGACCAGGAACAGCCGAAAGAAAAAGAGGCGCCGCATGTTGTATTGTCTAGTCCCTGACATGCGCAGGTGCGAGGCTCGTTGACGCCGCATCGTCTCGTTGTGACTACTCCATAGCTAGAGAAGACAAGAAACATTGTGTAAATTATCAAGGGCCAATCCACCAACAATCAAAACCTAGTTTTTCTTTGATCTTGATGGTCAGGGAAAAATATGTTTTATTGGGAAATACTAAATCTTGGATCCGCCTGAATTTGTGATTCTCCCAGAATGAGCGGTGAAGAAACCGAGGAGCTAAAATCTTAGCCAGGAGCCAAACTTAAGCTTCTAGCATGGCTTATCCATAATCCTATTACTCCGGCGCAATTGACCCAAAATTCCTGAGGTGAAACCAGACTATCACTCACTTTTTAAGCTTATCGGTGACGACGGCATAAAGATCATCGGCCATCGCAGATGGAACACCTTCCCAGGCAACGACGACGACAACCAGCCAAGATGTAGCGCAGGAATGGCCTTTCCTGTTCTTGACGACCATCAAGATTTTCTCTTCTGGACCACTCCTCCTTATCACCCATTTGCCAAGAGGACAGCCGGCCACTGTTTTACCTTCTTTCCCAGTGAAAATCACCTGTAAAGGAATCGAATAATTCAGGATGGAGACACGTACTAAGGTGATGAGGACTTTGTATCCCAAATTGAGATTTTGGCGGGAGTTGTAAAAGATGTACCAAGTACGCGCACACAGTTCAACTCACCTTCTCGATTCGAATCGCCTTGCCCGTCAGGCCGCTTCGTTTTTCCATGTTATCTCTTAACTCCTCAAGAGACTTGGCGTAACCCAGATGGGTGTAATACGGGCCTGGCTCATTTGGTATGTGGTCGGCAGGGAAGCAATCGCATCCGGGCACTTCATCTTTGATTGATTTCAGTCTGGGGAAACAAGAAGTCAGTTTTGAAGATTGTTTGGTTGGCGAATTCAGCTGATAACGGTATCGCATGATATTTTGGAAGCAGATGTGCTTTGACCCCCTGACAAAAAATCTGGCCTGCACTTGAAGGTCGAATAATTGAGGACTCAAATCAAATTTTCTGGCATACAGTCTACAATATCGTTACGCTTACCTTTCCGCCTGTTCAGGCGATAGTTTCATATCCTCTTCCGTTTTGAACTCGCCCTCTTCAAACATATATTCTTTGGACTCGTCAAAATCGAACTGCTCTTCTTTTATCACTTTGGCTCGGTCGAATGTCGCTTCGGGATTCCCAGAATCTTTTTCAATTTTCACAGCCACATCTTCATTTGATTGGTTCGGAGTAATTTGTAATCGGCTCGTTTTGGGTTCGGACCATGCTTTGTTATTCTCGAGATGAGGTTGCATTTTCCACTTGCTCGACTCTTTCCCGTATTCATTCAGACTCTCCCAGTTCGGTTTAACATCTTGCACAGGCAGTGTTCTCGAGATCCAAGGCTTGACGTCGCGCATCGCTGGATTATCACATTTTTGGAGATCATTCGACGGTACGGCTGAATTGGGTTTGACATCCCGAGGCATGGAAGTTTCAGTCGATTGAGTATAAGTGGAAGCGCTGTGATGAGGGGAAATCCAAGGGTGATGATTGACTGGCGTTGGTTGCCTAACCTGAGGGTAGCCATTTGATTGTGTCACACAACTAGTCTGTTCTTCAATAGTTTGTGTGCTCGTTTGCGTCTGGCTCGATACGCTTTCATATTTGTTGGCCTCTCTCGTTTGCGTGTTCCCCGCTTTATTAGCATTCGGGTAATTTTCAATTTTGACTTGATTGGTATTATCGTTCACTATATTGTCTTTGTAGGAGCCCCCGCTCCGGCAGCCACCACCCTCAGAAACTAACTTCCGAGGATGGTGGCCTTGGGCTAAAAAATTCCCGCTCGTAACTGGGGTTTGAAGGTTGTTCTGGTCCGTGTAGCCCATACTATGTCCACCTTCTTGGACTTTTTTCATTTCCTGCAACAAACATTGTTTATATAAGAACGGTATCTAAACGAACATCTTTTTCTACATGCTCATGTTTTACTATCAACTGTCAGCAGGATCATGATTAGTCATATGGTTTATACCCACCTGATGCTGTTTGTTGAGAATCATAGTTTTAAGGCGGTTGTTGAGTTCTGCCCGCTCAAACTGGCCGACCTTCTTATCGTTCATCCACATTTGCTGCTGTTGCTGCTGCAAGTGCTGCTGCTGTTGTTGCATCTGCTGGGGTTGTTGCATCTGCTGAAGCTGCTGTGGTTGTTGTTGTTGCTGCTGCTGCTGCTGCTGATGATGTTGTTGCAGCTGTTGGGATTGTTGTTGGTGTTGCTGCTGTTGGGATTGTTGTTGGTGTTGCTGAGGTTGCTGCTGTTGAACAGGTGCTTCGTTTGGCCAAGGCTCGGGAGGATTTTGACTAGGTGGCCGGGAACTTGGTTGAGAAGACCAGATCTCCCTATGCTGAGGGCTTCTGCCCTGCGACGCCATCATCATCTGTTGCTGGTTATGGTGAACTTGATGAGGCATCATATGCTGGCTCTGCATTTGCTGAGGCATTTGGCTCTGCTGCATGATTGCATGCTGCTGCGGTGAAGGCTGATTATGCATCGATGTCTGTGGAGATGTAGATTGATTAGATTGGTTTTGCTGGTGAAGCATTTGCTGACGCCTTTGGGTCATTTGTTGTTGCTGGTGCAGCTGTTCTTGGTGTTGAAAATGATTGTGTTGCTGTTCAATAGACGATTGCTGAATCTGATGCTGCTGCTGCTGCTGGTGCATGTGTGGTGACATCATTTGCGTTTGTTGCTGCTGGTGCTGCAAATGTTGGGACGGTTGTTGACTAACTTGTGGCGACTTTTGCTGATGCTGCTGCTGCTGGTATCGCTGCTCATGCTGCAGTTGGCTACTTGGTTGAGGGCTTAGGACTGACCACACTGTTTGAGAATGATCGTTCCTGCTAGAAGAATCAGGATGATTTTTGTGCTTTTTATGATTGTCCATTTGTTGAATGTCATCTTTAGAATCTGAAGGCCGCGGTGAACTATTCCAAAGTTCTTTGTGCTCGTTATTTTTTACAATATTACTCTCCCCTTTATTTCCACGTTCGTTGGAATCGTTGACTTGCCCTGGATACCCACTAGAGTTGCGTGAACTCTGCAGTGATTGGGGAGTTTGTGGGTACCCAGGCATCGCGTTTCCCTGGTTGCTAGGCGTTGAGGGGGTGGGGGGATTCGTGTATTTGCCTTCACCATTTTCGAGTTGCGCTGAACCGCATCTACTCGTCGGGGTTGAAGATGTTGGCGGGGCCATAACGTCGGCCTAGAAAAATTGAAAAAACAATATATACCACCACAATATTGTTATTAAATATCTAATCGTGAAGAAAACCAATTGTTGCGTTTAAAATCGATTTGTGACCCTTGTAAAACTGGCCTAAACCCATGAGTGAGATTGGCCTTACGAGGGAGGTATCTGTTTTTGGAACATACCTGGTTCGAATGCGGGTAGGAGCCGTTCATGTATTCCGAAGGCCTCGGACTTTGCTCGACGTACTCGATGTTGCCATTTAAAGTGGGCGTCGTTCTTGAGTTGCCGTTGTGCAGACTATGAGGCGATGGCTGAGGTTGTGCAGTCCCATTGTACAGGTTGCCATTTGTCTGCATGAACGAATTTTGCTGGTACCCAACCACTGGAACATGATATGACGGCATTATTAAGACATACCTCCCAAACTCCTGGAGGATTATTGTATCGAACTACTGAAACCAAAGGTTGGCTATCGGAAAACTCGGGAAAAATTTGCGGTCTTTACCTGGAGTGGCTTGAGGGTAGCCGGCCACTGCATACTGCGGATACCTTATTTCTTCAATTTGTGGCGGGGGTAGTTGCTGAATGAATTGTCCTTGAGGTGTCCACGTTGCTGTAAGTCAAAAAAATTATGAGTACGTATATTCAGCCAAAATATCTAATATTAGCACTTAAATAGAGTACCATTAAACATTATTATCAAATAATTGAAATCGCTGCTCTAATGAATCAGTAAAATGAACAATTATTTTCCAGTATCCTTTCACGGTTTATTTTACTAACCACTTGGATCGGCTGGTGTAGCAGTCGATTGCCATACAGAATTGCCGAACCGGTGATCTCTTAGTGGTGTCGTGAATCCACCACTTTCCATTCCTGGCTGAATACTCCCGCTGTACAGAGGCATTGTTGCACCCGTCTGTAAAATAAGCAGAATTTTATTAAGCTCAGTACATTCATCGAACTAAAAAATTGAAGCAAAAAATTAACTTTTAGCAGGGGTTTCGTGCAATGAGGCTTTTCGATATCGAGCGGTTTCTCTTGGGATTTCGGGAGTAATATTACTAGATACCAATCATGACGTAATCAGTACAATGTGTGAAGGTTTTAGAGTTTTCTGAGTAATTCCTCGCCATAACGGAAGTTGCATTGCCGAGCCCTTGCTGTTTCAATCTTATCGAAGTACTCGAGTCAAAGGAGCCTATCTTTATTAGATAAGGGAAGGATTTATTCGGTTTGCAACCAAGCCTAATTCTTTTTTTCCAAATCGTTTCCTGGGCTCAACTTACGTACATAATAATTTAATAATAGGAAGAATTTGTACATTACTATATTGGTAAGACAGGAGATAACATAAAACTTACAATTGGAGGCAAATTAGTTTGCGTGACTTGAGGTTCAATCTTCGTTTCTCTTTGAACGCTAGTCTGGAACATATAGAAATACAAAAAAATGTTAACACTAATAATTAGTAATTCAAAATTGCTCCCAGACTACTCAAACAAAAATAAATCATTCTCAAAAAAGTGTTCTGTTTTCAAGGCACTCTCAAACTCGACCCGCGAACCCAACCCAGAAGTCCACGTGCAATTTCATCTCTCTAAGTCAATTCTTACTCAACTCACAAAATCCACTCACAAACTCAATTCTTCAACTCAGCTCTCAAGCTCAAATCATGTTTTAGTTGAGTTTGACTTCAGTTCAGGTCAGTTTAAGTTGTGTTCGAGTTCAGTTTGAGTTCAGTTTTGGGCTGAGTTTGAGAGTTGAGTGTCGGTAATCGTGTTTTATCGTTGAGCTTGTGAGTTGAGTTCGTGGGTTGGATTCGAAGGTTGATTTTATGAGTTGTCTTTGAGTTTGAAGCCTATTTCACCAACAGTGAGTTGAGTTTGAGTTGAATTCTAATTTACCGCAAAAATCCGAGATCAATGATATTGTTAAGTACCGGTAGGTGTTCGATCTTTTCTGTACGGTGTAGTATAACTGCCATTCAGGTTTATGTAGGCAGCGATCGACTGACTTTTACCCTGGGATCACGAAACGTCAGTGCGGTTTACTGCGGTACTTTAGTCTATTTAATTGCCAATCGGACATGAGCTGGTTCAACAATAGTAAGGGCAATACCGCAAGGTATACCCAAACTGGAATCTCCGATGCCTGCTACAAATATGTTACAGTCAAGAGCGATTGCAATCGACCGAACCAAGTTCCGAATCTAGTAATCACTGGGTTGAAATTTTATTCTGCAATTTATTGACATTCAACTAAATGTGGAACCCTCACGATAAAATGGCATGGCCTATGCCAGGGGCTTCATGTCGGAACACGACTTTTCCAACTTATCTTACATATAGTATTGATCCGAGGGTAGGACCCGGTTGTGGGACTCCCGTGGTGGGGGCCTGACTGATGGCGTGAGGGGGAAGGAGGTTGAAAATGTGGAACCTCTCGTGCTTCTCTCGACGTTCAACTTCGCACTCGCACAGCCCACAGAGGAGCTTGGGCAGAATGGGGTGGCTGCAATACCCCATCCCCCGACTGGAGCTTGGTGGTAGTCTGGTCCCAGCCCTGGGGATACTGACTCATACGCACCTTTAGTGTGGAAAACCGCTGACGGCTAGTGCGGTCGAATCATCGTGAAAACCTCTTTTATGAGGAAAACCCCCGGTGAGGTTTAGCGGCTGCTTGATACGTTTAAGCAGGCATTGAAGGTGCGTAAAAGGGTCATATGGTATCAATTTATTGATACTTCGACGCAGGGCCGTCCAGAGGGGGGGGCAGGGGGGGCAAAATCCCCGGGGCCCGGGGCCCAAGGGGGCCCGGGCCCGCCCGTGGGCCTTTTACGTACTAATATGCAAATTAGAAAAAATGCTTTTATTGACCGGGGGGGGGGCCCGGTCGAGTCTTTATCCCCGGGGCCCGGCTTGGCTCTGGACGGCCCTGCTTCGACGGTATAACATCGAAGGTGTAGTAGTGAACACATTGACCGATCCGCAAGCATTTAAACTAAATAAACAGCGCACTTGAGTGCCGCACCGATGGACACGAGTGTCGAAATCAGGGCATGAGATATCAACCAGTACCTATTTGAAAAGTTTAAATGGGCAGGTTCGATAAATTGTAATGAGCCGTCAATCATGACAATTCAATTTTTCAGTGAACTGTTAGCGAATTTTTATTTTTCCAGTGTAAAAAAAACACGGTAGGTACCTAACAGCCTAGATAATTTTGAAGTCTTCTGGATCGCAGTCAGATGATACATTTTTAAAACGATTAAAAAAAGGAAAACTACCCTCCTATATTCTGATGGGAATTTTCAAACATTATTTAGCCTACCTAATGTTGAAAAATAAATTAAAAATTACAGCAACCCTGGTTTTTTATAAAAAAAGTTCGATGAAGCAAACTGATGCTAAGCCAATTTAGCTTTGATATTCAGCTGACTAATGTGGGCAATCGGTTTTGGAAATATTTTGTATTTTACCAAATTCAAGTAGCAAGAAAGTATTGCTTACATTATGATCAGGTAACGAAGTCATCATATTGCTATCTACTCCACTGCCGTTCAATTGAAGATTGGGGCTTTGAGCTGGACTTCTGGCTGTTTGTTGGAGCTTGCGGTAACTCTGGAACATAAAAAAATAATTTCCCTTAAAATACGTGCTTATTATACATTTAAATTCAGTCATCAATTTTCAACTTGATTGAATACAGTCGAGGTTTTCATGTATTGGGCATTTCGTTCACGAAATAAATTATTCACCTTTTGATTCGAAATGGCATTGGTTCTCAAGTTTTATTAAAACTCATTTTTTATGCAACGTTGGTTTTAACTAGGTGCCCAATCTCCACAATCTGCAGGTGATTTGATTCTGTGTATCAAGACGGGTTATTCGGTGGGGTCGCTGGCCACTTGCGGCAAGCCAGTAGCTACGATTTCTAACTTGGATATTTCCAATTCCAATCATTATTTCGATACAATTCTCTAGTAATAATCGATAGGTTTCTTCAGTTCACCAATTTGCAAGACTGTATCGTGAGTAAATATACTCGCACGAACTCGTCTTCCCTTGTACGGATACGTTGGTTCGGTGAAACTTCAGCGAAGTTCGCCCTATCAGACTGTACCTGTTCCACTAGAATTGCTCGAAGGACTGTACTTTTAACGACATTATTGTTCCGCTTCGATTGGTATTCAACTTTGTTGTGGGAAAATGCTGTATGTAGACCATTCAGTGCAAAATAGCGTGCACGAACTTCGATTATCCCTTGACAGATGTGAGCATAAAATTTTCAGCTCTCGAATAGGTAACAAGAGAAATTATGGTCTCCATTTATTTTTAGAAATTGTTATTATTGTTAATGAGGTTATATCTTATTGGAGCAGACATTTAGTAAGGACGTTGAGCACATTTCCTCAGCAAACATGTAAAACGTTTATACATTGAAATTATATCTAAATTAGGTTCGTCTTGCAAGACCTCAACAATTTAAGGCTGTTTAGGTTGAAATTTTTGAAAATTGTTAAATATTATTTTCTCAAATGTTTCTATGATTATGGGCTTTTGTTATACTGAAATCTCACATCAAAGGTGACTGCTGAAAAATCGGAGTGTCCTTGAATAAACAGTTGATTGAGGAAATTCACGAAGCGGCTTTTGAATTGAATAAGAAGAATTGATTACAATAAATTGTATAGGTGCCAAAGCCAGTAATCTCCCAAGGGTATGAGGCAAATGTATTTCAAAAATCAAATTTCCCTGCGAGAGTTTTTTTGAATGAACTGCAGTGGGTTCGGTGCTTGATGAAAGCGGCTGTAGAATAGCTAGTGAGCGAAAGAGAATTTTTTTCCTATAAATAGATACTGGACTGGGAAGGAACCGTGCTAAAATAGAACACGCGTCTTCTCCATCGAGACCTCCCATTCCACCCACAGACATTGCTTCCAACAAAGGTTAACCTCCATTGCCTCTCTCAGGTTCTATCTACGACGATCGTCCTGCTTGTATCCCCTATCTCATTTATCTCCACTCCAGGCGGTCCACGGGATCACTGTAGGTTAGCACCGCTGCTTCGTAACACGTTCAACGAGGCCATTCTGTTGGCAGTACAAGAGGTGCCTTCACGTGTACAACACGTGTATCGTAGTACGAACAATCCTGCTCAGCCATGACCTAGGTCAACGTTGAAGATCCTTCCGTTCATGATGGAGACGATTGTTCAGCATATTGGCGTCCGCACGTAATTTTCACTGAAGAGGGAGAGGCTGAGGGAAATTTATGGTGGCGATATGGTTGTCAACTTCTCCCACGACGTGGAGGACAAGAAGAATAATTTGAGAGGACATTTTCGGAAAAAGTAGGACATCCCAGCATTCATGATGAACCAGTGCGAAATTAATTCCGAGAAACGATTAAAAGTCAAATAAGTACCGAATATGATAGCCTAGATTTGTTCATGGATGACATGAACATTTTGTAAAATTCGACCACGTCGTATGATGCCGCTAGATCGAGAAATCTCCAAGCGCGTTTCGAAAAGCGCGTTATTTATGGATTGTGTTTCAGTTTGAGTTTAAGTTTGAGTTCAAGTTTGAGTTTATGTTTAGGTCCGAGTTTCAGTTCGAGTTTGAGTTCAAGTTTGAGCCCACTTTATAGATAGAGTTAGATTTCCAGTTTCAGTTTGATTTCGAGTTTGAGTTTCAGTTTTAGTTTGAGTCAAAGTTTTAGTTCGAGTTTCAGTTCAAGTTTGCGTTTAGGTTCATGTTCCACTTTCAGTTTAAGTTTGAGTTTGAGTTCAACTTTGAGTTTATGTTTGAGATCAAGTTTCAGTTTGAGTTCAAGTTCAAATTCAAGTTTGAGTTCGAGTTTCAGTTTCAGTTTGATTTCATGTGTGAGTCTTAGTTTGAGTTTAAGTGCGAGTCCAAGTATTAGTTCAAGTTTCAGTTTGAGTTCGAGTTAATGTTGTAGTTCGGGTTTCAGTTTGAGTTTCAGTTTAAGTTCAGGTTTGTGTTTACGTTCAAGTTCAAGTTTCAGTTTGAGTTCAAGTTTGAGTCCAAGTTTTAGTTCGAGTCTCAGTTTGAGTTTAAGCTTGAGCATAAGTTTGATTTTGAGTTTAGATTTGAGCTTCGGTTTGAGTTCAAGCTTTAGGTAAAGTTTTAGTTGGAGTTCAAGAGTGAGCTTGAGCTCAGTTCAAGTTTTAGTTTCAGTTTGAGTTTCAGTTTTAGTTTGAGTTCAAGTGTTGGTTTAAAATTCAGTTTGAGGAACAGGTAACAATTTATTTCTGTTTAGGTAACGAGTCTACCAAACGAGTATTTGGCGAGGCTATCGTTTATATTATTTCAAGCTCCGAAAATGACAATTTTGGTACATTATTTCCAGAAATAATGTACCTATGTTTTTCCTATAATACTCTTTATTCGGACAAGTACTACTTATAAGCAATGAAAGTAAGTATACCTGGTGAAGTTAGTTTTTGAAAAATGAGGTTATTTTTAACAATATATCCGAGCTGCTCTTGCTGCAAGAGTATTATTACTCTATAAATCGCCGATTGTTTAATGAATTACCGACTATTACTCCTACTTAGCTTTGGTTTTGATAGGTGGGATATAGGTAACCAACCACCTTACACACCAGAGGCTTCTGGATCACTCATACGAATCATTCAATAACCTACACCAAGGTGTCCATTGATGCCTCGTATGCCTACCCTTGTTGATGGACAGCTCCAAGCTGAGGCACTCGTGTTGTGAATAGCGCCAGCGTTGTTTTCCGTTTACAGACGACCTACTTGACGCCACCTTAGGCGTAACAAGCTCTCCTACTACCAAGGCTACGTTATGGCAAGGAGGGCGAAGCGAGGCCGGGCGTTGGCCTCTGACACGTGGACGGCTGACAAGGAAAGCGATCCTGGGCTCCTTGGCCACGTGACGTCATGGCCTCCTTCAACCACAGCTAGTCTGAGAAATGAAACCCTGTCAATGTCTAGTCAGATCCTCAATGAACTTATTGAAAAATTCGTAGCTTTTATTGAAACGATTGGGATAATGACCATAGTTACAGGGAAAATAAACAGTTCACCTTGTATTTGAGTAATATTATGGATCGGAAGATTTTCATCTGAGAAAGCTAACAAATTATTATTAAGTTAACAAATTGTAAGTAACAAATTTTGTTACTCCCATATTTATGAAGTTAATGGAAGTATTGTGTCCTCAAATCGGATCGGAGCTTCAGAAAAAATTTTCTCTCACGCAGGCGAGATATAAAATTTGCATAGTATGTTTTTTGAAATTTGTAATCACTGTAGCTACCAAATTAGTCGAAATCAATTGTTTTGGTTCGAAAATTTACGCATCAAAATATGGAAGTATTTTGTAATATCCACGCACCACAGGTTTATATTTTCTTGACTGGCCCCGTGCATTTAATTTTGTCCTAGGTTCTTATGGGTTTGAACTTTCATAAGCTGACCTAATTATTCAACAGGATGTCGCTCATGCTAAATTCTTCGGGTACCTGCCTATTTAGCATTCAAGTGGCTATGCAGTATACAGGCGATATTAGACACACGATGGCTCAAAATTAACTCAAACCTCCCAAGGACAACCTACTCTTGCTGGATTATGTAAGACCCGAGTCTAAGACCTTGCCTATCACAATCCAGAATTCTTCATCTATGATAAAATTTAAGGAATATATTTTTTTAAGTTATCCTTCGTCACTAACGTTTTATTCACTAACTCCTCTTTATTAAGGTAAGACTTACCTAACCACGTGATCGATGGCAATTTAGAGCAGAAAATATTAAGCACATAGGTACCCTCCACTAGACTTAAATGACGTGAGTTATGGAGGTGGAGTGAGTGTTTATTCGTACAATAAAGGGAAACCCAGAATTTGCAAAAGTGTTGCTGTCACTAGTGGGTTATGAAGGGGATGTAACACGATTACTTTATGGCATAGATAAAGCATCAATAATTTACTTATTTTATGTCAAAATATATAAACTTATATTTTGACATAAAATAATTTAATACTTGCATTAAATTTGTCCACAAATCATCATAATGCTCTATTTGAAAATTTTATGTGAGCCAAGTCTCGGAAAATGGTTTGATTAAGTATGCAGGTGGAGCTCTCAATTCTTAAGTCAGTCTCAGACAAATCCCCCCCCCCCCCCGTTGCTCCTAATCGTTGTTGGTGACATATCTATGAACATAGTTGCCCTAATCAGGATGATTGAAATTTGGTGGAAATTTTCGGTGCTCGACAGTCCAATGGGATTTTGTAAAAAATAGGGATAGGCACACAATTTGTACCTTTATACCTATGTAAAACTCTACGTTAAATGTTTACGCTACAAGGACATTTTTCTTCAACTAGTCTACGAGTGACTGAAACGAGGAGAATATTGTGGAGGGGAGATGAGTATTGAAGGGCTGGCCTACCTCATATCGAACAAGGGGGCCGCCATGGTGACCACCCGTCCGTTTGAATAACACTGATTACGACTAGACCCTCCCACCCACATTCTCGAGAAAGTTTAAATATCTAATAAATTGATTGCCTTCGATCATTTTCCATTATAACGATTTTCGTTCGTACCTTTTAATTGGTAATCCTTTCTTGCGATTGGATCGATCGTACGTCGATCACGATGAGCACAGAAAACACTTGAACAAGGAGGAACGGAACCCGTAGAATCGATTACGCGAGATCTAAGTAAAGCTCTGAACTCAATAACAAAGATTAACGAACTAGCGCGCTTCGCGCGATAAACTACGAACAAACATGAACGGAACAATAAATAAATATATCGATCATGGTCAACGATTTCGATAATAATTTTCCGATCGACAACAACAACAATTCGTTTTCGGACGGAGGGGAGGGCCTGTGTTTTTGGTAGGCGAAAGAAGAAACGAGCTCAGGCCGTAGGATTTTGAAAAGGGTCTCCGAAACGAACTGTTGTGAGCTGGGTATGCGCGGTGGAGGTCCCTTCCCCCCACCGGAGCCCATCGGGCCTCCCCGCCGGAACGAAGCAGCTTCCACCCCACCCGACCTGGTGTACTATCCGATCGGAAAACGTCGGCAGCCTCGGAAGAAAATCGTACCTGCATCCGAGCCGAGGGACCCGATACCTAAATGAGGGCATTTAACTCAGTTGCGGTACCTAGGAAGTAAATGAAAAAAGAGGTACTTAAGTGTCATGGGAAAATATCGTCCCTTGACAGGCAGAATGTCGTATGCGCCATTTTCCGAATTTTACAGGAGAGACGAAAAACTGTGAGATGGTCTTTTCTTTAATGAATCAAGTGAAATTTGGTGTATTTCGTATCTGTGGGCCCTTTTCTACCATTTTGTGGAAAAAATGGAAAAAAACCCAAGGGAAGTATTGTTTTTTGTGAAAAAAGGCGCTTACGATAGTCTTATTTTTTGACTCTGCTAAATCAATTGTTTGTGTCGATACACATACGATGTTTTTGTGGCTTTAATTGATAGACGTTTTGCAGATTTGTAGCTTATATGCCACACGGACTCTTGAGAATTGGTGGATACGACATTGAAAAAAATGAACCAAAAGTGGTGATTACGATTCAAAAATTCTAAGGCATTTTTTCTATGCCTAAAACTTTTGAGCCGCTTAAGATAAATAGCCAGATCGATGCGCTGTTTCAAGACAAATCCAACGGTTACAAAAAGCCAAAATCGCAAAAATGGCGCTTACAACATTCTGCCTGTCAGGGGATGCCGACACAAGTTGATTACCAATTCGCCACCTAAAGATAGATAGGATAGATAAGCATAGAATTCTGCCACACATCCTACTGAACCCATAACTTTATGCTACATGTCAGCCTGTGTAAACTAATTTAGGCCCTACAATTCGGAATCTTCTTGGCTTCAGCCTGAATTCGTAGGATAAATTAATCAATTCATATAGATGGGGTGACCCAAACGGATGTACTGACAAAAAGTTGGTATCATACGGGTGTACCTCACTAGGCTAAAAAAAATTTTGGTTTAAAGCTGGGTGGACGAGGGGATGAAGCGCCTTCAAGACCCCAAAGCCGTTAAATATGAAATTTATTTGAATCGCTAATAAGTATTTACCTAAGAAGGTAAAACCATCTCCAAAGTCGAAAATCGTTTGCGATAGAGTTTACCGTGAACGTTTTTAAACAAACAAAAATCAAATATACATGAATTGGATTACGATTAACCTGATAACCCCTGAAGAGGCCTAAAAAAGGCGAAAGCGCTTGGGAATTGAAGTAGAGACT